>CM066039.1:166071649-167372032 GCA_033557465.1 Ichthyophis bannanicus | reverse complement strand
CCATCACAGCCTTGTGTCCACAGGATCATGGGCATCATTTTCCATGAGCCCCTGTGCCCTGAACAGAGATGTAGGGTATACACACTCCCTCTACATATCTGTTAGGTTTTGCAGAGAGGATGAGAGTACTCAGGGGGACCAGCAGGACTATATATTCTGTCATTGCTGGCGCGTCTGTGCCATTAGGCAGGTATTGAATACATTTATGTGAGGTTGGCACATATACACGTTCCTTGCATGGTGTCCCTGTGAACAGCGGCCTCTGTGCAAATACATACGTGATCATAGGATTGTTTGGGCCTGTCTAAAACTCACACACATAAGCACAAAGGTTGCCTAAACACCTACCATAACATGTCTAACACTAGACGAACCCCAGCTAAAACACCTCATGCCGACAGACATCCAATATGTACTCTGCCAACTGTCGGCACCACTGTCCTTCACCAGGTTGTAAGAACAGCTGTGTGTTCCGTAGCATGCCCCATCCTCTCTTGGCCCTACTGTTGTTAGACGTCTGATGGCCCCCTCTGTTGCTCCCCCTGCTCTGTCCAAACTCTCCATATTTGTTACATGGCACACATTATATGGTCCCCAAACCCTCCTCTGTGTAACAGTGAAGGTGCATATGTATCACTCAGGTTGTCACATATGTGCAGCAGAGGGGCACATGTGCAGGTAAGGTGTGTTATCTCTGCGCTTACCTAACATCCCATTGCTTCATTTACAAACAAATGTTCCTTGGCAGTAATTGTGTTTATCCCTCCACATGTGTCCCCAATTGTGATGGATTAGGTCAACCGTCCTGTGTTAATCACTGTTGGTGTCCAGCTGATTTATTTGTGTCTAGTGCATGCTGCACCTCACCAACACGATGGATATGTGATAGCTCTCATTGGCCAATCCTGTTGCCACAACAGTAGTATGTGGGTGTGTCTGCACAGCCTGTATATCGTTGTGATGGCATCCCACATCTACGTCGTGAGATGTGCCCTCTGGGTTAGTCTGACATCTACTACTGTGGTCATGATGTATATTGCCCCTATCCATCTGTGTGATGTTGTCTGCCGTATCACATCACCGATCGTGTGGGATGTGCATGACATGTTTGTGTATGGCGCTGGAGTAGTGGAGACGTATCTAATAGACCACCCTGTATCCCATGCACAGGCACTAGACGCATTCTGGACCGTATCCGCCTTGCAGTGGAGCAGAACACAAGGGAGGTGTGTGCTGAGCAGCGGCAATTACGTGACGTTGTACAAAACATGCCCGTCCCTCGTATATGTGAGGCCCTTGAGGGCATGCTTGAGGTTCTGCGACGATGTGCACCTGCACCACCACCAGCACTGGTTCCAGATGAGGGTCATGGCCGGGGGAGGAGGGGGGTGGGGCCCGACGTGTCAGGCGTGGGCGACCACGTCGCCAATAACGGAAGAGTAATATATGCATTATCATGATACTATCCTATATTTCTCTATGTTGCTATGCTCAGTTGGAGAAAGTATGTATCCAGTTAAACATATTTCAGAGGTGTTTGTTATGTGTCAAATGTGAAAAGATGACATATGCTAATCATATGTTGTGTGTCTGTCAGGTAAACCTTTTATTTGTAACACAACAACATGTAACTATACATGTTTATATGGTAACCTAAATCTGAGGGTAAAGCTGCAACAATAAACAGCTGTCTTACCATACATACAGTGTGTGTGTACAATGAGTGTCCATGTTGTCCCATGTGTATCTTGGTGTTTGGGGGTGGGAACCCTATATGAGCCGCACCCAGGTCATATAGTGCTGGGTGCACTATATGACCCACACACAGGTCCTCTGTGACAAATACTTTGCCAGAGACAGCTACAATTGTCATGCTACACACATATGTAATGTGTCATGTGCACCCTGTTTCGCCACAGCCTTGGGGCTGCAGCGGCACAGTGTGCACAGACATCCATGTGGTCACAGGGGGACTATGTTGTCAATGGCTGGTTTACTTGACATACTCATCACCGTGTGCAATCCATCATATACTACACATTGGTGGCATATGTGTGACCCTTGCCCTTGACCACATCAATAATCACGTGCCTCCCACCCCACCATAGGGATGCCTGTGTCAGAGGCATAAATGGGTGTCATGCCTATGTTGGAGACTCAAATATGTGCAGATCTTTGTTTCACATAGGACCATCCCTGTGCCATGTACATCAGTGGGAAAGCTGCTACGTTGCAACAGTTAATGCAGAACCCTAGTTGAAAACACCTACACACATGGTCTTGTAGAACACCTTAATTTGTTGACAATGTCATTTTCAGACCCATGTTTACCCAACAGGAACATATGTGCCCCCACACATATCCCATGCTGACATCCTCACACTTAGCCTAGGTGAGACACATGAGCATTACAAGTTCCTTTCCAAATGATATTTACTATTTATAAAGAAAACATTGGGAAACTATGTACAAATGTGGGAAGGGGGAAAATACCATCACCCTCCCCCCCCCCACATCCTCCCCTCCCCTCAAACGCCCACCCGCACATAATACACACACACAACAAAAACAACCCACACGTGAGCCCCACCCTCCCCCAGCATGCCCAGTGATAGAAGACAGGGCATCACAGGGCACATGTAGTGACGTTACTGGCGCAATTACTGACGCCAGTGACGCCATTGAGGGGGTGGTTGCCGACATGGAAGATGTACCACCTCGGCAACCACCCTCTCAATCACTGTCGCCAGCCACTGCTGTGAGTGAGACAGCTGGTGTATACGTTGCTCCATGCCATCCACGGCCACAGACAGGTGCTCCACGCATCTGCCACCACACACACACATTGTAAATGTTGTCTGTGTGGTGGCATCTGCGTAGGGCCTGTGTGTGGCCCTGGATGGTGGAGGCAACTGTTGTGGCTGGGAGGAAGCCACAGTGGCCTGTGATGCCCTGTCCTCCACGTCACTTTCCCACAACCCTTCTGGGAAACCCTCCCCCCCTGAGCCCTCCACAACATCCCCCCCCCTCCACATCACCTGCACCCTCTCCCAACGCTGGCTCCCCCCCAAACAACCCTTCCCAATGTCCATTCTGGCCCTCCGGTGTCCTTTCTGCCGGGGATCCAGGTGTTTGCGCCTCCACCACCTCCTCATGCACCTCATCCACCTCCTCCTCCTCCTCCTCCTCCACCTCCTCGTCTGTTGTGTCCAGGACCACCACCTCTGCATCATGTGGTGTTGGTGTCCGCCTGAACAGATTTGCAGAGGTGGTGGCCTCATCCTCAGTGACATCACCATCTGTGGAACATAACAGTCATCAGCACGTTTGTCTGTCACACATATAGCACTTGTACATAGGCAGGCACCACACAGGCATCTGGGATAATGGAACATTGGTTACAGATACGTGACTTCCTGATTATTGTACATCACCCTATTGTGAGGTCTCACCCTGGAGGCGCTGGAGGTAGGCACCATGGTGGAGGCGCAGCTCCCTGCCCTTCTTCCGGAGATCCTCAATCTGTGGATATGCAAGGAAAAGGTGAGGGCATTAGTGACTGGTCACCTTCTGCTACTTTGGCCCCCCCCCATCAGTGTGCACAGAGTCTTACTGCTCCTGGCACACTGCTGTGTGTGTGTGTGTCATGTACAGCATAGTTAATCACCTGTCAGTAGGCATTCCCATGGGCAACAGGCATATGTCATGACATGTGTATAATGTTGGTGGCAAGGGAGCATGTGTGTCACAGCTGACCCGCATCCCTTGTGACGGTGTGTGGCAGCATCCCACGGTGTGAATGTGCTGCCCTCCCCCCTGTCGAACATGTCTCTCTCCAGTGACGTATACAGCTTACACAGGGACTAACAATGAGAAACATAGTGGGAGAGTGACACAGACAGAGAGAGACACACACCCCCACAAGGGGGGATGGGTGGGTTGGGACTTCCTGATGCTGCTGTTCCGGCAGAACACCTCTGACAGGGGTTTAGCTATGCTGTCTCCAGATACACACAACACATGGTCAAACATCTGGCAGCACCGTATATGTAAATGCTAGTGTGTTTTTACACGTGTGCTGATGGACTGTGGCTGGCCACCTGTTCCCCACATGTTTCTATAGCATCCTGTGTGAGTGCCAGATAGGAGTGGGTGACATATTTTGGGTGTGGGGCAAAGCAGCCAGACCAAACGGGGCATGCCTGGAAGGGCCTTCGAGCAAGCTTACATGGAGCGTGAGGGGAAGACTAGGAATGTGTCTTGCATATTCATATCTCATTATGGCCTATTGGCAACCAGGGGGAGTCCTACAACGTGACATGCACCTTTTTTGGTCATGGTTCAAGTGTGTGGGTGTTTGTGAAACGTCCATTTGTGTACATTGTGGCATATAGGTGATAAGACACACATCACGACAGACAATGCCACACGTGTGTCACTACAATAGCTGATTTCATGCCAGAACAGCCACAGTGACATGCTCGATGTGTGCCACTGCTTGACCTTGGAAGAGGCATTTTGCACAGGCAACATCACCACACACATACACATCAGTTTGCTTCTGATGTGATCAAAACTCTACACTGGGGAGTGTTTTCATGCATCCTGTGTTGTCATCAATTTAGACACACATGGCAGGCCTACATCCTTTTTTCTAAAGCACAGTTTTGTGGTCACAGTACCACCTGCATTTGTTGCTTTGTCTGTGCACATGTGTGCACTGACACCTGTACCCGGTGTATTTGGCACCCTCAGCACATCCTTGAACTACCCTGTCGCCCCCTTGCATGGCCTTGACACAACATGCCACAGTTTGTTGGAACATGATGGTGTCCATGCTAGTCACAGTTACACAGCATGTGCTGTGTTCCACACATTTATGTTCAGATGCTCTGTAGACATCCTGTTACTCACCCCCAATGGCAACCTGATATGCCACCAATCATGGGCGGTGTGTAGTTAGATGAAACATTGTGTGGGAGGCCCTAGTGACCTTGGCAGGGGCCAATAACATTACCTTTCACCTTTGACAGGGCCCACGATATCTATGATTGCACCACTAGCTCCATTGTGTGAGGTGTGTCTTATGGGGAACCTGGTTGCTATGTCCAACCTACGTTGGACACAGTTGCTGACAGCATAATGTGTGGGGGGGGGGTAGGTATTGTCCCTCTATGGGCTATGTTATGTTGTTATGTTCATTTGACCTGGATCAGCTAGGCTGACAGCAGGTGTTTTCTGACAGCAATATCGACAGGGGCCAAACCAACATAACAGCTCTTCGCAACAATGCTAATTTGAGGGTTTATGTATGTGTTCTCCAGCCACAACAGTTGCATGTATCATTGAAACACCATCAGTGATGTGCATGTGTCTGATGGTGTTGGATTTATATTAGGTGGCAAGGTGTTGAACCTGAATCTTCATGACGGTATGGGGACATGGATCCGCTACAGGTTTTTGCTAACACATGTAATGGCTCATGGGGATGGGGTGCTGTTACACATATTAACCTCTGCAGCTAGCATATCATCCGGAGACATCACACACATGTGTGCTGAGATGTTCACCTCACAGACTATGGTGTAGGTGCAACCTACCTGCCATGAACAACCACATTATCTTACTGACATACCCACCATAGCAATTGTTGATCTGGCCCCCTGTGGGTTGGGTGTCCTACCACAGATCATCAGCTGCATACACCTTAGCAAAAGGGTGACTAACAGGACCCATTGCGCAGCTCACAGGACTCCTGGGGATAGGGAGAATGCATATTACCTGTTAGGCACACACAACCATATCCCCATGGTGGCAGATGGGCCACAGGGATGGCCCTCCTAGACTCCAGGGGATAGGGAGCAAAACGCAAACTGTTAGGTAACACACAACCATATCCCCATGGTGCCAGATGGGCCCCTGGGATGGCCCTCCTGGACTCCAGGGGATAGGGAGCCTAAAGCAAACTGTTAGGTAACACACAACCATATCCCCATGGTGCCAGATGGGCCACAGGGATGGCCCTCCTGGACTCCAGGGGATAGGGAGCCTAAAGCAAACTGTTAGGTAACACACAACCATATCCCCATGGTGCCAGATGGGCCACAGGGATGGCCCTCCTGGACTCCAGGGGATAGGGAGGAAAAAGCAAACTGTTAGGTAACACACAACCATATCCCCATGGTGCCAGATGGGCCACAGGGATGGCCCTCCTGGACTCCAGGGGATAGGGAGCATAAAGCAAACTGTTAGGTAACACACAACCATATCCCCATGGTGCCAGATGGGCCACAGGGATGGCCCTCCTGGACTCCAGGGGATAGGGAGCAAAAAGCAAACTGTTAGGTAACACACAACCATATCCCCATGGTGCCAGATGGGCCACAGGGATGGCCCTCCTGGACTCCAGGGGATAGGGAGCCTAAAGCAAACTGTTAGGTAACACACAACCATATCCCCATGGTGCCAGATGGGCCACAGGGATGGCCCTCCTGGACTCCAGGGGATAGGGAGCAAAAAGCAAACTGTTAGGTAACACACAACCATATCCCCATGGTGCCAGATGGGCCACAGGGATGGCCCTCCTGGACTCCAGGGGATAGGGAGCAAAACGCAAACTGTTAGGTAACACACAACCATATCCCCATGGTGCCAGATGGGCCCCTGGGATGGGCCTCCTGGACTCCATGGGATAGGGTGTATGTCTTAACCTGCCCAAGCACACACAAGCATTTCCCCAGGGTGGGTTCTGGCCTACTGGGATGATCTGTCTGGACCCCTGCAGACTGGGGGAATGTTTGCAACTCTGACAGCACACTGTCCAATATCACAGGGATGACAGCAAGCCCACTGTGATGGGCTCTCTGTCCTCCTGGTGATAGGGTGGATGTGTGAAACTGGGTGGGCACACACAAGCATTTCCCCAGGGTGGGTTCTGGCCTACTGGGATGATCTGTCTGGACCCCTGCAGACTGGGGGAATGTTTGCAACTCTGACAGCACACTGTCCAATATCACAGGGATGACAGCAAGCCCACTGTGATGGGCTCTCTGTCCTCCTGGTGATAGGGTGGATGTGTGAAACTGGGTGGGCACACACAAGCATTTCCCCAGGGTGGGTTCTGGCCTACTGGGATGATCTGTCTGGACCCCTGCAGACTGGGGGAATGTTTGCAACTCTGACAGCACACTGTCCAATATCACAGGGATGACAGCAAGCCCACTGTGATGGGCTCTCTGTCCTCCTGGTGATAGGGTGGATGTGTGAAACTGGGTGGGCACACACAAGCATTTCCCCAGGGTGAGTTCTGGCCTACTGGGATGACCTGTCTGGACCCCTGCAGACTGGGGAATGTTTGCAACTCTGACAGCACACTGTCCAATATCACAGGGATGACAGCAAGCCCACTGTGATGGGCTCTCTGTCCTCCTGGTGATAGGGTGGATGTGTGAAACTGGGTGGGCACACACAAGCATTTCCCCAGGGTGAGTTCTGGCCTACTGGGATGACCTGTCTGGACCCCTGCAGACTGGGGGAATGTTTGCAACTCTGACAGCACACTGACCAATATCACAGGGATGACAGCAAGCCCACTGTGATGGGCTCTCTGTCCTCCTGGTGATAGGGTGGATGTGTGAAACTGGGTGGGCACCCACAAGCATTTCCCCAGGGTGGGTTCTGGCCTACTGGGATGATCTGTCTGGACCCCTGCAGACTGGGGGAATGTTTGCAACTCTGACAGCACACTGTCCAATATCACAGGGATGACAGCAAGCCCACTGTGATGGGCTCTCTGTCCTCCTGGTGATAGGGTGGATGTGTGAAACTGGGTGGGCACACACAAGCATTTCCCCAGGGTGGGTTCTGGCCTACTGGGATGATCTGTCTGGACCCCTGCAGACTGGGGGAATGTTTGCAACTCTGACAGCACACTGACCAATATCACAGGGATGACAGCAAGCCCACTGTGATGGGCTCTGAGAACCCATGCAGATAGGCGTGTGTATTGGAAATCATGGCCAACACAGCCCATATCACCTGGGTGGGTGACATACCATTAATGTTATGTTTCACATATCCTTGTGCTGGACCCAAGGTGTTTTGTTCAAGGTACAATTCACACCATATCCATATGTTGTTGTATATATTTACATCTGCTGATCTAAGGTCTTACTTAATTACAGTATGTTGAGGCACAGCCACAGCAGCAGCTGACATGCCACAAGGGTAGCATCGTGACCTCTATGACCATGTCCATCAACACCTGGGTGCAGGACAACACAGTCACAAATGATACAGATACATTATGGTATGTCTTCTCATCTTCTGCACATTATTGACTCACAGTACCTCAACACAACAGCATGGACATTTGCAATGAGTACAGGCTACATATATGATTTTTAGGACCTGGCCCTATACACTTACCTCCCTTGGGTAGTCTGCTTCTCTATTGAAACGTCTTTGTAGACGTTGCCATGCCCTAAGGACCTTGGCGCTGTCCCTGTGGCCGGTCTTCCCAGTGAAGAGCTTATGCTGGCGTGGTGCGATGAGCCGGGACAGGTACCTGAGCTCACGGAGGGTGAAGGAGGGCTTCCTTGTTCTGGGCGCCATTTTCAGAGATTATCACCTGATTGCACGCAGCGCGCTTCACGCGCATGCGCAGTGCAACTTGCGCGACGATTTACGTGCAACAGTGGCGCAGGTCAGAAACGTATTGCGTCCATGTGCGGGCCGAACGCAGTACGTGCATGTGGGCTACGCAGCTGGCGCATGTTGCCGGTATTGCACGTGCAACTGCGCCATGCAAATGCACAAAGAAAAATTGTCGCAAAGACTTGCGCAACACACATTACATATAAACTGCTGTGTGTCATTTATTTAAAACACCAGAGAACCATTTTAGAATGTTATTGTGTATACACATTTGGGACTTGAACCTACCAACAC
This sequence comes from Ichthyophis bannanicus, assembly GCA_033557465.1. NCBI lineage: Eukaryota > Metazoa > Chordata > Amphibia > Gymnophiona > Ichthyophiidae > Ichthyophis > Ichthyophis bannanicus. The sequence goes on along the minus strand of CM066039.1, from coordinate 167,363,083 downwards.
CTACACAATGGTTCTTAGGCTTTTGTATGATGTGATGTGCTATGGCTCTCACATTGCAATGACTGGCAATAACACAGATACAACAACAATGTGTGCTGCGAAAACATCAATGTGGGCTATCAGTCACCCTGGTGATATGTTTGTGTGTGCTTACACCATTTAATACAGCCTCCCTATCCACACAGGTCAAGAGAGCCCATCACAGGGGGCTGTCAGTCACCCTGGTGATATGGTTGTGTGTGTTTAATGGAGAAAACAAAACCTCCCTATCCACAGGGGTCCACAGAGCACATCTAAGTGGCCTACCAGTCACCGTGGTTATATGGGGATATGTGTTGCAATAGATCATGTTCAGTAGGTCATCTCAATGTGAGCCAAGCAATGATGTGGGCCCTTGGTATGTGGACAGTCTACATCCACATTATTTTTCATGACACACATACGGAGCTGATGGAGGTTTGCATGCGACAGACATGCTCATTTCTCTTACGTAGGTGTGGTGACATACAGAGAGAGTGGATGAGGTGTGACACATTATTTGCCATACATCCTTTTTTAAGCGAGCTAGTGTTTTCCCTCACACAGGCAGCCTCATCATTATGATTTGATGGCACATCACTCCCTAAGATCAGCTGTTCTTTGTGGGGACCTTGGAAGGTTTGTTTTTTATGAGAGCAAACACACTGGGACAATGCAATGACCTAGGGTGTCACATCAGGGACCCTGGGAGGCACTCCAGAGAGGACCATATGAGGTGCAGTGTCCACCACAGCACCTTCTAACATTCATTTTCACACACCTTTTTGAGTATTTGGAATAACCTTCAGGCTACAGCACTGACGGTGTTGTTGGTGGCAGGGACAAATGACGTTAGGTAATGTGAAATGCCTCTGACAGCCATATTACATTACTCCACTGTGGGATCAGACCTATGACTTAAGGCTGTAACCGCTGTGATGTCACAAGTGCCCAACATCTCCATAGCTGAGTGATTGTGAATCAGTTCTCCTTGGCGCCCTACACAAGTGCAGTGATCAGGATAGCCCTCATGAATATCCATGAGATCTATATGCATTTGGGCTATCCTGGCAGCCTGACTGGCTTGTGGCCCTCTAGGTCTGCAGTTGGAGACCCCTGCCTTACACGTCTTTCATTTCGGGGTGTGAGTGTGCAAGGTGCAGATGTCTTAGACTGGAAAAGCATAAATGGAATGTGTCACATACTTCCTCAATTGTCAACATAACCATGACATGGTAGCATCTAAAATATGTTAGTAATGGTGGTGGTGAGAGGCAAAGAGGCATGTGACTCATTGTATCAACATGTGTTTATGTCTTGGACATCTGCACCTTCACCACTTACAATCATTGATGACAGAGGTGTAGGGCTAAGGTGTTGACATACAGCCCTGGAGAGCCACTCAGCACTCACATTCGTATGATATGTTGGAAGCATATATGTCTCATGCATCTTCATTAGGCCTATACTAAACACCCGACCTGCCTAGGGTTTCAGGTGTGATTGTTTCTGAGCCAATGCCCTAGATCAGTGTTTCCCAACCCAGTCCTCAGGGAACGCCAGGCCAGTCAGGTTTTCAGGATATCCCTAATGAATTTGCATGAGATATATATGCATTAGAGATAGCCTGCCAACCTGACTGGTTTGTGGCCCTCCAGGGCTGGATTTGGAGACCCCTGCCTTACACCTCTGTCATTTAAGATTGTGAGTGGGCAAGGTACAGATGTCCTAGACATCGAAAGGGTAGATAGAATGTGTCCCAGTCCTCCTGACTTCTCACCACCACCAAAATATTGTCTATTAGACAACTTTTTGGTGGTGGTGAGAATCGAGGAGGAATGTGACACGTTCTATCTACCCTTTCGATGTCTAGGACATCTGTACCTTGCCCACTCACAATCTTTTTTTTTTAAAACGTTTATTTTCATTTTACAACAAACAAAAGTAACAACACACCAAAAGATACAAATACACACATACAATAAGGAAAACAACCCCAATTACCCCCCACCCCTATGCTTCTTCTCTAAGCTAATAAGAGTCATCACATAAGCGCTTACACACAACAGTTATTGTACAGCAAACATACAGAAATGGTATTGATGATACAGGCTGATCCTGTGGCAGAAATGTATACAAAATTAAACAGTCAAATGAGAGCATTTAGCAGTTAGAACATAATCATGGAACACCTTCCTTGTAAACAAGTAGTGAAGGGCTTGAGTGGAAGAGATTGACATACAAGGTAGTTGCACATAATTACAGTAATAATGGACATGATTCTACCAATCATTGAGGCTCAGATGGGAGCCAATTTCCAGTATTTCGTAATGAAGGAGATAGGAAATAGCTATGCCCAGTAAATGGGCCTCCTGAAGAAACACTAACTCAGAATAATCATGATTAAGAGAGCTAAGGATTGTCCTTCTTTGGAATGGACCATTGATGCCTTTTACAGTCAGTAATGATAACTTACATAAAGCCATGCAAAATAGTTGAACAATCTGAGAAAGATACATAATAGCGCACAGAGTTACACAATGTCGCTCATAGTACCAGTAAAGGACTGCAGAAACAACATGATAGGAATTAAACTAAAGGAAACCATGAAGCGCCCCATATAACAAAATAAGCACCGAAGTGCCTTAGAGAAGAAGCAAAACCCCAGAAATTACTGGCGGCCTGATGTCTGTGGGGAGAAACCCCAGAGAAGGCCTGAATTGAAACATAAATCCTACAGAGCTATACGGGCTCCGAAACTAACCAAGGAGCTCATCGTGGAAAGAAAGGAGACCAATAAGGTATATATAAAGAGAAAGAAAAGTCCAGGCAGTCTCCGTTTCAAGCAGCGATCACCGCATCGGGCCATTCAAAATGGCGGACAGTTCCAGCGGATTCCATCCAAGCTATTGGATTAGCGCATCTGGTCTGCTTCTTTGGAAGCTAGAAATGTTGCTAGCAGATCAGGATCTTCGAAGGTACGAGTTTGGTTATGGAGAGTCACTCTGAGCTTCGCTGGATATAAGATGCCGAAGCGAGCCTGTAACTGTTGAAGTCTAGGTCGAAAAGCAAGGAGTCTCTTCCGACGGTCAACTGTGGGCTTAGCCAAGTCAGGGAAGAAGGAGACTTTATGATTTTCAAACTCCAAATGACGGTTCGCCCTGGCAGCATTTAGAATTTGCTCAACTTGCTGATATCTCAGTAGACGAAAAATGATGGGCCGGGGGGTCGTCCGATTGAGCGCCATGCTGGTAGGAACACGATGTGCTCGGTCAATTTCCAGATCTCTGTGAAAAGTAATCTTCAGCAAGGAGGGAAGAGTTTTGACCAGGAATTCTCTCATATCTCCTGCTTCCGCGCCCTCCGGTACACCAATGAGCCTTACATTGTTGCGACGGGCTCGATTATTGCTATCCTCTAACTCTTTTTGTAGATTCTGTATCTGACGCTCAGCCTCATCCAGTTTCACCAAGCGCACCACGTGCGAGTCGAGGACCCCCGCCATATTGTCCTGCCGTAATGAAAGACCTTCAAGTCGATCCTGAAGCACACCAAAATCTTCTCTCATGGCTCGGAGCGCTTCTCCGTTGGACTGCACCAGTTCCTTCACACCACGTATTTCCTCCAAGATCTCCTGTTGCATTTCGGGGTTATCCCGAAATGGCACCATCTTTTGTGGGGAAGGCAGCTCTGTCTTGGAACGTTTTCCGTGTGAAGAAGAGGGAGATCCGAAGTCTAAGCGCGCTGGTTTATGGGCCGCCATCCCCCCCGAGGCAACCCGGTAAGTTCGGAGCAAAATATTAAGTTAATGTAGGTATTAAGTCAGGATTCTGAGTAGGCCCCTCGGGAGCTTCAGCGCAAAGCGTCTAACCCGCTGGACATCAGGCTCCGCCCCCCCGCCCACTCACAATCTTAAATGACAGAGGTGTACGGCAGGGGTCTCCAAATCCAGCCCTGGAGGGCCACAAACCAGTCAGGTTGGCAAGCTATCTCTAATGCATATATATCTCATGCAAATTCATTAGGGATATCCTGAAAACCTGACTGGCCTGGCGTTCCCCGAGGACTGGGTTGGGAAACACTGCCCTAGATACTAACACACCCCTGGCTGCATACAGTAGGACTGAGGGCCACCACATGACCTTTTTTACTTTTTTACAATGATAGGCTCAAACCACACATACCCATGATGCACTGCACATGTAAAACAGCAGTCTAGACATAACATTCAGATGTGTTATGAGGGCACTGAACCACCTCAGCCTGATCATTTATAATGAGCATGTAGATTACTGACACAGAGTTGATACTGAGCATCACATTGTGCGGGCCCTGGTCTCACCCTGAGAGTGTGAGGGGACACACAACACCATGTCCACGGCAACAGGATTAGCTAAGCTAGTCTATGTTGTGTGTCCACATCAATGACTGTGTCTGATGGGTAGGTTTTCTAGATCCCTTGCTAACTACACTTGTGTCCATCTCTTATTTGTGTGTGATGTTTATACATTCTGTAATTTTCTGATAACACATTGGACATATTCTGTGTGGTGCCCATCACCACATTAATTAGGTTAGTTGAGGGGGGGGGTTGAAATACATAGACAGATTATGTTACAACACCAACACTGAGCAGTACAACTCATGATCACCCAGCAACACATCCACATTCCCCATCACTACAATGGTGGTACTGGAAGGAAATGTCAACCTGGCTCCAGCTGATGGAGAGACACCAGATAAGAGGGTCCATGCATTTATGTGCACATCCAGACCATACAGCAGGCCTGGAAATGCTCAGCAGACCACCACCGCGGACATTCACCAGCCGCAAACACACAAACACTGCACCCTTCAAGGTGTGGCAGCAGTCTGCTAGCTCGTCCATTGTACATATTACTGGAGAATATGTGTGCACCCAACACTGGGATGTCTGCACACTCACCAAGCAGCTAAACTAATGATTGGGCCCAAAAGGATACCCATACATATCACTTGCAGGAGATGTTGTTGACACTATGGCTGACCTAGCCATGCCATGGTAACTGCTCAGTTAGGGTGAAAGTGAACTTCCAGCAAGACATGCAGGGGCTACCCTGTCCATGTTGCTGATGGATGCACACTACAATGTCCAATACATTGACTAATGATCTGTCCTCATGCATCCTGGCAAAGGCAGCCTGTCTGAGGTATGCCCACAATACCTTGCTCCTCATTATGCACATTGGCAAGCTAACACTGGACACAGAGCAAACATTGTGCGCTGAGTAAGATGTTTAACAAATCACACACTGGATGTACAGCCACACATTCACACACCTATGCCATCACTGTGCCACTATAGCTAGCTTTTACAGTCTCGGACATCTCAGCAGTCCTGGACCCAGTGCAGGCATGGCAATGGTATGGAATACTGTTGGTGTCACACCACAGGGTGGGGAACATTGTCATGCACCAGACCTGAGACACACTCCCCAAACATCTGACATATTGGTATTCTAACGCTCAATAACCATATTGTGCTTGACGTTGGCATTGATATATGTAACTTTTCACATCTACATGTTGATATAGGTTTACTGTTTTTCCAGGTTTATGGTGACAGTGCTAAGGTGTGCACGTACTAGTTATTTGAGATGTACGCAAGGCCCAATATCATGACTGTCCAGTAGTGTTTGGGTAATGGAGCCTGTGTCTCTGCACATTTATGCTCCTGTTGGCTGATACTCTCAGCCAGAGGTCCCCAACTCCAGTCCTGTTGTCCCACACTGATCATGTTTTGCAACTGTGCCTCATGAATATGCATGAGATACATCTGCATACCATGGACCAGCATATGGACATGGAGAGACACATCTTTATTTCACACATCATAAGATGTAAATGATTTGTGGCCCTCCAGGACTGCATTTGGGGAATCTGCTGTATGTAATGCAGATGTTTCTCATTTATGTACACTTTCATGGAAAATATAGATGTATTACCCGTGTTTGCATTATCTGCACTACAGGATCTGTTATTTTTTAAATATTTGCATGGTCTGACAATTGTGGGGACTGTGTTGGCTAAGCGGACACATGGGATTTGAACCTGTGACTTTCTGCTCCTGTAGGCACTGCCTGTGTGCTTTGCACCACCGTCTTGTCACAGGGGCAGTGCATTCCCAGGGGAATACATGGCTGTTTGTCAGACGGACCCTGTCACTTGCAGTGCACAGCGCCCACTTAATACAGGCTAGGCCATGGTGTGATGTGCACAGCTGCCACCAGTTCCCCTGCCATCACCATGCTCACATGGCCTTATATTGGCACATGCACATCAAGTGCACGATCAGTGACCCTCCAGGAGTGCATTTCGTTGAATCTGCTGTAGAGGATGCACATGTTTATTTGGTGTGTGGTGTTGACGGGAAACAAAAGAAACAATTTATCTCACACAATCTTGATTATCTGCAACAAAGGTTCAGTCTTACATGCCATGTTTCAGAGGGGTTCCATTCTGGGGGCTCGTTTGGCAGGGGCCACAGACACGATTTGAACCTGTGACCTTCTGTTTGTGTAAACACTGACTGTGTGCACTGCACCACAGTTTTGCCACATCGAGGCTGCATTCCCTGGGGAATCCATGGCTGTACATCCAATAGAGCCTGTCTGTTGTGGTGGGCAGGGCCAGCCTACAGACGCCTAGGGCACTGTCTGGTGTGGCTTGCTGCCATTGCCCCCTCCATCACCTGTACACCTCGCACAACATGACGACATGTCCTTATCTGGAAAAACACATATAGCTTGATTGCATTGTGCCACTCCAGGACTGAGTTGTGAGGACTTGCCTGTACGTAATGCCCATTGTTGGGGGGGGGGGGGTTGGCGCGGTGTTAGGTAAAACACTGGTGTTGGAAACATGATTATGTACTCTGCAATCACTGAGTGTCTTCACTATCTGTGTTTAGTGGTGGGTAAAATATCTGTGCAGGATTAGCAGTAGGCCCAGCTGGGCTTTGAACCTGTGACCTTCTATTCTTGCATGCACTGTCTGTGTGCATTGCACCACTGTCTAGCCACAGATTGTGTGATTTCCCTGGGAGGTTCATGACTGTGCATACAGCAGGGCCTGTCTGTTGCAGTGCACGGTGCCAGAAAGCACATGGCTAGGCCACTGTTCTCTGGGGATGGCAGCCACTGCCTCCTGCACCACATGTACTCGTCTGCAAACATGGTGGCATGTCCTTCTCTCAGAAAAAAAACATATTACCTGATTGCATTGTGGCATTACAGGAATGCATTTGGGGGACTTGGCTGTAGGTGATGCCCATTGTTGTGGTGTGTGTGCGGTGTTGGGTAACATATGGGTTTTTTCCACATGCTTATGTTCCCTGCAATACATGGGTGTCTGTGCTATCTTTGTTTAGTGGTGGATAAAATATAGGGACTGGTCTGGCAAATGTACCATCTGGGATTTGAACCTCTGAACCTCTGGTCCTTGAGGTACCGGATCTGTCCGCTGCACCACACTGTGACCACAGAGACTGTGCACTCCCTGGAGATAGTGCACCTAGCAGGATGGAGTCACAAACCCTGCTTTGCGCATATTTACTGTGGGCTCCTTCACCCTGTGTGGTGACAAACGTGCAAATAAAACACAGGAATGGCCACAGAACAATGGGAAAAAACATATACACAAGCTGGGCAACAGTGATATTAATGGCCAACCATTGAAAACACTACCAGGAAAGCTGCAAAGTAAAGGCATGCTTTTTGGTACACTCTCCGCTCCGAACACCTTTACAAAGGTAATTTTTTTTTTTGTGCTTTCCTGGGTGTGTATTTTCTTTTTCAACATTACTATAACTGTTCCACAGCTGACATAATATTTATCATATTTTTGTGGTGCTCATTTTCTATTTTAAATTGCACTTTTGTGCTGTACACATGTATCACATTGCTCACGTTTTGCAGGTTTCCCCGGTTCTGCTGTACATTGCGGACGGAAATGGTTTCTCTTCCCTTTAAATACCCTCTACCGCGAGTGTTTCACTCGCTCTATTTTTACATTCAAATTCGGGCCCGATACTGTGCGGGGAGCCTCTCCCCTCCCACTCTCCACCCATTGACCCTGTCCCTCCGCCCCTCAGAGGCCTTCCTCCGCCCTCTGTTAGCCGTTCCACGCCTCTATCGGACATTTGCGGGCCCGCACTTGTACGGGGCCCGTTAGTATGCCGCGTACCTGTGCGGGGGTGACACGCACGTGTGCGGGGCGTTTAAACGCGTTTATGCGCGTTTCAGTGCTGCGTTGCCGTGCGCTATTTTGCGGCGCGCTATTTTGCGGACTTTAGTAAACATGCCCCTTAGTTGTTGGATAGAGCGGAGTTTGTAATAGATTGTTTTTGTTAGTTTCTTGATGTGTGTTGTAAAACTGAGAGTTTTATCAATGATAACCCCTAAGTATTTTATTTCTTCTTTGATTGGAAGAGTCGTATTCAGGACTTTAATGTCAGATGGAGGGGTATATTTCATGGTTTTTGTTGCAATCAGGATTTCTGTTTTTTTTATGTTAATAGCTAAGTTGTTTAAACGTAGCCATTCTTCAACTTCTGTAAGGCAGTTTATTAGATTGTTGTGATTTGGGTTATTTACGTTAAATTCAGAGAAAAGCATAATGTCGTCCGCATATATATAATAATTAATCTTGTATTTTTTGAATATGGTACATATAGGCTGGAGGTATATGTTAAATAATAAAGCAGATAATGCAGAGCCTTGGGGTACACCTTGTTCTTGAGGGAAAGGGGATGATGATGATTGATTAAGTTGAATATATTGAGAACGATCGGATATGTACGATTTAAACCAGTCTAAAGTAGTTTTCAGTAATCCTATTTGTTTAAGTCGTGAGATAAGTATGTTGTGATTGATGCTGTTAAATGCAGCTGATATGTCAAGGAAAACTAAAATGAATGCTTGATTTGTATTGTCCAAGCCTTTGTTAAGAGTGTCAAGAAGAGAAATGAGCAGGGTTTCAACACCATGAAAAGGGCGAAAGCCGTATTGGTGTTGATCAAGTGGGGCAAATGTGTCTATATGATCTTGTAACTGTAATTGTACGGCTTTTTCTATGATTTTAGTTAGGAAGGGGATGCTAGCTATTGGGCGATAGGATGATGGGTCATTTACATTTAATGTCTTGTTTTTAGTATAGGACGGATTGCAGATTGTTTTAGTTCTTTAGGTAAAACCCCTTGCAGGAGTGATTGATTCACTATATTTAGGATAAAGGGCGCTAGTTCCTGCTTTGTTTGTTTGATCCAGAGAACTGGTCAGGGATCAAGTATGGATGTGGTTGTATTGATATTCGATATTATATTGAGTAGTTGTTTCTTATCTATTAATTGGAAAGTATTCCAAGTGTGGTTATTAGAGGATGGAGTAGTATTGAAGGGTGTAGGTATCATTGTAGATTTGAGTTTGCTAGCAAAATAGTTTGCCATATCTTGTAAGTTAATGGAGGCTGATTGTTGATTATCTAAGGGTGCTTTAGATAAAGATTTTACTATTTCAAACAATTCTCTAGGGCGATTAATGGCTTTATTTAGAATATTTGCATGGTATTGTTTTTTGGCATTGTTTGTCGCTGATCTGTAGGTGTTGAGAATTGTGAAGTATAGGTCTCGTAGATCTGGTGTTTTAGTTTTTCGCCATTCCTTTTCAATTTTGCGAAGGTTTTTTTTGATGGAGGCTAGTTCTGTTGTATACCATTTTTTTGAAGATCTAGTATGGTATTTTTTTTTTTAGGGTATTATGTAACGGTTTAGATGCTGATTTTATGGTTGTATTCCAGGTGGATGTAGCTTCATCGAGGTTATTTATGTCTGTGGATAATTGTGGAATGATTGAGTTGAGAAATTCTTCACGTGAAAATGCTCTAAATTTAGGTCCGTGAGGGATTCTAGATTGATGGGGAGTGGTAGAAGAAGGTATATTAATAGAGAAGTTTATTATAAAGTGATCTGACCATGGGATTTGTGATATTATAGGGGGTGTGTATTCATGTGTTATGGTGAAGGACAAGGGGAGGAATACTAAGTCTAGAGTATTTCCTTTAGTATGAGTAGGTTGATTGATGATTTGTTGATAGCCCATATCTTCCATTGATTCTAGAACGATTGAGGATTGGTTATTATTGCAGGTTGCTAAGTTAAAGTCTCCCAAGATGATATGGGGTTTGTTTGTGGATGTTTTACATGCTGTTTCTAGTATAGATGTTATATTTTGGGTATCTGATGCAGGTGGTCTATAAAAGAGGCAGATTGCTAAGTTTCTGTTTTCTATCATTAGTATATCTGTATTTTCGTTAGTTTCACTAATGGAGGTGGAACAATTCAGACTTGATTTTGCCAGTATTAGGACTCCACCACCTTTTCTTTGATTGCGGTTACAGATGAATAGGGTATATCCTTTTATTTCTAATTGGTTAGTTAAGACTGTATCAGAGTTGCTTAGCCAAGTCTCTGTTAGGCAGAGGTAGTCTGGGTTCTCGTCATTGATGAGATCTATGATGATTGGGATTTTGTTCCTAACAGATCTTACATTTATGAGAATTATTTTGAGGTCTTGATTGGGTGGGTTCAGCTTTTTTATTTCGTTATCTGTTTTTGTTTGTATGTTAATTAATCTTCTTATGCGTGTATCTGTGTACCTAGCTGCTGATGGGTTATGTATGTGTGAGTATGGTTTATAGTTATTAATGTGTATTTGATTGATATGTTGTGGGGCAGTATGTAGGTAGGCCAGTCTATTGTGGTGATAAGGTGGGTATTGCGGTTGGTAGCATATTCCAGGAGAGGTAATTAGGCTTATAGCAATACTTATGATATATAACAGATGTATAATGAACTGTGCAGATTTCATTTTTGCCATGATGCAGATTATGAGAAATACTGATAAAGTTGATAGTATATGGGCAACAGTAGGAAACAGATGGGAGAGTACTAGTAATAGTAGGAAGAGGATGTTAGCAATGTTTGTAGAAGTGTAATACCAGCAGCCTGGTTCCATCCCGGTTAAGGTGAAGCCCATCCCTTCGGAAGAGCCCCTCCTTTCCCCAGAATGTTCCCCAGTTCCTAACAAATCCAAAACCCTCATCTCTGCACCATTGTCTCATCCACACATTGAGACTCCAGAGCTCTGCCTGCCTTTTGGGTCCTGCGCGTGGAACGGGAAGCATTTCGGAGAACGCTACCCTGGAAGTTCTGGATTTGAACTTCCTACCTAAAAGCCTAAATTTAGCCTCCAGAACCTCCCTACCACATTTTCCTATGTCATTGGTACCGACATGTACCAAGACAGCAGACTCCTCCCCAGCACTATCTAAGACCTTATCTAGGTGGCGCGTGAGGTCCGCTACCTTCGCACCAGGCAGGCATGTTACCAGGCGATCCTCACATCCATCAGCCACCCAGCTATCTACATGCCTAATGATCGAATCACCAACTATAAGGCTGTCCTAACCCTTCCCTCATGGGCACATGGCCCTGGAGAAACTTCCTCGGTGCGAGAGGGTTTTACATCACCTGGAGGACAGGTCCTAGTTACAGAATCACTTCTTGCCACACCACGGTGATGCTCTCCTGTCACGTGACCTCTCTCCTCCATGGCAACAGGGATGCTGCCAGACTGGAGGTGTGACTTCAGGACTATATCCCTGTAGGTCTCGTCTATGTACCTCTCTGTCTTTCTTATGTTTTCCAAGTCTGCTACTCTAGCTTCTAGAGAACGGACTCATTCCCTGAGAGCAAAGAGCTCCTTGCACCTAGTGCACACGTAAGACCTCTCACCAAATGGGAGAAAATCATACATGGGACACTCAATGCAAAAGACTGGAAAGCCCCCATCTCGCTGCTGGACTGCTGTCTGCATCTTAGTTTTAAGCTTGTGTTTAGATCTTTAAGTTCTTTACTTACTAAGGGTTGCTATGGATATTTATACTAATAAAACTGTACCTAATATGTTTAATATACCTTGTTCACCTGAAGCTTAATTAATCTCAGGTCCTTAGTGTATGACTGATTTGGATAATGAGCTTCACTTGAGAGCACCTCCTTTCCTTTAAGATGTGTAAGTACCTATAAAACTACGATTATCCCAGGGGTGGGTGGGTGTAGGGGAGGGAGGGAAAAACACTTATTAAAAGAGGGCTGTTACACAGTACCCTGTCCTGTGCTTCTGAGGTAAGCTGTGACCAACTTCCTTGGTGATTAACAGTCCTTGCTTGGATAGAAGGAGTCTTTCAAAATGGCCTTTTCATCTGCCACCTGGTGTTAACACCTATTGAAAAGGTTTCACAGGTCTCTTGCCCCCTAGTTAGAAGGCCTGTTTGTAAAGGTCTCTAGAAGACTTTATTTGTTGCTCACAGAGTACTGACCCTGTTTTGCCTTTTATGGTAAGTTATTCTCTGATTTGATTTAAATTACAGCTCTTTGCTGCTGCTAGGCTCTGACTTATTATGAAATTTAAACTACAAGCTCTCTGCTGAGTTCTAAATTTAACTAGAAAGCTCTCTTCTGTGTTTTAAATTTAAACTAAAATTACTTTGCTGATACTAGGCCCGAGTGACTATTAAATTTAAACTACAAGCTCTCTGCTGGTTCCAAATTTAACCAGAAAGCTCTCTTCTGTGTTTTAAATTTAAACTAAAATTACTTTGCTGATACTAGGCCCCGAGTGACTATTAAATTTAAACTACAAGCTCTCTGCTGGGTTCCAAATTTAACCAGAAAGCTCTCTTCTGTGTTTTAAATTTAAACTATAAGTACGTTGCTGATACTAGGCCCTGAGTGACTATATACCACATTCAAGTTACTCAATAACATTCCCCCCCCCCTCCTTCCTTATATCAAGGATACATCCTCAAGCTGATACTAGGAGCCTAAGAAAAAACAACCAAAACCTCCCCTCAATACCATCTTCAATCTGCAAGAACAAGCAAACCACCAGCAACAGAGCCTTCCCAGACCCCTTCAGATCAAGCAGTGACCTTCAGACCTTCCGAAAAGAGTTGAAAACCTTACTCTTCTCCGAATAATATAATAATATCTCCTGTAGCAATACAAGTACACATGTCCCCCCTCCCAACTCCCCCTAAAAAAACAACATCCTCCCCCCTGCATCTATGCACCCATTTATGAATCCACCCTCTGTAGCATGTATATATTGGAAATGTTACCATGTAAATAGTTGGATTTTCTCGTATGTAAATAGTTAAATGTATCACTGTTCACTACAATTTCTCTGTAATTGTTTATTCAATGTAAAGCACCCCTGATCTTTGGAAGGGGCGGTATAGAAAAACTGTTCAAATAAATACAAAAGCAGGATGTGAACAGACATGTAAGTCTGTTCACATGTGGTCCCTTTACACAAAAGCAGAAGCAAGGATGTGGTTGAAAACTACAGGCTGGTTAGTTTAACTTCAGTGGTGAATAAATTATTGGAAGCGCTGCTGAAAGAGAAACTAGTGAGGTTTCTGGAGTCTAGTGGAATACAGGATCAGAGGCAGCATGGATTCACCAGACACAGGTCTTGTCGGACAAATCTGGTTGATTTCTTTGACTGGGTGACCAGGGAGTTGGACTGAGGGAGATCCCTAGATGTGGTGTTTTTGGATTTCAGTAAAGCCTTTGACACCATTCCTCACAGGTGACTTATAAACAAACTGAGCACCCTAGGGATGGACCCTAAAGTTGCTGCATGAGTTAGGAATAGGTTGAGTGGGAGGCGACAAAGGGTACAGGTAAATAGAACTCTCTCTGAGGAGGAGGTTACCGGTGATGTGCCCCAGGGATTTGTCCTTGGTCCGATTCTTTTTAACATCTTTGATAGTGGAAGGGCTTTCGGGTAAGTTTTGCCTCTTTGAGATGATACCAAAATCTGCAATAGAGTGGACACCCAGGAAGGTGTAGGTAACATGAGGAGGGATCTAGCTAAGCTTGAAGAATGGTATAGAATTTGGCGGCTGAGATTTAATGTTAAAAATTGCAAAGTCATGTATTTGGGCTGCAGCAATCCAAGGGAACAATATATTATAGGGGGTGAAGTACTTTTGTCCACTAAAGAAGAGTGGGATCTAGGCGTGATTGTGTCTGATGATCTTAAAGTAGCTAAATAGGTAGAAAAGGTGACAGCAAAAGCTAGAAGGATGCTTGGGTGCATAGGGAGAGGAATGGACAGCAGAAGAAAGGAGATGATAGTGCCTCTGTATAAGTATTTGGTGCGACCTCATTTTGAGTATTGTATGCAATTCTGGAGACTGCACCTTCAAAAGGACATAAACAGGCTGGAGTCAGTACAGAGGGTGGCTACCAAAATGGTTAGTGGTCTTCATTATAAAGCATATGAGGATAGACTTAAGGATCTTAATATGTACATCTTAGAGGAAATGCGGAATAGAGGTGATATGATTGAGACGTTTAAATACCTCCATGGCATAAATGCACAGGAGGAGAGCCTCTTTCAATTGAAAGCAAGCTCTGCTATGAGGGGACATGAGATGAGGGTGAAAGGGGATAGATTCAGGAGTGATTTGTGGAAATATTTCTTTACGGAAAGAGTGGTGGATCTGTGGAATAGTCTCCCAGTGGAGGTGGTAGAGATGAGGACAGTATCTGAATTCAAAGAAGCATGGGACAAACACAGAGGATCTCTAAAGGAAAAAAGGGGACTGTTGTAGTGGTTGATATGGAAGGACAGACTAGATAGGCCATGTGGTCTTTTTCTCTCATCATGTTTTTATGTTTTTATTATATCCACAGTGATGAGGAAGTCACAGCACAATGGCCAGAACATGGCGTGAAGCAGGACCGGCTCTAGATTTGATCCAAGCTTTACACCCCTTATAGCTGTCAAAATCAAGTTTTTAGCTTTGAATGCCCTGCTTTTGCTGCCCTCCAGAGGTTGCTGCCCTAGGTGACCACCTAGGTTTGCCTAGTGGTTGGGCCGGTCCTGGTGTGAGGGACAGAGAGATGGCAGCTAGTAACTAAGATCTGCTTTCCTACTGTACTCATATATCAGTTAGATGTACATTGAACCTGCATAAGTAGTACTATCTTATCTAAGTCAAGCAACATCCCTTTCCACCAACAGAATGTAGTAGTGGAAATAGCATGTTGCACAGATGAGCACAAACGTGTGACCTTACAGCAGTGATTGCATCTCTGTTCCTAATGTCTTTCTGTTGTCCTCTGTGATTGCATCCCATTTTACAGGTGTGAGATATTCCATGTGTGGCTGGCTACATAGCTATTTCATCATGGGCCTAATCAGTACATTGTTATCCAGTCTGCCATTCACTGAATCCCTCATGTATAGTTTCTTAATGCTTCTTCCCAGATTCACATTCTGACTGTTGGGAGATGACATATCTCCAACTCATTTTCATCATCCATTACATGAGTCCAATGGCAATGATTTTCTATGTGGTGAGACAGCTCTCCACAACTACAAACAACATGTACATACACATCTCAGTCCAATGCAGTGACAGCTATTCTTCCTCATAGAACTGGATTTCAGAGAGGACATAAAACAGCTATATAGAGGCCAGAGTGTGCCATATCTATATCTTTACCTATGTGTGATTTCAATATGTGTCCTCCTAATGACCTTAGGTATTAGCATTCTGATGTTTGTTTACACATCCTAATGATTTTTCCATTTGTGACACTTGCTCACCTTTGCAAATTGCAGCAGCTGGAGAATATTTCAGAGAAAAGACTGGCAGCAAGGATCTATTTGGGCCACTGTTAAGTACAGATTGTATCTAATTGATTCAGTGGATTACAGGAGATATGTAGTTTGAAACATGGGAATTCCTATGCCTAGTTTCTATCATGTCACTCTATACATTTTATTCTGCCTTCAGGTCCCCTAATACATCCTACTTCCTTATTCAGAAAGGCTACAGTGGATGACCCACAGCTCCTCACCTGGCTTCAATTGTAACTGTGTATGTTTTGCATGTATATGTTTGGCATACCAGCTGGGAGATCAGGGGATGGGTAGCTTTGAACTGGTCAGTCAGTGTGTGCCTTCAATGAGGTACTGGTTTACTCTCTGGAGCCCAGCTTCACAGATGTTTGGACTAGCTACGGGTGCATCACATCCTAGATTGGCAGGTCACCTGACTGTGTAACAGTCTTTGCCATTCCAGGTTATGATATCTTATTAGATTCTGAAGTACCCTTGTTGTGCATATGTCCCCAACCAATATCCATACTGCATACACATTCTAGGAGATATTATCAGAGCGTAAATTATTACTTATGCAGATACACTGAGCTTTCCACACCCTCCCAGCTGGCCATAGTTCGAGGCTGCTCATATTTACTCTGATTCTGAGCAGTGTACATGGTGATGGAATACAAAGGGTTCCAAGACATGCCTGCATGTCTCACAGCTCAATGCTAATACAATATAGTTTCCTTCAACACTACAGCTACTGGCATCCTCTTGGCACATGATTTACCCTGACTAGGTGTTGGCCCTGCCACTATACATATAGGACTCTCACATACTTGAGGATATTGGCAATGCATAATCTAGCCACTAAGCAGACATGATGAGCTTAGGGCACAAAAGGAGGAGGAAATAGCCAATGCAATAAAATGGGGGGATAAGACATTTTTCAGATATATTAGTGAGAAGAGGAAGGGCAAAAGCGGTATTGTCAGACTCAAGGGTGCAGGGGGGGAATATGTAGAAGCTGATAAGGATAAAGCGGAATTGCTTAACAAATATTTTTGTTCTGTGTTCACAGATGAAGAACCAGGAGCAGGACCTCAGAAAACACCCACAAATAGGAACAGAAGTGAGGGACATCTTGAACAATTTTCAGAAGACTGTGTTCGTGAGAAACTAGCTCAACTTAAAGTAGACAAAGCGATGGGACCGGATGGGATACACCCTAGAATACTGAGGGAACTTGGGGACGTTCTAGCAACTCCACTGACTGACCTTTTCAATGCCTCGTTGGAGTCGGGAGTGGTGCCAAAGGACTGGAGAGAGGCTCATGTGGTGCCTTTACACAAAAGCGGAAGTAAGGATGTGGTTGAAAACTACAGGCCGGTTAGTTTAACTTCAGTGGTGAGTAAATTATTGGAAACGCTGCTGAAAGAGAAAATAGTGAGGTTTCTGGAGTCCAGCGGATTACAGGATCCGAGGCAGCATGGATTCACCAGAGGCAGGTCTTCTCAGACAAATCTGATTGATTTCTTTGACTGGGTGACCAGGGAGTTGGACCGAGGGAGAGCTCTAGATGTGGTGTATTTAGATTTCAGTAAAGCCTTTGACACTGTTCCTCACAGGCGACTTATAAACAAACTGAGCACCCTAGGGATGGACCCTAAAGTTACTGCTTGGGTTAGAAATTGGTTGGGTGGGAGGCGACAAAGAGTACAAGTAAATGGAGCTCACTCTGAGGAGAAGGATGTTACCAGTGGTGTGCCCCAGGGATCTGTCCTTGGTCCGATTCTTTTTAACATCTTTGTTAGTGATATAGCGGAAGGGCTGTCGGGTAAGGTTTGCCTCTTTGCGGATGATACCAAAATCTGCAATAGAGAAGACACCCAGGAAGGTGTAGATAACATGAGGAGGGATCTAGCTTAGCTTGAAGAATGGTCTAGAATTTGGCAGCTGGGATTTAATGTTAAAAAATGTAAGGTCATGCATTTGGGCTGCAGCAATCCAAGGGAGCAATACAGTATAGGAGGTGAAGTACTTTTGTCCACTAAAGAAGAGCGGGACCTAGGCGTGGTTGTGTCTGATGATCTTAAAGTAGCTAAACAGGTAGAAAAGGCAACAGCAAAAGCTAGAAGGATGCTTGGGTGCATTCGGAGAGGAATGGCTAGCAGATCTTTGTTGCGACCTCATTTGGAGTAGAGTGTGCAATTCTGGAGACCGCACCTTCAAAATGATGTGAACAGGATGGAGTCGGTGCAGAGGGTGGCTACTAAAATGATTAGTGGGCTTCATTATAAAGCATATGAGGACAGACCTAAGGATCTTAATATGTACACCTTAGAGGAAAGGCGGGATAGAGGTGATATGATTGAGATGTTTAAATACCTCCGTGGCATAAATGTTCAGGGAGAGAGCCTCTTTCAATTGAAAGCAAGTTCTGCTACGAGGGGACATGGGATGAGGGTGAAGGGAGATAGATTCAGGAGTGATATGGGGAAATATTTCTTTACGGAAAGAGTAGTGGATCCATGGAATAGTCTCCCAGTGGAGGTGGTAGAGATGAGGACAGTAACTGAATTCAAAAAAGCATGGGACCAACACAGAGGATCTCTAAAGGTAAAAAGTGGACTGTTGTAGTTGTTGATATGGAAGGACAGACTAGATAGGCCATGTGGTCTTTTTCTGTCATCATGTTTCTATGTACAGCTGCCCTCAGTCACAGTTGAGTGAAGAGTGTAAGGCTTTGGAACACTATACATAAAAATGCACACTGTAAATGTTTGCGGCCTGTCCCTGGTCTGCTTTGCCATAAAAAATGATATGTGACTGTGTTTCACAGTACATACTCTACTGTCTTATTTCTTTATGGTATGGACAGCCTGTCATTATGTCCCTGACACAAGCCATAATGGGAAACATCAGAATGTACTCACCCAACAATATGCAGTCTTCAAATTGGCCATCTTCAAACTGCTGGAATAGTGCAAGTGTTGGAGGATACAAGAGTCATGGGTGGACCCTGCAAACCTGGGAACCACATTCAGTATGCACATATTGCCATCACATACCACCTGCACATTCAGGGAATGGAAGTGCTTGCAGTTGCAGTACACTGCTTCCCTGTCTCTTGGTGGGACAAGTGCCACATGTGTGCAATCAATTACTCCCATTATGTTTGGTATCCCTTCTGTTCCTTCAAATTGCTGGTTGAGTGTCACCCACTGTTGCCTGGAATTGGTAAATATGATGTAATTTCTTACCCGAGTGACTATGGCTTGCAGTACCTGTTTGAGGCATCGTGAAAATGTGCAGCTGCCCATTCCTTCCACTGCAGCCACAGATGTTTGGAAGCAGCTGGATGCAAAAAAATGTAGAGCACTCAGGAGTTTGACCAACCCTGGTATGGCGTGGGACCGTGCAATCAGAGGCTTGAGGTCAGGTCTTAGATCCTCATAGAGCTCTCTTATTGCCCCTGAGCTCAGCCTGTAGAGGGAGATGACCTGGTCCTCAGAAAGACTGAGGAGGGTGGCCTTCTGGAGCACACTTCCCTTCTCTGATGATGCTGGCCTCTCTCATCTCCAGGCTGCTGCACCTGCACATTGACAGGCCGCAGTTGTGGAAGGTCAGGGGGCAGGGCCTGGCCTGCTGGCCTTGAAACAGCATTTTCCTCAGCAAGAAGGATGACACTCAGAACTAAAGTGACAACCTGGTGAATCATGGTGTAGCAAAGGGAGAGTAACAGCAGTGATGCAAATATATACGTAGTTGCTGAGAGGTGGGGATGGGTTCGTTTTTTGGATGATATATTTTGTCTATGGGAGCATACAGAACAAGCTTTGCTAGAATTCTTAGCATGGCTCAATACTATTAAGCCGAATATTAAATTTACGGCTAAGCATCATTTTATCACCATTGAATTTTTGGATGTTTGTCTTTACAAACAGAATAACTCTCTGTGCTCTACTTTATTTTGTAAACCAGTAGAACGGAATACACTTTTACAATTTCAGAGTCATCATCCTGACCCTCTACGAAGAGCTTTGCCTTTTGGATAATTCCTCCGGATTAAAAGGATTTGTTCTACCACTGATCAATTTATTTTTCATTCAAAGGATTTACAGTAATGTGTTCTTCAACGTGGTTACCCTCCCCGGATTACTGCTCCCGCATATAAGAAAGCCAAACATATACACCGGGAGTGGCTGTTTACTCGTTCTTCTACTTTGACTTTTTGCCCTCAATCTCATAAAACCATTGATAAAATAGTTGGGGTTTTGCCTTACATAATTGGCTCCTCTCAGGTGATTAACATTCTGCGGCAACATTGGCATGTATTAGCCCTCCATTCCTGCTTCAGGAAGAACTTAGATAGCATTTCAATGCGGGAGCAACATTCAGGATTATGTGGTCCATTCAGCAGTTAATTTGGATCATCCTTCTCTTAATCATATGAACCCAGGCCATTTCTCGTGCAACTCTGCCCTTGCATTCATTGCAAACAATCTCAGTTTGGTATACAACCACAACAGGCCAATTTTTCATTGCTAAATGGCACACTACTTGTTCTTCTTCTTTTGTTGTATACTTACTGACATGTCCTTGTGGTCTACGATATGTGGGACATCCTACTCGACCTGTCAAAAGGCGCCTAACTGATAATAGGTCCAGAATCAACACCAGGAATGTCTCAGCTCCATTGATTCCACACTGTATTGAATACCAGCATTCCTTTGTGGACTTTAAATGGCAAGCTATTGACCATGTTCCGTTAGATCCCCGGGGCGGAGATCGGGAACAAAGACTACAGGTTCTTGAGCAACGTTGGATTTTCTTCTGAATACCATCTCCACCCTAATGGTTTAAATTTGGAAACTGATTGGTGGAGCATTCTCACTTGATTTTGTATTTTCATCTTTTTAGTTTTTTCAGATTTCTTCTGGTCACTCCCCTATTTTTTCATGTCACTATTCTATTGGCTATAAATAGGGTCCATTTGCTGGTGATGTCACACACCATTCTTTCGCAGGAAAGGAAACTTTTTATACCAAGCAGGTTAAGTCAACATTTACGTTACATCTTTGTGACTATTTGGTCATATTTTATGTTCATTGTTAGCTTGAAACAGGGTCAGTTCTGTGTCACACAGTTCTGTGTCACGCAGTACTGTGTCACACATCTTTTTGCATGTTTCCCCAGTGTGGAGGTGCTATTTTGAAAGCTCTTGCCATTTTCAACATCTCAAGATTTTGCTTGCACACCACCCTGAAGCTACGGTGAATTTTCTTGCCTCCAATTGCCAGTTAACGTGTTTACCTGCACACTACTCTGAAGCTACAGTGATTTTTCTCGGCTCCAACTGCCAGCTAAGTATTATAATATTTCACGTTTTGTGGTTTGTCTAAAATTTATTAGCTCAATGGCTTTTGGATACCACACCGGTGCAATTTTAAGCATATATATTGTGATGGGAAAAGTGTATCTGAGCCTATGGAACTGGAAGAAAAACAGGCTTTTACTTTTAAGGAAAGAGACAGGCCAGAAAGCAGTGGTTTTCAGACTGCAGGCAAAGAGAAAAAAACACACGTAGTTGCTGGGTACAGACCACGCCCAAGCTCTGAGGCAAGCTGTGAAGTTAATGAGAGGCACCTGGGGGAGGAGCACGGCCCGATAGTTCAGGCACACTCATATAAGCCCAGGGGACTAGAAGAGTCAGGGGAGACCACCAGGGAAACAGAAGGAGAGAGGACCACCAGAGATGCAGAAGGAGAAAGAAACTTCAGGGGAGCTGAAGGACAAAGAGTTACCAGGGTCAGCACCAGAGAGGATTCCAAAGGAAACCAACACACAGGGAGCCACGTTCCAGAAGGAAGTCAGTACTGCAGGGGAACTGCAGCTGATTCTGGAGGCAGGAGGGTTTTGCCTGGGAGAGCTACTGACAAGGAGCAAGGTACGATAGCAGCAGCTCATGAACCTGCTGGAAAACTGCCAACTCCCAAAAGGTGTGTGAATAGAACTGTAAATAAAAGTAATGTGAGCCAGTTAGAGGCTCTGTGTCGGTTAATGAAAGAAAAGAATCTCCATGTGCCTGCTAAGAACCCTGAGCATGAAGAGAAGTCTCATTGGAGAAAGGTCCTAGAGCTGTTAGAAGAGATTAAGCCTGAGATTGTGCAAGCTGATTTAAACCCAGATATAACAGACACTGGTTATGAACAAATGCAAACAGAGTGTTATGATTCTGATAAGGAGTCTGTAGAATCATTAATGGACTGCTCTCTATGCAAGAAAACAGCATAAAGGTTCTAGGTTTTAAAAGGAGAAAAACCTAGAAACAAATTGTCTGAGTAAAACTGACAGAAGCAGTTAAAGTTTTATTTTGAATACTGGGAGCTTTGAAAGAAACAGCTACACATGCTTAAAGCTGACAGAAGCACTTAAAGCTTTATTTTTGAAGACTGAAAGTTTGAAATAGATAACTACATGTGCTTAAAGCTGGCAGAAGCAGTTAAAGCTTTATTTTTGAATGCTGAAAGTTTAAAAGGAAACAGCTATTTGTGCTTAAAGCTGATAGAAGCAGTTGTAGTGTTCTGTTCCGGTAAAGAGGGTCTTTTTTTTTGTTAGAATTTTTGTGTGGAGAAGAATCCCATTTATTTTGCCATGCGTTGAGTTTTGAATGCTCTTTTGGAAAGGAAAATAAAAATTCCTGTGTTTGCCTAAAACCCTCGAGTCACAACTTTATTGTTTGAGACCTCACAACTACAACTCCCAGAAGCCTCGGCTCTGGATTCCTTATTTAAGGACAATACAAAGGCACGTCCCGGCCTATAGGCGACCGCCTGGGCACGGGGCACGACAATATTGAAAAAGAAAGGTTATAAAAAATATTAAAAGGACTTGTCTGTTATTCGGAGGGGTTTTCTCTTTCCCCTGCACAACAGTTATTCCAACATTTGATTTAGGTTTTTTTCTAAACACATTTATTTAATTTTAACACAAAAAAAAATTTCCCCTTATCTTTTAGGTTTGATTTTTCTTTCACTACAGAATGTGAAAACACTGCAACCATGTCACTGCCATTTGACCTTATATTGCACAATGTGGATACCTAGCCGTGACATGGTCACAGCTTGGTGAGGCTGAAAGTGGCTTCTCAGCATGTACAGATGTGTGCACCCATGCCATACTTGTGCCAGACCCACATTAAGCTGGCTCAGCCATTTAATTAACCTCTGACTCATATACATCCTGTGCAAACTGCTCTGATTTAGACAATACCCAGAATCCTCTTCTCTTCATTTTTGTACCCTTTTACTTTGAACTTGTAGAATGCTAATGCAATGCAAGGTGCACTGGAAATTGGGCTGCAGACAAGCTGTGAGTGCATGTTGCCCCACAGTGGCCTACGACTGACACATACCCAAATACTGTGTCTCTCTACACAGTTTGTGCAGCAAGTATTGCACATCAGGTTATGCTCATACTCCCATATTACATCAGGTCTCTTGCCATGGAAACAACAATCATGGGCACATGTCCAACACAGTTCCCCCCCTCTCCAGGAGCATATGGCAGCATGGTAGGTTGGACATGGGGTTACATGTTGGTGCTGTTGCTAGCTCTTTGTACCCTGAAAACATCCCTGTGGCTGTCACACTTGATGTGCATTGACAGTGGATTCAGCTGTCAAGCAGCACCTCTGATGTCATACATGCAAACACTGAGTAGGATCTCCGAGCTGCTGTGCATGTGAACATAGACTGTGTCCGGCAATGCCACCTACCAGGGCTACGTTCCAAACATGTATGGGGTTGTTCCTCCCACCCCCACCCCAACATTCACCTTCAGCCACTGTCTTCCCACTTGATGGCGGACAATGCAGAGACCAACATGATACCCTGTGCCTCAGTCCAGCTACTAGGATTGTGCAGGCCCCATTCAGAGTTCTGTGTACCAGTCACAATCAGGCAAACCAATGCATTTGTTCTCTGCACATTGTAATTCTGGAGTTCTCGGTAATGTGCTGCAGAATGCAGTGGGCAATGATCAGTAGAAAGTACTCAGATATTGTGTATTGTGTGCAGATGTGCCAGAAACAGACTTGCCTGCTGTGCAAACACAACAAATTACATTTGGCATGATATAGTTACATTAGTTTGGGAGGGGCAGGCACAGACATATCAGCCTCCTCCTTCTACACAGAGCCATACGGCCTAGCCATCACATTCATCACATAAACCCACTGTCCAAAAGAGGTACAAGTTGGCACTGTTACTTGCTTCTTAGTCCTATTTTGATGTTCATCCATTGTCAATGCCTGCTCAGTGTGCAGTGCTTAGCCATTGTCGTGCAGGCACTATTAACGTGCTCTGCCATCCAGCCATTGGGGGGGGGTGCAGATTTTCAGTGTGGCAGCTGAGGGTGAGGACTCATGCTGGACAAGATGTTGAGGGTTGCACATGATGATGCAGCTCTGGAAATATATTCAAGATAATAACCCGAATGGGACTAGGATTAATTATATAGAATCATAAACCAATAAAGGCACATACAAAATTCAGGTAAAGGTCTCAGACATTTTTACGGCACTGTCATATGGGGCTCACGCCTCAATTTTCAATCGTGCCAGATAGCATCAACGACCTTTCCTTGTATATAAATATAGAAGAAAGGGTAGAGGGAACTTTAACCTTAATAGGACCTTAACTATTGCTACATCTGCTGATTTCCGGATTCAAGGCGACTATATCGGAGCTCTTAACTCTTGCTATAGAATTTCTTCGCTAAGCATGTCACTCAAATCTCCTCATTATGAGTTCCCGATCTCGTCGCATTAATCTCTATCAATGGCACTTAGCTTTTCTTTCAAGCTTTATCTCAGTCTCTAGGGTTCCCCCTCCTTTCGATCCCGACGCTCTTCCCAGGTACCGTTGGTGCGTTTCACCTTAACGGTTCCTTCAGGGGATCTTCTTCACATTCTTATGTGCTCTGTACAAATACAAATCTTAATCAACTCACTATCCTTGATACCCACTAAAAACCTATTTTTACAAAAATATCTTTACACCATAAAATAAATAAATAAATGAATGAATAAATGTCGACTCCTACCAAAGTCTTATTTCGATGCTGCCCACATCTGCCGCTATTTACTATCCATTTGTGCCCAAGACGCCACGCATGCGGGGTACTCTACCTCCCTACCTTTAAAAAACTCCTCCCCCCCTTCTTGTTATATTCATCATTCAACGCGCACAGTGTTGAATAAAATCTTATCTAATTTGTAGCTTGTGTGATGAATGGTGAATTATGCTATCACAAAGTTCACATGTCTTTACTACTGAACTTATTCTGCTCCACTATTAAGAACCGTTCTTCTACTTGTGCTCCCTATGGGCAGTTACTGACATCCGATAACACTTCTTCACTCACTCATTATATTCCCCATGTTTCATGATTGACGTAATGCCTTACCCCCTACTTCCAGAGTGTTGCGTAATGGATTGCCCCTAAACCTTATATGCATATGGGAGAATCCCTAGTCTTCTCTCCTATTTTGCTATTAGAGGCAAGCCCCCCAATCAATGGTAGCATTGAGACCTGTCGGTATGACAGATTGCAGTTTGTTTATCCACCATTGCTCCCGAATTATAAGGGTTTTGTCTAGTGTCCTACCTAACTTACCTTCTTGCACCTTATCTAGACAAAAACATTGAAGCTGTTCAAAAGTATGACCATACTCCATACAATGTGGAACTATTGGTGCCTCTAGCACCTTACATTTTAGACGGCTCCTATGCTCTCTCATTGTCTCTCTAAAAGGACGCATTGTTTTTCCAACGTAAAACAGACCACAAGGGCATTGGATGACGTACACTACTACTGAAGAATCACAAGTAGTATGGGACCTTAAAACATGCTCCGATCCCTGATACGTGAACCTAGACAGCTCCAAAGTGACATCACAAATGTCACACGTGCCGCATTTTTCATGTCCATTAATTAACAAAACCTGTGTCCTAGGAGTTAACACTGCAGATGTAGCAATAATTAAGGTCCTATTAAGGTTAAAGTTCCCTCTACACTTTCTTCTAGGGATCGAAAGGAGGGGGAACCCTAGAGACTGAGATAAAGCTTGAAAGAAAAGCTAAGTGCCATTGATAGAGATTAATGCGACGAGATCGGGAATTCATAATGAGGAGATTTGAGTGGCATGCTTAGCAAAGAAATTCTATAGCAAGAGTTAAGAGCTCCGATATAGTCGCCTTGAATCCGGAAATCAGCAGATGTAGCAATAGTTAAGGTCCTATTAAGGTTAAAGTTCCCTCTACCCTTTCTTCTATATTTATATACAAGGAAAGGTCGTTGATGCTATCTGGCACGATTGAAAATTGAGGCGTGAGCCCCATATGACAGTGCCCTAAAAAAGTCTGAGACCTTTACCTGAAGTTTGTATGTGCCTTTATTGGTTTATGATTTTATATAATTAATCCTAGTCCCATTCGGGTTATTATCTTGAACATATTTTTATATGAGGAGGAAGTTGAAACGTTCAGAAAGAGACCTAGCAAGAGCTCTGGAAATATAGGCTAGAATTAAAACACCTGGGCATAGCATTCCTGATCCAACGGCTGGTCTTGAACCCATAAGCCTTCTTTCATAGACACAGTGGCCATGTGTCACAGAGCACCAATGTGGGTATATCAATTCAGGGGTATAGACGTAATCACTGTCAGGATGCATGAAGGCATGAGTTGGGGTATGCCTATGTCTGCATAGGTGTCTGCAGGCTCTGTGGCATACTTGTCTGACAGGGTATTTTAGGCAGGTGTGGGAGAGGGATAATATCTTGTTAAGTCTGTATGTTGCACAGAATTGATATGCTGCTGGTTCCATTCACATTAATGTCTTACATATGGGATCTCTCCTGCCAGAAGCACAGGCCATGATTCATGGACACACACATTTCAGACCATGGGTGACCTTGCATAATGACCAACCTACCCATTTCCTGGCTTGTGCTTGTGGGCCAGTCATGGAAAGATCTCATATTTTGAAGACCACAATAATGAATTTAGATTCACAGATGGCTTTCCTGGCTGTAACTGACTGGGTAAATACTCATGGATGGGTCACCGCTTCACACACAGATTATGGTTATCATTTTCCAGATGAGGGAGCAGAATGGTGACTTTTCCTCTGACATGGGCTATTAGCATATTGTATGGTAGTCCTGCCTCTGTGGCATCTTTTTCGCACCACATGCACATATCCACACCGTATGTACAAGTGGTGGGCATCCTGATCCCAGGGCCAAGCCATCCAATAGCCAGGTGGTAGGTTCCACCAATCACGGTAGACAGCATGCTGCCCAATCCCCCCCTCTCTGCAAGCATGGCACAACCACCTCCAGTACAGCAGCCGGACTTATTACAGTAGTGCACATGAAACTAGCCACAGCATGGCACTCCCACCATTGTGCAGCAGGTGTTGTGGGCTGCTGCCTTAGACCTCTGAAGGAGTGGACCACCTTGTGCTCCGCTGTCCCTGCCAATGACATGCTTCCTATGCCACTGACAGTGGAAACATCAGCATTGCACCTGACACGCTGGGCCGTGACACAGATTTCTTCAGCACCACACCATAGCCACTGTGAACCCCACCCCCACCCTCCCACAAGGCTCACATGGCAGCGCAGTGGCAGTGGCACATATCCTTTTGGACTGCACTAACATGTATGTGTGCTGCCATTGTCACAGCAGAATCATAGCAGATATCGCAGATTTACACCCTAGGCAGTCGCCTTGTCAGCCTGATGGACCAGCCAGCCCCACTTCATCAATCACATGACACCTCCTTTGCCTATTAATAGAACACCGCTCTTTAGTAAACATATCCCTTGTGTTCTAAACTACGCGGTAGTTCTTGCTTTATCTTTTTGCTCCTTGGTGTGCCATCACTTTGCATCTTCTTTATCTTTTAAAGAAGATATATATTTACATTAAATATCATGCTGGTCCAGTGTGAAGTGTCAGGAGTTGATATGTTTTATATTAGATTCCCAGGCTACATAACTAAACTGCTACAGTTTTTGCTGTATATAAACATCAATGCAAAGTTGAAAAAAAATTATATAGGCTGGGAAAATGTTGCTTTCTTTATTCTTGGAGCAACCACTTGACCAGTGTCCTAAGTTAGGGGACCTCCTGATCCCCGACTAGAGCTCTGAGGAGGTCTGTCCATTTTGACTGGGGAGAGAGGAGAGCCAGCTCATTTCTCGCCTCAGAGAGGCGTATCTGAATTCCTTATTAACACAATGGACGTAGAGGGGGCATGGCAAGGGAGGGGTGTAGCAAGGAAGGGGTTTGGCAAGGGAGGGGTATAGGTGTGGCATGGGGCGAGGCAGGTGTTGGGTTTTTCTCTTCCAAAAAGTTGGCAACCCTAGCTGCATCTCCCATATAAGTCAGAGTCACTGCAGGGGGTCTTTAGAGAAAGCATTCAGTTTCCTTTCTTGCTAGCAAAAATAAAAATGAATGCCCAAGCAGGCATGTTGTCGTGCAATCTTATTTCAAAATCCACAAGCTCAAAGAAAATAAATAGAGATATTACAACTGTTAACTTATACTGAGGCCATCTAGTGACTCATAGATATATCTCACTGTTTTCCTACTTTGTTGTTACCTTGGTGACATTCAATTTCAGATTCAATCCATCAAAGTTCCAATGATCCAGCTATGTTCAGTCTGTCTTTATTTTTAATTCTGAAGCAGTTAGGAACATAAATCCTTTGAACGTCGGGCCCAGAAAATCATTATGCTGCGACCACACCTTGAGTACTGTGTGCAGTTCTGGTAGCCTCATCACAAAAAAGATGTAACGTAACTGGAAAATATTCTGAGAATGGTGACAAAAATGATAAATGGGATGAAACATCTCCCCTATGGAGAAAGGAGATTGGGGCTTTTCAGCTTGGAGAACAGATGGCTGAAGGAAGATATGATAGAAGTCTATAAACTCATGAGTAGGTGGAATGGGTAAATAAGGAACAATTGTTTACGCTTTCAGATAGTATTAAGACAAAGGAACACTCGATGGTGCTAAAAAATAGCAGTTTTAAAACTAATTAGAGGAAGTATTTTTTCATTCAACATACTATTAAGCGCTGGAGAGTTTAAAAAATAACAATCTCTTGCCCTGCCCTCAAGCTTTCTAATTGCTGAGGATGTATTGGGCAAATTATTGGCAGGGAAATGGCTCCAGTAGCCTACCCCCTTCTGCTGCCGATGCCAGAAGGTGTGGTGAAAGCAGCTAACATGGCTGGATTTAAAAAGAATTTAGATGGAGAAAGGAGAGAGTACCTGAGCTCGAGAGCTATTCAGCAGAGACACAGGAAGCCTAGCCCGGACCCCCCAGTATCCTAAAGGAGACACTGGAGAATAGCGGCATCAGGAAGCAAGTTCTGCCCCCACCCCAGATGACATCATCCACTGACTGCCACCGACATCCATAAAAGCAAGTCTCCCTGTGAAGTTATTTGAGGAGGGAGAGAATACCTGAGCTGGACAGGTGGTTGGCAGAGACACAGGGAGTCTAGTCAGGACCCCTGATAGCCTAAGCAGGATGTTGGAGGAAAACAGCATCAGAGAGGAAATCCTACTTATGGATGACATCCTCTGACCGCTGAGGACTTCCATAAAAGCAAATCTTAGAAACATGATGGCAGATAAAGACTATCCAGTCTATCCAGCCTGTCCTTCCATACCCACTGCTAAGCTTTAGAGTCCCTGTTTTTCCTTAGAGATCTTCTATGCTTGTCTCATGCTTTCTTGGATTCAGATACGGTCTTTGTCTCTGCAACCTCCACTGGGAGATTATTCCACGCATCTACCACTCTTTCCATAAAGAAATATTTCTGCAAATTACTCCTATCCCCTTTCACTTTCATCCTATGCCCCCTCATTGCAGAGCTTTATTTCAATTGAAAAAGGTTCTTCTTCTGTACATTTATGCTGTAGAGGTATTTAAATGTATCTTTTATATCTCCCCTCTCCCTGCTTTCTTCCAAAGTAGACATATTGAGATCTTTAAGTCTGTTCCCATCTGCTTTACAACGAAGCCCACAGTACATTTTGTATTCTTTTAAAAGTGCAGTCTATAAAATTGACACAGTAGTCCAAATGAAGTCTCATCAGAGTAGGGCTGGCCCAACCACTAGGCAAACTAGCTGGCGCCTAGGATAGCAACTTTCAGAGAGCAGCAAAAGCAGGGCATCAAAGTTAAATAATAGATTTGGCAGCAAGAGGGGGTGTAAAACTTGAGGTTCACCTAGGACACCAGTAATTTGAACCAACTCTAGGGCTGGCCCTGCATCAGAGGCTTATATAGAAGCACTATCACCTCCAGCTGCAGAGGTTTGGGTCACAGAAGCACATTAAAAAGGGCAACGGTTTGGGGAAATAAAATTGAAGAGAGAGGAATGGAGGGCAAGGGGTGAGAATGAAAGGGGAAGAAAGGGACAGAGGCTCTAAAGGGAACAGAGTTGGGGGGAGGCAGCAAGAGAGAGTCTGTAGGGAGGGGTGAAGAATGCAAGCGGTTGGAGCTGAAGAGAGGACATAAAAGGGAATAATGAATATATACTAAAAGGTGCAGCCCCCCATAAGGTACACGGACATTCCATCCCTGCACCACACACTTGGGCACCCTTCTGCCATACCACACAATCATACACACATAGGGACCTGACCAGCACAGCATGCACATACACAGACACTCCACTCCTGCCCAACACATACACACAGGCATCCCACCCTCACACCACATCCCACCCATACATAGTGTGATGCAGCGGACCCTCTTGAAGGGAGAGAAAAAGTTTTAAAACCAGAAAAAGGCAGGCATAACCTGCAATATTGGGAGGATCCATCTAGGGGGAGCAGGAGAGTCGAGAGAGAGACCGAGAAACCACGCCCCTCTGGGCGGGACGCAATCCCAGCCAGCTTCTTTTTGAACAGAGGCAGAGCTGACTTAAAAAAAAAGAAGGACCAAGGCCGAAGCAAAAGCAAGGACCAAAGCAGAAGCCAAAGCAGAAGCAGCAGCCGGAGCCAGAGTACAGAAGGCAAAGAGGAAGGCCAAAGCACTGGCAAGAGCAGAAAGAAGCAGAGTCCTGAGCAGGAAGCAAAGCAGGAATTTCAACAAGAGTTGGAGTGGAATAAGGAACAGAGAAAAAGCCAAGAGAGGTACTGGGGCCGCAAGGGAGTACCTGGCAGAGGGCCACCACAGCAGCCGTGGAATAAAAAGGTTCGTCCATTTTCAGAGGTTGGAAATGTTTGTTTGGAGAAAAGAAAACATCCTTACCACTATGGTCTGAAGGCTAAGGAAAGACCACAGGAGAGCCTGAGCACTGCTGCGCTGAAGACAAACCAAGGTAGGCCTCAAGCCTTATTAGAGAGAAGGAAGAGAAGCCTCAAAGGTAAAACTCTTATTACTGATAATTGCCTTCAGAAGCCTAAAGTAGGGGGAAGACAGTGGGAAGAGGATTACTGTTACCCTAAACATTCTGGTGAGCAAAAGAATGAAAGAAGCTTGTCTAAGAAGAGAAGTTTGAGTGGGAAATCTTTTTATGAACCTGCTTTTGAACCTCTAATCAGAGAGGGACCCTTGTACTGCAAAACTCCTAGAGACCGACGCCCAAAACTAAATGCTAGGCATTGGGACATAGTGCAACAAGTATATAAGAAACCAGACTATAATTACCTGGAGGCTACAGATTCAGAGGCTTCTGAGGTTGAATCCATGCAAGTGGAATCAGTGGGGGAAGAATCCGATAATGCAATGGATTGTACATATTGTGCCTCAGGGAGTGTTGAATCTATCCCCAGTTTATCAGATACCTAAGTGAAGGAAGTTTATTGTTTTGCACAATGTTTTGTGAAGATAACAGCCTTTACTTTATTGCTTGCTTTTATTTTTTTCTCTATCCTGAAGTAAGGACATTTCAGTTGTTACCATAGCCAATCCTTATGAACCGTTTTGTGCAAGAAAGGGAAATAAAGCCTTTAACTTTCCCTCCACTCTGTGCATTTGTTCTTTGAGTGTTGGTTACAAGGAAGCCACAAGGAATAACCACCCTTGACCCTTGCAGCATAGACCAACCTCAAACCTCACCTTTCTTGTGTCCGGGCCCCACCAGGATCTACTACATCTCCAAAGGGGGTGCCCCGCGACAATAGACACATATAAGCATCTCATCGGCACACCAAAACCCATTGTCTGAAGAGAGAGAGACATATATTTGGATAATACCATGTGTTATTTTGGCGCCGGTTCTTAGATGATATTTTTTTTCTGTGGATGGCATCATTGGAAGAACTGCAAGGGTTCCTGTTGTGGTTAAGCCAAATATTCAATTTACGGCTCACATTCACACTCAAATAATTGATTTCTTGGATATTACTATTTATAAAATATCTGGAAAGTTATTTACCACGTTATTCAGGAAACCAGTGCAGCAAAAGTCTTTTACGTTATCATAGCCATCATCTGGGACCTTTACGTAGAGGACTTCCTTTTGGACAATTTTTAAGACTTCATCGCATTTGTTCTACGATTGAAGATTTTCAACAGCAGGCTAACAATTTAAGGGACCAGTTGCTACAGAGAGGCTATCCTGCACATATAATTAAGAGGGCTTATACACAAGCATGATTTATTCATTGGTAATGGCTGCTCTCGGAAGAAGCACCCCCACTCTCAGATGCAGGGGAGGATTCGGTAGTAGGCATCTTCCCATTCATACAATACACTCCTTGTATTGTCAGTTTGCTGAAGAAGCATTGGCCAATTTTGAGCCTTCATCCTTGCTTTCACAAGTCTCTCATTATAGCCTATACATGGGGGCGAACGTACGGGATCGATTGGTAAAATCTGCATTGCCAATCGATTGTCCTGAGTGGAAGATTGATGATACCCCAGGGCATTTTGCATGTGGAGCATGCCAATTCTGTCATACTACCTTGGAGGGTGACACGGGAGAATTCGGCAACAGGGTGCACCTATGGGTTTTTATAGCGCAGTTCTTGCGCATCTAGCTATGTGCTATGCCTTTTGTGCTGCCCTTGCAACATGCTTTATATAGGCCATACCATCCAGCCTTTAAAATTGTGTTTGGGGGAACATTCCTCCCACATTCGAACATCGGTGCGATTTGCTCCTATGGTAGATCATTGTTTGACAATGTGTAATAGTTTTAAGGATTTGAGGTGGAGGATTATTGATTATGTCCCCCATGACCTTTGGGGTGGTGATAGGACGTACAGACTGCAATGGCTGGAACAATGTTGGATTTTCCATTTGAACACAGTGAGCCCCCAAGGCCTCAACATGGAGAATGATTGGGCAAGCTTGTTCTAGGTTTGAGCCAATGGGGAGAGGGCATCCCTGGTGCTATGGGGAAATCCCTTTTACCTGATTGGTGGTTCTAATGAATGATACAATTGGACTGACAACCAATAACAAGTTGAGCAGACACTCAAATGGTGGTGTTTGGCAGTTTGGAGAGCTCTTTCGGCATCTGATGTGGTTATTCATGTGAAACGACAGAAAGTATCCCACTGCACCTGAAGCAGAGCCGCATGGCAGCTTGAAACATGCACGTCATGTGCAGGGATTCCAAGAAGGACTTTTATGATTGTCACCGGACCTGTGTCTCATGGGGCTACTGCCAGATACGTTCACTGGTGTTTTTAGAACCTTAAATGAATAAAAGGGACAGGGTAATCATTCGAGAGTGATTGGTTCCTCTCCTGACTATTTGTCCAACAAAAATAGTTTGGGGTGAGTTCTGCACTGTGTGGCAGTCTTTGGATATAGATAATTTTGGTGATTTGCCTCGGGGGGGGGGGGGTCTTCTTTGGACTTTATAAATGATCAGCTGGCACTCCTCATCCAACAGTCACTGGTCAGTGCAGAAGTCCTTCTGGAAGTTTAAAAAGAATCAGTTGTACTTTGAGCAGACATGTAAACTCAGTTTCATAATTTTTAATTGAATAAATCAAACTGATCCAAGTTTAACTTGGTATGCTGATCAAAAAAGGACCACTAGTGGTGACCTAGCAGTGCTGGGCAGGAGATCTTCACTTTAGCTCTGCTTTAGAAAGAGTAGATAGATGGAAAGCTGGTACACAGGTAGAATAGATACTCCAGCTGCAATTCTGCACCAATAATTCAGAATGTTGCGCTTTGTGATGCTCAAATTAAAATACAATACAGAAAAAATATCGCTCAAATACAGCATGCTTTGTTATCTGTTCTAAAGGCTCTTTGAGGCTACTTTTGGATCCTAATCTTGTGTTCCCCTTGTGTCTCCTCTCCCTAGTGAGTCCTTATTTCTCTTGTATTGTACTGTCTGTCTAAATTTGATTGTAAGCTCTATAAGTAGAGAGTGTCTTCTATATATGTACACCTTGTAAAGGTGCAATGTGTGCCTTTCAGGCAGTCCTGACTCCAGGTGACCCAGAAGCTCCTGGGTTTTCTTGGCAGTGTCACCAGAAGTAGGTTGCCAGGCCTTTCTTCCAAGGCAATGGAGGGTTAAGTGACTTGCCCAAGGCCACAAGGAGTGCTAGTGGGAATTGAACCCTGGTTGCTTGGTTACTAAGCCAGTGTTCTAACCACTAGGATACTCCTCCACTCCCTTTAGCACTATATAAATGATTAATAGTAGTAGTAGTAGGGTCCAATCTCCCGTGGGCAGACAGGAAGGGTCTTTGCTGGGAATGTGGCTTCTCTACTTCTTCTGCCTGTGGGGGGTGGGATCCCCGTGGGTAGCCTATTGCCTGCCATGCCATGCCGCGATTTTTGGTGGGGCCAGGGCCTGTGTGGCCCACCGCTTTCTGATGCCTATGCCTGGAAATGAGTAACTTGGCAACTCTGACACACCCATACTAACATGTCCACACATGCATCCAAGCATTTACACACACACATAAAAGTATACATTGACACATAAACACAGGCACAGTCCACAAAGATACTTAAACACACACAAAGGATTGGCTTAAAATCTCATTCCTGGAACTGAGTAACTTGGCAACTCTGCAGTGTGGTAGGGCAGTTGTGGGGATATAGTATTTGGGGGTGGGGCAGTTTGTGGGATTGTGGGGGGTATTTGTCATGATGGGAACATTTGGTGGGTTGGTAGGGCAAGTCTCAGGGAGTATTTTGGGTTTGGGGCAGTGTGTGAGGTGGTGGGGCAATTGTGGAGGGTGCAGTATTTGGGGTTGGAGCACATTGGGGGGTTAGGGGAATAGAGAGCAGGGAGTGGAAGTTTTAAAGGACCAATTCCCTAACTGCAATATTTCACTATACATAAGTTTCCATGCTATACAAGCTGGAATACCATCTCCCATGGAAATACAATGGCTCATTTTCATACTCGATGCATCTTTTTACCAGTTTTTCTCACATGCCAAGTTTCATCACATTCTGTTAAATTTTCAGTTTTCTGTCCCTAGACATGCAGAAAGACAAACCAACAGACAGACATTTCCAACCTCTTTTATATTATTCTTTCCAACTTTCATTGGGTTGAAAAATAATAATATTGAGACCGATGTTCAAAGGATTTATGCACTTAAGTTAGAGAATTATAATCCTAAATTGGCTTCTTTGAAAATTTACTATGGCTGAGTGCCTAAATTTATACTCAAAAATTTGCTAAACTTTTAAATTTAGAAGCATAACAAGTGGGGAAAGCATGCAGAACATGGCTCATGGAATTCTTTCCAACCCCTCTGTGTGCCTATGTACATGCACACTCCCATCTGTTTGTATCTGCATTGCCTCTGTGTGTGTGTGTGTGTGCGCATGTGTGTATATATGTCTTGTATATGTGTTGTGTTTCGGTATGCGCATATCCCCTCTTCAATGCCTAAAGAACTTGTCACCAATATGGAGAAATTAGGTCTTACCTGCTAATTGTCTTTCCTTGAGTTCTCTCCGGGCCAGTCCAGGGAACGGTAGGGTTGTCAATCCCATTCAGCAGCTGAGGACTGAAAACTGTAAGTTTTTTCATGACAGGCTTAGCCACACCCCCTGCTGTTCCTGCTCCAGTCTCCTCTTGGCCAAGCAGCTTAATACCTAAGACTAGAAACAGAAAGGAACAAACCAAAAAAAAGAACATTGCATACTTCTCCAGCAGAAAGCTCACATGCTAATAAGCAATGTGGCTTCCGTATAGCGCTCACCTTAGCCAAAACCAAGGGGTTTTTTTTTTTTTGTAATTGAAATGTTAACACCGGAAAGTAGACCCCGAAAAACGGAGAATCAAAGAGATCAGAGAAATAGAGCCCCTCCCCTAAAAACGAGGGAGCCCCAAGAATCCCTCTACACAACCATACTGAAAGCTTACTTCCAATGTTCGTATTCTCTGGTAGATGCACACCCTTGCTTATAAGAAGATCAGAATCCGAAGCAAAAATTTCGAACTGGGTGGGCCCTGGACTGGCCTGGAGAGAACTCAAGGAAAGACAATTAGCAGGTAAGACCTAATTTCTCCTTCCTTATCGTTTCTCCGGGCCAGTCCAGGGAACGGTAGGGCAGTACCAAAGCAGTACCTAAAAACGGGAGGGACCCGCGAGCCCTAATACAATGGCTGAAGCCCCCACATTCGCATCTCCTCTGGCCAGCACGTCCAGTCTATAGTGCTTAGTAAAAGTATGCAGGGAGGACCATGTCGCAGCCCGACAGATATCCACCGGAGGAACCAACGCATGCTCCGCCCAGGACGTCGCTAGACTACGGGTGGAATGAGCCTTAAGCCCCTGCGGAGGTGTTTTCCCTGCGGATTCATAAGCCACTACAATGGCATTTTTTACCCATCTGGCAATTGAAGCCTTCGACGCTGCGTTTCCTTTGCGTGGTCCCCCAAAAAGCACGAACAACCTATCGGACTTGTGGAAAGACTGAGTGGCCTTAAGATATCTCCACAACACTCTCCCGAGATCCAACCATTTAAGCGAACGATCCATAGGCGACTCCGACAAATCGGAGAAAACGGGCAACGACACTGATTGATTCACATGAAACGCCGAAACCACCTTAGGCAGAAAAGAAGGAACCGTACGCAGCACCACTTTCTCCGGCAAAAACTGAAGATACGGCTCTTGACAGGAGAGAGCTTGGAGATCTGAAATTCTGCGAGCCGAACACAAGGCAACCAAGAAAGCTGTTTTCCAAGACAGTTCCCTCAACCGGTTAGCCGAATGGAACGAAGTCCGAGATAACGCTTCGAGAACGACGTTCAAATCCCACGGAGGGATTACTCGCCTCACCGGTGGCCTGATAAGCTTGGCCGCACGAAAAAACCATTGCATATCCGCATGAGCCGTCAAACGACATCCTTGAACCGAACCTCTATAGCAGGACAACGCCGCCAAATGAACTTTGAGAGTATTGAGAGCTAAACCTTTCTCCAGTCCATTTTGCAGAAAGGATAAGAGAGTCGGAAGAGATGTCGACAAAGGGCTAAAGCCCCGCTCCGCACACCAAGATTCAAAAACTCTCCAGACCCTAACATACGCAAGAGAAGTGGACGGTCTTTTGGACTGAAGCATCGTGGCGACCACCGACTCCGAGAAACCGCGACGCGTCAGCCGTCGCCCTTCAAGAGCCAAGCCGTAAGCAAGAAGCGATCCACCTGCGGCATTAGCACCGGTCCCTGGGCCAACAGGTTGAGACGAACCAGCAGACGCCAGGGAGGCTCTATCAGGAGCCGTACGAGATCTGCGTACCAAGGCCGTCGAGGCCAATCCGGAGCAATGAGAATTACCGTCCCTCTGTGCTGCGCTATCCGCTGAAGAACTCTGTCGATCATCGGCCAAGGAGGGAAAACATAAAGCAGGCTGTTCAACGGCCATGGTTGCACCAGCCCATCCAGGCCTTCTGACATGCGCTCCCTGCGTCTGCTGTAAAACCAGGACACCTTGGCATTGAGGAAGGTAGCCATGAGATCCATCACCGGCATCCCCCAGCGGTTGGTAATATCGTGAAACACCCCAGCGTTCAACTCCCATTCTCCGGGATCGAGAGTATGGCAACTGAGAAAATCGGCTTGCACATTGTCCTTTCCTGCAACATGAGCCGCTGACAGGGCTAGGATATGAGCTTCCGCCCAAAGAAACAACTCCTGGCTCTCTTCCAGCAGAGGCACACTGCTGGTACCCCCTTGACGATTGATATACGAGACCATTACGAGATTGTCCGAGAAAACGCGTACCGCTTTCCCATAAATCAAGTCTTCAAACAGAGGTAAGGCAAGACGAACTGCCCTGAGTTCCAAGCGATTGATCGACCATGTCCTTTCCTCTGCTGACCATAGGCCCTGCGTCACGTGCCCCAGACAATGAGCCCCCCAGCCGGAAAGACTCGCATCCGTGGTGACGAGCACCCATTCGGGATCCTGCAGGGGAACCCCTGCTCGAAGATGAGTCGCATTCAGCCATCAGTCCAGACTGACGCGGACCTCCGACGGGCAAACCAATCTCTGTGTGAGTGGGTGAAGCTGCGGAGACCAGCGGGACAGCAACGCCTGCTGAAGAGGACGCATATGAGCCCTGGCCCATGGTACTAAATCCAACGCCGCTGCCATTGACCCCAAGAGCTGCAAGTACTTCCACGCCGAAGGAGCCGACAGATGCAAGAACGCCTGAACCTGACTGATGATCTTCAACACCCTGCTCTCGGGCAGGAAAACCGACCCCACTGCAGTGTCGAAGAAGGCCCCGAGATAGGTAAGCTGTTGCACCGGTTGTAAGTGACTATTTGCCCTGTTGAGAACCCAGCCGAGCTCTTCCAGGACCTGCACGACCCGCGAGGTCGCTGCGACCGCTTCTGGAAAAGATCCGGCTCTGACCAGCCAGTCGTCCAGATAAGGATGCACCCGGACGCCTTCCTTCCGCAGCACCGCCACTATGACCACCATAACCTTCGTGAAAGTTCGAGGCGCTGTGGCTAGACCGAAGGGCAAGGCCCGAAACTGAAAATGCCCCATCGGAACTGCAAACCTCAAGAACCGCTGATGATCTGCTCTGATGGGAATGTGCAGATAAGCCTCCGTGAGATCGATGGACGAGAGAAGTTCTCCAGGACGAACTGCTCGAATAACGGATCGCAGGGTTTCCATACGAAAATGGGGCACCCGCAACGAACGATTCACGCCCTTGAGATCAAGAATTGGGCGAAAGCATCCCTCTT
Organism: Ichthyophis bannanicus; assembly: GCA_033557465.1. Taxonomy (NCBI): domain Eukaryota; kingdom Metazoa; phylum Chordata; class Amphibia; order Gymnophiona; family Ichthyophiidae; genus Ichthyophis; species Ichthyophis bannanicus. The sequence continues at coordinate 167,324,096 of CM066039.1, read as the reverse complement.
TCTTTGGAACGATAAAATAGATCGAGTATCGACCTAACCCGTATTGGTTGGGAGGCACTGGAACCACCGCCCGAAGGCGCAGCAAGCGCAGAAGCGTGTCGGTAACCCCTTGTGCGACTTTGCCTTCCTTTTCCCCTGTTTGTGAGGATCCACGAGAGAAACGGCAGGCTCTATCAAAATGGCCGCTGTTCCCGCTTTTTCTGAGGCACTCAGAGGTTTGTCCAATTCACCCGGAGCCTTGCTGTCCATGCCTATGCCCGAAGTCCCCGACGAAAACAAGAAAAAAGAGAACTACACCGCGCCACCAAAAAGGCTCCAGCCGAAAATAAAAACGAGCAGCCGCACACAGCAGACAGCCCGAATGCCGCGCTCTGGACTCCAGAGCAGGATGCGACGCCGCGCGGTTTCCTGGGGAACAATAAGGCCTCTGACTCACCTCCAGATGTTCAAGTAAGCCCCGCCGTCTCGCGTTCCGTCAACCCCGCTGCTAGCGGAGAATGGAACCGCGGCCGTAGAGAAGGGTGAGAGGTTCGTGGGGCTCCCAGAACCGATCCCCTTTACCCTTAGGAACCCTGAGAAGGCAGGCTCTGCCTTTTAAGGCTGAAAGGCACTCGCAGCCAGGGATCCGAAGGTTTACCTTTGAAAATGAAAATTAGTGCCAGGAAGAATGCAGAAAACAGCCCCGCTAGGACCAACTGCACAAATAACAAAAAGAAATGAAATAAAAGAACTCCTAACAGACTTAGAGCAGGGAGATGTGACCATCGACATCCTATTCAGCTGCTGAGGACTGAAAGACTGGAGCAGGAACAGCAGGGGGTGTGGCTAAGCCTGTCATGAAAAAACTTACAGTTTTCAGTCCTCAGCTGCTGAATGGGATTGACAACCCTACCGTTCCCTGGACTGGCCCGGAGAAACGATAAGGAAGAGTTTATTAAAAATGCTTTTAACCTCCAGTTACAAAACTAAGCAGCTCAGATGGCAGAGATGACAAATCTCAGTCCAGTCCAGAGAGTAGACCTCACTTCTCTACTCTTCAGTCTCCAGAGATTGGTCACACAAGCAGGTTTGTTCTGGGAACCACAGTCTCCTTGGGTTAGCCCTATTCGCCTCTTCATCTCTTAAAGATTCCTCATCTCTCCTACCTGGAAAGTATCGGAGTCCTTTCTGAATAAAGTAATATTTATAACTCTCAACTATTTTTATTATAAGAGAAATAAGGGTCAACAAAAAAGTTGTAGGTTAGACCTTTTTATTTGAATAACTTAATATCACAGCCCTCTCCCCTCCTTTCTTGCAGCAGCTCAGGATTAGATGCTATGCCAAAATTTCTGAACTGTTGTGGCACACTGATATATCTTTGCATATAAACAATTTTGAAGCCAATAGTCAAAGGTTTTTGAGCATAACGTTTTTGGATTTCTTGGAGGATTTTGGATTTAAGATTTGTGCCCTTATGGTCTAGAATTTGACAGCTGAAATTTAATGCTAAAAAATGCAGGGTCATGCATTTGGGCTGCAAAAATCCAAAGGAGCAGTACAGTGTAGGAGGTGAGGTACTTCTGTCCACAGAAGAGGAGCGGGACCTGGGTGTAATTGTGTCTGATGATCTTAAAGTAGCTAAAAAGGTAGAAAAGGCAACTGCGAAAGCCAGAAGGATGCTTGGGTATATAGGGAAAGGAATGGCTAGTAGAAAAAAGGAGGGGATAGTCCTCTGTATAAGTCTCTAGCTGATCTCATTTGGAGCATTGTGTGCAATTCTGGAGACCGCACCTTCAAAAGGATATGAGCAGTTTGGAGTCGGTGCAGAGGGTGGCTACTAAAAAGGTTAATGGTCTTCGTTATGAAGCATATGAGGACAGACTTAAAGATCTTAATATGGATACATTAGAGGAAAGGGGCGATAGGGACGATATCATAGAGACATTTAAATACCTCCATGGCATAAATGCACAGGAGTGTCTCTTTCCCATTTTAAATTTTTATTAACCATTTCAATAAAGGTTACAAGTCCCTGCAATCCCAACTTTGTACATTTTCCAGAACTCTTACATATGGTAACATATATATTCCCGTGTTATTCATTCTCCCCTTCTTTATCCCCCTCCTGATACCATCCCCACTCCACGCCCTCCCTCCTACCCCCCCTTTCCCTCCCCCTCCCCCCTTTCGCTCTTCATTCATGCATTCAATTCACACTCAACCATTCCTGCATCAGTATCCCTTCCCAGTGTCCCCTATCACTATTCAGTCTTCTTGATGACATGTATCTAAAGCCCCTCCCACCTTCATCCGCCACCCGCCCCCTCTCACAGCCTTCCAGGTTTCCAGCCACATACACACTTTCTTCCAGTGTTCCTCACTTGACTCCCCTCCTTTCCCCCGCCTTTGCTCCGTCAATTAGTGCATCAATCCCACCTCTGTCACCCTTCGAACAAAGCCTGCCAGCTGTGGTGTGCCCGACCCCACCCAGTGCTGTGCTATCTCACATCATGCAGCTATGAGACAATGATGGATCACCCCACTATCTCTCTTTGGAATGTCCTCCGCCAAGTGATGCAGTAAGTAAATCTCTGGTTTCCTTTGTAATCGATATCCTGTCATGCTATAAATCATATCTAGAATCTCTATCCAGTATGCTTGTACCCACTCACACTTCCACCACATATGCATCCAATCCCCTCTCTCTTGACATCCCCTCCAACATTGGTCAGTGTGTCCCCGTCCAGTTCTCTTTTTTCGCACTGGAGTCCATTGCCATGAAACAATACTTTATAAGCATTTTCTTTTACCTGTGTGGCGATGGAAATACTTGCCACTGTCTGTATTATCTTATCCCATATCTCATCGTTCCAGTTTACCCCCAAGTCTTAAACAAAAAAAAAAAAAAAAGAATAAATTTTGTTTATATGTATATATTGCTCTGCTAATTGCTTGTATTGTTGCGATCTCTATGTACATTTATAACCTGCTCTGTTTGCTCAATTCTGTAATTTATTGAATAATCAATTGTATAACTGTGAACTTGTGGTTGTTAGTCCCCCTACCGTAATCATACTGTATTCCTAAATTTTGTGCTGTACATATTCCCTTGTCTTGTCTTCCTAAGGACCGCTTCTGATCGCTGGAAGGAGCGGTGTATAAATTTATGCCAAATAAAATAAATAAATAAATAAATAAAGTCTTCCTCCCATTTTACCATATACCCCAGTTTACTCTCCCCGCCCTCCATTAATCCTTTATAAATCCTGGACAAAACTAATTTTTGGCCTAAGTTCCCTGTACAAAGCGCCTCAAACCACCCCATTTCCCCAAAGGTCCTTCCACACCTTCTGCTGCCTCACAATATGGCTCAATTGTATATAGGCATAGTAATCACTATCCTCCAATCTGTATAAATCCTTAATGCCCTCAAACGCTAGCATGCCCTCCTTGCTCACTGAGAGATGTGTGTTAGCCCTGCCCTTGCCCCTCTGCAAAATATTCACCTCTGATCCCTGACCCTCCTCAAAACAGGCCGCCACTGTCATGCCCTGTGAATATGCTTTGTCTTGTACTAATAATTTTCTATTGCGTTTCCACACTTGCAAACTATGCGCTATTAGGGGATTTTGAGCTATTGCTCCCCCTCCACACTAATTTATCCAAGCTCCCACCCCTTATTGAAGCTGCTTCCATTTGGACCCACTGTTTCTGTGTTCCTCGGTGCCACTCATATATCGTTTTCAGTTGTGCTGCCTCATAGTATTTTCTAAAGTTAGGCACCCCCAACCCCCCCTCTCCTTTAGCTCTTTGCATTACTGCCATTGCTATTCTCAACCATCTATTTTGCCAGATGAACCGATTAACCTGTCTTTGTAGCTGTTTTAGCTTGCTAGACGGTACCTTTATTGGCAGCGTCTGGAACAAAAACATGAATCTTGGCAAAAGCATAATCTTTATTGTGACAATCCGGCCGAACCATGAGAGATATCCCCGCCCCCACCCATCCAGCAAGCTCTCTACCTGCCCCATTAGCTTCGGATAATTTAATTTATATAATGTTTCTATCCTATTGCTTATACGAATGCCAAGATACCTAATACTTTCTCTCGCCTATTTAAATTGATATTTCTCTTGTAGTATGCCCTGTGTGGCCCCTGTGACTGATAAATTTAAATATTTCTGATTTGGTCCAGTTGATAGTGAAACCCGATAGCCTGCCAATTCCCACCTTAATATTGGGATAGAAAAGTGAGGCCAGACTACATTCAAGATACGAGTATCATCTGCAAACAGAGATATTTTATATTCTCTCTGCCCTATTTTTATTCCCTGCACATCTGCCCTCTCCCGCACTCTCTCCACAAACGGCTCCAAGGAAATGACAAATAGAAGCTGTGATAATGGGCACCCCTGTCGTGTTCCTCTCCCCTGCCCAAAAAACTCAGAAAAGGCCCCATTCACCCGAACACAAGCTTTCGGGTTGCTGTATAGCGCTTTTACCCAGTTTAAGAACCCTGCCCCCAAACCCATTCTTTCCAGTACCTGAAAGAGAAATGGCCATGACACCTGGTCAAAAGCCTTTTCTGCATCTAGAGACAACAATAAGGCCTCTTCACAATTCTGTTCCATGGACCAAACCATATTCAAGATCTTCCTTATATTGTCCGCTACTTGTCTACCAGGAATGAAGCCCGCTTGATCATTATGTATCAGCTTCCCTATCACCTTATTTAGGTGCAGGGCTAGTATTTTAGCTAGTAATTTGGCATCTAAGTTGAGCAGCAAAATCGGTCAATAGGATGAACACTCTTGTGGGTCCTTACCCTCTTTGTGTATTATGGTTATACCCGCCCACCCCATAGTGTCTGCTAATCCCCCTCCCTCCCTTGGAAGATTAAAGAGCCCCACTAGCGGTGCTGTTAATACCTCTCCAAAGCTTCTATAAAATCGTGCTGTACGCCCATCTAACCCCAGCACCTTATCTACTTTTAACTGTTTGATGGCTCTCTGCACTTCTGCTGCATGTATGGCTTTGTTTACCTCTTGTTGTTCCCCCTCTTCCAACTTCGCCAGCTCTACTAAGTCAAGATAGCTCTGTATTCTCTCCCACTGTGGATAATCCTTTACTTTATATAACTCCTGATAATATCCACTAAATGCTTCCCGAATCTCCCCATCCCTATGTACCAGCCCCCCCCCCCCCTAATTCCGAATTTTCATTATATGGGAGCACAGTATCTTCTGCTTCAGTTTCTGCGCCATATATCTCCCCGCTTTATTTCCCCCCTCAAAAAAGTCTTGTCTCAGGAGCTGCATTTGATATCTTATTTTGTCCGCCTGCATTTCATTTAACTGGTCTCTTACTGCTAATACCTGACCTCTGTAGGCTCCTGGCCGTCCTTGCGCATCTAGTTCTTCCAGCTCCAACAATTTTACTCTCAGTTCCTTCTCTCTCCCCTCTCTCTCCTTCCTTTTTCATGTCCCCTCCCATTTAATTAGAATTCCTCGCACTACCGCCTTATACCCATCCCATACTCCTCCCCATGCTACCTCCCCATTATCATTCCATTTAAAGTATTCCCTAGTTTCCCGCTCTATTTCCCGTCTGACCTTCCCATGATCTAATAAGGATTCATTAAGTCTCCAAAACTGTATACCTTTCCCCTCCCCCTTCAGTGACAATCAAACCTGCACAGGTGCATGGTCTGACCATGTAATCAAATCCATTTCCACCCCCTTGATCCATCCCCCCATCTCTTTCGAAACCCAGATAGCATCTATTCTAGAGCATGAGCCGTGTACTGGTGAAAAGTAAGAGAATTGTTGCTTCCCTGGGTGCTGGAATCTCCAAGCATCAATCAAACAATGTTGCGTTTCAAAACCTCGGTACCTCATCCTATCCGCCCTCTTACCCTCTCTTTTCCCTGATGCATCTCTGGCGGGATTCCATGTTAAATTGAAATCTCCTCCACATATTAAATTGCCCTCCCCCAATTTCCCCACCTCCTTATTCAGTGTCCAGAATTCACCTTGCACCTCTGTGGGCACATATACATTTACTATACAATACCATTCATTCCCCACTTTTAACCGCATTAACGCATATCGCCCATCTTTATCCCTGACCACAGTGTGCAGTAACATCTTCAACTTTGTATTTATCAAAATGACCGCCGGGAACAGGGTGGTATAGGGTTGCCTAGAATAGAACAATATAATCTAGGATGTCTGCTTCGACATGTTAGAGATTGGATAGTAGGGACATCAGTATATACACCATATGATTTTGAGTCCGCGTTAGTAACCCCTTATTCACTTCTATCTGTGTTACTTGTGACGAATGTAAAGTTGCCGAAGGATTTTAGAAATAGTATGTTATGGCAAGGGGTTCGCTGGAGTTGGCAGATGCTCTGTGGAAAATTGGACATTCCAAGTGATGTGTCAGGATATTTGCCATTGCAAGGTAATTTAGCCTTTCAGTTAAGTACAACGTCTATTTTTTTCAAGGGTTGGGAGAAAAAAGGTCTACAACAAATGTGGCAAGTAATAAATGGAGAAGGCACACTTAAAACTTTCTTGGAATTAAAAAAATGCTATGGATTGTCACAGGGGCATTTTCATGCTTACTTACAATTAAAGTATTATTTGATTTCAATGAAAGATGGGAGACGAGGATTGAGACAGGAAAATTTTGAAAAGTTGGAGAAATGGTTTGCGATAAAGGATAAAGAAAGAATATCGGTCGCTGATTATAGTATTTATTATTATTTATTTTATTTATTTATTACAATTTCTTATATACCGCGCTATTTAGTATCAGTGCGGTTTACATTATAACTTAACGACCATAACAACAAGCTGTCAGGTTTACATCGAACAGGAGTATAAACTTGGAAAACAGGGTTAACTATATACATAATCTATTTACATTGGAAGGATAGATAAAAGTCTGATAAAAGTAAAGCCTTGAATAACCTAACACAAGTTAAGAGTTATAGACACTTGAGTTTAAAATGGGGGAGGGATCTTGGAATTAATCTTGAAGCATTTGAATGGGATAAAGCCATTGGGCGAATCCCAAAAAATAGTTAAAGGGGCAAAATTACGTGATATGCAATTCAAAATAATAGAGCGTGCTTATATCTCACCTTACAGAGCATGGAAGGCGGGTTTTGCTCATCACGGTGATTGTCCGTGGTGTGGAATGGAGCGGGCACATTTGGGGCATATGTTCTGGACATGTAAACGAGTAAGAAAATTTTGGAATGGTATTCAAAAATTTCTAATGAGCATATTAGGGCAGACATTGAAATTAATCTCGGGGTTTGCTGGTTTGGATGCTCCTCTTCAGGGACTCTTTTCATCGGGGAATAGATTATTAATAAGAAAATGTTGTCTGCTTGCAAAGAATTGAATTCTTCGGAAATGGAGAGAATCTGGAGGTCCAGAATATTGGGAATGGAGAAATGTTTTACATCAACTGGTATTATGGGAGGGAGAGGCTTCTAGAAGACATGTTCGTAGAAGAGCATGTTTTTTGATGACTTGGTCTCCATATCTTGAAAAGGTGTCGGCCAGGGCAAGAAATGATATTTTAACAGTTTAATTTGGTATACTATATCTTAGTAATTTAAGTTGGCATAATTAGGACTAGAGTGCTAAAGGGAAGAGGGGGGTTGAAGGTGAGGGTGGGAGTGGGGGGTAGAGGTGAGGAAGGGGGGAGGAGAAGGGAAGGGTGGTGGTGCACAAAAGAGGGCAAGGGGAGAAAAAGTATTAGTTATTCCCTGTAGTGGGATATAATATTGTTGTCTTTTATGTTTTAATATGTATGCTGTTTACAATGTTTTAAAATGAATATTGCCTACAATGTTTCAATATGTATGCTGCTTACAGAGTTTTAAAAATGTATGCTGCTTACAATGTTTCAATATGCTTGTTATTTACAATGTTTTTATATGTAAGCTGCTTTTAATGTTTTAATATATTTAAAATGAATAAAAAGATTTAAACACAAAATGACCGCCCCACCTTTTTTTCTTTTCCACCATATTGGAGGCATGTACACATATTCCATATCCCCTGGGCTTAAACCGGGTACTCTGTTGCCCTTGTCAAGTGCGTTTCTTGTATAAACACTACCTCTGCTTTATGGCGTATTATTTCTTTATACAATTTTTGTCGCTTAAATGGTGAATTAAGCCATTTTACATTTAGTGATACTATTATTAACTCACCCGCAAGTTGTGCTCTCCCCCTCCTCCCTTCTCACTTGTCCCCCCTCTTCCTCCCCTCCCAACCCTCCCTTCCCCCCTCCCCCATAGCTCTTGTCCCCCCCCAACCCCCTCTCTCCTCCCTTCCCCTCCCTTCCCCCCTCCCTCCCTACCTACCCCCCTAACCCGTCCCTGCCTCCATGAGGGAGACTTGACCCATTAGTAGTGACTGCCTCTCAGACCATCGCCTGCTTCTATCCCATTATTCCACCTTCCCCCTCTTCCGCAACCCTCTCCTCTCCTTCCCTACCCTCCCTACCCCCTGTCTTGGTCTGCCTCTAACATTTCCCCCCTTAACCTCCCCTGCACCCCGTCAACCTTATCACTCCTTCCCCTTACCACCCTCTTACCTTCCCCCACCTACCCCAACGCCCCGTGTGTTGTGATGCAAAGTATTCGCATACCCCGAGCCCTCCTCTCTCTCCCTTCCCCTCCCCTCCTCTTCTGCCCTTCACCTTCCCCTCTCCTTCCTCCTTCAGACAAATCTGCATTTAAATCACTGAACAATGTCCCACAATGTTGTTAACTGTTGAGACTTCTTTTATCAAGCTGCACAGTTGCTTCCAGCTCATCCGATATCCTTCTCTGCTGTTTTCTCTCCCTGGCTTCCCTTGGTCAACCTCGCTGGCCTTCATCCGCTGCATGGAGCTCTGTGCCATCTCGTATCAGTTGTTCTGACCCCGGCCATTGCAGGATTCTTTATGTTGTCTTGGCCCCCTTGGCCCCCTGGAATGTTAGTCAGTCCCAAGTCTTGGAGGGCTCCCCAGGCTTCCTCACTGGCCTTCACCTTTCTCGTCCTACCGTTCACAGTTATGAGTAGGCCGAAGGGGTACAGCCATTTATATCGCAGCCCCTCCTTCCTCAAATAGGCTGTCACCTCCTTCATCTCTCTACGATGCTGTAATGTTCCCAGGGACAGGTCTTGAAAGAGTTCCACTTTGTGTCCTACCCACTGGAACTGTCCCCTTTTCCGAGCTGCCTTCAACAGGTTTTCTTTGGTTCGGAAAGAGTGCAAACAAACCACAATGTCTCTTGGTCGGTTATGACGTATGGGCCCCAGCCCCCTATGAGCTCTCTCAATTTGCAGATACTCATTGCCCCCCAGTTTCTTCCATGGCCGCCTCTTATAACAGTGCTCCAAACACTTTCTTAATGACTTCTTCACAATTTTGATATTGGGGACCCTCTGGTAGACCTCTCACTCTTAGATTATTTCTCCTTGAGCGATCCTCTAGATCCTCCGCCTTCTCCTTCATTTCTTCTTGGGCGTGCTTTAACTTGGCCCATCCTTTTTGCAGCTCCTCTAATGCCCCCCCCCCCTGCTGTTCCAACTGGGTTTCTGCTTCTTCAACCCGGTTTCCCAGGTCTATTATATCCTGTCACAGGGATTGCAATGACTCCTTTAATTCATTTGTGACCCCCTTAATTTCCACTTTAAGATCTTCTTTTAGCTGATTTAGCCACTGCTTGATCATGTCTGTAACCCCTGAATTCCAGGGACACCCACTCTCCTCCAATTGCGCAGGGTCCGGCTCTAATGTCTGTTTGCCTTCCTTCTCTCCTCTCACTGGGGCATACGATGAGCTAAATTCCACCAACTTTTTCTTCGCAGACAAACCACTTTTAGATTTATCCATCTTCCACCCCAGATCTCTGTATGTCTACTGCCTTCTGGAGTCACTGCTTGTTCCTGTCTCCTTGCACTCCTGCTGATCTGTCTATCTTGTTTGTTGTTTAATTTCATCCCCCTTATGCTCCTGCGGCCAGCCTGACTTTTAGGTTGTTATATGGATGGGCTATTTTGGCCTGTTGATGTGTTCTGCATTGTCCTGCCCCCCCCCGCCCCCCCCCCTCCCCGGCTTGCCTGGCTGCACTTCTCCCGTTTAGGTATTCTGGTCAATCCGCTGTCTCTCCTCTTTAGCCCCACCTCGCTTGTTCACCATACTGGCACCACTTCACCGGCCTCTTTGTCAGAGCCGCGGTATCCTTCTGTGCCCAGTTCTTTGCTCCTCTGCGCCACGTGCTCCGGGCCCCCCTCCACTTGGCTGCACTCGCTCTTCTCTCTGGCGGCAGTCTTTTTCGCTCCCACATCCACTCACTCTCTCTCAGTTAGTCTCAACACTGCTACCGCTGCAGTACCTGGCCATTGCTCCTTCACTCTGCAGCTTCTCGGTCTCCGCACCACTCCTCTCAGAGTTCCCGGCAATCGCTCCCTGTCCCCTGCTCCTTAATCGGCCTCTTCTCTCCACCGATCTCCCTCCTCCTGCAATTGTCCCCCGACACAGACCACTCTTAGGTCCCCCTCGCAGCCGGAACACTGATGCTTCGCCAGCCAGCATACTGGTGCTGCGGCTAACAGCTCCCTGGCACTGCTCCCGTTCTCTTCTCAGCTCCCCGTCTCAGCCTGCTGTTGCCGTGTCCTGTCTCCCGCCACTTGTCGCTGCCACGTGGCGCCACACTCCACTCCTGGAATCCACCCGCACTGTCGTCTCTTTCGGCTGCCGCTGCCCGCTCAGTTGCTCATTTTATTTCTTTCGGGGTTGCTCCGCTCACTTCCCCTGCATTACGCCACTGCTCCGCTGATTCTTAGGGGTGCTCTAACCCCTCTTTTGCCGGCTTCGGTGGCAGAGCCCTTCTAGAGCACCGCCATTTAGTCTGGTGACGTCACCGGAAGTCAGGAGGGTCTCTTTCAATTGAAGAAGGCAAGTTCTGCTACGAGGGGACATGGCATAAGAGTGAAAGGGGATAGACTCAGGAGTAATATGCGGAAATATTTCTTTACGGAAAGAGTGGTAGATATGTGGAACAGTCTCCCAGTAGAGGTGGTGGACAAGAGGACAGTTTCTGAATTCAAAAAACCACAAAGAGATTCAAAAACAAAGAGGATCTCTAAAGGAAAAAAGGGGACTATTGTAGTTGATATGGAAGGGCAGACTAGATAGGCCATGTGGTCTTTTTCTGATGTCATGTTTCTATTTGTCAGCTTGACCCCTAGCAGTTGTACCACAAGGCTAGGAGTTGACTACCGCCACTTTGAACCTGTCACTAGATAGGAGTGACTGGTATCATCCCTGCCTCCGCTAGACACCAGACAGATCCCCGGTAAGACCCAGAAAAGGGTCAGGAGTGGGGGTGTTAATCAGGGGGTTGTCTAATGTTGGCAGTGGAGTTCAGGGGACGTTTCAGGGAGTTGGTTCATGTTGTTGGGAGAAGTTTGGGGGAGATGGATACTGATGCTATTGGGGTAGTTGGTGGAAGGGGAAGATGGGTAGTAATGCTGTCAAGGGCATTCAGAGGAAGGGAGCAATGGATACTGATGCTGTCAGGGGGTTCAGAGGAGGGATGGCTCTTTGTGATGTCAGGAAGTTCTGGAGGTGTAGAGATAGGGGAGGATTCATGCTGTAAGGAGCATCAGTTTTAAGAAATTGCAAACATGGAAACCTTGGGTGAATAGGATACTCTGTTTTCCCATACATCAATTTAAAATTGCTGCTTCTACTGAACAGGCTGGCAGATATGCATGCACATCTGCATGTTATTAGAGCATTTTATGAAAGAGTCCACGTTTAGCAGACGTACTTGGAAAATACTAGGGAAATTGTAAATCTTCCAGCCTGGACATCTCAATTCCCATTTCAATGTTCTCTGTAAAATTGAACTTTAAAATTAGGACCTCAGATTTTTTTTTAAATATTGGGACTCTTAATTCTGGTGGTGGTGCATGATGGATCCTTTATTTTTGCTGATATACAATGTAAGAAACTTGTGGACCGCCATCCATGTACCAGTGGATGCCCATATACAGACATATGTGGAAAACTTTTTAAAAAGTATTGCTGTTCCAGACTTATCCCTGATGAAGGCATACATTGAAACACGGCCGTGTAGGGTTCAGCTCAACACAATAAATCTGATTTTCAATCCACTTGTGGGTTGTGTCTTTGACTGACCCATTAGCGCACATTAGTACACATGTACTTGAGGCCTATGTTTATAAAGTGAAGTATATACATACTTTTTAAAATAGGGGCATAAGTAGTGTAAGCGTACACAAACTGGGTGCGAGCTCTTACATCCGCTCTATGGCAGGTGTAAATGCCTGTGCCTAGACTGAAGCACATACGTTTAAGTTATAGTATTTTTTTAACTTATGCACGGAAATTTGGGTTCCACCTATGCTGTGCCCAAAGTCCACCTTGGTGCATGCCCACACTGAAAATACACACTTAAAATATGCGCATAAATGTCCATTCATGTGAAAATAGTGACTTATGCACATAAATAGCACGGAATTCAATGTGGCTTCCTTATAAAATAAACCCTTTAATATATGCTAATGCATGTTAGTGTGCTAACCTTTAGTAATCATGCCCATTAGGCTCCTAAGTTGGGCTAAAAACAGGGCAAAAATGTAAGTGCCTACGTTAGGAGCTTAAATTTAGGAGCTCAGGGGGGCATATTCAGTGGCAGTGGCTAGGCAAAATAAAGCACTTGGCCACCACCATATTAATTTAAACTGGATAGGCAGCAGCGGAACATATCTGGTTTCCCCCGCTGAATATCCAAACTGCCCGTCCACCAGTGCGGATATCCAGTTGGTGATGATATTCAGTCACTAACCGGATAGCGCTAGGTGGTTAAAGTTTGGACAGCCATTCGCCATTTCAGCGGCTTTTGTTTGGACAACTTGTTGTTGTTGTTAAGTGCCGTCAAGTCGGAGTCGACTCATGGCGACCCTCTGGATAGCTATCCTAAATTGTGTTCGATCTTCAGTCAGGCGGCTCATTGTTGACAGACTGGTACCCGTAGCTGCTGTTATTGTATCGATCCATCTCATTGCTGGCCTTCCTCTTTTGCGTTGACCTTCTATCTTGCCAAGCATGATGTCTTTCTCTAATGATCTCTCTCTCCGCATGATGTGTCCAAAGTATGAAAGTCGACGTCTTGTCATCTGAGCTTCTAAAGAAAGCTTAGGTTTGATCTCCTCTAGTACCGACTGGTTTGTTCTTCGGGCAGTCCATGGTATACACAGTATTCGCCGCCAGCACCATAATTCAAAGGCATCAATTTTCTTCCTGTCTATCTTTTTCACTGTCCAGCTTTCACATCCATATGATGTTATTGAAAATACCATGGCTTGAACAAGTCGAATCTTTGTATGGCGAGAGACATCTCTGCTCTTGAGAATCTTATCTAGGTCTTTCATAGCCATTCTGCCAAGAGCAATGCGTCGTCTGATTTCTTGACTGCTTGTTGCTTCTTTATTGATAGTTGATCCAAGTAGGTTAAAGTTATTCACGATTTCAATTTCTTCTCCTTCGATGATGAACCTGTTGATTATGCCAGTTGTCATGATCTTTGTCTTCTTTACATTAAGGTGCAGGCCCATTTTGAGACTATGTTCTTTGATTGTGAGAAGCAAATGTTTCAGATCATCTTCACTTTCCGCCAGTAATGTGGTATCATCAGCATAGGTTGTTGATGAGTCTTCCACCAATCTTCACACCTCTGTTGTCTTCATACAATCCTGCTTCTATGATGATTTGTTCTGCATATAAATTAAATAGGTAGGGGGAAAGTATGCAGCCTTGTCTTACACCTTTGCTTATTTTAAACCATTCTGTTTCTCCTTGTTCCGTTCGAACTGTTGCTTCTTGATCAATGTACAGATTGTGCAAAAGAACGATCAGGTGTTCTGGTATACCCATGCTTCTTAATGTGGCCCAGAGTTTCTCATGGTTTACACAGTCAAAAGCTTTGCTATAGTCGATAAAGCACAAGTAGATATCCTTTTGGTATTCGTTAGTCTTTTCAAGGATCCATCTCACATCCGCAATGATGTCTCTCATTCCTCGCCCTTTTCTGAACCCTGCTTGCACTTCAGGTAGTTCTCGTTCCAGGTATGATTGTAGTCTCTTTTGAATAATCTTCAGTAGAATTTTGCTGGCATGTGGGATCAGAGCGATTGTGCGATAATTTCCACAGTCAGTTGGATCACCTTTCTTTAGGACACCTTTCTTTAGGACACCTTTCTTTGGACAACTTAGGCCACATGAAAAGCAGACCAAAGCTGCAATTTGGGCAAGCACTAGCTGAAAATTGTGCTAACCAGGTAAGTACCTGCATTTACCTGGTTAGCACTACTCAGTTTGGATATTCAGCGACAGCTCCTATCTGGATACTGTCGTTAATTATTTTGCTGATATTTAAGCAACATGGCTCACTGCTGTGGTATTTAAATATCAGCAGTTTTGAAAATTGGGCCCAGCAGTTCTAAATTTAGGAACCTGGGGCCCTATATTGTATTGGACAGGCTATGAGCCGCTACAGCACATAGCCCTGCCCACTGACCCTTAACACCGGATATTCAATGCTGCGGCAAAGGCATTGAATATCCTGCATCACTGCACATGCCCACATGTACTCCAGATGTAAAATGTTAGACAGCAGAGGTCTTAGAGGGTCCTGAATATGGAATAATGGTGGGGGGGGAGAGGAATGGTGGTGTATCTTCTAACCCCACTTTTCTACAATACATAATTGTCTGTGTTGTATCTTCTGGATGTCCTTCAGAAGAAGATGTCCCTCTGGATATCTGGATACACCTCTTCTTCCCTGACTCCACCTTGTGGTTGCTGGCTTAGATGGGACTCTTCTCAATGGGTGATGCCCTCAGCATCAAAGAGACCTCTTCAACTCTCACTGCCTCCTCTTGTTTAGCAAAAGCTTTGCATCTGGCCCTGTGTAGAGAAAATATATAGGACATTTAGTCAGATTAACCCAGATTAAGATCCAGAGCATGAGATTTTCTGGACAGCTGGCAGCCACCATTTTTTAGCATGTTCTTATCAATCTTCCTTGCACTAGCACAGTTTTGAACTATCTGTCCTATAAGATGACCTTTAAGTAGTAGAACAGTCTCATAGATCCAACAAACACTACTACCAAATTGGGTCTCCCTCAATACTATAGCCTTGTGAGTCCCAAACTCACTGACCCCAAGCTGAGACCTCCCCAGTGGTATAGCCTCATGACTCCTATACTCATTGTGCCGAGCTGAGACTTTCCCAGTACTTCTGCTTCATATGTCCCAAACCAGTACTTCAGTCTTATGGATCCTATACTCATTACCCAAAAAGTGAAATTAGACCTTACCTGCTAATTAGCGTTCCTTGAGGAACTCTAGTCCAGACCTGCACCCCTGGGTTGATGTCCTCCTCCAGCAGCATGGAGACTGAGCATGTCATCTTTTTGATGGGAGGGAGGAGTGGCTCAGTGGTTGGGACAGGTTACCTCAGGCCAGAGGGCCAGGGGTTCAAGTCCCACATGGGGACAAGCAACCTCAGGCCAGAGGGACTGGGGTCTCTAGTGCCATGGCCACTCCTTTTGGCCTTGGGCAAGCCACTTAACCCTCCATTGCCTCAGGTACACTTAGATTGTGAGCCCTTCAGGGACAAGGGAATAAAAAGTACCTGTTAGTATACATGTAAACCACATTGATTCTAAAGAGCAGAGTATAAAAAAAATAAAATAAAATAAAATAAATAAATCAGTGTACTAAGGTAGCTGGCTCCACCTCCTGCCTCCAGTAATCTATTGACAAAGCAGACTCACAGGAGCAACAAATAAGAAGTCAAACTTCATAAACCAAAACTTTATATAACCTAAGGCTCCTATCCCCATCTAACAGGGATTGTCCTTCTCCCCAGAACAAGGAGCTTACCTGTGAACTACAAAAAGTGGTCCAACAAGCTTGTAAGGCAAAACAGACAGGCAGCACCCCTTCCTGACTTATCTATCTCTTTTGCCCACTCTATTTGTCCACAATTCCTCTGACCACACCATGCATTGAAAATCTTTTTCAGGTCTGGGATTGCATTACTGCCTCTTAACAGCAATCAGGAAGGGTTCTGGGATTGGACTGGAGTTCCTCAAGGAATGCAAGTTAGCAGATAAGGTCTAATTTCACTTTCCTTATCATTCCTCCAGTCCAGTCCCACACCCCTGGGATGTAACAGAGCAGTTCTACCTACGGGAGGGATCCACGATTCCGACCTGAATAACTGCCGCCCCAAATCTGGCATCTCCCGTCACCTGCACATCCAACCGATAATATCTTGCAAATGTGTGAAGGGAGGACCAAGTGGCCATCCTACAAATGGCAACAGATGGTACCATACTATACTCCACACATGAAGTCGCCTGAACCCTGGTCGAATGCGCCCACAACCCCACTTGTATGGGCTTTCCCTTCAACACATATGCCGAAGCAATAGCTTCTCTAATCCATGGTTAAATGGAGGCCTTAGTCGCTGTCTTCCCCTTGCACAGCCCACCAAATAGTACAAACAAATGATCTGATTTCCGAAATGGAGCTATCCATTTCAAATAAGTCCTTAATACTCTCTGGACATCCAACTGCCGCAACTGTGGATCTGTGTGTCCCTTCTGACTTTCTGAGAGTGCCAGCAAGGAGCACCGATTGATTCAAGTGAAAAACCAAAACAATTTTGAGCAACAAGGAAGGGACTTGCCAGAGCACAACCTTCTCTTTCAAGATGGAAAGAAATGGTTCTCTGCACGAGAGAGCTTGAAGCTCCGAAATTCTTCTGACCGAACAAATTGCCACCAGAAAAACTGTCTTTTAAGAGTTGAATCCTTCAGCGTGGAAACACTAAGAGCCTCAAAAGGCTCCTTTATCAATGCTGTCAACACCAGGTTGAGATCCCAAGGATGGACCTGGAGAGAGCAGAGCAGAGGTGGTGCAGTATCTCTGACTTCCCTACTTGCCAACCTCTGCCCCTCCTGAGATTAAGCAGTATTCCCTCCCAAACTGCTCGTCCCAAAAGCTCTGCCACGTCCTCCTACAGTACCTGCTCCACTATCCAGGCCTCCTTCTCACAACCCCAGCAGATACCAGCCTCAGAGAAGGACCCTCGAAGGGCTCTGCAAGCCCCATACTGTGGTCTAGCTGGCATGGCTTTGCTGGTGAACCCAAACTCTTAAAAGGAACAAAAACAAAATCTGTAGCCTAGTGGGGAAGGTTCCCCAGGGCTGTCTCTCTAACTTGAACTTCCTTCGTTCTTTTTTTTTTCAATTTGGGAAAACAAAGAGAACATAGTGAGGCCCCAGCGACCCCAATGCTCCGAAATCACAGGAAAACTCACTTATTTATTTATTTATTTATTTATTTAACAGTTCTTCTATACCGCTCTATTTTAGATCAGAGCGGTTTACATTTAACATCAACTATACAACACAAGGAACTTTGAGTTGTATTTACAATAAACAGGGAGATCAACTTGGAAGTAACTGGGGGAAACTATGTACAATTCTTAACTCTATACATTGTATCACACTGGTACCTGATTTCAGGCAGAATATATCTACATCTTATTTACACTGGGGTACATTCTGAGCGATCAGTTGATTATCCTTTTTCATGCTGAGTCTGATTGTTTACTTGTAATGAGAGATTGTCTGGGGGGCCATATGTATGGTTACTAAGGCTAGATTCAGGGTAGTATGTAGTGAACAGGTGCTGCTTTATTGCCTTCCTGAAGTGGGTTAGGTAAGTGATATTTCGAATATAGGTAGGGAGAGCATTCCATGCTCTAGGAGCGTAAATCGTAAAGGCCCTATTTGTTGTTGTTCTTGTGCATTTTGTCATTACTTTTGGGACCTCTAGGGTGTTTTGCATCATGGTTCTTCTGTTTCTGTTCTGTGGTACTTTATGTATCATCTTGCTGAGGGCTGTGGGGGTCAGAGTGTTTGAGGCTTTGAAAGTTAAGGTTAGAACTTTGTGGAGGGTTCTTGCTTGAACCGGTAACCAATGGAGGTTCATCAGTACTGGCGTTATGTGCTCTCTCCGTGAAGCCCCTGTTAGTACTCTTGCAGCAGTGTTCATTGCAAGCTGGAGAGGAGCTAACGTTGCTTGAGGGAGACCGTGTAGAATTACGTTGGCATAGTCGAAATGAGGTAATATTAATGCCTGATAGATCGATCGGTAGTCGCTGAAGTCGAGTAGCGGTCGGAGATGTTTTAAGGTCTTTATTTTCATGTATACTGTTTTTACTGTGTTTTTTATGTGAGTTTTCAGATCCAGGTGTTGATCCAGTGTAATGCCAAGGTAGCGGATTGTGGGTTTGGTTTTCAGTTCTGTGTTGCCGATTTTTAAAGAGAGTGGAGGGGTGAAGTCCTGGTTCCTTGAGATGAAAAGGACATCTGTTTTACTGTAGTTGATTCTCATGTTTTGTGTGCTGAACCATTCTGCTACTGCCTCAAAACATCTTGTTAGAGGGGAGAGGTCCGGTTGGTTAGTCCTGAATGGGATGTATAGGAGGATGTCATCTGCGTAGGCTAAACAGTTGACCTTGAATGAACGTGCTAGGGCACATATGGGCTGCATGTAGATGTTAAACATCAATGCAGATAGTGACGAGCCCTGTGGCACACCTTGGTTTTGTAAAAATGGTTCGGAGGTTGTGGAGCCTGACCTTACATGTTGCCATCTATTAGTCAGGTATGACTTGCACCACTTTAGGGCTGTTCCCTGAATTCCTTTCTCGCTGAGGCGTTGTATGAGTATCTTGTGACTCACCGAGTCGAAAGCCGCCGCAATGTCTAGGAATATGAGGGCGAATCCTTGATGAATTTTGTCGGTTCCAGAGACTAGATGGTCAAATAGGTTGGTGAGGAGGGTTTCAACCCCATGTGCTTCTCTGAACCCATGCTGGGAGGGATCCAGTGGGGCTTCAGTATCAATATGCTGTTGGATTTGGCGCTGTACTAACTTTTCGATTATTTTGGCAAGCATGGGGATACTTGAAATTGGTCTGTATGATTCCACTTTCGATGGGTCCAGCTTGTTATTTTTTAGTAGTGGTCTGAGGGATGTTTGTTTCAGACTTGGTGGAAACGATCCGGTTGTAAGAGATTGGTTTATTAATTCACTCAGATATTGGCTTAAGTCACATCGTAACTCCTTTATCCATAATGCAGGGCATGGGTCATTGGGTGCGGTAGTAGGGTTGATTGCAGCGATAGTGTCTTCAATCTCTCTGCGTGATATTTTTTCAAATTTGTATAGTGGTGATGGTTGGGGCAAGGTATGCTGAGAGCTGTTTTCCGCGGAGTTCGAGGTTGTACTAGCCTGGGTCACTTCAACTTAGAGGTTGGTGATGCTTTCCCCCCCCCCCCCAGCTCTCCTCATTCAACCAAAATGCTGCTAAAATGGCGCATTCCCGCTGTGCCGTCCGCTCGGGGGAAAGAAAAACTCATGGTTTCTTAGTTCCCATAGCCTTCTTCTCCTCTCTGGGCTGAGTTGGACAAACCAAAAGTACTTTCATCATCTTCTTTCCCACCCACCTCGCGTTCAGTCTCTTTTTCCCGGCTTCCACATCGAGGTGGGAGTGCTGCTCTCAGCTGCCTGCCGGCTTCTGTTTCCTTTACTGCTTCGCACCCAGTCTTGGGTTTGGGAGCCGCTGAATTTTTATTTTATTTATTTAACTGTATTTATATCCCGCTTTTCATCGGGTCAAAGCGGTTTAACAAAAAAGGGGGGGGGGAGGACAGTAATCAATTCACAGAGGGGGGCCAACATTGATGATCCGAACAGAAAGTAACTACTTAGACAATTGACATGAGTCTCTTAGTAGGTAGTTCTGGGGATATGTCAGAAGGTCTGGAAGAGTTGTCATTGATGGATGTCTGTTTCTGGTCCAAGGTATTCATAAAACAGGATGGTTTTTAGTTGTTTCCAGAATGTGGAAAGGTCACCGTCGTTTCTGATTTGGCTCGGCAGGGAGTTCCAGAGGGAGAGTGCGTACAGTTCGAAAGCTCTGTTGTAGGTCCGTTGATTGCACTTAGTTTGTTCGTGGGGGATAGTGAGGGTGTTGCTGGTGGTCTGTCGGGTTGTCCTGTTGAGGGTGGGCTGGGGTAGTAGAGAACGGAGTTGGGAAGTCTTCATTTGATAGAGGGCTTTATGGATAAGTAGGGCAGATTTGTATTTGATCCTTGCTTCGAGTGGTAGTATGTGCAGTTCTTTCAGGACTGGAGTGATGTGATCATGTGTTTTTGCTTTCTGGGTGATTCTTGCTGTGGTGTTTAAGGCAGTTCATAGTGAGTTGGTGTGGGTGGCGGGTAGTCCATGATAAATTATATTACAGTAGTCCAGGTGGGGGAGCATCATAGCCTGCATGACTGTTCTGAAGTCCTGTGGATCAATGAGTGGCCTGAGCCGTTGCACCGTTT
Organism: Ichthyophis bannanicus; assembly: GCA_033557465.1. Classification (NCBI taxonomy): domain Eukaryota; kingdom Metazoa; phylum Chordata; class Amphibia; order Gymnophiona; family Ichthyophiidae; genus Ichthyophis; species Ichthyophis bannanicus. The sequence goes on along the minus strand of CM066039.1, from coordinate 167,303,589 downwards.
TTGCTTTGTGGAATATTGTTCTGGTAGTCTTTTTAATCTGTTGGTTAAATGTGAGTGCCTGGTCTATGATGATTCCCAAATATTTTATGTGGGGTTGAATTTGTATTTGGGTGGTTCCCAAGATGAGGTGTGGTGGTGGGGTGAAGTTAGGGTCCTTGGTTACTATGAGGGCTTCTGTTTTTTTAATGTTGATGGATAGATTGTTCCTTTGTAGCCAGCTGGAGACCTCAATGAAACAGTCTGATTGTTTGTTGTGTTGGTGGTTGTGATCGGTCCATAGAGCATTATGTCATCAGAATAGATATGGTAGTTGATGTTATGAGCTCGTATGATCGAGCAGAGTGGTTGCAGGTAGATATTGAAGAGTATGGAGGATAGTGTAGAGCCCTTGGGTACTCCTTGATGCTGTTGAAAGGGGGGGGGGGTTGCCATGTTTGTGCTGATCAGTTGTTGTCTACTGGTCAGGTAGGAGCGGAACCATTGAAGTACGATGTCCTTAATGCCGATTTCCTGAAGTCTGTGTAGGAGGATGTTGTGGGAGATGGTGTCAAAGGCTGCGGATATGTGCAGGAAGAGCATAGCATATCCAGAGTGTTTGGTCTGTGTGCCTTTGATAAGGGTGTTCAGAAGTGTTGTCATGAGGGTCTTGACTCCATGGAATGGGCAGAATCCGTGTTGCTGTGGTTCCAGTATGTTATTGGTATCTAGGTGGTCTTGGAGTTGCTGTTGAATTATCTTCTCAATGATTTTGGTGGTGAACGGGAGACTTGCTATAGGCCTGAAGGAGGCGGGGTCGAGGGGGTCCAGGTTGTGTTTTTTTAGGGTTGGACGAATGATGGAGGTTTTGAGGATGTCTGGCATGTGTCCTTGCTTGAGTGATTCATTGACAATGTGGGTTAGGGGTGCGCTTATGTCTTCTTTGGATTTCTTTATCCACTCTGTAGGGCAGGGTTGAAGCCGAATGCTCCGGTAGGGGTAGGGGGGGGGGAAGGTCCCCTGGCCCTGACAGCTCTTCCAAGCTTTGCGTATTCTAATCTAACTTCTATTTGCTCTCCGATTACTGTTATTTTTTTTTTTTTTTTACTTTTGGGTTCCCAAACAAAAAACAACCTAATCCAGCTAACACTTAGGTACAATCTAAACACTCCTTAGTTGTCCCTTCAGTGAGCCAACTCCTAGATCACTCCTCTTGTTGCTTGGAGACTGAGCTTACAGGAGATAGGAAGTGGAACCAGCTGCCTTAGTACACTGATGCCATCAAAAAGATGACATGCTCAGTCTCCAAGCAGCTGGAGGAGGATGTCAACCCAGGGTTGGAGGGATGATAAGGAACTAAACCTTCTGTCCATAGATTTTGACAGGTCCAAAACTCACCAGGTGCTCCCTGCATGAATAACAGTGAACCATGTGATAAAAATAGTTTGATACAAGAGGAACCTAACTTAGCACCAACCTGTTCTCCACATCCTCGATGGTGTCTGGTAGTGTGCAGTTCAGAGTCTCTGTCAGGAAGTAGGCTCCAGTTCCAGCTATGATAGCCGAAGCTCCATAGATCACTGGTGGCAGGAATGAGGCATATTCACCGGTCATGAGAATCAATGGAGCTACCATGGAACCTACACGTGCATTCATGGAGACAAAACCCATCCCAGTTTGCCTGGGAATGACAAGAAGGAAAGGTAAGGAAATGCAGAGGCAGCAGCGGCAGTTATCAGGACCCCTATAAGAAAGTAGAAGTTTGAAGTAGAAGTAGAAGATTGTAAGTTACAATTTGGGGCCAACTCTCAAAGCATTGTAGAACAGCTAAGGAAGTCACATATATTTATGCTGGTTAGTGTGGGCTGCGTATCAGAAAACAGATTTAAATCTAATGAACTTAAACATTACTGCCTATAGTTAAGTCAAATATAGCTGTGCCAAAGGAAATTTTTGCCCCCAGGGACCTAGCCATCTAACTCCATGGTTAGGCGTTTTATGAATATTGGCCCATTTGTATCCAAAAAGAATTATCCCTTTCATTTCTTTAGGGACTTTTCTTCCTCTCTCTCCCCAGTCCATGATCCTTCTATGGCCCCTAGACTTTTCTATCCTCAATACTCCATCTTAACAAACATCATCTCAGATGAGGCTCCAAAGCTTGACTAGAGAAGCTGAGCCTTTAGATAATAGAGTGAGCCCACAGATTTTCTTTCCCTTTGGTTGAATATCTGTCAAAGGATTGTACAAGGCAGCCTGCCAAAAATGCCAACTAGGAAGCCACAGTCCATACCTGAGCACCGTAGGATAGAGCTCTCCAGCATATAGGTAGGCACAAGTGAAGGAGCAGGCCAGGCATCCTTTCCCAATTGCGGTTAAGGCAGTGTGCATGGTATTCATTTCTACAATTAAACATGAAACAAACAAGTTCATTGGACAAGACAAAAAGTGTGTAAATATCATGCCACAGTATGCCAAATCAATAGAACACATTTTACAGCTGAATACATTCATTGTTACTAATAAATGAACATGGGCTTAATTTTGGGATCACATTTAAAATGCTTGTATTATGTCACAGAATTGACTACTCAGGTCTTCCAAACTTTTTGGCAAATTTACTTAATCCTTACGCAGCAGCAAGATCGCTCCAATCCTTGCAACATAACCATATGATAATACCTTCTTATATACAGATACATATAGAAGAAATAAAGTATACAATTTTTGCTGTCATTGCCCCCAACTATTGAACAAGCTTTCAGTGGACTTGAGATTACAGATATTCCATACAACATTCAAAACAAATCTAAAACCCCATTTCTTTAAAAGGGCCTTCTACTCTGATGCTACAGAGAATTAAGTCTGCCAAGGAACCACTGTCAATCTTATCTTACCTTCTCATCAATGCACAAGCTGGTATGGGGTGGGTAGCAGAAGACAAAAGACAATCTGAGCCACCTCTTGTTTGTTTAGTTTAGCCTTTAGGATGAGTCATTCTTTAGATATGCTTAGGAATCTATGGTTTGTTATTACACATCTATTTTAATTGTGTCATTTGTGTTCCCTAGTCTGCAAGCCACATAAATACCTTTGAATATCCCCCTCCCCCCCCCCAATATATTGTATCTGAATTGTCTCCTAGTATTGAGTAGTTTATAAATTGCTTAGACAAACCTCTGACTTGCAGTATGTTAAATAAACTGAATCCTGAATCTTGGCTCCCTACTGGGAGATTCCGTACGGTACAGTAACTATCTTTTCTTCTTCCAGTACAGGATACAGCTTACCTGTTGGTACAAAGATGTTGGCAAGGATCATGAGCCCAGCAAGGATCAGGACGGTGCCCTGTGTGACCCGACGCCCAAGAAAGCTCATAGTGATGGCAGACACAAATTTGGCAGGAAAGTCAATGGCCCCAAATAGAACCTGGACTAGGAAGATGCTGAGCTGGAACTTCTGTAAGTCCATTGCCAGCCCATAATAGGTAAAGCTGGTAGAGAACCTGTGGGTGTAGAACAGCAGAAGAGATTGGTAAGACCAGAAAGGTCATCCAAATAGCTGAGATCAATACCTGACCTGCGTTTTGGTTCTGTTGCATCTTCTTTTGGTTTTAATCACAGTTCTTTCTTTTTTTTTGCCCTTATGTCATGTTCCCCAACCCACCCTGGGGGTATACTTAACTGGTCTGCTTTTCATGACAGCCACAATCAATATATATAAGATAGATTGCATATACTTGGTCTCCAGAGTATAGAGACCTCTGGGGTTCCTTCAGTGTATTTAAGTGTCCCATTTATATACAAAGAGGATCTTTCCAGGCATGGGAGGGCAGGGAGGTGCTGCCCATCTTAGGGATTAGATAGGCATATAAAAGAGGGAACTCAGTGTAATGACTGGAGGAAGGGTTATGGAAAAGAAGACAGTTGAGGATGCCAGGAAGTAGTGAGAGGCAGCCAAGTATTCTCTGCTCTTAGTGGGCTTCAAAAGAAGAACAGAAGATACATTATAGGAGTGAAGTTCTTCTAGGCACAAAATAATAGCAAGATCTGGTGGTGGTTGTCACTGATGATTGTAAAATGGTCAGATGAGTAGATATGCTAACAGCAAAAGCTAGAAGAATGCTTGGGCGTATAAGAAGCAGGAAGGAGGAGATGATTGTGCCTCTGTATAAGGCTCTTGTGAGACTTTATTTGTACTGTGTGTGATTCTGTAGACCATACTTCCAAAAGGATATAGACCAGATGGAGTTGGTCCAGAGGTCAGTTATTAAAATGGTCAATGGTCTTTGTCATAAAGCATATGGGGACAGTCTTAAAGATTTCAGAGGGAGATAATCTAAGGCATTTACATGGTTTTCAGACCTGCAAACCCTGTAAATGCCAGTTAGCAAGATATGCAGCGGCAGTAACACGGTTAGTGCTGCTGGATATCCACGCCAGCGCTATGCGATTAGCATTGTGGCGTTCCAGGGTGAAGCAGAGGTGGCAGCCTTTGCTAACTGGACAGCGGCAATATTGAGCTGCTGCCTGGTTAGCGATCCTCGGGTAAAGTTATGCGCGGCAAAGGCTGGCCTAACCTTACCCACAAAAGCTAACCGGGCAGTGGCTTAATATTGCTGCTGTCGGATTAGCTTCTGGGCTCTGCAGTGACCCAGATATTCAGTGCTGATGGCCAGATATGGCCCCGGCATTGAATATCTGTGGTCAGTTTTCAGTGGTGACGGCTAGCCACATTAGCAGTGCTAGCTACCACCATTGAATATCCCCCCCCAAAAAAAAAACATGTATACTAGTGGAAAAAGATGATAAGAGATATGACATTTAAATACCTCCAAGGAGTAAATGCATAGGAGATGGCCCTCTTTCGAGAGGAAGGAGGCTTCGGAACAGGGAATCATAGGATGAGAGTGAAAGGGAACATATTCAGAAGTAATCTAAGTAAAATTTCTTTATAGATATGGTGATATATGCATAGAACTGCCTCCCATTGGAAGTAGTAGAGACAGGGACAGCATCTAATTTCAAGAGAGCTTGGGACAAGCACAAAGCATCTCTGAGAGAGAAAAAGGGATTGTAGAGCTCAGCAGTTGTGTGGATGGGTAGACTGGATGGGCCACATGGAGGAAGAATAACTTGGTAGCTAGAACATCAGGCTACAAACAGGGATGCCAGGGTTTAATCCCACTGATGTTCCTTGTGACTTTGGGCAAATCACTTAGGGGGTCATTTTAGAAACTCTATTTGTGATGTGCATGTTTGAAAATGCCCATTTAGACATGCAAATCACATCCACATCCCAAGAGCCATTTTAAAAAGGCCTAAATATACAAATGCCCAGCATGATAACATCCATGTCACACAGGCGGCATGTCAGAGGTGTGTCTAGGGTGGCAATATAAAGATCCCTGTATATGTCTGATTTCAGAATGGTGCCCAGCACATTTAAAACCCAGCAGCAAACACATCCATATCTATACCTTCCCCAAGGCACAAATAGGCATTTAAAAAGTGCTTGTTTTGGCCAGCTATCAACAGTAGTAGTATAAATGCAATGCACCCTCAGTCCCTCAATAATTTTCTCTGCCTCATAAAACCATTGCAAATAAATATTGAGGCCTTTTTGTTTGCTTCTGCACTGCTACAGATCTCAGTTTGCAAAATGGCACTCTGCGATATGTATATGACTGTACATGTCTGTACTAATATTTCAGAACACACACACGCAAGTCTATGTTTCCGGGTCCACCACCAACCATATTTCGCATGTGCATATTTTAAAAATTGCTTGTCACCCTGCACTTGTCTGGGGCTTTATTCTGCATGTCTCTATTTCTTCCTATGTCAATGGAAATGTTTATCTTTTGGGACAGACATAGGTCAATTTCGGAATACAGTTACAAGTGCCAAACAAATGAAAGGGCTCCAAGACAGAAGAAAGAGATCTTAGACAGTAGGGAAGGTTCTGAGATCGAGGGAAGGGATCACCCACCACACCAGCATGAGACAGACAGAGATCCTGCGCAGGGCTGGAGTGCGGAACAGGTCCAGGACTGAGTGGGAGGACTTCACAGCTGATGTTTCTGCTTCCATATGGGATTTCACCACCTAGCCAAAGGCATTCAGAATGAGTAACACTGTCAAATTTTACACATCGCTGTTCCCACCCTCTGCAGTGCTGTGGCAGATGCTTTCTTTGAGCCAAATGGTACTGGCTTGAAGAGGTACCAATGTCCTCAGCCTGTGCTCTCTCTAGAGTTGTCAGCATTAATCCTGGGGATATAGGGGCACCAGCTAGCTCCAAGTAGTCTGGAAACGTATGTATATCTGAGCAAATGGAGTCTTGGGAAATATGCTTCTTTTGGCAGAATTTGTGGAATTACACCTTTAAAAGTCTCTTTCTTGTCTTACTACTCAGGTTAAATTGTTAAGAAGATCCTTTTTGATGCCTTCCATTTTATGTAAATTTCAGCAGGGTGAAACAGGGCCGTGCTGGAAAGGATGCTTGAAACAGGACTCATATGACCACCTTTGGTGGACATGCCCAATTATAGCCCAGTTCTGGTCTATGGTACATATTACACTGAATCATTTGTTCCAGACAGCTACAGATGATAGAGAGCTCTTTCCTTTTGGGAGAACGTGTGCATGAAGATCTTCCTGACAAACAGAATGAGCTCACCCAGCATCTATTGTTAGCAGCGTGAACTGTAATCACAAGTGATTGGAAGAAAGAACAAGCTCCTACTAAACAAGAGTTGGCTACATCAAATTTGGGACACTATATATGGAACAATTGACATGGACCCTAAGAGGTAATCTACAAAGGTTTTGAGCATCTGGGACTCTTTTCTACAACAAAATTGTCTATTTAATTTTGGTCGTTCTTGATGAATTACCTTTTTGAGATGATGGTTATTTATTTGGGGAAACTGCTAGGTACGTATGACCTAGATTGGCAATTGTTGGAAACAGGATACTGGGCTTGATGGACCTTGGTCTGACCCAGTATGGCATATCTTGGTCTGACCCAGTTGCATAATGTTCCATGTATTTGTTCACCAATGTTCTATGTAAACCGCCACTGATCTTGGGAAGGGGCGGTATATAAAAGTTTTCAAATAAAATAAATAAATAAATAAATAAAATATCTTATGTTCTTATTTATTTAAACTTATTTTTATACCGCCTTTCTACTATTCAAAATGGTTTACAGTGAACCAAGAATTTAACATGACTGAAAGGTACGCTGTTGTACAAGGAACGGGAACAATAAAACACAAAACACTATAACACTTTTATAACGTAACAGTGATTACATTTAACTTTGAGCTATTTACAGTATTGTTTTACATAAGAGGTAGCTATTTATGGAGAAATTTCACTTACCGTTAATTTCCTTTCCTGGAATCCTGCTAGACCAGTCCAGACAAGTGGGTTGACTACCCCTGCCAGCAGATGTTGGAGACAGAGAAAGATACCAGAATCCTGTTTGGCTGGGCTCTGGTATCTATATGGCTGTACCCCTAGGGGTCGTCTTCAGTATACTGTGGCAAAGCAACTTGATAGGGACATGAGAACTAGAACATTAGCGAACCCCTCACACCCACAACTACGTGAAGAAGGAACTATGTACAAAACCCCTAAGAAATGGTTGTGATAGAGGGACAATGCTATAGAAACCTAGTCCTTGGCTGTGCTCAGAAGGCTGTCTGAAAGCACCTGTAAGGCTGTCCAAAAGGCATCTGCAAGGGCAGGAGCTGGACAGGTCTAGCAGGATTCCAGGAAAGGAAATTAACGGTAAGTGAAATGTATCCTTCCAATTCATCCTCACACACCTCACACAGCCCCCCTCACACACACACAAAATTCTTGGTAAAATGGAAATAAATTCCACCACACTCACATGATGCACGATTATCTTGTAAACCACTGTATAGAATCACTTGTAAATAACCTATGTAAATAGTTTGGACAGTTTTTACACCTGTCACTACTGTAAAAAGTTAGAAAGTTTCTCTGTTTCAATGTAATGTATACAGTAGTACACATAATTTGTTAATCTATTCCATGTAAAAAGTTAGAAAGTTTCCTGTTCCATGTAAAGTATACAGTAGTATACATAATTTGTTCCGTGTAAACCGCCCTTGATCACTGGAAGGGGCGGTATAGAAGAAATAAGTAAATAAATAAATAAATAAATCCTGGTAGACCAGTCCAGGCAAGTGGGAACTATCCAAGCTTCTGTACCCTTGGGTGGGAAGTCTGTCTCAGTCACTGTCACCACACTGGCCCCAAAATGCGCTGCATTTCGAGCATGGAGATCGAGACAAAAGTGCCGAACAAAGGTGGATAACAAGGATCAGGTGGCAGCTCAGCAAATATCCGGGGGGGGGGGGGGCAACTTATGAGTGTTCCACCCATGACGCTGCCTGAGAACAAGTGGAGTGCGCCCAAAGTCCCTGGGGCATGGACTTACCATGCAGGATGAAGGCGGATTCAATAGTCCGGTGGAGAGAGCTGGCGATGGTGGCCTTGGAGGCCACGAGGCTCTTGCAGGGCCCTGCAAAAAGTACAAAAGGGTGATCAGATTTGCAAAAGGAATTAGTCGCTGAGAGGTAGTGCCATAAAACCCAACTCAGGTCTATGGCACGGAGCCCTTTGTTGAGTCCCTGACATTGCTCCTTGGAGAAGGCCAGGAGCAATATTGTCTGGTTTAGGTAAAAGAGAGTAAGGACCTTTGGCAGGAAGGAAGGAACAGCCCTAAGGGTAAACACCTTCCACTGAAAAGGTAAGGAAAGAGCCCTGACAGGAGAGAGCTTGCAGCTCAGAGACCCTCTGGGCGGAAGTAATGGCGACCAAAAACACAGTCTTTAGTGACAAGTTGCGGAGGGAGATGCACTTGAGAGGCTTGAAAGGAGGTCGCATGAGGCACTGGAGAACCAGTGAGAGATCCCAGGAGGGGACCAACGGGCAGACCGGAGGTGGAAGCACGAGCACCCCCTTGAGAAATCTACTGACGTGCGGGTGTGATACGATGGAGCGCCCTGCAATGGGGCCTCTAAAACAAGAGAGTTGAGAGCCAGGCCTTTGTCTAGTCCCTCTTGGAGGAAGGACAAGACCTCCGGGATGTGTATCCACCAGGGGGAGAGGTGCTGCTTCGCACACCAAGATTCAAAGAGGTGCTAAACCCTTGCATATTCTAGGAATGTGGAGGGGCGTCGTGCCTTCAGGAGGGTAGCAACTACTCTGTTCGAGTAGCCTCTCCGAGTCAAGCGGCGCCTCTCAAGAGCCATGCCATAAGTGAGTAGGGAGCTGGGTCGTCCAGAGAGATTGGGCCCTAATGAAGAAGACCCAGCCACGATCCGAGTGGCAGAGGGGGCGCCTGGAGAAGGCGAACAAGGTCGGTGTACCATGGCCTCCGTGGCCAGTCTGGCGCCACCAGGATTATTGCGCCAGGGTGAATCTCGACACGCCAGAGAACTCTCCCGATCATTGCCCAGGGATGAAAGACAAACAGCAGACGCATTGAGGGCCATGGTTGGACCAAGGATTCCAGACCCTGCAACCCCTGTTCCTTCCGCCAACTGAAGAATGAGCCAGTCTTTGCGTTTGCCGCCATTGCCATGAGATCTAGGTCAGGCTGTCCCCAGCCTTGAACTATCCTCTGAAATGCCCAGGAGGCTAACTCCCCCAGGAGGTGAAGACTGAGAAAATCCGCTTGGACACTGTCCATTCCGGAAATGTGCTGCGCTGACAGGGCCATGAGTTGCCGCTCCGCTCAAGGGCTCAGTTCAGATAAGACACCATCGTTGCATTGTCGGATAGAACACAGACTGATGCCGCAGAAAGGGCAAAAAGTGATGGAGGGCTAGGTGTACCGCTCGAGCCTCCAGGCGATTGATGGACCATCCGGCTTCCTGAGGTGACCATGACCCCTGGCATCCGTAGTCTCCAGAACCCAGGAAGGAGTTTCCAAGGAGCAGATGGCGCGGCTCGAGCCACCATAAGACACTGTTCCGGGTGGACAGCGGGAGCAGTAGGCGCCTGTAGTAGTCCTTCGAGATTGGGGGCCAAAGGGAGAGGAGTGCCTTTTGAAGGTTCCTCATGTGTGCTCAGGCCCAAGGGATGACATCGATGGTGGCTGCCATGGAGCCCAGAATCTGCAGATAGTCCCAGACTTGGGGGCTGCTGTGCATGAGGAACAACCGTAGCTGGGACAAAATCTTTTGGACATGCTTCTGTGTGAGAAAATCCTTGCCCTGATGGGTATCAAAGCGGGCGCTGAGGAACTCCAGGGACTGAGAAGGCTGCAGGCAACTCTTTGAATGGTTGACTACCCATCCGAGGCTTTCCAGGAAGGAGACTACTTGGGCGATTGTATGGCAGGCGTTGGAGAAGGAGCTTGCACATATGAGCCAATCATCCAGATAAGGGTGGACTTGGATACCCTGCTTCCGAAGGGCTGCCATGGCCACCACCATAACCTTCGAGAAGGTGCACAGAGCCGAAGCCAGTCCAAATGGCAGAGCGCAAAATTGAAAGTACAGTCTGAGTATAGCGAAGTCTAATAAATGCTGCTGATCCTTACGGATGGGGATATGGAAATAGGCCTCTGCCAAGTCCATAGAGGCGAGGAACTCCCCCTTCCGAACTGCCTGGATAACAGACTGCAGGGTTTCCATGCGGAAGCAAGGAATCCAAAGGGCTCGGTTGACTCACTTGAGATCCAGAATGGGATGAAAGGAGCCGTCTTTCTTGGACACTACAAAATAGATGGAGCAGCGACTGGACCCCCCACTCCAGCAGAGAAACCGGCCTGATGGCCCGCAAGAGCAGGAGACATTGAAGGGTAGAATGAATGGTGGCTCTTTTCCGTTGCGACTTGCAGGGTGAAACGAGAAAAACCTCTCATATGGGACGGAGGTAGTCAAGAACATACCTCTGACGAACAATGTTGAGAACCCATTGGTCGGAGGTTATCTGAGCTCACTCTTGGGAAAAAAATACCAGCCGACCCCAGACCAGTGGCAGAGCCCCGAAAGGCATCCCTCCCCTGTCAACGGGACGAGCAAGCCGAACTTGCATAAGCATCCTTCCCCTTCCGGATCCCCCAAAAGGGCTGTGACTTTGGAGCAGAGCACCCTGCCAGAGTGGCCGCAAAGGACCTGCCTGGGTGATAGCATCAAAAGTTACGGAACCTAGGCCGAGAAGAGGACAAGGAATAGGATCTCTGGCTGGAACACCGCAAAGAAGACTGGGGCTTGTCCTCCGGCAACTGCTGGGGTTTAACCTCTCCAAGGTCCTTGACTAGCTTGTCCAGTTCCTCACTGAAAAGCAGTTTCCCTTTGAAGGGGAGATTGGCGAGTCACTCCTTAGATACCGCATCAGTCGACCATTGGAGAAGCCAGAGCCAGTGGCGAGCCACCGTCACAGCCACCACTGATCGCACCAAGAAGCGAAGCAGATCATAAGAGGCATCCGCCAAAAAGGCTGTGGCTCACTACAAGAGTGCCAAGGCTGGATCCTCGGGCAGGCACTGAATCCACCGTAGGAGGGTGCGGACCGCCAGACCCTCACAGACAGAGGTCTGACATGCCAGAGCAGAGGTGGAAAAGACTGGCTTGAGAAGTGCTTCGATCTTCCGATCGTGCTGGTCATGAAACGCTGCCCCGCCCTCCATCGGAATTGTGGTATGCTTAGTGACTCCAGTCACTGCAGCATCGACCTTTGGAAAAGTAAGTCACTTGTCCAGGTCCGCTGGGGCCCAGGGATAGTGCTGTCTCAGCCGCCGAGCCATTCGCAGGGGCACATCAAGTATGTCCCATTCCTGCGACACCAGCTGCTGGAGCTCCAACAGGAAGGGAAATGCCTTAGAGGGCTTATGAATGCCTTGTAGAATGGGATCTGCCTGAGATTGCACCAGGGTAGGATCCTGTGCAGGCGGATCCGAGAGGCGCAAGGCTTCCACACCCTGCGCAATCAAGGCTGGGAGCTCCTCCTTGTGGAACAGATGGATGATCTTGGAGCTGTCCTACTCCTCGTTCGAGGCCTCCGAGGGGGACCATTCCCCATCCTCCCAGTCTGAAATGTCCAGGCTCTCATCTGCTAGAGATACGTTAGCCCAGTACCCAGAGGCCCTTGAAACCTCCTTGGGAGGGTGGACCCCTTTGTGGGTCAAAGCTTCTCGGGTGCACTTTCGGGCCCCCAATCCAGACTCCTGGGATGGTCTCAGAGAGGAAGGGGACTCTGGCCCAAAAGTGGCAGGATTTGTACGCCAGAGCTCCCACACCTGCTTGAAAAGGGCAAGAAAGCGGCCTGAACCATGGTCCTGCAGGAGCTATGATTGAGCAATGTCCTGAGGCTGAGGATTCGGTGTCGCCGGTTGGGGCAGCAGTAGAGGTGGCGCAAAGGGCTCCTCAGACAGGACGAAACCCCTGGAGTCCTCTAGGGGCAATGCTAGCGGGACAGGCAACTGCGTAGAGGAAGAAGCCCCATCCTCCAACTGAGTACTGGCATGGGAGGATTCCCCCGGGTGAGCTGAGCACACAGCACAAACCCTGTCCACCAAATCCTTCCGTTTGTGACTGCACACAATGCACCATGTAACGGAGGAGGGCATGATGAGGCTTAGGCTCCTGACCGAAGCACCTCGTTGCTGCTGGTGTCTGTCCCCACTTGATGCCTTTCCCTGCTAAGCTCGGGTCTAAGGGATGTCACCAGGAGAATGGCCGCCTGCCACCGAGGGGTTGCTGTGGCTGCTGAAGTCACGTGGCAAAGGAAAATGGATGCTGCTAGTTTTCCCGCCACCAACAAGACCAGTGTAGCGGGCACGTGCCCGGCTGCTGAGGCCACGCAGCAAAGAAAAAATGGCCGCCTCTAGTTTCCCCACCGCCAACAGTGCAGAGGGGTGTGCACGCCCGGCTGAGCACAAGGCCAGGTCGCGCAGCCCGAAGAAATGTTCGACACCTTTCCCGCTGGAGATATCTGCCCGGCAGCACGAACGCAGGTGAAGCATGGTTGGACCAGATGCGGCTGACTGGCAGGTATGGGTCTCGCAGGAGAGGGCAGCTAGGCAGCAGTTATCGGCGGGGAGGACGGGTGGGGGTACTCAAAGCATGCAGCTCAACAGCCAAGCATGGGAGCCAAGTGAGCAAGGACCTAAAATCCTTAAGCTTCACTCCTGTCTTGGTTTTTGTTTTTTTTTCGGTCTCTGTGTTTGCCTGAGCAAATGAAGACTCGCACTGGGCTCAACCTGGGAGCAGTCTCAATGGTCCTCGTAACCAGGAGCTCCACCAAAAGGAGCTGCACTGGTCCACCTGACCAGGAGCTTGATCCTGCAGCCGAAGAGAAATGCTGGGAACAGACAAGGGCCACCTCCTGTGCATCCTGGAGACTATCAGCTAAGAAACTTTCACCAAGAAACTGTCCATAAAGAAAAGAACAACCATCATCTGCTGGACACAGAGAAATACTGGAGGCGACCCCCAGGGGTACAGCCATAGATCTACCAGGACCCAGCCTATCAGGCTTCTGGTATCTTTCTCTGTCTCCAATATCTGCTGGCAGAGGGAGTCAACCCACTTGTCTGTGCTGGTCTAGCAGGATGAATTGGAAAGTATTCTTTTTCATGAGAGGTAGTTAGTATTTAATAGTGGATCATTTTTATAGTATATATGTCCAGTGTATTGAAATGGAGGGTTTTCACAGTTAAATTTTATGGAGGATGAGTCTCCAGGTCTGGGGCTATGTTATATTCTTCCTTGAAAAGGTGCGTTTTTAATTTCTTCCTAAATTCAGACAGGTTGGAGAGTCCTCTTAAGTTATTCCATAGGGACGGGGCGAATAATTTATTTATTTATTTATTTGTGTGCTTTTCTATACCGCCCCTTCCAGGGGCGGTTTACAAGGAACTTAAATAACAATATAGCAAAACAGAGCAATATTGCATTACATTAAACATTAAGGGGCATGTTTACTAAAATCCGCAAAATAGCGCGCCGCAAAATAGCGCACGGCAACGTGGCACTGAAACGCGCAGAAACGCGTTTAAACGCCCCGCACACGTGCGTGTCACCCCCGCACAGGTACGCGGCTCACTAACGGGCCCCGTACAAGTGCGGGCCCGCAAATGTCCGATAGAGGCGTGGAACGGCGAAAGGAGGGCGGAGGAAGGCTCCGGAGGGGCGGAGGGACGGGGTCAATGGGTGGAGAGTGGGAGGGGAGAGGCTCCCCGCACAGTATCGGGCCCGAATTTGCATGTAAAAACTACCGCGAGTGAAACACTCGCGGTAGAAAGCATTTAAAGGGAAGAGAAACCATTTCCGTCAGCAATGTACAGGAAAACCGGGGAAACCAGCAAAACGTGAGCAGTGTGATATATGTGCACAGCACAAAAGTGAAAATAAAAATAGAAAATGAACACAACAGAACTATTAAAAATAGTAATTCAGCTGGGGAACAGTTATAGTGATGGGCAAATACAGAAATCACACCCAGCAAAGCTCCAGAAAAAAGAAATGAATTTTGGAAGGGTCTACTGAGAGGAGACTCTTCCAAAAAACATTTCCACGTTTTGGAGCTTTCCTGGGAGTGTTTGCTATGGTTGCCCATTAATATCACTGTTGCCCAGCGTGGTGATATTTTGTCCCACATTTCCCGTGGTCATTTCCGGGGTTTATGTGCACGTTTGTCACCAGACAGGGTGCATATGCCCACAGTAGAATTGCGTAGAGCAGGGTTTGTGACTCCATCCTGCCAGGCTTACTGCCTCCAGGGGCTGCACTGTCTCTGTGGCCAAAGTGTGGTACAGCGGACAGAGTCATTACCTCTAGGACCAGAGGGCAGAGGTTCAAAACCCAGCTGGGGCACCTGCCAGCCCAGTCCCTTTATTTTACCCACCACTAAATAAAGATAGCGCAGACACCCCTGTATGCATGGGGAAAACACCCATATTTTACCCAACACCGCACACACACCACAACAATGGGCATTACCTACAGCCAAGTCCCCCAAATGCAGTCCCATACTGCCACATTGCAATCAGGTCAACTGCTTTTTCTGAGAGAAGTTCATGCCAGCATGTTGGCGGACAAGTACATGTGGTGCAGGGGGCAGTGGCTGCTAACCACAGAAGACAGAGGCCTAGCCATGTGCAGGCTGGCACAGTCCACTGCAACAGACAGGTCCTGCCGGATCCACAGTCATGGACAGTCCAGGGAATCCAACCAATCTGTGGCTACATAGTGGTGCAGTGCACACAGACAGTGCATACAAGAACAGAAGGTCACAGGTTCAAAGCCCAGCTGGGGCTACTGCCAATCCTGCCCACATATTTTTCCCACAACTAAACAGTGATAGTAAGGACACACCTTTCATGGCGGGGACATATGCAATGGTAAGACATCTATCTTTTACCCCACTGAGCACAGACACCATGAACAGGGGCAGTACCTAGAGCAGAATCACCCAAATGCAGTCCTGGTGGGCCACACACCAGTCAGGTTCCATGCTGACACTCATACAAATGCCTGTGCTGTATATCTAAAAATAGAAAAATCACTCCAATATCAACAAACGTGTCTTCTAACTGCGAAAAATAGTGTAGTTTTCTTTAAACAAATAATTCAGGTCTCAGCATATCAAGGCACAGGTGAAAAAACGACCATTTTACAGGCCGTCTGCACCAAACATAAGCCCAGTAACATCAATGACCTGAAGAGTGGCAACTGGCGTACTCCACACCTCGTATTATACGAATAGAAAATGACAGCACTTAGCTTATAAATCAGGCAGGGGAATCACAAAAACGCCAGCTGCATCCCCGACGTTATCACATCAAGAGCTCTTCAAACGTTTCGCGGGACTACCCGCTGCTTCAGGGGAATCTGCAGAAACACATACAAACCACACATACTAAACCAGAACCTTTAATATACAGCAACACACTGAAAAAGTACTCTATAAAAGTTAAAAGGACCACCAGTTGCCATTTACCTGCCAGCTGAACTTCAACTGCGCCGGACAAAAGAAGCACTCATGCGCGCTGCACCCAACCCAAGCCCTTTAAACAAGCACACTTAATGACGTCAGAGGGAATCCCCTGTGTCAATCAAACTGAGTTAAAGGGCCAAAACGTAACCCAGACCCCAACCTGACTCATACACAGACAGCCCAATCAAGGATGGGGAACTTCTGTCTACAGGAAGCCCACCGACAGGAATACTCTCCTGCACTACTCTAGCGCCCACCCCTTGGCTTTAAGAAACAGCTTGCCTTTTTCTCAGTTCATCCGCTATCGGCGTAACTGTTCCAATCTGGTAGATTTTAAGAATAAGTCACGGATATTAATGGATGGTTTTCAGGCTCGGGGATATCCCAAAAAGATTGTGGGTGATGCATATAAACGGGCTTTATTCAACAACCGGTCTCTTTTGCTAACTCTTAAGGTTAAGCCGGTTGATGTGGATAGCACCTCTGTGAATTTCATTTCCAAGTACTCACCTTTAAGTTTCAGTATCCAGCGTATAGTTAAAAAACATCTTCCTGTTGTCCGCACTGTTCCTGGGTTGGAAAATCACACTGTCAGATGTGTGTGGCGGCGCCAACGTAACATCCGTGAGATATTGAATTCCCCCCCACGACAAAGTGAGGTGATGGGTGGCCATGCTCCTTGTGGGCATTGTGCTGTCTGTGAGGTTTCATGTACGGTTTCTGTTTTTGAGTACCGGGGCACACGCTATAAGTTGCGCGATGTCACCACTTGCGATTCTGCATTTGTGATTTATGCGATCCGATGCCCGTGTCAGCTTCTTTACATTGGCAGTACGTGTCGGCCTTTCCGTAAACGGTTGTCGGAACATAAAAGCAGGCTCCGCTGCAGTGTTTTGTCAGCGCCTCTCGTGGCCCATTTTTCTGAATTCCAACATTCTTTTAATGACATTGCATGTTTTTGCGTGGAGAAGGTTTGGTGTGGGCGGAACGGGATGAGCCGGGAACAGACGCTTTTGCGGCGTGAGCAAAGTTGGATCTTTCGTCTAGGTACAGTAGCCCCGGATGGTTTAAATCTACAGATTGATTGGGCTGTCTGTGTATGAGTCAGGTTGGGGTCTGGGTTACGTTTTGGCCCTTTAACTCAGTTTGATTGACACAGGGGATTCCCTCTGACGTCATTAAGTGTGCTTGTTTAAAGGGCTTGGGTTGGGTGCAGCGCGCATGAGTGCTTCTTTTGTCCGGCGCAGTTGAAGTTCAGCTGGCAGGTAAATGGCAACTGGTGGTCCTTTTAACTTTTATAGAGTACTTTTTCAGTGTGTTGCTGTATATTAAAGGTTCTGGTTTAGTATGTGTGGTTTGTATGTGTTTCTGCAGATTCCCCTGAAGCAGCGGGTAGTCCCGCGAAACGTTTGAAGAGCTCTTGATGTGATAACGTCGGGGATGCAGCTGGCGTTTTTGTGATTCTCCTGCCTGATTTATAAGCTAAGTGCTGTCATTTTCTATTCGTATAATACGAGGTGTGGAGTACGCCAGTTGCCACTCTTCAGGTCATTGATGTTACTGGGCTTATGTTTGGTGCAGACGGCCTGTAAAATGGTCGTTTTTTCACCTGTGCCTTGATATGCTGAGACCTGAATTATTTGTTTAAAGAAAACTACACTATTTTTCGCAGTTAGAAGACACGTTTGTTGATATTGGAGTGATTTTTCTATTTTTGGCATTTCTCACTCCGTGAATCTTGACCAATTGTGCTGTATATCTATGCACCACCCCCATGGCATGTAGATGTAGCCCATGCATATTCATGAGGGATAGCAGGAAAACCCGAACAGTGTGATGCAAACCTGGACTGGAGTTGGGAATCTGTGCCGTAAAGCAGCAGCCATCAAGGGCAGACACACCCACACCCACAGGCCCCATTGGCCAATGTCTCCTGGAAAGGCAGAACATTGGACCGTGCATGCAGCACCCAAAACGAGCACTTGCATAACTTACCAATGTCACCCTACACCTGAGGTATACGGTACTTAGCTCGGAGACGTTTGCTAGGAGCACAGGCAGGCAGTTATCCATACGTTACGTACATACTGCTAGTTGACCCCATCCAAACAATCTGTTAGGTCAGTGTTTCCCAACCCAGTCCTACGGGGCACACCGGCCAGTCAGGTTTTCGGGATATCCCTAATGACTATGCATGAGATATATATGCATTAGAGATATCCTGCCAACCTGACTGGTTTGTGGCCCTCCAGGGCTGGATTTGGAGACCCCTGCCTAACACCTCTGTCATCTAAGATTGTGAGTGGGCAAGGTGCAGATGTCCAAGACATCAAAAAGGTATATAGAATGTGTCACATTCCTCCTCACTTCTCACCACCACCAAAATATTGTCTATTAGACAACTTTTTGGTGGTGGTGAGAATCGAGGAGGAATGTGTCACATTCTATATACCCTTTTGATGTCTAGGACATCTGCACCTTGCCCACTCACAATCTTAGATGACAGAGGTGTTAGGCAGGGGTCTCCAAATCCAGCCCTGGAGGGCCACAAACCAGTCAGGTTGGCAGGATATCTCTAATGCATATATATCTCATGCATAGTCATTAGGGATATCCCGAAAACCTGACTGGCCGGTGTGCCCCGTAGGACTGGGTTGGGAAACACTGTGTTAGGTGTTTGCGGGGCATGCTCCAGGCCTTGCCTCTGACGGTGCTTACCACCCTGGGGAGTGACCACCAGCTGTAATGCGTACCATATCCATGCCTTGCCGTGCTCAGGACCGGTTTGGTGGGCAAGGCTACTTACCCCCTCAATCGTAGCACCATGATGGCAGAGGTGTGGAAGTGTGTGTCTGTCTATACCAGGGGTGGGCACCTCCGGTCCTGGAGGGCCGCAGACCAGTCAGGTTTTTGGGATATCCCTAATGAGCATGCATGAGATATATATGCATTAGAGATATCCTGCCAACCTGACTGGTTTGTGGCCCTCCAGGGCTGGATTTGGAGACCCCTGCCTTACACCTCTGTCATTTAAGATTGTGAGTGGGCAAGGTACAGATGTCCTAGACATCGAAAGGGTATATAGAATGTGTCATATTTCTCCTCGATTCTCACCACCACCAAAAAGTTGTCTAATAGACAATTTTTTGGTGGTGGTGAGAAATGAGGAGGACTGTGACAAATTCTATCTAACCTTTTTGATGTCTTGGACATCTGCACCTTGTCCACTCACAATCTTAAATGACAGAGGTGTAAGGCAGGGGTCTCCAAATCCAGCCTTGGAGGGCCACAAACCAGTCAGGTTGGCAGGATATCTCTAATGCATATATATCTCATGCATGCTCATTAGGGATATCCTGAAAACCTGACTGGTCTGCGGCCCTCCAGGACCAGGTTTGCCCACCCCTGGTCTATACAGTGGGTGTTGGCTGCAAGCCCCTTCAACAGCCCGCACTGCCAGCACTGTTGCCAGTATTGGCCAGTCAATGTGCATAATGAGGTGCAAGGTACCATGGGTATAGCCAGGGCAGGGTGGCGTGGCCAGGATGCATCTGCACTGGGCATAGGGCCCTGGCAGGGACATTGGCTGGGATATTGTAGTGTCCGGCCACCACCTACACAGACAGGGTGGCCAAAGCATGTCCTTCTGGGGGATCACGCTCACCCTGACTGTGCAGTGACCACAGCATGGCTAGGCCCCCCCATAGTGCTGTATAGTAGTTCTCTCATGTGATAGATATGGGTTTCTCTTTGGGGCCCAGTCACTGATCTATCTGCTTGCTGTGTATGCAGACAGCCCAGTTCTGGGTGCATGCATCTCCATTGGGAACATGCACTATGGACTAACCAGCAGACTGTTTGTAGCTGGTAAATGTCTTGCTATAATGGCTTGCAGGGTGCAGTGGCTGTTGGCTTGCTGCAGGGGAATATCTGGTGGTGGAGTGCAGCTTACCATACCCTGGGCTTATGTCTGTCTGCTATTGTGTTATAGCTGTGTATGGAGCTGCCTGCCTGGGGGGGTGTGGTGGTGTTCCTCAGCAGGACTGGGGTTGATGTTGCCCTCTACTGCCACCTTTGCAGGGAGGTAGAGTGTGGATCCCTTGATGGGGACCATGTTTGCCACTGGGGGGGTGCCTGATGGCGGCAGACAGGGATATCCATGGTGTTTGTGCAGAAACTAGCTATCTTACACATTAACACTGCTTTGGAACGCCCGCTTGGCCTCCATCAGCCATGGCAGGTGTTGTTGACCTGGTCCTGGCCACCTCATTGCACACTCAGGGTGAGCACAGTACCCGCACGATGTAACGGTGTGTG
This sequence comes from Ichthyophis bannanicus, assembly GCA_033557465.1. NCBI lineage: Eukaryota > Metazoa > Chordata > Amphibia > Gymnophiona > Ichthyophiidae > Ichthyophis > Ichthyophis bannanicus. The sequence continues at coordinate 167,283,304 of CM066039.1, read as the reverse complement.
GCTACTCTGTGCCAGTAAAACACCCGGTCAGTGCCCCCTACTAGGCCAAGGTGCTGTGTGGGTGCACCCGGTCACTTCCCCCAACAGGGCCGAGGTGCTGTGGGGGTGCATTCCCCATCTTGTGTCCATCTGCGGACAGCTAATTTGCATGTGCAGTGCATCATGGGTACGGGTGGCCTAACCCTATCCTGTTGACACCAGCAGACTGTCTGTGAGGTGACGTGTAGGCTATCTGCAGCCAGCCAGGGGCTTGCTTACAGCTATGGAGCTGTAGTGTAATGGTTACATCACTGCCTGTACAGCCAGAGGTCATGGGTTCAAACCCACAGTGGGGCCCTTTGGTAGGGCTGTCCACAGCTTTATTTTTATTTACTGTACATATGTCTATGCCGGCAAGACCACCCTCAGCTTACTATACCCATTAGGTGCCTCTGAGGGTGCTTCATAGGGCGCCCTGTAGGCCACCTTATGGTTGCCATCCCTATAGGGTGCACTATACATTATCCTGTGTCGCAACATACATGCTGCCCTATAGGGGTCATTCAAGGGTGCCTTGGCGAACAGTGCACTGTAACATGTGCCTTATGGGCCGCCGTATGTTAACATGCTGGGAGAGTGCGTTTGCTAGTAGTGATAACAAAATAAAATTATACAGCCTCCTACAGCACTCCACAACATAATACATACTGCCTCAGCAGGCATTTTTCACTGGGCATTGTGAGGAGTTGAACCCCTGATCCCTGCACCATTGGTCAGTGTTTTAACCATTGTGCTGTGGCTCTGTTCCTGTGCTTGTGCATCAGCGCGCCGCCTTGTGCCTATCAGCGCGCCGCCTTCTGCCGCCCAAGGGGACCAGTGCGCCGCCTTCTGCTGCCCAAAAATAACTGTGCGCCGCCTTATGCCGCCCAAAAAGCACTGTGCGCCGCCTTCTGCCGCCCAAAAATAACTGTGCGCCGCCTTATGCCGTTCCAAATTAATTTGCCTCCTAAAACAATGTTAATCATTACAGTTACTGCCTCAGCTGACCTTTGTCGTTGCGCACACTGGGGGATTGAACCCATGGCCCCTACACCATTGGTCAGTGTCTTCACCGTTGTACCACGGCTCTGTTGTTTTGTATACTCAGCAGCGCGCCACTTTGCCTTTCCACGCGCTAATGTCGACCCCCGCACATTAGCGCGACGCACACACGTCCGGTTGCTTACTACCGTTTTTTTTCTATTTTCTGCCTGAACCACCCACTCCTTATATGGCACAGGCACACTAGCACGGCCCCGCACGTTAGGAATGTTTAGTAAACATGCCCCTTTGTGATGTTATACTGTAGAATCTACACACTTTTTTGTTTTGTAATCTGTTAAAATTTAAATAAAATTGCAAACAAAAAAAAACAGCTGACCAGGTCAGGCTAATTTCTCTGGGTTTCATTACATCTAATGGTAGAGTAGCAGGCTGAGCACCAAAAGTTGCCAGAGTTCAATTCCCACTGCAATTTCTTGGGAAGTCACTTAACTCTCTATAGGGTTGCCAACTGTCTCCAGATGCGCCCAACAGGCTTGATCCAGTCCTGGGTTTACCCTATTGCATGCAGGGACATGTAGTCTTGTCTTTCTTATGGAGTGCAATAGAGAAATCAGAACTACATCTCCCTGTATGCAATGGGGTAAACCCAGGACTGGATCAAGGCTGTTGGGCGCATCTGGAGCCAGTTGGCAACCCTAATCCTCTGATGCTTTGGGCACAAGAAGGGCAAATTCAGAATGCTTTAGTCAGATAGCAGACTGCTAACCAGCTAAAACATGGACAGCAGGATATACTCAGCAGCACTAGTGTAGTTAGTGCCGCTGAACATCACCTGCTAACTCAGTTAAACACCCTGTGCCCGATATTCTTCTGGGACGGCTATGCTCTGCTATGACCTTTAACCCCGGATATTCAATGCTGGGGTCATATGTGGCCCCAGCATTGTATATCCAGGATCGCCGCACAGCCCACAGAAGCTAAACGGGCAGCAGTGATATTGAGCCACTGCCCGGTTAGCTCCCATGGATAAAGATAGGCCAGCTTTTGCTATGCCTTTTACCCATGGGTGCTAATCGGGCAATAGTGCAATATCGCCGCTGCCTGGTTAGCAACTAGGACCACCCCCGGAACACCTATGACATGCCCCGATGCTAAGCGGTTAGGAGCAGGGTGTGTAGTGGAGATAATCGGGAATATTCAGCGGCACTAACCATGTTAGTCAATATCATGCTTGGGTCCATCTCTTCAGGTGGACTCAAGTGTGGTGGTAACTCTCGTATAGGTTTACTAGAAGTCCTGCATCATGTCCATGTCCCGCTCGGCGACATTTACACGGTTTACAAGTCTGTAAACTGAGTAGATGCCTTTGAATATTGCCCCCCCCCCCCCCATCACTAAGTGGTTAGCAATAGGGCATTCTAAGGATGAAGCCAGAGCAGTACCACAGGCGAGTCTGTCAGCAGTGATACTGAGCCAGTAACTGGCTAGCTAAAATGCCCTAAGTTAGGACAGGTGAAAGGCTGAATATCGCCACTGATTCGATAGTAAAAGCACTATCCAGGCAAACCGGATATTCAGTGCCAAGCACCGGATATAGCTCAGCACCGAATATCTGGTCTTAAATTAAAATGGCAATAGCCAGCTGCTTGAACAGTGCTGGCCACCACCCCTGAATATTCCCCCTTAGATTGCAAGACCTCTGAGGACAGGAAAATATCTACTGTTCCTGAATACAACTCATCTTGAGCTACTATGGAAAAAGACGTGAGCTAAACTGAACATCCCTTCTCTATAGACTGGTAGCTCCAATGTCCCTAACAAAAGTAGAATACTACTACAGGCCCAGTATTCAAAGGGATTAACACATTTAGCAGACCGTGGTAATTCCCTTTGTCCGGGATATTCAGTGGTTAGTGCCACTGAATATCCTCCAGTGGTGTTCTAGGAGTGGAGCGGGGGCAGCACCCGGTGATAACCAGGCAATGGCAATATTGAGCTGCTGGCCATTTATCGCAAAGCAGTGAAAGTCAGGCACAGCAAAGGCTGGCTTAACTTTCACCGCTGAAGCTAACTGGGCAATAGCTGAATGTCGCCGCTGCCCAGTTAGCTTCATCGCTATCGGGGCAACCTGCATATTAAATGCCGGGACCTGGATATGGCCCTGGCCGCTTTAGCCGTGCTAGCCACCACCACTCAATATCAGGCAGTGAAGCAAAACCAGGCTTGGGTCCATCTCTTCAGGTGGACCCAGGTGAGGCGGTGACTCTAGTATTGGTTTATCAGGGGTCCTGCACCATGTCCATGTGAAAACCTCTTATAAAGGCTCTCTCATTTAGTTTACCTCCAAAGTGATTATATCCCCTTCCTCCTTTTTTCCATTGATCGAGGCCACTTTACGCAGGTTTCTAATGGCCAAGTGTGTTTTTTTATTCAGGACAAGCCAGCGGCCAGACTCAGGCACCCACCTGGCAGAGAGAAGAGAAAGGGGTCAGCAGACCGGGTCTTTAGTTTGTATCTCACAACCATACTCCACTCAACACAAACACCTCATGGAGGTTCTTCTGTTTCTCTCCTGCAGTGAACACAATATATTTTAGGTAAGATTTTGATTTTATTCTGGAAGTTAAGAAGACAATTACAACTTTTTCCTCCTCTGAGGTCCAATTTCACCAGTTTCTGCTATATCCATATTCTCAATATCTCAGAGCTGCCAGGTTTCCCTTTTCCAGGAGGCAGAATTTTTATCAAGTCCTGGTTTTGAACTTAGGGGTATGTTTACTAAAGGGTGTTAAGGGAGCAAGTGTGCTGTTAACGCCTGCGACACCCTTTTATTTTTATTTATTTATCTAACACTTTTCTATACCGCACTCTTTAAAATCAGTGCAGTTTACAAATAATATTTTTGTACAAAGCAGGGGCCTGCTTTGTACTTACATTGAACGGGTAATGTAACTTAGATTCAAAACTGGGGAAACTATATACAGTATGAGCAAGATGTCACTGAGCTGTTGTAGCAACATGTGCCCTTAACGCTGCAAAAAAAAGCTGCACTAATAGGCGTTAAAGGCTTCTGCAGCATTAAGAGCACAGTAGACAGAGAGTGGGCATTAATGGGGCGGAGAGTGAGTGTTAACAACAAGTCCTCCCTTAATGGCTGTTGCACTAACGTATGTTAATGCCCTTTAACGCTGGGAACCCTAACGCCAAATAAAACCTCACAGAAAGGATGTAGGGAGAGAGCATATTTAAATGTCTGCAATGTTATGCACAGACTGGGGAGCCCAAGATAGTGATAGTAGTGCTTCATTAGCAGCAATAGCATAGTGCCCCAGTATAAAAGGGCATCATGTTGATGGTGCAAATGCGGCAACGGAGGTGACGCATCAGTCATGCAGTGAGGGTTTCTGGGGCGCAAGGCAGACCAGGCAGCTAACCATGTGGCACATCTGTGATGTTCGTCATGATCCCACATCGACGTTGGCGGCACACAGACATGCTGATGCTTTGGAAAGGTGATGCGCCACATGGGGCGGGCCAAGGTTTCCTGGCACCCTAGGGAGGGACACCGGCCAGTTGCCCCCAACTGCCACTGAAGCCAGTTCTGGAGGAAGAGGACGATAGTGCCAGCAACTGTAGCACTATAGGGAGCTGCAAAAGGCAGGCGCCCGTGGAAATACCATAGCTGCGGCTTCCTGCCTCCCCCCAAGACTTATCAGAAGCAGGCGGTGATGGGGTTCTGGCAGCAGCAGTTGTTTGTGGGGATGGCGTGTCCATCAATGTGAGCCTCTGCCCCCCCAATCTGGACCTGGCGCCCTAGGCATCTGCCAAAGCCATATGGTGGACCGGTTGGTACTGTGTACCACCCCCACCGACAGCATGCTGGCATGGCAGCATGGTATGAGGGTGTTGGTGGCAGGTCCAGCGGCACCCGCTTGCAGCAAAGAAGACCCATATCATGGTCCTGTCTGCCGATCGCATCGCAACATGTGCCCATATCTGCCTAATGGGTAACATGTCAACCTCAGGGACCAGCTGCATATGGCAGCTCTGTGGCTCAACACATGAAGTCATTGTATATATGAGTGGAGGGTCACAGGGTCAAGACCCTGCTGTGGTTCATGTATTGCATGTCCCTGTGGATAAACTTTAGCCTACAGTGCAGGTACAGCACCTGTATGTGCAACCCCAAATGAATTGGCCAGCAAGGGTACAGACACCCATCAGTCACACAGACAGACTCCACTATCCACAGCTGCATGGAAAGTTAGCCTGATAGCACCAGCACACTAAACAGGCATTAATGTCAGAAGGCACTACTAGCGCCTGCACAATGAGCACACGTTAGCAATGCTTGAGCTGATATGGAGACCAGAGTGGCAGGCAGGAATATCCAACCATCCCCACTTTTGCACAGCGCAGCGATATGAGTGCGTGTGTTTTTGTATGTCTCTCCAGAGTTCTGTGACCTTCTGCACTGCACTGTACCTCGCATTGCCTAGGCTGATCCCAGGATTAGTCTGCAAAGATCGGGGAGAGCAGCGGCTGTCAGCGGAGGAGTGTGGGAGCTCCTCGTCACCACCGGAGCCTGCCAATCAGCAGCCCTTGGTAACAGCTTAAAACCGCCGCTTCTGAGGCGCGCCCGCTCCTTGTGGGCCCGCGTCCTGGCCCTTAGGTGTGAGTCCGTGGCATTTCATTAAAATCGTTCATTACAGCTTGGGCTGAACTGTCATGCTGGTATGTCATGGTTGTAACCTGCTTTCTCCCTCCCTCTTGTCTCTTCTATCCCTTTGACTATCACTGTCCTATCTTATAAATGGCGTTCTTTTCATATTTTCTGTAACATTTATATTGTATTGTACTGTAAACCGCTCTGATGCTTTGGCCTGAGCAGTATATCAAGTAACATTAAACATTAAATGTGCATAATGAGGAGCAGAGGACTGTGGATATGGCCGTAAACAGAGCAGTTTGCCCAAGATGTGTCTGCATTGGAAGTAGTGCCTGTCTGCCACATGCATGGTCTGGGTGGCCATAGCAGTTCACACTGTGAGGACACTCTCACTCTGACCATGGCATGGCTATGTATCCACATAGCGCTTATATAGTGTGCTACTCTAGAGATGTGGGTGCAGTCCCTGTCCCACATACTGAGTGCCCATGCTGTTTGTCCCAAACAGAGATGCACATGCAGTGTGTGCTAACCAGAAGACTGACCCCATTTGGTATGTGCACGGCTGAGACAGCCCTGTGGTGGGCAGCAGGTGCACTTTAGCTGTGCTTGCTGTGGTGGAATGATAGCTCCAGATGGTTGGGACAGGAGCCATTCCTGCACTGCTCACTGTGGTCATCACAGGACCAGCAGGATGGTGGCAGAAGCCCTATACAGGCCTAGTCAGCCCCCACCATAGTTGGCATATATGGCATCTACTACTGCAATGCTGGGCACTGATATGCACTGCTCTAGAAGGGTCTCTGTCTAACAGACCAGGACACAGGGCCAGATATAACAGGCACCTACAGCATACTGCAAGTCTGCAGTAAACAAGATGACTGGCATAACACACTACAGACAAAAGCTACACACTGACATTGCGCCATTTTACATTGGCACCCCCTATGCATTGGTACAGCTGCCTCCCACATGTTTGCCCAATTTTCTGACTGCCACATAGGGTACCCACGGATTTGACAGGTCTATCAGCTCCCACCTGTCCTTCCATCCATTACCTTTACATTGACTTTTCTTGGTGCTCCTTTATCCAGCATTAGAGTTACAGCCGTTTTCAGACATTAAGGTGCATGCTTGACACCTTAATGCCCGATGTCCTGTTAATGCACGTTAAATGGCCCATAGTGCCCTTTATGCCGGAATGCCTCCTACCCATCCAGCATGTTACGCATGTAACACTCCTTATCGCTGCGTTAACGCTTGTTACCTTAACACCCTTTAGTAAACATACCCCTTACTTCCCAAAGCAGTATGGTATTTGTAGTCCTTGATTCAATCCATTGAAGTCAGTGCTGCAATGACTTGCATTGGAATGAGGCTCTTAGATATCCAGACTGAGCCTGAAATGTCCCTCTTGGAACTAGGTAACTTGGCATCTCTGTTGCCGTTTCCAACTCTGACATTTCTCTTCATTTGTTTCTTCTGTATTCATATTTTGGGTGTCTTAAGGGCGATTGCCTCTTCCCCTGATGTTTGACTGCAGATTTCATCTGTGTCACCTGTGATCTTACTTTTGGATCAAGGATTGGTCTTATATTACAACAGCAAATGCAAAATAAACCTAGGTGAAGGGAGTTAATGAAAACTCATACATAGTCATCGATAGGAGACTCCATCATATTGCAAATGGCTCAGGGTATTGTAGTTTCTTCTCTATTGTTAATACCATATGTATACTGCAGGTGTCTCAGGGTACTGCTCTCTCTTCCCCTAAGGAGTGGTATGAGAACCAGGGAAGTCCAGTTCAAACCTCACTGCCGCACCTTGTTATCTTGGGCAAGTCACTTAACCTTCCACTGACTCAGATACAAAAGTAGATTGTAGACCCTCCAAGAGATAGAAAAATACCCACTGTACCTGAATGTAAAATCTAAAAATTTGTAAGCCTCTCTGTAGCTCCTTCTGGTGGATAAAGCAGGATATGAACCCATGAATAAAATTATTTCTACTACAGATATCTCAGGATGCTGCTCTCTCGTTCACTGAAATGACTGTTCAACTGTTCATGCTGTATTTAAACATCTTTGGCATGGTACCTGCTGGGAAGAGATTTCCGCTCACCCCACCATGCACATTTAAATCCCAGTGTCCCTTACCAGGAATAGAGGAAGAAGAGGAAGAAGGGGATGGAGACAGTGAACTGGAGCCAACGCCAATCACGAATGCCATAGGCTATGCCAGCGAGGACCAATTGGCCACTGGTGAAACAATAGCCAAAGATAATGGCCACCAAGGTGCGGCCTCTGGTCGGCATCCACTCCAGGACTGTAAGAGAAGAAAATGTTAGCAGGATTCTGAGTCTGAAGGATAGAGTAATCCATCTCAAAGTTTACAGCCACACTTTCAGTGAAGGTGGCTTGTCCTCTAGCCACAGACTTCTCGAAAAGTCAGTTTTCCATGATGGGTTTCTCTAAAAGTTTCTGCCTAGCCTTTAGTCATGAACCTCACTGAAAGCCATGGTCCCCCTCCACCCACAGTGACACTTTTATAAAGGTCACAGCCCTCTAAAAGTGGTCCCAGACTGCTGATATTCCCCCGACACTCCCTGATCCCACCCTCCCTGAAGCTTCCGACATCTCTCTCAAATCACTAGATGTCCCCCCTCCCCACCCCCAAAAAAAACAGTTGTGTCCCTACCCCCACCCTTAATCTTCCCCCATAAAACTCTCTGGTGGTACAAGTAGCTATTCTCCTCTGCACCCCTTGACCTCCCCAAAAAATATTAGTGCTCACCCTGTACCTCCCTGCACCTACTGACCACCAACTAGGCCACCTCCGCTAACAAAAAGTTAAGTCAGAGGGAGCATGACATGGCAATCTTTGCTGCTGCCAGGGAGATCTGATTTTAAGGAAAGTCAGAGAAAACACTGTGGGGGAGGGAGGAAGAGAGAGAGAGAGAGATGCTGGAACATGGTGGGGGGCCGGGGAATATGGTGGCAATGGTGACATAGGCGACAGGCTGAAAATGTGTGGCACCCTCTATTTGTCTTCCTGGCCTGAGGAAAGTGTGCCCTGGGGCCTGTCCTTACTGTGCCCAGAGCTGCAGTACTTCTCACCATCCTCGCTTCTCTCCAGTGCTACATGCAGGCCGCAGTCCCAGAAGAGAGGCACACAATGCATGTGATGGTAGCTGTGCAACCAACAATCAGCACCAAAGTTCAAAAGGGCTCAGCCTGTGCCACTTCATTGACTGGCAGCAGCACTCATCACTTCCTCTCTTCCTCCCTCCTCTCTTGTCCTGATGAAAGCTTGCTTCTTACTGCAGCTCAGCTGAGATAGGGACAATGCCCCCCCCCCCCCCAAAACTACACCCATACTACTCACTCAGAGAGACAGTGTTGAGGAGGATGCCAGAGAAGGCGACGCCACTGAGGAACCGGAAGACACAATAAGCACTGAACCAGGGGAGGAAAGACACACAGGTTCCAGTTATAGCCAGCTGCAGGTAGGACCAGATCAGCAGTGCCCTGCGGCCAAACCTGAGATGCAGAAAGAGAAAACCAGAGACCCATGATGATCAAGCCAGTCACTGATCATTCCCTATGCCTGCATGCACACACATGTACATACAGTGATGCAGAAACACCTATCCACAGGTACATATATGCAACACTCACTTAAACACAACTGCACACATGGGTACATACCTCAGTCCATACCCACCTGTCAGAAAGGCGTCCAAGGACCATAGCACCTACTAACACCCCCGCCATGTAAATAGACTGAGCCACCTGCTTCATTTTACGCTGTTCACACACCAAGTCCCACTATAAAAGAGAGGGGTCACTCCAGAAAGAATTTGAAAAAAAAAAGGAGAGAGAGACAGGTATCTATTTATTTCATGTATTTGAATGACTTGCTATACATGAATGCCATCAGGTAGGGGCAATAAAAAGAAAACAAGAAATGCTGATAAAAGAAGGGGGCAGGTAGGAAAACAGCAGGGGCAATAAACAGATAGAGGAACTGCTGAGGGAGAAATGGGGAAAGACAAGGGCAATAAAAAGAGATAAAGGAAAGGCTGAGTAGAGAGGGAAGAGCAGGGGAAAGGATAGCAGGGTTAATAAACTGAAACAGGAACTGTTGGTGGGATAAGAAGAGGAACAGCAGGTGCAGCTAACACATAGGGGTATGTTTACTAAGCAGTCTTAACGTGCACCCGGCGATAGTGTGCAGGATGCCATAAAAGGAGTGGGCGTTTCAGTCTTAACGTAGCAAAACGGAATTATCGCGTGATAATGCGCGCTGTGCACATTATCGGGCGAAACGCCGCTAAGCACGTTAACGCGCGATAATCTTAAGTAGGAGCGCAGACATGCAAACATAGAAGCAGAGGTGTAGCACAATGGTTAATACACTGACTGATGGTACAGGGGTCATGACTTTGATCCCCCAGTGTGCCTAATGCGTAAGGCTGGCTGAGGCATCACCCTTTATGTTTAGGTAGTGATTTTTGAGGCATTTTACTTTTATTTTAATTAGTACTGCCAGCAAACACACCCTCACGGTGGCATAACCTAAGGTGCCACATAAGGCACCCCATAATGCACTCCATAGGGCACATTATAAAGTGCACTGTCCGCCAAGGCACACTATAATATCCCCTATAGGACATCTTATAAGGCACCTTATAAGGCGCTCTATAAGGCACCTTATAGGGCGCCCTATAAGGTGCCTTATGGGGCACCTTAAGGTTACAGTACTCTGAGGGTGTTTTTGCTGGCAGCACTAATGTACATTAAAAATAGACAATGCCTCAGACAGCCCTATCAAATAACCCCACCATGGGTTTGAACCCATGACCTCTGGCTTCACAGGCAGTGAAGTAACCAGTGGGCTACAGCTGCTAACAAACCACTGGCTGGCTGCAGAAGGACTGCACATCACCACACAAACTGTCTGCTGTGGTTACCAGGATAGGGTTAACCCACCCGTACCCATGATGCAATGCACATGCAAATCAGCAGTCGATAGATGGGCACAAGATGGGGTATGCACCCCCACAGCACCTGGTAGGGGGAACTGACCGTGTGTGGTACTGGCACAGAGTAGCCACAGACCGTCACATTGTGCGGGTACTGTGCTCACCCTGAGGGTGAGGTGGGGCGCCCAGCACCAGGTCCACAGCACCTTTCATGGCTGAAATACACCATGCTGCAGGTCCCCATCAGTGCTACTGTGTGTGATAGGTAGTTCCTGCAGACACACCTAGGTTACATCTGTGTCCTTTTGCAGTTCTCAGTCATGTCTAGCCCTTATGGGCTATGATTCACCCAGAATAGTGTATATGCTGTGTTGGTGCCATGGTTACATGATGAGGGGGAGGGGGAGGGGGTGTTTGGACCCATAGGCAGATTATGTACCACCACACAACCCACCCTCTGGGGCTCAGGGTGGGAAACAGGATCACCCACCAATAGATCCACATTCTACCTCCCTGCAATGCTAGCAGTAGAGGGGACCATCAACCCCAGTCTTGCTGGGGAACAGACACCCTACAGGGCAGGTAATGCAGAGCTGTACACATCCATAAAGCAATAGCAGACAGACAGTAGGTCTGGAAATGCTCAGCTGCCCCCACCACTTAATGACATTCTCCAGCAGCAAGCCTCCAGCCGTTGCACCCTACAAGGTGTTCCAGCAAGACACATACTAGCTGCAGACAGTCTGCTAGCTAGTCCATAGTGCATTGTCCTGGAAAAGATGCATGTACCCAGAACTGGGATGTCAGCATACACACCAAGCAGATAAGTCAGTGATTGAGTCCCAAAAGGAACCCATAAATATCACATGAAATAAATACTATATAGCACCATGGGGGAACCTAGCCATGCCGTGTCCGAGCCATTGCCCTATGACCTGTGCAGATGCAGCCAGGCCAGGCCACCATATCCAGGCTATTCCCACAGTACCTTGCTCCTCATTATGCACATTGGCAGGCCAATACTGGCAACAGTGCTAGCAGTGTGGGCTGTGGAGGGTGTTGGCAGCCACCACACACTGGATAGACAGACACACATTCCACACACCTATGCCAGCATTGTGCAACTATAGAGGTGTTTGGCAGCCCTGGCCACCACTCCAGTCCTGGGCACAGTGCAGGCATGGCTATGGTACGCAATACTGTTGGGGTCACTCTGTCAGACACCAGACCTGAGGCACACTCCACAGACATCAGAAAGGTTGCTATGATGCAACTCAATCAGCCAATTGTGCTTAGCGTAGGAATTGCTATCTGCCAGTTATCATAGCAACCTTTTTGTTAGCTGTGTACAGTTTTCCCATGTTTAGGGTGGCATTGCTAAGGTATGCAAGTGCTAGTATGGGGAGATGCATGCAGGGCCCAACATCCTGCCTCTCCAGGAGGCTTGGGATAATGGAGCCTGTGGGTGCGGGTGTGTCTGCCACTGTTGGCCGCTGCTCTAGGGCAGAGGTTCCCAATTCCAGTCCTGGAGGGCCAAACACTGTTCGGGTTTTCATGCTGTCCCTAATGAATACCCTACCAAAAAATCTCCCAAATACTCCCTAATGAATATGCATGAGATACATCTGCATACCATGGGGGCGGTGCATAGCAATGCAGCACAGCCACATTTATTAGAGGCAGCATGGAACCTGAATGGTATTTGGCCCTCCAGGACTGCATTTGGGAGACTCTGCTCTAGGTAATGCGCATGTTTATGGTGTCTGTGCTCTGTAGGGTAAAATGTAGGTGTTTTGGGCATGTCTATGCCATCTGCACTACAGGGTCTGTCTGTATTGGCACGTTGTAGTAGTGGGTAAAATATAGGGGCTGGGTGGGCAGGAACCACAGCTGGGACTTGAACCTGTAACCTTCTGCTCCTGAACACACTGGCTGTGTGCACTGCACCACTGTGTTGCCACAGAGAAAGCGCATTCCCTGGGGATACCATGACTGTTCGTCAGACAGGGCCTGTCTGTTGCAGTGCATGGCACCCACCTACACAGGGCCAGGCCACGATCTGCTCTGGGCAGCTGCCACTGCCCCCTCCACCACCAGTTCCCCTCTGCCACCCTGCTGACATGCCCGTCTGCTGGTGGTGCTGGTGGAGCGCAGTCTCAGGCCATCCATTGTGCGGGTAGGTGGCTGCCTATGGTGCAGGTTCTGGGGTAGGGTTGCCTGCATAGATGTCCACGCTTCCCCCCAGCACCGCCGGCCAATGTTCTGTGCCCTTGGGGGTACCTGCTGGGTACTATCCCCTGTGACACTGTGGGAAGCACACTCGTGCCCATGCTGGGCCCTCATCAGTTGCTGTCTGGCTGTTCTACTGTTTCAGCATTCCTATGGGCCACCTAGGCATCACCCCAGTCTGCACTGTGGCCCAGCTGCAGCACAGCATGTGCCGTCTGCAGCCCTCTGTGTCCCCTTTCCCAACATCTGTCCAGTTGCCCATTCCAACATGCCCGCCCTGCTGTTGTGGAACATGTGCATGCCAAAGGAAACCTGTCCAATGGAGAGGAAAACTCTGATCAGCGCTATTTCACTGTGGGATCATTCACCTTGCATGGGGACGGAGCGTAGACCCTTCCAAAATTCATATCCTTTTTTTTGGAGCTTTCTTGGGAGTGTTTTTCAATGTTTCCCATTAATAACACTATTGCCCAGCTTGGTTATGTTTTTTTTATATTTTGTTGGGGTCATTTTCAATGTTTATTTGCACTTTTGTTCTGTGCACATGAATCACACATCACTTTTTTGTAGGTTTCCCTGATTTTGCTGTACATTGCTAACAGAAATGGTTTCTCTTCCCTTTAAATCAGCTCTAACGCCAGGGTTTCACTGGCGTTAGTTTTCAGCCTCGGATTTCACAGCGTTAGTGTGCAGAGAGCCTCTCCTCTCCCACTCTCCGCCCATTGACCCCTTCTCTCCGCCCTTGGGGAGCCTTCCTCCGCCCTCCGGGAGTCTTTCCCCGCCTTCAGTGCTCGTTTGCGCCGCTGCGCGTGTTATCGCGCGATAAGGTACCTGTGCACCTGAAAAAGCGCCATTATCGCGCGATAAGGTAACGTCACAGAGCGCACATTAAGATGGTTTAGTAAACATACCCCATAGAGAGGCCAATGCACTAAACTTGGGTTACAACTGTGCACTAAAACTCTGTGCACAGTTTTCTAACACAAGCATAAGAAAATGTTGCTCCAATGCAATGATCAAATAGTATGTAAATAAGTTGCATGCAAAATATTTGCACTAACACTGAAGAGCACACTGGAAGCATGCACACACGAGTCTACGCTAGCAGCAGCTTTATCTTGCACACAAAGTAAATTGTATTGGCGCTTGTGCACATATGCTGGAAAGCTATTCAGTGCATGCATATTGTTGGTATTATGAAAACTGTAGCCGTGCACAGGGTTGTTAATACACATACATTATGCTTATGCTAATGCTAATGTGCTGGGATGCTATTTTATACCGCTAACATAACAGAATTCAGTGATATTTCTGTACAGAAAAATATTAATGCTTACTACTACTAATAATACTTATCATTTATAAAGCTCTATACGGTTCATGTGCTTTTTTTTCCAGCACATTTCTCCCTCAGTTCCTCAACCCCTGTCTTTCTTAATTTTGACCCTTTTCTCGTTCAACAAACCAGAAAAGTTGTGGATACTTCATGCTCACAGTAAAGAAAAGAAACAGGCCTGAAATACTCTGCTACACTGACCACAGAAGAACAAGCTAACCTTTACTCCTCCTCAGACCTTGCCTTAAAGCTCCAATATAAAAAAAACTTGCGCTCAACCTTCTGGTCTGAACACTTCTTTGAATCTGAATTTAATAGCTAAAACCTTCATTTAAATGAACTATGTGCTGGGTACAGAGGAATCCGGGGAGAGAAACCAAGATGGCGATTTAACGGGTGTTGCTGAGCGGCGGCGTTTTTTTTCCTCATGGGTAAACAGAAGGCTAAAGGGGTTAAGAAACCCGCCCTTACCTCAGCAGTTTCTTGCCCATTGCCTTCGCGAGTGGTTGGTCCACTTGATGGTTTTGTTTCTATGACGCAGCGGCAGTCAGGAGAGCCGGTGGAGCAGTGCCCCATTAGCGTCCCACCGGAGTTCAGCAGCTCGACTGGAGGTTCGGGGCCAGATATCTCTCCCCCGGTGCAGTGGGGTCCTCTGAAAGAGTCTTCCCTTGAGCAGAACCTGGTGCAGCCAGTGATCTTGCAGTCCTCCCAGGTGGTGGAGTCTTGTGAAAACGGAGGGTTGACTGTGCAGCTGAGTAGTGGAGAGGTTTCTCTTCCTCTCCCTCATTGCTTGGGGGTTTTACCATTGCGGAGGCAGTCTGAGGGGTCGGAGTCAATCCTTCCTGTGTCAGGGAGCCCTGCAATAGAGCGGCAGTCTTCAGAGGTTAGTACTGGAGTGCCTGAAACTGTGGTAACTTTTTCCTTCAAACGACCAGCTGTATTTACTTTGGAGACTATCTGGTCAGCTATTGTGAAGCTTGGGGAACTGTTGGCTCCACAGGTCTCAGCTTTGGCAGTCCAGTCTCAGTCCCATACTAACTTATTGCAGCAGCATACATTGGAAATTTCAGCTTTACAATCTTCAGTGACTGAGTTACAACAACTGTTTCCTATGAGAATGGAAATTTATCCAGAAAGATGCATTGGCATTAAAAACAAGGATTGAGATGTTGGAAAATCTATCAAGATACCAAAATCTTTGTCTTATCAATTTCCCAAAGTCTACTTTAATTACCGCTAAAGATATGTTTAAGAAGTATTTGGTTAAGGTTTTGGGGGTTCCAAATGAGTCCCATCCCCCAATGGCTAAATTGTATTACCTTCCTCCTGGTAAAAAGGGAGTAGGTGGTGGGGTGATTCCTGGGATTGAACAAGCTGACTCTTTGGATGTATCGGGTATTTTAGAAACTTCTTTGGGTGATTCTGTCTTTCCATCTACTTTAATTGCAACCTTCGCTCTTTCATCTGATCGGGATTGGTTCTTATGAATGTTTTTTCGTAAGCGTAGTTTGTTTTTTCAAGGGTTATCTGTCCATATGTTTCCTGACTTCTCTAAAGAGACTCAGAGGAGAAGGAAGGAATTCTTGTTGCTTCGTCCTGGAGTTTTGCTTATGGGTGCTCAATTCTTCTTGAAATTCCCTTGTAAATGTTTGGTTAAATTGTAGTCTGTTTCTTATATTTTCTTTGAACCCTCACAGTTGCTGGCCTTTTTGAATTCTCGCCGCTCGGCTGAGGAGGTCTAGATAAAATCCACTGCAAAAGGTTGGCTTGACTGTTAGACATTTGTTTATATTTTCTTCACAGTTTCTATTAAATAATTAATTATGGTTTTTCTCCTTTGTGGTGGGCTGTGGTAGGGACAGACTTGCTCTATTGCCTCTTGTTATATTGTTCCTGTGTTTCATTGTAAGCTACAATGTTTGATTTCTGTTTGTACCCTAATTTCTATGCAGGCGTGTTATGCTTGGATTTATTGTAAAATGATAAAGATCAAATTTAAAAAAATACATAAATAAAATAAATAAATGAACTATGTGCTGATGCCAAAGCAAGTGTTTCTGTGTGGTTATCTTGTGCATAAAATATCTTTTTGCATGGGTAGTAGCAGTAGCATAGAAAATTGTATGCTGAAGCTATGCCAATCCCTGCATAGTCTCCCACACTTTATTGCATCAACCCCAGCGAGGATGGTAGATAGGGAAAAGCAGGTTGCTTTCACCTTACTTGCTGCACGAAGCTTCCAAACCCTTTTAGGAATCCGGTCTTCTAATTACAAGCTGTCCATTCATATATATACTGTATTAGCTATATTGTTTGCCCTTTCTAAATCTGCACTCCATGATGTCACATTCATGTAAGCAAGTTTATTTTATTTATTTATTTAGACAGTTTTGTATACCACCTTATCCTTCAATCAAAGCGGTCACAACACAATTGGAAGATACATTTAACACACAGGGATATGAGACACATACACTAATACTTACAGGGAACATGGGAAATGGAGGGTTAAGTGGCTTGCCCAAGACCACAAGGAGCACCTGTGGGACTAGAAACCCCAGTCCTTCTGGCCCAAGGTTGCTGTCCTCTAGTGGGATTTGAACCCCCAACCTTCTAGCCTGAGGTACCTTGCCCCAACCACTAGGCCACTCCTCCCTCTGCAAGTTATTTCTCTACCCAAATGGGCTCACAGCTCAATCGTACCTGAGATTCAAGGTCATAAAGATCATTGGTGGGAGAAGTAGCATTTAAACCTTGATTTTATTGGTTTGCAACCTGCTTCTCAAATCATTAGACTATTCTTCTACTCCAAATGTTGCAGACAGTAACCACGTTGCATCATGATAGCAAAAAATACTATTTTATTAGTTCTTTAGGAAGCTCCCTGCAATGCCACTTGAGATCTGACACACAGAGGCTTTGTTTGACTGATTTAACTACTGCATGATATCATTACCTCACAAAAAGGCTGTTTAGAAGCAGCCATGTATGCCATTGCTTCTGCCTTTCTCCACAATGTGGTGAAACACAAAAGCAGTGACTTACTCAAAACATTTTGAATTGATACAGGAGGCAGACAGGTAAAGGCATTTCTAGTTGTCATCTAGTTTTTCAAATATCTAGTTTCCAGGGGATATCTTTTCATTTAACACTCTGTTTTACTACATGGCCTATGGAGCCTATCTAGTTGTACCTCGGTGATGATGGTGGAACTGAAGAGGCTCGTATCGTAGGCCCATCCATCCGCACAGGGCTCTGTGCCAGCCTCCATCGCTGGTTCCGTAGTGCTGGTATTGGGATTTAGAAGCCGCCACTGGGGGGTAGAATAGCGTAGACACCTTTCTGGCTTCCGGTTCCCATCTAGCGGGATGGAAACCACCAACAAGTCTGTATTGGCTGGGATTTCTGGGCTGGACCAATTGACATGGGATGAGAGGGCACAGTGGTGGGTTGGGACAACAGCAGAGAAGTTCTGCAAGAAATTGTGACAGGCCACAAGGCAGATAGGGAGTAGCAACATGGCACTGTGCAGGAACTGGAAATAACCCACCCCTCCAACACTCTCCAGTAAATCATTGAACCCCATGGCCTTTGATATTGCAATAATCCTCCTCCAATACAAAGCCTAAATTTCTGGGTGCAAGGCAAGAGGGTCGCAATACTTCTTTCTAGGGTTCTTATACAATTAATGTGATAATTGGTCCTAGATGTTCACTGATCTCCAGCTTAGATGTTTTTACTAAAGTAATAAAACTTCATTACAAAATTTTACCCAAAATGTCCCTATATCCTATACAATACAGTGGAAATGGGTGTTACTGTAATTGTCTCTGTGTTTGGATACTGCATGACATCTTGAGAGGGGATAAAGAGACAACATTATGGGTTTAAATTATTATGAAGATAAAGTGATTTGCCAGGTGGTCATATGCAATCAGTGACAGATTAAAGCCTAAGATCTTCTGGTTTCCCAATGCAAATTCTAGACAAAACGGCTTTTCTCCTGCACGCCAACAATGTGGAGCTAATGTCCCCGTCATGAGCTTCCTTCAGAAACTCAATTTATTGTCTCTGATGAGAAGATATAATGAGCTTTCTTCATTAATTAACCCTGTGGCAGCAACTCATTCGTCCTCCTCCTCTTCCCTTCCAGAACCACTCTGCTAGTCCAAGTGCTTCCAATCCTCTCAGAATGGGATCACGCCACACGGCTAAGAACCTGTGAGTAGAGAAATTAGAATAATAGCCATTATTCAGTGAGCTTTATGTGCAATGTAGTCCAAATGCAGTTACAATTCTTGATGAACTGTTTCCTCGAATCAGCACTGTTCCATATAATTTTGAACATAGACCTGTTCCAAAGTATTTTCCATAGTAAATTTTCTACTTAATGTAATGCTCCTTTCAGGCCAATCCTCCCTTTTATTATCACTTGACCACTCGTTGCTTCCTTTCATAAACTATAATTCCATGCTCTTAATTTTGGAAGTGTCTGCTTATGTCTGAATCAGGATGAAGAAAGCCGTAGAAAGAACTCGGAGAGGAAAGGTGTAGAATGAAATCTGCTCAGAAACCTAAGGTGATGAGAAAGGAAGAAGCGAGGGAAAGGAAAGAGCGAAGAAGAGACCGATAGGAGTGGGAGACTCAAAGAAAGAAAAAAAGAGAGAGAATGACAAAAAGAAAAAGAAGGAATGAGTGAAAAAGAGAAGTAAGGTGAGAGAGATTTGGAGAAAGGAAGGAGGGAGAGAAATATAGAACAAGATTTGGATCAGTGAGGTTGAGAAATCACGATCTTGATTGCGGATCCAAAGAACTCTAGCTCCAGGTGTTCACCAAACGGGCTGGAATTTATTGGTAAAGAATGGCATCTATCTCGAGGTATGTACTATAGAGAGTGGGGCTTATTCGTGCACAATGTGAGGTCTGTTTAAGATGCTGCAGAAGAACAGAGGAATATAGACAGAAAATCCTCCATAAGATCAAACTGTGATTGTTCAGTTTACCTGGCAAAGACCTTCTCCCTCCTGGGACGCCCCTAAAACCAAGGCCTGTGCAAAGGTATTAGGCATCCTATGTGAACCTTCAGCTTTGCACTCGCTTCAGTGAATTTTCAGATGCCCAAGGCTCCCCTGAGAGTTTGATAATTAAGCTGGGCAATCATGACCACCCCCAACACCACCCCTCCAAGAACACCATTCTACAGCCAAATGCTTTCAAAATAAATTCAGTCACACTTTACTAAGTCTGGGTCGCTGAGAATGAAAATGATGTTAAAAATTGTTTATTGGCTCTAGTTTTCAAGTTACACTACTGGGTCGGTATATATGACCACGACTTCAGAAGTGCTAAGGATATGCAAATTATAATGGGAAGGGATCTCAATTTAAACCATAAATTACTAAAATACATGCACATCTTCGCCTGGATTTGTGACAAATCTATGTTTTTGTTTGGACAATATTTACTGTTCATTAAAATCATCTGTAATACCTAAAGATTGGAGGATGGCCAATGTAACACCAGTTTTAACAAGGGTTCCAGGGGTGATCCAGGAAACTAAAGATCAGTGAACCTGACATCAGTACTGGGAAAAATGATAGAAACCATTATAAAGAACAACATGTAGATAGTCATGGTTTAATAGGAAACAGCCAATATGGCTTTAGTCAAGGTAAGTCTTGTCTTACTAATTAATCTGTTATGTTTTTTTGAAGGTGTGAATAAACAGGTAGACAATGGTGAGTCAGTTGATATAGTGTATCTTGAGTTTTCAGAAAGCCTTTGACAAGGTCCCTCATGAGAGACTTTTGGTGAAATTAAAGAGTCATGGGATAGGAGGCAGTGTACTATTGTAGATCAGGAACTGGTTAAAAGATAGAAAGCAGAGGGTAGGGCTAAATGGCCAATTTTCCCAAAGGAGAAAGGTGAATAGTGGAATACTCCAGAGATTTGTGCTGGGTCCGCTGCTTTTTAGCATATTCGTAAATGACCTGGAAATGGGAATGAGTGAGGTGATCAAATTTGCACAAAATTATTCAAAGTTGTTAAAACCCATGAGGATTGTGAAAAATTGCAGGAGGACCTTGATAAACTAGAAGACTGGACATTCAAATGGCAGATGAAATTTAATGCTGACAAGTGCAAAGTTATGCACCTAGGAAATAACAACCCAAATTATGGTTATACGATGCAAGGTTCCACATTAGGAACCACCAACCAGGAAAAAGATTTAGGGGCATGTTTACTAAATGGCGGTAAAGGAGCAGTCTTCTCCGTGCAGTAACAGCAGCAATAAAGGGTTACCATGTGCTAAGTGTGCTGGGCGTGTCAGAAGTGTTCCGGCATTAAGAGGTGCTAATGGACACTTAGTGGGCGGTAACAGGACATGCTGCATTAAGGGGTGCTAGTGGACACTTAGCAGGCGGTAACAGGACATTAAGGGGTGGTAGAGGACACTTAGTGGGCGGTAAAAGGACATGCTGTGTAAAGGTGTCTTGCATGCACCCTAATGCAGGAAAGCCTCTAAAACGTTGAAAGGGGGGCAGGGAAGCCACTGGAGAAGGTATTGATGCAAGCACAATTGTAGCTGATGGAGTCGATTCACCAGACGCCTGGCTATGTGGAAGTACGTGTGATGGGCATGTTTGACCATACAGCAGGCCTGTGCTTTGACTAGGCGAGATAGGCAGCTACCTAGTGATGCTGGTAGTGGGTGTTGGCAATGTCATGGGTGGGTGATTGTGGCAGCAGAATCAGCAGAGGAAATGCAGCAGCGGGGAGTGCTGTGACAGGCGTACAGTCCCAGAAGCTCCTGAAAGCATACATCATACTGTAAGTTATATTATAGTGTCTATGAGGTGTGGACATGTAACCAGATGTACTGTCAGTGTGTGTTATGCCATAGGCCAGAACAGTGTCTGGGTGAAGGCAGCATGTTCCTGATGTGGGCAGCAAAGGTAGGATTGTCCATGAGTGCTCATGTGGAGCAGTCACAGGAGAGGTGTGCATGATATGGCTAACTGCTGCAAATGAACCCTGATGGCCATGGTTCATTTGCACCTTGAATCTCCCTGATGGTCAGACAGTAGATGCAGAGCTGTGCCATGGATCATCCAAGCAGAGAATTTGCATTGTGTGTGATGGGTGGATGTATGAGATCATACAGGCCAAAAGCATTTGGTGTGACTGAACCAAAAGCAGCAGTGCCATGGGGTACATGAAACACCATTTGTGCGGGTGGGACTGGTGCCTCAGCCTGTGCAACTGCAAGACAATACATCCGACAGAGTGGCATGATAGAAAGGGACAAGTTGAACCCATTTGCCCCTTGTGGGGCAAGTAATGATGGCAGAAAAGTGCAGGGGATGGCTATGCAACGAGTGTTAGGTGCCTGAATGTACGAGACATATCCTCTTTACGTAAAGCTGGAAGGTCACAATGATGGCAAAACAGAAACACATTTATACTAATTGACCCAGACATCTGCTGCATATACATCACTGACCCACTGCAATGCGCCATGGCAGAGCCACTAAAGCCATGCTCACAGATGTCCATGATGGGGAATGCCATGTTGGGCTACCCAACGAGTGATCATAATGCATAGAAATAAAGAAGAATGATTGTCTGCAGGTCACGGCAGAGCCAGGACTATGCGAGGTGGGCAAGCGCACCCAGGCACAAAATGAACAAGTGGGAATAAAACCCTGGACCTTTGACCATGGAGACATTGTATCAACCAGTAGGCTACACCTCCATACAGCTCTACACAGCCTGCAGATCTCTGATCAAACTGTTTGCTGTCTATGCAGGTATAGGTTGAGCCCTCCATGATGGCCCATGAGGCACTGAACATGCAAAACAGCAGTCTGCTGCTGAAAAATTAATAGAGAAGGCACTGATCCAGTATATCAGCTCACTAAGACACACTGACTGCGTGTGCTACATGCACATAACAACAGTAAGCCATGATGCAGAGTGGTTTCAGCTGTCACCCTGAGGGTGAGGAGGGGTTCCCAGCACCAGGTCCACTGAACCTGCTCTGTTAAAGATGGTTTCTACTGCAGGTCAACATCATTGCTAGTGTGTTATGCTTTTTCTCCTTGATTTTCTGCATGCTGTAGGTGATGGTGATAGCAGCAGCTTGACCCTGTATACTGCCCATGTTAGATATCACTCTCTGATAAGAGTGCAGGCTAGTGGATAGTGTTAATACATTGCTGCTATGGACAGCCACTGCAGTGTGAGTGTATAGGCTGGTGTGGGGCTCTGGTTACTGTCCTACCAGGACTCCAATGAGTAAGCCATGAACCACTGCTACCCAGCCATTAAGGACTTAACTACAGCAGGGCAAAAAGACTGCCCTGCTGCCCTTCATTGGGCTGTGTCAGCCAAGAACAAACCAATTACAGTAGGTCTGCTGGTCAGCACGCATGTCATATGCATAGTGTGACCATGAGCACTCCAACTTAAGCTATGCAGTGATTAACATCCCCAGACAAAGAATGCATCTACATCACTGGAGCCAAACATTATAATGGAGCTATGTGGATACATAGTCATGCCATGGTCGCTTTTTGGTCATAGTAAGCGTGCCATCTCAGCATAACATACAGTGGCCATTCAGGCAATGCACGTGGCAGATGGGCACAATGGCATCTCAGCCAGTGACCCTACCATTGTGGCAGACACATCCAGGCCAATCTGTGCTGTTTCAGGTGATACCCACAATCCTCTGCTTTGCCTTATTCACATTTTCCAAACAGGCTGGAAAAAACTCAGACAATGTGAGCCAAAGTGCAGTGCAGAAAGCCAAGGACAAAGGGGAGTCATACACACATGCATACATTCTCAATGGCGTACAGAGCAAAAGTGGAGATGGTTGTCATTCCTGCATGACACTCCTGTCTCATTGTTAGCTCAAGGATTGATAATGTGTGCTCTGTTTGCACGTGCTATATTTCTGTGTGCTATTATCCTCCAACCAGCTGTGGATAGTGGAGGTTGTCAGTGCTGCTGGTAGGTGTTTCCACCCTTGTTGGCCATCTCCTTGAGGGTTGCACATGCTAGAGCTGTACTTACATTATCAGCTAAACTTTGTCCACAGGAATATGCAATACAGAAATCCCCAGCAGGGACCTGAAACTGTGACCATGCACCACCATGCTACCTTATAGGAATAACAGCATCCATGGGGGCTACACCTGACAGCAAGGTGTTTGTGCAGAAACTAACTAACTTGCACATTAACACTGCTTTGGACCTGTGCCATGGCCTCTTTCAGCCATGGACGGTGCTGTGGACCTGGTGCTGGGCGCCTCACTGCACCCTCAGGGTGAGCGCAGTACCCGCACAATGTGACGGTGTGTAGCTACTCTGTGCCAGTACAACACACGGTCAGTACCCCCTACCAGGCCGAGGTGCTATGGGGGTGCACATGGTCACTTCCCCCTACCAGGCCGAGGTGCTGTGGGGGTGCATTCCCCATGGTGTGTATCTGTGGATGGCTGATTTGCATGTGCAGTGCATCATGGGTGTGACTGGCACAATCCAACCCTGGGTAAATCCAGCACCTGCTCACAGGCTCAGATACACCATAGGCCATCACACGTACATTGTTAGCATAATGCATAGGTGCAAGATACCCTAAAGAGTCTGTAATATAAGGTACCCACGCTGGTAAAAACACACGTACCCACGCACGTTTGTACGCACGGGGCTACGCCCGTACCAACGCACGCAGCCACGCACGCACCAACATACATGGCTACGCACACTGCGAGGGTGTGTTTCTGTAACCACTACTCAACGTAAAGAAAAACATGCCTCCTCATTCCCTATGTAATGTACAGGGTGATGCCTGGGCCAGCCTTCTGCGGTAGGCACACTGGGGACTCGAACCCATGCTGCCTGTAACAGCGGTCAGTACACTAACCATTGTGCTACAGCTCTGTTTCTGTGTTTTGTGTCTGTACGCCTTCATACGGTTAACGTGCAGTAACGCACCACAGCGCCCTGTGACGCTCGTTAGTTTTGGGAACGCGCGTTAGTGGTTACGATGTCCCGCCCATGTTTTTTTTGGCTTTCCTTTCACTAACGCGACTCCTAATGCGATTTGCACTAACGCAGTTTAGTAAACATACCCCTATGTATGCATTAGTATCCATTTCAGACCTTATTCATTGTCTACTCGGCTTTTCTTGGTTCTCTTTTGTATTCTGCAAATGGAGTTTCTCTTGTCACTGTCCAGCAATTGTCTGCAAGCATTGATGGGCTCCATTTGCCTTGAATTGCAATGTCCTGATGAAATCGCTCGTCATGCTC
This sequence comes from Ichthyophis bannanicus, assembly GCA_033557465.1. Classification (NCBI taxonomy): domain Eukaryota; kingdom Metazoa; phylum Chordata; class Amphibia; order Gymnophiona; family Ichthyophiidae; genus Ichthyophis; species Ichthyophis bannanicus. The sequence continues at coordinate 167,258,740 of CM066039.1, read as the reverse complement.
ATCGCTCACTGCTCCACAGTTCGGTAAAAAAAATCAAGATAAGAGTGCAAAAAATGCATCTTTAGTGACATGTTGCAGCCAAGACTTTTGTACGCATTAAGGACAGGGCCGGCCCAAGGGTTTCTGCCGCCCTAGGCAGAAACCCCGGCCTCGCCGTCCTCCCACCTCAATGCTCCTCCCCCTGCTGACACTGCCCCCCCCCCCCACTCCAGCTGCTGCGCCATCCCCTCAACTGCTGCCGATTACGTCTAGGAAGGGGGAGGCGGACAACCATTGCTTTGGAAATACTGCTGCTGTCCGCCTCCCTCCCAACAGAATCAGCGGCAGCTGGGGGGGCAGTGGCAGCCGCCCATGTGTGCCGCCGCACTGCTGCCCATCTATGCCACTGCTGTCGCCTTTTCTGCCTTTTAGTCAGTTTAAGATCATCAGAAACAATTACTCCCAGGTCCCGCTCTTCTTTCGTGGACAGAAGTACTTCACCCCCTACACTGTACCACTCCCTTGGAATTTTTGCAGCTCAAATGCATGACCCTGTATTTTTTAACAAAAAATCTCAGCTGCCGAATTCTTGACCATTCTTCAAGCTTATCTCGATCCCTCCTCATGTTATCTACTTCTTTCTGGGTGTCTACTCTATTGCAGATTTTGGTATCATCTGCAAAGAGGCAAACCTTACCTGACAGCCCTTCCGCTATATCACTAACAAAGATGTTAAAAAGAATTAGACCAAGGACAGATCCCTGCGGCACACCACTGATAACTTCCTTCTCCTCAGTGGGCTCCATTTACCTATACCCTTTGTCGCCTCCCACTCAACCAATTTCTAACCCAGTCAGTCACTTTAGGGTCCATCTCTAAGGTGCTCAATTTGTTTATAAGTCACCTGTGCAGAACAGTGTCAAAGGCTTTACTGAAATAAAGTACAACACATCTAGGGCTCTCCCTCCGTCCAACTCCCTGGTTACCCAGTCAAAGAAATCAATCAGATATCTCTCTTAAACCCATGCTGCCTCTGATCCTGCAATCCATTGGACTCCAGAAACCTCGCTATTCTCTGTTTTAGCAGCGTTTCCAATTATTTACTCACCACAGAGGTTAGACTAACTGTCCTATAGTTTCAACTTCACCTTACTTCCACTTGTGTGTAAAGGGGCCACCTGTGCCTTTCTTCAGTCCTCTGAGACTACTCCCAACTCTAAAGAAGCACACTATTATGACAAAGCTGCTGAGATGTCAATGTTGCAGGGTCTAAGCTTTATGAGGTGTGATATAAAGCCCTCTATATATATATATATATATTGTGATGCTGCAGACCCTCTGAGAGGGGAAGAAAATGTTTCAAATGCAGGAAAAGTCAAGCACAACCTGCAATATCGCGAGGAACCACATAGGGGGAGCAGGAGGGACCTCCGAGGAACAGAGGAACCACACCTCCTAGGTCAGTGATGGCTAACCTTTTTGAGCCCGAGTGCCCAAACTGCCGCACAAAACCAAAGAATTTCCTCAAAGTGCCAGCACGTCAATTTGCATAAATATTTGCATAATGCTAACATACACTAACTTTTAGTAAACATGTCTCTTAATGAGTGTATGGATAAAGACAGACTAAAAGATTTCTACATTACTATAATCCAGTGCCAACCGCCAGGCACATTAGGAACTACTACAAACACTGCCCATTTAGAACCAATAGCAAACCCGCTGTATCCTAACAGCACTACCAGGACTCACAAAGCACCACACCATACCTATCAAAAGGCAACACTGCAAATATTAAACCAATACATTTCAGACAATAACAATACATGACCTACTGGGGAAAGAGAACAAGTGGCAATGTCAAAAAGGAATTACATAAACAGAATACCTCAGCTCAGTTACACAGTTGCAATTGCTCCAGCCACTTTCTTCTGGTTTCTTCATGTTTTCTGCTAACTCTCCATCATCTGCTGTCCATTTGTCCTTTCTTCTCTCTTCTAGTTTTTTTTTCCATTCTCTCTCTCTACATCCGCTTTAACATACTAATCTTTCTCCTTTTGCTCTTTCCTCATTCCTATTTCATCCACTCAAATTTTACCCCTCCATCCTCAATCCCCACTTACTTTCCCAATACCCGGCCAATTGTAGATTTTTATCCCTCCCACACAAAATATTTTTCCCCTCTCCATTTTACTCTCCCAGCCCCATCCCATTCTAATCCTCCCCCAACATCAGCTCCCTTCTAGTTCCAGCCTCACCCAGCATCCATTCCCTTCTAGTCCCTGCATCAGCCCATTTCCAGTCCTAGCCCCCCATCAGCCCATTTCCAGTCCTAGCAACCCCCCAACCCAATACCAGTCCTAGCCCCCCCCCATCAACCCACTTCCAGTCCTAAACCCCCATCACCCCATTTTCAGTTTAAGCCCCCCCTATAACCCATTACCAGTCCTAACCCCCATCACCCCATTTCCAGACAGCCCCCATCAGCCCACAGCCCATTAGCAGTCCTACCCCCCCAGCCCATTAGCAGTCCTACCCCCCCCCACCCGCCCGCCCGCCCGCCCATTAGCAGTCCTAACCCCCCCCTAGCCCATTAGCAGTCCTAACCCCCCCTGCCCATTAGCAGTCCTAACCCCCCCGCCCGCCCGCCCGCCCATTAGCAATCCTAACCCCCCCCCGCCCGCCCGCCCACCCGCCCATTAGCAGTCCTAACCCCCCCCGCCGCCCGCCCGCCCGCTCGCCCATTAGCAGTCCTAACCCCCCCCCGCCCGCCCGCCCGCCCATTAGCAGTCCTAACCCCCCCGCCCGCCCACCCGCCCGCCCGTTAGCAGTCCTAACGCCCGCCCGCCCATTAGCAGTCCTAGCCCCCCCCCGCCCGCCCGCCCCCCCGCCCATTAGCAGTCCTAACCCCCCCCGCCCGCCCGCCCGCCCGCCCGTTAGCAGTCCTAACCCCCCGCCCGCCCGCCCGCCCATTAGCAGTCCTAACCCCCCCCGCCCGCCCGCCCGCCCATTAGCAGTCCTAACCCCCCCCCCCCACCCGCCCATTAGCAGTCCTAACCCCCCGCCCGCCCGCCCATTAGCAGTCCTAACCCCCCCCGCCCGCCCGCCCGCCCCGCCCATTAGCAGTCCTAACCCCCCCCGCCCGCCCGCCCGCCCGCCCATTAGCAGTCCTAACCCCCCCCCCCCCGCCCGCCCACTAGCAGTCCTAACCCCGCCCCTGCCCATTAGCAGTCCTACCCCCCGCCCCCCCCTGCCCGCTAGCAGTCCTAACCCCCCCTGCCCATTAGCAGTCCTACCCCCCCCTGCCCATTAGCAGTCCTAACCCCCCCCTAGCCCATTAGCAGTCCCCTCCCCTCCCTCTCCCTATTACCAGCCCTACCCCCCCCCCGTAGCAGTCCTACCCCCCCCCCTGCCCATTAGCAGTCCTAACCCCCCCCCCCCCTGGCAAATTTTTTTTTTAAAAAAGCAGGCTCTGGCTGCTGCCGCGGCAGATTGCAATGTCCCGCGGGGCCCCCTCCGCCCGCTAAGCCCCTCTGCAAGGGCTTTCAGATTCGCGAGGGAGAGCGTCTCCCTCGCGTCTCTGTTAAGCCCGCAGGGGCTAATGGGAAATTTCCCATCAGTCCCTCGCGTCTAAAGGGGCTGATGGGAAATTTCCCATTAGCCCCTGCGGGCTTAAAAGAGACGCGAGGGAGACGCTCTCCCTCGCTAATCTGAAAGCTCTTGCAGAGGGGCTTAGCGGGCGGAGGGGGCCCCGCGGGACGCTGCATTCTGCCCTTGCCGCGTCCGCGGCAGCAGTCAGAGCCAGCTTTTTCTTTTTTTGCGGACCTTCCCGCGTGCCAGCTGCAAGGCCTTCGCGTGCCACAGCTGGCACGCGTGCCATAGGTTCGCCATCGCTGTCCTAGGTCATGAGGTAATGCCAGCCAGCTTCCAATCAAGAAAGAGAGGAGTGCCTCTTAAAGGGAATTGGGAAGGTTGGAAGGCAGAATTAGAACCAGGAGCAGGACAGGCGGAACTGGCAGAACGGCCAGGAAGAGAACAGCTTGGGAAAGGAGAACAAGCTGGGAAAGAGGAACCGCTCTGGAGAGGAGGATACCCTGAGGAGACAGGACAGCCCTGGAGAAAGGCACAGGCAGGACGGCCTGGGGAAAGAGGACTGCCAGGAGAACCCGCAGAACCAGCAGGCTGGGCAGGACATCTGAGTGAATGGGCTAGATATCCAGAAGGAGCAGTAATCCCTGAACCACGGTTCCGCAGGAGGCAGCAGCAGCCGCATTGGCTTGGAGAAAGGAGACCCCGTGGAGAAGGTGGGACAACTCCAGCCAGAGTGAGTGTTTGTTGTACAGAGAAGCAAAGTTGTGGCTGTGACTGTGGTCTAAAGCCAACAGCAAGATGGTTGGAGAGCACAAGGCCTATTGCTCAGGCCAGGCAGGATCCCAACTGGAGCAGGCCTCAAACCTCACCTGGAGCAGACAAGCCGAGAAGAAAAGGTAACCCATAATTAACTAAAAGCAGGGTACAAACTGCTGATGTATGGGGAGTACAGGGAGCACAGGAATATTATCCTTGTGAGAAGACTAGGGTTGCCAACTGGCCGGTTTTCAGCCGGCCTGACCGGTTTTTCCATGGCCAGGCCGGCTGCCGGCGCAGAGGCAAAACCGGCCCTTGAAAAGACGGTTTTTTTGCTCTGGCCGCAAGATCGGGAGCGGCCAGAGCAAAAAAAATGGCTTTTCTCCCAACCCGGAGGGCTTCAGAGGGAGCCGGGGAAGCCCGCGCGAGGCCCCGGCTCCCTCTGAACAGCCGCCAGCGTGAAGAGCCTTTACCTTCACGCTGGCAGCTGTTCCTGTGAAGCCGCGATTGGTGGGAAAGGTTAAAGGCAATGCCCTTTAACCTTTCCCAGCATTCGCGGCTTCACAGGAACAGCCGCCAGCGTGAAGGTAAAGGATCTTCACGCTGGCAGCTGTTCAGAGGGAGCCGGGGCCTCGCGCGGGCTTCCCCGGCTCCCTCTAAAGCCTCAGACAGCCGCGGTTTTGGGGGGGGGGGAGGCCAAGGACTGCCTGGGCTGTGATGGGGGGGAGGGGGCCTGGACTGGAAAAGGGCTAGGCGGGGGGAATTTGACTGGAAATGGGTTGTGATTGGGGGGGGGGATCTGGACCGGAAAAGGGCTATGGGGGGGGGGACTTGGACTGGAAAGAAATGGGCTGTGATGGGAGGGGACCTGGACTGTAAAAGGGCTATGGGGGGGGGACATGTACTGGAAATGGGTTTTGATGGGGAGGGGGACCTGGACTGGAAAAGGGCTGGGGGGGGGACATGGACTGGAAATGGGTTTTGATGGGGAGGGGGACCTGGACTGGAAAAGGGCTAGGGGGGGGGACATGGACTGGAAATGGGTTGTGATGGGGAGGGGGACCTGGACTGGAAAAGGGCTGTGGGGGGGGGACATGGAAAGGAAATAGGTTTTGATGGGGAAGGGGAACTGGAAGGGAAAATGGCAAAGGGTGGGGGAACTTGGACTGGAAGAGGGCTATGGGGGGGGGGGAACTTGGACTGGCACTGGGCTCTGGCGGAGGGAGGGGGAACTTGGACTGGAAATAGGCTGTGATTAGGGGGACTTGGACTGGAAATGGGTTGTGAAGGGGGGTATCTTGACTGGAAAAGGGCTATGGGGGGGCATTGGACTGGAAAGAAATGGGCTGTGATGGGGAGGGGGACCTGGACTGTAAAAGGGCTATGTGGGGGGGGGGACATGGACTGGAAATGGGTTTTGATGGGGAGGGGGACCTGGACTGGAAAAGGGCTATGGGGGGGGGGGACCTGGAAGGGAAATGGGTTGTTATTGGGAGGGGGACCAGGACGGGAAAAGGGCTATGGGGGGGGGGAACTTGGACTGGAAATGGGCTATGGTGGAGGGAGGGGGAACTTGGACTTGAAATAGGCTGTGATTAGGGGGGCTAGGACTGCAAATGGACTGTGATGGTGGGGGGGGGTAGGACTGCAAATGGGCTGTGATGGTGCGGGGGGACTCCGACTGCAAATGGGATGTGATGGGGGGGGGCTAGGACTGGAAATAGGCTGTGATGGGGGACTTGGACTGGAAATGGGCTGTGATTGGGGGGGGGCTAGGACTGGAAATGGTCTGTGATGTGAGGGCTAGCACTGGAAATGGGCTGATGAAGAGCTGGAATAGGACTGGAAATGAGCTGATGTGGGGCATGGGAGAATGGGATTAGAAGGGAGTGGATGCTGGGTGGGTCTAGAACTATAAGGGAACTGATTTTGGGGGAGGACTAGAATAGATGGGGAATGAGTGGAGAGGGGAAAAATATTTTGTGTGGAAGAAAAGTCTATGATGGGCCGGGTATTGGGAGAGTAAGAGGGGCTTGAGAATGGAAGGGTGAAATTTAAATGGATGATAAAGGATAAGGAAAGAATTGGGGGAAAGAGCAAAAGGGAAACAATCAGTATGTTAAAGCAGAAATAGAGAGAGAATGGAAAACATCTAAAAGAGAAGAAAGGACAAATGGATAGCTCGCAGAAGACACGAAGAAACCAGAAGAAAGTGACTGGAGCAATTGCAGCTGAAAAATAAAACGCCCAAACAGAAGGTAGAAAAATACTTTTTATTTTGAATTTATTAGCTGGAATATGTTTGGTCTGGGAAGTGTGTATTGATAACATCTTTGTGTTTTTGTTTAGTGCAAGAGGAAATTACTTTATAGTTTTATTCTCCAGTGTTGTACATTTCATGTTTGGATTTTGGGGTTCCCAGTTTAATTATTATCTGACCAAGGAAGTTAACCTACATGTATCCTCGGTAATTTTTGTGGGTGGGGCTGGGGGCGGGGCAGGGGTGGGACTAGGGGCGGAGAATGGGTGGAGCATGGCGAGCCACAGGTGTCGGGTTTTTCTCGGTGAAAAAGTTGGTAACCCTAGAGAAGACCTATGAGATAAGGTGCAAGAAACAGGCACCAACTAAGGGACTTGTTAAGGACAAAGCTTTACAGAAAGCTAAGATAAAATACCTGCAAAAGGAAGACAGTTCCCAGTATTTGAGGGCGCAGGACCGACGCCCTGTATTCAACCCTGAGCATTGGGAGGTTGTGCAGAAGATATTTAAAAAGCCTTATTACAACTTACCAACAAGTACTGACTTAGGCTCAGAGGCTTCAGAAGGGGAACCGATGCAGGTGGAATTTGCATCAGACACTGAGATGGACTGTAGCTTCTGTAAGACAGGAAGCTTGGAATCCTTACTAAGCAACTAAGCTAGGTCTTGGGAGTTGAGACTGTTTGTTTGCCTGCTATTCCATTTACTGTGAAGATAACAATTTTCCTTTAATGCTTTCTTTTTCTTTAACCTGAATTAAGGAATTTGTGTTTGACGTTTTGTGTCCAAGCATATGAACCTTTGTGCATGAAAGGGGAAATAAATGCCTTTTGTTTTCCCTCCACTCGGACCTTTTGTTTTTTGTGGGATTTTGGTAACAAAGGATGCTACCAGGGCTGAAAGTCCCTGGGCCCTGTAAGTTATTGGCCAAACCCAACCTTAAATGTTTTTATGTCTCACCTACCTCGCTCCAGTACGCTGCCAAGGTAGGCCCTGTGACAATATACATATATATATATATGTATATAGTTTACAATATACATATATATATGTATATATATATATGTATATAGTTTACCCTGTTCTCCAAGTTACTTGTTCCTGTTTCAATGTAATGACCTGACTTTGTTTATTGTCGGATACCATTTTGTTGTATGTAAACCGCGCTGATCGCAAATAGTGCGGTATATAAGAAATGTAAATTAAATAAATAAATAAATAAATAAATATACCATGGAAGTGAGTAAAAGAAGGGGGGAATGAAAGAATAACTCAGATACCTCAAAGAAATAAATATTGCAGAAGAAGCAAACATTTTTCAGTGGAAAGGAATTATTATAATCAGAGATGGTTATATGAGTCTCAGAGGGGGTAGAAAATGGAATAGAATCTGTAAATAGTTCTTAATATAAAAGGTGATATATGAATGGAACAAGTGGCAAAAATGGTAACAAAATTCAAAGAAACCTTTGAATAAGAACATAGGATTCACAGAAGTGAGAGAATATGGAACAGAGACTGGGATAAGCACAGAGAATCCTTAGCAGTGGGAAAGTGATCAGGTCTGGCCCTACCATCAAGTAGACTAGGCATCAGCCAAGAGCAGTTCTTGAACTTCATCACTTTCTTCCTCTCATTCAACCATCTCCTCTCTCTCTAAGGCAACCTCGCCCTCGTTTCCGCTGTACTGTCTCCTCTCTACCCCGTACTCTGCTACTCCTTCTTCTTCTCTCAACCGGAGATATCAACCCCAATCCTGGCCCCCCTAGACTTCGGTCTCACTCTGAGAAGAGATCGTCACGCAACATCTCTAATCTTATCCATATCCCTCTCCTTTCCCCTTCCACTCTCCCTTTCTCATGTGCCTTGTGGAACGCACACTCTGTCTCTAATAAACTTGCTTTTACTCATGATCTCTTTATCTCTAATGCTCTACATCTCCTTGCTCTAACTGAGATCTGGATCCTCCCATATGATGCTGCATCTACTGCTGCTCTCTGTCATGGGGGCTATCAGTTCTCCCACACGCCTCGTCCCACTAGCCGTGGTGGTGGTGTTGGGCTTCTACTTTCTCCCTCTTGCCAATTCCAACCCCTCCTGCTGCCTCAGTCTCTCTGCTTTCTCTCTTTTGAAGTCCACTCCATCCACCTTTTCACTCCACTTCCTCTCCGGGTAGCTGTTATTTATCAACCTCCTGACAAGTCTGCTTCTACCTTTCTCACTGACTTTGACTCATGGTTTTCCTTCTTTCTGGATTCCTCTTCCCCCACTCTTATTCTTGGGGATTTTAACATTCATGTTGATAACCCCTCTGATCCTTATGCTTTAAAGCTCCTCTCCCTTACCTCCTCATTTAACCTCCAACTTTGTTCCACTGCCCCCACTCACCAGCATGACCACTGCCTTGACCTGATATTTTTCTCTAGTTGTTTACCCTTGAACTTCTGTAGCTCAGTTCTTCCCTTATCTGACCATCACCTTTTAAGCTTTAATCTTCATCACCCGCTGCCTCAGCCTTGTCCTGTCTCCTCCAACCTATTTAGAAATCTTTATGCTATTGATCCTTTGGCTCTCTCTTCCACCATTTCTTCATCTCTTTCTTCAACTTTGTCATCTAAGTCTGTTGACGAGGCAGTAACTTCTTATAATGCTGCACTCTCCTCGGCTCTGGATGCTCTCGCTCCGCCCATGCCACATCCTGTGAGACGTTCTGCACCCCAGCCCTGGCTTTCATCCACTACCTGCTATCTACGTTCCTTTGCCCGTTCTGCTGAGCGTGCTTGGCTCAAATCCCGCTCACCTGCAGACTTTCTACACTTCAAATTCATGCTTGTCTCTTTCCAGTCAGCCATAGCTCTTGAGAAACAAGACTACTATGTCCATCTGACTAACTCTCCTGTCTCTGATCCTCGCCATCTCTTTACTACTCTCAGCTCTCTTCTCAAAGTGCCTCCACCTCTGATCCCTCCCTCCTTTTCTGCCCAAACCCTGGCTGACTATTTCCATGACAAAATCCACAAAATCACCCTCCAATTCCCCACAAAGTCAGCTACTTTCCCTCCTCCTCCTCCTCTTCACTCTCAACTCTCCCCCCCCCCCCTACCTCTGCTACCCTCTCTTCCTTTCCTGTGATCTCTGAAGAGGAAACTGCACACCTTCTTTCTTCCTCCAAACTCACCACCTGCTCCTCTGATCCTATCCCCACCCGTCTTCTAAGCCGCATCTCCTCCACCGTTTTCCCATCCATCTCTCATATTCTCAATCTATCGCTCTCCATTGCAACAGTCCCTGCAGACTTCAAGCATGCTGTGGTCACACCTCTTCTCAAGAAACCCTCACTTGATCCCACCTGTCCTTCTAATTATCGACCCATCTCTCTCCTTCCCTTCATTTCTAAACTACTTGAACGTACAGTTCACCACCACCATCTCAACTTCCTCTCCTCTCATGCCCTCCTGGATCCCTTACAGTCTGGCTTTCGTCCTTTACACTCTACTGAAACGGCTCTTGCTAAAGTCTCCAGTGACTTGTTCCTGGCAAAATCCAAGGGCCTTTACTCTGTCCTCATCCTTCTTGACCTCTCTGCTGCTTTTGACACTGTTGACCACAACCTTCTCCTCAAAACCCTGTCCTCGCTTGGTTTTAGGGGCTCTGTACTATCCTGGCTCTCCTCCTATCTCTCCCATCGCTCTTTCAGTGTGTGTTCTGGTGGCTCCTCCTCCTCTGCTACCCCGCTCCCAGTTGGTGTACCCCAAGGATCTGTCTTGGGTCCGCTCCTTTTCTCTCTCTACACCCAGTCCCATGATGCGCTTTTCTCTTCCCATGGCTTTCAGTACCATCTGTATGCTGATGACTCCCAGATCTACCTCTTTATGCCTGAAATCTCTCCGGCAATCCAGACCCGGATCTCTGCCTGCCTTTCTGACATTGCTGCCTGGATGTCTCACCGCCGCTTGAAACTGAACATGGCCAAGACTGAACTTCTTTCCCCCTAAAACCTCCCCTCCTCTTCCTCCTTTCTCAGTCTCTGTGTATAACTCTGTACTCCTTTCTGTTTCCTCAGCCCGCATTCTGGGGGTTGTCTTTGACTCCTCCCTCTCTTTCTCCTCACATATCCATCTGATAGATAAGACCTGCCGTTTCTTTCTCTATAACATCAGCAAAATCCGCCCTTTCCTTTCTGAACACACTACTAAAACGCTTATCCACTCCTTAATCACCTCCCGTCTTGACTACTGTAACCTACTCCTTGCTGGTCTCCCTTTGAATCATCTCTCTCCCCTTCAATCTGTTCAACACTCTGCTGCACAGCTAATCTTCCGCCAGCCTCGTCATGCCCATATTACTCCTCTTCTCAAGTCACTTCATTGGTTCCCTATCCGTTTCCGCATCCAGTTCAAACTTCTCCTGCTGACCTATAAGTGCATTCACTCTGTGGCTCCTCACTATCTTTCTTCTCTTATCTCTCCTTACAACCCCCCTCGGGAACTCCACTCTTCTAGCAAACTGCTTCTATCTGTGCCCTTCTCTTCTACTGCTAACTCCAGACTTCGCTCCTTTCACCTTGCTGCACCTTATGCTTGGAACAAACTACCTGTGTCTGAACGCCAGGCACCTTCTCTAACCCTCTTCAAATCCAGGCTGACAACTCACCTCTTCGCTGCTGCTTTTGGATCTTGACTCACCTGATCTCCTTTTTCTTTCCCCTTGCTTTATCCCTGCCTACACCTTCTGTGTTTGTCTTGACTAGATTGTAAGCTCTGATGAGCAGGGACTGTCTCGTACATGTCTGTGCAGCGCTGTGTACAACTTGTAGCGCTATATAAATGCTCAGTAGTAGTAGTAGTAGTAGCAGCCGAATTTGGGGGAGGGGCTGGGGGTGGCAGTGCGACAGGACAGAAGCAGTGCAGCTGCTATCAGCATAGCGGCGGGTCTTTCAGCACCCATATGCAGTCTAGGCCTGCTATGTCTCGGCCCCTCTGACAGGAAATTTGCATTGATGGGGCAGGTCTCAGCTGGCCTTAAACATGCACAGATGCGCAAAGGCCACACCCTGTGCTATGTTTTCTTTTTTTTACAGCCTTGGGCTTGGTGATGGAGATAGAGTAGTGTCAGCGATGATGACAACAGAGGGAAGGGAAGATTGGAGCGATGCTGGGCATGACAGGGCAGAATGGTGAAGGTAAATAAAGAAGGATAGATTCTGGACACTAAGGGGGTAGGAAAGAAGAGATGTGGATACCTATGGCAGAGACAGGAAAGAAGGGGAAATGCTGGACATGGAAGTGAAGTAGTGGGTAGGGAAGGGAATGGTAGATGCTGGATTATGGGGGATAGAGTATTGCCTAGTAATATCTAGTAAAAATGTTGCCATGCTGTGACATATCCCTCACCAACTGCCCATTGTGTCATTGTTATCTACATTTGTTCTAACTGAACAAATTTTGTCATTTTCTCTTCCCATAAACTTATACCGGGGGGAGAGGGGTGGGGGGATTCCACAATCCACCTTAGCAGAATACATTTCTTTACTACCAGTAGGATCCAGATGAACAAGCATCCATGTAGCTTCTCCCCTCCCCTCAGCATTTTCTAAATGTTTCCTAACAGTACCATCCCACCCTCTTTGAAGCTTACTGCTGCACATGTCCTGGCTGCCTGGCATACTTGCTTCCTTCCAAGGTTAGACAACTTAAAAACATAAACACCAGTGTACCTTTGTTTTGCTTACAAAGTGCACACACCTCTGAGTTCTCCAGTCCCATTTTAAAACCCTTCTCCATGTCAACAAAGCAATGAAGTATCAACTATATCCGCTTCTCCCTTGATCCCATATTCACATACGATCCATGGGCTTCTCAAAGAACTTTTGAATGTCTTTTGCTTTTATCTTTTTTCCCAGTGTGCTCTGCCAATAAAGGGACACATTTTCCACCACTCCTTATCCCTTCTTCACTCTCCACCAAGCATACAATGTAGTAATAGAGTTCTTCCCCACCAGAGTTCTGTGCTTCTCAGTCTTGAAGGACTACAAAAGAGGACTGCTGCTTCTGGAGAGAGATCTGCAATTGTAAGTATTTACTTCTGGGAATTTTTCTAAATCTTGGGGAAAAAAACTTATTTAGATTAAAGCTGATTAATCTGTGAACCTAGTGTAATTGTTAAATCAATAAGGGCCTAGTAGCAGCAAGAGTTTGCAGTTTAAATTTAAAACACAACTGAGAGCTTTCTGGTTAAATTTAGAACCCAGCAGAGAGCTTTAATTTAAATCCCATCAGAATATAATGTAGCATAAAAGGAAAAACAGGGTCAGTATTCCTTGAGCAATAAATTATTTCTAGATACCTTTACAAAGAGTCCTTCTACATAGGGGGCAAGAGACCTGTAAAAGTTTTTAAATAGGTGTTAAAGCCAGGTGACAGATCAAAGGACCAGTTTGAAAGACTCCCTCTATCAAACAAGGACTGTTAATCACTCAGGAAAATGGTCAACGCTTACCTCAGAAGCACAGGCATAAATAGTTCAACCAGAGTTCTGTGCTTCTCAGTCTTGAAGGACTACAAAAGGGGACTGCTACTTCTGGAGAGAGATCTGCAATTGTAAGTATTTACTTCTGGGAATCTTTCTAAATCTTGGGGAAAATAAATCTTTAGATTAAATCTGATTAATCTGTGAACGCAGGGTAATTGTTAAATCAATCAGGGCCTAGTAGCATCAAAGGTTTACAGTTTAAATTTAAAACACAGCAGAGACTTTCTGGTTAAATTTAGAACCCAAGACTCCCTCTATCCAAGCAAGGGCTTTGGGACTCCCCTTGGAGATTGGTCACAGATTACCTTAGAAGCACGGGACAGGGTACTGTGTAGCAGCCAGCTTTTAAAAAGTCTTCTTTCCCTCCCTCCCTCCCCAACACACACCCACCCCTGGGATAATCGTAGCTTTATAGGTGCTTAAACCTCTTAAAGGAAAGGAGGTGCCATATTCACTCTCAGGTGCAACTGTTTATTCTCATCAGCATACATTAAGGACCTGAGATTAATTAAACTTGAGGCAAACAAAGTACATTAAACGTATTAGGTATAGTTTTATTGTAAGTATCCCTAGCAACCCTTAGTAAGTAAAGAACTTAAATATCTAAACACAACATTAAGGCAAAGATGCAGACAGCAGTCCAGCAGCAAGATGGGGGCTTTCCAGTCTTTTGCACTGAGTGTCACATGTATGATTTTCTCCTGGTTGGTGAGGGGACTTACATGTGCACAAGGTGCAAGGAACTCTTTGCTCTCAGGGAACAAGTCCGATCTCTGGAGGCAAGAGTAACAGACTTGGAAGACATAAGGAAGACAGAGGTACATAGACCTACAGGGATATAGTCCTGAAGTCCCACCTCCAGTCTGGCAGCATCCCTGTTGCCATGGAGGAGAGAGGTCACGTGACAGGAGAGCATCACCCTGGTGTGGCAGGAAGTGATCCTGTAGCTAGGACCTGTCCTCCAGGTGATTTAAAACCCTCTCACACTGAGGAAGTTTCTCCAGGGCCATGTGCCGATGAGGGAAGAGTTAGGACTGCCGTGATAGTTGGTGATTCGATCATTAGGCGTGTAGATAGCTGGGTGGCTGGTGGATGTGAGGATCACCTGGTAACATGTCTGCCTGGTGTGAAGGCAGCGGACCTCACGCGCCACCTAGACAAGGTCTTAGATAGTGCTGAGGAGGAGTCTACTGTCTTGTACATGTCGGTACCAATGACATAGGAAAATGTGGTAGGGAGGTTCTGGAGGCTAAATTTAGGCTTTCAGGTAGGAAGCTGAAATCCAGAACTTCCAGGGTAGAATTCTCCAAAATGCTTCCCGTTCCAAACGCAGGACCCAAAAGGCAGGCATAGCTCCAGAGTCTCAATGTGTGGATGAGACAATGGTGCAAGGATGAGGGGTTTGGATTTTTTATGAACTTGGGAACATTCTATGGAAAGGGGGGGCTCTTCTTAAGGGATGGGCTTCACCTTAACCGGGATGGAACCAGGCTGCTGGCATTAAACTTTAAAAAGGAGATAGAGCAGCTTTTAAACTAGATAATAGGGGAAAGCGATCAGTCGCCCAAGAGTGCATGGTTCGGAACAATGTATCCTTGAAGAATACTACCAAAAAAATGACGTTAAGGCACATCAGCAGAGAGGTTCCAATAATGACAAAGGTAGCCGAAATGCCCTTAAGTACAGAGCAGGCAGAACTTAAAGATTCCAAATTGCCCCTGCCTACCGATAACCAGATTAATATCAATAAAATACAGTCTCTAAAATGCTTGTATGCAAATGCTAGAAGTCTAAAATGTAAGATGGGAGAGTTAGAATATATAGCACTAAATGAGAAGTTAGATATGATTGGTATCTCAGAGACATGGTGGAAGGAGGACAACCAGTGGGACACTGTGATACCTGGGTACAAACTATATCGTAATGATAGAGCTGATCAAATTGGTGGAGGGGTTGCGCTCTATGTCAGAGACGGCATTGAGTCACAAAAGATTAAAGTTTTGCAGGAAACAAAATTTTCTGTAGAATCTCTATAGATTGAAACTCCATGTAAAAAGGGGAAAGCAATGGCAGTGGGGTTGTAATATCGACCGCCTGGCCAGAATGAACAAATGGATGATGAAATGCTCAAAGAAATCAGGGAAGCTAACAAAAGTTACAGAACAGTAATAATAATGGGTGATTTCAATTACGCCGGTATTGACTGGGTCAGTGTCATGGCAGGACATGCTAGGGAGATAAAGTTTCTAGATGAAATAAATGACTGCTTCATGGAGCAGCTGGTTCATGAAGCGACCAGAAGGGAAGCCATTTTGGACTTAGTCCTTAGTGGAACACCAGATTTGGTGCAAGAGATAAGGGTGTTGGGGCCACTTGGCAATAGTGATCATAGCGTGATCGCGTTTGATTTAATTAATGGAGGAGGGATGGTAAGGAAATCCACAGTACTACCTTTTAACTTTCAAAAGGGAGACTAAGATAAAAGGAGGAAAATGGTTAAGAAAAAACTTAAAGGAGTAGTTGCAAAGGTCAAAGACTTACATCAAGCTTGGGTGTTGTTTAAAAATACTATCTTGAAAGCCCAGACCAGCTTTATTCCATGCTTTAAGAAAAGTGGAAGGAAGTCCAAAAAACTGCGAGCATGGTTTAAAGGTGAGTTCAGGGAGGATGTTGTTGCCAAAAAAGCATCTTTCAGGAAATGGAAAAAAAGAGTCAAATGATGAAAACTGGAAACAGAACAAGCACTGGCAAGTTAAATGCAAGGCATTGACAATGCAGGCAAAGAGAGAATTTGAGAAGAAGCTTGCTTTGAAAGCAAATACGCGTAATATAAGACTTTTTCAAGTACATTCGTAGCAAAAAAACTGTGAGAAAGTCAGTTGGACCATTAGATGATAGAGGGGTAAAAGGGGCAGTGAGAGGAGACAAGACTATAGCGGAGACACTGAATGAATTCTTTGCTTCGGTCTTTACTGAGGAAGATGTAAGGATGTTACCCATGACTGAAGTGATATTTAAAGGTGATACTGCAGAGGAATTGAAAGAAATATCGATACACCGGGAAGATGTATTACAACTATTTGATAAACTGAAGAGTAGCAAATCACCTGGACCGGATGGTATACATCCAAGGGTGTTGAAAGAACTGAAATATGAGATTGCAGACCTGCTATTAGTAATCTGTGAACTATCATTAAAATCATCTCTAATATCTGAAGATTGGAGGATCGCCAATGTAACGCCAATTTTTAAAAAGGGTTTTAGGGGTGATCCAGGAAACTACAGACCGGTGATCCTGACGTCAGTACTGGGAAAAATGGTAGAAACCATTATAAAGAACAAAATTACTCATCATGTAGAAAGTCACGGCTTAATGGGAGACAGTCAACATGGCTTTAGACAAGGAAGATCATGTCTTACTAATCTGTTATGTTTTTTTGAAGGTGTGAATAAACAGGTAGACAAAGGTGAGTCAGTTGATATAGTGTATCTGGACTTTCAGAAAGCCTTTGACAAGGTCCCTCATCAGAGACTTTTAGCAAAACTAAAAGGTCATGGGATAGGAGGCAGTGTACTATTGTGGATCAAGAACTGGTTAAAAGATAGAAAGCAGAGAGGGTAGGGCTAAATAGCCAATTTTCCCAATGGAAAAAGGTGAATAGTGGAGTACACCAGGGATCTGTGCTGTGTCCGCTGCTTTTTGACATATTCATAAATGACCTGGAAAAGGGAATAATGAGTGAGGTTATCAAATTTGCAGATGACACAAAACTATTTAAAGTTGTTAAAACCCAAGAGGATTGTGAAAATTGCAAGAGGATCTTGATAAATTGGAAGACTGGGCATCCAAATGGCAGATGAAATTTAATGTGGACAAGTGCAAAGTTATGCACCTAGGAAAGAAGAACCCAAACTATGCTTACATGATGCACGGTTCCACATTGGGAACCACCACCCAGGAAAAAGATTTAGGCGTCATCGTGGAAACATGTTGAAACCCTCCGCCCAGTGTGCAGCGGCGGCAAAGAGAGCAAATAAAATGCTAGGTATCATAAGGAAAGGAATGGAAAATAAAACAAAGGATATTATAATGCCTCTGTATCGTTCCATGGTACGACCGCACCTTGAATATTGTGTGCAATTCTAGTTGCCATATCTTAAAAAGGATATAGCATTATTAGAAAAGGTACAGAGAAGAGCCACCAAAATGGTAAAGGGGATGGAAGGATACTCCTATGAAGAGAGGCTAAGAAGGTTAGGGCTCTTCAACCTGGAAAAGAGACGGCTGAGGGGAGATATGATAAAGGTCTATAAATTAATGAATGGAGTGGAATGGGTAAACATAGATCGATTGTGTACGTCATCAGAATATAAAAAGACTAGGGGACATGCAATGAAGCTACAGGGTAACCTATTTAAGACTAATAAAAGAAAATATTTTTTCACTCAACATGTAATCAAACTCTGGAATTTGTTTCCGGAGGATGTAGTAAAAGCTGCTAGTGTAGCTGGGTTTAAAAAAAGGTTTGGACAAGTTCCTGGAGGAAAGGTCCATAAACCATTATTAAAAAGGACCCAGGATATCACTGCTTGACCCAATACAAGCATTGAAGAACCTGTGTCTTTTGGGGAGGCTGCTAGGTACTTATGATCTAGATTGGCCACTGTTGGAAACAGGATACTGGGCTTGATGGACCTTGGTCAGACCCAGTATAGCATATCTTATGTTCTTACCAGTTTCTAACCTACATACAAACTCTGCTTCTCACATTACCCTTTCCGCAAGTTTGCATGTCAAGCCTGTAGAAAGGGGTAAAATTGCTTGTGTGGCAATTGATATTCCTCCTGTAACTGAGCAAAAGACCATATAATACCACTTTCCTCATCATATAGCACTTGTACTCTGATGATTCCCCCCCCCCCCCCTGTATTTCTACTCTAAGTATTTTCTTCTCTAATTCTGGGGCAAAATCCATATTGCTCAGGAATGATAGATACCCCCGGCGTGGTAGGTGGAAATCCTGCATCCTGTATCACCTGCTACCATGTCTTCTGGGTAGCAGTCAGCAAGTCTGTCCATTTCCCTTTACCCATGGCGCCCCCTCAGATAAACAAGGTATATGGGGAACAGGAGTTTCAACATAGCCCTGAAACTATTAGTCTCTCATTTTGCTAATCCACTCTCACAGGAACCTTATTTGACAGGCTCCATTGTAGGCCTAAAGATTGGAAAGCTCCAACCCTCTTGTTCTTTTTGGAACATGAGTTTTTCCCAACTAATTCTTGCATCTTTCCCTCACCAGAGAAATTTGGACATTCCTATCTGCTGCTTTCAAATGTCTTTTTTCAATAGCCAAGAGCATGGCACTTTGGATCACCATTTTCAGCAGAAACACTTCTCCTCGACAATGATAGACGTAAATCCTTTCATCTCATCATTAATTGTCCTATTTGTGTGATGGTGGCCTTGATGTTCAACTTATTTATTTATTTATTTTATTTATTTATTTAACGTTTTTCTATACCGCACTATTCGGCATCAGCGCGGTTTACAAGTAACAAGTTGGTACAATGTGGAATAACCATACATTGAACTAGTTGGTACAATGTGGAATAACCATACATTGAACTTACATAAAACAGGGAATTTAAACATGGATAACGGGTGAACTTTATACATAATATACAAAAGGGGAATTTAAGCATGGATAACAATTGAACTTTATACATTATATACAAGAGGGGATTGCATCATAGCTTATGATACAGGCCCTAAAGGGGGGGGTTGGATGAGGTGGAGAGCTATCGTAGGAGATTGGTTAGGCGGCATCGGGTTGAGAGACTGTAGGGTCATGTGATACTGACTAGGTGATGCGGTCGGAGTTACAAAAGTATTGTATAAATAGGTGCTGTTTGAGAGCTTTTCTGAACTGGGGGAGGTTGTTTATGGTCCGGATTTCTGTTGGGAGGGAGTTCCAGCATGACGGGGCAAACAAAGCAAAGGCACGCTTTCTAGTGGATTTGTTGCATTTTGTGATGGCTTTTGGAAGGAGGATGGTATTGCAGGATGTGGCTCTTCTTAATCTGTTGTCTGGTGTAGGTTTATTTATTTATTTATTTATTTTCTTATATACCGCGCTCTTTGATATCAGTGCGGTTTACATGAAACAAGGAGAGTTTACAGTGGGGGTTACACCGTAATTAAGGTTGAATCAGATCTGACAGGGTAGTTGCGGTGATACCGTTGACTGCTTTGAAGGTCATGGTTAGGATCTTAAATGTGATCCTGTATTGAACGGGGAGCCAGTGCAGGCTCTTCAGAATGGGGATGATATGGTCTCTGCGAGATGCTCCATAGAGGATTCTAGCTGCGGTATTCATCGCCAGCTGCAAGGGGTTTATCGAGCTCTTTGGGAGGCCAAGTAGAATGGAGTTGGCGTAATCGAAGTGGGGCATGATTATGGCCTGGAAGACTGTTCTGACGTCATTTGGTTCCAGAGTGTTCTTTATGAGGTGTAGTGTCCGTAATTTATGGTAGATTGTCCTGATGGTATTGTCTATATGAGCATGCATGTCCAGGTGCTGATCAAGTGTTATGCCTAAGTATTTGATCGTTGTCTTGGAGATGAGTTCTGCGTTGTTCATCTTGATTGATGAGGGGGGAGTGAATGACTGGTCCCTTCCAATGAATAAGACTTCTGTCTTTTTTAGATTTATTCTGAGCATTTGGTTGTGTAGCCAGTCTGTGACGGCATTGAAGCAAGAGGAGAGCTGGTCAAGGTTTGGATGGTCTGTGTCTATTGGGGTGAACATTAGGACATCGTCAGCATATACTAGGCAGTTTATGTTAAAGGACCGGATAAGGCTGCAGATGGGCTGCATATAGATATTGAATAATAGGGCTGAGAGGGATGAACCTTGCGGAACGCCTTTTTCTAGTGGGAAAGGGTCTGATAATGAGGAGCTGGACCGGACATGTTGCCATCTGTTACTCAGGTATGAGGCGCACCATGCTAGAGCATTGCCATGGATGCCCTTCTCAGCGAGGCGAGATAGGAGTATCTTGTGGTCCATCGAGTCAAAGGCGGCTGCGATGTCCAGAAAGATAAGGGCGAAGCCTTTCCTGATGTTATCGAGCCCGATGGTAAGGGAGTTGAATAATGTAGTCAGAAGGGTATCCACACCATGGGACTCTCTGAACCCATGCTGGCAGTAATCAAGGGGAGCGTTGTCTTCGATGTGATGGGTTAGTTGCTGTTGGACTGTTTTTTCCATGATTTTAGCTAGGAGCGGGATGCTCGATATAGGCCTGTAAGAATCCATCTTTGTGGGGTCAAGCTTTTTGTTCTTCAGTAGGGGTCTTATAGAGGTTTGTTTCAGGTCCTGTGGGAATATCCCTGACGTGAAGGATGTTCCTATTAGTTTGGCGAGGAAAGGGCTGAGGTCTGATTTTAGCACTTTTATCCATTGTGCCGGGCACGGGTCGCTTGGAGCCGTGGTGGTGTTAATGCATGTGATGGTATCTTGGATCTCCCTTGCTGTTGGGGGAGAGAAGGAGTTAAGAATGTGGTGGTTGTCTGCTGTCTCATTTAGGGGGGAGGAGACGGGAGGTAGTGAGGTTGTATATTCCAGGGGGTGGTGATTTGCAGGGGTAATGTGATGGCTCGTCTTCGAGCGAAGGTAGTCTGCATATTTCTGGGGGTCAGGTAAATTTGTTTGGTTGGGGGAGGGCTCCTTTGCCAGATTTTTGACCAGATTGAATAGTTCTCGTGGTTTGTTTATGGCTCTCAGTAGAACATCTGAGTGGTATTGTTTCATCGTGGTAGATACAGCAGTTCTATGAATGTCGAGGTGGGTGTTATAGGCTTCCTGGCTCTCGGTTGTCCTTGATCTTCACCATCGTTTTTCAAGTTGATGCAACCGGCGGAGGGACGCTGTAAGTTCAGGTGAATACCAAGGTGCTTTTTTCCTACCCCTGTGGTTTTTCTTGGTAGTTGGGACGTTACTTACTGCGTTGAGGGACTTGTTCCATAATGTTATCATGTCGTCGAGGTTGAGTTCGGGTGTTTCAAGGAGAGGGTGTACTTTCCCAATGATCTCCTGCTCGTTGAAAGGTAGGTAGCGTGTCCGTGTAGTAATGGTGTTATCCACTGGGGTGGGGGGGTGGTTAGATCCACAAAGGGAAGGCAACGAGAATCTGATTAAACTGTGGTCAGACCATGGAACTGGGCTCAGAGAGAGATTAAACTTGTGAGAGGGGTAGTTGGCTATTTGAGGGGCAAATATCAAGTCGAGAGTGTTTCCCTTGATATGAGTGGGGGAGTTAATTATCTGAGTGTAACCTAGTGCTTTGAGGGCATCAAGGAAGGCCTTGGCTTGGGTGTCTTGCAGTGCGGGGAGATTAAAGTCCCCTAATACCCAGTTAGCTGTATGGGGTTTGCTAGGGTTGCATGCGAGGTCAACAATTACTGAGAGGTCATCAGGTATTGGGGAAGGTGCTCTATATATCAGGTTGATGGTATGGTTCTTGTTTGTTATGGATATATAGTCGAGATGGGGGGAACTATTAGAGGAGATGGGCTGGAATTGTAAGCTGTCCTTAGTGAGGATGATTACTCCACCTCCTGTTCGGTCTGTCCTGTGACAAGAGTATGGCAAAAGAAGGAGGGACGTGTTGGTGGAGGAGGACAGAGTCTGAGGTAGACATCCATGTCTCAGTGATGCATAGGATGTCGAGATCGTGATCAGCAAGCATGCCGGTAATGGCAGGCCATTTCTTGCGGATGGAGCGGGCATTAATGAGTGCGCACTTCAGGTTATGGGGGGGGGGAGGGAGTCTCAGGTTTGGGTGGGAGGGTCTGCTGGATGGCGACGTAGATAAGATGGGGGTGTAGGGCTTGCCCATGTCTTTCAGGTTGTATGTAGGGAGGTGTGTGATGTCTCTTCCATGCACTATGTAGCACAGGGATGGAGTTATAGGTGAGGGCTTGGGAGTGGTGCATGAGGGCGAGAAGCATGTAATAAACTGCAAGGATATGTAGAGAAGTTGATGCTGTGGGTGGGTTCATGGTGCAAGTGTGGATCAGATACAACTGACAACAGTATAGTGGTGATAGGACAAAAACAAATTTCAGTACACTGGTAGTTTATGCTAGTAGTAAGGTTACTGGTAGCAGTATAGTAATTAAGTAACAGTATGGCTAGTGGCGACAGTAAAATAACAATGATAAGGTTGTTGGCAAAAGTGTAGTAATTAGCTATCAGGCAGGCTACTGATCATAGTATTGAAGCAGCTAACAAAAGTATGATAACAACAGTGTAGTAATTTAGGTATTAGGCAGGCTACTGACAATATTGTAATGGCAATATGGGTACTGGTAACCGGACAATGGTGCTTATTAGTAAGGCTACAGGCAGTAGTGTAAAAAAACAATGTTGCAGAGTTATTGCGAGGTTATACTTGCGCAGAAGCAGGGGAGAACAATCAACTGGGCAACTCTGTTGGTTCAGGTCCTTGCAGCGTGTTGTCTGGGTGCTGGTGCTCTGCTGTTCGTGAGAGTGGGTTGTGATTATGCCGTTGTGAGCAAGCTCGACCACAGGGGAGCTCAAGCTGTTAGGAGGAAAAGAGATAGTTCAAGATTTTCCTGCCGTAGGATTGAGAGAGAGAGAGGCAGCTATACATCTTTTATGAGGACTACTATACCTAAGCACTTAATACAATCTGGTGCCCTTTTGACTGGATAAGTCCTTCTCCACCTGTTGTCTATGCCAATCTTTAGACCTGCCATCTCTTCATACTGTTGAAATACCTGTAAGATGGCTGGGACTGTTTGAGAAGCATTAGCTATGAAGAGCAGGATATCATCTGTAGAGAGCCCCATTTTCAACCTTTGCTCCCATCTGTCCAAGAAAGGTCAACACATCTTTGGTAGTAGACTGGCTAATCTACTGAAGAGGGCTTTAAACTAGATTCGTTGGGGATGGGTGAAGAAAGCCCCCAGGTAAGTGAAAGCCCCCAGGTAGGTGATACATTAAATACCTTTATGGAAATGGGTAACAGGGGTAACACATGGAAAGCAGTGTGTATTAATGCCCGTAGCATGGGAAATAAGATCCCTGAAGTTGAAGCTTTGGTGGGAGTGGCTGACTTGGATTTAGTGGCAGTTACAGAAACATGGTTCACAGAAAACCATGACTGGGATGTAACTATACCTGGCTATACTTTATTCAGAAAGGACAGGGTAGGAAGAAGGGGAGGAGGAGTGGCACTATATGTAAAAACTACTATTAAAGCTTTGGAATTACAGAGCTTAAAAGGGAGAGAGGAGGCATTGTGGGTTAAACTAGAAAGAGGGAAAGAGAAATCTATTTGCATTGGTGTGATATACAGACCTCCCTCACAAGAGGAAGAGGTGGACAGAGAGTTAATTGAAGACATACGCAGCATTGCTAGGAAAGGGGAAGTGCTACTGCTAGGAGATTTCAATATGCCAGATGTTGATTGGCACATTCCTGCTGCAGTATCATCTAGAAGTAAGGAGATCCTGGATTCTCTACAGGGAGAACTATTCAGGCAATTGGTAACAGACCCCACACGTGAAGGGGCCATACTGGACTTGGTGCTTACCAATGGTGAGAGTGTTTCTGATGTTGTAGTGGGAGATCATTTTGCATCCAGTGACCACCAGATGGTGTGGTTCAGTATTAGGACTAGGGCTGTTAGAATCCATTCCAAGGTGAAGATCTTAGACTTTAGGAAGACTAACTTTGCGAAGATGGGCCAATACCTCAGGGAGTCGTTAGTGGGATGGGAACAGCTGGGGGGTGTAGAAAAACAGTGGGCAAAACTGAAAGGGGGTATTTTAAAGGCAACCAACCTTTTTGTTAAAATGGTAAATAAAGGCAAAAGGAACAGGAGACCGCTATGGTTTTCGAAGGAAGTAGCTGAAAAAGTGAAGAAAAAGAGGGAGGCCTTCATGAAATACAAGAGATCACAGAGAGAGGAAGACAGGCATCTGTATTTGGAAAAACTTAGAGAAGCTAGCAAAGTAGTCAAGAAGGCAAAGATTCAAAAGGAGGAGGAAATAGCCAATGCAATGAAATGGGGGATAAGACATTTTTCAGATATATTAGTGAGAAGAGGAAGGGCAAAAGTGGTATTGTCAGACTCAAGGGTGCAGGGGGGGAATATGTAGAAGCTGATGAGGATAAAGCGGAATTGCTTAACAAATATTTTTGTTCTGTGTTCACAGATGAAGAACCAGGAGCAGGACCTCAGAAAACACCCACAAATAAGAACAGAAGTGAGGGACATCTTGAACAATTTTCAGAAGACTGTGTTCGTGAGAAACTAGCTCAACTTAAAGTAGACAAAGCGATGGGACCAGATGGGATACACCCTAGAATACTGAGGGAACTTGGGGACGTTCTAGCAACTCCACTGACTGACCTTTTCAATGCCTCGTTGGAGTCGGGAGTGGTGCCAAAGGACTGGAGAGAGGCTCATGTGGTGCCTTTACACAAAAACGGAAGTAAGGATGTGGTTGAAAACTACAGGCCGGTTAGTTTAACTTCAGTGGTGAGTAAATTATTGGAAACGCTGCTGAAAGAGAAAATAGTGAGTTTTCTTGAGTCCGGCGGATTACAGGATCCGAGGCAGCATGGATTCACCAGAGGCAGGTCTTGTCAGACAAATCTGATCGATTTCTTTGACTGGGTGACCAGGGAGTTGGACCGAGGGAGAGCTCTAGATGTGGTGTATTTAGATTTCAGTAAAGCCTTTGACACTGTTCCTCACAGGCGACTTATAAACAAACTGAGCACCCTAGGGATGGACCCTAAAGTTACTGCTTGGGATAGAAATTGGTTGGGTGGGAGGCGACAAAGAGTACAAGTAAATGGAGCTCACTCTGAGGAGAAGGATGTTACCAGTGGTGTGCCCCAGGATCTGTCCTTGGTCCGATTCTTTTTAACATCTTTGTTAGTGATATAGCAGAAGGGCTGTCAGGTAAGGTTTGCCTCTTTGCGGATGATACCAAAATCTGTAATAGAGTAGACACCCAGGAAGGTGTAGATAACATGAGGAGGAATCTAGCTAAGCTTGAAGAATGGTCTAGAATTTGGCAGCTGGGATTTAATGTTAAAAATGTAAGGTCATGCATTTGGGCTGCAGCAATCCAAGGGAGCAATACAGTATAGGAGGTGAAGTACTTTTGTCCACTAAAGAAGAGCGGGACCAAGGCGTGGTTGTGTCTGATGATCTTAAAGTAGCTAAACAGGTAGAAAAGGCGACGGCAAAAGCTAGAAGGATGCTTGGGTGCATACGGAGAGGAATGGCTAGCAGAAAAAATGAGGTGATAATACCTCTGTATAAGTCTTTGGTGCGACCTCATTTGGAGTATGGTGTGCAATTCTGGAGACCGCACCTTCAAAAGGATGTGAACAGGATGGAGTCGGTGCAGAGGGTTGCTACTAAAATGATTAATGGGCTTCATTATAAAGCATATGAGGACAGACTTAAGGATCTTAATATGTACACCTTAGAGGAAAGGCGGGATAGAGGTGATATGATTGAGATGTTTAAATACCTCCGTGGCATAAATGTTCAGGGAGAGAGCCTCTTTCAATTGAAAGCAAGTTCTGCTACGAGGGGACATGGGATGAGGGTGAAGGGAGATAGATTCAGGAGTGATATGCGGAAATATTTCTTTACGGAAAGAGTAGTGGATCCGTGGAATAGTCTCCCAGTGGAGGTGGTAGAGATGAGGACAGTAACTGAATTCAAAAAAGCATGGGACCAACACAGAAGATCTCTAAAAGTAGAAAGTGGACTGTTGTAGTTGTTGTTATGGTAGGACAGACTAGATGGGCCTTGTGGTCTTTTTCTGTCATCATGTTTCTATGTTTCTATGTTTCTAAATGGAATTGCCTGGAACCCCCCCCCCCCGCCCCCCCCCCCCCCCCCATGTTTCTTAAAGGTAATGCCAAGGGTTCTAACATGAGGATAAAAAGCAATGGGGATAAGGGACAAAATGCCTATTTACCTCCCCATTCAGAAGCAGTCTGGCAGTCAGTTTCTCATGCAGGTCCTCCATCTACCAGGCAAAGTCTCCCGAAAGCCTCATCAAAGGCAGCACCCAAAACAAAGTCCCAGCTCACCTTTTCAAAAGCTGTCTCAGAGTCCAGGCTCTGCACCACCTTTTCTTGCTCTGCTTCCTCTTTTTTTCTGGAACATTGCCAACACTTTACAGACATTACAGACTCCCTGTTTACCTTATCAGAATATAGAAAGACTAGGGGACAAGCAATGAAGCTACAGGGTAAACTATTTAAGACTAATAAAAGAAAATATTTTTTCACTCAACGTGTAATCAAACTCTGGAATTTGTTACCGGAGGATGTAGTAAAGGCTGTTAGTGTAGCTGGGTTTAAAAAAGGTTTGGACAAGTTCCTGGAGGAAAGGTCCAAAAACCATTAAATAAAATAAATAAATAAATAAATAAAAATAAAATAAAATTATTAAGAAGTGACCGAAGATATCAATGCTTGACCCAGTACAAGCATTGTGGAACTTGTGTCTCTTGGGGAAACTGCTAGCTACATATGACCTAGATTGGCCACTGTTGGAAACAGAATACTGGGCTTGATGGACCTTGGTCTGACCCAGTATGGCATATCTTATGATCTTATGATCTTATGTTACCCTCTAATAAAATCCTGTCTGATCCTCTTCCACTAACCCTGGCAGGATGGCACTGAGCCAGGACACTAGAATTGCTGCCAGGATCTTCATATTTACATTGATTAGGGAAAGAAGATGGTATGATACAATCTCCAAAGCATCCTGCCCTTTCTTTTAGAAAGGTACTAGAAGGGCCTGCTTCATAGGGGAGGAATTTAACCCAAGATGGCCGCGGTAGCGTTTCTTCGTGTCTCTCATGCCTAAACGGAAGGGAAAGCTGAGGGTTGCTCCCTCTGCACCTCAGCCGTCCAGTTCGGGTCTAATGGACCGTTTCGTTAAAATACCCCCGGAGAAGGTGCAGGAGATTAGAGCCAGCTTGCTCGCGCCGATTACAGAGGATCAGCTGCCTCCGTCAGATGTTGATACTTCTCTCTCTCCTGCAGTGAGGATTCCTCCACCGTGCCCTGCTGCTTTGGAGCCTACGTCAGCGGGTGTGACGTCGACGCCTCCCGAGGTGGGGGCGCACGCTGATGTGGGGGCGCACGCTGGGAGTTTTGTCTCCTTGACTCCCGATAGTCTCGCTGAAATTTCGGTTGGAAGTTTGGAACTGAGTACTCCGTCGGGAAGTTTGCCTTTGCGAAAGTTGCCTTCCCTTACTCGCCCCAAGGTATTTACATTGGAGACTCTCTGGGAAGCTATTGCTACTCTTTCTTCCTCTATTAATTCTCAGGCAGCCGTATTGTCCTCCCAGATCCGGGAGAATGCTGTTAATATCCAGGAAAATGTGGGAAGTATCCAGTCGGTTGTGTCTACTTGTGAACAGATTAAAAAAGATAATGTGACTCTTGGTCCTCAGCCTTGGTAAAGGAGAATACAGTGCTCAAGTATAAGTTGGAAGTGTTAGAAAACGCTTCCAGAGCGTCTAACCTTCGGGTTTTAAATTTTCCTCGTCTCCCTGAGGTGACGGCCTTGGACATGTTTAAACGGTATATTATGGAAATTCTGAAAGTTCCTTCGGATTTAATACCTCCTCTTAGTAAGGTATACTATCTGCCTTCCCGAAGAAAAGCTGAGACGCCTGTGGCTGTATCTACTGTGAACTTTGGCGTCCTGGATGTGACTGGTCTCCTGGAGGACACTGGGCGTGAAGTTTCCACTCCTATCTCGTCAACTCTCCTTGTGCAGTGTGCTTTGGTTTCTGACAAAGACTGGCTCCTAAAAATGTTCTTTAAGAAAAGATGTGATACCTTTATGGGTTTTAGGATATCAATGTTTCCTGATTTAGTTAAAGAAACTCAAAGGCGGAGGAAGCAGTTTCTGCTTTATAAACCTGGGGTATTAAATATAGGGGGTACCTTTTTCTTGAGGTTTCCCTGTAGATGCCTGGTTCTTATAGAGCAGGGGTCTCAAACATGCGGCCCACGGGCCGCATGCGGCCCGCGAGAGACCCTTGTGCGGCCCGCGATGCATAGGGGGGAAAAAAAAAAACCGGCTTCTGCTGCTGCTGCCGCCGCTGCCGTGGCCGGCAATAGCAGCAATATCGCAAGTCCCGCGGGCTCCCCCCCACCCGGCAGATCCCTTCCTGCTTGCCTGCCAATGCTGCCAGTTCTCCGCTTCGGCTTTCAGAGCCGCGAAGGGAGAACTTCTCCCTCGCGACTCTGTTAAGCTCGCCGGGGCAGATGGGAAATTTCCCATCTGCCCCAGCGGGCTTAACAGAGTCACGAGGGAGAAGCTCTCCCTTCACGGCTCTGAAAGCCGAAGCGGAGAACTGGCAGGCAAGCAGGAAGGGATCTGCCGGGTGGGGGGGGAGCCCGCGGGACTTGCGATATTGCTGCTATTGCCGGCCACGGCAGCGGCGGCGTCAGCAGCAGCAGTAGCCGGGTTTTTTTTTTAAGTTTATTTTTCGCGGGGGGGGGGGGAGGGAGCAGGACTTGATGGGGGGGGGAGCAGGACTTGATGTAGGGGGGGAGCAGGACTTGATGTGTGGCTGGGGGGGAGCAGGACTTGATGTGGGGGGGAGCAGGACTTGTGTGGGGGGGGGAGCAGGACTTGTGTGGGGGGGAGCAGGACTTGATGTAGGGGGGAGCAGGACTTGATGTAGGGGGGGAGCAGGACTTGATGTGGGCTGGGGGGGGGTAGTACTGAAAATGGGGTGATGGGGGTTAGGACTGGTAATGGACAGATGGGGGTTAGGACTGGAGGTGGTCTGACTGGGGGCCTAAGACTGAAAATGGGGTTATGGGGGGGCTAAGAATGAAGATGGGGCGATGGAAGGGTTAGGCCTGGAAGTGGGCTGTTGGGGGGCTTAGGACCGATAATGGGCTAGGGGGGGGGCTAGAACTGGTAATGGACTGGGGGGGGTGCTATGACTGGAAATGGGCCGAGTAGAAGGGGGAGCTTGAACTGCAAATAGCTGATGGGGACAGGGTCTTGGAATGGTAATGGGCTGAGTGGAAGGGGGCTTGGAATGGAAATGGGCTGATGGGGAGGGGGCTTGGAAAGGAAATGGGCTGTGAGGGGAGGGAGCTAGGACTGGAAATGGGCTGATGATGCGGGGACTAGAAGGGAGCGGATGCTGGGTTGGGCAGGAGCTAGAAGGGAGTTGATGTTGGGGGACGATTAGAATGGGATGGGGCTGGGAGAGTGAAATGGAGAGGGGAAATATATTTTGTGTGGGAGGGAAGAAAAATCTACAATTGGCCGGGTATTGGGAGAGTAAGTGGGGATTGAGGATGGAGGGGTAAAATTTGAGTGGATGAAATAGGAATGAGGAAAGAGCAAAAGGAGAATGATTAGTATGTTAAAGCAGATGTAGAGAGAATGGAAAAAAACTAGGAAAGAAGAAAGGAGAAATGGACAGCAGACGATGGAGAGTTAGCAGAAGACACAAAGAAACCAGAAGAAAGTGACTGGAACAATTGCAACTGAAAAAAAAATGCACAAAAGGTAGAAAAATATCTCTTTATTTTGAATTTATTAACTGAAATATGTCAGCTCTTGGAAATGTGCATCTTTAACGTCTGCACTTTATTTAATACAAGAGGAAATCAATGTATAGTTTTATTTCTACAGTGTTGTACATTCTAAGTTTGGCTTTTGGGGTTCCCAGTTTAATTGTCTTCCTGTTTCTAAATTGTGATTCCTTGTTTGGTGATGGTGTATGTTCTGCATGTGTAACTGGGCTGAGGTATTCTGTTTATGTAATTCCTATTTGACATTGCCACTTGTTCTCTTTCCCGAGTAGGTCATGTATTGTTATTCTCTGAAATGTGTTGATTTAATATTTGCAGTGTTGCCTTTTGATAGTTAGGGTATGGTGCTTTGTGAGTCCTGGTAGTGCTGTTAGGACACGGCAGGTTTGCTATGGGTTCTAAATGGGCAGTGTTTCTAGTAGTTCCTAATGTGCCTGGCGGTTGGCACTGGTTTATAGTAATGTAGAAATCTTTTAGTCTTTCTTTATCCATACACTCATTAAGAGGCATGTTTACTAAAAGTTAGTGTATGGTAACATTATGCAAATATTTATACAAATGATGCCCTTATGCAAATGAGGCCTGCGTCTTGTGCGGCCCCCGGGTTACTCTACAAGTCCTCATTTGGCCCTCAAAGCAATTTGAGTTTGAGACCCCTGTTATAGAGGGAAATAAGTATATTTTTTCTGATCCCATAGATTTGGGTAAATTTATTAATGCTAGACTTCCCGCTGTGTCCTCTACTGTGTAAACTGTGGACTTTTTACATCTGTATCCTCCATAAGTGTATCTCAGGGGTCTGTGGTCTATTGGGTTTTTCTTGTTAAATAGTTTCTGTTTTAATATCTTTTCCAATTCTCTGTATTGGATGGGCGATGTCTCTCCTCCTCCCTACATATTGTGGACTATAACAGTGCATGCTTATTTACTTGTATTACTATATTTGCTTATGGGTTGCATATGTTATTGCTTGCGTACACTGTATTCGCTGTAAGGAATTATTTTCTTGCTGTTTTTTTTTTAATTCTATAAATAAATAATTTAAAAAAAAAAAAAAGAAGGGCCTGCTTCATTTCTTGCAAAATTGTCCTCCACCCCTCAAGAATGGAGTTGTACACCTTTTAGCATGGCTATCAGCCAAATTTGAGCAGTTTATAAAATTCAGGCAAATACCCATCTAGGCCAGGTGCTTTCCCAATTTGTAACTTCTGTGTTGCTGTCATCTACCTGAGGCCACCATAGTATAGCACTGAAAGCATATCATATGAGGACATGTGATATTATTCCTGAATATAGATTCTGATAAAAATCCAAAAAGGCCTCTTCTATCTCCTTCCTATCCTTGCATACCATTCCTCCTGGACCACTCATCCCTGCTATGTAAACTGACTTCTGAACCTCCTGCACTAAATGGCCAAAAAACAATCTGTTCTGTTGCCATACTGATACAACTAGAATTTGAAGTATTGTAATGATTTCTAGGCCCTGTCATGCAGAAATGCATTCCGTGCTTCTTATGCATTATTAAGAATTTGTTTGTGATCTGGAACTAACAACTCCATGTGATTCCCTGCTTTGCTGCTACCATCCGGGTTAACTTCAAAATTTCTGTGCCTTGCTGGCATCTTTTCTTAATGGTGTAAGCTATAATATCCCCATGTAATGCAGCTTTTATACCTTCTCACAACAATACTGGGTGTGTATTTTCTCTTTGATGATTTTAACATACTCCCCCCATTTCAACCTCAAATATTCACTGAATTTAATATCATGAAATAATTCCACATACATTCCCCACATTTTTGGCTTCCCAGACCCACCCCTCCCTTCCCAATCTAGTTCCACTATTACTACCATATGGTCCAAGATTGAGACCACTCCGATCATGACCATTTGCATAGCCAGGAACATTTCCTCATAGATCAGTAACTAATGCAGCCTAGAATAGAAGTCGTGTAGATTAGAGTAAAATATATATTCCCCCAATCCAATCCGGGATTCAGGACCCACCATATAGCCAATAATCCCATTTATTGAAGCATTGATTTCACCCCTTTCTTCTCCTCCCTGTACTCCTTAACTTTGCTGATCTGAAATCTTTCACTGTGCCAACTATGACATTAAAGTCTCCCCCCACTATTATTTGACAATCAGCATGCACTGCTAAAAGGGTCAAGAGAGGTATAAAATATGCTCTAAGTGTTTGGGGCATATAGATTACAGAATAAAACCTTGTGGCCCCAGAGAGATCCCTTCAAAATGATCTATATTCCCTCTTGGTCCAAAAAGTTCTATTCTACTTCATAAAGAAGGATTTTATGACTTAAAATGGCAACATCTCTTTTCCTTCATGAATAGGAGGCAAAAAAACAGTGCCCTACCCTTTATTTTTTAACTTCATATGCTTTGTATCTGTTAAATCTGTGTGTGAGCAATGCCAGAAACATTTTGCATTTAATTGGTGAAAGGATTCCCGCAACATTCTATGTACTTACAATGACCTTGGTCAGGTCTTGCACAACTTATTTAAATACCAGCAAAACAGCTGAACTTCGCTAGCAGTTAACGCCTTTCATCTTGAGAACTATGCCCCTCCCCCCCCCCCCAGCATAGGCCTATGCCAATACTCACATACACACCTGTATATCTATTGTCCCCAAATTTTCCTCTCACCAGTACCCTTTTCCTCCCCCCTTCAAATTCCCATCTGCCGTATTCTCTCCCATATACTTACCCTCCCCACCTCTCCATGCCTGCCCAACCCACCAGTTAACCTCTCATCTATCCACAGCCTATCCTCTTGAACAACTTCCTAGTCCTCTCATCTCTAGCAATAACCCTTCCACTCTACATTCACTTGGTCACTCTTACATGTATTCATACTCCTTATTCAATCAAGGGTATTTGTGGCACAGCACTAAACTGGTGCAAATCATACCTATCCGATAGATGGCAGCACGTACGATCTATGACCTCAACATTGGAACCATTCCAACAGAAGCAGGGCGTTCCGCAGGGTTCCTCCCTCTCCGCCCTGATGGTCAACATTTACATGTAGCCCATCTGTAACCTCATCCGTTCATTCAATGTTGACTGCTTGATATATGCCGATGACGTGCTACTCTATATGCCATTCTAAAATGACCAGCCTGACCTCTCTCCACTGACAGACTACTTTGACACAGTGGCCAACTGGCTCCAGACCCAAAACCTCAGAATACAACACAAGAAAACAGAAGTTCTCTTCATCACAAGGAGCCAGAACTTCTCCCCTCCATCCTACCTAAGGGTCAAGGAAGCGGAGCTGCAAACTAAGTCCACAATCTGATATCTTGGAGTCACATTAGACCAACGCCTGGATATGAAGGCGCACATAAGCAACACGGTAAGAGCAGTCTACCATAAAATCCGGACACTCAGACATTTACGTCCCCTGCTAGAACCAGACGACTTCCAGACAATCTTTCAAGCGCTGATTATCCCACACTTTGATTACGCCAATGCAATCCTACAAGGGCTCCCACAATCCACCTTGGGTCCGCTCCAGCTCGCAATGAACACCGCGGCTGGAGTTCTATATGGTGCCTCCAGGCGTGAACACGTGACACCTATCCTGAAACAGCTCCACTGGCTCCCTATCCACGGCAGAATCTCTTTCAAGACCCTACTGCTGACCTTCAAGGCCATCAACGGACTCTCCTCCACCTCACTCTCGGAGTTTATCCACACTACTCCCCCCAACAGAGCTAGAAGATCTGCAGCAATTAACACACTAGTAATCCCGAAAGCAGTAACACAATGCACCCAGGCAACAGCAAGCAGGGCATTTAGGTTTTGCGCGCCCAGGTGCTGGAACGCCCTACCACCTAGCATCCGGGCAATCTCTGATCTAACACAATTTCGGAATACTCTGAAGCACCACCTCTTCCTCAAACACTACCTGGACGACCGCGCACCATTAACCGCTCCCCCCCTCTAGTACCACCACACTATCACACTACGATTACTCTGGACTCGACTTGATGCGATGCCTATATGTAAATAGTTATCCCAGTTTTACCCAAGTTTAAGCACCTGTTTTTTGTAATGCAGAGAATATTCCTGCACCGTATGTTTTTGTTGTCATGTAAACCGCACTGATGTTGAATAGCGCCATATAAAATAAACTGTAAATAAAACATAAATAAATAAAATTCCTCCATATAGCCACATTCTACATTCAAACCATGCACTCCTCAACATCCCAGCTAACATATCTGGTCCAATCCTTGTCCACGACCTGTAGGGCACATGGTAACTAATGAATAATTGTGCTTTCTGTGTTCCAGCTAGCCCACTCAAGTCTTTGATCCAGCAACTAAGATAATGGCTTAGACACATAAGCGGCATTTTAGACATCTAGGAAGAATCTGGGAGGACCAAAAATCTGAGGGAATAGCAGCAGTGAAGGGAAGCATAGGTGTCTACTGAGATTGCTTATTTTCCACTCTGAATGATAAATGTCCCAGTAGCTGATTCTGGCAATGGGCTCATGCAGATAGCAAGGCTGGGTACGTATATGAGCGTTGGCCATTTAACAAATGTGGACATCCCCAGATTACACACTAGCAGAACTGGGTACTTGAATGTCCCAGCCGGTGTATTTCAGAAGGGGGGCAACTATGTTATGAGACTAGCACACCTTGAGGTGACCATTTCATATAATCAGACATGCGACAGCAGGCCAGTAATATGTTTATGGTATGTATTTACATGCAGGTTTCTTCGGCCAGGAAATATTAACTATAGTGATAAAAGTATATTTTGCTCTTTGCCCTGGAAGCACTGCAAACAGAAACGAGCACTTTTTTGCACTTTATTCATGCTCAGGAGTAGGTACAGGCATGGGCGCCTCAGAAACCAGGGCCAGACCCGCTTGTGCCATTCTAAAATCGCAGTATGACGTGCATCTCCCTTGCTCAGCCCAGGGCATGCCTCCATCGTACCCCCTTGCTGCATTGACATGCTGAGTCCAGGGACGTCTATATACCCAGCTTTCTAAAATGGCTCCAGGGAAGTCTCTATGATTTGCACATCTGTTCTTTGTACCTCCTGCATGGAGACCCACTTCTCTATGGCAGTCATTCGCAGGGCCTGTGAGTTGAATCGGTCTCTTATCTCCTCCATAACCAACTGTAGTTTATTAAGGTTGTCTTCCAGTGCTGTGGAGACACTCTTGGATATTGCACCAGCTGTCTGGATGGCATTAATGCAGCTTTCTTGCTGCATGTCATCATGCTCTCACTCACCTTTAGGCATCGTGGCCTGCACATGGAGCCTTTTCACCTCATGCCCTTAGTGCTGTACCACATTGTACCTTGATCATTTGGCAGTACTGTTCCAAAGTTAGGCCTGGGAAGCACAAAGGGGCACTTTTCTCAGCGTCCAAGGGTAAAATACCACCAAGACACTCACTTTATTTGCAGTATTTTAGCAAATGTTTGGAACGACTCAAGAGAGTTCCTCCATCATGTGTCCGTTCAGCTCCTTTGCATCAAGTGACCCTCTGACTATGCAATTTTATGGAAAACCCTTTTCTGCATGAAAAGTAGACTTTGTACACAAAATAAACTTTATAAAATTGTCCTCTATGAGAGTAATTTCATAATAAGAGAGTCTATGTCAATATTCCACAAAAGCATCAGGTCTAATTTATAAAGGTAAATAATATTAAATAAACCAGGACAAGGAAACGTTTTCAATAATGATTGCATCTAATATTTTAATACCTCACAGAGACATCAACAGACTTGGAACGTGCTTTTAGAACTGCCATGTTATTATCCAATTTTCATCACTTGTGTACTGGGTTCTTTTGTGTATGGGTTTTATCCACAGGGTCATCAGGAGTTGGCATCAAATCAATGGCACTTAACAGTGAAAACATGCATATAAATTCATATCCAAATTGTGCTCATAAAGTATCTACACTTGATTCAAAACTCAATCAAACATCCAAGAGTCTTTGTACCCATAATCTTATACTTCAGAAATACTTCTCTTTCATGATCTTAGCTTTATTCACTCTGGCAAAGTTCTCAGACACTGATCTTAACCATGCTGCCAAATGCTGAAACTGGCTTCACGTGCACTATTGCTGCTCTAATAAGGAAACCCAGTATCAATATTTCAACCTATCTAGCCTTCTTCAAGAGTTACTTCAGACACTGAATACTGCCAGCCATTCGCACTGTGGCACTGTGATGAGTAACTGACTGTAAAAACTGACTTCAATTGTTCACAAAGAGTGAAGCACAGCTCTACCCAAAAAGTGGAGTTTGAAGGCTTTCTCCCCTCCAAAACAAGAAAACGTGAGGAGAAAAAAAATCCCGCATCTGTTCCCACTGTCCAAACACCCCTGATGGCAAAAAGCATCACTGCCCTAAAATGGCACCATTCCCACGCTCCACAGGCCGGCCCTATATTGCACTACACGGTCAGTGAGGTCAGCCCGCTCACCCACCAACTGCCACCCTAACGCACTGTCCGGCTCCACTCGCCCTAAAGCGGCCCTTAACTCCCTCTGCTTACCATGGCAATGCGCCACTTCAAATCATGCAATGCCCCACTTTTGGCGCATGCACCATAGGTTGGCCATCCCTGGTCTATAGTTTTCCTCCAAACCTCTGATATCATGGCCCTCCACTATGGTTGTTTTGCGCCATTTGCGTGAGGACAGCACCTCCTTTACTACCACCCTCTGGAGACTTGTCAACAACTCACAATTCAGTGAGTTTCTCTGCACCAGGTGTGGGATGCTCATCAACCTGATTGCCTTGGAGATGCTTACCTCAGACATGCGGTATAGACTGGATGACCTGAGGAAGTTATCTATGGAGTTTATCACAGAGATACTGACAGTATATCAGGCTGACAAGACTCCGCAGGATGTTGTGGGGTTTGCCAAGAATGAAGGCATCATGCAATCCCTATGCAGTGCAATGAAGCAGATCAAACACCTGGAACTGTCATATTAACAAGGAAGTTCCTCCTCTGTTCTGAAATCTGAATCATGCACAACCATTATGGCTGCCAACAAAGAGCTATTGGGAACCTGTTGGTCATGTGACTGCAAAGATGGAGACCACTCATTCTTTGGGACACCCATCATCTCTACTTCTATACAGCAAATATCAAAGTATAGAATGACTGAGGCATCATTGAAAGTGAAAGCGTTTCTGTTTAAACAATTTCTTGATACCTTGTGAGAAGTATTTTAGTATATGCTAATGCATTGTCTTTTATTATTAGGTGCATTGTTGCTAGAGAAATTTCACCTCTTGGGGAGGGTCTGAACATCTGTTTGATGTTTGTGTGTCTGTCCGTACACATGGGTTTGTTTGCACATGTGAGGTCCTTAAGTAAAAAGTCATGGTTAGTTAGAGATTTGATTGCAGAAAAAGCGTTTGAAATTTCCATGTGATGGAAATATGGGTGGGTGAGAGTGATTTCATCCCTCGTAATCAGGCATGTCCTTTGGGATACTGGTATCAGCAAGTTATTCGCCAACAAAAGCAGGATGGGGGGTTGTGGGATTCTTTTAAATCTCAGTATAAACTGCAGATATTGAATTATTTGCTTATTCCTCGCTGTGAGGGGCTTTTTCTTTCCTTTGGAAGGAAAAAAATCTGAGAGAATTGTCCTTGTTTATAGGGCTTCTGATTGTTCTAGGAGATCATTATTTTCTCTGAATGAATTTATCACTGAAGCAAGATCACAATTGGATTATCTGTATGGTTGGGGGGGGTAGATTATAATTTAAAGCAAGATGATCCCTTAGGTAAGGTGGAAGCCAAATTTTTTCAATCTATCTCAGATTTGGCTTTTCCCATTTGGTATCTACCTCATCCTATCAACAAGGTCATAATTTGGATTTATTGTTCCTACCAGAAGATTGAGACCAGCTGCATTTACGTAGGGT
The DNA here is from genome assembly GCA_033557465.1 of Ichthyophis bannanicus. Lineage (NCBI taxonomy): Eukaryota > Metazoa > Chordata > Amphibia > Gymnophiona > Ichthyophiidae > Ichthyophis > Ichthyophis bannanicus. Next base: position 167,221,010 of record CM066039.1, on the reverse strand, counting down.
TCAACCAGTTTCCTGGAGTGATCATTTCTTAGTTCGTGCTCACTTGATGATTCGTATGTCCCCTGTGAAGTCTGCAGTTATGGCTTTAAACTCAACCCCTCAAAGTCAATTGCAATGTTGCTTTAAGGCTGTAGTTTTAAAATTAGAACTCCACTTTGTGGCACAACACTCCCATACCTTTGATCGATTTTCTAAAAATCTTAGGATGCATCTTTGCTCTTGAACATTCCTTTAGCCTACAGATTTCCACAGTGGTTAAAACCTTGTATTTTGCCTTACACAGGATTTACTCCATCAAAAATGTTCTTAAACAAACAGCCCTACGCACTTTGACTCGTCTTTCTGTCATTTCAAAATTAGATTATTGTAATGTCTTATACAATGGAATCTCTAATTTGAACATGATAAAATTACAAAGAGCACAGAATACAGCCATCATACTCATATGCAATGACTGGAAATCTGATCACCTTACTCCACTTCTTATGGACAACACTTGCTTACCCCTTATTTATTGAACAAAATTTAAAATCTTAACTCTGGTAAACAAAGTCCTTCAGTCCGATCTTCCACAATACCTGTCTTTTTCTATTATCCCTTATGCTCCCTCCCACCAATTAAATTCTCAAGGAGCAAATCTGCTGGTGCTCTTGTTACCTAACCAGGTACTGTTGGAGTCTACCCAGATAATGTCTTTCGGTTTCCTTGTTCCTTCCCTCTGGAACTCATTGCCTACTAATTATTGACATGAATCCTCCTTTAAACAATTCATGTAAACTTGAAAAACATATTACTTTGTGATGGCTTTCAATAAGGTACCTACTGTAATTAGGGGATACGGAAACAGCGCTAGATGCCGTCATTCCTTTTCCAATTCTATTGGATCTAATCTTTTCTTCTTTAGAATTTCACTATAATTCAATTGCGATTTCAGTTTTCATTTTTATCTTAATATTTTAATGTAAAATGCTTTGTTATAAAAATAGAGGCAGTATATCAATGTTTTTAATAAAGTACAAACTAGAAACTTGAAGTAGTGAGGCGAGATTAGAGTCAGGTTTCTAGGAAACTCAATTGCAGCATCTGATGCATTGGTTTTAGATTATTAAATTGACCTGTGGAACTCTACAGTCTTAGAAATTCTAGACAGGTTGGCCTCTATATAAACAACATATTGTTGAATGTGATTTATCTTGCCCCGGTACCATTCATAGCTGAGGTTCGAGAAACAGCAAAGGTGTCAGCTAGAGCAAAAAAACCTTAAGGATGAGGATAGGCAAAGCTTCAGACTCTATATTAAGTACTATAGAGAAGAGATTATGAAAGTCAAAGTGGATTTCTTTCACATACAGTTGATGTATCATTAAGTAGTCCTAAATTCCTTTTTCAGCTGTTGCACAATCTCTCTAATCCTAGGAATGCCAGGCTATTTCAAAGTGAGATTTCCTCTCAGTTCTGAGTGATTATTTTGTGTCAGAGATTACAAAGATTTGTCAGTCCTTTGAGAATGCATCCTTGTGGTACATTGTGCTTGCCTGTTGTACTATGGGAAGGACATGTTTTGGATGCTCCCTCTCAAAAGCCACTCAGATTTTCTTTGGTTAGTACTCAGAATGTGGAAAATGTATTACTGGCTTTAAATTCTGCTTATTGTGACCCAGACCCAATTCGTTTTGGTTTTGTGAAATTCTGTAAAGACTTCACAGTCCCTTGGTTGCAGCATACTATCAATCTTTCGTCAGAGACAGCATCTTTTCCAAAAAAGATTAAATCCCTACCTTGGACCCATCTTTACCCTCAGCTTATCGACCAGTCTCAAAATTGGCATTCTATGGTAAAGTTATAGAAGAAGTAATCTGCAAAGCCTGGAGTTTTGTTAGAGTTAGGAAGTCTTACATCCGTTCCAGTTCTTCTATCAAGAATTAATAATATCTTGATGGCAGCCGGATATTACCAAAGCCTTTGATATAATGGACCATGGTCTTCTTCTCCTATCTCAATTAAAAAGCATTGGAATAGTAGACATTGCCCTTCAGTGGTTTCGCTCTTATTTGTCTGACAGGTCCCAAACAGGTGAGTAGTGAAACCAATCGATTTGAAGTGTGTGCTTCTGGAGGGATCATTACTTTCACCACTTCTTTTTACTATCTTTTTTGTACCAATTCTTATTATTGATGAACAGTTTGGGTTCACTGGACAATTTGTACTTTGGCCCATTGCTCAGAGCTCTACAGCAGGATGTGCCTATTCCTCGTTCAGCCCTGTGTTTCCTTCACTGCCCAGTTACTACCTCCACTGTTAGTGGAGTTGGGGGCCATGTATCATCATTTGCTCTCTCTGTATTGCATTGGTAGCAAGTACAGTGCACACCTAGCAAGTGCCTTCACAGCACACATGCACACTGGTTGCATGGTTGCAAAGACCACACAATTGACACAGCTAGCCAGGGCCGGCCCAACCACTAGGCAAACTAGGCAGTCGTCTAGGGAAGCAACCTCTGGAAGGCAGCAAAAGCAGGCCATTCAAAGCTAAATAATAGATTTTGACAGCCATAAGGGGTGTAAAGCTTGAGGTTTGCTTAGGGCTCCAACACTTTGGACCAACTCTAGACCTTGCCCTGCGGCTAGAGTGGCATTGACTCCCTGCCACGGCTGCGCTCCCTGCATTTCCTGCAGCTCCTACACCCTGCCGTGGTATAACTGCATACTGAACATGAGTAAGACCTGCACTAATCGTGGCACTTTAGTAAACATGCCCCTGAGGTAATGGAAGATTAAGCACTCTCACCAAGAACACAAGGAGCAACAGGGGCATTTGAACCTGGTTTCCCTGGTTCTCAGCCGACTGTTTGAAACATTGGGCTACTCCTCCACTCTTTCAAGTAACCTGAACAGACAACTTTATCTGGATAAAGTTTGGTCCTGTTTTGGTTTGTATAGTCAAAATTTATGCATTTGCTGGCACTGATTTTTCAAACCAAACTACTTATGCAGTTGACTCTCAATGCTTTTGAGTATTGACCCAATGATGTCCAATAATATGTTTTTATGGAGTTGGTGATGTTGGGCTGATCATGATTGTTTCACTTAATATCATAATTCTAGTGGGGGATGGAGCTGGAGCCTCAAAATTAATTTGAGGAGGGACACAAGATTCAAGGTTTGTCCAGAGTTCCTAATACCCTCACACCAGCCCCAGGAGGATCCTCAGTGAGGGAGGGGATGGGGTGATGGTTAAATTCCAGAATAGGCATAGAGGATCCTCAGTGGTGGGGAACTGAGGGATATAGTCTGAGACAGACATAGAGGATCTTCCTCAATGAGGTGCTGAAGGGAAAGGCTTGGGAGAAATAAAAAGGAACCTTAGTGATGTGGCTACGCGAAGTTAAGCTTGGGATGGAGACAGAGGAACCTTAGTGATATGACAACACAAAGTTAAGCTTGGGTTGGAGACAGAGGATCCTTAGTGACAGGGAAGTGAAGGGTAAAGTCTGGGATAGGAACATAGAATTCTTAGTGGTTGGGATGTGATGGGATAATGACAAAGATGGACACCGCAGATCCTCAGCTATAGGAGAGGGAAAAGATAATGAAGGAATTTAACTGGACTCTGTAATATTGCGATAGAAATGAGCAGACTATATAGATCTGGCAGTCTTTATCTGTCATCATATTCAGCGTTTCTCTACCACAAGTCATCAATTACTGTGGAGTCGCTCCTGGAAAATCAGGGGCCTGTGCTCTTGCTGAGTGACAGGATTCAATGTGGATCTGTGTTAGCTGGAGGTGAGGTTGGGAGGTGGTTTCAAAAGATGACATGATAAGTTTTCTTAAATAACTTTCCTTCCATGCTCTAGCGAGCTCTGTCAGGTGCATTGGCGGATAATCAGAAAAAGGGCATATGCCAGTGAAACATTTACAGGGCAGTAAGCCTTATTGTTCAATATGTCAGTGAAATCAACTCAGACTCTGCATTTTAGGAACTTGCTGACAATCATGCCACACACGGAAGTTGTGGAGGTTCCATCTCATAAAACAAGAAGTCACTTGGGATTAACTTTCCCATCTTCTTCAAACCTTCTATGGCAAGCTGACAGAACTGCCACTCATATGTGGGCTTACAGAGAATTGCTGCAACAATTAGGGAGGGGCAGGCCACAAATTTTAATTTTGTTTAGTTTCCCATGTCATTTGTGGAATTTCTTGTTTTGTTTTATTTTAATTTTGTCAAATCTCATCTATAGTAATAGTGCACACTACTGAGTCGCAATGGGGTATGTTTACTAAACTGCGGTAACGTAGCAGCGGCTACGTTAAGGCATGTTATGTAACGTTAAGGCGCCTTAACGTTACATAACGTGCCTTAACGTTCCTGACCGTGGTAAGTCCAGAAAAGGGTGGAGAGAGGGCGGAGAGAAAGGGTCAATGGGCGGGGAGTGGGTGGGGAGAGGCCCCTTTCACACTAACGCGGAGAAATTAAGGGCTGAATCCTAACGCAACTGAAAACCTGGCGTTAGCACACATTTGCAAGAGAGAGAAACTATTTCAGTGTCAGCAATGTACAGCATAGGCAGGGAGCCCAAGAAAGGTGATAGTAGTGCTCCATTTGCAGCAACAGCATAGTGTCCAGGTATGAAAGGCCACTATGGTGATGGTGCAAATGGGGCATGGGGGCTGCAGGCGGGACATGCAGTGGGGGCTACTGGGGCACAGGGTGGACTAGGAGGTTGCCGAGGTGGCACATAGGAATGCAGAAAATGGAAACCAGCAAGACAGCAACTGACCAGGGTCAGACATGCCCATGAGTCTGTGTCCCACAGTGTTCCATCCAGGAGACATTACCCAGCAGGTATCCCAAGGGGCACATAACATTGACAGGCAGTGCCGGGGGAAGCGTGGACATCTATGTAGGCACCCCTACCCCAGAACCCACACCTTAGGCAGCCGCCTACCTGCCCCCTGGATGGCCTGGGATGGCGCACTACTGGCACCGACAGCATATGGTCATGGTGGCATGGCAGAGGGGGTGGGTGATTGTGCTGGAGGGAGCAGTGGCACCTGCCTGCAGTGGACCTAGGCCATGCCCTGTACCAGTATGTGGTGTGTAGTGCAACAGAAGAGGTCTGGCCGAGGAACGTAAGGGCAGCCCCAGGGACAACTATGCTGCTGTGGCAACAGTGTGGTGCAGTACACCCAGCTAGCATGTCCAAGAGCAGAGGGTCAGAGGTTCAGGTCCCATCTGTGGATCCTGCAGAGCATCGCCCCATAGTTTTAGCCCACAATGCAGCCACAACAACAACATGGGCAAACCCCAACACAGTGGTGCACAGGGGTACAGACACCCACTCACAAGGGCTCCACTATCCACAGCTTCATGGAGTGTCAGGCTGTTAGCCCCAGCACAGAGCTGCAGTTATCACCAGAGCACTACTACTACCCCCTGCACAGATTAGCAATGTCTGCACTGTGATCAGGACCAGTGCGGCGGGTAGGGTTGTCAACCACCTCCATCTCTGTACAATGCTGAGATAGGTGTGGGAGTGTGCATATGTCTCTCCATTGTTTTGTGTCTGCCAACACCTCACTGAGCCCACATTGCTCACACTGCTTCCAGCGTTAGCCTGCAAATGTGTATAATGAGGAGCAAGGTATTGTAGGTATGGCCCAGACAGGGCGGATTGGCCAGGATGCATGTGCACAGGGTGGAGGGCAATGGTTGAGACACTGTAGTGCTCGACCACCACCTGCATGGACAGGGTGGCACAGCATGTCATGCTGGGGGGGGGGGGGGGGGGTCACTCTCACTCTGATCGAGCAGTGACCATGGCATGTCTATGTTCCCCCATAGTGCCACATATTATTTGTTTCCAGTGCTACCTGTGTGTTCCCAGTTCTGGGGCCCAATCACAGGGATACCTGCTTGGTGTCTGTGCTGTGCATCCCACCTCTGGGTGCACAGGGTTCCCCTGTGAGCATGCACTATGGACTGGTTAGTGGGTTGTTTGTAGTTCACCTGTGCATGGTGGGAACACCTTGTAGGATGCTGCAGGTGCTGTCTGTTGATGAATGGCAGACTGTGGTGTGGGGCAGGTGAGCCTTCCCCTGCCTAGCCCAAGCATCACTTCTGGTCTGCAATGGTCACAGGTATGGCACTGGCCCAGCAGCACTGGAGGGCTGTCATCCGCCAGCAGGACTGTGGTTGCTGGTACTGCAGCCATTCTGTAGGGTGCAGGCACCTATCCCACCACACCCTCATCTACCAAGGGGTGATTGAGACCCCCTTGGGGTATATATCACGTACCACTTAGACCCATAGTGGCAGTGCTGCATCACCCTCATGCGAGTCTAGACACCCCACTGCCCTGATAACAGGTATCCATGGCAGCCAGACCGTAACACCGGGTACACACTAATCTAGGTGGTGTCTGGTCCCACAGGGCCACATGTGACTGCAGAACACAGCTGGAACATATGTACCTTCAGTTGCACTGCTTGGAACACCTGCCACACACTGGCAGTGCTGGGAATGTGCATCAGGACCTATTTCTAGCACCACATGTACTGTGGACCTAGTGCTGGGCGCCCATCCTATCCCTCAGGGTGAACACGGAGCCTGCACAATGGCATGGTCTGTAGCTACTCTGTGCCAGTATCACGCACTGTCAGTCCGTCTTACCACGCTGCAGTACCGGAGAGGTGCAGACCCCATTTGGTGGTCAGCTGTAGGCTGCTGTTCTGCATGTGCAATGCATCATGGGTGCTGGTGGGGTTACCCTATCTTGGCACACAGTGCAGACGGTTTGAGCAGTGACCTGCAGTCCTTCTGTACCCAGCCATTGCTGTGCAACAGGCCATAGAGTTATAGCCTACTGGTTAGTACACTGACGTTCTTGGTGGAGGTCATGGGTTCAATTCCTCATTGTTCCCTCCTGTCCAAAGCAGATATTTTGCTTGCCTGTGACAGTCATATCTTTGCAGATCCATGCTGCCAGCCCATAATACCCTCACCACAGTTTCCAGCAATTCTTATAATGCGTTATAAGGCTCCTAATTAGGCACGTAACAAGACACCTTATTGGGCACAGTACAAGGCACGTTAAGGCACGTGCCTTGTACTGTGCCTAATAAGGTGCCTTATAACGTGCCTCATAACGTGCGTTACCTGACATGCTTGCCATAATGATGCCCCGCCCACGCCTTTATATGGGCATCTGTACCTTTACCGTGGAACCTAACGCAAATGACATTACCGCAGTTTAGTAAACATACCCCAATGTGTCCTATTAAGCGGTAGTATGCATCCAGGGCCGCTTTTACCTATAGGAAAAAGGAGCAGCTGGCTTGGACCCCCGCACAATGGTGGCCCAAATGCCCTGCTGCTCATAGGTAAAAGTGGCACTGTTAAGGGTATAAGGTGCCCTAGGCGAGCATCATTCCCAGGGCTGCTCTGCTCCTGTCCTCACACCCACTGTGCCATTGCCGCCCCTCTTCAGGATGTACAGTGACAGCAATATGTTTAAAAAGGCATCACAGTGCCAGAGTTGCCTTCTTTTCCAGTGCCTGGTGGCATTTGCGCTTCTGCCCCCTCCGATTCCACAAGGGGCAGAAGCGCAAACGGCACTATGGCGCCAGAAGAGAAGGCAATTCCGGCGCTGCACTGCCTTTTTAAATGTGGTGGGGGGACCACAAAGGAGGGGCCTGAAAATGGGGGGCTATTTACAAATGTTTGTCCAGGGACCCACAAGAGGTTAAAGCTTTCCTGTGCAAAATATTAAGCAATAGTGCATGCTATTTAAGCATACACAAATACAGAGCACTATTAAGTGATAGTACAAATTGCTAAAGAAAATGGAAGTGACAAAATTTAGGATGGGGGAGTTCTTCCATTTTCATTCAAAAATGACATGAAACAATATAGGAAATGCTATTGACCTTTCCTATGTCATTTCAAATGAATGCACATCCTTAGAGCTAAGCAAGCAAGTGGAAAATAGATATTGTCCTTCCTCCAGAAAATAAGTAGGACATTATAAGTCAATTTTAAAGGGTTTAGGAATCTTACATTAGCCTCTTTGAAAACTAAATGCCTCAATGTAAGATCCGAAACAGTGGGAGGCTTTGGGGGCAAATTTAGGGGAGAACAATTTAAGAGTTTATACTAATTTCAGAGACGGTGCAAGGATATTAGGTCTCCTAGGCAAACCTTCTGTCTTGCACCCCTCTCTCTTCATTCTAAACTACCTACCAAAGCAGCTCTTACAAAAACAATTATATCTTCACAGAGACATTCAATGTACATAATTAAAAATTATGTAGTCATCTTAGTAAGAGTAAGGGAGGAGGGGTAGGGGTGGGCTTTTTCTTTTTTCTTTTTCTCTTTTTGAATTGTATTTCCTTGTCTCTTACGTCTGGCCTGTATACCCCATTGATTGACCACGGTCAGAATGGGGTTTAAGCCGCAATAAATAAATAAAACACTCCAAAAAATACATTCTAAATGTAGTCAATGGAGACTGTATTTACTCTCCTCTCTCCCCCAAGGGGTTGCAAGAGCAAAGTTACAAGGCAGGAAGAACTTCAGCAAGCAGTAAGCCGCTGAATTGACTGTCAAGGGCAACAGCAGTGGCTAGCCAAGAGGCAACAGTGGCTGCAGTAGCCAAAAGTGAGCTGCAACAGCAGCAAGGAGAAGCCGTGGCCACTAAAGATGGTGATTAAAGCCACAGAAGCAGCAAAGTAGCAGCAGCTGTGACATGGGAATCTGCTGCAAGAAGTAGCAGCTGAAAAGGAAAGTGGGGGTCAGAGCAGCTACAATTTAAATCTACCTTCTATTTGTTTTCTTTTACAATTAGGCTCTAAAGATGTATTAGCTGCTTTCCTTCATTACTGCTTTTTCCTTTTTTTACCATTTTTCTAACTAGATGAATTGTTTTTATTTGTAAACTACCCTGATGCCCTGCAAAAGGTGATATAGCAAGTCTGAAAATAAAAAGAAACATAAGCATACAACCACAGTAGGCCGAAGAAGTATCTGTCTTCGGAGCTGGAAAGGGAAGCTGCAGGAGCTGCAAGCTGCAATTGGAGGAGGAAATGGCAAGCGGAGCTGGAACTCTGGGGATGACAGCGGCAGCAAAGGCAGAACAGCTGCTGCAGAACTGAGGAATCAGGGAATCCAGCAACTGTGGCTTGATTCCAGCCTGAAGTACCAGCCCGAAGAAGGAGGCCCTAGAAGCCAGGCCTAGTCTGCAGGAGAAGTCCAGCAGCCACAACAAGCCCCCCTAAAAAAAACATTTGCAGGAAGACAAGTTCTGCTCCAACAGAGTCCAGAAGAGAGATGAAGAAAAGTTCCCTAGAAAAGGGGATAAAGAAGACCTGTGAATAGGGTTGCCAACTGGCTTCAGATGTGCCCGACAGGCTTGATCCTGTCCTGGGTTTACCCCATTGCATGCAGTGACTTGTAGTTGTCCTTTTCTTATAGAGTGCAATGGAGAAATCAGAACTATATATCCCTGCATGCAATGAGGTAAACCCAGGACTGGATCGAACCTGTCGGATGCATCTGGAGCCAGTTGGCAACCCTACCTGTGAAGTGGGCACCAAAGAAGAAAGCTGAAGGAAGGTCGCATGGCAAGAAGCAAGAACACATGGAGAAGGAGAGAAGCAGAGACAGAAGATTAAAGTAAGCTCACACACAAAGAAAGCCCATGGAGAAGAGGAGGAGATAAAGAAAACCCCTGAAGCACCAAGTGCCATGGAACAGAGAGGCAGCAGGATATAGTCAGGCTCAGTCTGAAGGCAAGACCCAGCCTGGGAGAAGGGAGCCTGAGAGGGCAAAGAGGCTGCACTGAACCAGTGAGCTGGTGTAGCTGAGCAGAGAAAGAACCAGCAGCAGATGTGACTAAAGAGTCTGCTGGGGAAGTCCAATTCTGGTGAGAGAGAAAATTGATCCAGTATGAGCGATTGGATGTGCTGAAAAAGAGAGGGAATGGCCAGATCTGCAAATGGGCCTAAGCCAACTAGTGACACTGGAAAGAGATAACCCGAGTGACTTGATCTGGCTGAATGCAAGGAAGAGTTTGCCCAGATACCCAAGAGAGAATCTAGCCACAGCCAGCAAACCAGTTTCAGAGGACAGTGCCTGAGACAAGCTTTGCAAAGATTTAAGAGCTCAGGGAAGTCAACTCTCTGTGCATGAGAGGAGTGACTGTGAGTTACACATCTGGAATATTCAGTAGCACTAAACGCTTTGGTGTCAATAAATATCCAGCTGATCGTGGTTTTAACCATTCAGTAGGTCTACTAACCAATTAAACCACTATGAAGATGCCCCCTCCCCACTCTTTATACTTTTTGAAAGAAAACAACTGATTAACGTTTATTTGTTCTACTTTGCTCGTTATTTTATCCATCTCTTCTCCAAGCTGAACAGCCCTAACCTTTTAAGGCATCCTCTTTATCATTGTGGTTGTTCTTCTATGTACATTTTCCAATTACAGTACGCCATTTCTTTTTTAGATAAATTCAACACTAGGTAAAAACCAAAACCCCGTGAGCCTTCAAGTTCACCAAGCGTTTTTCTGTTGGGTGATGACAAATTTACCTGAAGCAGGGTGCTGAAAAGTGAAGAACCCGAAACGCAGGACTGTGTCGTGTGGAGGTCACCTGTTCCAGCATTTTTCGCCAAAATTGCAGATAATTGAAGGGCGTTCTGACCGGATGACATTTCCGGCAGTTACGGTTTTCTTGCTGCTTTTGATTAAAAAGGACACCAGTCCTCTTTACCGTAGCTCTCACTGTTGGTAGCTTCGGTGTGAGGATTTCAGGTCCGACAAAAACATTTCTGGGTTTATGGGGAACATTACCTTATTGGAAGTTCACTTGTTGGCGTTTTTTCTCATTTCTTTTTTAGATGCAGTGACCAGAACTGTACACAATACTCAAAGTGCAGTCATAACATGGAGCAATGCAGAGGCATTATAATATCCTTTGTTTTATTCTGCATTCCTTTCCTTATACAGTAATTCCTAACATTCTATTAGCTTTCTTGGCTGCCACTACACACTAAGCAGAGTATTTCAGCATTTTATCGATGATGACACCTAGATCCTTTTCTTGGGTTGTGGCTCTTAGTGTGGAACCTTGCATTGTGTAGCTATAGTTGGCTGTCTGTACAGTGCTGCGTACGCCTTGTTGCGCTATACAAATGATAAGTAATAGTAGTAGTTGTTCTTCCCTAAGTGCATAACTTTGCACTTGTCCACATTAAATTTCATGTGCTGTTTGAATGCCCAGTCTCCCAATTTCTGAAGGTCCTTTTGCAATTTTTCACCATCTTGTGCTTTGACAATTTTGAATAATTTTGTATCATCTGCAAATTTGATCACCTCACTTGCCTCCTTTCCCATAACTTCCTCAGGAGTCTCTCATGAAGGCCCTTGTCAAAGGCTTTCTGAAAATCCAGACACACTAGGGGAGATATTCACCATTGGCAGATAGCCGCCCGAACTGAAAGTTAAACCTGGATATTCAATGCCGGGGTCACATCTGACCCCAGCATTGAATATTTGGGTTTGCCGCATTGCTGCAAGGCTAACCAGGCAGCAGCGATATTGAGCCACTGCCCAGTTAGCTAAAGTGGCCAAAGTTAGGCCAGGGTTTCCTGTGCCTAACTTTCGCCATGTATTGCTAACCGGTCAACAGCTCAATATCGCAGCTGCCCAGTTAGCAATGGGTACCACCTCCACTTCACCCTAGAATGCCCCGATACTGACTGGGCTATTCAGGGGCAATAACCAGGTCTGCGAACCATATAAATGCTTTTGAAAATGCCCCTCACTATGTCCATCAGCTCACCTTTATCTGCCCGTTTATTCATACATTCAAAAAATGTAGATTGGTGAGGAAAGACTTTCTTTTGCTAAATCTATGTTGGCTTTGTCCCATTAAACACTATCTACATGTTCAGTAATGGTGTTCTTTATAATGGTTTCTATCATTTTGCCTGGCACTGGCATCAGGCTCACCAGTTGTAGTTTCCTGGCTCAGCCCTTGAACCCTTTTTAAAAAGAGTGTTATGTTGGCCACTCTCCAATCTTCAGATACTATATAGATGATTTTAATGACAATAGAAAAAAATGTTTTCTTCCCCACATACCAGTTGGCCTCAAACCTGTGACTGTCCAGTTAGGAAGCAGGTATCCTACGGGAGAAGCTATTATACAACCTAGCCACATACACTTATGCCTGCTACTGACTAGTATAAATGTATGCAGTTGCATTTTAACCATGATTTCTACAGGTTTTACAATTGGCATGTATGAGGCACATTTACTAAAGTGCTGCAGGTAGTGAGGGACTAACTCGCAGTTAGTGCGCATTAATACTACTCCAGGTGCAGAGCAACTGTGGTAAATGCAGGGGGCGTGGCCATGGTAGTAGGGAAGTAATGCAGTGCTAGGTGCATGAGGCACGCGGTAGTACTGACCATGTGCTCAGTCCACATATATGTCCCCCCTCCACTTGCCTGCTAACACCTATGTGTCCCTCTCCTAAGACACATATGTCACTAAGGCCACAACATTGTGCTGTGCGAGGGGTGAGAGCCATGAAACCAGAGAACCCTGCAGCTGGGACCCCAGGGAATAGCTGCAGTACAATGCAAACAGTATCCATACTCTGCAATGTCAGAGAGAGGAGCAAGAGCAATGCAATGGGTAGACGCAGTCCAGCAGAGAGAACAGACAACACATGGCCCTCATCCCCCTCCAACAGAGCATAGTGCAAGTAGCCAGTGAAGAAGAGAAGGCTGACTGGGAAATATGTGCAACCTGCTGCACAGCTCAAAGATATGTGCCAAAGTGCCAGGGGGTGGGCATGCAAATCAGTGAAGCAAACCCATGGATAAAGACTATACTGCAGCTGTGTCTATGGGAGTTAGGGCACAAATTCTGCATCCACATGAAAAGGGGGCCCATTCACAGCCATAGCAAACATGTGTGCTCTGAAGCATGTGCACCCCTTACCCCAACTCAACCAGAATACTTGACCAGAACGGACTCACCCTGTCCCTAATGGCTGAAAATTGGTTGGGAAGCTTATGTGCTAGAGCTGTTGTATGGATTACAAGCACCCTTAGGGGTGAGAAAACAAGAGGAAGAACTCAGAATATATTCCCTGAAGTGTGGGTAGAAGGAAAGTACTTTTTATTCCTCCAGAAACCAAGAAAATCAGAAATTTTAAAAAGAGATCTTTAAATGAGTTAGAGATCAATTTTCAAATAATTTATGTGGTTAGAAAAGATTTATAACTATATAAATCTACTGGGTTAAATATCACCAAGTTTTTCAAATTTGGATGGTTACTGTGATATCCAGTGGCCACATTGATCAGATAAATTTGTCTTTCTAAGGATGGCTGCACATATGGCTGCCTTAAATCAAACACACAATAATCATATATTTAGCTGCAGCTGTGTTTAAAATTAGCTGGTTAACTTTGTCACTCAACATCTGTTTGAAAACCTACCACAGGTGTTCCCAAACTATCTGGCCCACTCAGCACACGTGTGTGGCCCGCTATACCTTCCTTATATTAATTTTAACTTTACCTCTGATGCTGTTTCTGCCCATTCAGCAATAGAAGTATGCTCGTGCTGATGAATCATCAAAGACAAAAGAACAGGCCAAAGAAAGGACACTGTTTTTTAAAGAGGGACATTCTCTGGGTGGCCCAGCCATCACAGCACATCTGTGACCTGTTGAGGGCTGAAGAGAGGCATTTGGACAAGGAATCCACCTGAGCTATTGGGTTGTGATGGGAGCTGGCTTTCTGATGCTAGTTAAAGAGGAAGGTAAGCTGTATGGCCCAGTCTAGTGTGATGTCAGGAGGATTGCGTGCCCTTGGAATTTTTGCAAAGGAGCATGCGCTCACCCAGGCATTATGGCACTTTTTTTTGACCCACATAGAGACTTCAAGTTTCAGAAACCTTATGTTTTCTTACTTTTCTGTTGGAAGAGTGATATTTCTTTTACAGAAGTTGATATTAGAATTTTTCAAAATGTCATTGACGGGAAGGCGGCAGATGACAGGGGAGGCAGAAATTAGTGTTGGGAGAGGCAGGGAGATATTGGGGAAGGGGCCAGGGGGGAGGCAGACAGCAGAAGTTGAGAAAGAAAGAGGAAGCGGTCAGTGCTGGGGAGGGGGAGGCAGGGGCAGATGTTGGGAAAGGAGGGAAGGTACAGCGCAGATGTTCAAGAAAGAGGAGAGGAAGGGGTGAGGTTGAGATTATCATAGGTGTGACAGGGTTGCTACCTTTTGAGACTCTATCTACCTCATCCCCCAGGAACCCTGCTCCCAGTTTCTTGACTTCTCCAGGATTTTAAATTACCTCCTTCCCCTTTCTCCTACCCTGCTCAGAAAATTCTGAGGACCATCCCCAAACCCCACTCATCCGTCCAAGGAGATCCCCCATCCAGCCCTCTCAGTTGTTTGAAATATCCTATGTGGCCCTTCTTTTAAAAATTGTGGGGACCCCTGATCTACCTCCCAGTTTCTTTCAACTGACTTAGTAAAAGGCTTAATAGTGAAAATTATTACTTACATCTGTCCCCAAAATTGTTTATGTCCTGCAGCTTGTTTAAATTAAAAGCAGCAAACCTGACAGTTCATTTTATAGGGGAGAAATAGGCAGAAAGAACACCGAGGGGGTGATTAATCTACAATTACTAATTACCTGAGAGAAAAAGGAGATTAAAGAAAGAAGAAACTGAAAGCTGACACTGGTGCTTGGACTTTGATGATGGGAGGAAGGTGGTGTAAAAGCCTTCGGTCATACTTCGATGTTCACCTTCCCTCCCCCTGTTTCCACTTTCAGTTCTCTTGCCCTTCTCCCCCTCTTCCCCCCACTCCTGGAGTCTCAACCCTAACACTCTGTGCAACTAGCCAGCAGGGATCTTGGATCTAGATAGCCACAATTCTCTAAATGAAAAAGTATTCTCTCATATTCCCTTTGCCCGGTCAGTAGCATTTTGGAAAATAGCAGTGGTAAGACAGGGGGGGTCAAAGAGTCTGAGTTGGCACAAATAGGGGATCTGCTGAAGCCCACAAGGGCCGAAGGGGTAGAGAGTGGGAACAGCCAAAATAAAATTAAATGAAAAAATAGTATTTCATTTTGAAAACAAAATATGAAGTATTTCCTATTTCATTTTGCACCCCTAGTTAGTGGCTTGCATTCATTGCGGAGGTAGAAAAGTTGCGTGTATTTATAAAACAGAGTTTTTTCTCCATACAAAGCCAAGAGAGCAAATAGAATGCTAGCTATCATAAGGAAAGGAATGGAAAATAAAACAAAAGATATTATAATGCCTCTATATCGTTCCATGGTGAGACCGCAACTTGACTATTGTGTGCAGTTCTGGTCGCCATATCTTAAAAAGGATATAGCGTTATTAGAAAAGGTTCAGAGAAGAGCCACCAAAATGGTAAAGGGGATGGAAGGATACTCCTATGAAGAAAGGCTAAAAAGGTTAGGGCTCTTTAACCTGGAAAAGAGACAGCTGAGGAGAGATATGATAGAAGTCTATAAATTAATGAACGGAGTGGAACGGGTAAACGTAGATCGATTGTTTACGTTATCAGAATATAGAAAGACTAGGGGACATGCAATGAAGCTACAGGGTAAACTATTTAAGACTAATAAAAGAAAATATTTTTTCACTCAACGTGTAATCAAAATCTGGAATTTGTTACCAGAGGATGTAGTAAAGGCTGTTAGTGTAGCTGGGTTTAAAAAAGGTTTGGACAAGTTCCTGGAGGGAAGGTCCATAAACCATTATTAAGAAGGGACCCAGGATATCACTGCTTGACCCAATACAAGCATTGAAGAACCTGTGTCTTTTGGGGAGGCTGCTAGGTACTTATGATCTAGATTGGCCACTGTTGGAAACAGGATACTGGGCTTGATGGACCTTGGTCAGACCTAGTATGGCATATCTTATGTTCTTATGACAAGGCAGGGGTGCCCACTATTCCCAATGCTAGTCACCATAGTTATCAAGGCCTTTGCGGCACGGGTCCAGCAGAATGAAAAACTCCACCCAGTCAAGATAGCGGGGGAAGCACATAAAATCCTGCTATATGCTGATGACACCCTGATTTTCCTGAACCAGCCGAGGGAGTCAGTTCCTGCCCTGATAGAGGAGATTGAGGAATTATCAAGATTTTCCAGGTTCAAGGTGAATCTGTCCAAGACAGAAGCACTTCCATTGGAAGGCTTACAACCCCAAGAGATCCCAATGCTTCCTTTTCATTGGGTGGAAATAGAAATTAAATATCTGGGGATATGTATCTCTCGAGACCCTCGTGACCTTTTCCGACTAAATTATGCTCCACTGCTAGCACAGATGGGGGAGGGGGAAACTGGAGAACTGGGGCAGCTCTACATTTGAGCTGGATAGGGCAAGTGGCAGCTCTGAAGATGAACCTGATCCCTAAATTTATTTAGTTTGTTGGATCATTGATGCAGCGAGCAGATGTCAAGGGTTTAGAACACATATGCCTATGACATCTGGCTCGATTTAGGGGTATGTTTACTAAACCGTCTTAATGTGCGCTCTGCGACGTTATCGCGCGATAAGGTACCTTATCATGCAATAATGGCGCTTTATCAGGCACACAGGTACCTTAGCGCGCGATAACGCACGCAGCGGCGCAAACGAGCACTGAAGGCGGAGAAAGGCTCCCGGAGGGCGGAGGAAGGCTCCCCAGCGGCGGAGGAAGGCTCCCCAGAGGCGGAGAGAGAGGGTCAATGGGCGGACAGTGGGAGGGGAGAGGCTCCCCGCACACTAACGCTGTGAAATCCGAGGCTCAAAACTAACGCCAGTGAAACCCTGGCGTTAGAGCCGATTTAAAGGGAAAAGAAACCATTTACGTCAGCAATGTACAGCAAAACCAGGGAAACCTACAAAAAGTGATGTGTGATACATGTGCACGGAACAAAAGGGCAAATAAACAGTGAAAATGAACAGAAGAAAATGTAAAAAAAACATAACCAAGCTAGGCAATAGTGATATCAATGGGAAACATCAAAAAACACTCCCAAGAAAGCTCCAAAAAAAAGATATTAATTTTGGAAGGGTCTATGCTCTGTCCCCATACAAGGTCAATGAGCCCACAATGAAATTGCGCTGAGCAGGGTTTCCGACCCCATTGGCCAGGACTGACTCGAAGGCACACATTGCATTGGCCAGGTTTCCTATGGCATGCACATGTTCTGCAACACCAGGGCGGGCATGTCGGAACGGGCAACTGGACAGATGCTGGAAAAGGGGACACAGAGGGCTGCAGGCGGCACATGCTGCGGTGCAGCTGGCCCACAGTGCGGACTAGGGTGATGCCTAGCTGGCCCATAGGAATGCTGAAAAAGTAGAGCAGCCAGACAGCAACTGCTGAGGGCCCAACATGGGCACAAGTGTGCTTCCCATGGTGTCACAGGGGATAGTACCCAGCAGGTCCCCACAATGGCATGGAACATTGGCAGGCGGTGCTGGGGGGAAGCGTGGACAGCTATGCAGGCACCCCTACCCCAGAACCCGCACCATAGGCAGCCGCCTACCCGCACACTGGAGGGCCTGAGACTGCACACCACCAGCACCACCAGCAGAAGGACATGTCAGCATGGTGGCAGAGGAATACTGGTGGTGGAGGGGGCAGTGGCAGCTGCCCAGAGCAGACCGTGGCCTAGCCCTGTGTAGGTGGGTGCCATGCACTGCAACAGACAGGCCCTGTCTGACGAACAGTTATGGTATCACCAGGGAATGCACTGTCTCTGTGGCAACACAGTGGTGCAGTGCCCACAACCAGTGTGTTCAGAAGCAGAAGGTCACAGGGTCAAGTCCCAGCTGTGGTGCCTGCCAACCCAGTCCCCATATCTTACCCACTGCTAATACAGATAGAACCTTTATTGCAGATGACGTAAACATGCCCAAAACACCTACATTTTACCCTACAGAGCACAGACACCATAAACATGCACATTACCTAGAGCAGAGTCTCCCAAATGCAGTCCTGGAGGGACAAACACCATTCAGGTTCCATGCTGTCTCTAATAAAGATGCCTGTGCTGCATTTCTATGTGCCGCCCCCATGGTATGCAGATGTATCTCATGCATATTCATGAGGGACAGCATGAAAACCCGAACAGTGTCTAGCCCACCAGGACTGGAGTCGGGAACCTCTGCCGTAAAGCAGCGGCCAACAGGGGCAAACACACCCGCACCCACAGGCTCCATTATCCAATGCCTCCTGGAGAGGCAGGATGTTGGGACCTGTGTGCATCTCTCAATGCTAGCACTTGCATACCTTAGCAATGCCACCCTAAACCTGGGAATACGGTACACAGCTATCAAAAGGTTGCTATGATTACTGGCAGATAGCAATTCCGAAGTTAAGTACAATTTTCTGAGTGAGCTGCATCATAGCAACCTTTCTGATGTCTGTGGAGTGTGCTACAGGTCTTGTGTCTGACAGTGTTTACCACCCTGGGGAGTGACCCCAACAGTATTGCATACCATAGCCATGCCTGCACTGTCCCCAGGACTGGTGCGGTGGCCAGGGCTGCCAAACACCTCTATAGTTGCACAATGCTGGCATAGGTGTGGGGAGTGTGTGTTTGTCTATCCAGTGTGTGGTGGCTGCCAACACCCTCCACAGCCCACACTGCTAGCACTGTTGCCAGTATTGGCCTGCCAATGTGCATAATGAGGAGCAAGGTACTGTGGGAATAGCCTAGATAGGGTGGCCTGGCCTGGATTCATCTGTACACAGCATAGGGCAATGGCTCGGACATTGTAGTGCCCGGCCACCACCTGCACGGACAGGGTGGCCACAGCATGTCCTGATGGGAGGTCCCTCTCACCCTGACTGAGCAGTGACCATGGCATGGCTAGGTTCCCCCATAGTGCTATATAGCATTTCTCTCATGTGATATTTATGGGTTCTCTTTTCGGGCCCAATCACTGATATCTGCTTGGTGTGTATGGACTAGCTAGCAGACTGTCTGCAGCTAGTATGTGTCTTGCTGGAACACCTTGCAGGGTGCAGTGGCTGGAGGTTTGCTGCTGGAGAATGTCAGATAGTGGTGGGGGGCAGCTGAGCATGTCCAGGCCTACTGTCTGTCTGCTATTGCTTTATAGATGTGTACAGATCTGCATTGACTGCCCTGTAGAGTGTCTGTTCCCCAGCAGGACTGGGGTTGATGGTCTCCTCTACTGCCACCTTTGCAGGGAGGTAGAATGTGGATCTGTTGGTGGGAGATCCTGTTTCCCACTCTGAGCCCCAGAGGGTGGGTTGTGTGGTAGTAGATAATCCACCTATGGGTCCAAGCACCCCTCCTCCTCCTCCCCATGCACAGAGGCTACATTAACGCGCATTAGGTAACGGTAATGCGCGTT
Source organism: Ichthyophis bannanicus (assembly GCA_033557465.1). Lineage (NCBI taxonomy): Eukaryota > Metazoa > Chordata > Amphibia > Gymnophiona > Ichthyophiidae > Ichthyophis > Ichthyophis bannanicus. The sequence continues at coordinate 167,201,566 of CM066039.1, read as the reverse complement.
AAGGGTACATAACGCGTGTTAACGTCGCCGTACGCAGTAAATCCCGCAGAGGGCAGAGGGAAGGGGTCAATGGGCAGGGAGTGGGCAGAGAGAAGCTCCCATGGCACTACTGCGGGGTAATGAAGGGATGAACATTACCGGGAATGAAAACCTGTCGTTAGCTGCAGATATGCAGGAGGGTGAAACCATTTCAGCGTCAGCAATGTACAACATGGGCAGGGAGCCCAAGAAAAGTGATAGAAGTGCTCCATATGCAGCAACAGCATAGTACCCAATTATGAACGGCCACTATAGCAATGGTGCAAATGTGGCATAGGGGGCTGCAGGCGGGACATCTAGTGGTGGCAGCTGCGGCACAGGGCAGACTAGGCTGTCGCCTAGGAACACAGAAACTAGAAATCAGCAAGACAGCAGCTGACCAAAGCCAAACACAATCCACCTACATCTACCTGGTCCACCCTAGCCAAGAGTTGCTAGGGCACTGACCTGTCATCCCCCCAGCCATCCCTCCCCCATGTGGAAGGGACATAACATTGGTAGGCGGTGATGGGGGGATGTCCATGTATGCCTCCCCATCCCAGACCCCACTCCCTAGGCGACCGCCGACCTGCACAGTGGATGGGCTGGGACTGCGCACTACCAGCACCAACAGCATATGCCCAGACGGCATGGCAGGGGGATGTGTGCTGGTGCTGTAGGGGGCAGTGGCACCTGCCTGCAGTGCACCCAGGCAATTCCCTGTACCAGTACGTGGTGTGCAGTACAACAGAAAAGATCTGGCTGAGGAGACATAAAGGTAGCCTCAGGGACTGCTGTGCATTTGTAGCAACAGTGTGGTGCAGTACACACAGCCAGTATGTCCCAAAGCAGAGGGTCACAGGTTCAGGTCCCAGCCGTGGCTCCTGCAGAGCACAGCCCTATATTTTTTCCCCACAATGCAGATACAACAGCAACATGTGCTCTCCCAAAAACAGCGGCCAACAGGGGTGCAAACACCCACTCACACAGGCTCCACTATCCAAAGCTCCATGGAGAGTCAGGCCGTTGGCCCCAGCACGAAGCCGCAGTTATCACCAGAGCACTATTACTTCCGCCTGCACAGTTTGGCAATGTTGGCACTGTGATCATGACCAGTGTGGCGGGCAGGAATGCCAACCACCTCTATCTTTGCACAATGTTGCAGTAGGTGTGTGTGTGTGTGTGTATGTATGTCTATCCATTGTTTTGTTGCTGCCTACACCTCTCTGGGCCCACAATGTCCCACTATTACCAGCGTTAGCCTGCGAATGTGCATAATAAGGAGCAAGGTATTGTGGGTATGGCCCAGGTAGGGCAGACTGGATCTGCAGAGGGCATAGGGCAATGGCTGGGACAGTGTAGTGCCCAACCACCACCTGCATGGACAAGGCGGCCACAGCACGTCTTACTGTTAGGGCACTCTCACACTTTATTTATTTATTTTATTTTATTTATTTAGCTGTATTTATATCCCACTTTTCACCAGGTCAAAGCGGTCAATTGGGGGATACATTTAACACAAGGGGATATGAGACACATATGCTAATACTTACAGGGAACATGGGCAATGGAGGGTTAAGTGGCTTGCCCAAGACCACAAGGAGTGCCTATAGGACTATAAATCCCAGTCCCTTCGGCCTAAGACTGCTGTCCCCAGGTGGGACTTGAACCCCCAGCCTTCCGGCCTGAAGTACCTTGTCCTAACCACTAGACCACTCCTCCCACACTGACCAAACAGTGACCATGGCATGGCTATGTTCCCACATAGTGCTACATAGAAGCTGTCTCAGGTGATATATGTGTTCCCCCCTTTCAGGGGACCAGTACCATACAACCTAGGTCTGGGTGCGCACAGTTCCATTGTGAACATGCAGGATAGACTGGCTAGTGGAGTGCCTGTGGTTAGTTTGTGCATGGCCGGGACACTTGGTGTGGTGCAGCAGGTACAGGCTGCCTGTGTCTGCTGCTGGTGAATGTCAGACCATGGCTGGGTTACAGCTGTTGTCTGGGGGGGGCAATGTACAGGTGGTCTACTGCAGTGTGCAGTATTGCAACGTACGCATGTTGCATCTTACACGTGTTAGAGTGCACGTGCATTACAGCGTGCACGATAGCTCGCGTGTTGTCTATTTGGGATGTGCGTTGTTACGCACCATATTCTGTCCACATATGCTAAGGCGCCTAGCCATATCTTATAAGACACGTAGGATGCTCTGTACGGTCACGCGCGTCTGATGCTCTGCTACGCACGTTCTCCGCAATGCGCATACAACATAGTACTGCATGCTAATCTAGCAGACACGGTGTCCACTTGGTGGAACATATTTGCATTGTGCCCATTGTGGTTTCTTGGGATAGTGGTTGCAGCTGTGCGTGGCGCCAACATAGGATGTGGGTTGGGGTCCCACAGGTTCCTTTTACTTTTTTTTCATTTGTTCTGCTCTCCTTACCCTACAATGGCTCCAGCTTTGTCCCTTATCCACACACCCTTCCCTCTCTTCACTGTACACTGTGGTGTCCCCTTCATGCTGCCTATCTCACATGCTAGCTGTTATATATGCTCCCTTTCTTTGGGATGTCTGGGTGGGCAGGTGACTCAGAGGTTTGGTATTAGTGTCAGTGAGCTGTGTTTGGGCTCTTCAGTCTACCAGTTCAATTCCCTCTTACTACTTTTTGGATTCCCTGCCCATTTTGCCCTTCTACACACACCATCCACACAGCTGGCCCTTAAGACCAACCCCTGATGCCCTTTCCATTATATTTGTTTACTCTTCTGCATGCTGTTTCACTGCACACCATTTCATGGTGTGTGTGCCTGTGTTACTCGTGGCTCACATCCCCATTCCAGACTGCGTTCTCAGCTGCCTATGGTCTATGGCATTACACCTACAGCTCCTTTTCTCATGTTGTGGCAGGTGCAGGCCTGTGACCCATGGTGTCTGACATAGGCAGGCCAGCATGGCTAGCTTGACCTGTAAATGAGGCCTGTGGAGAGGCATATAGGATTGCACATCCCCCAATATGCTGCTATTGTAAGATAGAACTCAGTAGAAATATTGAATTAGCTTAGGTAAGCAGAACTGCAGAATTAAGAAATGGAAAAATACAGAAAAGACATGTTTAAAAGTTACTGATAAGAAAGAGTACATTTGCAGAGAAATATTGAGGAGTGCTGACAGATGAGTTACAGAACCTTGCTCTTCTGCACGCACAAATGGTCCCATAGCCTTGAAAGTGTGAAAGTAACAAGTTGATGAACTGACCATTGTAATTGGGACTAGAAGGGGGGCAGGCAGGTGTCATGCCTACAGAAGCCCACAGGAGGAACATAATTGGAGAAACTTATCAGTACCGGGACCAATAGAAGGGCTACGGGAGGTACGGGAGCGTACCGGGACCAATGAATTGTTTTTCTATACCTAGAATGGAACAGAAGTCTATAAAAGTTGTTGTAATGCTTGAAAACTTTGCTCAGCCATTTTGAAATTGCCTTGCTTGAGACTTGTGCACAAATAAATGATTTGGACCTTCTGAACAGACTCCTGGTATCATTGGTTTGTCTGCGCTTTGCTGCTACATATTCCTTGGTGCGTTGGCCGGGAAGTTGTGGAATCAAAGTGTATATAGGGCAATATACCACGACTTTCCGCCTCTATAGGCTTGGTCCTGCCGGGATCGCGCCCTTCCGACGAGGGCCGCTCCCTGGCGCCACCGGTCCCTTGTATCGGAGGGAGCTGGTCGGACCTCGGCGGGTGACGAGCCCGGCTGGAGTCAACGCCTCGAACCCGAGTGAGGGGAGTCCGAGGTCCAACTCATGCGCCTGCTTGGGAAGTTTTGAGGACCGGATCCGGTGAGTATAGTTTTGATTTTGGGTCTAGACAGAAATAGAAAGAGCAGTACTGCCATTGGAACTTGGAATTTGGAATTTGTAATCTCGAGATATTGGGAATTGGTAAGAGAGCTTGATCAACTCTCAAGGAAGAGCCGAGTAGCCTGGCATGGGAATTCGCTAGGTGAAACCCTCATCCTTTTTGAAATTTGGGAAAAAGACTAGTCAGAACAGATAGAGACGAATGCATTCTGGGAATACGTTGCTAGCATGATTGTGTGAACGAAGTGTGATTGAGAGGTCTGGCAGCACGGACCAAGTGAAGGCGGACCCCTGATTAGCGCATTTCCTGACCGGGCGACCGCGTTCAGGTCGCGAAAAGGGGGAAGCGATTGTCGTCTTGTCTTGTTATTTGTATTCCCTATACGTTTCCAGGGCCGTGAGGACCCCTTACCCACGGTCCGCCCACCTTTTCCCTTCTGTCTGTTGTTGCGCGCACACATCGAAATGGGAGGGGCGGAGTCTACTAGAAACACTCCATTAGAATGTATGATCGCACATTTTAAAGAGGGATATTCAGGAGATTATGGTATTAAAATGACAGCAGCCCGTTTGCAGATTTTGTGTACTAGGGAGTGGCCAGATCTAGACCCCATCTGGCCCCGAGAGGGAACGTTCACCGTAGAGATTATCCAGTCAATACACCGTAGAGTGCGGGTAGCGCACCCAGATCAGTACCCCTATATAGATTCCTGGTTAAGTATTTGTGAAGATCCGCCCTCTTGGGCGCAGCGCTGTTATGAGGAACAGTGCAGAATAATGTTAGCTAAAACAGATTCTAGACAGAAAAAGGAACAGCCTAGAATGAAAGAGCAGGATAAGAAAGCCAAGAAGAAACCCATCTTGGCAGATCCCGATTCCCCAGAAGTAGTCCTCAGGCAGCCCCGAACCCCAGGACCAGTAAGAATAGCTCGGCGGCGTCCTGCCCCAGAACCCCAGAGACTGCCAGAGCCGAGGCGAGACCCAACCCCTGACCCCCCTCCTCCTGGAGGAGAGGAAGAGAAAGAATTAGCGGGAAGAGAAGAGGAGGATGTAAAAAGTGAGCCAGAAGCGGAGCTAGAAGAAGAAGGAGGGAATTCCCCAGAAGAAGAAGAAGAGGACAGTGTACAAATAATTGAGAAAGCCAGCGCTAGCACTAGCAAGCCAGTGAAAGAAAAACCCAAAGCAAAACCAGTTGAGAAAAAGAAAGCAACTCCTGCAAAGACAACGACAATAGCCCTTAGATCCCAGACCCAAATGACGCCTGGGACGACAGCCAAACTGTTTCCCTTAAGGCAAGTCCCGGGGGTGCCCGTAAAGAATGATAATGATGAAGTGGTAGCGGGACCCCTAACTTATGTGTATATCCCTTTCTCTACAACTGATTTATTAAATTGGAGGTCGCACTATGCCTCCTATACTAGCAAGCCCCAGGAGCTGACAGAATTAGTAACTAGTATTATGGAAACTCACCAACCCACTTGGCCAGATTGCCGTCAGCTCCTGACCACCCTATTTACCACAGAAGAACGAGCAAGAATTAGAAAAGCAGCTATTGAATGGATGGCAGAAAACCCTGCCGCTCCGGCGCAGGGGCAGAATATAATAGATCGTAGAGAAGCAGCTCAGAGAGAATTCCCGAATGAAGACCCCCAATGGGATCCAAATACCGATGAAGGATCCACCGCCCTAGCCCGTTTTCGCCAAGGCTTTTTACAAGGCCTGAGAAGAGGAGGCCAAAAAGCTATGAACCTTTCCAAAGTAGCAGGAGTTATCCAAGGAATAGATGAGAGCCCAGCAGATTATTATGAAAGATTAACTGAAGCTTACAGAATGTATACTCCCTATGATCCCGAGGCACCAGGAAGTTTATGCATGGTGAATTCTGCTTTTGTAAACCAGTCTCAACCAGACATTAGACGTAAATTACAGAAATTAGAAGGGTTTGCGGGCATGAATGCAACACAGTTATTGGAAGTCGCTCATAAAGTGTATGTGAATCGTGATACTGAAAGACAGAGAGAATGTGATAGAAAGATGAAGAAGAAAGCTGATTTTTTGGCTGCGGCCATAGTTGAAAAGAAAAGGGGAGGTGTCCCTAATCGAAGGAGCAGAGGAAGAGGGCGGGGTCAAGGCGGAGGCCGGACCCAGAGACTAGGCGTGAACCAATGCGCCTATTGCAAAGAGGAAGGACATTGGAGAGATACATGCCCGCAACTCGAAGACGCCCAGCAAGATGACGAATACGATCATCAGTGGCGAGAAGAAAGACGAGGCCGTCCCCGAGGCCGAGGAGGAGCCAATCGAGAACAATTCCAGAGAGAGAGGGGAGGAGGAGCCATCCAAGCATTGGCCACACAGGCCCATGATGAGGATGACGTGGATTAGGACAGACCGGGCTCCAAGTTTGCTTTAGGTCTCCAGGAGCCTATGGTCGAAATACAAATAGGAGACCAATTTATGAACTTTATGGTTGATACTGGAGCAGAACATTCAGTAATAAACAAAAAGATAGCCCCATTCACCAAGAAAGCAGTCACCATTATAGGAGCAACTGGTGCCAAAGCCACAAAGTCTTTTCTACAAAACCGAATATGCAGTCTAGGAGGACAGCAAGTAACTCATCAATTCCTTTACATGCCCGAATGTCCAGTACCCCTACTGGGACGAGATATGCTAGCCAAGCTTCAAGCACAGATATCTTTCTCCGAACAAGGAGAAATGCAAATGACAGTGAATTCTCAAGCCAAACCAGCAGGAGTAATGCTGCTGACAGTACCCCGAGAAGAAGAATGGAGATACTACATTGATGATTCGATTCAAGATACCTATTTTGAACAAACTTTAAAGAACATTCATGCACCACTTGAAGTATGGGCAGAAGGCAGTCCCCCAGGCCTAGCCAAGCATATAGCACCAGTGATTGTAACCCTCAAGCCTAGTGCTACACCAGTGCACGTCAAACAGTACCCTCTCCCAAGAGCCGCAATTGAAGGCATTCATCGCCACCTACAGAGATTACTTGAGTATGGCCTACTGAAAGTATGTCAATCCCCATGGAACACCCCACTTTTGCCAGTGAAGAAACCTGAGACAGATGATTATCGCCCAGGTCAAGATTTGAGAAGAGTAAATGATGCAGTTGAAACTATACATCCAGTTGTGCCCAATCCTTACACTCTTCTAGGACTGATACCTGCTGAAGCTACCCATTTCACTGTACTGGATTTAAAAGATGCATTCTTTTGCATAAGATTAGCCCCTGTAAGCCAAATATTGTTTGCATTTGAATGGCAGGACCCCATCTCTGGAAGAGGGGGCCAACTCACCTGGACAAGATTACCCCAAGGATTCAAGAATTCACCTACCATCTTTAGTGCTGCACTAAATCAAGACCTTTCAAGCTATCCAGTAGCCCCGGGGAAGAGAGTACTTCTCCAGTACGTGGATGATCTGTTGATAGCTGCCGTATCAGAAAGAGAATGTATATTAGCCACCAAAGATCTCTTGCAGTTACTAAATGAAGCTGGATATAAAGTTTCCAGAGCCAAAGCACAACTATGCCAAACAGAAGTGAAATACTTGGGTTTTCGTATTACCCAAGGAAGCAGAAGATTAGGCAGAGAAAGAAAGGAAGCCGTATGCAGAATTCCAACTCCAACAACCAGAAAGCAAGTCAGAGCCTTTCTGGGAGCAGCAGGATATTGCCGAATCTGGATACCCAACTTTGCACAAATTGCCAAACCACTGTATGAAGCCACAAAAGGAGAAGAGAAGTCACCACTGGAGTGGGGACTTGAGCAGGATACAGCCTTCCAGAAGTTAAAAGAAGAATTGATGTCATCACCAGCACTTGGACTACCAGATGTCCACAAACCTTTCCACTTGTTTGTACATGAAGCACAGGGAAATGCCTTAGGCATGTTGACTCAGAAATTAGGAAATTGGGAACGACCTGTAGCCTACCTATCGAAACAATTGGACCCTGTGGCCAAAGGATGGCCACCCTGCTTGAGAGCAGTTGCAGCTACAGCACTATTAGTGAGTGAAGCAGACAAACTCACACTAGGACAGAACATACGAGTCACTGTGCCACATGCAGTCCTTGCCCTTATGGAACAGAAAGCAAATTATTGGCTCACCAATTCCCGAATGTTGAAGTACCAGAGCATGTTATGTGAAAACCCACAGATACAACTTGAAGTGAGCCATGCCTTGAATCCAGCTACCTTGATACCCATCAGTGAAGAACTCCCAGAACATGACTGTATCGAAGTCATGGAAACTGTGTTCTCCAGTCGACCTGACTTGACAGATGTGCCCATAGACAATCCCGACCAGATCTATTATGTTGATGGGAGCAGTCTCATCCTTGACGGACGACGCTGTGCCGGATATGCAGTCGTCACTCAACACGAAGTAGTTGAATCATCAGCCCTAGCCTCAGGCACATCAGCCCAGAAAGCCGAATTGATAGCACTCACCAGAGCATTGTTGTTAGGAGAAAAACTTGTGCTGAATGTATATACAGATTCCAAATATGCTTTCACTACCTTGCATGCCCATGGAGCTCTCTATAAAGAAAGAGGACTCATCACATCTGGAGGAAAATCAGTCAAGTATGGTCCCGAGATATTGATGTTACTTGATGCAGTCTGGGCCCCAACACGTGTAGCTGTCATGCATTGTAGAGGACATCAAGCAGGAAAAGGAGAAGTTGCTCGAGGAAATAGATTCGCAGATGCCTCAGCACGACAAGCAGCTATGACAGGACAGATTGCCCCACAAGCTATGCCAATGCAAGCAGCATTGTTTCCAGTACCCTTGAATCTATGGACCCCACGATATACCACCAAAGAATTAGAATACTATTGTGACAAAGAAAATGGAGTATTGAAAGACGGATGGATTGAGCTGCCGCCAGAAGAGGGCAGTCAACCTCCGGGAAGAATAGTAATTCCTGAACTGTTAGGACCATCCTTTGTCAAAGCTTTCCACGAAGCCACCCACTATGGAAAGAGTGCTATGGAGAAAGCACTCAGACCACATTTCTACATCCCTCTGATGACAACCATATCAGCCTCAGTAGCCCGACAATGTCAGATCTGTGCCAAGAATAATGCCAAGCAAGGCCTTATTACAGCACCCCGAGTTCAGTCAAGAGGTGTGACCCCCATGCACAACCTCCAAGTTGATTTCACCGAAATGCCAAAAGCCAATGGATACCATTACCTACTAGTATTAGTTTGTACTTTCTCTGGGTGGGTAGAAGCATTCCCAACCAGAACTGAGAAAGCCCGAGAAGTTACCAAAGCCTTAATGAGAGAGATTGTCCCCAGATTTGGAATCCCAGCAGTAATAGGGTCAGACAATGGACCCTCATTTGTCTCTCAAGTTACTCAGCAGTTAGCAAAAGCTTTGCAGATACAGTGGAAGCTCCACACTGCATACAGACCCCAGAGTTCAGGGAAAGTTGAGCGAATGAATCGTACTTTGAAAGCCCAAATGTCTAAGCTTTGTCAGGAGACACACTTGAAATGGCCCCAAGTGCTCCCCATAGCTTTACTCAGAATACGCTCAGCCCCTGTAAAGTCAACAGGATTTTCCCCTTTTGAAGTTTTGTATGGTAAACCCCCACCAATAGTGCAGGGAGTCAAAGGAAATCTAGCCCAGATTGGTTCAGAAGTAACCAGACAAGAACTCCTAGCTCTTAGTTTTGTTCTGCAGACTCTCCATACGTGGATCCAAGACCAATTGCCTATCAACTTGACGGAACCCTTGCATCCCTACCAGCCTGGAACTTCGGTGTGGATCAAAGATTGGAAGAAGATACCGTTGGAACCCCATTGGAAGGGACCGTACACCGTCATCCTGTCTACCCCAACTGCAGTAAAGGTAGCCGAGATCGACGCCTGGATCCACCACAGCCGAGTCAAGCCCGCCGCCGATCCTGAACCAGAGCGGTGGACAGCAGAGCAGCACCCTGATGTACCCTTGCGAGTTACTCTGAGACGGCAACCAGCAGCATAGACACTTCATCACAAGTGCTTTGCAGTAGCCAAGTCTTTCGAAGAGGATTGCTGTTTTCCATGCAGCAACAGTTTTGTTTCAACGAACCCAATTTGTGTGTGTGATTTGACACACTACCTTGAGACTACGTTGACTAAGCCAGATTTCACAAGCCAACTGAATTGCTAAGTTGGTTAATGTGTGCTGGACATCTCGAGGATCTTCAATCAACACTCAGCACCCGTTAAATTGCTTCATTAGCAAACGGGACGAAGAATAATAGACCGTCGTGATCAAGATCAGCAAGCTGAGGATTCAGAAGAACTCCAATCAACATCAACATGTATCTTTGCTTCTGCTTTGCTTTGGTTGCCTTCTTCGGAGGTTTTGAACAGACTTATGCTCTACCTCCATGCACCGCTTGTATTACCTCTACTAGAACTGGACTGAAAGTAACTCAGACTTTGCTTTACCATTCTTACTATACCTGCAAGGGAACAATAACTCGGTGTATCTATAACACCACTGAACTAAATGTTTGCACTCATGGCAAAATCAAAGCATGCTATAATCCGCATCAGAATCCATCCTATTACACGTTGGAAATAAGATGGAAGGATGCAGATGGACCTATATTAGCTGCTACACCACCACTTAAGGACATTACTAAACCTGCTGTTTTGAATTTTGATGCATGTAATGCTATTAATAGAGATAGTCAGTCCACCTGTGGTACATGGGAGAAAGCGTATCGGAATGACCATAAGTATATGTGTCCAGAAGGTGCCACGGGATGGAGGAAGTGTACAGGTAAAAAGGAACCAGGGTATAGTACTGCTACAGCGGCAGACTACTATTGCCCGTATTGGGAATGTGTTTTCTATGCTACCTGGAACACTGGTATAACTGATGAGAAAATAGATAAACGGATGGCTACTCTAACCAAGCCAACCACAAATGATAAATGTCAGAAAGATGCTTGTAACCCCTTACATTTGCGTGTACATAACCCCCATGCATGGAAACAAGGATATAAGTTTGGTTTACGTATTGCTGGAGGAGGAACAGATCCAGGGACCATTGTATATATTAGATTGAATACTCAAGCCCATAAGTCATCTAAATATCATATTCATAATACCTTTTATGAAGCTATGCATGTAAATAAGTTTGAGATCCCTCACCCTTCACAGAATTTGTTTCTAGAATTAGCCGGAGCAGTAGTATCTAGTCTTAAGATCACAGATTGTTATTTCTGTGGCGGAACCCAAATGGGAGATCAATGGCCCTGGGAAGCCCAAGAATTGAATTATTCCATGATTTACAATCAGACTGAATTACACAAGACTACCAGTGAATGGGTGTTAGCGCACTCAATCGTTGGACGTCTTTGCTTTGCCAGAACTGGACCCCAGTTCACCCAAAAGGTAGGACAGCTGGTCTGTCTTAGCCAGAAATACTATAATGCCACAACTAAAAAGACAGCATGGTGGTCAGGAATCAGACATCCTGAACCTCCTAACCCATTAGCCAGATTTCCTGAACTTGCAGGTCTATGGACTAACCTTGCCAAAGTCCAAGCCTGGCAAGCCCCACCTGGCCTATATTGGATCTGTGGAAACCGAGCATATGCGCAACTCCCGCCACAATGGGGAGGGGCATGTGTCTTAGGAACCATCAGACCTTCTTTCTTCCTGTTAAACACTGAACATGGAGAACAATTAGGATACCCTGTATATACTACCCACAAACACAAAGGAGCATCGAGACAGAGAAGAGAGGCCTTACAGATAGGCAAGTGGGAGAAGTGGCGAGGTGATGATTGGCCACCAGAAAGAATTATTGAGTATTATGGACCTGCCACTTGGAATGATGATGGTATGTATGGTTATCGTACCCCAATTTATATGATCAATCGTATTATTCGCTTACAAGCAGTAGTTGAAATAATAACCAATGAAACTAGTCATGCTCTCACGCTCTTAGCTAGACAAAGTACTCAGATGCGCACTGCCATATACCAGAATCGCTTAGCCCTTGATTATTTGCTAGCAGCTGAAGGAGGAGTATGTGGTAAACTGAATTTAACTAATTGCTGTTTGAAAATAGATGATAAAGGTCAAGTAGTTGAAGAAATTGCTAAAGATATGCAGAGACATGCTTATGTGCCAGTACAGACTTGGCACGCCTTGAAATTTCCTAATTGGTTTGCTAACCTTTTCTCTTGGCTGGGAGGATTTAAGACTTTTGTTATCTTAGTACTAATCCTTGTTGCTGTTGTCCTCTGCTTACCATGTTTAATCCCATGTTGCATGCGTTCCCTTCATAGTGCTATTGATAATACAGTAGAGCGGAAGACCGCAACTAGAATAATGGCTTTATATAAAGCTAGCCCTAGTGGAACTAGTAAGAATCCTTTAATCAGGATGTGAATTTTCTGGAAAGTGATTTAATTCTCACACCTTATTAAATAATAGGGTGAGATTAATCAAAGGGGGGAATGTGGCAGGTGCAGGCCTGTGACCCACGGTGTCTGACATAGGCAGGCCAGCATGGCTAGCTTGACCTGTAAATGAGGCCTGTGGAGAGGCATATAGGATTGCACATCCCCCAATATGCTGCTATTGTAAGATAGAACTCAGTAGAAATATTGAATTAGCTTAGGTAAGCAGAACTGCAGAATTAAGAAATGGAAAAATACAGAAAAGACATGTTTAAAAGTTACTGATAAGAAAGAGTACATTTGCAGAGAAATATTGAGGAGTGCTGACAGATGAGTTACAGAACCTTGCTCTTCTGCACGCACAAATGGTCCCATAGCCTTGAAAGTGTGAAAGTAACAAGTTGATGAACTGACCATTGTAATTGGGACTAGAAGGGGGGCAGGCAGGTGTCATGCCTACAGAAGCCCACAGGAGGAACATAATTGGAGAAACTTATCAGTACCGGGACCAATAGAAGGGCTACGGGAGGTACGGGAGCGTACCGGGACCAATGAATTGTTTTTCTATACCTAGAATGGAACAGAAGTCTATAAAAGTTGTTGTAATGCTTGAAAACTTTGCTCAGCCATTTTGAAATTGCCTTGCTTGAGACTTGTGCACAAATAAATGATTTGGACCTTCTGAACAGACTCCTGGTATCATTGGTTTGTCTGCGCTTTGCTGCTACAATGTGGCACAAATCACTAAACTGAGATGTGTAGATTCAATGTTTTATTGTAAACCGCACTGATCTTAAATAGCGCGGTATAAAAGAAAATGTAATAAATAAAAAAATAAAATAAAATAAATGTCTGCACATCCCTCAGCGCGACTTCTACTGTCAGCACGCCTTAGATTGCAACCCCTTCGGACACGCTGCTGCTTCCCGTCCGCTATGGTGTTCATGTGCGCTGGATCCATGGCACACTGTACCGCGCATTAGCACCTTGTAACATGCGTTACCTGACATGGCTTGCTTTAACAATGCACCGCGCACTCCTTTATATGGGCATCCGTACCATTACCGCGGAACCTAACGTGGGTAACATTACCGCAGTTTAGTAAACATACCTCAAAGTCCTGCCTGTTTGTGCTTATTTGAACAGGACTGACAATAAAGGTCAGAAAAGCTTTTCTTAGCATATCTAAGTTTTACTAGAGACAATGCTCTAGGTTATATCTGAATTTATTTAATGCTCACTGGAAAAAAGGTTTTGTCAGTTTTTCCAGTAAGACATTACTGTGTGAAAGCACCTTGGAGTTTGCTGCAAGGTTTTAAAAGTTACCCAAACCTTGTGAGGAGAGCTCCTCCTTACAGTAGCCTAACCAGCTAAAAATGGCTGGCTCTCTAGGAGAAATACGGTGACTTGGGCATTTGTGAAGTTATTAGAGCAGTGCTTTTCAAACTTTTATCCTGCACGACCCCATTTTAACAACTGAAAATTCATGTGACCCTAGATGATGATGAAATCAAAATGGCAGGTCTCCAGCCTCCTTGCCCTCCCTTCCCTCTAAAGCAGGAAAGCAGCAGCAGCAGTCAGCACAGGAAGTTTACTCAGGAGAAGACAGGGACCTATGAATAGTCATTGGTTCACAGGCAACATGCTGACTGTTGACTTGACATAGGTCACAGTGAAAGTCCAGAGAGATGGGGAAATGGCCATGTTTCTGTGACCCCATTTGGGATCCCGACCCCAAGTTTGGGAACCACTGTGTTAGAGTATTGTCAAATTATTTGGAAATATGTTTTTGGGCCAGGAAAGGTCTGGTGAGGAAACAGGTTATGACTGGGCAGAAGGACCCTGCACTAAAAACTACTGTCATTATATTTCCCCATAAACCTGAAGGAACTTTTACATTTATAGTTGTATAATTCAGGAATAGAGTGGAATGAAGGAGTAACTTAGTGGTTAGCATTCCTTGTGACCTTGGGCAAGTCACTCTCCAGTGCCTTGGAAGAAAAGGCCTGGCAGTGTACTTCCAGTCATATGTTGCCAAGAAAATACAGGGGCTGCTGGGTTGCCAGGAGTCAGCATTGACTGCACTTAAAAAAAGTAATAAATTCAGGAATATATTGTTTGTTTGGTGAAACTTCTGAGTGTTTGAACCAAGGAGATAGTGAGTGAAGTGTATGCCAGGTCCCAGAGAGAGAAAGGAAAAGTAGTTGTGCTATATGAATGTGCAGTTAAGGACCTATAACTGTCCTTTTATTTTTATGTTAGATAGGAAAGGTGGGAAGCCAAAAGGAGAAAACCAGAGAACTTATGGTTCCCAAATTAGAATTTTGCTTTATTGGTTTAAGTACAGTTAGGATGTAGGTCTGTTCCAGTGTTCAAATTCCTGTATGGACCCAGTCCAGAGAAGAGGATCCAGTACTCGATCCTGATCCAGACCAGAACTGGTAGCAACGGGCCCTGACACAAGACAGGCTGGAACCTGGAAGAAAAGAAAACAAAGTAACCCTTGAACACACAGTGTGGGGTTAATAATTGTAAATGTATTCATAATTACTCATAGTTATTTTTCATTTTTTAATATTTTGGGACTTGAAGTGTCCATTTGAAACTTTATTTTGAACTTCTGACTCCAAAGTTCTGGAAGAGAAAGTTAAGAGAAAAACTTGCTGTTTGAAGGACGTGTTTACTAAACTGCGCTAGCTGGTAGCATAGGATTTTGCATGCGGATGGTGCATGATTGGACCACGTGCTAAAAATGTCACATTACCATAGCAAGGTGCGACTGGGTGGAGAGAGGGTGGAGTCAGGCTGTGCAGCTGCGGCAGGCGCAGTAGTCATGCACTAGCTACATAACCACACTGCTAGCGCGGCTGCAGCTAATGCAAGCCCCTGGTCAGGTGTTAGCTATGCACGTCATGCTCCAATGTGCCAACCACACGATTCGGAGAGCACTGTTCATTCGCAAGGGTTAAGAAATATGAAGAGCAGGAGTAGGGCTAATACATTGGAACAATAAGGGACCAATAGGAGATGAGAGCTGAATACCATGCCTGCACTACGCAAGTTTGCTGATTGTGCTTGGTTTCCAGACCACCACCACAATTAGCTGTTATGTATTTAAACAACTAATGTAAAATTCTTTAGAAAGAGTTAAGAATTATTTGCTATATTTGAATAAGATGTTTCATGCTTACTGTAAGCCAGGGGTTATAAATTATAATAAAAAATGTTACCTGGCTGGTTAGGCTGCCAATGGATTGGGCCATTCCCGGGCCACAGATGGCAGCCAGTATATTTTTTCTTCCCCGCAGCTGTGGAGGGGGGGGGGGGGGGGAGAGAGGAAAAGTGCCGCGTTTTTGTTTTCGTTTTAAATGGTCTTGGGAGCTTCAGGGCTGCTTCTAAGCAGCCACGATAAAAAAATTAAAATAAAATGGTTGGAGGAGCTGGGAACCTAGCAGAGGAGAAGAGAGGCATTGGGCTGCAGGAGCAGCTGAAGA
Organism: Ichthyophis bannanicus; assembly: GCA_033557465.1. NCBI lineage: Eukaryota > Metazoa > Chordata > Amphibia > Gymnophiona > Ichthyophiidae > Ichthyophis > Ichthyophis bannanicus. Next base: position 167,185,734 of record CM066039.1, on the reverse strand, counting down.
GCAGGCCGGCAAGGTTTTTATTTTTTTTTAAATGTGATCGGGACCTGCAGAGAAGGCAGAAGCTCCAGTCACTTTCTTCTGGTTTCTTCATGTCTTCTGCGAGCTATCCATTTGTCCTTTCTTCTCTTTTAGATGTTTTCCATTCTCTCTCTATTTCTGCTTTAACATACTGATTGTTTCCCTTTTGCTCTTTCCCCCAATTCTTTCCTTATCCTTTATCATCCATTTAAATTTCACTCTTCCATTCTCAAGCCCCTCTTACTCTCCCAATACCCTACCCATCATAGACTTTTCTTCCACACAAAATATTTTTCCCCTCTCCATTCTCATTCCCCATCCATTCTAGTCCTCCCCCAAAATCAGTTCCCTTATAGTTCTAGACTCACCCAGCATCCACTCCCTTCTAGTCCCATTCTCCCATGCCCCACATCAGCCCCTTTCCAGTCCTATTCCAGCTTTTCATAAGCCCATTTCCAGTGCTAGCCCTCACATCACAGGCCATTTCCAGTCCTAGCCCCACCCACCAATCACAGCCCATTTACAGTCCAAGTCCCCCATCACAGCCTATTTCCAGTCCTAGGGCCCCCCCCCCCCCACGATCACAGCCCATTTACAGTCCAAGTCCCCCATCACAGCCCATTTCCAGTCCTAGTCCCACCCCCCACCATCACAGCCCATTTGCAGTCCTAGCCCCCCTAATCACAGCCTATTTCCAGTCCAAGTTCCCCCCCATAGCCCTTTTACAGTCCAGGTCCCCCCCCCCATCACAGCCCATTTCCAGTCCAAGTCCCCCCCCCCCCCCATAGTCCTTTTCCGGTCCAGGTCCCCCCCCCCCCATCACAACCCATTTCCAGTCCAAGTCCCCCCCCATAGCCCTTTTCCAGTACAGGTCCCCCCCATCACAACCCATTTCCAGTCCAAGTCCCCCCCCATAGCCCTTTTCCAGTACAGGTCCCCCCCCATCACAGCCCATTTGTAGTCCCTCCTCCCGTGCAGCTGCTGCTCCTGCTTCTTACTGAGCAGCAGCTGCAATAAAGTTAATTTAAAAGTAAGGAAACCTGTGAGAAACCCTCCGCTCCTATGAAACTCCTTCTGCAGGGTCCCTGGCTGAAAAGGAAGTGACATCAGAGGGGCGGGCACTGCAGAAGGAGTTTCATAGGGCCGGAAGGCCTCTCACAGGATTTCTTACTTTTAAATTAACTTTATTGCAGCCGCTGCTCTGTAAGAAGCAGCAGCAGCGGCTGCAAGGGGGGGGGGGGGCCAGGACTGTGATCGCAATCGCGATCACAAGCGCAAAGCCGGTTTTCTGCTCTGGCCGCTCCCGATCTCGCAGCCAGAGCAAAAAAACGGCTTTTCAATGGCTGGTTTCAGTTCTCTGCTGGCAGCCGGCCCGACCACAGGAAAACCGGCCAGGCCGGCTGAAATCCGGCTGGTTGGCAACCCTACTGCTTGGATGGGCAGGGCTATTCTTAAAGGGACCATGCCTTTAAGAAAAGGCTGAAACAGCCAAACTTTAAAAAAATGGTTTTAAGAACTAAGGGGAGGGGGAATGATGAGAAGAGTAGAGGAAGGAAGAAAGCTCCGGTGAGCCTGTTTGAGAAGTTGGAACCATCTTCAAGGAATTTACACGGTTTACTGGGCTGTAAACTGTGTAAATGCCTTTCAAATATCAGGCCCAAAGTTCATTGAAGTTACACAGTTAGTGCCGTTGAATATTCCCTTCTAACTCCCCTATGTGTCCCAATGCTATCTAGTTAGCATCAGGGTGTGTCGGGGGCGTTCCGGGGTGAACCAGAGGTGGCAACAAGCGATAACCGGGCAGCAGCAATATTGCATGCTGCCCGGTTAGCGATCTGCACTGAAAAGATAGGTGAGGAAAACCCTCGCCTATCTTTCGGCGCAGGAGCTAACTGGGTAGGCATGCAATATCACTTCTGCCCGGTTACCCAATGCGGCTTCCGGCATGTGCAGCAATCCCTGGATATTCAATGCTGGGGCCACATATGACCTCAGCATTGAATATGTCTGCAGCTGGTATGTGTCTTGATGGAGCGCCTTGCAGGGTGCAGCGGCTGAAGGCTTGCTGCAGGAGAATATCAGATAGTGGTGGGGTGCAGCTTAGCATATCCAGGCCTAATGTCTGTCTGCTATTGTGTTATGGATGTGTACAGAGCTGCATTGACTGCCCTGTAGGGTGTCTGTTCCCCAGCAGGACTCGGGTTGATGGTCCCCCTCTACTGCCACCATTGCAGGGAGGTAGAATGTGGATCTGTTGGTGGGAGACCCTGTTTACCACCCTCAGCCCTGGAGGAGGAGGGTGGTGGTACATAATACTCCGAGGGGTCCATAGGGGCTACACCTGACTGAGACATACAGATATATCCAAGGTGTGTCTGCAGAAACTACCTATCCCACACATTAGCACTGCTGGGGACCTGCAGCATGGCCTATCTCTGCTGTGGACCTGGTGCTGGGCGCCCAACCTCACCCTCAGCGTGAGTGCAGTACCTGCACAATGTGACGGTGTGTAGCTACTCTGTGCCAGTACCACACACGGTCAGTTCCCCCTACCAGGCCGAGGTGCTGATCCTGCGATGTTACCTTGGCCCTACTCCATACTATTTATATAAGTACAATTTAATTCTCCATTAATATTTTTGGACAGTATTTGGAATTAATTGAGATTTAGTACGATTTTTCCCACCATTTTTCCCATTATGATAGATGGTTAATTAGCTTTTGTGTCTCTCTTGGTTATGTACTCCTCCCACATCTGACCTAGAGTAATGCCTGCTGCGTTTCTTTGGTGTTTCCAGTCTCTAGTTCCCAGTAATTGATGCTCTCAATATACATACAAGTTATCTCCAATGGTATACATATGCTTTTTCTTATGTCTTCTTCATTTTAGTTTTTAACTCCTTGCATTTACTGTGTGCCATCGTTTCTACATAGAAGAGGTTTGCATGTCATCTCTACAAATAAGGTAGTAACAATACAAATATGATGTTGACCTTCTTCACAAGGACGGTATTTTAATGTGTCTGTATGGATTTATTTGTGGTCTATTTTGGTGTATTTTCTATCACACAATTTTAATATTTACATTTTATTTGAGTATCGTGTTTCAAGCATTTGAGTTTTATTATATATTATTTATCATTTTAATTTTTATTATTTTTTTAATTTTTTAACTATTTATTTGGGAGTATTATTAATTTTATATTTCCATTATTTAATACATAATTTCTACTATTTATTATTATACATGTATTTTTATTTCTGTATAATAGAGTTAATTGGATGTTTATGAGTATTTGTTCTTTCAGTATTATTTGAGTTTTTAATATTGTTTGTTTCTATGTCTTTAGCACCTATGTAGACAACCCCTGATGAAGGTCTCCGAAACACGGCCTGTGTTGGGTTGCTAGGTCTGAGATTTCAAATAAAGTGTTTTTCCACCTTATCACGCTTTGGACTGTGTGCCTACTTAGCCACCTTACATCTGTGTGCAAAATGATTTCCGCTGCCCCTTCATCAAGAGTAAGATTGAAAAGCCGTCTCTGAAGTGATCTTCCACGAACTGAATTTACAATTTTGAAAGTGATGTCCATGACAGACTTTGTATTGAGTCTCTTGCTTGCCAAAACTTTCTGGTGAATGACGCAATGATAAGAAAGGAAATCTGGGAAGTCGTCATGCTGTCTACAGAGGGCTATGAAACCGTTAACCTCACCTGTCATTGCTCTTGCTCCATCAGTAGTGATGGAAACAAGTCTATGCAATGGAAGATTACACTTTATCACAAAAGAATGGAAAGAACTGAATATTTCCTGACTGGTAGTTCTCCCTTTTAAAGAAATCATTCCAAGTAGTTCTTCTTTAACACTGAAGTCTTCAAAAACCATCCGGATAAAGACTAGTAACTGGGCTATGTCTCTTATATCTGTGAATTCATCCAGTTGGAGTGAGAAAGCAACACAATTTGAAACATCCTCCAACAATTGTTCAGTTGTGTCTCCACACATCTTTTCTATTCACCGCACGACGGTGTTTCTTGACAATTGTACATCTTGAATAGCAGCTATGATCTCTTTCTTATTTTTAAATCCTTCAAAAAGATTGTCAGCTGCTTCAAGAAAACAATCTTTTACAAATTCCCCTTCAGTGAAAGGTTTGCATTTATTTATTTAGACAGATTTGTATAACATCTTATCCTACAATCAAAGTGGTTACATGGCATCACAATTGAGGTTACATTTGACATGAGGGTATTTAACAACATTTAGGGGTATGTTTACTAAACCCTCTTAACGTGTGCGCCGCGTTAGTCTGCAGGATGCCATAAAAGGAGTGGGCGGTCTGGTCAAAAATTAGCAAAATGGGATTAGCGCGCGCTGCGCGCTCCTGTGCACCGCACACCTTAGCACACGACGAACGCGCGCAGGAAGCATAAGCAGGCGCGCTGATGTGCAAACAGAGGAACAGGGCTGCAGTACAATGGTAAAGACACTGACAGATAATGCAGGGGTCATGGGTTCAATCCCCCACTGTGCCCAATGAATAAGGCTGGCTGAGGCACTACCATTTATGTGTAATATTGCATTATGAGGCTTTTTAATTTTATTTTAATTACTGCTGCTAGCAAACGCACTCTCTCAAAGTGCTGTAACATAAGGTGCTGCATAAGGTACCCCAGAGGGCACATTTTAAAGTGCACTGTCCGCCACGGCACCCTACAATGTTGCTTAAAGGGTGGCCTATAGGGCGCCATATAGGGTGCCCTATGAGGCACAGCAAGGTCATAGCACTGTTTTTGATGGCAGCACTGTGCATCTAAACGCATGGAAATCTTAAGTAGGTGCGCTGGCATGCAAGGAGGAATAGCAGTGTAGCACAATGGTTAAGGCACCGACTAATGATACAGAGGTCATGAGTTCGATCCCCAGTGTGCCTAACACGTAAGGCTGGCTGAGGCATCAGCTTTGACATGTATTTATTTAAACGGACTTGGTATACCGCTTTCTCATGAAATCAAAGCGGTTGGCACAGCAAACAATCAAAGAAAGGGGGGTTGTCAGTAGCATGCAGTGGTTGATTTGTCGCAGTGTACTGTGTGAGGGAGTGTGGTTGATTTGATGTGAAGCTATATACATTGTGTGCTTATGATACATATTTACAGATTCATATTTACAATGGTGGCTTTGCTATCTGACTTGGTTGATCAAAAGTCATTCTATGAAGTCCTTGAAATGGTTTTTGAATAGTTCAGTTTTGAGCTGTTTTCTGAAGTCTTTGATGTTGTTTGTTGTTCTGAGGTGGTCTGGGAGAGAGTTCCATATGGCGGGGGCTGCCAGGGTGAAGGCTCTTTTTGATGTGGTTTGGTTTGTCCTGGTGTAGTCTTTTGGAGTTCTGATATTGTTTGATGTTCCCTTTCTTCTTGGTCTTTTGCTGTCGTCAGCTGTTATGAGCTGTTGTAGGCTGTCTGCAGATAGTTTGTTTATTATTTTGAATGTGGTTAAGAGGACTTTGTAGCGGATTCGAGAACTGATTGGTAGCCAATGGAGGTGGTATAGAATGAGTGTGATATGGTCGTGGCTTGTACTGTCCGTTATGTAAGTACTGTTTCCTGCAGCACTTTATTTGTATTTTATTAATTGCTGCCAGCAAACACACCCTCATGTGCCGTAACCTAAGGTGCCGCATAAGGCACCCTATAAGGCACTCCATAGGGCACATTATAAAGTGCACTATCCGCCACGGTACCCTATAAGGTCCCCTATAGGGCATCCTATCAGTCGCTCCATAGAATACTGTATAGTGCACCTTATATGGACGGTAACCATAAGGTGCCCTATAGGGCGCCCTATAAAGTGCCCTCTGAGGCACCTTATGGGTACAGTACGCTGAGGGTGTTTTTGCTGGCAGCACTAATGTACATTAAAAATAGATAATGCTTTGGACAGCCCTATCAAATAACCCCACTGTGGGTTTGAACACATGACCTCTGGCTCCACTGGCAGTGAAGTAACCAGTGGGCTACAGCTGCTAACAAACCCCTGGCTGGCTGCAGAAGGACTGCAAGTCACCACACAAACAGTCTGCTGTGGTCACCAGGATAGGGTTAACCCACCCATACCCATGATGCACTGCACATGCAAATCAGCAGTCTACAGATGGTCACAAGATGGGGTATGCACCCCCCACAGCACCTCGGCCTGGTAGGGGGAACTGACCGTGTGTGGTACTGGCACAGAGTAGCTACACACCGTCACATTGTGCAGGTACTGCACTCACGCTGAGGGTGAGGTTGGGCGCCCAGCACCAGGTCCACAGCAGAGATAGGCCATGCTGCAGGTCCCCAGCAGTGCTAATGTGTGGGATAGGTAGTTTCTGCAGACACACCTTGGATATATCTGTATGTCTCAGTCAGGTGTAGCCCCTATGGACCCCTTGGAGGATTATGTACCACCACCCTCCTCCTCCAGGGCTGAGGGTGGTAAACAGGGTCTCCCACCAACAGATCCACATTCTACCTCCCTGCAATGGTGGCAGTAGAGGGGGACCATCAACCCAAGTCCTGCTGGGGAACAGACACCCTACAGGGCAGTCAATGCAGCTCTGTACACATCCATAACACAATAGCAGACAGACATTAGGCCTGGATATGCTAAGCTGCACCCCACCACTATCTGATATTCTCCTGCAGCAAGCCTTCAGCCGCTGCACCCTGCAAGGCGCTCCATCAAGACACATACCAGCTGCAGACAGTCTGCTAGCTAGTCCATAGTGCATGTTCCTGGTGGAAATGCGTGCACCCAGAACTGGGATGTCAGCATACACAACAAGCAGATAAGTCAGTGACTGGGCCCCAAAAGGAAACCCATAAATATCACATGAGAGAAATACTATATAGCACTATGGGGGTGGCTAGCCATGCTGTGGTCACTGCACAGTCATGGTGAGAGTGATCTCCCAGCAGGACATGCTGTGGCCACCCTGTCTGTGCAGGTGGTGGCCGGGCACTACAATGTCCCAGCCAGTGCCCTATGCCCTGTACAGATGCATCCTGGCCAGGCCACCCTGTCCGGGCTATACCCATGGTACCTTGCTCCTCATTATGCACATTGGCAGGCCAATACTGGCAACAGTGCTGGCAGTGTGGGCTGTGGAGGGTGTTTGCAGCCACCACACACTGGATAGACAGACACACACTCCCACACCTATGCCAGCATTGTGCTACTATAGAGGAGTTTAGCAGCCCTGACCACCACACCAGTCCTGGGCACAGTGCAGGCATGGATATGGTACGCAATACTGTTGGGGGTCACTCCCCAGGGTGGTAAACACTGTCAGAGACCAGACCTGCAGCACACTCCACAGACATCAGAAAGGTTGCTATGATGGAGCTCAATCAGCAAACTGTGCTTAACGTAGGAATTGCTATCTGCCAGTAATCATAGCAAACTTTTGATAGCTGTGTACCGTATTCCCAGGTGTAGGGTGGCATTGCTAAGGTATGCAAGTGCTAGTATTGGGAGATGCACGCAGGGCCCAATGTCCTGCCTCTCCAGGAGGCATTGGCTAATGGAGCCTGTGGGTGTGGGTGTGTCTGCCCCTGTTGGCTGCTGCTTTATGGCAGAGGCTCCCAAATCCAGTCCTGGTGTGCCAAACACTGTTCGGGTTTTCATGCTGTCCCTCATGAATATGCATTATATACATCTGCATACCATGGGGGTGGTGCATAGCTATGCAGCACAGGCATCTTTATTAGAGGCAGCATGGAACCTGAATGGTGTTTGGCCCTCCAGGACTGCATTTGGGAGACTCTGCTCTAGGTAATGCGCCTGTTTATGGTGTCTTTGCTCTGTAGGGTAAAATGTAGGTGTTCTGGGCATGTTTACGTCATCTGCAATAAATGTTCTGTCTGTATTAGCACGTTGTAGTAGTGGGTAAAATATGGGGACTGGGTTGGCAGGCACCATAGCTGGGACTAGAACCTGTGACCTTCTGCCTCCAAACACACTGGTTGTGTGCACTGCACCACCGTGTTGCCACAGAGACAGTGCATTCCCTGGTGATACCATGACTGTTTGTCCGGCAGGGTCTGTCTGTTGCAGTGCATGGCACCCACCTACACAGGGCTAGGCCATGGTCTGCTCTGGGCAGCTGCCACTGCCCCCTCCACCACCAGTACCCCTCCGCCACCATGCTGACATGGGCTTATATTGGAGACAGCATAAAACCTGAATGATTTGTGGCCCTCCAGGACTGCATTTGGGGGACTCTGCTCTAGGTAATGCGCATGTTTCTGGTGTCTGTGCTCGGTGGGGTAAAATATAGGCGTTTGAACCATGCGTATGTTCTCTGCAATAAAGGTTTGTCCTTACTATCACGGTTTAGTAGCGGGTAAAATATGGGGACTGGATTGGCAGTAGCCCCAGCTGGGACTTGAACTTGTGACCTTCTGCTCCTGAACACACTGGCTGTGTTCACCGCACCACACTGTGCTCACAGAGACAATGCAGTCCCTGGAGATACCATGGTTGTTTGTCAGACAGAGCCTGTCTGTTGCAGTGCATGGCACCCACCTACACAGGGCTAGGCCATGGTCTGCTCTGGGAAGCTCCCACTGCCCCCCTCCACCACCAGTACCCCTCTGCCACCATGCTGACATGCCCTTCTGCTGGTGGTGCTGGTGGTGTGCAGTCTCAAGCCATCCAGTGTGCAGGTAGGCGGCTGCCTATGGTGCGTGTTCTGGGGTAGGGGTGCCTGCATAGGCGTCCACGCTTCCCCCCAACACCGCCTGCAATGTTCTGTGCCCTTGGGGGTACCTGCTGGGTACTATCCCCTGTGACACTGTGATAAACACTCTCGTGCCCATGTTGGGCCCTCATCAGTTGCTGTCTGGCTGCTGTTCAGTTTCAGCATTCCTAAGTGCCACCTAGGCATCTGCCTAGTCCACACTGTGCCCCAGCTGCACCACAGCATGTGCCGCCTGCAGCCCTCTGTATCCCCTTTCCCAGCATCTGTCCAGTTGCCCATTCCGACATGCCCGCCTGCTGTTGTGGAACATGTGCATGCCATAGATAACCTGTCCAATGGAGAGGGAAACCCTGATCAGTGCTATTTCACTGTGGGATCATTCACCTTGTATGGGGACGGAGCGTAGACCCTTCCAAAATTCATATTTATTTTTTGGGGCTTTCTTGGGAGTGTTTTTTGATGTTCCCCATTACTATCACTATTGCCCAGCTTGATTATGATTTTTTTCTAATTTGTTGGGGTCATTTTCAATGTTTATTTGCACTTTTGTTCCGTGCACATGTATCACACTTATCACTTTTTTGTAGGTTTCCCTGGTTTTGCTGTACATTGCTGACAGAAATGGTTTCTTTTCCCTTTAAATCAGCTCTAACGCGAGGTTTTCACTTGCGGTATTTTTGGCCTCGAATTTCACATCGTTAGTGTGCGGGGAGCCTCTCCCCTCCCACTCTCCACTCTCCACCCATTGACCCCTTCTCTCCGCCCCTGGGGAGCCTTTCCACGCCTTCAGTGTGCGTGAGCGCGCACTAAAGCACATTTTTGCCCCGTAAAGCGTCATTAGCGTGCGCTAAGGTACCTTAGCGCGCGCTCATGCGCGCCGCGCACGTTAAGAAGGTTTAGTAAACATACCCCTTAGACAGCACAATTGGAGGGTTACATTTAGCATGAGGGTACCTTCGTGAGTCTAGATGGGCTGATTGGGCATTGAGTTGGCAGGGGTAGTTGTAATACTGCTCAGGTGGGTACTGTTGTCTATCTGCTCATAGGTTTCTTTCAAGAGCAGAGTTTTCAGGTTCTTGCGGAAGTCTGTGATGTCTTCTAATTCCCTTAGGCTCACTGGTAGGGAGTGCCATTATTTATTTATTATTATTTATTGAACAGTTTTATATACCGCCTTTCAGCAACATCAAAGCGGTTTACATCAAACAAAACTAGAACATTAAATTGTAACTTATTCAAACAGGTAACTTATCAGCGTACAAAGGAAAGGTAGGGTGTCATTAATGATTTACATGGTTGATTATAGGGTTAAATACTAAACATATTTACAAATTTACAATATTTACAAATTTATATTTGCCTATTCGTCTTTTCTGGGTGTAACATGTTGCATTGTATATCAATGGAATTCTCTATGCGACGATTATTCGGATTGTTTGCTATAGACCTTGTGGAGAGTTGGGTGTTGTATCAGATGAGATGAGTGTGGTAGTGTTAGGTGGATTGTATTGTGATGGATGGGAGTACGCTTGGGTTTAAGTGGGGAATAGTTCATCATTTGGTTCTGAGGTGCCAAAGTACTCTATAAAAAGGTGTGTTTTGAGATCTTTTCTAAAAGTTGATAGGTCAGTAATAATTCTAAGTTTGTCCGGCAATGCATTCCATAGTGAAGGGGCAGAGAAGCTGAACGCTCTGTTTGTTGTGGTTTTATTGAATTTTGTGAAGGAGTTGGGAATGAGTAGAGTATTCAGGTTTCGTTGTCTCACTGTTCTGTTCCTTGTGTGGTTTCTTAGTAGATCAGATAGATACGATGGTGCTATATCTCTTAAGAGTTTGAACGTTGTCATGATAACTTTATATTTTATCCTGCTTTGTTTGGCATCCATAGTGTGGATGCCAGTAATGATGGAGCTCTTCTTGAAGTATTTTGTTTAGTCTTGTGGTATCCTGCAGGTGTGTCGATCATGTTGTCATTATTGTTCCTTCTTGGTCTATTACTGATATCTCTCGTTATGATCTCTTGTAGTGCATCTGCCGATAGATGGTGGATGATTTTGAAGATAATCAGGATGGTTTTAAATTTTGCTCTGGCCACCACTGGAAGCCAATGTAGTTGTTGTAAGACTGGGGTGATGTGCTCAGATCTTGGAGTGTCAGTAATGATGCGTGCTGTAGTGTTTTGCACCATTTGGAGTGGGTGTAGGGTATGCTGGGGGAGGCCTTGCTATAACAAGTTTCCATAATCAAGCAAAGGTGTGATGAGTGCTTGGCACACAGTGCGGAAGTGGTCTTGGCAGAGTAGTGGTTTGATCTTTCTTATACATTTATTTGCGATCAGCTTGTTGACCTTGAAGGATGCTATGGTTGCATTGACCGAATGTGACTTTGGCTTCGCCATTAACTGTTACTGAGTAGCCAATTTCAATTTTAGTTCTTTGAGCTTCAGTTTACGAATTTCACTTTTGGGTGGAAAATCAGCATCAAAATTATTGCTATGCAAAGCCTTATAATGACGTTCCAGATTACCCTTTTTTGGGCAAGGATACTGGGGCGTTACAAATTAGACAACAACACTTGTCTTTCACCATGATGAAGTAGCCCACTTCCCATTCATCATGAAAGTGGTAGGTTTTGCTCTTCTTTGGAACACTCATCTTCGTTATACTGGGGTGGCTGGATGTAAGAAGGCCAAATCTGCTAAGTTAGTATAAACACTGGCTGAATCTGGTCCAAAACTGTCACTGTCCCAAAGTATTAAAGATCAACAGGAACTGAAGACCTCTGGATGTTGTGCAATACAAGGACTGGAGATGCCACAACCACACATGCAGTTCTAAAAGTAAAAATAAGAATTCATCATACTGGCACCAATAATCAAATACCACCAAACAATCATCAAAAAAACTCAAACACCTGTCCAGCAAACCAAATAAAATCAAATACCGCCAAACAAGTTCAATACCACCACACGCGATTTAATAAATTCTGCACACAGTGTAGAATCAACGCAAAGGCTAGGCAAAATAAAATTGCAGAGGCAAGCAAAGGTCACAGTGGTTTTAACCAATCAAAGGCAAGGCATAGGCAAGTTAGAACAAAATTGGAAAAGCCCGCCAAAATCACCAAATTCTTGACACTTTGTTGTGTCTGCCCAAAAACGTTTAATGAAAGCGAACTATAAAGCGACCAACGACCAGCACACGACACAACTAATACAGTAAGTGTATTCAGGTAAAGCCCGGGTGAATGGATATCGCCCGGTATATAACACACTTCTAAGGGGTGTTGGGGTGGGGGCAGGAATGGGTGATTCTGAGAGGCAGGAGACCAGGTATGACGCCGGGCCTGTGGCATCTCGTTGCGGGGCGTGGGTGGCAGCTCCCTGGGGTACCCACAAAATATTGGCACAAAACCAAGCGCCCCCAATACACCCATAGGCAAGATTCCCGCAGGCAGGGAAAAAGACAGGCAAAGGATCAGCAGCGGCGGCAAGCCCTTGGCAGACGACCTGCTAGCACGAGCTCTCTCCTAGCGACGGGGCAAGCTGCTGGAGAGATGGAGCCAAGTGGGTCTGGCGATCTACCTCTGACCCCTCCGCGATCTACAGGTAGATCGCGATCTACCTGTTGGACATGCCTGTCCTATAGTACCACAAGTTCAAGCTTCCACTCTCTCTTCACTTTTTTGCAAGAAAGCATCCTCTGCGTTTATCCCATAACTTTTTGAAAGTCGTTATTCTTTCAGCTTCTACCAACCATTCCAGAAGGGCATTTTAGGCATCTAACACCCTTTCTGTGAAAAAAATATTTCCTCATGTTATTCTTGAGTCTATACCGCTGGAGATTTATATCTGGGCTTGACGGACTTCAGTCTGACCCAGTATGGCTTTTCTTTTGTTCTTATCATGATCCTTTATTGTAGGGGATGCCCTCTTATTGGACAAGCTCAATAGATCTCTGATTAGCTTATGTGAGGTACGTTCCTTTTATCAAGTCAGTGAAAAAAGCGGACCAGTTATATATGTACACACACATCAATCATGTCATCTCCTAACTACAACTGCTCTGCTTTTTTCACTGACTTGATAAAAGGAATGTACCTTAGAAAAGCTAGTCATAGATCTATTGAGTTAGTCCAATAAAAGAGCATTATCCTCCCCCTGCAGTTAGCGTGAAGCTCTGTCCTAGTAACACACCCCACACCCACATTACCAGATGGGGCTTAGTAAATATGCCCTGTCACAATGGATTCTTCACATTTATCAATCTTCTCAAACTCTTGTGTTCGAGACTCAGACTTTACAACAACATTGTGCTGGAATTCAATTTTAGTCCAAATGACTTTTTCTAGTCTAGTGAAGGCTTGCAAAATTATATCAATAGAAGTTTCCTTTCAGTTTGATCTCAACATTTTCTGAAAAATTCCTCCATATAACAAACGTGATCGAGCAGAACATTTTGTTGATCTGTATCGCCATTTTTATCTCCCCTTGACAGGTTTAACATGGCCATGAAAGTATCTTTCTGTTTCTCAGATTTACTAGAGAGATCCTTTGATTTCATCCCCAGGTGCTAGCTTAACTCCAAATCCTGAAACACTTGCAGAATTTTCTGTCAGTGCTATTGCACCATTGCACCGAGCCTGAGAAAGAATCCATCGAATGCTGACCCAGAGACTTCTCCGCGGTATCCAATGAACTCAGTAGATCATTATTTGACCGTGAGATCCCAACAGAAATGAGGGATTGCATTCCCAAAGTAGGACTCAAACAAATTGTGGCAAGACTCGAACTAGAAGACTCATTCATAGAGAGTACAGCAGGGGAGTTCTAGTGCTGAATCTTGGAGGCAGGGAAGCATTCCAAGCTGGGAGCAGAATTGGTTAAAAAACTACTGGTTCTCAGTTTGCTGGTTTGAGCCTCAGCTGCAACTCATTTTACCAAGAAAGGAAGGAGGGATATCTTTTAAGTCTCCCCAGAGTTGGTTGGTGGTTTCCCTTTTGGGTTTTGTTTATTACTTGCTGATTTATTTGATGACTTTATTTGCTGATTTATGTTTTTATGTTGTATGCCTTTTGTACTTTACTCTGTTGTGCAACCTTGTATTGTACTGGTTTGATGCTGATTTGTTTGGTGTGGATATGGAAATTTGAATAAACAAATTTCAACATAAGTCTCCCCAGAGTTAATTGGTGAAGCAGGAAAGAGACATGGACATGGCCTGCCTCAATCTGCTATTTTGTGTTCCCTATATCTTCATAGACTCTCTCAGCCACTTGGTAATGTTGGACCAAACCCCAAAAAAACAAAGACCCTTCCTTTTCTGTTCCTAGGCTACCTTGGCTTTCAGGACTATCTCCTGGAATCCAGACACTCGTCTTATAAGATCTGACTTCTCACAGGAAGGTTTTCAGAGGTAAAAAAAACTTCCTGAAAACTCCATGCAATACCTTCTTCAAGCCCCAGGTCTCCTGGCACAAGGACCACAATCCTAAGGAGTCCAGCAGCTCTCCTCACAAGACTTGGTCATTCCACTGGAGGGGAAGAAAGAACTGAAAGACTTTTTTGTTTGTTTTTTTATCAAGTTGGTACTAGGGATCCAGCACCCCAGAATCTAGGTACTCCCTATTTGTAAGCCCCAGCCGCTCTACAAAATAGCAGAAAAGAGAGACCAAAGACAAGAAATACCCCAACTCAAAATGACATCATCAATAGTATCTGAATATCTCCTTCTATATTCCTAATGGGAAGCATACTTTATATAAACACCCCCACTTTACACACTGGCAGGGCGCCAGGTTGATGAGTCATATAGCGCACATTTCTAGATTGGGACGATCCTGCATATAGGCCAGGTCTGGACAAAGAATATCTGCTGCCCTAGGTGAAACCTTAGTCCTGCACCATGCCATGCTCCCCCTGAGGCAGCCAAGGTCCTACTCTCCTGTCCCAGGCATCCATCATCTTCTCTTCCCTTCTCCCTCAGCTGGGGAGAGGGGTGGCACTGCGATTCCTTTACAATGCTTTAAAGCAGTGGCAGAGCATGCTGCTTTGGCACCACAATGGGCCTTGAAGCACTCGCATTCATGAGCACACTCATGATTTGCCGTTCCTGCCCCCTCTGATGCACACTTCCTGTTGGAGGGGGCAGGAGCAGCAGGCCATGAGTTCACTTCTTATCTTTCTCCTAAACCCGCATTCCCCCTTTCTCCCTTTCTGTAAATAATACTGTCATCCTCCCTGTTTCCTTGACTCATAACTTTGGGGTCATCTTTGACCCCTCTCTCTTTCTCTACACATATTGAACAGATAGCTAAAACCTGTATTTTCTTCCTCAACATCAGAAAACTTTATCCTTATCAATACCCTTATCCATTCTCTCATCACCTCCCATCTAGACTACTACAACTTGCTCCTTGCCGGTATCTCATTGAATCATCTATCTCCCCTTCAATCTGTTCAAAATGAAGCTTCATGGTTAATCTTCCACCAGTGTCACTATGCTCATGTAAGCCCTCTTCTCAAGTCTTTTCATTGGCTCTTTATCTGTTTCCGCATACAGTTCAAACTTCTCCTACTGACCTACAAGTACATTCATTCTGCAGCTCCTCTTTACCTCTTCTCTCTTCCTACACCTCTTCTCAGCAACTCTGCTCATCAAGCAAATCACTTTTATCCATGCCCTTTTCGTCTATTGCCAACTCCAGATTTTGTTTGCTCCACACCTTGCTTCATGTATGCCTGCAATAGACTACCTTTGTCAGTACATCAGGCTCCATCTCTGGTCCAATTTAAATCCAGACTGAAAACTCATCTCTTTGAGGCTACTTTTGGATCCTGACCCTTTTATTCTCCTGTCTACACCCATATGCCTTTTAGTAATGCCCCTTAAGAATTACACAATTCCATGTTTGTTCTGTTTGTCTGTCTTGAACAGATTGCAAGCTCTGTTGGGCACAGACTATCCCTTATGTGTATGTGTACAGTGCTGCATGCATATGCCTAGCAGTATTATAGAAATGATAAGTACAGTCAAACCTCGGTTTTCGTTTGCCCTGGTTTTCGTACGTTTCGGTTTTCGACGTCTTTTCTAACTGAGATTTTGTCTCGGTTATCGGATATCGCCTCGGTTTTCGTAAAGAATGGCGCTGGTCTGTATACACTGCCCGCCCAGTCCCGGCAGCACTACCCCCCGGAAGTCCCGGCAGCACTACCCCCCGGACTCACCGATCGCGTGTTGAGAAGTGAAAGTCAGCTGAGCAACATCCTCGAGCCAGAGTCAGAGATGCAAGGATTGCACAGAGAGGAAGGCCCCGATCTCTCCACTGCCTGCCTGTTCTCTGGAGCGCCCCCTCAGGCTCGGAGGTAGCAGGGTAGCTGTCAATGTAAGCAGGAGATGTTGCAGTGCCGTACAGTACAATATCTGTGTGTTTGCTGTCCTGTGGACGATCGGGCAGGTGAGAGAAGTGACAGGAGCTGGGTGTCTGGAACGGATTAATTGAATTTACATTATTTCCTATGGGAAATATTGCTTCGGTTTTCGTACGTTTCGGTTTTAGTCAGACTTCTTAGAACGGATTAATCATGAAAACCGAGGTTTGACTGTAATAGTAATAACAGTAGTAGTAGTAGTAGAAGAGAGGAAACACTTTATCCACATATGGTATCAGTGCCCAGTGAACCATTCAGGAAAGACTGGGAACCTTAAAATATTTTTAGTAGAACTGCAGACAGAAGAAAACCAAGAAGGAATGGATAAACAGGGCATTTAGTATTTAGGAGCAGTTTGATGTGAAGTGGCAGCCACATGGAAAAATTGCACTGCACTGAGGATGCATCAATGGCATAATAAAATGTATAATTAGAATGGAGAGGAGAGGGAAGGGAAGAAGAAAGGGAAAAAAATGAGTTGGCAAATATAAAGTATGTAAATTCCTAATGTTCCGTTCTAATATTCAACTCTATTTCACTTTACTAATAATATAAATGATCATTTTTACACTAAAGAAATGTTAAATAGAAAAAAAAGAGATTAAATATGTGGTTGCCTAACTCTGATTTATTGTTTGTGGGATTTATTTATTTATTCATTGTTCATCCTCCATCTTTGAACCCCCTCCTTACCTAAACAATATGCCCAGGTGACTCCGGAAAATCCTTGGCTTAAGGGCTGGTGGGGAGCTAGCTGTCTTTGGGACATGTTTACTAAAGTGTGGCAGGGAATGCGGAGTTAATGTATAAAAATACTGCACTCTTACCATGCCAGAGCCCAGTAACCGCGGTAGACACAAGGGGGGTATTCTGAGCCATGAATAGTGGGGATGGACGGCCCAACGGAATGTCCATCCCCGCTATTCATGGCTTTTCCTGCCCCCAAATAACTTCCCTGCCTCTCTAGCTTGGAATATTTGAATCAAGTTGATTTCATACTTGTTTTATCGCTTTATGTTTTTTTTAATGATTAGGTTAATTGAGGGCATATGTGATTGACTATTGGTCGATGCTTAGGAGTGGATGATCATTTATATTCTGACACCAACCATATGTGTGCTAAGACAGCTAAATGCTTGTGATTTTGTGATGGTTGGAGGGGTTTTTTTGTATAGATTCCCCTGAAGCAAGACTTACTAGTCTGAAATATGATGTCATATTGAGTATTATTGTAATGTGATGAATTGTTTCAAGTAGATGTTGGATGTTATTTGTTTAGATATTGCATTTTCACTTACAGATGAGACCAGTGAATGAGAGTGCTGTGACCTATTACATGGAAATAGGTTCTCATCATAGTCCTAAAGCAAATACCTGAAAGTCTATCTGTTTATGTTTTCAGCTGTATAGTTTGATTGAAACATTACTAAGCATTTGAAGTAAATGTAACAGTAAGTTGTTTGATGTTGAATAATGACATCCTGGCAATGTCCCAGTTTTTATACTCTTTCCTACTATTTCCTTTTTTAATTGTTTTATTTGATTCTTTTAGGAAATATTGGACATTAAGGGGTTGAACTGCAAGGATGCCAGTAATGTTGACCACAACTGTATAACCACAACTTTGTATATTAGTCCCTATTCTTAATATCTTTCCGTAGGTTCATAATCCATTATTCAAAGCTTTCTGTTACATATGTAAATAGTTGATGTGCATATTTCCCTAAGTTATCCAAGTTGTATTACCCTGTTCTCTGTAAAACCTAACGTTTGTTCATTATGGTTCGTTGTTCCATGTAAACCGCGCTGATACTAAATAGTGCGATATATAAGAAACTAAAATAAATAAATAAAGGGATCCACTGTGTCTGTCTCATGCCATTGTATTTATTTATTTATTTTATTTATTTAACATTTCTTATATACCACCTTTCATAATATCAAGGTGGTTTACATTGAACAAACTGAAATTACATTGAACAGGTCATTATAACTTGGAGATAACTATTTTACAGGGAACATGGGCAATGGAGGGTTAAGTGGCTTGCCCAAGATCACAGGAAGCACCTGTGGGACTAGAAACCCCAGTACTTCCAGCCCAAGGTTGCTGTCCTCTAGTGGGATTTGAACCCCCAGCCTTCTGGCCTTAGGTACCTTGCCCCAACCACTAGGCCACTCCTCCACTCCTTTTGAACTTTATCACTGTAGTTGCCCTCACCATCCGGAGGGCATTCCATGCATCCACCACCCTTTCAGTGAAAATTATTTCCTGATGTTGCTTTTAAGTTTACTTCCTTGTAGCTTCATTGTATGCCCTCTAGTCTTACAGCTTCCCTTTCTTTGAAAAAGGTTCCTTTGTTCATTGATACTCTTTAAGTATTTAAAAGTCTGTATCATATCTCCCCTGTTCCTCCTCTCCTCTAGGGTATACATATTTAAGTCTTCATGCCTCTTCTCATACGTCTTCTGGTGCAGGCTCCGAATCATTTGGGTCGCCTTCCTCTGAAGGCTTTCAAGTCTTTTAATGTTCTTTGTGGTTTCCAAAACTGAACACAATATTCCAAGTAAGGCCTCACCAACGACTTGTACAGGGACATTAATACTCCTTTCTGTTGGTTATTCCTTTCTGTATGCAGCCTATCATCCTTCTGGCTTTAGCAACTGCCTTGTCACATTGTTTTGCCACCTTGAGGTCCTCAGACACTAGCATTCCAAGGTCCCTCTCCTTGTCCATGTCTCTCCCCTCTACTGCATATATTTCCTTTGGATTTCTGCATCCCAAGTGCATGACTTTGCACTTCTTCGCAATAAATCATAACTGCCAAGCATTAAACCATTCTTCCAGTGTTTGCAGCTCTTTCCTCATGTTGCCCACTCCTAAGTGTGCACGCTGTTGCAAATTTTTGTGTCATCTGTAAAAAGACAGACTTTTCCATTCCTTCCTTCCGCAATATCACTCACAAATACATTAAACAATATCGGTCCCAGGACTGATCCCTAAGGCATGCAAGCATAGCAAGTGCAGCTAGCACCTGGTCAGAGGCTGGTGTGTTTGTGCAGCTAGTGCACGACTACCGAACCATCCCCACTGCGTACTCTGATTCTGCCCTGTCTTCACCTTAACCCTGCTTATTTGCATGCTTCTTGGCTAGTGCAGGAATTTCAGTGTGGTTAGCTTTGGGCCATGTGCCCCTTGCTACTATGTGGCCCAAACATGTGCCAATTGCGAGCTGAGCCCCATGCTACCGGCTAATGCACTTTGAGAGGCACCCTCAGCACTCTCTTTGGTCAGCAAAGGTTGCCATGGAGATGATAGCCAGCTTCTCACCCAAGGCCCGAATGCACCACCATCTCTACTGCAAATCCAGATCCAAAACTCTGGGAGACATGAATCCAACATGTAGCACTGTGGCAGAAGCCAGAGCATGGGTCAGACCCTATCTTTATTGTTCTATATCAAAAGCACTTACAAGATTTTGTTTTGTTAATTTTTTAACACAGGAATAAAGAAAAGTCCTCGCTGTTGCAGGTGTTGCTGTAATTACAGTGTTTACCATTGCTGTGTCCAAACTCCACCTGTGCTAATGCAGCAGGTATAATGTTAGCAGATTAGAATGGACTGTAATATGAACCATATAGGTAGGAATAGAGGAGCAAATTTCCTTAGCTAGTAGCTACTTATAATCAGGTTCCCACGCTGCTTTACACTACAAGTGCAGTTATGTATTTGCAGGTGTGCATTCTCAGCAAAAGGGGAAAGTGAGAACAGGGCTGGCGTGGTTGTATTTGGGATCTTTAAAATTCATCTCACTGAGACTGATGTGAATTAGTGGGGTGGTGGCCCTGGGGTACCAGTGAGTGAGAAAGAGTAGGTAGGAACTTTCACCCTCATAGGCAGACACACTCATGCAAACAAACATACTCCTTCCCTTGTTTTTCTATTTATCTTCCTCTTCCAGGAAAGAGTCCAGCACTGTTACTTCCCTCCCTCCCCCCCCCCCACTCTCGCCTAGCCCATCATTCCCAAGCCCAGTTCCAACACCCTTTTCTCTTTCCCTCTTTAGTTAGGCAATTTCTCTTTAAAATTGCATATTCCCTCTTCTTTGCTCTCCCTGTTAGAGACACCTATAGACAGGATTGGCTTAAGAGGTGAGCCACTGAGGCACTGGCTCAGGGTGCACCTCAACAGGGGCGCAGGAAGCCTGCCTCACTGACTAACTTCCAGCCTGCCCTCTGTCTCCCCAGCCATGGCATTAACATAGACAGGGGAGCATTTGTTTTTGCTCCCGCAGCTGTGCTATATTCAAGCCGTCAGCACAGCAGCTCAAGTATATCACAGTCACAAGAGCAAAAGTTAGGGCATCCTGCTAGAGAGGTTCCATTAAAAATTAAAGTAACCCAGATACCTTTAAGTACAGAGCAGACACAGCTGAAAGATTCCAAATTACCCCTGTCAATTGATAACCATATTGTTAATATTGTAGAAAGGGACTTAAAGGGGCTAGGGTCTCACAGGGAAATGTTTAGAGTGTAAGAACAGCTCTGAATATTCTGTCTGTATTACAAGGGGGTGTTTATGAATAAGTGAAGGTTACATCTTGCGAGACAGAATGTTTTTGTTTACAGGAATGCTTGTCATGACTAGAAGTATTCAATATGTCTCTGCCCAGCTTGACCTGAAACATGTAGTGTTTAGCTTGATCTATAACATGCAGATAAACAAAAGTAAATAAAAAAGCATGATGCAGAGTGATAAGACAAAATTGTACAATGTGGCAGTTTTTCTTAATAAAGGAAAGTGCTGCAGAGAAGCTAAGGGAGAGGTTACAGAAGACTGCTCAGGTTTGCAGACCTGTAAATCCCTCCTTAAGGCTTTAAGCAGACCTTGTTATGGGTATAATTCCGTATGTTTTGTTTCCACTTCATTTCTTCTCACTTGTTTCTAAAGATCAGAGATAAGAGACCAAGGGCTGAGGAAGGATCCCTTTGTTTGTTTCCCGCAGCAGGTAGTCAGGAACAGATTACACACAACAGTTGGTATCCGTGAATTCTCGGATCCTTTTTCTCTGGGTTGGAGGCAAGTCAGAAGAACTGTATGATGGGTGATTTGAATGAATGGCAAGGAAAGGCATGGGTGTTAGCTTTTAAGAAAGGCAGCCCATCTTATTGTATGCATGTTAAACCCAGCGATGTTGTTATAAACCCTGTAGCATGATAGCATTCAATGACTAGTGGTAATGAAGCATTACAATTTCCCTTAGGAGGGATTCTGTCGAAGGATAAGCTCTGATATTTGAAACATGAAATGTCAGTCAGTGATTTAGGGGGACCGCATACTAATCCTGAATGGATCAATCTTATATTGTGGGAGACAATGACACATGAAAAGTCTTAAGGAAAACATTTGTTGTTTACTACTGCTACTACTGAGCAATTGTATAGCACTACAAGTCATACGCAGCACTGCACAGACATGTAAGAGACAGTCCCTGCTCATCAGAGCTTACAATCTAGTCAAGACAGACAACACAGGTGTACACAGGGATAAAACAAGGGGGAAAGGAAAAGAAAAAGGAGATAAGGTGAGTCAAGATCCAAAAGCAACAATGAAGAGGTGAGTTTTCAGCCTGGATTTGAAGAGGGTCAGAGAAGGTGCCTGGCATACAGACACAGGTAGTTTGTTCCAGGTGTAAGATGGAGCAAGGTGAATGGAGTGAAGTCTGGAGTTAGCAATAGAAGAGAAGGGTGCAGATAGAAGCAGTTTGCTAGAAGAGTGGAGTTCACGAGGGGGGGAGGGTTGTAAGGAGAGATAAGAGAAGAAAGATAGTGAGGAGCTGCAGAGTGAATGCATTTATAGGTTAGCAGGAGAAGCTTGAACTGAATGCGGAAATGGACAGGGAGCCAATGAAGATTAGCCACGCAGCAGAGTGTTGAACAGATTGAAGGGGAGAGAGATGATTCAAAGGGAGACCAGCAAGAAATAGGTTACAGTAGTCAAGACGGGAGGTGATTAAGGAGTGGATAAGTGTCTTAGTAGTGTGTTCAGAAAGGAAAGGGCGGATTTTGCTGATGTTATAGAGAAAGAAACGGCAGGTCTTAACTATCAGATGAATGTGTGTGGAGAAGGAGAGAGAAGAGTCAAAGACAACCCCAAGATTGTGAGCCGAGGAAACAGGAAGGAGTACAGAGTTATCCACAGAGACTGAGAAAGGAGGAAGAGGAGGGGAGGTTTTAGAGGGAAAGATAAGAAGGTTAGTCTTGGCCATGTTCAATTTCAAGTGGCGGTGAGACATCCAGGCAGCAATGTCAGAAAGGCAGGCAGAGATTCGGGTCTGGATTGCCAGAGTGATTTCAGGCGTAGAGAGGTAGATCTGGGAGTCATCAGCATAAAGATGGTACTGAAAGCCATGAGAAGAGATAAGTGCACCAAGGGACTAGGTATAGAGAGAGAAAAGGAGCAGACCCAAGACAGATCCCTGGGGTACACCAACTGGAAGCGGGATAGCAGAGGAGAAGCCACCAGAACAGACATTGAAAGAGCGATGGGAGATGATTTGTTTGCTTTCCTTAAGTTGTGCTTTTCTGTTTGTAAAAGGTTTAGACAGCCTGGTTTTAACTTAGTAATTAGATGTTAGGTTTTTTTTCAAATGCTGATTTTCTTCTTTAGTAGGTCAAAGTTTTATTTCACCAGACTTGCAAGTTGATATTTGAAATGTCTGTTTTCTTATCACTATTATTCATAATGTGTAAAGACTATACAGATTTGTCTTGTTTTGTTTGTTTCACTCTTGGGTCTTAAAGTAATTTCAGTTGTTTTTCTGTATTTGAGTTATACGTTTTGATTCCAGATAAGACGTGCACTTTGTTTTGAAAGCTTTCCTGATCTCAATTAAGTGAAATAAAAATAAAATAATAATAAAAATAAAAATATAAAACCAGATAAATGTTGTAGCATTGTGATTTTTATATGTGCTGATTTTTCTTTTAGACACCAAGGCCAACATTCTCTCCCACAAACAGCGGGGTTGGATGTAAGGGCGGCTCTATAATGAGGCAGAGTGAGGCGGTCGCCTCAGGTGGCAAACTTTTCGGGGTTATCCCCGTTCAAACTTTTAAGGGGTTATCTCCGTTCTGTAATATCTCAAGCATATAAGAGGGCACTATATAATCATCGGGAGTTTTTGATTTCAGACTCACAACACCAACGTAGACCAGTAGCAGATGAACAACAGATCAATTTTGTAACGTCTTATTCCCCATTCAGCTATAAAATACAAAATATTTTGAGGCGTCATTTAAATGTATTACAACATACCCAAGGATTGGAAAATAAATATGTCCGATGTGTCTGGAAAAGGCACCGTAATTTTAAAGAAATCCTTAGCCCGACGGAACTAAGATCTCCTTCTTTGGTTAATACCGCAAATGCCTTGGGTCATCGAAAATGTACCGGCTGTAGTGTTTGCTCTGTTACTTTAGAGCTTTCTACTTTTAGCTATGGAGGAAAAAATTACCGGATGAAAAGCTCTACTACTTGTCAATCGATCTACGTGGTATATGGGATATTTTGCCCCTGTCAACTCTTATATGTCGGTAAAACTATCCGTACCTTACAAATAAGGATGCAGGAACATCGTAGCAGATTGAAGTGTCAGAGAAGGGAGGCCCCCCTAGTGGAACATTGCCTGCAACTACATCATAACTTTCAGGATCTTCATTGTTTTATTATAGAACAAGTACACAATGGCTCTAGGGGCCGCACAAGAGAACAACAGCTTTTGTATCAAGAACAACGATGGATATTCCTTTTATCGACAGTTTACCCAAATGGTTTAAATGCTCAGATAGAATGGCACCTTTGTAAATAAATTTATGGCATAAGACCCTTTAAATAAAATCCTTTTGGATATATCCTCTCTATAAAAGAGGAGGGAAGTTGGTAGTCCGCATGCGCGGCGTTTTTTGGTGTCATACGAGAGATTGAAGCAGAAGTCGAGAGAAGCAAGGTAACTCTATGTTTCGGTTCGTTCTTAGTATATGAAGAGTCATTTGAGTTCTGACAGTAAAATGCTAGTTTGAATTTTAATCTCTTTCATAGTTCGTGCTAAGAAGGATTGAAGTATCAGCCGAGAAAAGCAAGTCCGTGCAGTTGGACGAACGTGGTTAGATGTCTGTATTAAAATTCCCCTGAGGAAACGGAAAGTGAAACGTGCAAGCGCTTTTGCTAAACGTTGGGAACCTCTATTATCTGGTGATATTCTACGGACTATTTTCAGACACCGGCGTAGACAACACCCACAGATAAGCATTGTCTTCTGCATTGTCTTCTGAAAATTATTTATATTAGAGAATAATTCAGTGAAGTATATTTACCCATACGGATGATGAGGCTGGTTGCAGTTATGAACATAATTGGGAGATGATGCATTTAAAGAACTATACGACTTGATTGGTATATAAGGTTAAGAGAAACTCTGAAACCTTGAAAAGCGGCTAAGAAAGAAATAAGTATAATTAGTATAATTAATAAAGAAAAAAAGAAAAATTAAAGAAAAAATTGCATAAATAGAGAAAATAAAAAGTACCATATGGATGCATGATTTATTAAGGTCGTTGATGCAAAGGAAGGCATTTTCAATCCAGCAAGTCTGGCTGAGTTAAGCCTTATACAAGTCTGAGACCTTTTGGCATCCTGACGGTACATATTTTAACATTAGTCTAGCATTATTGAATGTCATCTAGAACTCTAAGTTTACAATTGAGCTGAGAAATTATTTTTTATTGTGTAAACTTTTCGGGGTGGCAAAAAATGCCCCAAAACAGCCACCTCACTCTGTCTTCAAAGTTAAAAAAAAAAGGGTAGACAAGCTGCTGCTGCTTCTCATCAGTGGCAGATTCAACTTCTCCGCCTCTGCCCTGGGAGGCCCTGCACTTGCCTGAAACCCGGCACCCCAGCTCACCTCTGCAGAGCCATGAGAAAGAACAGCGTTTCCCTTCTTTCCCACAGCTCTGTTAAAGTTGAGCCTGGAGGTATGCTGAGGGTAAATGAGAGACAGGAAATGCTCCCAATGCTCCTTCCAAATCGCTGACCTGTAATCGGCCCTGTACATCCAGTGTCAGGATCCCACCCACTCCCCACCCTCCCACCAAGAGCTCCCTGCACATCACCTCTGTATATATGGGGAGATTTGGGCAGGGAATGTGGTCCCAGGCATTTAACAGGGATGGACATCCAAACCGGACATCAATCCCCGCTAAAAGCAAGTTGTAATGACCCCTGTAGTGTTTAGCTTGATCTGTAACATGTAGATAAACAAAAAGTAAAGCAAAATATATGATGCAGCATGATAACACAAAATTGAACAATGTGGCAGTTTTTTCCTAATAAAAGAAAGTGCTGCTCAGGTTTGCAGGCCTTTGAATCCCTACTTAAACCAGATCTTGTTATGGGTATAATTCTGTGTATTCTGTTTCCATTTCATTTCTTCTCAGTTGTTTCTAAAGATCAGAGATAGAGAGACCAAGAGCTGAGGAAGGATTCCTTTGTTTGTTGCCCCCATCCAAGCTGTCAGGAACAGATTACGTGCAACAATTATGAACAAAATACAACCTCTAAAATGCCTATATAGAAATGCTAGACGTTTAAAAAATAAGATGGCAGAGTAAGAATATACAGCACAATTGGCATCTCAGAGATCTGGTGGAAGGAGGACAACCAATGGGATATTGTCATACCTGGGTAAAAACTATTTTGCAATGATAGGGTAGATCAAACTGGTGGAGGGGCTGTGCTGTATGTTAGAAAGGGCATTGAGTCACACAGGATAAAAATTTTGCAGGAAACTAAACACACTGTAGAATCTCTATGGATAGAAATTCTATGTAAAAAGAGGAAGGCAATGGCAGTAGGGGTATACAAGGTAGGGGTACTACTGCCCGCCTGGCCAGAATGAACAGATGGATGATGAAATTCGGGAAGCTAAAAAAAGTATAACACACTAATAATGTGTGATTTCAATTACCCCGGTATTGACCGAGTCAGTGTCACAACCAGGACATGCTAGGGAAATAAAGTTTCTAGATGAAATAAATGACTGCTTCTTGGAGCAGCTGGTTCATGAACAGACAAGAAGGGAAGCTAATTTGGTCCTAGTCCTTGGTGGAAGACAGGATCTGGTGCAAAAGATAAGAGTATTGGGACGACTTGGCAATAGTGATTATAGCATGATCACATTTGATTTAATAGATGGAGGAAGGATGGCAAGGAAATCCACAGTACTACCTTTTAACTTTCAAAAGGGAGCCTATGATAAAATGAGTAAAATACTTAAGAAAAAATTAAAAGGAGCAGCTGCAAAGATAAAGATTTACATCAAGCAAGAGGACCTTGATAAATTGGAAGACTTGGATGTCCAAAAGGCAGATGAAATTTAATGTAGACAAGTGCTAAATTATGCACCTAGGAAAGAACAACCCAAACTATGGTTATACAATGCAAGGTTCCACCTCGGAAAAAGATTTAGGAGTCACCATAGATAAAACATTGAAACCCTCCGCCCAGTGTGCAGCAGCGGCCAAGAAAGCAAATAGACTGCTAGGAATCATAAGGAAAGGAATGGAAAATAAAACCAATGATATTATAATACCTCTGTATTGTTCCATGGTGCGACCACACCTTGAATATTGTGTGTAATTCTGTCACCATATCTTAAAAAGGATATAGCGTTATTAGAAAAGGTATAGAGAAGAGCCACCAAAATGGTAAAGGGGATGGAATGGTACCCCTATGAAGAAAGGATTGAAAAGTTAGGGCTCTTCAACTTGAAAAAGAGATTTCTGAGGGGAGATATGATAGAGGTCTATAAATTAATGAATGGGGTGGAATGATTAACCATAGATTACATAAGAACATAAGATATACCATACTGGGTCAGACCAAAGTCCATCAAGCCCAGTATCCTGTTTCCAACAGTGGCTAATCTAGGTCATAAGTACCTAGCAGTCTCCCCAAAAGACACAGGTTCCTCAATGCTTGCATTGGGTCAAGCAGTGATATCCTGGGTTTATGGACCTTTCCTCCAGGAATTTGTCCAAACCTTTTTTAAACCCAGCTACACTAAAAGCTTTTACTACCTCCTCCAGTAACAAATTCCAGAGTTTGATTACACGTTGAGTGAAAAAATATTTTCTCTTATTAGTATTAAATAGGTTACCCTGTAGCTTCATTGCATGTCCGCTAGTCTTTTTATATTCTGATGACGTAAACAATCTATCTACATTTACCCGTTCCATTCCATTCATTAATTTATAGACCTCTAATCATATCTCCCCCTCAGCTGTCTTTTCCAGGTTGAAGAGCCCTAACCTTTTTAGCCTCTCTTCATAGGAGTATCCTTCCATCCCCTTTACCATTTTGGTGGCTCTTCTCTTGACCTTTTCTAATAACGCTATATCCTTTTTAAGATACGGCGACCAGAATTGCACACAATATTCAAGGTGTAGTTGCACCATAGAATGATACAGAGGCATTATAATATCCTTTGTTTTATTTTCCATTCCTTTCCTTATGATACCTAGCATTCTATTTACTCTCTTGGCCGCCGCTGCAAACTGGGTGGAGGGTTTTAACATGTTATCCACAATGACGCCTAAATCTTTTTCCTGGGTGGTGGTTCCCAATGTGGAACCTTGCATCGTGTAACTATAGTTTGAGTTGTTCTTTCCTAGGTGCATAACTTTGCACTTGTCCATATTAAATTTCATCTGCCATTTGGATGTCCAGTCTTCCAATTTATCAAGATCCTCTTGCAATTTTCCACAATCCTCTTAGGTTTTAACAACTTTAAATAGTTTTGTGTCATCTGCAAATTTGATAACCTTACTCGTAATTCCCTTTTCCAGGTCATTTATGAATATGTCAAAAAGCAGCGGACCCAGCACAGATCCCTGCGGTACTCCAGATTGGTCGTTTACTCCGTCAAAAAGTAGATTGGCCACTGTTGGAAACAGGATACTGGGCTTGATGGACCTTGGTCTGACCCAGTATGGCATATCTTATGTTCTTATGAAGACTAGGGGGCATGCAATGAAACTACAATGTAACCCATTTAGGACTAAGAAGAGAAAATAGTTTTTCACTCAACACGTAGTCAAACTCTGGAATCCATTACCAGAGGTTGTAGTAAAAGCTGTTAGAGTAGCTGGGTATAAAAAAATGTTTGGACAAGTTCCTGGAGGAAACGTCCATAAGCCATTATTGAGGAGGACCAGGAAAATACACTGCTTTCCCCAGGATAAGCATCTTGGAATTTGTGTATCTTTTTGGGAACCTGCCAGGTACTTGTGACCTTGATTGGCCTCTATTGA
Source organism: Ichthyophis bannanicus (assembly GCA_033557465.1). Lineage (NCBI taxonomy): Eukaryota > Metazoa > Chordata > Amphibia > Gymnophiona > Ichthyophiidae > Ichthyophis > Ichthyophis bannanicus. The sequence goes on along the minus strand of CM066039.1, from coordinate 167,157,176 downwards.
AAACAGGATACTGGACTTTATGGACCTTGGTCTGACCCGGTATGGCAAAAGGACTGATGGGTCTGACTGATACTGATAATGGGCTGATACTGGGAAAGAGGGGCTGGAGGGTTGGAAATGGGCTGATATAGGGGCCAAGGGGACTGACTGATACTGACAACTGGCTGATATTGGGAATGCAGGGCTAGGACTAGAAATAGACTGATACTGGAAATGGGTTGATACAGTGCTGAGGAGCTGACTGATGAGTGATGGGTTGGTACTGGGAATGAGAGCTGGGACTGGAAATCCAGCTGATACTGAGACTGGGAGGACTGAAAATGGGTTGATATAGGGGCCAGCGGGGCTTATACTAGCAATAGGCTGATACTGGGAATGAGGGCTAGGAATAGAAATGGGTGAATACTGGAGTTGGGATGGTCTGGAAATGGGCTGATACAGGGCTGAGGGCTGGTATTGGAAGTGAACTGATATTGGAACTGGGAGGACTGGAAATAGGGTTAAACTAAGTCTGGGGAAATGGGACTAGAAAATGGCTGGGGCTAATTCTAGGGTTGAGGTCCTGAGTTTGAAAGAGAACTAATGCTGGAAAATGCTAGGGTCAGAGTAAGAAAAAGAGGGAGCTGCTGAAAGAGTGAGAAGGAAAAGGAGGAAAGAGATTGTGGGGAGTGGGGAAGAAGCAAAGTCAACCAAGGAAAGGTGAAGAGGGAAAGGTATAAGAACACATGCTGGAGTAACAAGGGGGAAAGACAAGGTTAAGGAATATTGGAGAAGGAAGTAAATGGGTGGATGCAGGGGAAGGAGAGTAGGAGGCAGGAGGGCAGGTACTAGAGACATAGGATATGGGAAAGCAGGGACTCTGACATGTGGAGACTCTAAGATTGTGTGAGAAAACAGAAGTAAGTTTCTAAGATAGGCTGGGTATTGGGATTTTAAGTAGGAGCTTGGGGCTTGGGTGAGATTGTGAGGGGGAACTTGGAGCTCCTTGGAGGGATAGTGGATACTAAGAAATTGACCAGAGATTAAGAGGACAGTGGAGACAAGGTAATTTGGCGTGTGGTATGAGTAGAGTTGTGAGACCAAGTACAGAAATATGGGGAGTGGAGAAGGTTTGAAGGACCTGGAGGGTTTGGGGGCAGTTGAAAAGGACAGAGTGCTATGGAGTGGATGAGAGCCGCAGGAAGGGACAGGTCTTCCTTCAAGCAGATGAAAGAGGGTAGAGATGGGAGATGTGAAAGGAGAAATGGAAGCCTGGATGAGGTACTCCTGCTTATTCAAAATGTTACACTTTTTATGTTATTTTGTTTCTGCATTCTATTTTAAATTAAGTATTACCCAAAAACAATGTGCTCTGTTATTTTGACAAAGAAAGCATTCAGAATTTTGAAACTTTGAATTGCGTGTGTAGAATTTCCAGCAGGTGTAATGGGGGTAAGTCATAAGAAAGGGCCTGGAAGTGAAGAGATGATAAGTGTTAGGGAATGAGCTGGGGCTGGTAAAGGGATGAGAAGAAGGTGATAAATGAGACTGGGGAGGAGATGAGTACAGAGAGAGGAAATGGTAGACTAGAAAGTGGATGAAAGACAGAGGTGGGGGGGGGGGGTAGGATGCTGGCAGAGGGATGAAACAGATGAGGAATGGAAGGACTAAGGAAGGAAGATTAGGAAATGGAAAGCTGGTAATTAGGTAAACAGTGAAAAGAGGAAGACTGAAGACTGCCGGAAGGAGAAAGAAGCATGAATGAAATTATTAAGCAATAGTTAGGTAAAAGGCAAATGAGAGAAACAGAAGGATCAATATCAGAGAGAGATGTGGCAAAGGAAAGGTTGAAGAAGACAGGGAATGTGAAGAAAAAGAAAATGGGATCTTGGAAAAAAAATGTAGAAGAAAACCAACAAGGAGAAAAAAGACTGGGACCAACCAAACTGGCAAAATATGATGATCAGACAAAGCAACGTCAGTTTTTAAAGAATAAAATGTCAGCTTTGAGAATGTGCATTTCTTATAGTTCATTACAGGAAAAAGGTCATTTCTCTTTCTTCCATGTTTCACAGTTTGGTGTCTGTTTCGGTGTTTTCCATTTCAATTTTATCTTTTGTTGTTTCTTATTTTTTAATTGGTGATGGTCTCTGTTTTCCATGTGCAGCTGAAATAAGGAATTATGTTAGCATGTAGGTCCTCTCTAGAAATCTGTAGTAGTTAAGCTTGTTTTCTTTTCCATCTGAGAGTTACTGGTGTTCTAAAATATTTGCAGTGCTAATTTTCCATGGGTATGATTGGTGCAATTTGAGTTCTTGATGCTGGTGTCAAATGTCCATTTGCAGGGTTTTGTGTTTTGATGCTCAATGTTTAGCTGTGGAGGGAGTCAGTGGTGTTGTCACTGATGTGAGACTAGAATTTAAATATAATTTTTTTGAATGTTTAGATATGAAGTGAAACACCCTAGTTCTGCTCTGCATCTATTGTTGGGAGAGTTTTATTGGCGAGTCTGGGAGTGTTCCATGTGAATGAATAATTATGCCCTATCAGACTGATATTCAAAGGTTATGCCCTGTCAGACTGATATCACTGGTCAACAAATTTTTACAGAAGTCATGTTACTGAAATAAAAATAGTAATTTCTTATCAATTTTTATATTTTGAACATGAATATGACAATGAAATTGCAAAATTGGCTCTAGTTTTTATGTAATCTACAAGAATGAATGTTTACATCACGAAATGCATGTCAATAGTAAATATAATAGGCCTTCGGTTAACACCTGTAAAAAAAACAAGTCATAGACTACGTCGATTTTTTCGTCTGTCTCTTGTACAGCTGTTCGGGAGCTTCTCCGGGGAGTGTCCAGCAGTAGTCAGCCAGCATTGTAGTGGACCATTTTCCCTGGTATCTTGTGCTCCATTGTTGCGATATCCTGGTGAAAACGTTTGCCCTCTTCATTACTAACCATACCACAGTTGTCAGGAAAGAAATCGAGATGGGAATCAAGGAAATGGATCTTTAGAGACATATTGCAGCCAAGTTTCTGATACTGCATCAGCATGTCTTCTACTAGTTCCTTGTAGTTTTCTGCCCTAACATTCCAGAGAAAGTTTGTTGACACTAGGCGAAAAGCATTCCATGCTTGTTTCGCATCACCCTGCAGCAAGTTGTTGAACCAGTCATCTTTGAAGAGCTCTCGAATCTGAGGACCCACAAAAACTTCCTCTTTAATCTTTGCTTCGCTGAGTCAAGGGAATTTTTAATGCAGGTATCGGAAAGCTGGCGAAGTGCGGTCCATGGCTTTCACAAAGTTTTTCATCAAACCTACAGTGGTGTGCAAAAGTCTGGAATCACTTGTGAGTTTGGCGTTTTTCGTACTTTCTAACTTTTTTTTTTAAAATTTTGCATTAGCCCAGCATATTCATCTTTCTACCACGTTAAAAGGGATACATTTGGCTATTAGAGTTGACTTTTTTGCATTCCTTCCTTCCAATTTAAATACTTTACAGACACTGGGAGATAGCTACTGCGATTTTTGTGGATCCTGCATCAAAACTGGATTGAGATTATCCAATATGCACACGTTATTTCTGACCAATCAGGAGGCTGGTTTCACTAATCAATCACAATGCAGATATCTAGCCAACAGTGCAGCTATAAAAACACATGGAATTTTTGAATTTCATACGCTTTCTGGGATCGACCATGAAGATGACTCAGACCCTGACATTGGAGGAGTGTGTTCGTGTGTCCTTTATGAGCGATGAAGGATTTTCAAGCCATCAGATAGCCAGGAAAGTTGGCTGCAGTCAGAGCGCTGTTAAGATTGTACAGAAGAAGAAAGAAACGGGTTCAGTGGTGGACAAGCCTCGTTCAGGTCGTCCACGTCCATGTGCTGGGTCCGCTGCTTTTTGACATATTCATAAATGACCTGGAAAGGGGAATAACGAGTGAGGTTATCAAATTTGCAGATGACACAAAACTATTTAAAGTTGTTAAAACCCAAGAGGATTGTGGAAAATTGCAAGAGGATCTTGATAAATTGGAAGACTGGGCATCAAAATGGCAGATGAAATTTAATGTGGACAAGTACAAAGTTATGCACCTAGGGAAGAACCACCCAAACTATGGTTACACGATGCAAGGTTCCACATTAGGAACCACTACCCAGGAAAAAGATTTAGGTGTCATTGTGGATAACATGTTAAAACCCTCGGCCCAGTGTGCAGCGGCCAAGAGAGCAAAAAGAATGCTAGATATCATAAGGAAAGGAATGGAAAATAAAAACAAAAGATATTATAATGCCTCTATATTGTTCCATGGTGAGACCACACCTTGAATATTGTGTGCAATTCTGGTCGCCATATCTTAAAAAGGATATAGCAATATTAGAAAAGGTTCAGAGAAGAGCCACCAAAATGGTAAAGGGGATGGAAGGATACTCCTATGAAGAAAGGCTAAAAAGGTTAGGGCTCTTTAACCTGGAAAAGAGACAGCTGAGGGGAGATATGATAGAAGCCTATAAATTAATGAACGGAGTGGAACGGGTAAACTTAGATTGATTGTTTATGTTATCAGAATATAGAAAGACTAGGGGACATGCAATGAAGCTACAGGGTAAACTATTTAAGACTAATAAAAGAAAATATTTTTTCACTCAACGTGTAATCAAACTCTGGAATTTGTTATCGGAGGATGTAGTAAAGGCTTTTAGTGTAGCTGGGTTTAAAAAAGGTTTGGACAAGTTCCTGGAGGAAAGGTCCATAAACCATTATTAAGAAGGGACCCAGGATATCAATGCTTGACCCAGTACAAGCATTGTGGAACCTGTGTCTTTTGGGGAAACTGCTAGGTACGTATGACCTAGATTAGCCACTGTTGGAAACAGGATACTGGGCTTGATGGACCTTGGTCTGACCCAGTATGGCATATCATATGTTCTTAACATCACGCCAGGACCGCACACTACGACGCATTTCACTGACAAATCACAAGTTAACCTCTCCTCAGCTACTTCGAGAGTGGTCAGACAAAAGTGAGGTCAGTGTCAGCTCATCAACAGTTCATTGTCGGTGCCTGCAGTTTGGTCTCTGGGGCTGCCAAGCATAGAATAAGCCACTGATGACTGACATACAAAGGCGCAACCGGATCGTGTGGGCGAGAAAGCACTCAACCTGGTCGACTGAAATGTGGGAAAAGGTGCTATTCAGCAATGAAAGCACCTTCTGCCTGTTTGGTAACCAGGCCAACACCTATGTGAGGAGATTTCCTGGAAAGGAATTCAAGCCTGAGTGTCTCAACCTCACTGTGAAGCATCCTTTGAAGGTCATGGTCTGGGGCTGCATGGCTTCCAGTGGCATTGGACATCTTCATATCATCGATGGAATGGTCAACGGGGACAAGTACATCACCATACTGCAAAGGTGCATGGTGCCATCAGCACACCAGCTGTTTCCTGGCCAGTTCCTGTTCCAAGATGACAATGCACCCTGCCATCGCTCCAGACAGGTGATCAGCTGGAAGCAGCGGAACAACATCAAGTCAATGGACTGGCCTGCCCAGTTTCCAGATCTGAAGCCAATCGAGAACCTGTGGCACAAGGTGGCCTTGGAAATATCCAAGAGGCATCCGACATCAAAGCGTGAGCTGACTGAGTCACTCATTGCAGCTTGGAACCGCGTTGTCACCAACGATCACCTTGTCAGACTGGTTCATTCAATGCCGACAAGGTGCAGTCAGGTGATCAAGAACAAAGGGTGGCCTATTAAATACTGAGACATCACTGACACATAAAAACGGCCTGTTTCAAAGCCACATACATTAATTTGAAGGAAACCTGGCATGTGTCCATAATATTTTAAAGTATACTTACAATATATCGCTGGCCAGCGATGTACATTATGCGATTTTCACAGAAAAAAATCTATCAACAGGACAACTATGGGGAACAAACTCAGAAAATAAGGGCCAAACCAATACTAAACGTTGGCCCTAATAGCCAAATCTATCGCTTATCATGAAATACACAGAAAAAGCCACTGGGAGGAAAAAGAAATTAAGATATAAGGTCATGAAGTTGAAAAAACGTCAAATTTACAAGCGATTCCAGACCTTTGCACACCACTGTAGTTTGATGTGAAGGGGTGATAGCAGGATTTTGTGAGCCTCAACCAGAGCTGGGTGCTGGATATTCTTCTCTCCAACTGTTACATTTTGTCTGCGATTCCATTCCTTCCACAAGCAGTGCCAATCCCTTGCTCAGCTATCCCACTCACATAAGAAACACATGTATTTTATATATCCCTGCTGCAGTCCCATTAAAAGGGCAACTACCTTCAGGTCACTACAGAGGTGCCAGCTGTACTTGTTATAGTTAATGGAAGTCAGTAGATGCTTTAAGTTATTGTATGTCTCTTTCATGTGGACGGCATGCGCTACTGGAATAGATGGAAGACGGTTTCCATTGTTCAAAAGCACAGCCTTCAGACTCAGTTTCAAAGAGTCTATAAATAGTCTCCAGTCTTGTGGGTCATGAGTGATTTTTAATTCAGAATACCAGATTACTTTCCTTTCTGAAGATAGGCTCCAACTGCTGGTGGCACTTTCGATATGAAGTAATGTTGACATCTTCTTCTAGAAGATTCCATTGTTGGAGTCTTGATCCTAGCAATTCTGCCTTGTTCTTAGATAAGTCCAAATCACGAACCAGGTCATTTAGTTCTTCCTGTGTTATTCTGTGTGGAGTTGATAATGCATCACAGTGAAAATCTGGGTCACTGCATGCTGACGGACCAGGAGAAGAACAGGTTGACTCACCCTTGTCCTCATCAGATGAATCAAGAGAATATTCTGATGGAGGTTCTGGAATAGAAAGTCCCTCACCATGTGGAACTGGTCTCAGTGCGGACGGAATGTTTGGATAGACTATGCTTGACTTCTTTTATTTATTTATTTATTTATTTAGTAGACACTTGTATACCGCTACTTCCTACGATCAGCAGCGGTTAACTTTACAGATCAGGTTGCACTGCACAGTACAGTAATTTGTATGATTTACATTTTGATTGGTTAAAGATTTGATTTGAAACAACACAACGCAGGGTCATTTGATTTACATTTGATTAATTGTGTGCGGGTTTGCTTACCTATATACATATACATTAGGATGCGTGGGTGGGGGTGTGCTACGTATATACATATATACAATATGACAGATCAATTGGAGATATCAATGTGTTGGGACCATTTTGGAGCAGGGGTTACTGGTTAGTTCAGCCTATAATGGGACTGAAAAAGGTGCGTTTTGAGGTTTTTTCTAAATTATTTTAAGTCACTTATTAGTCGTATGTCGTGAGGCAGCTGATTCCAGAGCAGCGGTGCAACATAAGAGAAAGCTCTGCGGCTTGTTTCTGCTTTGACCTTTCTTATGCTGTTTGGGACGCTGAGGGTGTTTTGAGTTATGGTTCTTCTGCATCTATTGGATGACTGGATGGTGATTAGATTGTTGAGGTATGATGGGGCTATGTTGTAAATGAGCTTGAAAGTGGTTACTAGTATTTTGTATAAGATGCGGGCAGTAATGGGGAGCCAATGGAGTTCAATGAGTACTGGAGTGATGTGTTCAGAGACGCCTTTTTTCATAATGATCCTGGCAGCGACGTTTTGGGCCATTTGCAGTATGTTTAGGGTGCTCTTCGGAAGGCCTTGAAGAATAGCGTTGCAGTAGTCCAGGTGTGGAATGATAAGAGCTTGTGCCACTGTTCTGAAGTCGGAATGGTCAATGATGTTGCGGAGTGGTTGAAGAACTTTTAATTTATGAAATATGGCCCGGTTTGTTGCCCGTAGGTGTTTTTCCATCCTCAGGTTGCTATCAAGTAGTACCCCTAGATACTTTATTTCGGGCTTGGTGTGGTAGACGTTATTGTTGAGGGTGACGGTGGTGGGCGGGATGAAGTCCTTTTTCTTGGAGATGAACATCACCTCCGGTTTTTTGTGGTTTATTGACATGTTGTTCAGTTGTAACCAGTTGCTTCGTTATTCCGCTGGAAAGATGAGGAACCAAGCAGAAGTAACAGTCATTTATGTGGCTGCTTGGCTCTCTCCACACCATGGGGACTGCAAATGGTATTGATGGTCTTTTGCAATTCAACCTCTGTGAAAGCTGTGTTGTACATGTAGCACAGCATATATGCGGGGCCCAAGGCTTGTCTTGGTCACCAAGCTTGCATCCGAAGTAAAGATGATATGCCTTCTTCAGTTGAGAAGTGATACTTTTCTTCTGGTTGGCAAATGTCACTTCCCCACAAATGTAGCAGAAATTGTCAACGGTATTAACGCACTTTCGCAGCATTACTGTTCTGTATTGTACCTAAATGGCTAAAATTATATGATTAATAAAAGTTACATGTAACAGTAGCTTAAACTGTCTCGCACACAGTCTGAAATATTTTAAATGCTCAACCTTTCCGACTGCATATAGTACACTGTTGACATCAGATGGCTTCAGCAGCCGTCTGGAAGTAGTATTGCATTGCATCAGAAAATGATGCAATCAACTCTGGATGATGTGTGCATGCTGGTATTATGCAATGTGATGCAATATTACATCATTCAAGGCTTATTTGGGATGTTGTTGATGTCCTACTGGATAAATTTACACGGTGAAACGTCAAAAATGAACTACATGCAATATTTAAAAAACGAGAGCCAATAAAATTTTTTTAATGTTATATTCGTGTTCAGCTCACCAAGATACTACAGATTAGTATACTACATTGGCTTCCTATACAGGCCAGGATAGTTTTCAAGACCGTGTTACTGACCTTCAAAGCTATCAATGGGCTCTCCTCCTCCTCACTAACAGACCTCATCCACACCATAGCCCCTAATAGATCAAGAAGATCCACAGCAATAAATATGCTAATAGTCCCGAAGGCATTAACAAAATGCACCTCGACAACAGCAAACAGGGCCTTCAGTCTCTACGCTCCAAGATGCTGGAACGCTTTACCACCAAACATCCGGGCCATCACTAACCTAACCCAGTTTAGGAAGGCCCTCAAACACCACCTCTTCCTCAAATACTTCTCTGATAACAAGGAATCAATTCACTCAATCGAATTTATCTACACCAGCATACCTAGTCAGCCAGACTAACACTCTTATCAAGATATCCTTGATTACTGAGACCTATGTCACATATTATTAATGTTACCTGTATGTAAATAGTTACCCACTTTGTATATTTTATCCTATGACAGTGATGGCTAACCTTTTTGAGCCCGAGTGCCCAAACTGCCGCACAAAACCAAAGAATTTCCTCAAAGTGCCAGCACGTCAATTAAAGCCTCATTTGCATAAATATTTGCATAATGTTACCATACACTAACTTTTAGTAAACATGCCTCTTAATGAGTATATGGATAAAGAAAGACTAAAAGGTTTCTACATTACTATAATCCAGTACCAACCGCCAGGCACATTAGGAACTACTACAAACGCTGCCCATTTAGAACCCATAGCAAACCCGCCGTATCCTAACAGCACTACCAGGACTCACAAAGCACCATACCCTAACTATCAAAAGGCAACACTGCAAATATTAAACCAATACATTTCAGAGAACAACAATACATGACCTACTGGGGAAAGAACAAGTGGCAATGTCAAATAGGAATTATATAAACAGAATACCTCAGCTCAGTTACACATGCAGAACAGACCATCACCAAACAAGGAATCACAATTTAGAAACAGGAAGACAATAATTAAACTGGGAACCCCAAAAGCCAAACTTGGAATATACAACAACACTGTAGAAATAAAACTATAAATTAATTTCCTCTTGTACTAAACAAAGCGCAAAAATTAATGATGCACATTTCCCAGAGCTGACATATTCCAGTTAATAAATTCAAAATAAAGAGATATTTTTCTACCTTTTGTGCATTTTTTTTCAGTTGCAATTGTTCCAGCCACTTTCTTCTGGTTTCTTCGTGTCTTCTGCTAACTCTCCATCTGCTGTCCATTTGTCCTTTCTTCTGTCTTGTTTTTTTTTTCCATTCTCTCTCTACATCTGCTTTAACATACTAATCTTTCTCCTTTTGCTCTTTCCTCATTCCTATTTCATCTACTCAAAATTTACCCCTCCATCCTCAATCCCCACTTATTCTCCCAATACCCGGCCAATTGTAGATTTTTTATCCCTCCCACACAAAATATTTTTCCCCTCTCCATTTTACTCTCCCAGCCCCATCCCATTCTAATCCTCCCCCAACACCAGCTCCCTTCTAGTTCCAGCCTCACCCAGCATCCATTCCCTTCTAGTCCCTGCATCAGCCCATTTCCAGTCCTAGCCCCCCATCAGCCCATTTCCAGTCCTAGCAACCCCCCAACCCAATACCAGTCCTAGCCCCCCCCATCAACCCACTTCCAGTCCTAAACCCCCATCACCCCATTTTCAGTTTAAGCCCCCCTATAACCATTACCAGTCCTAACCCCCATCACCCCATTTCCAGACAGCCCCCATCAGCCCACAGCCCATTAGCAGTCCTACCCCCCCAGCCCATTAGCAGTCCGACCCCCCCCGCCCGCCCGCCCATTAGGAGTCCTTACCACCCCAGCCCTTTAGAAGTCAGACCCCCCCTCCCTCCCTGCCCATTAGCAGTCCTAACCCCCCCTCCCTCCCTATCCTAACCCCCCCCTCCCTGCCCATTAGCAGTCCTAACCCCCCCTCCCTCCTCCCCCCTCCCCATTAGCAGTCCTAACCCCCCCTCCCTCCCTGCCCATTAGCAGTCCTAACCCCCCCCTCCCTGCCCATTAGCAGTCCTAACCCCCTCCCTCCCTCCCTGCCCATTAGCAGTCCTAACCCCCCCTCCCTGCCCATTAGCAGTCCTAATCCCCCCCTCCCTCCCTGCCTGCCCATTAGCAGTCCTAACCCCCCCTCCCTCCCTCCCTGCCCATTAGCAGTCCTAACCCCCCCCTCCCTCCCTCCCTGCCCATTAGCAGTCCTAACCCCCCCTCCTCCTCCCTGCCCATTAGCAGTCCTAACCCCCCCCTCCCTCCCTCCCTGCCCTGCCCATTAGCAGTCCTAACCCCCCCCTCCCTCCCTCCCTGCCCTGCCCATTAGCAGTCCTAACCCCCCTCCCTCCCTGCCCATTAGCAGTCCTAACCCCCCCTCCCTCCCTGCCCATTAGCAGTCCTAACCCCCCCCCCTCCCTGCCCATTAGCAGTCCTAACCCCCCCCCCTCCCTCCCTGCCCATTAGCAGTCCTAACCCCCCCTGGCAAATTTTTTTAAAAAAAAAAGCAGGCTCTGGCTGCTGCCGCGGCAGAGTGCAATGTCCCGCGGGGCCCCCTCCGCCCGCTAAGCCCCTCTGCAAGGGCTTTCAGATTCGCGTGGGAGAGCATCTCCCTCGCGGCTCTGTTAAGCCCGCAGGGGCTAATGGGAAATTTCCCATCAGTCCCTCGCGGGGCTGATGGGAAATTTCCCATTAGCCCCTGCGGGCTTAACAGAGACGCGAGGGAGACGCTCTCCCTCGCGAATCTGAAAGCTCTTGCAGAGGGGCTTAGCGGGCGGAGGGGGCCCCGCGGGACGCTGCATTCTGCCCTTGCCGCGTCCGCGGCAGCAGTCAGAGCCAGCTTTTTCTTCTTTTGCGGACCTTCCCGCGTGCCAGCTGCAAGGCCTTCGCGTGCCACAGCTGGCACGCGTGCCATAGGTTCGCCATCGCTGTCCTATGACACCTGTGTGTAAATAGTTACCCCATTGTTATCCAAGTTCGCTGTCCTGTTAATTGTAAACTCAGACCTGTTATCATGTTTTGAGAGTTTTTGTTCCATGTAAACCATGCTGATGCCGAATAGCGCGGTATAGAAGAGAAATAAATAAATAAAAATAAAATAAATAAATAAATTAGGGCCTTTTAAAGTCAGTAACAATTTCAATGTTGACCAGTGTATTCAAAGGCAATTAGGCATTCGCTGGCAAATGCATAATTATACTAACCATGTATTTTCAAACAGAGATACAGATAATATCAGGCTTTTAAATTGCAGAATGACCAGATATTATCTGTATACTTGTGGGGCATATTAGGGGAGGAGCAAGGGTAGGCCAGAAAATTATCCAATAGTGGCAATATTCAGGCAGTTACACATTTAGTTTAGGTCTGTGGAGTAGCAGGCCTAGCCTAAACAGATAATACACTAGCACTCTCTGTATATTCACCTCGCAATCTATATGGATAGTGAGACAGAATACACAGATTAAGTTAAATAGGAGGGTGGCATTTAACGAGCTAGTTGGCTGAAAATGTACCCCATTTGTACAGCTTGCACTGCCAGATAGGACCCGGGAGAAGGAGGCTGGGGGGCACAAAAGCAATAGTTGGCTCAGGGTGTTACAACCCTTTGATCCAACCCTGTCTACAGAGCCAGCACACATACATGAACACACGCACACACAACACAGACATATCTAAATATCCACATGCATACACACATATATTTACACACAAAACATTGACACACAAATACAACCCACAGCGATACAAACAAACACAGATTGAAAATAATTTGAAAAGGCATGCTTCATGTTTCGCTCCTCCCTCCAGCGATGTCACACTGCTATGCTTGATGGACTGCCTTTTAGTAATCCAGATATGCATTTCATTTTCTTTGCTGTAAATTCTACCGTGAAACCTACTAATGGAACCTAATACATCCTTTGAAATTTGTTAACAGTAACATCTAATGGTTTGCTATACTGTTGCACTTGATTTCACTTTGTTATTCTTTCCAGACCAAGCAGAATATCTTTGTACACCTCCATTCAGGCCTATTCCTCCTCTCTAGGTCAAAGGCAGGCACAGAGGCAACACACACAGAGGCAACACACACACACACATAGAAGATTTGAAAAGAATTCCATGAGCTATGCTCCGCATGCTTTCTCAACCTGATGAATTCTGTTACTGTTTTTGTCTTATTTACATCATCTGGGAGGGCATTCGAGGCAACCACCATCCTTTCTATGAAAAAATATTTCCTAATATTAAAAAAGGTACAGAGAAGGTAGACCATAATGAATAAAGAATAGTAGGATACCCTTTAAGGAAAGGCTTAAAAGGTTAGGGTCCTTCAGCTTGGCTGAGGGGAGATATGATAGAGGTATACAAAATTGAGTGGAACAAGCAAATGTGAATCAGTTGTTTACTCCTTCAAAAAGTATGAAGGCTAGGGGACACATGTGAAACTACTAAGTAGTAGAATTAAGAATAATTGGAGGAAATATATTTTCACCCAACATGTAATTAAAAATACTGGAAATTGTTGTTGGAGGATATAGTAAAAGCTGTCAGTGTAGCTGGGTTTTAAAAAATATTTGGACAAGTTCCTAGAGGAAATGTTAAAGTGGACTGGGGAAACCTATTACTCATCCCTGGGATAAGCACATGGAATCGGTCTACCTTTTGGGATCCTTCTCTGGATCTCTTCCAGTCTATCACTATATTTTCTGAGATATGGTCTCCAGAATTGAGGACAACAAGACCTGTACGAGAACATTAGAAATTCCTTTTTTCTGTTGATTGTGCTGCTCTCTATACAGCCTAGCACCCTACTGTCTCTAGTCATCGCTTTGCCACACTAGTTCACCACCTTCTAATAATAGACACTATCATCCTCAAGTCCCTTGCCTGGTCATTGCATATCATCCTTTCAGAAAGTACAGACATAAATCAATCATACCTTGAAGTCAGACAACAAAAAGTAACATCTGATAACATCACCTCAGCACCCTTCCACATGACACAAGGAGTTCCCCAAGGCTCCTCATTATCTGCACTCCTCTTCAACATATATATCCAACCTATTTGCAAAATATTTAACAAATACAAGATTTAATATGCCATATATGCCGACGATATCATGGCATATACTCCAATCCACCTGGATGCCCCAGACTACACAGACATATCAACATGCATTCACGAAATAACAACATGGCTGAACAACAACAATTTAAAAATCAACATAAAAAAACGGAAGCAATCATCATCACAAGGGACTCCACATTTACCCCTCCTACCACCATCAACATTTCAAATACACCAATCACTGTAAAAGAGGAAGTTTGGTACCTTGGAGTGATACTAGACAAACAATTTACTCTACAGGCACACATTAACAAAACATCCAAAACAGCCTTCTTCAAACTAGCGATGCTCCGAAGACTAAAACCTCTACTCAGCAAGGCACACCTCCGTACAGTATGCCAGGCAATTATCACACCTGTGTTGGACTATTGCAACCTCCTCTTCCAAAGCCTACCCAAACAATCCACCCGTCCCCTTCAAATAGTCCAAAACACCGCTGCCCGCATCATTGCTGGCACGTCACTACAAGTCCATATAACTCCCATAAGATCTGCATGGGCTACCAATCTCAAGAGCAAAATATAAATCAGCGCTAACAACATGTGAGCAGATATACTTCAAGAGCTCATCGGAACCAAAACAAGAGAGAGACCGGACAGAAACAGCACTAAAAACACAATACCAACTCCCAGATTATTTACAAATACCAATAAATCCACATCCATGAGAGCTTTCTCCTAAGCGGCCCCTGCTATTTGGAATGCACTCCCAGAGAAGCTACGATCCACAACTGATTTAAAGGACTTCCGCAAGTTACTCAAGATTACTTTATTCATTGAACATTACAACGAAGACCAACAATCACACCAATCTCAATATTAATATGGGAAGTTACAAGCCTGTCTGCGTTTGAAATGCAATGTCACAATTTACAATTGAACACTCCTAGTAAAAGGAGCATGAAGTCACAAGCATGCTTAAATTGTTAACATACGATTTTAATGTTTACAATTGAAAGTTCGTTGTAGAAGCTTATTGTGTAAAATTGATGTCCTTGTATAGGTTAATATTAAGTTATTGTCTGAAAGACCCCCAATGTATAAGTTAATATTAAGGACCCCCAATGTATAGGTTAATGAGTTAATATTAAGTCATTGTTTGAAAAACCCCAATGTACCCCCTACCCTCCCTGAATATAACCACTTGTACATAGCTCATCCTGTAAATAGCACACCAAGAAATCATCACCTCCACTCCATGTTAGCACAGCATGCCTACCCCTACTGACACTGATTTTTGAAGTGTAAATTGCTTTGATTTCAGGACAAAGCGGTATATAAATCCTTTTAAATAAATAAAATAAAAAAATGACAGGTGTTCCAGATTAAGACAAGCAAAATAATGTGGGGTTTGTGTCATACAAGACTTGAAGATCTAAATATAAATATTGTAGAGGAGAGGAGAGATAGGGAATATGATGAAAAAGACATTTAAATACCTGATATATGAAGTAAACCTCTTTCAATAGAAAAGAAGCTATAGAGCTAGGCCATTCCCCCTATCTCCCCTCCAGGTTGTCCACCCTAGTCTCATTTCTCTCTCTCTCTCCTTTCCGCTGATCCACATCCACCTTTCTCACTCTCTTTCAAGCCAATCTCTCCCTTCCTCCCTCCTGGCAGTTCCCATGCCTCTCTTTCTCTCCTTCAGGCCAGTCTCTCTCTCTCTTTCCAGCCATTTCCCACCAGTCTGTCTCTCTCACTCCAGTCAGTATGCACCCATCTCTCTCCCTTGTCATTTTCTGAGTTGTTATGCCACTCTATGCACAGAGGAGTTTAGAACACAAGACCACTGCAACTTATTGCACAGACATCAGCTCAGTGCTCATATCCAATAGTAACAAAGGTATTAGCAAGGAGTGTGCAGAAGACCCGAATGCTAAGCACACAATCTTTGAATACTGGGGCTTTAACATGTGGTCTAAGGTGGAGTAAACGTTTGCTTATTCTTTTGCAGCTAGCATTAGCGGTGACTTGTTTTTGCTGGCATGAACTTCTAGCAACTTATTTCTTGGTTTACTGCCTCTACTGGCTAGGACTAGAAGAACATTTCTACAATGTTTTGAGGTTCTTACTAATATCCAATCACTTTTGTGGAAGAAAGAAAGCTTCACTTTGTAGTTAGGACTGGTCAATCAGACTTTTTATTGAAAGACACAGAATATTCTGTGAAGAAAGAGGAGCCTATTTTCAATAGGATGTCCAGGGCAAAAATTGAAACATGTTGTTTAAATGCTTCAATTTATGCTGATATTCAGCAATGATAAGTGTTTGCTTAGCACTGCTGAACATAGGTACCCGGGCATGCACAAAAGTGGATACTGTCATACCCCGCCCTCTGCCTTAGGCTTGGAGGGCTGGGGTAGCCATTATTTTTCTCTATTGAAGGTTAAATCAACTAACTTTCCTCTCATGATGCATGCTGGGAAAAGTAGTTTTCCTTCTGATAGAAAATAGTCATGAAGCCAGTTATAGGCAAAACTATAACAAAGTTTATTTCTCACAAAAGCAAAGGTTCAAAGTAAGTTGCACCAGGATACTTCTCCAGTATTTGTTCAAAAAGTTTCTTTATACAAGTGTGCTGGCTGAGCTTTTACATTCATTCAATCCAAATGCAGCTGTTTCTCACGTATACAGAAAAAGAACAAAACCTGGCAGCTTCCTTTACCAAAGAAAATATCTTCTTTTCTTTAGGTTACACTCAGCTTATACTATACAGTTTAGCAAAGGCTTTCAATACTGTCTGCAAAGCACAAAGTACAATCCATAGGTTGTTCTGGCTGTAAGGAATCACTCTCCTTAGAGTCCACCTGCATTGCTTCAGGTTCTTGTGCTGCACTGCCTTGCTTTAAACTACTGGCGAATGCCTCAGGGTGTTTTCTCCCTAAAACTCCCTGTAAGTCTTTTAAACACAGCTCTAGTGAATAGGGATAAGCAGTACCTGAGCCTGAAGAAACTCCTCTGCAGCTGTGCGGCTATCTCTTGCCAGCTCTGGGGAAACAGTCCCTTGTCCCTTAGCTTAGGTTCCTCCCTGGAGCTCTGCCATGGTTCTTCATTCAAGGCTGGGCTCTGCAGCCTTCTGCACTGAGTCTTAGGCACCCACCTCTGAACCTTTTCCTTCAGTGCTGGGGTTTGAAGGTTTTCCTGCTCTTTCTCTCTGAGCACTCCAGACCACCTTCGTGTCCTCTCCCCTTCTGCTTTGCTTGCTTCAGTTCCTTTCCTCCACGTGGCTTCCTTCCTCCAGCTACTGTGTTTCCTCCAACTGTGCTCCCGTCTGGGCTTCCTTCTGTGCTGCTCTCTCTCATGCTGCGCTCCCTCGGGCAGCTCCCTCTCATGCTGCTCCCACTCGGGCTGCTCTCCTGACTCACTCTCCAGCCCTGGTTTATATCCCTGTTTTCTGATAAATCTCCCTGACTCTCTAGACAGGTGTTTGTAATCAGTTTCCAAGCCTGTTGCTACTTCATCAGAGCTTGGGTGTGTCAGCTTAGCTTTTGAATCCGTGTTTGTTTTCTCCAGAGAACTGCTGGAACGTGTGCTTTGCAGGGCTGTGACCTTTCCTAAAGGTAGAATCATTCTTTTCTTCTACTTCCATGGGCTCACTAGAATCTTCCTTATCACAATACCTAAGCAGTGAAAATAGACATCTATATGTTTAGATTATGCATTTGCCTAGATACTCCAGGTTAGACCTGGTTTATTTATTTAACAGGGTTTTTTTATACCGCTTTATCATTTCAGTCAAAACAGTTTATGTTTATTATTACATTTGATATACCGCTCAGGCTGAAGCATCAGAGTGGTTTACAATACATTATAAATTAAACTTGGCAATGTACATGGGACATTGATAACTTGGATTTTTCTGAGGCAATGGAGGGTTAAGTGACTTGCCCAAGGCCACAAGGAGTGCTAGTGGGAATTGAACCCTGGTCTCTTGGTGCCCAAGCTAGTGCTCTAACCATTAGCCTACTCCTCTACTAAACCTAAACCAAATGTAAAGTTGAGGTATCTAGGTGCCAAAATTTGCACCTAGACATCTAAACTAGGCGTATCAGCCACCCTGCCCTCAGAACTCCACAAATCAGTTCCCTTCTACCCACTGAACGCACAGTATTATATGTAGAGTGGGATACTATATCCCAAACTACTTATAATGCCAACAAAAATTGCAAACAGAAAGCACCTAGACATTCATCACAGTCCCCTGTACAAGAGAACAGTATATGTAGCTTAGTGGTTAGAGCAATGGGTGGGGAACCAGGGAAGCCAGTGTTTAAATCCCATTGCTGATCTATATAACCATGAGCAAGTCACTTAACTCTCCATTGTCTCAGATACAAACTTACGGGCCTGTTTACTAAAGAGCAGTAGGGAGTCTGGAATTTATGAATTAGGACTATATGGGAGACCAACAGGGGTGCTAAACATGAGGGGCTTGGCCATGGTACACTACAACCACTATGCTAGCTGTGGCACTAATGTGGTAGTAATAAATGCACAGCCCAGCATGTGTGGTCTCCATGCACGTTGGACAATTGAATGGTGAAATTTTCCTTACCGTTAATTTCCTTTCCTGGAATTCTGCTAGACCAGTCCAGACAAACAGGTTGTGCCCCCCTTCCAGCAGATGTTGGAGACAGAGAAAGACTTCCAGAACTCTGATTGGTTGAGGTCTGGCAGATAGTGGTATACCCCTAGGGGTCCCCCTCAATATTGATTGTATAGCCAAAGAAGGTAACGTAATGAAACAAAACAAACATCCACGGCCAACTGGGCCCCAAAAAGAGCGTCAACTATATACCTAAAGAAAGTTTTGTAAACTTTCCAACACTTGGACATCTCTGCATAAAACTCTTTCTGTGGAACGTCCAGAGGATGGTCGGCTTACGGTCATAGAAAATTGCAATTGACAACTGGGCGGGAACTGGACTGGTCTAGCAGGATTCCAGGAAAGGAAATTAACGGTAAGGAAAATTTCACCTTCCATTTCATCCTGCTAGACCAGTCCAGACAAATGGGAAGTACCCAAGCTAATGACCTGCCGGGTGGGGAGACAGAGCTGCAGAAAGCACCCCAGCTCCGAACTGACTGTCCTCACGTGCCTGGACATAAAAATGGTAATGCCGCACAAAGGTGGACAACGACGCCCAGGTGGCGGCACGGCAGATATCAATGGGAGCGACCTGCGAGCATTTTGCCCAGGACACTGCTTGTGCCCGGGTGGAGTGCGCTCGAATACCCTTAGGCACCGGTCTAGACTGAATATAAGCTGACTCGATGGTCTGACGAAGCCATCTGGCAATCGTCGATTTCGAGGCCGCGAGGCCCTTCCGAGGGCCTGCAAACAGGACAACGAGATGATCCGAAGCTCGAAACGAATTGGTAACTTTCAGATACCGACAGAGAACTCTCTTGAGATCTAAAGCTCTGAGATCCTTATGCCGCCCTGCACACTGTGCCTTAGAAAACGTGGGAAGAAATAGCGGCTGATTAAGGTGAAAAGACGTAAGAACCTTTGGCAGAAAGGAAGGAACCGCTCTGATGGATACGCCCTCCGGCGAAAAGGACAGATAAGGATCACGACAGGATAGAGCCTGCAATTCTGAAATCCTACGAGTCGAAGTGATCGCCACCAAAAACACGGTCTTGAGCATCAAGTCTCGAAGAGAAGGAGGTGATAATGCCTCTGTATAAGTCTTTGGTGCGACCTCATTTGGAGTATGGTGTGCAATTCTGGAGACCGCACCTTCAAAAGGATGTGAACAGGATGGAGTCGGTGCAGAGGGTTGCTACTAAAATGATTAATGGGCTTCATTATAAAGCATATGAGGACAGACTTAAGGATCTTAATATGTACACCTTAGAGGAAAGGCGGGATAGAGGTGATATGATTGAGATGTTTAAATACCTCCGTGGCATAAATGTTCAGGGAGAGAGCCTCTTTCAATTGAAAGCAAGTTCTGCTACGAGGGGACATGGGATGAGGGTGAAGGGAGATAGATTCAGGAGTGATATGCGGAAATATTTCTTTACGGAAAGAGTAGTGGATCCGTGGAATAGTATCCCAGTGGAGGTGGTGGAGATGAGGACAGTAACTGAATTCAAAAAAGCATGGGACCAACAAAGAGGATCTCTAAAGGTAAAAAGTGGACTGTTGTAGTTGTTGTTATGGAAGGACAGACTAAATGGGCCTTGTGGTCTTTTTCTGTCATCATGTTTCTATGTTTCTAAACGGTCGACGCACAAGGGCTTTTAGGACCAAGGACAGATCCCAAGGAGGGACAACGGCCCATAAAGGAGGACGTAAGACCTTGACCCCCTTGAGAAAGCGAGACACGTCCGCATGCGATGCCAACGAGCACCCACGCACTGGTCCTCGGAAACAGGTTAAGGCGGATACCTGAACCCGCAGAGTCCCAAGGGCTAACCCCTTATCTAAACCCTCCTGCAGAAAGGCTAGGACATCTGGAATCGCAGTACGCCAAGGGGAAAGCCCTCGATGCGAACACCATGACTCGAAAACGCGCCACACGCGAGTATATGCCAGGGACGTCGAGGCCCTACGAGCCTGGAGGAGTGTAGAAACCACCGCCCCAGAGTAACCCTTGCAAACTAACTTGCGGCGTTCAAGAGCCAAGCCGTGAGTAGGGATCAGCGTTTTCCATGAACACCGGACCCTGACGGAGCAGGGAAGAAGACGCTGTCAACGGTAGAGGAGCTTCATGAGACAAACATATCAGATCCGCGTACCACGGCCTGTGAGCCCAGTTGGGCGCTACCAGAACTACCGGCCCTTTGTGATCCATGATGCGCTGAAGAACTTTGCCGATCATGGCCCACAGAGGGAAGACATATAGAAGGACGTGGTGCGGCCAAGACTGTGCTAACGCATCAATCCCGCTGGACTTATGTTCCCTCCAGCGACTGAAAAAGGCTGGAACCTTGGCATTCGTTGCTGAGGCCATAAGGTCCAGTGCAGGCATCCCCCACCGGCGCACTATGTCTTGAAATGCCTCTGGCACAAGCTCCCATTCCCCAGGATCGAGAGTGTGCCGACTGAGGCAGTCGGCTGTGACATTGCTGACACCCGCGATATGCTGCGCTGAGATGGCCCGTAAGTGCTTTTCCGCCCATGGAAACAGAATATTCATTTCTCTGGTCACACCAGGACACTTTGTGCCTCCTTGGCGATTGAGATAGGACACTGTGGTCGCGTTGTCAGAGAGGACCCGAACAGCCCGGCCCTCGAGATTGTGTAGAAAACATTGAAAGGCAAGGCGGACTGCTTGAGCTTCTAGTTGATTGATCGACCAACTCGTCTCGTGAGGCGCCCAAGTACCTTGCGCAGTGTGCGACAGGCAGTGGGCCCTCCAACCGGAAAGACTGGCATCTGTCGTCAGCAGAATCCAGAGCGGGCTCTCTAGAGGAATCCCTTGCAAGAGACTGTCTGCAGAGAACAACCAACGGAGGTCGGTCTGGACTTCTGGCCAAAGCGGGAGATGGAGTTGGTAATCCTCTGATACCGGAGACCACCTCGAGAGAAGTGCCCTCTACAGACAACGCATATGCGCCCTTGCCCAGGGCACCAGATCGATGGTGGCCGCCATCGTACCCAGAACCTGTAAATAATCCCAAACTCGAGGAGTGGATTGAAGTAAGAACAAACGAAGTTGAGCCGTCAGCATGAGGAACCGTTCCCTTGTCAGGGACACGTGGCCCTGATAGGTGTCGAACCTCGCCCCGAGAAATTGGATTTGCTGAGACAGGCGAAGACAACTTTTGGCGCGAATGATGACCCAACCTAAAAACTTTCCAGAAAAAAGACACCACTTTCCCCACCGTGTGGTAGGCCTCCGGAAGGGAATCCGCTCGAATAAGCCAATCGTCTAGGTAGGGATGTACGCGGATGCCTTGTTTGCGGAGAGCTGCGGCCACCACCACCATTACCTTCGAAAAGGTACGTGGAGCGGAAGCTAGGCTGAAAGGCATTGCTTGAAGCTGAAAACGCCGTCCAAGAACCGCAAAGCGAAGGAAGCGTTGATGCTCTGCCCGAATGGGAATGTGAAAATAAGCCTCCGCAAGATCTAGTGACGCTAGGAATTCTCCTTTGCAAACCGCTTGAATGACCGACCGGAGCATCTCCATTCTGAAGTGAGGTACCTGAAGACTCCGGTTGACCCCCTTGAGATCCAGAATCGGGCGAAAGGAACCATCTTTCTTGGGCACCACGAAATAGATGGAATAGCGGCCTAGCCCTCTTTCGAGAGATGGAACGGGACGAATGGCATTGAGCAGAATGAGACGTTGCAAGGTCGTCTGAATGGCAAGTCTCTTCACGGGCGGTCCTGCCGGGGAGAGAAGGAAAGCGTCGGGAATAGGACGGCAGTAGTTGAGGGACAGACCACGGGACACAATATTGAGAACCCACTGATCGGAGGTTATAGCTGCCCACTGACGAGAAAAAAGGGCCAGGCGACCTCCCACTGGGGGAAGAATCTTGAGTGGGCTGCCCGTCCCGTCAGCAGGCAGACCCGGCAGTCGCTGAAAACTTTCCAGTCCCTGAATAGGAATCTCCGCCCTTCCGTGCCCCTCGAAAGGACTGCCCCCTTTGTCCAGTCCGGCTAGAGGGAAGAGAAGATGAAGCAGGCTTGTAAGAGCGGAACCTACGGGAGTTGCGAGGCCTAGAGAAACGCCGTGAACTCTGAGAATAGGATCGAAAGGCACGCCGTGAAGAAGACTTCGGGCGATCGGCAGCCGTTGCGGTTTAATCTTACCAAGATCCTTTACCAACTTGTCGAGGTCCTCTCCAAAAAGAAACCGCCCCTTGAAAGGAAGTTTTGAGAGTCATGTATTGGAAGCGACATCCGCTGCCCACTGACGCAGCCATAGCCACCTCCGTGCCACTGTTATCGACGCTACCGACCGAGCTGAGAGACATACCAAATCATAAAAGGAATCTGCTAAAAAGCCTGCGGCGGATTCCAAACGCCCCATGGCCGGATAATCTGGCAGATGCTGAATCCAGCGTAATAACACTCGGGCCACCAGACCGCCACAAACCGTCGCTTGTAACGTCATAGTAGAGGATGAAAATGCTGTTTTTAACAGGATTTTCTACCTTGCGGTCCTGCTGATCCTTGAGTGCCGCTCCCCCTTCCACAGGAATGGTCGTATGTTTAGTCACACCCGAAACTAAGGCATCCACCTTAGGATAGGACAGCCAACGGTCAATGTCTGATGGAGCCCAGAGATATAGCTGACCGAGACGACGTACTGCTCGAAGAGGAGAATCGGGCGTGTCCCACGCCCGAGAGACCATCTGTTGCAACTCCGCAGGAAAGGGAAAGGGCTTCAAAGGTTTGCAGATACCCTGTAAAATTGGATCTGCTTGAGACTGCGGGAGAGGAACGCCGGAGGAAGGCGGGTCAGATAGAGCAAGTTGTTGAGGTTCTACGGCTATCAAGGGTACCAATTCCTCCTTTCTGAAAAGACGGATCTCCTGCGATTGATCTGCCACAACAGAAGAATCAGAAGGGGAGAATTCCCCATCTTCCCGGTCTGAATCAGAGAAGCTGTCTTCCGCAGAAGACCTATCAACATCAGGAATCACAGAGCCCTCAGACAACCTACTGGTAAGCTTCTTGGCCGGATGCCCTGCCTTGCGGTCTGACCCCTTATGGGTCCGCTTGCGCTGAGAAAGGACAGCCGCCTCCTTTTCTGAGGCCAATAGCCCCTTCAGATCCCCAGCTGAGAAGTCTGCTTGCCACAACGTCCAGGCTTGGCGAAAGAGCGCCAAAAATTGAGCCTCTGAGGGATCTGACTGCGACTCGGGACGCAAGGTCGTGGACTGAGGAGTTAACAGGGGTGCAGACAGAGAAGGCAAACCCTGCGGGACATCCGAGACCGAGGCCTGAGGAATTGGAGAAATATCCAAGGAGGTGCTTGCTAAAGAAGGACCACGAGACGACTCCCTGGGATGAGAAAGACAGGCAGCACACATTTTGTCTGCCAAGTCTTTCATCTTCTTGCTACAGCCCAGACAGCTTTGCCCCGATGAAGGCATGAGCGCGTGGAGCCGTACCCCCTATTTTTTTTAAAATAAACTCAAAAATAGGGAATGGAGGCCGAGTAGACCCCACCGGTGTCAGGCAGAACCCCGGGGAGACAATACACGAGGAGAATACTGCTATATGGCAAATGGCCGCCGGGCACGCGATTGCGCGTTCGTGAAAATGGCTGCCGGCAAGAAAAGCGCGCGAAAATGAAGTACAACGAAAGACTTCAAAATTAGCAGGGAAATAAGAATATCCAACCCCCGATTAGCTGCGCAAGCCAGGAAGACAATCCGAAGAGCTTTGAGGTATAAAAAAAACAGCCAGCAGCTCTTATGCCGCTATTATAAACCCCCACACTGTAAGTGGCGGTCAGAAGATAAGAAGCTGAGACTTAAGTTTCCACGAGACACGCCTGCACAGAACATCCTTAAGACTCCCACCGAAAGGCAGAGACAGTCCAAACAGCCTGCTAACCCTCTTGGTTAGGGCTGATAGTCTGCGGGGACGGAGCTGCACTGATTTTAAATCAGGAGCTCACGGTAGCATAGCAGGAACGGCACTGACACTTCCTGGGCAAACTCAGAGCAACACCTCTTGTGAAGGCTGAGTACCTCCAGGGAAAACCAATCTCGCAGAAAAGTGTGAACTAAAATAAAAGAAAGAAATAAAAGTGAGGAGGAGACCACCAAACACACTCCTTCATCTGCTGGAGACAGAGAAATACTGAGGGGGACCCCTAGGGGTATACCACTATCTGCCAGACCTCAACCAATCAGAGTTCTGGAAGTCTTTCTCTGTCTCCAACATCTGCTGGAAGGGGGGCACAACCCATTTGTCTGGACTGGTCTAGCAGGATGAAATGGAAACTACAAATGTAATATTAGGATGTCTGTGGGCCTTGCATTCACTTAACCTTCCACTGCTTCAGGTACAAACTTAGATTGGGAGTCCACTACGAACGCAACTTGCCTTGATCTTCTCCTGGAAAGGTGTGAGTTAAATAAATGCAAGCAGTCTATCTGTAATCAGGGTTGCTTTTACCTATGGATAGCTGCCCCTTTTGCTCATAAGTAAAAGCAGCCCTGTTCCTACTATCTGGCTTCTTTCTTCCCTAACAGCTGGAAGCCTTGTCCCGAAGGTCCTTGAAGAGGGTCTGGGCGATTAGTGGCGTGGGAGGGAAGGCATACAGAAGGCCCTCCTATCACGGGATGAGGAAGGCATCCGCCACCATCCAGGATGGGTGTGGTTGGGGGCAGCAGAAGTGGGGCAGCTGAGTATTGGCTGGGCTGGCAAAGAGGTCCAGACTTGGGGTTCCCCATAATCAAAACAGCTGCTGCACCACCCTGCGGTCTAATCACCACTCTAACTGCTGCATTTTGACTCTAGGACACAACTGAAAAGTGCTGGTACAGGTTTGAAACAATGTTCTTCTTTGCCCTGTGGTGTCTGCTCCAGTGACATCCATCCTCTCTTATTCTTGAATGATAAAATGGGATAGGCATATTAAGCAGCAGTGTCACTTCTTTGCTCTGTTTGCTACAAGTTCATCAACCACAGGTCTCCTGCATGCTGCTTGGGAGAGAAGGGCTGCAAATGGAAACACAAACTTAAATTGCAAGCCCTCTGGGCACAGGGAAATACCTACTTGAATGTATCTCATCTTTAATACCACCGGGAAGGAATGAGGTATTTTTTTTAATGCCGTAGGTTCTGAGTTCTGTCCTCCTGTAGATTTTATTGTACACCGCCCTGCTGAGCCGAAGAGTTGTATAATACATTTTAATAAACTATAAGTTAACGTTGACTCATGGCTACCCAGTTGCCCCTGGGTTTTATTGGTAATCTGAGACCGGAAGTAGATTGCCCGGCCTTTTCTTCCGAGGCAAAGGAAAGGATGGTAAAGTGACTTGCCTAACGTCACGGGTACCAAGAGGAATCGAACACTGATCGGAGGGAGGCTGCTGCTTTAACCACTAGTCAACTCCTTCACTCCAATAAACAAGATTTAAATAAAAAAAATAGAGATCGAGCTAGAACGTTACTGAATTCCTCACCCGCTTCTTCTTCCTGGTCAGTCACGCCTCCCCCTGGGCGGTACAAGGCGTCAGCACGCAGTTACCTAATGGAGGACGTTCACGTTCTTTGCGTGTTTTCCATGCGCCATAGTAGAGCTAGGGAACGTCCTCTGTTCTCTACAATTCCCGCTATCATAGGCGGAATTGCTGTTTTGCGGACTCTGACTGGTCAGAAGCCTCTGAGGGGGCGGGGAGAGAGGGAAAACACTTCTTCCTTGTTGATCTCTGAATTGCGGAGGTTGGCGGGAAATTACGAACGAGTGGTTTTACATTTCTGGCGCTATTTTGGCCTTGCTGAGAAAGCCAGGCTTGGTATTTTCTACACCGTGGCAGTCGGTTGCTCTCACATTATTATTATTGGTGCCCGAATATTTCTTTTTCTGTTGCCGGTGACAGACACGCGGTTTCCAAATTTTCCTTTCCGATCGTGGCACCGCCATGGCGCCACCGTCGCGGGTGTCTGCCGCCGCTATCGCGCAGGAGCTGAGAATGTTCGGCCAGGAGTTAGAGGAAGAAGAGGAGGAAATGGCGCTGGAGAGAAGTAAGTGACCCAGGGGAAGAGGTTGATATCTGTTAACCGCCCCCCCCCCTCACTTTGTCTTTTTAGTTTTAGTGGCGTCACATTACATCTCTCTTTCTCCAGGCGTTCATTTTTATGGTGGTGTTATCCTCATCGTGAATAACAATATTTTTCCTTGGTGGCCTTAGCGGATGGATGTAGGGGAGATGATGGTGGGGAGGAACGGCTACAGAGTATTATTTTGGCACTATGGTGTGGTATCATTGGTATCTGAACAAGCTCAGAGATAGCGAGCGTCACGCTTTAGGCTTGTCATTATAATGTTCAATGTAAATAGTTGACATGTTTAAACCCGTTCTTTGTAAATAGTATTAATTAATTCTATTATTATTATCTTTCTGTTCGCTGGAAGGGGCAGTATAGAAAAATGTACAAATACTCCATTTGAAGGTTTTCTTGTTCTCACTTATACTTATACGAGTCTTTTCATTGAGTCTGATCATTGCTTTCACCACAGACGACCATAAGAGGAGGCAAACTAACAGGCTGATGCAGAAATCCTGCGCTAGAGTCCTGTTCTTAAAGCTCTAGCACCGGGTTTCTTAGCTGACTCTGCACTGGGATGCAATGTACAAATTACCCAGTGTGCAAAAGTCAGCGTTAAACTGGGAAAGCAAGCCAAACACATGCTCACAGAAGTCAGTGCAAGTTTGGCATGCTGTTCTGGAGAAGCACTGTCATCATCAGAGGTGAAGTTTGACATTTCAGATGACCTGGGCGGGCATCAGGGAAAGCCCTGATGCCATCAGCACAACGTCAAGGGGCCAGTGCGCCTTCCTGGACACCGAACCCTTAACAAAAATCAAAATCCCCAGTGACCCCCAAATCCTCCACCCACCCAAAAAAAAAAATCCGTTGGCCCAGTGGCCCCCAAACCCCTCCACCCCCTCTAGTACCTTTAATTATGGGATGGGAGCATTGCCCACATGCATCTTTTTCACCTATATGGCAGTCAGACTCCACTCTGCGCATCCCAGGATGTGCTACCATTTTTTAACATGGCAATGCAGAGACAGGAGCATATGGGCAACGCTCCCACCCCGTAATTAAATGTACTGGGGGGAGTGAAGGGATTAGGGGGCCACTGGGTCACTAGGGATTCTTGTTTTGCTGGGAGGGGGGATGTCGGGTCCGCTGGGCCACCAGGGATATTTTTGATTGGGTGGGGGGTTTGGGGCCACTGCTGATTTTGTGTCTTGGGGGGGGAACACTGTCCACCTGACGGTGTGCTGGTGGCATTGGAGGCCTTCCCCCCAATATCTGGATCATCTGAGGTGAAGTGTCAAACTTCACTTCAAATGATATTTTTGCTCCCTGCCTGAAGCTGACCTGAAGATCCAGTGTTAAAAAAAACCAACAGTGTAAAAACTGAGCTAAGTTTCAGCGCAGCTTTTTTCATCAGGTGCGATTAATTATACTGCGATTTGCATGCCTGGTGTGCTGCAATTTAGCGCTGTTTTGCGTTTTCCGGCACTAGCTTGCTTTCTGCATCAGAGAGCAAGCCTAGCACAGGAAACGGGCCAGAAAAATGCTGCACTAAACCTCTCTGCGCATAGGTGACATTACCAATATGAAGAAATCTGACCATATTTGCTGTTTACTACCTCCCCTTTCCCCATATCTGTAAGGGGCCTAACTGGCTGCAAAAGCCATTGATCTCACCTTACAGGGAGGAAGTACACAGAGACCAATTTCTCAGCAATACTCAAAATCTTTATTACAGGATATCCTTTTCTCAGCATCTTCACACAGGTACAAGGTAGCTACTGTATAGGGATAGACAGAAGAGAAATGTTAATGGGACATTTTAGCACACTGTCACCTCTGTGGCAGGGCTCAATAAATTCCCCAGTTTCTACTTAGTCCCAGTCTATTTTTTATACAGTTTTTTTTTTCTGAAAGGCTGGCATAATAAGAAAGGTTAGTTCTTTTTCTGCAGCTGGGTTTCTTTGTGATTGACACATTTTTATATTTTATTTTTTATATTGGCACATTTTTATATTTCCCAAGGTTCAAGTTAGCATAAAAACATCATGTCACCTTCCCAAGGCCAGTGCCTAGTCAAATCTTACACCCTGGTTCCCCCTCGTGTCTCTTGCTTCGTTTTGTGTTATTTGGTTTCCTTAGCAAAGTACACTAAATCAGCAACGTTTTGCTTCACTCTCAAGATTTTCTCATGCTGTTGTCAGCAGTTCATTTTTCCCCTGATTCTTCTTTCTGGCCTAACAGTGGTCAAGGGTCCGAAGCAGCCTGTGGCACTGTTCCCTCTAAGCTGTGCGCACGCACACACCTCACCGAGGAAGCGCACATACTTTACAACAGAGCGCACAAAAATTACGGTTCTGATTCTGATAAACAACACAGACGTTGTAAAATTTAAAAGTTGTTGTGTATTTATGGTTTTCACAAGTTCTACAATATTTTCTAGTGCAGTCAATGTGGTGTACATACTGTATTCTGACGTGTAGTCAAATTTTAAATTATATAACTCTGAGTGTCTTTATGTGGCGCACAAAAATGTAACCTTCCTTCAAAAGCTGCACAGCTGATATTTTATGCGCACACAGCCTACAGAAAATTAGAGGGAACATCGGCCTGTGGCCTGTATCCATGCCTGCTTCACAGGTCTAGCTACAAGAAGCACTGTTTCGGCTTGGGTCTGATTCCTTATATATCTTTTCCTCACACTTACTTGTGGGTGGTTGTTTTTTTAAATTGAAATTTCTGCTATTTTGTACAAACAAAAGCAAGGAAGCTGAAATATAATCCAGACATTAAAATAGGAAATGAAAATACAATTAGTAACCCATATTACAGAGAGACATATTCCTGGCTTAAGAAGTGAAAATAATATCAATCATAGTAAAGGAAACCCATCCCCCACTAAGAATTTTCCAAGAAAAAGGAAGCAAAGGAAAAATGGCACTTCACCAACCAAGACCAATCTATCTACTATCTGAAAAGGCAATAAGCGGTGTTGGGTCAGTATATACATATTTTACATTATTCAAGGAAATCAAACATTTGCATGAAAAATGCAAAAAGATAACAGTTGCGTTTGTGGGAAATTTAAAATCTCAAATTACGAGATCTCAAAGCATTCTCTAACATTTCAACTTGTTTATATAAAAGAAAAGAATCTTTGAGTCCAGAAGACCCAGCAGAATGGAACATATCAACCTGACCCTCCAGACGGTCGAGTCGATGGGCTACCAAGGTCAAAGATTCATCAACCAACTTAGATTTTTGCACCACTTGTTCAGAGAACTGCCACAGTTTGCTCAATAAAACCTTGCAACATAGAGTTAGTCTTTGAAACCTCTCTCCAGATATCTGACAAGGAAACCTCTGTAGAAGTCAAGTCAGTAGTATTGGAAGAATAGGCTGAAGCTGCACACTTAATAAGACAGGAGGTATAGAATGTGGTGAACTCACATTCTAGTCTATCTTCGAGATCTCAAGTGGGCCCATTAAGGGGGACATGCCCCCACCCTACTTGGTCAGTAGAGAACCCGGGTTAAGGGGAGGAGCCCTTATATGGGACTTAAGGACGCACTTGAGGAATCCAACGCTGAAGGATCCAAATCATCAACTGATTCCGCAGTTACCTTAGGCACATGGATAAGCAGGTTGCACATGCTTATCCATTGGACCAGCAACCGCTGATGGTGTAAATGCTACCACCGACTTCGCTTTCTTCTGAACCCTTGCCTTTCTCTTCTTGGCACCATGGGGCATCTCCAAAGGAATTCAGGTCCCCAAGCCCCGAAGGGGCACCAAAACAGGAAAATAAGCCCCTTTGGACACGTGCCCCTTCAGGCATGCGGCTGCGGAAAGGCTGCAGCGATCTAAATACCGCCCGTCTGATGACTCACCCGGCGACTCTCCACTCCAGCAGATATTTCTCTCAATTAGCTGAGGGGAAAACAGAGCAGAACAGCCAGTGCTTCACCACCTAGAACAATGCTCTCACTCGATGGCAAGGCTGCAATGATTTAAATACTGCCCATCAAGTCGTTGTCTGATGATGCACCTGGCGTCTCTCCACTTCAGCAGATATTCCTCTCAATTAGCTGAGGGCAAAACAGGGCAGAACAGCCAACACTTCACCCCCAGGAACAACGCTCTCCTGGTACTTGTGTTTTGAAACCTGTGTGTACTTTTAGCTGATCAAAAGGCAGTTTTCAGCCTGGAGGCTGAAACTACCTAACTGCATAGTTATTTGGGAAAATTGTTTTGAAGACTTGTTTCATAGTTCCTCAACTCTATCTTTTTAAAGGAACCAAAGAAAAACAAATATAATTGTATGGTGCTTTTTTTTTCTATTTATAAAGCAATACTAAAATCTCTCATGATATTTACCCCAGACACATCAGCTGAAAAATCTCACGCTTTGGGTTAGTTCCCTCTTGACATACATGCAAGCTCGCTAGTCTATATTCTGTACTCTCCTATTATGTTCTTAAACTAATAGTTTCTGAAATGTTGTGTGAAGAAAAGTTTAACAAAAATACAGGTTAATTCCTTTTTATTGAACTAACTTACATTTCTGGACTCGCACAGCCTTCCAAACAGAATGAGCAGGTCAGAGTAAAAGATGTTAACTTAAGTCTTAGTTTATATTATAGTGGTGGTGTAAAGGAAAGGGGGGGGGTGTACAAGAAGTGATGTCTTACTGAGTGAGAGGATTAATATCACCTGATCTGAAGCAAAACTAGTGAGACGTGAGCCTAAAACAAAGAATCACGGGGTAATGACACAAAACTCTGTAATGCACTTGACTGCCAACACATATCATAAGACCCACAGTTTCCTATATGGAATAAACATTACAACATCGCTGTACCACAAAAGCACTGGGATCATAATCTTATGAGAATTATGAAAAACAGAGGTTGTGATCACTTGGGACATTCCCAATCTCAACCTATAAAGAAGCTTGGTGAAAGGAAACTTTACATCGTGTTAAAGGAGAAGAACGTGAGAATGGCATTGATTTATAGATGTTTCGGTGCCAAGTGATTATTCTGTGCATTGTGTGGAAAGAGAGAAGGTAAATACCAAACAGTGCAATCAGAGACAAAGTAAATATGGCAAAAAGGTACAGAAATATTTACCATCATATTGGGTTCTACAGGCTTGATTAAATGGAATTTGCAAGCACACTTTCATAGGTTGCCAAGATGTATTACATCACTGTCTTATTGGTGTTCTTTTCCTCCTGTGGCTCCCGCAGCAGCATTGTTTGCTTATTGTAAACTACCCTGTTACTTCAGTCTGGGCAGTATATTAAATGTTTGAATAAAGATAAAGATCCTGTGATCTCAGCAAGGAAGCTCTCTTTGTCACAATGCAAGTACTATATAACAAGTGTTAGAAGTAAATTTGAGAGGTTGAAATCATACTGCATATACCCTGGCTTAGGAGTGTGTTTCATTACTGTTATGGTATGCACAAAGCTAAACAAACAATAACCAGCTGCCTAAAAGTCAATCTAACCTACCAAACAAAATCTCTTAGCAAAAATGTTCATTTCAACACCACTTTTAAACCAACTAGAAACAATGGCTAACAACCAACAATTTACTTTAAGAATAAGAGAGACCTCAGAATAGCTACACACCCTTCACTTAGCGAACCCAATCACCCTTACATCTCTGGTCTCCAAATTCCCCTCCTTTTTTATATAATATAATTTTCAGCTGAATCTCTCTTTACTCAAATTCAATTCAATAATAATGTCCAAAAAAGTACTTTTCAGGATTTTCATTATATATAATATCAGAATAATATCATTCTTTCAGTACTCATAAGACCAACGTCTTAAGAATACTCAACAGCAAGACACCAGAACTAACCCGTTCTGGATTCATAATCTGTTATCCTCAAATCCTGCAAGCAAACAAAAACTGAATAAATCTTGAATAAATGCTCCTTGTATTTAATGCTGCTTGTGATACAGACTGCTCAAGTAAAAATGTTACCCTGATAAAAGAATTGGATGCAGATTTGGATAAATTGAAGATTACTGAGAATTTTGATACACGACATGCTGAGATCCTTAAGCAAATTGAACGGTATAAGAGTGATTTAAGGGCTTTGAAGATTAAGAAATTATTGAAAGATGAGAAGAGGATGAAAGAAGGTTCAATATATAATTGATCTATGAAGAAAAATAGGAAAATGGATGGTTTCCGTAAGAGTAATGGAGGAGCTATGTCCTCGTATTCATCGGATTCCAGTACTGACACTGGCCAGCATGTTTTACCTTCATATCTGTAGGACATGCAGAACAAGATATTGAACGTCCTGTTGATCGTAGCAACCTTCAAGGAAATTTTTATGGGCCACCTACGTGCTCTCGCCTCAAGAAAGAGACGGTAACATTTCATTAAAAGATATGGTGATTAATCTTTCTAGTGTGGCATTAACACCAGCGCAGAATGCTGTGCTATCACGTGGTTTATCTTTTATTAATGGCCCGTGATATGATGGGTTTTCAAAGTAGAGTGTCGATTGAACGGTTAGTAAGATCCTTACAGTTAAAACTTTTCTTTTCGGACAAGCCATCTACTTTTGATCCTTCATTGCTTAGTTTGAAATCTGATTGGACTCCTCCAGGTCCTTTGGATCCTATTATATATACATTTAAACATCTAGTGTTATCAGATTTGAGTAAAATGGAACTGAAATACAGTAATTCTCCTAAAAATTTATCACCAGCCGAATTTCAAGCATTGCAAGATCTTCACAGGATGAGTAACATCACGATAAAAAGAGCCGATAGGGAGTTGTTTGTAGGAGCCTGAAGGAGGTGTGCTTTGCCCTGTCGTGGGCTGTTGGACTGCCGGGACTGTGCTGCTGGCGCTGCTGATCCATCACAGGCACTCCCGGGGCAGCCTGCTCCTGGAGGGGTTTTCATTTTCTTCTATAAAGTTTGTTCCTCCTTTCTCCACGGAGCATGACCGTGGGGTGTTTCTGAAGGGGCAGGTCTGCCCCTTTGACGCCCCTTCGATGTCACAGCGGCGTTTGGGCGTTTAGTCTATCGGAGATTCGGAGCTGAGTGGCTGCTGCATTTTATTGGTACTTTTCTTGGCTATTCATTATTTGTTATTTAGCTGTTATATTATGGGCAAAAGAGAGGCTAAAGTGCAGAGCAGAGTCCAGACGGCTGATTCCGGAGGTTTTAAACCGGTCGGCCCTCTGGACAAGCACTTCGCTCCTGCTCCTCTTGCGCAGTCTTCTCCTGAGGGGGGCGTCTTTAAGCCCCGAAGGGAGATCTCCTCCCCCTTGCCCTGTCTCTGGTATAGTTTCTATCTCTGGGGTCTCTTCTGAGTCGACTAGGAAGGATAAAATAGTGATTAAATTACCTACTCTGGTCCAGTCGGTAGTCCTGGAGGGCTCTTCTGAGCTCCCAGTTCTATTTCCGGACACAGAGGTTACCTTAAAAGATCTGTGGGGGGCCTTGAAATGTATCGATACTAAAGTTTCCTCAGCCGTTGGTTCCCTTTGTACTTTCTCTCAGGATACTGCTGTTGCTTTGCAGCAGCTTGATGAGAAAGTGTCTATGATAGAGCGGCCATAAAATTGGAATCTCAGGTTCTTCCACTTCAGACTATTAATGTGGTGGGAATTAAGGATTCTCTAATTTTGCATTCAAAATTGGAAGCGCTAGAAAATTCCATGCAGGCCTGTAATTTGCGATTTTCCTTAATCTTCTCTTCTGCCACCTAAAATTCTTGTGGAAAAGTACTTAAAAGAGATTCTCGCCATATCTGATGTTGATGTTTTACAAATTTACTATATCCCCTCTGGCTCTAAAAAAATAAATTCTGCTGACGGGGAATTGGATGTGATTGTTCCTTCTATGGCTAACCTTGCAGCCTTCTTGGAGGATTCCTCAGATACCATTAATGTACGTTCTACTTTGCTGGTTACCTTTCCATCTGTGGTGGTTCAACAGCGTATCTTAAAGGCCTTTTTTAAGGTTAAGTCAGCATTATTTTGTGGACAGGCAGTCAATATTTTTCCGGATGTCTCTCGCAACACCCAATTGCGACGTAGGCAATTTCTATCTCTTAAGCCTCGAGTTTTAGCTTTGGGTGCCACTTTCTTCTTACGATTTCCTTGTAAGTGTATCATTAATTTTGATGGCGCTTCGTATGTTTTTCTTGACGTGACTCATCTGGAAACATTTTTGACTGATAGGCAGGATTTAGCAGGACCAGGTAGCAATGATTAAAACACCTTCTAAGTTGTGGGCCATGTATGACCTTGATTTCTGTTTATAAATTGAATGTTTGGTTTGAAGTTATGCAGCTAACTCTTGTGATGTGGACTACATTTCCACTCTTTTCTTAATTGTTTGCTTACCTAAGTGTATGTATTCTTCTATTTAAAGTGGGAGCTGTATCCTGTATAAGTTTGGTTATTGGAATTGACTAAAAATCTATAAATTTAAAAAAAAAAAAGAAAAAGCCGATAAAGGAGGTGCTGTGGTGGTTTTGAATACGGACAATTAGACTTCATCATATCATCATTTAAGCAATATTTCTCATTATGTACGTTTGCAAATAGATCCTACAGTGGAATTGCAAGGATTGTTGTATGATTATAACTACTGCAGCATCAGAGTGTGGGTACTTGACTGGGAAGGAGAAAAAATTTCTTACTCCAGCGTTTCCAAAAGTGCTGGCTTTTTACATCTTGCCTAAGGTACATAAAAATCTTGAGAATCCTCCTGGACGGCCGATTCTTTCTAGTAATGATTCTTTACTGGAATGGGTTGGGATTTATTTAGATATGCACTTAAAAGAAGAAGTACCTAAGATCCCTTCATATGTTAAAGACACTATACATTTTTTACAGATTTTACAGGATTTTTAAAAAATTGAAAATATTAAATGGATGGCAACTCTTGATGTGGCTGCACTTTATATACATCTATACCACAAGATGCTGCGTTATCAGTTTTTTTCAACGTATAGGAAATGAGACCTAGACCTCAAAAGGTGCCAACTAAGTTCTTATTGACTCTGGCGGAATTAGCATTAAAAATAAATTTTGTATATAAGCAGGAATTTTTTCAGCAAATTTCTGGCACTGCAATTGGAGCCACATTTGCACCTTCTCTGGCAAATTTGTTTATGCACTTTTTTGAGAAGCAATGGGTTTATTCTTCCAATTTCGTGCCTAATGTTATGGGGTGGTATAGATATATGGATGATATTTTTTTGTTGTGGAGTGGAACGCGTGAATTTTTGAATGAGTTTTACCATTACCTTAATGGTTGTGATGGGAATATCAAGTTTGAAATTGACGTTCAGTATCAATCAATTCATTTTTTTAGATGTGAAAGTCATTAAAATGGAGAATACATTTTTGACTTCTGTTTATACGAAGCCTACAGATTACAAATACTATTCTGCACTTTTCTAGTTTTTCATCCAGAACATTTGAAGCAAAGTCTTCCATATTCTTAATTGTTACGCTGCTGTCGTATTTGTTTGTCTGATAGTGAGTTTAAAATACAGGCAAGAACTATGGTTTCTAAGTTTAGAAGACAGGGGTACCTGGATTCAGTCCTTCAAAAGGCCTATAAGAGGGCAAGGTATAATCACCGAGAGTGGTTACTTATGCATTATGAACAACATCCTGTCTCTAAATCTCTTGAATCGCAGGTTACTTGTGTGCTTCAACATTCCAGTTTATCTAGCCGATCTATTCATAAACGGTGGAAATAATTACAGACTCATCCGAGGTTATCGAATAGTCAATTACGTATGGCCTACAGTAGAGGTAGGAATCTAAGAGATTGGTTATGTTCTGCTGTTCCTCAATTGACAGACTTAGGGACGATTACGGGGCATGTGAAGTGTGGACGTTGTTCATATTGTGCAGTAATGGAAGAAGATACCTGCTTTCGATATCAAGGATATAGATATAGATTGAAGGACAATACAACTTGCACAACTGCCTTTGTGGTATATGTTTTGAGATGCCTGTGCTCAAAATTATATATAGGAAAGACCACTCATTCTTTTAAAGTTTGTCTGGCAGAACACAAATACAGTATTGCCAAAGCAAAAACTGAAACAGTAATGATTGTACATTGCATATCCATGCATCATGTTTTCAAGGAGTTACGCTGCATGGTATTGGAGCATGTTCTGTTTGATATTCGCTGAGGTGATAGAGGACGCTTGCTATTGCAGAAAGAACAACAATGGATTTACAAACTGGGCACACTTGACCCCAATGAATTGAATGATAGAATGGACATTATTTTTTTGATGCAGTGTTGTCAGGTTTGGCTTGGAGTTCCAACCGTAGTGCTTTTAATGCTCCTTTAGTCACTTAGGTAATTTGTGTGGAGTGAGGCGATTGCATCATATATGGGAGTGTTACTATTGGTGGTTAGGCATTTGAATCTAGATGTGTCAGACACTGCTGTCGTATAGTGGTAGACATTTGTCAGATTTATCCCTTTTGAAACCTCTGAGAAAACCTTTTTAGGTGAAACAGAGATCTTTGTTGGGTGAATGAATCTTGGGCTGATGAAGTTTGGGGTGATGAAGCTAATGGCATGAAGTTTGCTTTGGATTTTGAAGTTGGGGCGAACAGACCCGTTGGCTCTGGAAATTATGGCTTACTAAGATAAGTAATCGCTATACTTCTTTATGAAAGTTCTTGGAACAAAGGTGTTTACACAGTTTTTGTTTGCTTGCAGGATTTGA
This sequence comes from Ichthyophis bannanicus, assembly GCA_033557465.1. Taxonomy (NCBI): domain Eukaryota; kingdom Metazoa; phylum Chordata; class Amphibia; order Gymnophiona; family Ichthyophiidae; genus Ichthyophis; species Ichthyophis bannanicus. The sequence goes on along the minus strand of CM066039.1, from coordinate 167,119,819 downwards.
GGAAAACAGATTATGAATCCAGAACAGGTTAGTTCTGGTGTTTTGCTGTTGAGTATTCTTAAGACGTTGGTCTTATGGGCAGTGAAAGAATGATAATTCTGATATATATAATGAAAATCCTGAAAAGTACTTTTTTGGATATTATTATTGAATTGAATTTGAGTAAAGGGTGATTCAGCTGAAAATTATTTAAAAAAGGAGGGGATGCACAAAGCTAATCCATTTGGAGACATTGCCCCCATAAGAAATAAGGTTAATAAATAAAAACAAGACTGTAAAATCACAACTTTTACTAAACAAAGTAAATGCATTCCTTGACTAGCTTTCGGGAGCTAATGCTCCCTTCCTGAGGTCAGAATTGAAAAAGAAAAAAGTGACATTACTAGAAAATATAATATAGATAAAGTATGTCTTTGATTTGAAGGGTAAAGGTGGTGGATCAGAAGGTGACAGGCAGTAGAATTAAAAAGCCCAGACCTTTTGAGTCCTTTCTTGTCATTTTATGTTCTGGATTGGTTTTTCATTTTCCTTTAAGAATTCTGATCCTAAAGTCATTGGTACAGGGTACTGGTCCTGCAGTGTGCTCCCCAAGGAGGTGATGCATTGGTCTTGTGGTCAGCCCAACCATTAGGCAAAACAGGCAGTCACTTAGTGGCAGCTTCTGAGAGGCAGCAAAGAGCAGCAGCAGTTGAGGTGAAACAATAGATCCTGACAGATAACATTCAAAGAAGCATCAGCATGTACTTTTACTTGCAGGGAGATGAGGTGCACACATACATATAAAGCAGTTATGCATTTTCACAGGAATTTTATAGAATGATCATGATCAAGTTCTGTTATACAAATCTGGGGAGAGGGGGATGTATAGTTAAGATTTTCCTAGGGCGCCCAATATGTTTGCGATCTTGTATGGGAGCAATTTCTCCAAATGGGTTAATTTTTTTGTGCATACCATGACAGTCAATCATTAACCTGATTCCTAAGCCAGGGAGTATGATCTCAGCCTCTCAAATTTACTGCTAAAACTCACTGTAGTACTTGCATTGTGCCAAAGAGAGCTTCTGTCTGAAGTTCTTGAGACATGTATGGGTAGTTTGTCGAGATGTGACTGGAAGTTCTTCTTTATCAGGCCTTTGGCTCCCAATACGTTGTAAAATATTTCTGCATCTTTCGGCTGCATTTCTTGGTACTACTTGATCTTCTCTCACTCCACGCAATTCACAGAATAATCACTTGGAACCAATGTGTCTATTATCTTGCCGTTCTGGTGTATCTATGTGAAATGATTATTGTCTTTGACATCTGGCTTTTTCTCCCCACTGTGGCATCCTTCATATTTTCTGTATTGAATAATGTATACTGCATTAGGGGGAGCATGAATAGTATTCCCTTGTGCTGATTGTCTTTACCATGTGGGTGAGTGTGGGGGTCTTATACTATATGCTGGCACAGATTTCAGCATGGTATATTGCAGGGACTTGTGCCGTTCTCTTCTACTGAATTTCTGTTTGAAAATTGCTTTTTGCTAATTTTTGTTTCACAATTAGGTGGTACTTGAAAGCTAGTATTTGGTGAAGCATGTACTACCTTTCAGTGATGCATGGGCTGTAAATCTTTTATGATTTTTCTGTTTTTCAGCTTTGGCTTGAAGAGACTCTTTCTCTCTGGTTTTCTTTGTACTGCAGTAGGTAGTACATGGAAAGACATTAAATGTAAGGGGGACTCGGGAGAAAGTGACATCACCCCAAGGAATGGCGGAATGAGTCTGGAGCTCCATATACCCCCCCCCCCATAGCAAAACAGAGCAAAACTACAGCTATCCACCCAAAACATATCCACAGCAGAGTGTTCCAAGTAGGGAGCAATAGTGCACATATGACGAGCAAAAGGAAAGTTGATATAAAAGACTTTGCTTACTCAAAAGTGGTGGTGCCGCTTAGAGAGCCCAAGATGGCGCAGGGAGCAATTGCGTGGAGCCACGCATTGGGGAGAATACAGAGCGAGAGAGTGAGCTTGGGATGACAGAGAATGTTAGGTGGAGAGATGCAGAACTTCGAACCCTGTTATTGGAGCTGAAAACCGAACGATGGCTGCAGACCTTCGAGCGTAGATAAACGAGGTTGGCTGCCGCATTAAGTCAGTAGAGGAGCAGGTGGCTGAGCATGAATCTAAAGTTGTGGAGCATAGTGGACAAATTGCAGAGCTAACAGCAGCTCACCAGGCTCTGGCAGATAAGGTGGAGGACAGGATCCAGAGGTGCAACCTTAGGATATGTGGGATTCCGAGGAGGGCAGCTTCCCAAGACTGTGGAGAAGTGGTTTGACTTATCCTTCAACAATTGTGGGCAGAGGGAGAGTGCCCTAAAATGACATTGAATAGAATGCATGGAGCCTTGGGACCACAAAGAGAGGCCTAAGGGAGAGAGATTTTGGTGTGTTTCCACCATTGTACCATAAAAGAGCAGGTGCTGATAAGGGCACAGAAAAGGGGCAATTTAAGCTGGAAGAATCACCAAGTGGAGATATGAGGATCTGGCCCTGGGCCACTTTATGGCACAGAAGAGAGCTTCGTGATATTACTGGGAAGTTGCGTGAAAAAAGGATCCGATACCGGTGGCAGTTCCCATTTGCCATAGCTATCTCCAAAGAGGAACGGACTATCCGCATCTGCACGAGGGCGGAAGTCATAGAGGCACTGAAGGAGCTGGACATAGCAACAGATATGGAGTTCCCAGAGGAGAGATCCACAGAGTTATGAAGGACAACAGCATGGCAGAGAGTCGAAGGAAGGAAACACCTGAGATGTCGGTGAACCCAAGAGGCATATCACAATATGGACAATAATGACTGAGGTTTTGAATAAGAGGGAAAGACGCTGAGAGGAAAGAGAGGTTGTGATGAGTGAAAGGTGGTGAGTGGGTCTGCATGTGGAAGGGAAGAGACAGGGGGATGGGGGGGGGGGGCAAGCAGGGGAGAAATTTAACAGGGGGTGGTAAGCAGGATAAAACAACCAGACATTATAAAACAGAGAAAATGTTTCTCTAGTTCAGCAACAAAGGGGGAGGGGGAGGTTAGGGAGGATGAAGGGGATGAACGTTACTTGCTTGTGTGAGTGGAGCTGCCAGGAGGGTGAGGGCAGCATAGATTTTAGGGGGAGGGGGTGGATAAGCCTTAAGTCTAGGGAAATGCAATCGGGAGGGAAAGGTAAGGATAAACCGTGCTGGAGTTAAGGGTGAGTACCATAAATGCAAAAGGTCTGAACTCACCAAGGAAACGGCATTTATTTAAAAAATTATATAGAATACAGATTGAAATAGCTTGTATACAGGAAACTCATCTAAAGTCACGCGATCATAGATTTGTTGCAAGACAAGAATTACCATAGATGTTTTTGTGCTCCTAAAAGAGGAGAGGGGAAAACAGGTGGAACGGCTATTATCCTGCAGGATTCAGTCCCATTTGAAGAAATGGGGGTTATGAGGGATGAGGAAGGGTGATATGTGGCATTGAAGGGTTTGAGCATTACTATACTTGGCATATATGCCCTGAACTCCTGTCAAGAGGAGTTTTTTGAATGTTTAGGGATCGAGCTGTCGGGGTTTTTAGAAGGATGGGTGGTGGTTTTAGGGGATTTTAATATGGTACTGTCTCCATCTTTAGATAGCACTGGAGGAGGGCGGGGGGGGGGGGAGTGAAAGGCCAGGAGGCAGCTGAAAAAATGAATGCACTTATGGCAGCTGGTGGATGGGTGGCAAGAGTTATACTCTAGGAGTAGGGTTTTCTACTTTTACTCTGCGCCGCATGACACTTACTCATGTATTGATTTGATATACTGCTTCAGACTGCTCTCATGGCTGAGGTAGGGAAGATTGACTATGAACCCATTTCCTGGTCAGACCATGGGATGGCGTGGGTCAAATTAAAGGTATGGGGTCTGCAAGTAGGAGTGAACTACTGGTGAATGAATGACAGCTTACTGAAGGACCCAAGAATAGTGAAGGAGGTTACCTGAGACATAGAGGAATTTTTTCGGTATAACGAAGGGGGGGGGGGGGAGGTTAAGGCTGAGGTGGTATGGAAGGCATTTCTGAGGGGGAGTTTTGTCAGATGGGGAGCTAGGAAAAAAAAGAAAGCCGAAATGATTTGGATAATGCTTTGTGGACCTTGAAAGAGCTAGAGAGAAGGCAGGGAATGGAGAACAGTGGGAAGCTCTCGGGAGATACAGCGATAGCAAGGACCCGGGTGAAGGATTTATATGCGGAGTCACTAGCATTTCAGCTTCAGTGTGCTTGACAATGCTTTTATGAGCATGGAGATAAGCTGGGGAGGCTGCTGGCTCGGAGTCTCAAGAAGCAACAGGCTCAACTGGCGGTGGACAAAATGAGAAAAGGGGACGGGCCTATAGTGAGGCTGATATAAGACAGGAATTTCAGAATTACTACCAAAATTTGTAGAGTGGAAAGGGAACCAGAGGCAGAGGTAATAGAGCATTATTTGGCATCGGTAGAGATGCCGAGTTTAACCAAGGTAGGGTAGGATAGATTAGACTATCAGATTGGGGAGGAAGAGGTGGATTGGGCAATATTGGCTCTTGCAAGTGGAAAGGCCGCAGGCTTAGATGGCCTAACGGCACAGATATATAAACAGTTTTGAGCACAACTTATTCATAAGCTCGTACAAATTTTCAATGGGATAAGAGAGGTGGGGAGATTGCTGGACTCATGGGAACAGGCAGGAATCAGTGTACTGCTCAAACCAGGGAAGGTTGCTGCCAGGTGTGAGTCATACAGGCCTATATCTCTAATTAATTTAGATGTTAGGATTTTGGCAGCAAGGCTGGGTCGGTATCTACCTCATTTGGTGGATCCGGACCAAACAGGGTTTGTCCAGGGGAGACTCGCGATAGACAATATAAAAAGGGTGATCGCCCTATGTTGGCACGTACAGAGAGAACGGACACCAGCTATAGTGATGGCCATAGATGCGGAGAAGGGTTTGATAGAGTTGACTGGGAGTTTCTTTGGGCTACTATGGGTTAAAGCTCTCTATGCTAAACCTGTAGCAGCGGTAAAAATAAATGGATGATATTCTCCCTTCTTTTTATTGCATTGAGGAGCACATCAAGTTGCCCGCGCTCTCTCTTGCTCTTTGCTCTGTTGGTGGAACCCTTTGTGGCAGGAATTCGCAATAGGGAATCTATAAGAGGCATAGTGGTACAGGATCAGGAATATAAAATTGCGCTATTTGCAGATGATATCCTCCTGACCCTAACTGAGCCTGGGCAATCGCTAGGAGGTGTAGTGGCAGAATTGGAGATTTATCATTGGATCGCAGGGTTCAAGGCCGATCTGGATAAAATGGAAATACTGAATTTGATACATTCTGAAAAGGAACAACAGGAGATAGCAAAGTATTTCCCCTTTTAGATGGACAAAGGCGCCAGTGAGATATTTAGGGGTTCAGTTGACGAGGAAGGTATCTCAGTTATATAGGTTCAATTACATGCCCCTCTGGAAGAGAATAGAGGCAGACTTAGATCGATGTAGGTCTTGCCCGGTATCGTGGTTAGAATGCGTTGCAACGGTGAAAATGGTGGTATTGCCTAGAGTGCTTTATTTTTTTTTTTTCAAACGCTGCCAGTTAAAGTGCTAAAGTGCCTAAAAAAGTATTGGAGGGGATTCAAAAGAAAAAATTTCCTTCTCGTTTCTCCGGGCCAGTCCAGGGAACGATAGGGTTGTCAATCCCCTTCAGCAGCTGAGGACTGTAAACCAAAGTTTTGCTACCAGACTAAGCCACTCCCCCTTGCTGAACAGGACGTAGGTTCAGTGTCTCTCCCTACTTTAAGGAGCGGATAGTTCGGTGAATAGGATCGTCGGTTAGTACTTTGGCTCTGGCTGAGCTAGGCTATGCTGTTTTCCCTGCTTCTCTGATCTCGCTAACCGGCAGTCGACAAAAGGCAGGCTGATTTAAACAGCGTGAGAGGCAGAGCCTGCCTCGACTAAGCTGTGTGCTGTACCTTTCAGGACGGCCTGGGAGCCCCAGAATCCACCCGTCCTTGCCTGAGATCGTGGTCTCCGACTCCCGCTAGCGGCGAGAAAGCGGGGACACGAACGATAGCACTCCTCTGAAGGTATGTGATTGCTTTCCTGCCCCATATCGTGTACCGGCTCAGGGCTTGCGGCCGCGGTTAGCTGGAGGGGCACAGCCTCGGAGTCGGCGTGTTAAGCGTCGGACGGCAGTTCGCGTTGTAGTTCAGTGGCGGTGATTGTGGCAGCTACCGGTTCCCTTGTTAGCGTTGGTGAGCTCTTTCCCCGTGTGTTTTCGCCCGGCGAAATGGAAGGCAAGCCGGGAATGAAAGAAAGTGAGAGGCCTCAGATCGCCGCGGGAACGGCGGCCATGTTAGGGGAGCCGGCCGTTTCTCCCGCAGAGCAGACAAAGCATGTTAAGAGGAAGACTAAATCACATAAAGCGTCTGCGGCGCCTGCAAGCACAGCTCCACCCTGTCCTGAAGCTCAGGAGGGGATTTCTTCTCTATTTTCGCCGAACTTTATATTGCATTGCATAAGGCTTATTTATTGAAAGCCTCACAAGTAGTTAGTCCCTCCTTGCCTGCTCCTAGTGCAGACCGGTTAAAGCCTGAGGGGGCTATAATGGATCCGGGTCAGGGTCCCTCCCAGAATACGGCCTTACTGGGGCCTGGGCTAGACACTGCAGAGCAGCAGGTCTCAATGCCTCAAGCGCTAGAGGATGGGGAAATCCTCTCGGAGACGGGCGTCGACGCCTGGCCTATGGAGCTAGAAGAGGGTGAGCTAACCCCGGGCGAGGACCCGAATGTCTTTCGAGTATTCCGGAAGGAGGAACTGGGTCCGCTTATGTCTCAGTCCTTGGCAGCGCTCAATCTTGTGATGCCTCGGTGCCGCAGGAGCCGTTAGAGGATCCATTGTTGCAGGGTTTTAAGGCTGAGCAGCACTGTTTTCCGGTGCACCGCGTGATTAAACACATGGTGGAGTCGGAGTGGGAGTTTCCCGAGGCTACGCTTAGGGGTGCTCGTGCGCTCGGACATCTGTACCAGATTCCCATGGAAGAGCGCGAGTTATTAAAGATGCCTAAGGTTGACGCCTTGGTATCGGCTGTAACAAAAAAGACCACGATACCCGTTGAAGGGGGTGCAGCGCTTAAGGACCTGCAGGATCGTAAGCTTGAGGTACTCCTGAAACAGGCTTTTGATTCGTCGGTGTTGGCTTTGCAGACTTCCATTTGCGGGGCTTATGTGTCCAGAGCTTCCATCCGTTTGGCTCCAAGGGGACTCTGCTACAGAGGCTGCGGAAGGCTCGGTGGTGGAGGGCGCTAAGTTTGAATCGGCGGCGGCTTACCTCGCGGACGCCTTCTATGACTTGGTTCGAATCTCTGCAAAATCCATGGCTTCGGTGATTGCTGCCCGACATTTTCTTTGGCTACGTAACTGGGCAGCCGATGCTTCCTCCAAAGCTCGGCTCAGCAAGCTCCCCTACAAAGGCAAGCTGCTTTTTGGGGAAGCCTTGGAAAAGATAGTGAAGGATCTTGGGGACTCCAAAGGGGGTCGCTTGCCCGAAGACCGTCCTAAGACGCCTAGGGCGAATTTAGTGGCTCGGGGTCAAGGTCGGGATTCTCGCCGATTTCAGAGGGGCTTGCTTTGCTCCCTATCCTAAGCCTTGCTTCGGTCCTCGCAATCACTCCTTTCGAGGTGCCCGAGGCTTCGGCAGAGGTTATTTCAATGCTCAGCAGAGTTCCGCAAAGAAGCTTCAATGAAGGTCGGCTGGTCCAGGTAGTGAGACCTGTCGGGGGTCGATTGCAGGGGTTTCTCTCTGCCTGGACCGTGATTACGTCAGACCAGTGGGTGCTAGAAATCATTCAAGAGGGGTATGCGTTAGAGTTTGCACACCCGTTACGGGACGCCTTCATGGTGTCTTCCGCAGGAACGGAACAGAAAAGGAAGGCTGTCAACGATACGCTTCAATGGTTATTACAACTGCAGGCAGTGGTACCCGTACCCCAAGACCAGTTCGGACTAGGTCGATACTCGATTTATTTCGTGGTACCCAAGAAAGAGGGTTCTTTTCGGCCTGTGCTAGATCTCAAGCACGTAAATCGCTCGTTGTGGATAACTCATTTTCAGATGGAGACGCTCAAGTCCGTCATTCGATCGGTGAGTCAGGGAGAATTCCTCTCGTCTGTAGATCTCACGGAAGCTTATTTGCACATTCCGATCAGACCGGGTCATCAGCGTTTTTTGAGATTTGCGGTGCCCAGGGGCCATTTTCAGTTTCGAGCCTTGCCATTCGGCTTAGCGACGGCTCCGAGGACGTTCACAAAAGTCATGGTGGTGGTAGCGGCGTCACTACGCAAGGAAGGTATTCGAGTGCACCCTTATCTGTACGATTGGTTGATCAGGGCGAACTCTCTTCCGGACGCCATAGCAGCAACTACTCGGGTGCTGCAAGTCCTGGAGCAACTCGGTTGGGTAGTCAACCTCCCGAAAAGTCATCTGACCCCGGGGCATCGGCTTACGTACCTAGGAGCATTGTTCGACACACAAGTGGGGTCGGTGTTCCTGCCTGAAGACAGGGTGCTAAAGATCCTACGCCAAGTTCAGGCTTTCTTACAGCTGCCGGCGCCTTCGGCTTGGCGATACCTGCAGCTCCTGGGGTCCATGGCGGCGTCTCTGGAACTGGTTCCATGGGCAAGGGCGCATATGTTTGTTTATTTGAATTTGATATACTGCTCAGACCAAAAGGTATTAGAGCGGTTTACAATACTACATCATTTAAGGAAATAAGAAAAGAACACCATTATAAGATAGGACAGCATATGAGGCCTCTGCAGCAGTCCTTGCTGACCAGGTGGTCTCCTCAGCGTCAGCCTCTCTCGCAACGGTTGGTTTGCCCGGAAGCAGTGCGACTCAGTCTGCATTGGTGGTTGGATGCCGGTCATCTGTGAGCAGGGGTTCCGTTGGAAGATCCGAGTTGGGTGTTGCTCACCACGGACGCCAGCTTAGCGGGCTGGGGGGCCCATTGTCAGGTTCAAGTAACGCAGGGACTATGGTCGCTGCTGGAAAGCTCTTGGTCGATCAATCGGTTGGAGCTCAGAGCGGTACGCCTCGCACTTCAACACTTCCAGCCCTTGCTCGAGGGAAGAGCAGTCCGGGTTTTCTTGGACAATGTGACGACAGTCTCCTATATCAATCGGCAGGGCGGCACTGGCAGTGCGGCCTTGCTAGAGGAGAGTCAACAGCTGCTGCATTGGGCGGAAGGTCATCTCCTAGCCTTGTCGGCGGCTCATGTGGCAGGAAAGGACAGTGTGCAGGCGGATTTCCTCAGTCGACATCTTCTGTATCCCGGAGAGTGGGAGCTAAATGCAGCGGTGTTTCATGGCATTACCCAACGCTGGGGGCCTCCAGCAGTGGATCTAATGGCTACTCTGTCCAATGCCAAGGCGTCTCGGTTCTACAGCAGGTGCAGGGAGCGCATGTCGGAGGGCCTCGATGCTCTCGTTCAGCCATGGCCGGCGGATCTTCTGCTGTATGTGTTTCCTCCGTGGCTTCTCATCGGTCAAGTAGTCCAGCGCATTGCGAGTCACGCCGGGAGAGTGATTCTCGTTGCTCCGGATTGGCCCAGGAGGCTGTGGTATGCGGATTTAGTTCGACTGTTGGTGGATTCTCCGTGGTGTCTTCCGGTCCGTTGCAACCTGTTGACTCAAGGTCCGATATTGATGCCGCAGGTGGATCGCTTCTTGCTTACGGCTTGGCTCTTGAAAGGGACCGGCTGAGACGTAAAGGATACTCGGCTCCCGTGATAGACACCCTGTTGAGTTTGTGCAGAAAGTCCATGTCGTTGGCCTATGTCCGCGTATGGTGCGTGTTCGAGACTTGGTGTTCGTGGCGTAGTATTCGGCCTTCTTCGGTGGCGGTCTCGCACATATTGTCCTTCCTACAGAGTGGTCTGGATAAGGGCTTAGCGCTGAACACTCTCAAGGTTCATTTGGCGGCTCTAGCCTGCTATAGAGGTGCAGTGCACGGCCGTCGGTTGACTGCGCACGGCGATATTCGTCGTTTTTTCCGGGCAGCGGGCATGCTCAAGCCTCCGGTTCGCCAGGTGGTTCCAGCGTGGGATTTGAACAGCGTTCTGGAGTCTCTAACGCAGCCTCCGTTTACCAAGCCGTCGTCGGGGGGCTTGAAGGAATTGTTCTTGAAGACGGCATTTCTGGTGGCCTTATGTTCAGCGAGAAGAATTTCTGACTTGCAAGCGCTTTCCTGTAGAGAGCCTTACCTGCAGTTTTTGGCCGAGAAGGTGGTCTTGCGTCCGGTGCCCTCGTTTCTTCCGAAGGTAGTTTCATCTTTTCATTTAAATCGGTCAGTGTCATTGCTGGTATTTTCCGACCGTACAGGCTCTCCGATGGATAGTGCGCTCAGGAGTTTGGATCTCAGCAGGGTCTTGAAGAGGTACCTACGGGCCACTAGGCCTTTCAGGAGATTGGATAGATTGTTCGTGCTTTTCGGGGGGCCTCGTAAAGGGATGGCGGCTTCCAAAGCGACCATTTCCAGATGGATAAAGCAGGCCATAATCTCGGCGTATGAGCTCACGGGGCAGGCGCCTCCAGAGGGTCTCAAGGCCCATTCTACAAGGGGTCAGGTGGCGTCCTGGGCAGAATATGCTGCCGTTTCTCCAGTAGATATTTGCCGAGCCGCCACCTGGTCTTCGTTGCATACGTTTACAAAGCACTACCGATTGGATATTTGTGCCTGGGAGGATGCGAGGGTTGGTGCTGCTGCTATCGTAGTGGGGCTCGCCGGTCCCTCCCAACTGTAGATACTGCTTTGGTACTGCCCTATCGTTCCCTGGACTGGCCCGGAGAAACGAGAAGGAAGGCGAAATTAGACCTTACCTGCTAATTGTCTTTCCTTGAGTTTTCTCCGGGCCAGTCCAGGGCCCACCCGGGGTTTTCTCTGGAATCAGCGGTTTCCTATTCCGTTTTTGGTTAAAGCACGCTGCCTGTAATGGTGTCCTACATGTCTTAAGAGCGGGATGTCTGGTTGGCGTGGATTGTTGTGCTCCCTCCAGTTGGCCGTGGAGGGAAAAAACAAAAAAAATAATAATTTTGCCAGTCTGTTCCTTAGTTTGATCAGTGAGGTTTTTGCCTCAGAGACATATGCATAGTTCTTTATTTTGCGAGTTTCACAGTGCAGTTCTTGGCTGCTTGGGCAATAGGAGACTGGAGAATTGCAGCAAGAGGGAGTGGCTTAGTCTGGTAGCAAAACTTTGGTTTACAGTCCTCAGCTGCTGAAGGGGATTGACAACCCTATCGTTCCCTGGACTGGCCCGGAGAAAACTCAAGGAAAAACAATTAGCAGGTAAGGTCTAATTTCGCCTTCTATTACATCTGGAACCACCGGCCTCCATGGGTAGCGAGGCATATTTTATATCGCTCGCAGGAGGAGGGGGGCTGGGTGTTCCCAATTTTTATTGGTACTATATAGCAGCCCAGCTTTCTAATATATTGTGGTGGCAAGAGGACGAGCCGCGGAAGTGGGTCCAAATTTGGCAAGCAGATGGAGTAGAAAGTCCCTTAAGGTTTAGACCTTGGTTGGGGAGGCAGCAGGCGAGCAAGGAGGGGTCGATACGTCAGCATATTGATTATCTTTAGAGACAGTCCAGACTTGGGGGCAAGATGCGTCGGTTAAAGTCATTGCTGCAACCCATAAGATATAATGTGGAGTTCCCGCCTGAGAGAGTGGATCCTCTCTTTAGAAAGTGGCTGCACACAGTTTATCAACTGTGCCCCAAAGGGGCTTTGAGCTCGTTTGACGAGTTGCAGGAGAAATTTGAACTGCCCAGGCAAGAGTTTTATGGATATCTGCAGGTACGTCACTGATTGGGGGAAAGGGGCTGGGGAAATTCCATAAGGGATGGATTAAGTGCATTTCTGAGATAGGGGAAGAGCAAGGGGCAGATCTTTCCAGCATCAGTGGGAGAAAGACCTAGATACATCCATAGGCTACAGGAGCTGAACAGAAATATATAAGGGGATGTCAGAAGGGCTAATAGCCTCGGCATGTGAAAAATAATTACAAAATGTTATATAGGTGGTATCTAATCCCGGCCCAACTTCATAGAATAAGAGGTAGTAACACTGCGCAATGTTGGAGAGGGTCTCTCTCTGTGGGAGACTTTAGCCACATGTGGTGGGAGTGCCAGAAATTGTGACCCTATTCGGAATCTTTCAGAGGAATAGTAACACACATATTAGGAAGGGAAGTGGAATGGGGCAAGCGTAATGTGCTACTTGGGGTAAGAGGTGGGCAGGAGGGAGAGGAGTTTTGTTAAGACTATGTGTGTTGCAGCTCAAAGTGTAATTGCTAAGCATTGGAAAAACTTGAGCTTTGTGAATGTCGATGCTTGCTTGAAAAACAAACTTGCATGAAATATATGGCCTGAGAGACTAACAATCCTGAGGAGGGAGAGGGTGAATGAGTTTGAGAAACTGTGGGAACGCCTTATGGCGTGGATGTGGGTGTGAGGGGGAGTACAACCTAGAGTGTAAGTAGTTTGGGAGCAGCTATAGTTAGGCCTCGATGGCCGGGGCATAGATTAAATAACCCGGTTATATCTTATGTGCCTAATTTCTGTGTAATTGTGCTTGGGATGGGAGGGGGAAGGGGGAGAGAGGGTTAGAAGTTTCTGTTAGAAGTTTCTGGTTTGGTTAATAATGCATCATTTGCAGTTGTAATATAAAAACAGTAATAAAAGTGGTTAAATAAATTTTTAAAAAATTGTAAGGGGGACCCTATTCATGCTCTCCGAGAGATTGGTTTACTAAGCTGTGTTAGGCTTTAGCAGCTTATGCAGTATGTTAGTGCAAATAACACTGTGTTAACGTGCCTTTGCAGCTATCTGTTGGGGGTATGCACAGCATCTCCCCAGAAGCTAACACATCAAAAATGCAGAGAATGCAGTGCAGCAGCAACACAGATGTAGCTATTGCCACCCTTTGTGGTGCTGTTTAGTAGCACACGCAATATCTGCAAAACATGCAGTTACCAAATGCTGTTGATGTTCACAGAACCCCTGCCCCCCTCTCCCCGTTTCAGACAGGCCCACACCTTGCCCCCTCACCTGGCTAATGGATTGGTCCTCATTTTTCTGTGCTATCTGCATTTGCTGCATTAGCTGTTGGCACTTGCCAAGTGCACTGCGTTATCTATGCATTAACAGCTAACTTGGCTTCGTAAACTGATCTCCTGGTGTAGTAATATATTCTTCAGGAGGGATAAGCAGGATAGTAATCCCTCATGTATAAGTGATGTCACTGATGGAGCTGGGCAGCTCAGGATCTTACCCAAAGCTTTTGAGTAATGCACCACGCATGCACACCACTTTCTGCCTGCCGCTGTTGTGCAGGACCATGTTAATCTCCATTTTCAGGCCTACTCAGGGTCTGTGGGCGTCCCAGTCGGAGAATTTTTTGCCAAGATCCAAGTTGTTTGATTTTGCTGCAACTATCTTCTTTGGTAATATGTCACAAAAAAACCCCAGCGGCTTTAATAGGTGCTCCTAGGGTGTCAAGACCATATCCATAATGGATATGAATAATGCTTGCAGTGTCTAGGCCTCAATGATGATCCCTCTTGTCATAACTTTAGTTCACTAATGTTCAAGAGAGGGGTTAAGGAAAACAGCGGGAATGAATTTTTGATGCTTCTAAGTCCAGTCCATCGGCATCAGAGGAATAGATTTGCATTGATCCAGAAATTATATTGGATGCTGCCATACATTGAATTTGCATTTCAAATTTCTCACGGATGTCATCTACTGGGGCCGCTGACACTACTTTGGAAATTTTTGCCACCGAATCGCTGGTAGTCAGGATAGTTGTATGTGGAATTTCAGTGGCCATGTTTGGTGCCAGGCACTGGCTTTTCGTGTCTAGTTTGCAATGTTTATTTTGGGCATGCCCTACCACCGCAGGCTCTCTCGGGCACGATATGTACCCTCTTCGGCTGCCATTCCCTCTATAGCTGCTTCTTCTCGTTGGAATTGCACACGGCGCGTCTCTCCATGACTCTGGCATTATCCCTCTGCGTTCTCCCATTGCTCCCACCTTCCCTCCCAGGGGCGGGGTCGAGGTGCGGGCATTCGTTTCTCCAATGTCCTTCTTCCTTACAGTAGGCACACTGATTAATGCCTACCGGGGGCCGGCCATTCCCTCGGCCCCTTCCACGTCCTCGGGTCTTTCTATTAGGAAAACCACCTCCTCGTCGTTTAACTAAAGCTGCCGCAAGAAAATCAGCTTTCTTCTTCATCTTACGTTCACTTTCCCTCTGATGCTCTTGATCACGATTCACAAACACCTTCTGTGCAACTTCCATTAACTGGGCCGCATTCAGGCCCGCAAATCTTTCTAACTTCTGCAGTTTCCGTTTTATGTCTCCCTGGGACTGACTCACAAAGGCTGCATTTACCATGCGCAAATTTTCTTGGGCCGCTGGATCATATGGGGTATAAAGTCTGTAAGCTTCAGATAAGTGTTCATAAAAGGCCGCTGGGCTCTCGTCTGGATGCTGGATGACTTCTGATACCTTTCTGATATTCATGGCCTTCTGGCTTCCTTTCTTCAGGCCTTGTAGTAGAGCCTGGTGGAACTGATTGAGGGCCGCCGCCCCATTTACATCATTCGGATCCCATCCAGGATCGTCATTTGGAAAATCCACGGAGGCTGCTTGCTGGGGATTTAGGCCTCCTTCTCCTACAGGGTTTTCTTCTAACCATCGGGTGGACGCTTGCACAATCCGTGCTCGTTCTTCAGTAGTGAAGAGGGTAGACAGGAGCTGGCGACAATCAGACCAGGTAGGCTGATGGGTCTGCATAATACTAGACATTAATTTGGTCAATTCTTGGGGCTTTTCAGTATAGGATGCATAATGCGATTTCCAGTTCAATAAATCTGTGGTGGAGAAGGGCACATAAACGAGACTGGCTGGCCCCACCACAACCTGGTCCTGTTCATTAAGAATAGGTAGCCCCGGGACCTGGCGCAATGGCATAACGTGACCATCCCTCTGACTTGTTATACTTCTGAGAGCGTAATGTAGTCTGGCTTGTTGGAATTCGGCTCCCCGGCTTTGGTCCTTGGCAGTAAGTGACCCTGAACTAGCAAATGAATCCCTGCTTGCAGTGTCATCGGTGGATTGCAGCCCACTCGAGGCACTCAGAACGGAGCTGGGGCTCCCGGTCAGGAGGGGGTGCGCCGCCTCCTGTTGCGGAGGTGGTTGGTGGACTAGGGGTAAATTGGCAGGAGGGGGTCCTCCCGTGCCAGGCTCTGCCCGGGGTGGTGGCGGAGCTGAGGGGACTGGCCTATAGAGGAACTGGGGCAGATGGGTCAGAATATCTGGATATTCCGGGGCAGAATAAACGGGCAGCTTCTCTTCTCCAGACTTCCGGGCCCCCCTTGTGGTCGCTACCAATATCCTACACTGTTCCTCGTGGCAACGCTTTATCCAGGAGGGCTCCTTTTCATAAATACTTAACCAGGAATCTATATAGGGGAACTGGTCAGGGTGTTCTTTACGTACAATCTGATGAACTAGGGATATGATACTAACATCAAAGGTACCACCAGGGGGCCATGAGGTGACCAATACTGGCCACTCCCTATCACAGAGCATTTCTAATCGGGACGGAGACATTTTTATTCCATAGTCTCCAGCGTATCCCTTGCTAAAATTCTTGATCATACATTTCAGCGGAGTTTGCGTGGACTCCGACCCTCCCATAATGACGTACACAACAACAGACAGAGGGGGCCATTCCCGTTCACATAAAACTTCCCATTGACCTGGGGGTCATTGCAATTACATAATCACCAGGGGAACCCTTCTTAAAGTTCTTAAGGAGACACTGCAGAAGGCTCAGTATAGATACACCCCCTCCCATGCTGTTCAAAAATGCTGTTCAAAACCTTTGTCTCTCTCTCACTCATTCAGGTTTCTCTCTCTCGAATTCCACAGAAATCACTCTCTCACTTGGTCCGTACTCGGACCTCTAAGCCGTTCAAGTTTCCCCCAAAAATCAGAAAAAGGGAAAAAAAAAAATATAACAGGAACAGTTGACATAAGAATACAGGCAGGGCTGAGGTGTAACAAGCAAAATAATATAACAGGTACAGTTGAAGCAACAATACAGGCAGGGCAGAGATATAACAAGAACAGTTGAGGAGATCCTAAGGGGTTAATGAGACATTCCTTCTCTGCAGGCTGTGTGACAGACACACCCCTTCTCCCTCTGCTTGCTAGAGATACCATCTCTCAGGCTGTGCTGTGCTTAGACTCGATTCCTTAAAGTGACTCCTGAGGGTTTTTTTTCTCTTTCTCAGTACTGTTCCTTAATCGGTAAACTGTTTCACGAATTACCCAACAGAATAATCTTACATTATACCTGAAGGGAAACCAGCGGTTAGACAACAGACAGAGGGTGCGGGTGATCGGACTGCCGGTAAAGGGGTCCGGGCAGCCCTAGAAACAGAGAGGGACACAAACACCAGACGCTTTTTCAAGACCTCTCACACACACACAGACATGCCGGCAACATTCCCAAATTCCCAGGCCTACCTTACTAACCAACAGCAGTGGTTTCGGTCTCGACCATACTCATGCAAGACGTACTTGGACTGCCCTGAGAGGTGATCAGGCTCTCGGTACTGTATTCCCATACCAATTTTCCAACCTATCTATCTGAGTAGTAAAGAAATTTCTACTCACCGGATCCGGTACCCGATATAGAACCAGCTCTTGGGTTGAATCCCGTACTCCCCTCGGGTTCGGAGGTGTTGGCCGGCTGGACCCAGTAGCCCGCCGAGGCAAGGCAGAACCCTCTCCGATACAAGAGGACCGGTGGCGCCTGAGGTTTCCCCTGTGGTTGGACAGACACGGTTCCAACCGGGCCAAACCTTGAGGCGGTAATACGTGGTATGCTCACTTGAATACCATCCACTACTCGCACATTCCCGGCCCAACGCACCAAGAATATGTAGCAGCGAAGTGCATGCAACGAATAAAACCAGGAGTCAATTACAGGATCCAAGCCAATTTATTGTGCACAGGCTCAGACAGGAGTGCATCCAAAAGTGACTGAGCAATGGAGTCCAGGAGCAAATTCCTTTATATACATTTTTTACAGTTTGATACAGGCAACCTTTTCTATTGGTCCCAACGCCCCTCACACCTATCCAATCGGTGACCCTCTCTGGGCCCCGTTTCTCGTTCCCCCTTCTCAAACTGTTCTAACAAAGGCATAGTCTTAGACCTGGTTACATTTCTACTTCAAGGACATTTCTAGCAATTCAAGCACAGAGAACTTGTACAAACTGCATAGGGGGGGGGGGGAGGGGACTTTTAAAAGCATTTTAAAGCAGATTTTCTAAACTTTGGTTCTTCTCAGCCTACCACATTGCAATCTATGATTCATTTGTATATCCAGGTAATTTCATCCTTTTTTCTTTGCCTATATACTTCCTGAAAGTTAATCGATTATAACAGAGCTTGACAAATCTCAGGCCACCATGGCAGCCAGAAATTTGCATCTGGGATTTTCTGCCCCCCCCCACCCACTGTTCCCTCTAAGCTGTGCGCGTGTGCGCGCGCACACACCTTGCCGAGAGAGCGCACATACTTTACAACAGAGCGCACAAAAATTACAGCTCTGATTCTGATAGAAAACAACACAGACGTCTTAAAATTTAAAAGTTATGATTGTAATTACTAGAAATTTCCCACTTCATTTAGTAATCGTCTATTTTCATTTAATTTGATTAAAATTAATGTGGTATACATACTGTATTCTGACGTGTAATCAAATTTTAAAAGTATATAACTCCGAGTATCATTATGTAGCGCACAAAAATGTAACCTTCCTTCAAAAGCTGCACACAGCTCATATTTTATGCGCACACAGCCTACAGAAAATTAGAGGGAACATTGCCCCCACCCCCCACCTCTTAAAAAAAAGAAAAAAAACACAATCACTGTTAGAAGACCTCTACTGTTTGTCTGTGGGAGATTGGAGATCGGATCCCTTTGAGTAGAGCAGGAGGGGGGAATGCTACAATGGCAGCTTGCAAGGCTGCCCAAGGGGATCCAGTCTCCTACTGGCAGAAGACAGCCTACAGATCAGCCCTGCAAAAAAAAAAACAGATGGGGGCAGTAAAAATTTAAAGGAGCATTAGCTTAAAAGGAAAAGAAAGGAAGATGATGAGAATGGAGGGAAGGGGTGAGAATGCTAAGGGGAAGGGGAGAGAGAGAGAGAGAGAGAGAACACCTGGAAGGAGAATAGAGAGTGGGGAAGGGAGGAAGGAAGAGTGCAAGATGTTTGGGAGCAAAAGGTCACAATTTGAATATGCCAAAATTTGCATTCTCCCCCTCTCCTCAGAACACAAGCACCACACTACATACGCGTGCATACACATACTGTCACCCCTTCTCCACACAACACAGAAAGAGACACATACACAGGCGCGCACACATACCTCTGCATGACCGGCACACATACACAGGCACCCACTGCCATATCACTTACACACACGCACCACAGCCCTGCATCCCACCCATCCAGGGCCCAAAGTGTTGGAGCCCTAGGAAAACCTTAAGCCTTATGCCCTCCTACCCCCCCCCCCCGTGTCAGAATCTGTTGTTTATATTTGAATGCCTTGCTCTTTGCCACCCCATAGAAGCTGCTGCCCTAGTCAACCGTTTAGATTGGGCTGGCTTTGCAACCACCGCCTCATCACATGTACAGACGGGCAAACCACCATTGCAACACACACACACACTAACCAACCAACTAAATAACTGACCCTCATACAACCCCTGCTACCATAACAAAATACATTTTGCCATTTGTCTTCAAACTTTCACCCTCCCCAGACATGCATGATAGGGCTTGGAACGCATGTGCAGCAGCATGAAGACCCAAAGGCTGTGATCATAGCTGGGACTGGCCCTGGCTACCTGCAGGGATCTCATCCTCTGCAGGCAGAAGTACTGTCAAGGGTCATGACTGTGGCAGGGACTGGCTCTGGATGCCTGTGGAGATCCTATCTCCAAGAACAGAAGTGCTGCCAAAGGTCACAATCGTGGCGAGTACGAGCACTGGCTGCCCGTGGGGGATGGGATCTCCATGGTCAAAAGTGCTGCCAAAGGACATGTTGTAGCAGGAATCCGCTGCAGTTGGGTTTTTTTCCTTCTCTTTTGCTTGCAGGAGATCAGGTCCCCTCAGGCAGAACATGAAGGGATGACCACAATTGCTGCCTGGAAGGCTGTAAGAATGCCTGCAGGAATCTCATCTCTTGCGGACAGAAGAGGAGAGCCGATTGGAAAGAAGATGGCATAATGGAGGGCGGGGGCAGTGGAAGTGCTAGGGAGAAGGGGGAAAAGTCTCCAGATGGTGGTGAAAGAGTACCAGGTTAAAGGAATAAATGCATGTGGACGAAAGGGCACAATATTTGTTTACCAAAAAGAGCATTCTCCCCCCCCCCCCAAGAGCACACACTCGCCCCACACTCAGACACCCCATCTTTGTAGGACAGATATGTACCCCAGCTCCACATTACAAACACATGCACACACACGAACCTCATTTCCACATCACGCACACACACAAGCTCCCTAGTTCTGCAGCACACACATATACATGCACCACAACCTGCACCCCATCCACACAAAGGCATCCACCACCACATCCCACGCAGACACTTGCTATCTGAAGCTATAACTGTTACCTAAAAATGACGCAAGGTATAGGAACGCTGGTGCTGGTCTCATGAGACTTGAGAACATGAGACCAGTGAGAGAGAATCGGAGGGGTGGGCACAAGGATGTCAAGAGCACCGGCTCCTAAATCCGCACAAAATTTGTCAAGGCCTGATAAGAGTTTGCAAGTGGAGGAATGTCAGTGGAGAATGGGGTCGAGGGGTGGGACACAAAGGGGTCACAGTTACTGGCTGCTAAGTCTAAACAAAAATTTTCAAGTCCTGAATTTATATATGTGTGTCTGTCTCTCTCTACTATTACTATTAATCATATATAGTGCTACAAGGCATACGCACTGCTGTACAGATGCATGTAAAAGATGGTCTCTGCTCATTAGAGCTTACAATCTAACATAACAGCTGGGGAAACAAGGGTACAAATGGGGACAGGTAAGGAGGCATAAATGAGAACAAGGGATCAAGATCCAAAAGCAACCTTAAAGAGGTGAGCTTTTAGCATAGATTTGTAAAGGGGCAGAGATGAAGCCTGACATACAGTTTCAGATATTTTGTTAGCAGCAAGGTGAAAGGATCTAAGTCTGGAGTTGGCAGTGCAAGAAAAGGGCATAGAGAGAAGCAAGCCGGTAAAAGAGCAGAGTTCACAAAGAGGGGTGTAGGGAGAGAGGAAAGATAGTGAGGAGCAGTAGAATGAATGCATTTGTAGATCAGAAGGGGAAGTTTGAATTGAATATGGAAGCTGAAGGGGAGCCAGTGAAGTGACTTGAGAAGAGGGGTTATATGAGTGTAATGGGGCTGGTGGAAGATTAGCAACGCAGCTGAGTTTTGAACAGATTGAAGAGGAGAGAGGAGACTTGGAAGGAGTCCAGCAAGGAGGTTGTTGCAGTAGTCTAGATAGGAGGTGATTAGAGTGAATAAGTGTCTTAGTAGTTTCCTCAGAGAGGAAGGGGCGGATTTTGCAATTGTTATAGAGAAAGTAGTGGTAGGTTTTAGCAATCAGATGTGTGTGGAGGTGGAGAAGGAGAGGGAGGAGTCAAAGATGACTCCAAGGTTGCGGGCTGAAGAAATGGGAAGTAGAACAATGTTATCAACAGAGATAGAGAAGGGAGGAAGGGGGGGGGAGGGTTTAGGGGGGAAAAGAAAAAGTTTGGTTTTGGCCATGTTCATTTTCAAATGGCGGTGAGACATCCAGGCAGTGATGTCAAGCAGGCAGACAGAGATTCAGGCCTGGAGTGTTGGAGAAATATCAGGTGTAGAGAGATAAATATGAGAGTCATCAGTTTAAATATGGTATTGAAAGCCATGGGAGGTGATAGCATCAAGGGACTGGGTATAGAGAAAGAAAAGGAGACCCTTGGGTTACACCAGCTGAGAATGGGATAGCAGTAAAGTAGGAGCTTCCAGAACAAACACTTAAAGAGCGATGGGAGAGATGAGAAGAGAACCAGGACAGTACAGAGTCTCTAAAACCAAGTGAGGACAATGTGTCAAGGTGAAGGTGGTGGTCAACAGTGTCAAAAGCAGCAGAAAGGTCAAGAAGAATGAGGATGGAGTAAAGGCCTTGGATTTAGCCAGGTACAAGTCACTGGAGACTTTGGCAAGGGCCGACTCAGTAGAATGTAAGTGATGAAAGCCAGATTGTAGAGGATCTAGAAGGGCTTGAGAAGAGGGAAATTCAAGGCATTGATGGAGAACTGCACGTTCAAGAAGTTTTGGAAATGAAGGGAAGAAGGGAGATGGGTCGATAATTAGAAGGACAAGTAGGGTCAAGTGAAGGTTTCTTGAGGAGAGGTGTAACCACAGCATGCTTGAAGGCTGCTGGGACATTTGTAGTAGAGTGTGAAAGGTTGAGAATATGAGAGATAGAAGGGATGACAGAGGAGGAGATGTAATTAAGGAGACACGGGGGGATAGGATCTGAGTAACAGGTAGTGAGATTAGAAGAGGAAACGAGGAGAGGTTTCATCTTTGGAGACCTTAGAAAAGGATGAAAGGGTAGTAGAAATTGAGGGGAAGAGTTGGTATTGAAGAGGAGGGAAGGGGGGTTAAAGCTGATCTTATGGGAAATTGGAATGTAATCTTGTGGACTTTGTCATGGAAATAGTTAGGGTTTGGGCAGAAAGGGAAGGAGGGGTCGGAGACAGAGGCGTCTCGAGAAGAGAGTTGAAAAGAGATGGCAAGGATCAGAGTCAAGAAAGTTAATCAAATGGATTTAGTAGTTTTGCTTGGCGAGTGCTATGGCTAACAGGACGGAGGCAAGCATGAATTTGAACTGAAGAAAGTCCAACCAAGGAGCACAATAGCATGTACAATAACCATACCCAGTCCAAAACCATGGATAGCAGAGGAAGGAACCTTTATTAATGAACACTTATAAGCCAAGGCCCGACACAGGCCGTGTTTCGCTATAACTTCATCAGGGGCTGATATTGGCTATAAGATTAAAAAAGTGGTAATTAAATATGACGTAAAAACCATATAAATATAACTTAATTCTTTTCAAGTTTACATTGGCTTAGTCACTTCCATATGGCTATTAATTTTGTTTATAATAATTTATTAGATATTGATTTTGTTATATTTATATGTTTTTTACATCATATTTAATTACCCCTTTTTATTGCAATACAGGTTTGGATGGTAATAGCTGTACATAGATTATCCATATATCATTTAATATTATAAATATATGGGTTCCATCATTTTTGGATGTTATTTATGTGGTTTTAAGGTGCTTTTTTCAGTTGTATATATGCACTTAATTGTTTTTATGTATTATTTATGTATATTATTTGCATTTAATTTTTGTGTGTTATTATATCTTGTAGCCAATATCAGCCCCTGATGAAGTTATAGCGAAGCACGGCCTGTGTCGGGCCTTGGCTTATACGTGTTCATTAATAAAGGTTCCTTCCTTTGCTATCCACGTTTTTGGACTGGGTGTTTGAACTGAAGAAAGTCAGGGTGGGGGATCTGAGCCAAATATGCTCAGCTGAGTGAGCATAGGAGCGTAAATAACAGGTAGTTGAAGACAACCAGGGCTGAGGTATAGTGCGTCTCACGGGACATGACATGGGTAGAGCGAGAGCAGAGGAGCATATGGAATTATAGGAAACACCACCTCATCAATAGACTTAAATGAGAAGGCGGAGTAAAGAGGTGATGAGAAAATAAAGGAAAGAGCTGAGGGATCGATAGCATGAAGGTTTCTAAAAAGGTAGTAGGAGACTGGATGAGATTGAGGTGGAGAGTGATGAAAAGTGAAGCTAAGCAAGTGATGGTCAGATAAGGGAGTAACTGAGGTACGGAAATTAGAAGGTAAGCGATTAGAGAAGAAGACAAGATCAAGGCAGTGACCGTGCTGATGAGTGGGGGCAGTAAATCAAAGTTGGTGGTTGAGGATGTAAGGGAGAGGAAGCCTAGGGATCAGAAGGGTTATCAACATGAATATTAAAATCACCAAGAACAAGGGACAGGGAGGATGAATTGAGAGGGAAGGAAAACCATGAGTCAGTCAGTGAGAAAGGTAGAGGTGGATTTGTTAGGGGTCTATAAATAGCAGCTATCCGGAGAGGTAAGGGATTAAAAAGGCGGATGGAATGGACTTCAGAGGAGGAGAAGGAGTGAGACTGAGGTAGAGGGAAGGGTTGAAATTTGGCAGGAAGGAAAGAGTAGAAACCCAACACCTCTACCACAGCCAGTGGGGAGAGGAGACAGCATGGTGGAAACGAGGATGAGGTTGCTTCTGAGAGAGAGGTGAGGGGTGAGTGAGAGGAAGAAAAAGGTGAAGCTCAAGAGCTGAAGAAAGGGTGGGAGATAAGTTGGGGGAAGAAATGGGAAAGGTGGAGAGAGAGTAATAAGGAGTGGGGGTTAAGTTATGAGGGGGGAAGGTTAGGGAGTGTCAATAGAAGGAAGAAAAAGAGGCATGGAGCCATAAGAAAATGGAGAGCAGAAGAGAGAGAAGATAATGAAGAATAGAAAGCGAAAAGATCGAGGGAAGAGAGAGCAACTTGGAATACAGGAGGTAAAAATTCAACTTAAGAAGTGGCTATCTGGGGGGTGAAGTTCTGCCAAAGAGAAAGGAGAGAGAAAAGACTGTCCTGCTCAACAGCACACAAATTAGCCAAGACAAGACTACACAATAAGTAAGGACAAGGGCACATCCAGGGAGTGTCAAAGATTAGATAGGAAACTAAGTAGTATAGGATCCAAAATTCAGAGGCAAAAAAGAAGTACCATAAAATAGAAGGATCAATTAAATAATAATCTAAAATACAATTTAAAAATAGAGTAGGCCATCCAAGATGATGAAGGCAGACGATATCCACGTGCTAGACCAGATACATATGACCATACATATGAAAGTGAGTGAGTTTCTTTTTGGGACCTTTATATGTGCATATTCCAATGGACTAACCTGGCAAACACACTACTTTTATCTGAAACCTTATTTGATTTTGCTTGAGGATTGAAGTCTTAAGCAGCCATTTAAGCACAGGATGCTTCCTGCCCCTTTTATGAATTTGCTTAAGATACATGTCATGATCTCCTCCCCCTGGTTTAACATTTATAGTCTGTTAAAATTCAGTTATCAGTCTTATCTTTGTGTTCTTTCCCCATCTAATTTTTTTGCAGTGGTGGAAATGTGTTCGAAGTACAACTTAAAGGAAGTTAAAATTGCAAATGAATGGATTGCATTCAGCACTACTAAAGGGCTTCTTCTCACTGTGGACAACCTAAACCTCATGGAACATGAAGTAATTATTATATAGGCAACAAATACTTTTTATTGTGCTTTGTACTTTTCCTGTCACTGTTTTGGCTTTCCAGTGGTTTTCATGGTCCATTATCAGAATTAACTATCATATTCTTGAAGACAGAGTTTCTGCTGTTACTATCGGGCACACACATCTTGCAAATTCTTTTACATGATCAAAATCATGTTAAAATGTGCTGACTGGCTAGAACAGGACTAACATCTTCCTCTTCTGCAGTGCTTGTATGGTTGCTTGTGACTTGTTTTCTGCAATCCTGATTTCCATATTGTCCTGCTAGACCAGTCCAGACAAGTGGGTTGTGGTCCCCCTACGAGCAGATGTGGAGACAGAGGAAACTTTCTTAGGCTTCTTTATGACATCATGCCATATCAGCTGGGACCACCAAAGGGAGCCTTCAGTAATTCTCTGTCTCCAGCAGATGGTGGATGCATCTTTTCAGCTCTCTGAAAATCTGAGAAAATACAAGGAAGAAATGAGAGGAAAGATTAATTTAGTTTGTGAGCAACCATCCCTGGTGGTGGATTTCTCACTGGAGCAAGATGTGTGAGGCCCCACTAGGGTCACCCTTAAAAACTGTGTTCTTTTCAGATGCCATAGAATGAAGGAACGTTTGGTTAGCTCCTTACCCTTATCTTGTTAAGGACATGTTGAGCAGCCCAAATATTGGAAAGAAAGGAACCTGAAGGATTCTTCAACCATGAACACAACCTCTGTGCCCTCCTCTTTCCCCCTGCTCTCCTCCGAAGATTGAAGAGGACTTTTTAGAGATATGCAACTGCATGTCTGGCAATAAGGGAGTAGCACTGAGCCCAGCATGGTATTTATGTGCCATGGGCTCCCCAGTGGTGAGTATTAAAGGCTAAGCCTGCCTGTCTGTCTTATGGGGGATCCCAATTTCATCTGTTGCTGGGGTTCTAAGTCAGATTTGGGCCACTCAGGTTGTTTGTTGGAATTGGCGCTGGTGTTTTCCACCTTGACTAAATATGACATTTGTGCTTTTCGTGGTTTGTCGTGCCTGTTATGCGCCTTCCCGATATGCCGGTGACATGTGGTGTGTGTAGCCCCAGAGTATGTGTCTTGTCCATGTGACATCTATGCATGTGGCACTAGAGAGTGTAGCTCTACCTGAGCAGATTTGGCGCACAACACAACACATTGCCTAAGTGTGCCTTCAGCTTGAGTTGCCTAAGTGCTTATGCTACCTTTTTGAAGAAACACAGTCTGGTCCACAGAAGGTAGAGAATCTCGTGGCTGGATTCTAATATCTGCTCTACTTGCATGGATGCTTCAGGCACACTCTTAGAAGGTCCTTCCCTTCCTGCGCTGCCAGGAGATGAAGTGCTCCAGCTTTTTCTGCTGTGCTGTCATTGGCAGCAGGTGTGGCCTTGGAGAAGAATGATCAACAGACCTAGCAGTTAGCACATTCATCTCTGGATGCTTCCCTTTTGCAGAAGGGATCGTCAATTGCTGTTCCCTCTAGTGATGAGTTATCTGGCCAGTGGGGGAAGTATTCTGGTTCCGGGCTGTCTTTCCCAGAGTTTGTCTTCTGCAGCAAGTTTAGGGTCCATGTTGCCATATTAAAAAACAGAGTTTCCAAGTCCTCTTGTTCTGCCTGCTCAGAAGAAGGACAGCAGACATATCGGAACACGGCTCAATATCTACCTTCTAAGTGCTGTCTGTGACAGTTGGAGTTTCGGATTACCTGGCCTTTGGTCGAGACCCGGAGTTCAGTTCCAATGTTTTGGGCACGGATTCTGTTCTGGAGAAGGAATGGTCATCTGTCTGTGAAGCACACGAGTCTAGAGTTATTCACCTATTCAGGAAGGTCAAGTTGGTGGCCTGGGAGTCTTGAGTTTGACTCTCTGGCTGAACAAGAGCTGCTGGTTCATTCTCTCTGGCAGGAAGTTTGGAAGTACAAGACTGCTTTCCCTCCGGAGATCATCAAGAGCATGGTATGCTTGAAGTAGGCTCTGTCAGACTCCCCATTGAAGGGGCTGAGAGTTTGCAGGAGGCTGTTGCCCTGCCACAGGAGGATCGCACCAAGTGGTTTCACCCACTGACAGTGGATGCTCCGGTTACACGGGGGGCAAATTGGGCTGCCATTCCAGTGGCGGGTTCAATGCCCCTGAAGGACCCCTGGATCGCATGGTGGACACTATCTTGAAGAGTCGTCGTCTTCTACTTTTATTACTATTTATATAGCACGACAAAGCATATGCAGCGCTGTATACAGACAGTCCCTGCTCCTAAGAACTTGCAGTTGGTTTGCAGCTTCTGCTATCATCCTTTAGTTGGTAGTGTGTGCAGTCCTGATGTCTTGGGCTCTGCTCCAGTGGTTTCAGTCCCTTGTTTAGAGAATATTGTGCCCCTCTTGGTATTAACTACAACATTTCTTGTTGGATGCAATATATGATCTCGTCCACGGGGTGGCTAAAGACATTGTTCTGTCGATTGTGGTGCAACATTAGATATGGCTCCCCTCTTGGGGGTGGTTTCATTCTCTGTCCCGATTGTCTCAGCTCAGCTTAAAGGCAGGCTCTTGTTTGGGCAGACTTGGATAAGATGGGTAAGGACTTGGGCGAGTCCATACCTCATTGTCTCCTAGAGGATAGGCCCAAAGAAAGGGGGGAGGGGAGAGGAGAAAAGGAAAAGGGCCTGAGAGGCATATGGGCACGTGTTCCAGTTAGTGTACACCTGTGCTCCTCACTTCTAGTATTCAAACTCCAGTTGTTACCGCCCCTGCAAGTCCTCCTTCCTGCATTTCTGGGTTCTGGTCTGGAATCAGCCCTTTCATGGACTTTGAGGTCCTGAGGCTCTAATACCTCCTGAGATGCCTCTTCCCGGCCACCGTGATTATGGTCAGAGGGCACATTCTGGGAGTGCGTCCTGATCACTGACAATTGCTGAATACTGCTCGCATTCCATTTTGCCATGTGTAGTGAAAGCACTGGTTCCGGACTCCTTTATCTCTCTTTGCGGCTCTGTGGCCAACAGAGCAGCAGTTTCAGTGTATTTTTGGTCAGATTCTTCTGTCTTTGGGCAGTGGTCCTAGTTTTCCTCTGGCTGACCAGGACTAAGGTAAATGTTTAATTTCTTTGTGCTGCCAAGAAGGGACGTCAACACTCACCTGTGCACCCTTTCACTTCTGTGGGGAGTCCCTTTGATCAGTGATTCAGGCGGTATGCCACAGAGAGTTTCTTGTGCCTCTAGACTTGGATGAGGTTTGTCGCTACGTCCCTTTCTGGGAGAATCGTCTGCACAGGCTTTGTTTCGCTGTTAATGTCTCATTTGAATTTGCTGCTCTCCCCTTTTGGCTTCTCCAATGCCTCAGGTTTGTTCTCGAGAGTGATGTTGGTGGCAGTCTTTGTGCTTAGGTGCCAGGGAATCTGTACATCCATATCTGGAGGACTGACTTGTCTGGGTCAAGTCACAGTCTGAAGTGGCTTGGTGTTTGGTCCAAGTGGTGCTCTTCCTAGAGAGTCTTTGTTGAGTGATTAATCGAGGAAGAGTTGTGTGGGGTTCTCCCATTCTCTGGAATGCCTGGTAGCATCTTCAACACTTCCTGCCAAAAGAAAGACTGAACAAGTTTCTGACCTAGTTTTGCAGCCTCCTGGTTTTCAGTAGGCTCCCAGATATGGTTTCTTTTCAGCTTCTTGGCTTGATGGCAGCGGCGATGGACCTTGGACACAAGCTCATATGAGGCTTCTTCTGAAATACCTGCTTTCTCAGTGTTCTCCCAGATCTCTACAGTTCAAGGTCAAATAGCCCCTCTGGTTGGTGATGGTCTCCAGCCTGCAGGGATAGCAGCAGTCGCAGCACCTGGGGAAGGGTATGCCATTGGATGATCACTTGTAGCTTCTTCTGATGTTGGATGCCAGCCGGTTTGGCTGGGGAGTTTTAGACCCAAACACCGCAGGGCCATTGGAACAGCTGTGAGTTGGCATGGGCCATCAACTGCCTCAAGGTGAGGGCCATTGTTTGGCCCTCTTGCACTGTTTGACCCTGGTCAAGGGTGAAACAGTCTGGGTTTTCTTGGATGATGCCACTGCCATGGTGTACATCAATCAGCAAGTGAGCACGAAGAGTGCCGGAGTGGCTCGGGAGATGGCTGTCCCTGTTCTCCTGGATGGAAAGGTGGCGATCTTTCTTAGTCTACACTTAGAAACGTGACAATAGAAAAAGACCACATGGCCTATATAGCCTGTCCTTCCATATCAACCACTACAACATTCCCCTTTTTTCCTTTAGAATAGAAACATGACTTTTTCAATTCTGGTAAGTAGGAACTGAGTCAAACGGCCTGATTCTGCACGGCTAGGATTACCGAGATGGATCTGAAAGGAACTCTGTCCAGTGCCAAAACCAACTGCTTCTTAAGTCACCACAAAAAGACAAACTCTGAGGATTGTCGATGCTCATGAGCAGAATGTAGCTTGATAGCTCCCCTCGGTCATTTGTCAGGTAGTGACATGGGCATTACTTTCCACTTTTGTCTAGTACTACTGCTTAAATATCCACACGGGCTGACACGGTCTTTGGCTCAGAGATCTTGAAAGCTTCTGTTACTTCCCGCCTGGTGGTGGTGTAGCTTTGGTACATCCTACCTCTCTGGATTGGTCTAGCAGGATGATATGGAAGGTGACATTTTGCTTATCAGATAATGACCTTTCTTTGAGTTCTGCTAGAACAGTCCAGGACCTGCCCCTGATAACTGCTTTGTTTGCTAGTTCTGTGGTTGGCCTTGTGGCTCATACCATTCTGACAGGCCTTCTGTTGCAGCTGATCCTGTACATAGTTACCTTCACTGAAGTTGTGTGAATTCTGAGATTCCTCACCATTTGCTTTGATACAAATATTATTTTAGGCTCCTTTCGATGGTTCCAGCTGATATGGCATGATATAAAGAAGCCTATGGAAGTTTTCTCTGTCTCCAGATCTGTTGGAGGGGTAGACAACCCACTTGCCTGGAGTGGTCTAGTAGGACTCGAGGAAAGTACATTATCTGGTGAGCAGGATGTCAACTTTCAGCTTTAGGGGTTTATTTGCTAAATAGCGTTAGCTGCCACTGCGGCACTAATATGGGGAAGATTATGCTGCGATGACAGCTAACACGGTTGAAATGTATCTATCGCAGGCAGTTTTCTGTGATTAGCTACATTTCATGTGGTAAAGGAGGGGGGAGATGGGATTGGGCTAGGGAAAGGGCATGGTGATCAGAGGTAGCCACTGTGCAAACAGTTGTCACGCGATGATTGCCCAAATGGCCGTGATTGTTGCTGCAGATGATGCTATCTCAAGATGTGGTGTTACCTGCAGCTGGGCCTTCGATGCTGCTTTGCGGCTGCTGATGATTGGCAACGGCACCCTTCCAATTCGTCCCCCCAGCAAAAGGGTGCTGGTGCTCCCCCCTCCCTCTTTCAGCTCTCTAGGGCGAAGACGTTTCCTCATGTCTTGGTATTTTGCAATTATGCATCTTTTTGCTAGAGGGCAGCACTGCAAAACTGGCATCATTTTCCCTAGCACCAGAGATGAGGGCAGGATCAGGAGGGGACTGCTGCTGCCACTTTCCCACTGGACAATCAGGGAGCATTAAGCTAAGGGCTGGGAGAGCTGTGGCAGGGTTGGGAGTGCTTGAGACTGACCAGCCAGGATTGTTTTTTGGGTTTTTTTGTGTCGGGGGAGAAGGGGGGTTCTGACTGAGTGGCTGGGATTTTTGTTTTATGTCAGGGGGGGTTCTCCTGAAGGCCCCCCACCCCCTGGACAGCAGTACTTGGGGTTTGGGTGGTGTCCAGAGAGGGGGGATGCCCATCACTAGTGTCTGCCGGTGCCCCAGATAAGTATATCCGAGGCACCAGTATCCTTTTGCTAGGTGAATGGAGCCATAGGAGGGCAGTGGGGAGCGAAAGGATGCCGCTGCAATCAGGGAGGACAGAGCAACTACTACTTCTAGTCTCCTCCCTTTTGGCTCTCAGTCCCTGCATCGGCAAGCAGTACCTGTGATACCTGCCAATCACTGTTCCCTCTAAGCTGTGCGCGTATGCGCGCGCACACACCTCGCCGAGCGAGCGCACATACTTTACAAAAGAGCGCACAAAAATTACAGCTCTGGTTCTGATAGAAAACAGCACAGATGTCTTAAAATTTAAAAGTTATGATTGTAATTACTAGAAATTTCCCGCTTCATTTAGTAATCGTCTATTTTCATTTAATTTGATTAAAATCAATGTGGTGTACATACTGTATTCTGATGTGTAGTCAAATTTTAAAGTATATAACTCCGAGTGTCGTTATGTGGCGCACAAAGATTTAACCTTCCTTCAAAAGCTGCACACAGCTGATATTTTATGCTCACACAGCCTACAGAAAATTAGAGGGAACATTGCTGCCAATGCAGGGATCATGGGGACAGTGTAGTAAGTGCTAGTCCTACGTGGTATCTGCAGGGCTGGTCACTCCTGAAGATACTGCACAGGATTAGCAGCTACTGCATGGCATTTTTTACATATGCCACGCAATTGCTGCAAAATTGCTTACTGCCTTTTAGTAGACATGCCCCTTAGATTAAATGATCTTGGAGAATAATTGATTACTAAGGTGGTGAGAGGTCTTGGCATTTGTATTTGAAATCTGACACCTGGTTAATTGAATTTTTAATCTCCAGGAACAAGCAGGAATGTAGTCTTCACATATGGGTATCGTCAGTACCGACGAGCCTGCGTGGGAGCACTTCCCAGCGTCCAATTAGAAAGCTTTTGGGAGAATCCCACAGCGCCTGCGTGCTGCCTCTCTCCAGTTCTTCGTTTTCCGCGGAGCCAGCAGGTTGTTTTTCCTGTCACCACAGAAATTATCCCATCTTTTTCATTCTTTTTTGTGGTAGCATCTGCCTTCCTCGACGCTATACTGGTACCACCTGTTCTTCCTTTCTTTCTTAAAAAAAAATAATTTGTAATCTTTTTTTTTTCTGGATTTTCCAGTTTTTTTTCTGTCAGGTGCCACATGCCATTTTGGGCACTAGGCCCAACTTTTCCTTCAGAATGGAAAAACCCGCCTCGGGTTTTAAAAAGTGTTCTAAGTGTGGCGGTACCATCTCCATCACCGACACTCACGAGTGGTGCTTTAAATGTTTAGGTCCTGACCACTCCATCTCGGAATGTGTTGCCTGTGGGATGATGTCAAAGAGGGGTCGGCAAAACCGAGCTGCTAAGCTTAGCACCCTTTTACCCTCTGATGCAGCATCCGTGGCATCGATGTCTTCCAGGGCTTCGTCTTCCTCCCATGGATCTCAGGTAACCAAACATAAATCTGGCCGGTCCTCAAAGGGTAGATCTCCTTCCAAGCATCGAGATGCCTCTGGCATTGCCCTTGAGGGACTTGTACCGGCAAAATTGCCCTGGTGGGAGGCTTCGGCTTCCAAAGCACTATCGGGGCTCAAGGATGTTCTTGAGGCCTCATCCTCGGGAGAACTACTGGTGCCATGCTCTGGGGTACCGGCCGCTTCGTCCGGTACCGATACCTAGGCATCGGCAGTGTCAATAGACCAGAGGTTCTTGGCTATTGAACGCAGTCTGGCGGCTCTCCTTGCGGCTTCGGTGCCTTCGGGACCGCTTCAGACGGTTCAACCGGTATCGACACCGGTTCCAGCACTGATATCTGTACCGGTATAGACAGCATCGACATCGGCGACTGTGTTGCCCACACCGAGTCATGCTGTTTCCTCCGGTATCGACAGGCCGGTACCGGACCCCTCCGGTACCGACTTCAATCAGTACCGGTATCGTGCTTTGCAAAAGCACCCGGACAGGAGATATTTTGAATCCTCTGATGACTCTGAGGATTCTGACAGCTCTGTCGGTACTGGAGTACTTCTCTCTGAGGAGCCTTCCTCTCCTAAACATAGGATGTCTCCTCCAGAGGATATATCCTTTCAGGATTTCATTCGGGAGGTGGCTAGAGGTCTTTCCATCAAAGTGGCTCCTGAAACAGAGCCCAGAGCAAAGGAATTGGAGATTTTACAATATCCTAAAGCTCCCAAAGAGGCAGCTACTTTGCCTATTCATGAGATCTTGCATGATCTCATGCTAAGAATGTGGGAGACACCTCTTACCGCCTCTCCTCATTCTCGTAGGCTTGATACCATGTATCGAGTACCTCCTTGTCCTGGATTTCAGAAAACCCAGTTACCACACCACTCCATGGTAGTGGAATCAGCTATGAGAAGGATCAAGAGTGCAAAAAGACATGCATCTAATCCTCCAGGACGTGAATGTAGGACTCTTGATGCCTTTGGGAGTCGAACCTTCCAGGCCTCTATGCTTTCTGCCAGGATTAGTTCCTACATTTTATATATGGGAATGTTCCTTAAGGAGGTTACAGGAGATCTAGAGCTTATGAGCCCTGTCCTTCCTGATGATAAGAGGCAGGATTATCTTACACTTGTGAAACATGCCCAAGATGTTTCCAAGTTTGTTAATCGTGCAGCTTTTGACTGCTTTGAGTGCATAAGCAGAACCTCTGCAATTGCCATAGGTGCTCGTAGGATTGTCTGGCTCCAGGCATCTGACTTAGAACTCTAGGTACAGGACAAACTGGGGAATATCCCTTGCACATGCGAAAATCTCTTTTGCAAAAATTGGCAAGAGAAAGCTAATGAGCTGGATGCTGATAATACCACTTTGGATAGACTATCCAAGGCTACAGCTGATCCTGCAAGGAGAAAATCTTACAAGAAACCATTCTTCTCTAAAAAGAAGAGGTTTTATCCCTCCTATACCCAGCAGGGGCATTCTACATGTCAGTCTGCCCGAAAGGGACAGCAGCCACCAAAACAAAGAAAAACAAAGTCTGCTAAGCCTCAACCGGCCCAGCAGACTCAGCCTCCACAGGGGCTTTGACTCCCATCTAGAGAACCTGGCCTTCCTGGCCCTCAACAGGCCAGAGGCCCTCCACCATTCCAGGAAGGTTGTGTCATTTTGCTCCCAGATGGGAGCAGATAACAGCAGAAGAATGGATTCTCTCCATTGTAAAGGAGGGGTACAAGCTTCATTTCCTCAACATGCCCCCTCCTACAGTTGTAAGACAGTTCAATTCTCAGACTTCACTTGAGAATCAGTTGAGTCAAGAGGTCAATTTACTTCTTGCCCACGGGGCAATAGAAGACGTATCCATTTCCCAGCAGGGTACAGGGTTTTACTCCCCCTATTTCCTTATTCCAAAGAAAACAGGGGGACGCAGACCCATTTTAGACCTCAGAGAATTGAACAAATTCTTGTTCAAGGAGAAGTTCAAGATGTGTGACCTAGATTGGCCACTGTTGGAAACAGGATACTGGGCTTGATGGACCTTGGTCTGACCCAGTATGGCATATCTTATGTTCTTATGTTCTTATTTCTCTAGGAACTCTTCTGCCATACCTTCAGAGTCAGGGTTGGCGTTGTTCTCTAGATCTCAAGGATGCGTACACCCATGTTCTCATTCATCCAACTCACCAAAGATTCCTTCGGTTTCTATTTCAGGGGAAGCACTACTAGTACAGGGTTCTTCCTTTTGGTCTGGCCTCAGCACCAAGGATGTTTACGAAATGCATGGCTGTAGTGGCAGCATTTCTTCGCACTCTAGGAATATTTGTCTTCCCCTACTTAGACGACTGGCTCATTCGAGCCCCAACAGAGTCAGAGGCCAGAATTTCCCTATCTTGCACAATGCGTATACTTCAGTATTTGGGCCTGGTCATAAACATCCCAAAATCCAACCTAACTCCCACTCAATCTCTAGAGTTTATAGGAGCTATGCTGGATACCAGGAAAGCAAGGGCCTATCTTCCACAGCCCCGCTGCCTTCGCATTGTGCAATTAGCTTCCCAAGCAGTGTTAAAGACTCATCTCACTGCTCGGGAAATCTTACAATTGCTAGGCCACATGGCATCTACCGTGCATGTGGTTCCCTATGCTCGCTTCCATATGAGAGCAGCCCAATGGACTCTATTCACTCAGTGGACCCAAGCATCAGGCTGCCTATCAGACAAAATAGCAAACTCAAGTCGCCTTATTTTGTCCCTACAATGGTGGCAATCAACCCAAAACCTGTTGGTGGGGGTCCCCTTTCCAACAGCCCCCACCCCAGGTCACTCTTAACAATAGATGCTTCACAGGTGGGTTGGGGAGCTCACCTGCAAGATCTCTCTACCCAAGGCACCTGGACTCCATAGGAAACCTATCTACACATCAATCTGTTGGAGCTCAGAGCAATCTTCCTTGCTCTTCGAGTGTTCCACACCCAGCTGAGCTACAAGACAGTCCTAATTCAGACGGACAATCAAGTAGCTATGTTCTGTCTGAACAAGTAGGGAGGAACAGGCTCTTTGTCACTTTGCAACGAAGCTTTGTGACTATGGGCCCTCGCCAGAGAGCATCAGATTCATCTCCTTGCAGTGTATCTGCCAGGCATTCAAGACTCCTGGGCAGACAGACTCGGTCGAGTTCTGCTTCCGCACGAGTGGTCTCTTCGTGCAGACCAGGTAGCAAAGCTTTTTCAAATTTGGGGAACTCTGGACATAGACCTCTTTGCAAGTCCGTTGAATGCCAAACTTCCCCGATTCTGTTCCATAATTCCGGCTCAGGGTGGTCAGGCCAGGGATGCTTTCCTCCTCCATTGGGGTCTGGACTTCCTATATGCCCTTCCACCCATTCCCCTAATTCCCAAAACCCTATTCGAGCTTCAGAGACAGAGGCCATATGATTCTTATAGCTCCACATTGGCCTCGGCAGGTGTGGTATCCTCTGCTCCTACATCTTTCTCAAGCTCCATCTCTGTAGTTAGGATCTGCTCCAGATCTCCTGTCTCAGGAGGACGGGATGTTGTGGCATCCCGATTCCCACTCTCTGCATCTCAGAGCCTGGTTGCTGAGGGCCTAGACCTTCATGGTCTTAACCTGTCTCAACAAGTGAAGGATATCCTTTATGCTTCTAGAAAGCCTTCCACAAGACGCTCTTATGTTTTCAAGAGAAAAAGGTTTTCCATATGGTGTTCTCAGAAGGGTCTTGACCCCCTGGCGATACCTCTGGAATCATTATTGGTGTATCTCCTTCATTTATCTAATGCAGGGCTTAAGACTAACTCAATACAAGTCCATTTAAGTGCCATTTCAGCTTCTTTCAAGCCTTTAAATGGAAAACCTATTTCCTCTCATACTCTCATAGCGAGATTTATGAGGGGCCTCCTTCTAACTAAGCCTCCCATTAGGCCACCACCGGTAGCATGGGACCTAAATCTGGTTCTTGGACAGCTCATGAAGCTGCCTTTTGAACCTCTAGCTACTACCTCCTTGAACTTCCTTTCCTGGAAGGTTCTCTTTCTCATTGCAATCACATCAGCACGTTGCATCAAATTGCAAGCATTAGTGGCTGATCCTCCTTATACGAGGTTCCATCATGATAAGGTAGTCCTTAGGACTCATCCACACTTTATGCCAAAGATGGTCTCGCCGTTTCATTTAAACCAAGCAGTTTACCTACCTGTGTTTTTTCCAAGGCCTCATGCTTCAAATGCAGAAAGGAATCTTCATACTTTGGACTGTAAAAGAGCACTTGCTTTTTACTTACAAAGGACACAGCAACATTGAAAGTCCTCTCAACTCTGTTGCTTTTGATCCTTCTCATTTGGTACTTCCAGTCTCCAAGAGAACATTGTCCAATTGGATTGCACAGTGCATTTCTTTTACCTATCAGAGTAAAAACCTTTCTCTGGAAGGCCATGTAACAGCTCACAATGTGAGAGCCATGGCAGCCTCAATGGCTCATCTACACTCTGTCTCTATTGACGACATCTGTCGAGCAGGTACTTGGGCCTCGGTTCATACCTTCACAGCCCATTACTGCTTAGACAAGGACTCCCGCCGGGATGCCTTGTTTGGTTAGGCTGTTTTACGACACCTGTTCCATACTTAATCAACTCCTACCCACCATTCCCGGTAGGATGCCAGAGATCCATGGGGGGAAGTGGAGCCCTTTCACAAGGGCACACAACTTCTGGGGTCTTTCCCTGGCATCTGTAGCTAGGGAGTCCCCATATGTGAAGACTACATTCCTGCTTGTTCCTGGAGTTAGCATAGTTACTCACCTGTAACAGGTGATCTCCGGGAACAGCAGGAATTTAGTCTTCACAATCCGCCCACCTCCTCTAGGAGTTGTATCTCTTTTCTTTTCTCTCTCTCTCTCTCTCTGTCTCTGTCTCAGCTTTAAAACTCAACTGGAGAGAGGCGGGAAGGCAGCACGCAGACGCTGTGGGATGCTCCCAAAAGCTTTCTAATTGGACGCTGGGGAGCGTTCCCGCGCAGGCTCCGTCGGTACCAATGATACCCATATGTGAAGACTAAATTCCTGCTGTTCCCAGAGATCACTTGTTACAGGTGAGTAACTATGCTTAATTGGCATTCTGTAAACTGTGAAACCCAATAACCTTTCTCCTGAAAATGTTAGCCTTTTTAATGTGACTCCGAGAATTATATTCATTGCAACTTTCCACTTAAAGGGCTATAGGAGATCCTTTCATTTAGAATGCTTCGCAAGTTATTTCATTTGCATATAGATGTACGATAGCCCTGCTTATCTGAGAATTTGACTTCTCTGCTCTAGGTTGTCAGTAAGAAAGCTGCTAAGGCTCACTACTCTTCAGTCAACAAAACACAGCACTTGGGAACTCTGGATTTTGACACCCTACAAGAACTGTATCCTGCCAAACTCGTGTGCTTGCGAAGCTTTGCACCCTCCAGTGCCACAGTTCTTAGAGGTGTTAACAGAAGGCACTGATAACAATTAGGGGAAAAAGAGGATGAATATAGGTAGCAAGTGGCCACCTTATTTAGGTTTAAATTAAGCTGATCTGTTGGGCTAGCACTGCTTTGCCACACAAACCAATGCTGTTCAAAAATTGCAATCCTTGTATGCAGTTTAAGTGTTAGATTATTGAATTTACCTAATTTATAGCCAGAACATAAGGAAAGATGTTGATCAGGTTTGCTTATGTTCATGAGGAGGTCTGGAACTTTGGTGTGTGTTTAAAATTGTACAGCACAGTCCTAGGATATTGAGGTTGATGCAGAAAGCTGGCATTTGAAGTAGAGTGCTATTAGCCATGCGCGCAATATCATAGCACATGAGTACCACAAAAGTTATACACCAATATGATGCAAAGGAAGTGTATATAAATGAGGCATGTTCAAAATTTTGGCATAAAGTGGGAAGGGAGGGGGTGACGCATGCGCAGACGAAAGATGTGCCACCAGTGGTGCCTCACACATGCACATAGTTTCCACGTATTAATGGCAGCATACTGATATGTGCATGGGGATGTTGCATCAAGTGGTGCAGGTGCAGTTTGGCGCAAACCCCTCCCCCACTGCAAAGCATTGCCAGAAATGGAGAAAATGTACTAAAAGTGCTGCGAATGCAAGGGAGGAATTTGCGGTATACTTGCAGGCAGGGAGGCCATTTCTCCATTATAATTTGCTTCCTTATCGTCACTCCAGTCCAGTCCCTTACTTCTGGGTTGCGCAACCCTTCCAGCAGCTTGGAGGCTGAGCCCAACCTTTTTGGGGGATGGAGCGGTATAAATACCACTAGGACCACCCCTAGGCACCAGTATTCTCAGCCTCCAAGCAGCTGGAGGGTTCCGTAAGCCTAGTGCTTACTGGAGTCTCCTTTTTTATTTCTTTTTGATTCAAATTCACCTTTACTTTCTTTATTAATTCTTTATTAATTCTTTGTTTTTACCTTTTAGTGGTTGCAGGTCCCTGTGCCTTTAATTCTCATGCTTGCTCTCTACTCCCTCCCCCCCCCCCCTCCCCTGACTGTCCGGGCCGGGGATCGGAGGTGGTTTCCCTGCAAGCAGCAGTGGGGAGGACCTCGCAAAGCTCCTCTGCTGCTTATCCGGCCGGCTCCTGCACAATTCTTTTGCAGCCCTGCCCTGCCTCGCGCCGAAGCCCTCATGGTGGCTGAGCGCTAGAGGCAACACCGCGTGTTCAATCTCATCGCCGGCCCCGTCCCGGAGCAGAGGGACACGGGGTCGAGCTCCGGAGGCCGCGTTTCCAGCGGGAAGTTGTTTTCGGCGGCGATTCCCGGCTCTAAGGGAATCGCGGTGTCCAGCCCTGATTCGGCATACAGAAGGAAGATCGGGCGGTGAGCAGACTCGCGACTCCCGTTAGGGCTCCACGTGGTGAGTTCAGCCTACCACGTGTAGAGCCAATGGTGGCAGTCCGCGGAGTCGGGCCCAGACATTTTATCAGCAAAACTTCTGAAACCGCAAGTACTGGGGATTGTTTTAAGGATGGGCATTTCTTTGATTAGTTTAATATTTTAAATTGGTTTTTGTTATCTTGTTGTTTATTTTAATTCAAGATTTATTTTAACTCAAGATTTAAAGGGGAACTGCTAATACAAGTAGTGGAGAGAGCATACACAGTTATTAAAGGAACGGTTTAACTCTGCATCGGAGCGCTACAGTCTCCCCTTGGTTAGACCCAGCGTTTCAGCCCCGAAGCTCAGGAAGGGCTACTGTAACCCTCCCAAGGTCATGGCGGCCAAGTCTCGGTGTCCATCCTGTGACACCCGGCGGGGTACCTCCTCGGAGGCAGGGATCTGCAGGGGTTGTGCTGCAGTGGTTACCTCCGTGGAGCAAGAAATCAACTTGGCCATGTCACAAGCTTCCCAGGGCTCTGAAGATCCCCTACAAGGGGAAGGGGGTTCCCAGCTACCCCCTTCTACATCCTCGGATTTATCCACTCCTCCCTTGCCCCCCCCTCCTGTCCTACGGGGGAAGGGGAAGCCGGTGATTTTTTCTCCCCTGACTTCGTCCTGTTACTACACAAGGCCTATTGCTTACGTAAGCAGGACTTGGGGTCAGGAGATGCTGGAACGTCAGCAGAGGTCAAATCGACCAAGCCCACGAGAGTAGGCAATGCGGAACCAGGGATTCTGCCTAAGCGCCCCCGTCTGAGCTCTGAGGAGCCTCTCCCGTCCCTCTCACAGGATAACCCTGAGGAAGAGAACTCCGACAGGGAGTTGGACGAGGAAGAGGAGGAGCTTGAAGAAGGGGA
This sequence comes from Ichthyophis bannanicus, assembly GCA_033557465.1. NCBI lineage: Eukaryota > Metazoa > Chordata > Amphibia > Gymnophiona > Ichthyophiidae > Ichthyophis > Ichthyophis bannanicus. The sequence continues at coordinate 167,080,163 of CM066039.1, read as the reverse complement.
GATCCCTGAGGAAGATCATTCACGTGTAATCAGGGTCTTTCGTCGGGAGGAACTCCCGGCATTAATTAATGAATCCCTGAAAGTTCTCAATGTTGCCTCAGACACGCCGGCAGAGGAGGAGGCGTTGGAAGATCCTCTAATCCAGGCCATCAGGAGATCACAGAAAGCTTTCCCTGTCCACAGAGTGGTGCGTCAGATGATCCAGGAGGAATGGGATCAACCGGAGTCAAGCCTAAGGGGAGTCCGATCCATGACCTGCCTATATCCGCTCCCAGAGTCAGATAAAGAGCTGCTGAAGTCCCCCAGGGTGGATGCGGCGGTGTCAGCTGTTACGAAGAAGACTACTATCCCAGTCGAGGGCAGCACGGCCCTGCGAGATTCTCAAGACAGAAAATTGGATACGCTTCTAAAACAAGCCTTTGATATTAATGCGCTGGCATTACAGGCCCTCCGTTTCAGGGGCCTGGGTAGCACGGGCCTGCTTAAGATGGTCACAACAGCTTCAATCAGCGGAGGGCTCCGCGGAAGAAGCGCAAGCCAACGCTGCTAGACTGGAATCCGGAGCGGCCTACTTGGCGGATAGCCAGTATGACCTCATCAGAAGCCTGGCGAAAAACATGGCCTCGGTTGTGGCTGCTAGGCGTTATTTGTGGCTCCGGAATTGGGCCACCGATGCCTCCTCCAAGTCACGCCTCAGTCGCCTCCCCTTTAAAGGAAAGCTGTTATTTGGGGAGGATTTAGAAAAGCTAGTAAAGGACCTGGGCGAATCTAAGGGAGGCAGGCTTCCGGAAGACAGACCGAAGCAAGGGCGTCCCCTGGCCCCGGTACGTAACCAATCAAGGGACCCCCGGAGGTTTCGCCCAGCCAGGTCAAACCCCTTTCCCAGGGGCCGTTTTCCCTCAAGGGGTCAAGGTTTTAGAGGGTTTCGAGGAGCAGGGAGAGACTTCGGCGCCTCTTCCTCCTCCTCGGGCCCTAGAAAACAGCAATGAGACAACGGGGGTCCAGGGGGACGGACTGCCGGTCGGCGGTCGCTTAAGGCAGTTTCTTCCCGCCTGGTCCCGGGTTACATCCGATCAATGGGTCCTAGAGGTGATCAGAGAGGGCTATGCTCTCGAATTCGCAAAGCAAATACCGCCAGCCTTCGTTCTGTCTCCCTGCGGTTCCCCTGCAAGGAGCGCGGCGATAGAGGCAACTCTTGCCCGACTAATAGCTCTCGGGGCCGTGGTTCCGGTTCCACCAGACCATTACGGCTCGGGTCGGTACTCGATCTACTTCGTGGTCCCAAAGAAAGAAGGGTCCTTTCGCCCGATACTGGATCTAAAGCAGGTCAATCGCTGTCTCAGAGTACCTCACTTCCGGATGGAGACCCTACGTTCGGTCATAGCAGCCGTAAGGGACAGGGAGTTCCTGACGTCCCTAGATCTGACAGAAGCCTACTTGCACATACCAGTCAGAAAGTCCCATCAACAGTTCCTGAGATTCGCAGTACACACAGGCCACTATCAATTCCAGGCTCTACCTTTCGGTCTAGCTACGGCTCCAAGGACTTTTACCAAAGTGATGGTGGTAGTAGCGGCTTCCCTACGGAAAGAGGGAATACTAGTGCACCCTTACCTGGACGATTGGCTAATCCGGGCAAAGTCGGAAGAAGAGTCGCTCGGCAACGGCCAGAGTAGTCCAAGTCCTAGAGGAGCTGGGGTGGATCATCAATCGCAAAAAGCAGGATGACCCCCTCCCAGGAGCTCTAATATCTCGGGGCAAGGTTCGACACCAACAAAGGCAGAGTGTTTCTGTCGCGTACAAGATCAAGAGACCTAAGGCTTCTAGTCACGCAGTTTCTGCACAGAAGGAGCCCCTCAGCGTGGCATTATCTTCAGGTCCTGGGAACCATGGCCGCGGCTATAGAGGTAGTTCCATGGGCCAGGGCCCATATGCAGCCCTTGCAGCGGGCCCTATTGCGGCGTTGGTCCCCTCAGCATCATCCTTTGTCAATGCAGTTACCCTGTGCTCCGCGGACCAAGCAGACACTCCACTGGTGGCGGAGCTCCAGAAATCTGGATTGCGGGATGCCTCTCGAGCCTCCTCAGTGGTTACTGTTAACAACGGATGCCAGTCTAGCGGGTTGGGGTGCCCACTGCGAGGACCAGTTTGTCCAGGGTCGCTGGACACCATTGGAAGCTCAATGGCCCATCAACAGGCTGGAATTACGGGCTGTCGTCCTAGCCCTCAAGGCTCTCGAGACCTTAGTGATGAAAAGAGCAATTCGCGTCCTCTCCGACAATGTCACAGCAGTGGCATACATCAACCACCAGGGCGGCACCAGCAGCCCCGCCCTAGAGAAGGAGGCGGACGCCCTGTTCCGCTGGGCCGAGGTTCGGTTGGAAGCGCTCTCAGCTCAGCACGTGGCCGGCATGGACAACGTCACGGCAGATTACCTCAGCAGGTGCAGGATAGACCAAGGAGAGTGGGAGCTGGACCAGGGGACCTTTGACCAAATAGTTGCCCATTGGGGTCTCCTGGTCATGGATCTCATGGCACGGATCGCGTCTGCCAAGGTGGCTCGCTTCTTCAGTCGAAGGAGAGAAAGAATGTCCGAAGGACTGGATGCCCTGTCCCAGAAGTGGCCCTCGGAAGGGCTCCTCTATGTGTTCCCCTCCTGGGCTCTGATCGGAAAGGTCCTCCAACGGGTGGAGGCTCACCGGGGATTGATAATCCTCATAGCACCGGATTGGCCACGCCGTCCCTGGTATGCGGATCTGGTGAGGCTACTCGCCGATCAGCCTTGGCGTCTTCCCTACAAAAGGGACCTGCTGAGGCAAGGGCCGGTTCTAATGCCTCATGTGGATCGATTCTCGCTTACGGCCTGGCTATTGAAAGGGCACGGCTCCTGAAGCGGGGCTATTCAGGAGCAGTAATCACAACGCTGTTGAAGGCGAGGAAGCGCTCAACCTGTCTCTCCTACGTCAGAGTTTGGCGCATCTTCGAAGCGTGGTGTGCGGAGCACCGGAGGAATCCTCTTTCGGCCTCGGTCCCTGAGGTCTTGGAATTCTTGCAAGCAGGCTTTGACAAGGGTCTAGCGCCCAGTTCCCTAAGGGTCCAACTAGCTGCCATCGCTTGCTATAGAGGTAAGGTCCGCGGCAAGTCCCTAGGGGCCCACTCGGATGTTTCCAGGTTCCTTAGAGCGGTTAAGCGACTGCGTCCTCAACGAAGGTCGATCATCCCCCCTTGGGACCTGAACCTAGTACTAAATGCCTTGGTCGAGGAACCCTTTGAGCCAGTTAAGAGAGCCACCTTAAAGGATCTAACCCTGAAGACAGTTTTTCTGGTTGCTATATGCTCGGCCAGGCGGGTCTCAGAACTACAAGCGCTTTCTTCTCAGCCCCCCTTTCTATCCTTTCTCAAGGACAAGGTAGTCCTGAGGACGGTTCCTTCCTTCTTGCCTAAGGTTATTTCCCCCTTTCATATGAACCAGGTAGTTACTTTTCCGTCCTTCCCGGCCGAGAGGTTAGAATGAAGGGAGAGCAAGCTGTGCTTACTAGACGTTCAGAGGGCCTTGAAACGTTACCTCTCCCGCACAGCCTCCTTTCGGAAATCAGAACGCCTTTTCATTCAGTTCGGGGGGGGGGCGCACAAAGGGGAGGCGGCGGCCAAGGCCACCATCTCCAGATGGATTAGAGAAGCTATTGCCTCCGCCTATATCCTGAAAGGGAAACAGGCGCCAGGGGGCCTGCGGGCGCACTCAACCCGGGCGCAGGCTACCTCTTGGGCAGAATTTAGTCTAGTTCCCCCGCTGGATATTTGTAGGGCAGCGACTTGGTCCTCCCTGCATACCTTTACCAAGCACTACAGGCTGGACGTACAGAGTTCAGCGGACGCTCGGTTTGGCCTTGCGGTTCTTCAGTCCGGTATGTCGGACCCCACCCAGGGTTGAACTGCTCTGCTGCATCCCAGAAGTAAGGGACTGGACTGGAGTGACGATAAGGAAGAAGCAATTAGATCTTACCTGCTAATTGGTGTTCCTGAAGGAACGACAGTCCAGTCCCTGTTCCCGCCCGGTTCTCCGACATCCGTTAAGACCTATTAGACCTGTTAGTCAGGGGCGGAGCGGCGGGCCGAGCGTGAGGCAGGTGCTGGGGGGGAGGTGCACAAGGGAAGGACGGCACGGACAGACGCAAGTTAACCACCTCCTTTTTTCGTGGGCCTTCCCCCTCTCCTACTCCTAATCCTTAAAAAAAAAAAAAATAAGTATCCATTTGCCTTTCGGGGTTAATTTATGTAGGTCTTTAATGGAAGTTTGTTAAGTCTGCTTTTTCATTCGATTACTGGTGCCTAGGGGTGGTCCTAGTGGTATTTATACCGCTCCATCCCCCAAAAAGGTTGGGCTCAGCCTCCAAGCTGCTGGAAGGGTTGCGCAACCCAGAAGTAAGGGACTGGACTGTCGTTCCTTCAGGAACACCAATTAGCAGGTAAGATCTAATTGCTTCTTGGTGCTACTTGTTCTTTTTCTGTGCATTATTGTTTATCTCTGGACTTCTGTGCTTCTCTGTACTGTATAGGTTGTTGCGTTTCATGCATTTCTGTATTTTGTTGTATTCTATTGTATGGTTATTTTGGAGCACAATGACTATTTGCGTTCAAACAGTGAGACAGAATAGTCCGGCAACCAGCCAAAGTGCATCTGTTTGGTGCACTTTTCGGAGGAGGAGAAGGATCTGCTCTACTGCCACATGTCTGCTGACTACCACAACCTGTGTTTTGGTGAATATTTCAGCAGAGCAAAAGGCTAAATTATGGAGGAAAGTAGCTGCAGAGGTGAATTTGCTTGGGGGTTCAATGTATGCAGGATTAAGCAGGTAAGGTACTGCTGGCGTAACGCACGTTTTACAATGGAAAAGGAACAAATTGAAATACGAGAGTCATTGTGACAGACAGGAGTGAGCCCATCGGGCACTGACTAGTTGACACTTCTGGAACAGCTGATAGCAACCACCTTGCAGCTAGAGACACTTGCTGGTATGTCTGGCTGTATGGTCTCAGCAGAGCGTTTTCCTCCCACCTTAGGGACACATGCATGCTGGTGAGTACATCTCTAGCATTACCTGATGTATTTAGGTATTTGAGAATTGGGTTGGATGGATTGGTTGGGGATGTGAGGATTGTGAAGTTGGACCAATGAATATCTGTCCCCTTTTCTATTTGTTACTGTAGTGTCTGCCTCTGGGAGCTCTGTGACTGGAACACCCCTAAGCGGTGGGTACAGCTGTAGCATTATTTTGGTAATTTGGGATGGTGTGAGGATTGTGCCAGAGTTGGATGTTTGACAAATCAATTACTGTCCCTTGTTCTACTTTATTGCAGTGACATGTATTGGTGACAGGCTGCAACGGGGGAACTCTTGAATCTGGGGTTCAGCTTGGAGGACACCTAAACAGAGCTCCTACTACATCTCAACCAAGATGCAGGACAGTTGCAGGCAGTGACTGTGTAGGCCCTTGGAAGAGATGGCAGCTTAAATGCTGACACAGCAGGAAGAGGTGAATGTTGCACTGCTAGGGGAAGAACAGAATATCGGGCAGGTGCTGGAGAGTATAGGCTGGACGCAGAAGAAAATGGCGGCTGCTTACTGCCCTGACCCAAGCTGTAATAGGGTCATGTCACCATGCTGCTACAGGCTCACATAGACTTACCTTCTGAGCATCTGCGCCTTTCCTTCTCCCCTCACCCTCTCTGCCCGGTGAGAGGATGCTCACTTTTTGACCTTTAGTGGAGGCCTGACCATGTTCTGCTTGGTGCTTTTTAAGTCTCTTCTTTTTTTTTCTTTCTGCAGGCTATTCTTCCCCCCTCGCCAGATCATCCATCCATCCATCCATCCATCCATCCACTGCTATTCCAGTTATGCTTGTTGTTTAGTGTTGTGGTGTTTTTGTTTTACATTGTTTGATCTCTGAATAGATAAACATGTGTGTGTGTATGTATATTTTGGTTGCCTTCTCTTTTTAGGAAAATGGAATGGTTTGTTGTATTAAATACTTGCTGTCAATCTTTAATATTTTTCATTTTCCATCTGTAAGGGCAATAGTGATCAATTGCTCCACTTTACTCATATACCCCCTTACTCTAGACCAGTGGTTCTTGACCCAGTCTGTCTTGTTTATGATGCTCCCCAGCACGAGACTGAGGAATAGGCAACACAAATTAGTAAAGGTAGAAAATAGTTGATAAAAGATTTATGTAAAAGTTATGTACAATTTACAAGGGGGAAGGAGGGGAAATAGTAATGTTAAAAAACAAATCTAGGAGGAAGAAAATCCTTTAATTATTGGGGGGAAGGAGGAGGAGAGCAGTTGGTAACTGCTGAACAATACGTTCAGTGGCCTCTGAAACTGCTGTGTGTATTGCCCATAGCTACCAGCTGCCTCAGGAGGTCAGCCAGCATGTAGTGGACCTCCTCCTGGGCCCAGAAGAGAGTGCCACAACATGGGGAACCATGTTATTCCTTTTCTCCTGGATTGGGGGGTTCATAATAAGGTGGTGGGGCCAAATAACCCCCGGCCGCAGCATTTGGGGAGGGTGGGAGGGACAATGTCCTCTTCCACTGGTGACTGTGAGGGGAGAGGGAATAAATTAACCCTGGGCTGTGACAGGGGGATAATCTTTTCCTGCTGTGCTGGCAGGAAGGGAGGAGGGCTCTGTGGCTGTTCTGGTGGCAGGGCCTGGTCTCCGTGTCGTCACCATCGTCTGGGGAGGCCCCCCCTCCTCCTCCTCAGATCTGGGCTTTTCTGAATGAACTGAAAGTGTAAGCGTCATCCAGGTAACGATGTGAATACAGTGTCCTTTTTTATTCATAAGGCTATTCCTAGAGCAGAGGTTCTCAACCCAGTCCCTAGACATGCATAGCCAGTCAGGTTTTCAGGATAACCACAACGAATATGCAGAAGAGAAATTTGCATGCACTGCCTCCATTGTATGCAAATCTCTCATATACAAATTTGTGTTGGTTATCCTAAAAACCTGACTGGTTACCATGTGTCCCGAGGGCTGGGTTGAGAACCCTTGTTCTAAATAGGCCTACCCTGTTCTTAAGCCAAGCAGTGTACAAGAATCAATAGAAACCAGACCCGCGTGCAACTGTCTCTCCAAATTATGATGCCTACCAGGGGAGATCGTCCACTTATTAAGACTAATAAGAGAAAATATTTTTTCACTCAACGTGTAATCAAACTCTGGAATTCGTTACCAGAGGATGTAGTAAAAGCTGTTAGTATAGCTGGGTTTAAAAAAAGTTTTGGACAAGCTCCCGGAGGAAAGGTCCATAAACCATTATTAAAGGGAACCCGGGAAATCCATTGCTTGCTCCAATACAAGAATTGTGGAACCTGTGTCTTTTGGGGAAACTGCTAAGTACTACTTTATTTATTATTATTTATTAACATTTCTTATATACCGCACTATTTGCCATCAGCGCGGTTTACATGGAACAGAAACATCCGACAAATTACATATGTCTGGTCATTACATTTAACAGGAAATGGAACTTGGAGAACAGTGTAAACTATATACATAGGAAGTGTAATGAGAAAGGATACTGTTTGGTGTTTTACATTTATTTTATTTATTTATTTATTTTTTATTTATTTACATTCTCTTATATACCGCACTATTCTGCATCAGTGCGGTTTACATTGAACAAACTGAAATTACATTGAACAGGGCATTATAACTTGGAGATAACTATTTTACAGGGAACATGGGCTATGGAGGGTTAAGTGGCTTGCCCAAGACCCCAAGGAGCACCTGTGGGACTAGAAACCCCAGTCCTTCCGGCCCAAGGTTGCTGCCCTCTAGTGGGATTTGAACCCCCGACCTTCCAGCCTGAAGTACCTTGCCCCAACCTAGGCCACTCCTCCACTCCTCCTCCTCCTCCTCCACATTGTAGGGGACGCCTGTTGCGAGGGCTTGCCTGTTTGACTACTACTATTGTTGAGGTGCTCGCTAATCTCTAGGAACAAGCAGGAATGAGTCTTCACATATGGATACGCTCCCCAGCGTCCAATCAGAAAGCTTTTGGGAGCATCCCTCAGCGCCTGTGTGCTGCCTTCCCGCCTTTCCAACAGTCTCTCTTCAGTTGAGTTTCATAGCTGAGACAAAGAGAGAGAAAGAGGAATGAGTCTTCACATATTCTTGTTTTCTTGTGGTCGCGGCTGTTTTCCCGCCGCCACCGGTACCGCCGGTGGGGTTTTTTCTTTTCTTTTTCTCAAAACTGAGGGAGCGTTTCCCTCAGTTTTTATCTTAACATTTTTGGGCCTATACGGCCTCTCCATCATGGAGCCTTCTTCTCCTAAGAAGTGCCTTCACTGTGGAAATACAGTTTTCTTTTTAGACTCCAATAATTGGTGTCTAACCTGTTTGGGCCCTGACCCTTTTTCCCCTGAACCGTCAGGCTTCAATGCTGTGAGAAGAGATTCTCTATTTCGAGTTTCCCTCGATACCGTTTTCCCTCCCTGTGTCAGGGCACCGGACATTTCTTCTCTACAGGATCAGGTAACCCACAAACAGTCTGTTAAGACTAGCCAATCCTTGAGTGGTAAGTCTCATGCTAAGCATGCTGATGGCCCCGGCCTTGCCCTCAAGACCCCATTGGCATCAAAACCCTGACGGGAGTCTTCGGGCTCCAAAGCACTTCAGGGGTTTCAGGTTGTCCCTGGGGCTCACCCCTCACAGGACATACCTGAGCCATGCTCGGGGGTGGTATCCGCTTCGAGCGGTACCGATAACCCGGCATTGGCACCGGTGTTGAGTGCTCCACTCTTCACCAGGGATCGTCATCTGGCGTCCTCGGTACCTTCGGGACCGATCGATACGCTCCAGTTTGACTTTCCAGTATCTAAGCAATGCACGGTGATGGCATCCGCTTCGAGCAGTTCCGATATCCTGGCATCGGCACTGGTGTTGAGCGATTCACTCATCACCAGGGATCGTCATCTGGTGTACTCGGTGCCTTCGGGACCGATCGATACCCAGATTGACTTTCCAGTATCGGCACCGTCGATACGACCCCTGACGCCGGTACCATCTAGACATGCATCGATAGATTCGCTTCCTTCGATGCCAAGTCTAGAATCGATATCTAGTCTGGAAGACTGGGTACTGATGCGTCTCGGAACCAACACGCACCGATTCCGGATCCGCAGTACCGAGGATATCCACCGAGACTTTCGAGTTTCCTCGGTACCGTTTGAGCAGCCTCTGCTGACTGCTTCGGCGATTCCGGCACAGCTACCGGTATCGGTATCAATGTCGGTACCGGCAGAATCATCGGGACCAGCTCCTTCTATGCTTTGTTCGCCTGGATCGCTCCTTCCTATACCTAGTTTGGAGTCGATGCCTGGCACGGATGATGCACTACTGACTGTCTCAACTCATAACTGCCAGTTCCAGTATCCATCCATTACAAATCCTGTTCTGCACCGGACAGGTACATCCTTTTCCCACATAGCTCCAACTATCTGGAATTCCCTACCAGAGGATCTACGATCACTAACAGAGATCATGGAATTCCGAAAAAAAAATTAAAAACGTATCTATTCACAAAACACTATAATACCATGGAAAACCTTGCACTCAACTTAGATAAAGGCTAAACAGGTATCTGACCACAAAGTACAATCCTTCCCACTTAAATGGACAACACACATAGCTTAAACGAACTGACGACCCAATCTCTTATGCCCTATTACCTCCACATGTATATAGTTGTATCTGTTATGTACTGTCTTACGCTTTATAGACACTACATTGTTAAGTTAATTGTTATTCACACTGTTCCAGTTTAACTATACTGTTTAGTTTACTAGACTTAGCTTTGTTTAATTTAAGATGTTCTGTGTTAAATTTAAGATGTTCTATGTAAAACAAACCTCGCTTTGTTAATTTGTTGTTAATTGTACACTACAACTCATCTCTGGAAGATGCGGTATATAAATGAGTGTTAAATAAATAAATAAATCCTCCGGTGCCCAGGCTTCCTTTTCAGGTTTAACCTGTCCAGGGATGTTTCCCATCGGAGATCCTTCTTTTCAGAAATTTCTCCTTGACATGGCAACCTTCCTTAATATTCCTATCCCTGGCTATGACTCTTCTCAGGATTTTTCTGCAGAAAAGGAAACTATAATGCTTCCTTTACATCACTCTTTGCAGCATCTTCTTCTGAGAGTATGGGAAAACCCTTTAAGGGTTTCTTCACCTTCTGCAGCAACTGATCTTCTGTATCAGGTGCCCCCCTCTCCAGGATTTCAAAAGCCTCAACTTCCCCATCATTCCCTTGTAGTGGAATCAGCAATGAGGAAGGTAAAAAGCAAGAAGAAGCATTCTTCTTTCCCGCCAGGGCGTGCATCTAGAACACTGGATGCCTTTGGACGTCAAACCTTCCAAAAATCTATGCTGGCAACAAGGATTCTCTCATATATTTTCTATATGAGTCTATCCCTTCAGGAGATCACAAAGAAATTATCTCTTTTGTCTCCTTTTCTATCAGAACCCAAGGCTGCAGACTATTCCTTTCTTCTTAGTCATAGCCAAAATATCTCTTGGTTTCTTTCTCGTGCTTCCCTAGACTCTTTTGAGTCTGTTAGCAGAACTTCTGCTATAGCCAAAGGAGCACGTCATAAAGCCTGGCTCCAAGCATCAGACTTAAGTAGATGGGCACAACAAAGACTGAGTAATACTCCTTGTACTGGAGAAAATCTCTTCAATAAGGAGTCCTTACGTCAGGTTGCTCATTGCTCCACTGACTTTCCTGTTTCTGAGGGCCATCCTAAGCCCTCTCCTTCCTCAGCAGGTAGGAAATGCCCTACCAAACCTTCTTTCCCTAAAAGAAGGAGGTTTTCCTCTTCTCCTGCCCATCATTCGGTTGTTCCCAAGCAGGGGAAGTCTCACCCTGGTCTGAAGAATCCAAACTCTAGCCAGGCTGAATAAACACAGTAACCATAGGTTTCTGATTAATCTTTTTTATAACTACTCTTACTTCCTTTTCAGCAGAAGTTTTTCACTGGTTTTCCATTCAAAACTCTGCTCAGGGATTCCTATTCTCAGGAAATCCATTACTCTTCACTATGCTGAACTGTCAGGCTATTCATGTCTATAGGTTACAGAGTTTTCCACCTCTTCCTGACTAGAAGAGAGGTTTAGCAACAATCACCTGATAGTTTCTCTGTACCAGCATGAATTTTTTCCTTCCAGGGACTTACCATGTGGTAAGTCCTTCTTCAGCTTCTATCTCTACCCTCTTCGCCAGGGTTTCCCCTGTAAGAGTGGTACCATACCATTGAAAGACTTTTCTTGTCTTTCTTTTCACTGTAGAGTTTCTTCTCCTGAGTAAACTCCTTTCTTTATCTAGGCAGCTCTACAGACAGAGACAGCTTGCTGTCTTTGTTCAGTCTGTTCTCTCTGTTTGACACAGACCGACTCTCCCTGTTGTCCTATTCAGTAGCTGTCCCTGCAGGAGTCCAGTGCTTGACTACTGGTACTTTTCCACAAGTCCCAGTCTTGTCTTTCACCACTCCTGTCTAGCCTTAGTAGCGATTCCAAGAAAGTTTCTACATCTTTCTTGGATAATCTTCACTACAGGCTTCTTACACTATCTCTACCCCTGCCATCTCCAATCCCTGGATTTGGCAACGTAGTAGACGTGGCTGTCAGTTTACTCCATCAGCCAGTTCTACATCCCAATTCTCCTGCATAATGCTCTCTGCAATCCTATTGAGAAGCTTTCTACTATGGGCCCTTGCTAGAGAGCATAGAGTTTTATCTAATGGCTATCCATCATGGTTGAGAAATGCTTCCTCAATCATCCCCTATGACTGTGAGGGTTCTTCATACCCTGCTATCTTCTTTTAAAAAAAAAAAAAAAAAAAGGAGGTGAAAGGACATAAGACTTCTCCACGTGAAAGTCTAAGAGTTATCCCCCTTCCTTAGGGAATATACTCTTTTATCTCCAGGAACAAGCAGGAATGAGTCTTCACGGTACCGACGGAGCCTGCACGGGAATGCTCCCCAGCATCCAATCAGAAAGCTTTTGGGAGCATCCCTCGCGCCTGCGCGCTGACGTCCCGCCTTTCCCACTGCTTCTCAGTTTTCGTTTTTCCGCGGAGCCGACAGGACATCCTCCTGTCACCGCAGAAACTTTTTTTCTTTAAAATTCTTATTTCCTTGTTTTCTTGTGGTCGCGGCTGTCTTTCCTGCCGATACCGGTACCGCCGGTGCTTTATTCTTTTCTTTTCTAAATTTAGAAAAAAATTTTCTCCTCAGTTTTTGTTTTAACTTTTGGGCCTACCAGGCCTCTCCAACATGGAGCCTTCTTCCCCTAAGAAGTGCCTTCACTGTGGAAACATGGTTCTTTTTAGACTCCAATGCTTAGTGTCTAACCTGTTTGGGTCCTGACCCTGTTTTCCCTGATCCATCAGGCTGTATTATTGGGAGAAGACCTTCCCTTTTTCGAGTTTCCCTCGATGCCGTTTTTCCTCCTGAGGTGAGGAGACACCGGTTTATTCTTCTCTCCAGGATCAGGTAACCCACAAACAGTCTGTTAAGACTAGGCATTTCCTGAAGGGTAAGTCTCATGCCCAGCATGATGACGGCTCCGGCCTTGCCCTCATTGGCAATAAAACCCCGGCGGGAGTCTTCGGGCTCCAAAGTATTTACGGGGTTTCAGGTTGTTCCTGGGGCTCACCCCTCACAGAACATACCTGAGCCATGCTTGGGGGTGGTATCCGCTTCGAGCGGTACCGATAACCCGGCATTGGCACCGGTGTCGAGTGTTCCACTCTTCACCAGGGATCGTCATCTGGTGTCCTTGGTACCTTCGGGGCCGATCGATACGACCCAGATTGACTTTCCTGTATCTCCACCATGCTCGGGGTTGGTGCCGGCTTCGAGCGGTACTGATACCCCGGCATCGGTGTTGAGTGTTACACTCTTCACCAGGCATCGTCTTCGGACGTCCTCGGTACCTTTGGAACCGATCGATACGACTCTGATTGACTTTCCTGTATCGGCATCGCTGATACCACCACCACCGTCGGTACCTTCTAGACATGCATCGATAGACTCGCTCCCTTCGATGCCGAGTCTAGAATCGATATCCAGTCTAGATGACTTGGTACCGACGCGTTTCGGAACCGATCCATTTCGTTTCCGTCTACGCAGTACCGAGGATATTCACCAGGGCTCTCTGGCTACCTCGGTACCGCTTCAGCAGCCCCCCATTACTGCTTCGATGACATTACCGTCTCCGATACCGGTATCGATGTCGATTCCTGCAGTTCCATCGGTGCCATCGATCCTTTCTATGCCTAGCTTGGAATCGATACCGGGCACTGATGATGCAGTACTAACTGCCTCGAATCAGAACTGTCAGTATCACTGTCCATCTAGCAGGATTCTTTTTCTGCACCAGTCCAGTATGTTTTCTGGTGCTCAAGCTGCTCCTTCAACCTCAGCTTACCCAGGAATAGTTCCTATTGGAGATCCTTCTTTTCAGAAATTTCACCTTGACATGGCAACCTTTCTTGCCATTCCTATTCCTGGCTCTACTCTTAACCAAGATCCTGCAGAAAAGGAAAATATAATGCTTCCTTTACATCATTCTTTGCAGGATCTTCTGAGGATATGGGAATCACCTTTAAAGGTTCCTTCGCCTTCTACAGCCACTAATGTTCTGTATCAGGTGCCTCCATCTCCGGGATTTCAAAAAAACCAACTTCCACATCATTCCATTGTAGTGGAATCAGCAATGAGGAAGGTAAGAAGCAAGAAGAAGCATTCTTCTTATCCGCCAGGTCGTGCATCTAAAGCACTTGATGCCTTTGGACGTCAAACCTTCCAAACTTCTATGTTGGCTTCAAGAATTATTTCATATATTTTTTATATGAGTCTGACACTTCAGGAGGTCACAGAGAAATTATCTCTCTTGTCCCCTTTTTTGTCAGAGCCTAAGGCCACTGACTATTCCTTGCTTCTTAATCATAGCAGGAATATCTCTTGGTTTCTTTCTCGTGCTTCTCTAGACTCTTTTGAGTCTGTTAGCAGATTCTCTGCTATTGCCATTGGAGCACGTGGTAAAGCCTGGCTTCAAGCTTCAGACTTGAGCAGATGGGCACAACATACACGGGGTAATTCTCCTTGTACTGGAGAAAATCTCTTCAATAGGAGAGGCTTTACGTCAGGTTGCTCATTGCTCCACTGACTTCCCTGGTTCTGGAAACCATCCTAAGCCTTCTTTTTCCCCAGGACGTAGGAAATGTCCTACCAAACCTTCTTTCCCTAAGAAAAGAAGGTTTCACCCTTCTCCTGCCCATCCTCCAGATGTACCCAAGCAAGGGACATCTCATCCTAGTCTGAAGTCTCCAGACTCTAACCAATCTAATCATAGCCAGCAACCATAGGTTCCTGTATGTTACAATCTACAGTTAACTTCTTCTTAGCAGAAGTTTATTCTTCAAACTCTACACTGGTTTTTTCTTTTTCAGTATGCTAAGCTGTTAGGATACTTTTATCCATGGGTTACAGAATTCTCCCCTTCTTACTACTACAAAGGGAGGTTACAACTATCCCATGATGGTTTCTGTCCCCACATGGACATCTTTTCCTTCAGCTGACTTACCATATGGTAAGTCACCTTCCAACCCCCTCTCTTCCAGGGTTTCCCCTGCTTGAGTGGATACCATACTGAAACACTTCTCTCTTTCCAGTGTAGACTTTTTGTTATCCTTCAATGCATGCTCTGAACAACTCATCAGACAGGGACGGGAATATCTCTGCTCCCTTTGTCTGTTTTCTCTCTGTTTTTATACAGGAGAATCCCCTCTGCTGTTTTGATCAGTTGCTGTGCATGCAGGAGTTCCAGTGATTACTTTAGTGCTCATTGCAAGCTACTTTCAACTATCTTGCATAATACTGCTCACTGCAGGTTATCTTCTTCTAGCCATATCCTTTCCTAGGATGTGGCAACACACCTGACTTCAGTCAGTTTTATCTCATAATTCTCCTGCACAATGCTCTCTGCAATCTTCAGAGAAGCTTATTACTATGGGCCCTTGCTACAGAGCATTGAACTTTTATCTCTGAGGGTTTTTTCCATATAGTAGAAAAAACTTATATAATCATTCCATGACTATATGGGTTCTTTATACCCTCTTGTCTCCTGTTGTGATACAGAAGACCAGCTTTTTCTGCGTGAATGTCCAAGGAGTTCCCAATCTTGCAGGAATCTACCCCTTTTTCCTTACAGCTTGGCATTATGCTTTTCTGTTCCCCTTGGACAACGCATACTCTTTTAGTGTACCTGATACCCCTGTGTCCCTTGGCTGGGTCATCCTGGTGTCTTAGTTTATGCGTTTTTTTTTTTGTCCTTTGGACATGTCAGAGTCCTAAAGTACTCCTGACGTGCTCTTGCCAGACTGCTATTATCCTCTGTTTTTTCACGCAACCATCCTGGTTATTCCACTGAACTACATTCCTGCACCGCAGAAATAGATTCTCCGTATATCTTCAGGTGGTTTTCACCCCCTTATTAGATGAATCTTTTCCCATCACATTCCCCATGTGAATGTTTTTGTAGGGCTCAGTTGCAGGCATGTATCCTCAGACTTATATTCATGTATGTATATGTCCTATACATACATATTTCTGTAATCTGTGGGCATAAGTCATGCCTATATATCTATCTATCTATCACACATATCTAGACATATATGCACATATATATAGATATGTATGTCTCTCCATCTATATATATATATATATATATACCCATTGGGAGATGTCCATAGGATGCCATGTATTACCTGCTATCTCCCTAACTGTCTGTGCTATAAAGCTTTTACCTTCTTAAGAGGTCCAGACAGTCATCTTGCCTATTCTCATGCGGCATCTGGGACTTCACCTGAACCAGAGGGGCTAGGAATATGTGACCACCTACTACTCTTTCCCCCCCCCCCCCCCTGTCTTTCTAGCTCAAACACAGACTGGGGTGCAATCCAGCTCTGCTCCATCTGGACCTATGGTACATCTGGCGGACAAATGTATTGGTATCTTAATCCACGAAGAACAGCTGTCTTATAGTATGATGACAGTTTAGGAAAGCCCAACCCACCCATCTCGACTGAGTGAATCAAACATTTCCATACAAACTGGCTAAAATACTTTTCCAGTTAGCAAAGATCCCTGCCTGCATCTTAATGGGCAGCTGCGAGACTAAATATAATAGTTTGGGAAGAACCACCATTTTCAGCGTGGCTGCTCGGCCCAGCCAACCCAGGGTCAGCTCCCTCCAACACACCAACTCCTCTCGAATTTTAGTAATTAAGGGGGCATAATTAAGGGAGAAGAGCTAACCAACCCTGGAGGAGACCTTGACCAAATCGGGCAATCTCCCGGCAGCTTGAACTCTGCACTCCCAAGAGATAATACTTCCGATTTATCCAGATTGACTTTGAACCCCGATGATACCGTAAATTCCCCATGCGCCCACTCCAGACCTTTCAGAGACTGCTCTGGGTCCTCTAAAAAAAATAACAACAAAAAAACAAAACAAAACAAGGTATTAACAACATATAAAGATGCACAGTGAGGGACAGAGTTAACTGTAATAGGAGTAATATCAGCGGCTGAGCGCAAAAGGTAAGCAAGAGGCTCAATGGCCAATGTGAACAAGAGCAGGGACAGGGGACAGTCCTGCCTCGTTCCCCAGTAGAGCCAGAAGATAGCGGATCGCAGCCCATTAACCGATACATGCGCACGAGGGACTGTGTACAGTGCCTGCACTCAGCCAACATACCGCTCACCCAGTCCAAATCTAGTCAAGGTCGCAAACAAATATTCCCATTCAACGCAGTCGAAAGCCTTCTCCGCATCCAGGAACACACAGCAAGCTGCCTTGGTCGCCCGTGACATATGAAGAATGATGTTTATTAGCCTTCGTACATTGTCAATAACTTGCCGACCCCCGAATAAACTCAGACTGATCTGGGTGGACTAAATCAGCTATGATGGCGTCTAGTCGATCCCAACACCCACGCGAATATCTTCACGTCACTATTCAGCAGTGAGATTGGGCAATAGTTACCACACTCCTCCAGAGACCGCCCCTCCTTTTGGAATAAGCGCAATCTCAGCATCATACATAGATGGCGGCAAGCAACCAGTATTCAAAGCTTCGTTAAAGATGCGTTGCAACATGGGGACCAACTCAGGGCCTTATACCCTTCCATTGGAAATCCATCCATCCCCATTGCCTTACATGAGGTGAGTGACTTGATGGCCCCTAATAACCTCCTTTCCAGTAATATCCCGGTTCAATAGGTCCCGTTGCTGGTCTGACAACCCGGCTCAATCTAGTAGCATTGCTTTTTCAGATGGGGAGGTTGTAAGCTCAGACTCATATAATCTTGCATAGAAGGCTTGAAATCCCTGAGAGATACCCAGGCTGTGTCTCTGCAGCACCCTATTAGTTTCATAAACTTCACTAACAAAACGGCTGCTGCGTTTCTTGCATAGCTGCCATGCCAGCAGTTGCCTAGCCGTACCTCCATACTTGCCAAAATAACACCTAGACACCCGCAACAAAAATTCCAGCAGCTCTCTCAAGCACGTCAAGCTGCCATCCAATCTCCAACATCTGTTGATACACTTTGCGGCTCCCAGACCTCTTAGTCATTTGCAACTCCTCTAAACATGCCCGCAGCCTAACCAATTCGACTTCTCGTGGGCGTTTCTGTCGTGCGGCTAACTGAATAAGCTGACCTCTCATATAAGCCTTCCTTGTCTCTCACAGCAGGCCAAGGGCCATACTACCGTTGTCATTATGTAAGAGGAAGTCTATCCACTACTCCTCCATCAATCACTCCCCCCTCCTGTATCAACCGCACATTTGCTTGCCAACACTGTCCCTTTTGTGTCCCTCCTGGACCTCCCATATCGAGCACTAGGGCCACCATAGCATGGTCACTAACTTCTCAATGGCAAATGGTAATACCCTTCACCCTCCCTAGTTCCTCGGTTGGGCAGCAAAGCATATCAAGCCTGGAATCAAGCATATCAAGCCTTGTGAAGCAATGGATATAGTCCCACTCCCCCAGGTGGAAATGCCTCCAAGTTTCAACCCAGCCCTGCGAAGTTAGGGCCTTCCTCAAGGCCGCACCCTCCACCACTGGGGACACCCTGAACACCTGACCAGACCTATCCAAAGTGCTCAGAACACAGTTCATATCCCCATCAATCCAAAGAGAGCTGTTAGCCTTTTGCACAAAGGAAGCAAATACGTGCTGAAAGAAAATTCCCTTTGGGCCATTGGTGCCATTGGGGGCATAAAGATTAAGCAAGGAAACCTCTTGCTGCTCAATACGCCCCACTACCCAACAAACTCTACCTTGGCTATCCCCCCTCCCCCAGTGTTATACTACATAAAGGGGATGCAGTTTCTCATCAAAATGTCCACTCTTCTCTTCTTGGAGTTATAGGCGGAATAGTAAACCGTGTCCTAATGTTTGCTGCTTCTGTTTTATGGGGTTGTTAAGCCCATCGACATTCAAGGTGGCAATCTTAAGAGCCATCATTGGTATCTGTCAAGTTGGGAGCAACCTCCCCTCCACAAGTCAGCACTCCACCCATTTCTGCCCCCTCCGTCCACCATCCCTCCACTAGTGCACCCAAGAAGAGAAAGAAGAGAACAGGAACAATAATGCAATCACAAACCACCCCAGAATACAAGAACAGCTAACCCACATCCGAATAAGCTCCCTACCACCCACCCACTGGAAACGAGGAGGCCCCCAAACATTAAACAATGGGCCTCCCCGAGCTGTCTGCATATTTCCTATCCCACCCAAATCTGGCACACCAAAAATACGTATATTCTGCCGGCGGTCTCTATTCTGCTGATCCTCTGCATTCTCCTCAAGCCACCTCACCATCTTTCATAACTTGACCAGTTCCTCAGTGTGCTGCACTCCGCGATCTTCTGCTGCACTCACCTGATCCTCCACCTCAACAATCCGCACTACCAGCATATCAAATCTTTGTGTGAAACTGGCTGTGACTGCGAAGATGATCTCTGCTTTCAAGGTATGTATTTCTTTCAATAGAAGGGTCATATTGTCGGCGCCTTCAGGGTCAGAACCACCATTCCCGGGGGGGGGGGGGGGGGCGGCGTCCTCTCTTTCGGTTATGACACCTTTCTCAGCTTCTGACACAGATGTCTTTTTGGCTTTTTCAGGGTACAGTTCTCTGATTGTCTTCTCAGAGCGTGTTCGGGTGGCCTTCCGCATATTGCTAACACTTGCAAATGCAATGTCTGTGGAGGGTCAGCCACATAAAAACTGGTTTGATAAGGCGATGACATGGAGCTGAGCAAGTTTCCTCTGCTCACATCAGTACTGAAACTGGAAGCTGTCTGTCCGAGAGTATGTTTAAAATCTTCATTTATGGAATGGAAGCTTTTCTTGTTCCGGAATGTTGTTTCTCTGTCTGACAGGGTGCAATCATGCTACATGGGTGCAATCTACTGCACCCATCATGTTCGGCACTCCAGGAATATTAATATTAAAGTAGCCTTCAATGTCTGCCACTCTGCCTGCTGTGCAGGGTATCAGATATAATCCTTGACCTGATTTTTCAAGGCATGCAACACCTGCTTAAAATGCCTGGAAAATTATGATTGGTCTATTCCGCAGGCTACTCCAACAACATTTTGGAAAGATCCAGTACCCAAAAAATTTAATGTAATGAGGAGCTTCGCCAGCCCTAATATGGCATGCCCACGAGCAGTGACTGGATTTATAGCTGCTTTAATTTTCTCATATAGGAACAAAATGTCTCTTGTGCATAAATGGTAGTTGCTCACAACATGCCTTTCTGGTATTCTATCCAGTGCTGCCCTTGTTCGAAGTAGGTGCCATTTTATGAATCTGCAGGACCTCATGATGAGGGGCTGAGCCTGTGCTTCCTCTCTTCCCAGGTCTTTGTCGCTCCGTTCTCTGTCTTCCCCATTTCTTTTGTGTGCAGCCCAGCCCTAGCCTGTGTAAGGAATTAAGCCACTAATGGGTAAGAACAAATGGGTAAGAACAAAAGACATTTCTAATCTTTAGAAACAAGCAGGAATGCAGTCTTCACATATAGGTGATGTCAATACCAGTGGAGCCTGCACGGGAATGCTCCCCATCATCCAATAGGAAAGCCTTTGGGAGCAATCCACTGCATCTGCACCTCTGCCTTCCCATCTCCTCTCCAGAGTTCTACATTTTCCACTGAGCCAGTAGGTTACAAAATCCTGTCACCGCCAAAAAGCTTTCCATTTTTGGTATGATACTGTGCTCTGCCTTTCCGTTGATGCCGGTTAACATAAGAACATAAGATATGCCATACTGGGTCAGACCAAGGTCCATCAAGCCCAGTATCCTGTTTCCAACAGTGGCCAATCTAGGTCATACGTACCTAGCAGTTTCCCCAAAAGACACAGGTTCCACAATGCTTGTACTGGGTCAAGCATTGATATTCTGGGTCCCTTCTTAATAATGGTTTATGCACCTTTCCTCCAGGAACTTGTCCAAACCTTTTTTAAACCCAGCTACACTAAAAGCCTTTTTAGTTATAAAAATTTCTAATTCTTTTTTTTCTTGCAATTTTACCGCTTACTAGACCTTCAGACCTTCATATCCTTGTCAATTCCGAGGGATATTTTTCTAAAATGGAAAAACCAACTAGTGGTTTTAAAGTATGTACCAAATGTGCCGGTACAATATCAGTCACAGATAAACATGACTAGTGTCTAAAATGTTTGGGCCCTGACCATTTACAGTGCATTATAAAAGTATTCATCCCCTCTGTGTTTGTCCTGTTTTGTCGCATTACAACCTAGAATTAAAATGGAGTTCTGGGGGTTAGCTCCATGTGATATACACAATATGCCTAAGACTTTGAAGGTGCAAAATATCCTTTATTGTGACACAAGCAATATTTAAGACAATAAACTGAAAGTAGGAGTGTGCATATGTATTCACCCCCCAAAGTCAATACATTGTAGAGCCATCTTTTGGCTACAATTACAGCTGCAAGTCTCTTGGGGTACGTCTGTCTCTATTAGCTTAGCACATCCATCCACTGGGATTTTCACCCATTTCTTAGGCATAACTGCTCCAACTCCTTCAAGTTAGAGGGTTGTGTTGGTGTACAGCAATCTTCAAGTAATGCCACAGCTTTTCAGTTGGATTGATGTTTGGGCTTTGACTAGGCCATTCCAAGACATTTAAATGTTTCCCTTTAAACTAGCTTTAGCAGTATGTCTAGGGTCATTGTCCTGCTGGAAAGTGAACCCTTCGTCCCAGTCTTAAATCTCTGGCAGACTGAAACAGATTTTCCTCAAGAATTGCTCTATATTTAGTGCCATCCATTGTTCCTTCAATCCTGACCAGTTTTCCTGTCCCTGCCAATGAAAAACCCCCACAGCATGATGCTGCCACCACCATGTTTCACTGTAGGAATGGTGTTCTCAGGCTGATAGGAAGTGTTGGGTTTGCGCCACACATGGTGTTTCCCATGATGTCCAAAAAGTTCAATTTTTGTCTCATCTGACCAGAGAACCTTCTCCCATGTGTTTGGGGGGTCCGCCACATGCTGTTGTGCAAACTCCAAATGTGTTTTCTTATTTCTTTCTTTAAGAAATGGCTTTTTTTGGCTGCTTTTCCATAAAGGCCCACTTGTGGAGCTTATGGCTTAAAGTGGTCCTATGGCCAGATACTCCCATCTCCGCTGTGGATCTTTGCAGCTCCTTCAGTGTTATCCTTGGTGTCTTTGTAGCATCTCTGATTAATGCACTCCTTGCCCGGTCTGTGAATTTTGGTGGACGGCCTTCTCTTGTCAGGTTTGTAGTGGTGCCGTATTCTTTCTATTTTTTTATAATGGATTTAATGTTGCTCCATGGGATATTCAGAATTTGGAATATTTTTTTATAATGCAACCCTCCACAACTTTGTCTCTGACGTGTTTGGAGTGCTTCTTGGTCTTCAAGTTGCTTGCTTAGTGGTGTTGCAGGATCAGGAACCTTTTGGAACAGGTATATTTATACAGGTATCATGTGACTGATCACGTGACACAGATTGCACACGGGTGGACCCTAATCAACGAATTATGATAGTTTTGCGGTTAATTGGTTGGACCAGATCTTTTTTAGGTTCCATAGCAAAAGGGATGAATACATATGCACTCACAACTTTTCAGTTTTTACTTGGTTTATTTTTATACATTCAAGGTATTTTATTGTCATTTCACTTCACCAATTTGGGTTATATTGTTGGGTCCATTACCTAGCATCCAATGAAACCTCCATTTTCATTTCAGATTGTACGTAATGCAACAAAACAGGGCAAAAACCAAGGGAATTAATACTTTCACAGGGCACTGTACCAGATTCTTGTCCTTTTGTGCCAACAAATGACAAAGAAGCCTAAAGAACAGAGCCAGACAGTATGGATCCCTGTCCGCCTTGGACTCGATTTCAGTGGCTTCCACATCATCGAGAACATCGACCTCCTCTCATGGGTCTCAGGTCTCTTCCAAGTCCAAACATAAAAAAAGTCTCTGACTTCTTAAAAAAAAAAAAAAAGGCATCGAAGAATGATCCTGAGACTAGAGGAAAGATGCTGCAGATGCAGACTGGCCAGCCATTCAGCCCCGGCGGGAGGGGCTCGGAGATATTCCCGAGAAATTGACCTCTGGAGAGCTATTGGTTCCATGCTCTGGGGTGGTGACTCAAAGCCCTATAGGTGACTCCACCCAGACATCGGCCATCTCCCTGGACCAGCACCTGCTGGCTCTTGAGAGGAGTTTGACTGCGCTCCTAGCAGCTTTGGTATTGACAGGTTCGACAGCTCCAGCAGTGCAGATTTCAGCACCCTGCCTACAGCCAAGTGGATTGACCCCGATGCCGGCTCTCGAACCCGCATCGTTTGACCTCTCGAGACCAATGCCTCAGTTGGAACCAACCAAAAACATTGGGAACCAACAGGCTAACACTGCCAGTATGGAGGTCAAACACAAGATCGTCGATACTTCGATTTTTTTTTTTGTCAGAATTTGATTCCACTTTCGATTTTGATGAGGGATCACTCGATTCCCAGGAACTTCCAGACATTCCTTCAGACCCATCCCCTCATGAATGGTGCAGGTCTCCACCAAAAGATATGTCTTTCCAAAACTTCATCTGGGATATGGCAGCGGCACCGGACATCACAGTTGCCCCGGAGAAGGAACCAAGAACAGAAGAATTGGAGATGCTTCAATACTTTTCCACACCCAAAGAAGCAGCTATTTTACCAGTGCATCGGATCTGGAAAGATCTTATGATCCGCATGTGGGAAGCTCCTCTCATGGTTCCACCCATCAGCAAAAGGCTCAATACTATGTACTGAGTTCAAGTGCCCAGGCTTCCAGAAGCCTCAACTCCCACACCACTCCATGGTAGTGGAATCAGCGATGTGCCAAATAAAGAGTTCAAAGAATCACTCTTCTATGCCTTTGGGTGTCGATGATTTCAGGCATCCATGCTGACCTCTAGATTACGTCCTACATGCCAATGGGTATGTTCCTGAAAGATATTGCCAGGGATCTGGAGACGTTTGCCCCCATATTTCCTGATGATAAGCAAAGTGCATTACAGGCACTCATCAGGCAAGGACAGAATACCTCACAATTTTTTACAAGCAGAATTTCAGCAATCTGCATAGGGGCTCATAGGATGGCCTGGTTACAGGCATCAGATCTCGAACAGTGGGTCCAGGATAAGTTGGCTAATATCCCATGTATGGGAGAGAACCTTTTTGGGAAAGGTTGGAGAGAAAAGGCCAGTGCGATTGAGACAGATCTCACCCTCAATCATCTTAACCAGGAAAACGGCTACCCTTCCAAAAGGAAGGTTCTACCAAAGAAATCTTTATATTTCTAAGAAAGAGAGATTATCCTTCCTACCCAAATGCAACTGCTTCTCAGCCTCAGCAGCGGCAGCAGGACCCTCGCCAACCCAAGAAGCCCAAGCCTCAACCAGCTGCACAGGCACAAGCTGTGCCTGTTTTTTGACTCCTTCCTAGAGAGCATTGCCACTCTGCCTCTCTACAGGATTCCCTGTCCTTCCACATAGCAGCAGTCTCTGTTCCTGTGCCCACAGATGGCACCTCATAACTTCAGAGCAGTGGACTCTCAACATCATCAAAATGGGGTAGCTGCTTCACTTCAAAACCTTACCCCCCACCAGCTTCACAGGAGACTATACAACCCATCCCCTTCAAAACATTCTCTTAGAGAAGAGTTGTCCACCCTATTTATCCCAAGGTGCCATAGAAAGAGTTCCTCCCCATCAAGAAGGGATGGGCTTCTACTTTCTATATTTTCTTATTCCAAAGAAAACAGGAGGGTTCAAGCCCATCTTGGATCTCAGAAACCTAAGCAAGTACCTGGTCCAAGAATTTCCCAGGGAACTCTTCTGCAATACTTCCAGAGGCATGACTGGCTATGTTCTCTAGATCTCAAGGAGGCGTACATGCACTTACTGATCCATCCTCTGCACAGAAAGTATCTGCGTTTCATGTTTCAACGAAACCACTACCAATACGGGGTGTTGCCCTCTGGCTTAGCCTCTGCATCAAGAGTATTCACAAAATGCATGGCAGCAGTTGCAGTTTAACTCTGCACTTTGGGAGTCATTGTTTTCCCTTACTTAGACAACTAGCTAATTAGGGGAGACTCCCCCCAGGAGGTGAAACTCTCCCTACATCACACTATCACTGTGCTCCAACATCTGGGATTTGTCCTAAACTTCCCAAAATCTCACCTTTCTCCAACCCAAAGGCTGGAGTTCATTGGAGCGTACTTAGACACTCTTCTTCCACAAGATCTCTGTGCCTGCCTCATCAAGCTAGTGAAACAAATGAAACAGCAAAGCTGCATAATGGCTCAGTTAAATGCTCAGTCTCTTGGTCTATGTTGTTTTCTATATTTGACTACACGTGCATCAAGCTCAATGGACTCTGTCTTCTCAATGGACGCAAGCAAAGGGGCACGTCAGAGACAAGATCCACATTACCCCTCAATTGACCAAGTCTCTTCAGTGATGGTGTTCTCCAGAGAACCTACTTGGCAGGTCACCTTTTCAGATGCCTCCACCTCAATGCACCCTTACAATAGATGCAGCCAAGCTGGGTTGTGGAGCACATATGAATGACCTAACCACACAGGACTTGTGGACACAACAGGAATCTACTCTGCAGATCAACCTCCTAGAACTTAACAAATGCCCTTCAGGTTTTTCAACTCCAACTTTCAAGAGAACAGGTGTTAGGATGGACAGCCAGGTTGCCATGTTTTATGTGAACAAACAGGGGGAGATGGGATCCTATCCCCTATGCAAGGAAGCGCTTCACCTGTGTTTTTTTGCTGTCACACACTGCATTCATCTCAGAGCGGTGTACCTCCCAGGCGAGCTCAATGTACTTGCGGACAGGCTAAGCCGAATCCTTTGTCCACACGAGTGGACCCTACATTGGGAATCAGCTGCTTGGATCTTCCAAACGTGGGGAAGTCCACTCATAGATCTTTTTGCCACTCTGCAAAACACACAGCTTCTCCTCTTCTGCTCCAGGCTTCCGTCCCTGCACCGACAGGCTCCAGACGCCTTCCTTCTCCATTGGGGACAGGGTCTGCTCTATGCATTTCCTCCTATCCCCTTGATACCAAAAAACTCTCTTCAAGCTACAGGCCAACAAGGGCTCCATGATCCTCATGACCCCTTTTTGGTTTCCTCTGCTTCTTTGTCTAGCGCAGACTCGGCCGCGCAGACTCTGATGTGCGCCCAAACTCCTCTCCCAGGACCCAAGGGACACTTCTCCACCCCAATCTTCATGCCCTTCACCTCATTGCATGGCTGCTGAAGGGCTAATACTTGCTGACTTTGACCTGCCACAGCAGGTCAAAGATATCCTGCTGGCATCACACAAGCAGTCCACCAGGCAATCTTATGCCTTCAAATGGCGAAGGTTTGCCCTCTGGTGCTCCTCAAGGGACATTAACCCCTTTTCCTGCCCAATGGAATCCCTTCTACAATATCTCCTCCACTTGTCCTTGGCAGGTATTAAGCCTAACTCAGGCTGCAATGGCACTAAGATGAATTCTGACTATCGTAAGCCACTGGACGGACAGTCTCTCTCATCACACCCCTTAGTAGTACGTTTCATTCAGGGTCTCCTGCTGTCCAAGCCATTCATTAAGCCACCTCTGGTGGTCTGGGACTTCATCATAGTTCTAGCTCAACTTCCAAAGTCTCCTTTCATGTCTTTAGCCACCACTTCACTGAAGTTATTGTCTTGGAAGGCAATTTTCCTCATCACCATTACATCAGCTCGCTGTATTAGTGAACTGCAGGCCCTGATGATGGATCTGTCATATACCCAGTTCCACCATTTATTTATTTAGCTGTATTTATATACCGCCTTTCACCAGGTCAAGGCGGTTTCCATAGAACAAGAGAGAAAATACATTATAACAGTGTCTTCAATTATATCCAACATGCAATTGTTAATTCAGGAGTTCATAACTATATACAGTTTAAACTATGTACAGTATACAGTCTTAAACTATATACAGCTGTAGTCAACTGGCGATATTCTTTCTGGCTTATGTGATGGGTGTGAAATGCTCCATGAATAGATGTGTCTTCAGATGTTATCTGGAGGTTTTGAGGTCTGTGATGTTCCTGATCTGGTCTGGGAGAATGTTCCATATAGAGGGTGCGCTTATATGCTTGCTGGTTGGATTTGGTTCTGAGGTGAGGGATGATGAGGGTGTTCAACGTGGAGGTCTGTCTAGATCTGACATGGTGGTCCTCCGTACACATTCACACTTCCTTCTGAAGGTGGTCTCCTCCTTCCACCTGAATCAGTTGGTAATCCTACCCGTTTTCTTCCCGAGACCACATGCATCTCTGGCTGAAACTGCGCTACATGCATTATACTGTAAGTGAGTGCTGGCTTATTACTTGGATAGATGTAAGGTTCACTGAAGCTCCTCTCAATTGCTCATTTACTTTGATCCCAGTCACCTTTGACTACCGGTGACAAAACAAACTCTATCTAGATGGATAGCAGATTGCATTTCTTTTGCTTTTGCACAGGCAGGACTCTCCCTGGAGGGTCACGTTTCTGCTCATGTGCGAGCTATGGTAACCTCCATAGCCAACTTCTGTTCTGTCTCCATTGACAAGATCTGTTGGGCAGCTACCTTGTCCTCCATTCATACTGCACATTATTGTCTGGACAGGGACTCCTGTTGGAACGCTATCTTTGGCCAAATACTCCAGCACCTCTTTGGGACATAGACTCAACTCCTACCCTCTGTCCTGGACTTCTACAAGAGATCAGACTATCATTAGAGATGGTATAGCAGCTTGGAATTGAGTTCAATGGGCCATATCGTGTCCACACTCTTCAGCTCTATGCTTTAGCCTCCGTGATCACACTGCTCCCCTCTCCATGCCACTGGTACTTGGGAGCTAGTGAGTCCAGTATGTTTAGACTGCATTCCTGCTTGTTCCTGGAGATAGCATTGTTCCTCACCTATAACAGGTGATCTCTGAGGACAGCAGAAATCTGTCTTCACAACCCACCCTCCTCCTCTAGGAGTTGTAGGGTTGGTTGGTTTATTTTTTTCTCTCTTCCTCTTCTCTACAAACTCAAATGAGGAGAGAAGTTAGGAAGGCAGATGTGCAGGTGCAGTGGAGTGCTTCCAAAGTCTTCCTATTTGTCTCACCAGAGGCAGGTCTTGTCAGACAAATCTGATAGATTTCTTTGACTGGGTGACCAGGGAGTTGGACTGAGGGAGAGCCCTAGATATAGTGTAGTTAGATTTCAGTAAAGCCTTTGACACCATTCCCCACAGGTAACTTATAAACAAATTGAGCGCCCTAGGGGTGGACCCTGAAGTTACTGATTGGGTTAGAAATTAGTTGAGTGGGAGGTGACAAAGGGTACAGGTAAATTGAGCGCTCACTCTTAGGAGAAGGAGGTTACCAGTGGTGTGCTGCAGAGATCTGTCCTTGGTCTGATTCTGTTTAACATCTTTGTTAGTGATATTGCGGAAGGACTGTTGGGTAAAGTTTGCTTGTTTGCAGATGATACCAAAATCTGCAATAGAATAGACACACAGGAAGGAGTCGACAATATGAGGGAGGGATCTAGCTAAACTTGAAGAATGGTCTAGAATATGGCAGCTGAAATTTTAATGCTAAAAAATGCAGGGTCATGCATTTGAGCTGCAGAAATCCAAAGAAACTATATAGTGTAGGGGGTGAGGTAATTCTGCTCACAGAGGAAGAGCAGGACCTGGGCATAATCTGCGAAAGCCAGAAGGATGTTTGGGTGTATAGGGAGAGGAATGTCCAGCAGAAAAAAAGAGGTGATAATGCCTCTGGATAAGTCTCTGGTGTGACCTCATTTGTAGTATTGTGTACAATTCTGGAGACCGCATCTTCAGAAGGATATAGGCAGGTTGGAGTATGTGCTGAGGGTGGCTACTAAAATGGTCAGTTATGAAGCATATGAGTACAGACTTAAAGATCTTAATATGTATACTTTAGAGGAAAAGTGGGATGGGGCAATTATGATAGACAATAAATGCACAGGAGGGTCTCTTTCAATTGAAGGCAAGCTCTGCTATGAGGGGACATAGGATGAGAGTGAAAGGGAATAATATGACTTGGGGATAATATGCAGAAATATTTCTTTACAGAAAGAGTGGTAGATGTGTGGAATAATCTCCCAGTGGAGGTGGTGGACATGATGACAGTATCTGAATTCAAAAAAGCATGGGACAAACATAGAGGATCTCTAAAGGTAAAAAGGGGACTATTGTAGTTGATATGGTAGGGCAGACTAGATAGGCCATGTGATCTTTTTCTGCCATCATGTTTCTATTGGATGCTGGGGAGCGTTCACACGCGGGCTCCTTTGGTACCGACATCACTCATATGAAGACTGATTTCTGCTGCTCTCAGAGATCACCTGTTAGAGGTGAGTGACAATGCCTTTTCTCCTATACACATAAGCTCCACATGGAAAATGTTTCACACCGAATGTGCCAAAACTCTCTTCCTACATAGTCAGATTTTTGTGTCATCTCCAATGAAACGTTAGAACAACAGTGGTACTACGTTTTGTGCTCCCACCTTCTGATCCTCTGCATATTTCTCTGTATCAGGCAGTGACTTTCATTAGCATCTTATTTCAATACATGCAGCTGATTTGGGTATCATTTCAATAAACGTGGTGGTGTTGTGTGCACCACTTTTTGCACAGACAGCACACTGCCAATCTTTTCTCTGTATTGCTCACTGGTGGTAGTTGTGTGTAGATGTTGCGTTATTTGGTGCAAAGAGGGTGTGCCAGTGATTCTGCATCAGCCTGATTGTGCTGTAAATATATTCTAAGGCCAGTTGCAAGTGAAATTTTAGGAAATGAGCAAGCCAGTCATGTGCTGGGTAAAGGACTTTTCTAAAGAAAATTAGCACTAATTGGCATGTGTTTTTATGTGTGGGGCAATCGTGAGTTATGCTAAAATGGCTAACAGGAAATAAACTGAACATTTTTAAAATTATCCATGATTTACTGTTTTTGAAAAAAATTAATGTCTTTTTCTACCCGCTTTTTTTAGGATAACTCACAATTGAACATATGTTTTAGCATATGGTGGTGAGGGGGGAGGGAGATATTCAAAGGGATTAGCACAGTTAGCAGACCTGTTAATACCCTTATATTTGTAGATTTCCACCGTTGCATTCCCCGATCCTAACTGGATATGGCCTGGGCATTAAATATCTGGGTTTAAAGTTCAGCAGCGGTGGATAGCTGCATTGGAATGGCTAGCCACCACCACTGAATATCCCCCGTTCCCCCCCCCCCCCCCCCTTTTTAATGTTTTTTTAAGCATGCATATTTTCAGGGTTTTTTTCTGTAACTAATATTTTCAGCATTGAAGTAGAAGAAGAGAACGAGAACCTCTTGGATTCTTATGCAACACCAGCAAAAGTATGTATATAGTGGGGTTTGTGTATAAAGCAACAGGTAAGCATGCTGCATGTCAAGAGATTCCAAATGGAAGAAATATGTCTTTGAGGCTTTGCTTCTGTTTTCTGATATGCTTTCTGGAAAATTTTAGGCACATAGTTTAGTTTTTAGTTGTTAAACTTTTTATCTACTTTCATCCCCCCCCCCCCAAAAAAAATACCAGAGTGGCTTGCAAGCTCAAAAAATAAGAAACAGAAATATAAAAATCAAAAACAGTGAATTCTCTCCCTCCTCCCCAGTTTAATCACACAATTTCCCCAGTACAGAAAGCTCACAAAATTCTCTTGAAATAAACCTCCAAATGCCTGGGGGAGGGGTTAATAGACTTTCTAAAATCTATTTTCTTTTCCCATCAAATTTCCAAGGGTGCTAAGTTCCACAAAGATGGCACTGCACAGCCAAATTCTGTCTGCTGAGTAGAAACTAACTGGACTACCCATTTGCTCTCGTCTTGTTTGCTCTTTAAATTGTTTCCCCTATGTGTAATGCCCTGTTTTCATATCATCCTGCTAGACCAGTCCAGACAAATGGGTTATGTTACCCTGCCAGCAGAGGTGGAGATGGGGAAGAAAAATCTAGAAGTTTCTTATAAGCTTATCACTGATGCAGCTAGGGGCACACTCCAGTACAGTCAAACCTCGGTTTTCATGATTAATCCGTTCGAAAGAGTCTGACTAAAACCGAAACGTATGAACACTGAAGCAATATTTACCATAAGAAATAATGTAAATCCAATTAATCCGTTCCAGACACCCAAAAATATTCACAAAAAATACATTTTATAGAGAATAACTACATTTTTACATACAGAAAACAATGAGAAATAAATATAAATGACTAATGAAATGGATAAATGAACATTTAACATCACTGAAAGCAAGCTAAGTACAGTACTGTACAGTACAGTATGTTAACATCTGGCCTTAGCCACCCCTGACAAGCTGCTGTGCCCAGCTCTCTTCGGAATCACATTGGATTCAGCCCATTAAAATACCTTTACATTATCTGCTCAATGCTTCAGAATGGCAGAAAATCTTAATGATATAGCTTCAGACGTACCCTGCAAGAGAAAGAACTGCCTCCCACATTCATGCAACATCTCCTGCTTACGTTGACAGCTTTTCTTCCCTGCTACCTCCGAACCTGAGGGAGCGCTCCAGAGAACGGGCAGGCGGTGGACGAGATCGGGGCCTTCCTCTCTGCGCAATCCTTGCCTCTCTAACTCTGACCAGGCTCGAGAATGTGTTTCATTTACGTGCTCAGCTGGCTTTCGCTTCTCATCACGCTGGCGATCAGTGAGTCCGGGGTGCAGTGCTGCCGGGACCGGGTGGGCGTTCTGGCAGTGTATAGAGACCGGTGTGCAGCGCGAGGGTGTATGTATTTACAGTACTGTACTTTACGAAAACCGAGGCGATGTACGAGAACCGGGACAAAATCTCAGTCAAAAAAAGACGTTGAAAACCGAAGCGATGTATGAAAACCGGGACAAAATCTCAGTCAAAAAAGACGTTGAAAACCGAAGCGTATGAAAACCGGGGCAAATGAAAACCAAGGTTTGACTGTATTTCTCTGTCTCCAGCTTATAGTGTATGCAAGCTGATGCAGCTCTGTGAAAAGTTTTGAGAAATTGATTTAGCTTGTGACTTGAACTGTATGTGGAAGGGCTCCCAGATGGTCAGCCTTAAAATCTGTGCTCTCCTGGGAATAGCCCATAGGAGGCAGGATATTGGTTCAGTTCTCTGTCCTTCCCTGGTAAGGGCCAGTTGAACAGCCAGAATTGTTGAATCAGGACCTCGTACCTAGCACAACCTTGGTGCCCCCTTCTTCTCCTGATTTGGTTGAAGGTCTTCAGAGGTATGTGCCTGCAGGCCTTGTTATAGGGAAGTAGCTTTGAGCCCAGTATACTTGATGCTTGGGGCTCCTTGGAAGTGAGTACCAACTTTAAGTTAAGTCTGCTTGCTAAAATTGTCTTGAGGGGCATCCCGATCTTGTTCGTAAGGCAGTTCAATTGTCAGGTTTGGGGACATTTTCAGAGGAGCCATTGCTTAGGTGTATTTTTTTTCTCCCTACTGGTAGTAACTCTGGTCACAATGGAGGACATACGTATATTTATTTACATTCTCTTATATACCGCGCTATTCTGCATCATTGCGGTTTACATTGAACAAACTGAAATTACATTGAACAGGGCATTATAACTTGGAGATAACTATTTTACAGGGAACATGGGCTATGGAGGGTTAAGTGGCTTGCCCAAGATCACAAGGAGCACCTGTGGGACTAGAAACCCCAGTCCTTCCGGCCCAAGGTTGCTGTCCTCTATTGGGATTTGAACCCCCAACCTTCCAGCCTGAAGAACCTTGCCCCAACCACTAAGCCACTCCTCCACTCCATATATGGAACCAAAGAAGACAGGACACCCTGTATTCCCCCCCCCCCCCCCCAAAAAAAAGTTTTACCAGACTTTCAAAATACAGAAGTATTCACAATACAGTTAATGGGAGGAAAAAGACCTCAGACTATTAATCTGGCTAAAAAAAGGCCTCTTATATTTTTCACATCATTGGTCATACAAACCTCCATTTAGGATCAACACCTTATTGACTCTATGGTCCCTGAGTTCTCAGGAGTTTGAGTGCAGGCTCCAATTGATGGTGAATCCAGTCTGCAGTGGTGGTGGCAGCCCTGCCATCTGAGGAAGGATGTTCCACTGGATGATTTCTCCTGGATCCTGCTGACTACGTACCCCAGTCACTCTGGCTAGGGAGGCCATTGCCAAGACTGTACAGCCCAGGGCCATTGGAACCACAGGGAAGTGGTGTGGTTCATCAACCGCCTGGAGATGAGGGCCATCAGGTTGGCCCTTCTGCGCTTACGGTCCCTGGTTGAGGGCCGGGTGATTTGCATGTTTTCCATCAATGCCACGCGGCAGCTTGCATCAATCAGCAGGGTGGCACAAGAAGCACTGGAGTGGCCTGGATGGAGAAGAACCTCCTAGCCTTGTTGGCTTAACACATTGCTGGATTGGACAATGTGGAAGTGGACTTCCTCACCTAGCACTCCCTGAATCCCGGCAAGTGGAGTTGTCGTGAAGTCTTTTAGTTGATGGTTCGCCGTTGGGTTCATCCTGAAATGGATCTGATGGTGACCTGTTCCAGTGCCAAAGTGTGCTGCTTCTTCAGTCGCTACATGGAGATGGGGTCCAAGAGCATAGATGCCCTGACACAGCCTTGGCCTAGTTGCAGTTGCTGTATGTATTTCCTCCATGGCCCCTGGTGAGGCATGTGATTCGGCGTATAGAGCGCCACCTGGGCAGGATTGTTCTGGTGTCACCGGATTAGCTGTGGAGAGCGTGGTTTGGAGACTTGATGCGGCTCCTCCAAGCGCCTCCCCTTCAGCTGCCTCCATCTTGGGGGAACTATTGTAACAGGGACCGATCTTCCTGGAGGACCCAGTTCTCTTCTCGTATATGACATGGCTCTTGAAAGGAGACTAATAGCGCATAAGGATTACGCTCCAGTCATAATCTCTACTATACCTGTAAAAAAACAGATAATTTGTATCTTATCTTATCTGATGTTTTCTTGTTCTATGTAAACCGAGCTGATTATGAATAGTGCGGTATATAAAGATGTCAAATAAATAAATAAATAAATACCTGGTGCCCGGAGGTGGTCTATAAGCTAGCATACATACAAATATGGTGCCTCTTTGTATGCTGGTGTGGCACTCGGCACTTGACACCTGAGGCAGCCAAGGTGTCGTCCTCCTTGGCCTTTCTGCAGGATGGCCTCAAGAAGGGCCTCTCTCTTAGCTCCCTGAAGGTTCAAGTGCAGCGTTGGCCTATTTCTATTGTCCAGTGGCGGGAAAGTCCTTGGCCTTGTGCCCAGACATTTCCCATTTTCTCCAAGGGGTTCAGCGTCTGCATCCTCCTCATCAATCCATGATACTGTCCTGGGATCTGTCTCTAGCGCTCAGGGCCCTGAGCCAGGATTTGATACTCAAGACTGTCTTCTTGGTTGTGATTTGTTCTGCAAAACGGATATCCGAGCTGCAGGCTCTGTCTTGCCAAGATCCTTATCTGTCTTTTTCAACTGAGGCAGTTTCTATTCAGCTGGTACCTTCCTTTTTTGCGTAAAGTGCTATCTCCTTTCGTGTGAACCAGGCGGTTTGTTTGTCTGTCTTCCTTTTTCTAAGGAGCCTTGTCTTGGGGGAAGGTGGGTGTAAGATAAGGATTTTCACCTTGTGGATGTCCAGAAGGTGCTGCTCCAGTACCTGGAGGTTACAAATTTATTTCATAGGTCTTACCATCTTTTTGTGCTGTTTGCTAGCCCACACAAGAGTGTGGTGGTGGCCAAGTCTACCTTGGGGCACTGGATTAAGCAGGCTATTGCTGCCGCATATCTGTTGTGGAACTGGCCTGTTCCAGAGGGTTAAGTGCCTGTTCTACCCAAGCACGTGTGTCCTCGTGGGCCCTGCGTGCTCAGTGGCCCCTGTAGAAATTTGTCGGGAAGCAACGTGGGAATCTCTTTCCACTTTTGTCAGACATTGTCACTTGAATGTCCACGTGTGGGCAGACACGGCCTTTGGCTCAAGAGTTTTGTGAGCTACTATGTCGTCTTCCCATTCAATGGTATTGTAGCTTTGGTACATTCTATTTGCCTGGACTGGGCTAACAGGATGATATGGAAGGTGACATTTTACTTAACAGATAATGTCCTTTCCTTGAGTCCTGCTAGACCAGGCTCATTTTCTACTGACAGCCTTCTGTTCTACTTTCCTGTACATAGTTCACTACTGTTGAGTACTCATTGTGCGCCACCACAGAAAATGCAATATCTTTGGCTGTGAGGCAGACTAGATCATACATGGCGTCCACCAGAAAAGTTGCTGCTGATTCCAGAAGCCCTCCACAAATCACTGTCTGAAGAGTTAGGGAGGAGGCTGAAAACTGGCTCTTTTGGAGAGCCTCCACATCTAAGGCCACTTGGTCTTTGAGAGCTGCACCACTCTCCACTGGGAGGATGGTGCGCTTGGTGACAGCTGTCACACATTTGAGTCCACCTGGGCAAATGCAACCAAGCATTGAAATCTTCCTATGGAAGAGCGTAAACTTGCTCACGACCCTGGGATCTTTTTATGGGGTGTCAGACATGCACACTATGCTCTTGAAAACCTCTTGGAAGGGCAGTGCCCTTGAGAATTTCCAAAACCCTGGCAAGAGGGGAGTGTATTTGCAGTGTCTGCTCCGCCAAGGGATCTGACGGCAACAGGGCAGAGGACCCTGATAAATCAGTGTTGCCAGCTGTTCCCTCTGAAACAAATGGATGAACAAGAGAATAATCTTGGTCATCTTGTAGCAGCAGAGCGCAGACAAACCAATGATATCAGGAGTCTGTTCAGAAGGTCCAAATCATTTATTTGTGAACAAGTCTCAAGCAGAATCAAATTCAAAATGGCTGAGCAATGGTTTCTAGCAAAACAACAACTTTTATAGACTTCTTCTCCATTCTAGACATGGGCAAACTTTTCATTGGTCCCAGTAACCCCTCGTACACCTTCTATTGGTTCCGGTACCGATATGGCTATCCAATGATGTCCCTCGACTGGGCTCCGCACCTGCTTACCCCCCTTTCAGTCTCAATTACAATGGTCAGTTCACCAATTTTGATACTTCTCTCCTCCAAGGTCACTTAGCTAGCTAGAACATGTGGGAAAGCAGGGCACTGTAACCTTTCTTTCAGCAAAGTTAATTAATTTCATAGAAGCTGTGCTCTCTTATCAATACCAATTAGACTTGTTTTTCTATATTTTCTAAGTTTTGATTCTGCTTAGCTATACTAAACTGTGTTCAATTAGGTTTCAGTTCTATGGTAGCAGCATTTTTGGGGGATGTGCAATTCCTCTGGGCCTCTCCACAGGCTTCATTTACAGGTCAAGCTATTTAGGCCTGTCCACTTATTTCAGACACCATGGATCATAGGCCTTCGCCTACCACATTCCCCCCTTTGATTAATCTCACCCTATTACTAATAAGGTGTGAGAGTTAAATCACTCAATTATACTATGGTCGGGTTCCGACCAAGTGTAGTAGGATTAGGGTGCCATAAGGCTAAAATCTTAGTTGCGGTCTTCCGCTCCACGGTGTTCTCAATAACACTGTTAATAGATCGCATACAACATGGGATTATACATGGTAACATAAAGAACAAGGCTACAAAGATTAATATTATCATAGCAAAAGTAGTGAATCCTCCTAATCCAGAAAAGATAGATGCAAACCAATTGGGTATCTGAAGACTATGCCAGGTCTGTACTGGCACATAAGTTTGCTTCCGCATGTGTTCAGCAATTTCTTCAACAACCTGACCCTTATCATCTATCTTTAAGCAACAATTGGTGAGGTTCAGCTTACCACAGACTCCTCCTTCAGCGGCTAACAAATAATCTAGAGCTAAGCGATTTTGATAAATTGCAGTGCGCATTTGTGTGCTTTGTCTAGCTAAAAGTGTAAGTGCTTGGCTAGTTTCGTTAGTGATAAGTTCAACTACCGCTTGCAAGCGTATGATTCTATTCAACATATAAATTGGGGTACGGTATCCCCACATACCATCTTGCTCCCAAGTGGCAGGTCCATAATAGGCAATAATTCTCTCTGGTGACTAATCTTCACCATCCCATTTCTCCCACTTGCCTATCTGTAAGGCTGCTCTTCTCTGTCTTTTTGAATAAACTGGATAGCCTAGTTGTTCACCATGTTCTGTGGGCAACAGAAAGAAAGAAGGTCGAATAGTTCCTAAGACACACGCTCCTTCCCAGTAAATAGGGAGTCGAGCATATGCTCGGGTTCCGCAAATCCAATATAGGCCGGGTGGGGCTTGCCAGTTATGATGTTGGTCAAGGTTAGTCCATAGAGGGGCAAGCTCGGGGAACCGTGCTAAGGGATTGGTGGGCTCTGATTCATTAACTCCTGACCACCAAGATGTCCGTTTTGTGGTATCATTATAGAACTTTTGGCTAAGACAGACAAGCTGCCCTACCTTAGAGGTAAATTGGGGTCCAGTTCGAGCATAACACATGCGCCCAACTATTGGGTGTGCTAATACCCATTCGCTGGTAGTTTTGTGTAGCTCTGTCTGATTATAGACTACTGAGTAATTCAATTCTTGGGCCTCCCAAGGCCACTGATCACCCATCTTGGTTCTACCACAGAAATAACAGTCTGAAATGCGGAGGCTGGATACCACAGCTCCGGCCAATTCTAGGAATAAATTCTGAGAGGGATGAGGGATATCAAACTTGTTTACATGTATGGTTTCATAAAAAGTGTTATGTATGTGATACTTTGATGATCGATGGGCTTGGGTATTTAGTCTAATATGCACAATGGTTCCGGGATCTGATCCAGTACCTGCAATGCGCAACCCAAATTTATACCCTGGTTTCCATACACTGGGATTGGCTATGGATAATTCTAGTGGATTACAAGCACCTTTTTTGCAATTCTTAGGATCCTTCATAGTTGGCTTAGTTAGGGTAGCTATCCGATGGTCATTAAAGGTTACCCCCGTGTCAAGTTTCCATGTAGAATAAAGCACACATTCCCATCTTGGGCAATAATAGTCTTTAACTGGTGCTGTGCTATACACGTCTTCTACACCTTTTTTACTTATACATGTCCCCCACCCAATTGCTCCTTCTGGACACATATACTTTCCATCCTTAGCATAAGTTTTCTCCCAATCGGCACACTTTGAACGACTATCTCTATTGATGGCATCACAGGCATCAAAATATAAAACAGCAGGCTGTGTGGGATCAGTGAGTGGGGGTGTGGCATTTAGTAACGCTCCATCTGCATCATTCCATCTTATCTCCAAAGTATAATAGGATGGATTCTGATGCGGGTTAAAACATACCTTGGTATTACCTTGGGTACAAACATTCAGTTCAGTGGTGTTATAAACACACCGGGTTACTTTACCAGTGCAGATATAGTAAGAATGATAAAGCAAAGTCTGAGTTACTTTCATTCCAGTTCGAGTGGTAGTAATACAGGCAGTACATGGGGGTAAAGCATGTACCAGTTCAAAACTCCCCAGGCAAGCAGCCAAAGTAAGATAATAACAAAGATGCATGTTGATTGTAGTTCTTCTGGATCTCCGCTGGAAAATCTTGACCACGTCGTCCTCAACGCGATGCCCGTTTGCTAATGAAGCAATTCAACGGGTGTCAATGTTGATTGAAGATCCTCAAAAGTCAAAAGTCTGGTTATGATGCCAACTTATCAAATGTAGTTGGTCTAATACTAGTCTATAAAGGCACAGTTAGTCGATGAAGAAAACAAATGTCTTTGCTGTATTGGAAACAGCAATCCTCTTCGAAAGACTTGGCTGCTGTAGGGCACTATAGCACATGAGTGTCTCCAATGAAATCTAGGCTGCTGGCTGCCTCCGTAAGGTGAGACGCAACGGGACGTCAGGATGTGGCTCCGCTGTCCACTGGTCCTGGTCTGGAACTGCTGCCGGCTTGACTCTGCTGTGATGAATCCAGGAATCGATCTCTGCTACCTTTACTGCAGTTGGGGTAGACAGGATGATGGTGTACGGTCCCTTCCAATGAGGTTCCAACGGTGTCTTTTTCCAGTCTTTAATCCACACCGAGGTACCAGGCTTATAGGGATGTAGGGGTTCCGTCAAGTTGATAGGCAACTGGTCCTGAATCCACGCATGAAGAGTCTGTAGAACAAAACTAAGAGCTAGAAGTTCTTGTCTGGTTATTTCTGAACCAATCTGAGCTAAACTACCCTTGATTCCCTGCACTATTGGTGGGGGTTTTCCATATACTACCTCAAAAGGGGAGAATCCTGTTGATTTCACAGGAGCTGAGCGTATTCTGAGCAAAGCTATTGGGATCACTTGGGGCCACTTCAGGCGAGTCTCCTGGCAAAGCTTAGACATCTGGGCTTTCAAGGTACGATTCATTCGCTCAACTTTCCCTGAACTCTGAGGTCTATATGCAGTGTGTAGCTTCCATTGTATCTGTAGGGCATTTGCTAACTGCTGAGTAATCTGAGACACAAATGAGGGCCCATTGTCTGACCCTATTACTGCTGGAATTCCAAATCTGGGGATAATCTCTCTCAGCAAAACTTTGGTAACTTCTCGGGCCTTTTCAGTCCTGGTAGGGTAAGCCTCCACCCACCCAGAGAAGGTACAAACTAACACTAACAAGTAGCGGTATCCATTGGCTTTTGGCATTTCAGTAAAGTCAATTTGCAGGTGGTGCATGGGGGTTACACCTCCTGACTGAACTCGGGGTGGTGGCGTGGGACCCTGTTTGGCATTGTTCTTGGCACAAATTAGACACTGGCGTGCTACTGAGGCTGATAGGGCTCCCAACAAGGCAATGCAAAAATGTGGCTTGAGTGCTTTTTCCATAGCACTTTTTCCATAATGTGTGACTTGATGGAAAGCTTTGACAAAGGCTGGTCCCAATAGTTCAGGGATCACTATTCGTCCTGGGGGTTGGCTGCCCTCGGTTGGTGGCAGCTCAATCCACCCGTCTTTCAGCACTCCCTCTTCCTTATTACAGTAATAATCCAATTCTTTGGAGGTATATCGTGGTGTCCATGAATTAAGGGGTACTGGAAACAAGGCTGCCTGCATTGGCATAGCTTGCGATGAAATTTGGCCTGTCATGGCTGCCTTTCGCGCTGAGGCATCAGCGAATCTATTTCCTTGGGCAACATCTCCTTTACCCGCTTGGTGTCCTCGGCAGTGCATGACAGCTACACGTGTTGGGGCCCATACTGCATCTAATAACATCAATATTTCTGGGCCATATTTGATCGATTTTCCTCCTGACGTAATGAGCCCTCGTTCTTTGTAGAGAGCTCCATGTGCATGCAAAGTGGTGAAGGCATATTTTGAGTCTGTATACACATTCAACAAAAGTTTTGCACCCAATAATAATGCTCGGGTGAGTGCAATCAATTCTGCTTTCTGGGCTGATGTGCCTGATGCCAGGGCTGATGATTCAATGACTTTCTCCCGGGTGACGACTGCATACCTGGCACAACGTCGTCCATCGATAATGAGACTGCTTCCATCCACAAAATAGGTCTGATCAGGTTTTTCCAGGGGCACATCGGTCAGATCAGGTCGACTTGAGAATACAGTATCCATGACTTCTATACAATCATGCTCTGGGGGTTCTTCACTGACAGGTATCAATGTGGCTGGGTTCAAGGTATGGCTCACTTCCAATTGTATCTGTGGGTTTTCACATAGCATACTCTGGTATTTCAGCATTCGGGAATTGGTGAGCCAATGATTCGCCTTTTGTTCCATGAGGGCAAGTACTGCATGTGGCACAGTGACTCGTAGATTCTGTCCTAAGGTGAGTTTGTCTGCTTCACTCACTAACAATGCTGTAGCTGCCACTGCTCTCAAGCATGGTGGCCATCCTTTGGCCACAGTGTCCAATTGTTTCGATAGGTATGCTACAGGTCGCTCCCAATGTCCCAATTTCTGAGTCAACATGCCTAGGGCATTCCCTTGCACCTCATGCACGAATAGATGGAAAGGCTTGTAAACATCTGGTAATCCGAGTGCTGGTGACGACATCAATTCTTCCTTCAATGTCTTAAAGGCTGCATCCTGCTCAGGTCCCCACTCTAGTGGCGACTTTTCTTCTCCTTTGGTGGCATCATACAGTGGTTTAGCAATTTGAGCAAAGTTGGGAATCCAGATTCGGCAATATCCTGCTGCTCCCAGAAAAGCTCTAACTTGCTTTCTGGTAGTTGGGGTTGGGATTCTGCACACAGCTTCTTTTCTCTCTCGTCCTAATTGTCGGCTTCCTTTAGTCAAGCGAAAGCCTAAGTATTTCACTTCTTTTTGGCATAGCTGTGCTTTTGCTCTGGAAACTTTATATCCAGCTTCATCCAGTAGCTGCAAGAGGTCTTTGGTGGCTTGTATACATTCACTTTCCGAAACAGCAGCTATCAGCAGATCGTCCACATATTGGAGAAGTACTCTCTTCCCCGGGGCCACTGAATAGCTTGAAAGGTCTTGGTTTAGTGCAGCACTGAAAAAGGTAGGTGAATTCTTGAATCCTTGGGGTAATCGTGTCCAAGTGAGTTGGCCCCGTCTTCCGGAGACAGGGTCCTGCCATTCAAAGGCAAACAGCAATTGGCTAATTGGGGCTAATCTTATGCAGAAGAACGCATCTTTCAAATCCAAAACAGTAAAATGGGTAGCTTCCGCTGGAATCAATCCTAAGAGTGTATAGG
The DNA here is from genome assembly GCA_033557465.1 of Ichthyophis bannanicus. Lineage (NCBI taxonomy): Eukaryota > Metazoa > Chordata > Amphibia > Gymnophiona > Ichthyophiidae > Ichthyophis > Ichthyophis bannanicus. The sequence goes on along the minus strand of CM066039.1, from coordinate 167,038,715 downwards.
GATTTGGCACAACTGGATGTATGGTCTCAACTGCTTCATTCACTCTCCTTAGGTCCTGCACTGGACGGTAGTCACCTGTTCCGGGCTTCTTTACTGGCAGGAGTGGTGTGTTCCATGGTGACTGACAAACTTTGAGTAGGCCATATTCCAGTAGCCTTAACAAGTGGCGATGGATGCCTTCAATTGCTGCTCTTGGGAGTGGATATTGCTTGACATGCACTGGTTCGGCACCAGGCTTGAGATTCACAATTATTGGAGCTATATGTTTGGCTAGGCCTGGGGGATTGCCTTCTGCCCATACTCCAGATGGGGCATCGATGCTTTTCAGAGTATGTTCAAAATAGGTGTCCTGGGCGGACTCATTACTATAATATCTCCATTCTTCTTCTCGAGGAACAGTAAGCAGCATTAATCCAGCGGGCTTTGAGTTTACTGTCATTTGCATTTCTCCTTTCTCAGTGAAGGATATCTGGGCCTGCAGCTTAGCTAGCATATCTCGTCCCAGCAATGGCACTGGGCACTCAGGCATGTAAAGGAATTGGTGCGTTATTTGCTGTCCTCCCAGATTGCATACACGGTTCTGAAGAAAAGGCTTTGTGGCTTTGGCACCAGTTGCTTCCACAATGGTGACTGCTCTTGCGGAAAATGGGCGATTTGTTTATCTACTACGGAATGTTCTGCTCCAGTATCAACCATAAAGTCCATAAATTGGTCTCCTATTTGTATACTGACCATAGGCTCCTGGAGACCTAAAGCGAATTCGGAGCCCGGTCTGTCCTAATCGGCTTCATCTACATCATAGGTCGCTGCGGCCACCGCCTGTATGGCCTCTCCTCTTTCTCGTTGAAATTGTTCCCGATTGGCCCCTCCGCGGTTCCGGGGTCGGCCTCTTCCTCCTCCTCTCCAATGGGCATTATTTTCGTCATCCTGGGAGGCGCCTTCGAGTTGCGGGCATGCATCTTTCCAATGTCCTTCTTCCTTGCAGTAAGTGCATTGGTTCACGCTTAGTAGGGGCCGGCCATCTCCTCGGCTCCGCCCTCTTCCTCTGCTCCTTCGACTAGGGAAACCTCCCCTTTTCTGTTCAACTATGGCCGCAGCCAAAAAATCAGCTTTCTTCATCTTTCGATCACATTCTTTCTGTCTTTCATTATCACGATTCACATATACTTTATGAGCGACTTCCTGTAACTGAGTTGCATTCATGCCCGCAAACCCTTCTAGTTTTTGTAACTTGCATCTAATGTCTGGTTGTGACTGATTTACAAAAGCAGCATTCACCATGCATAAACTTCCTGGTGCATCTGGATCATAGGGAGTATACATTCTGTATGCTTCAACTAATCTCTCGTAGAATACTGCTGGGCTTTCATCTATTCCCTGATTGACTTCGGTCACTTTGGAAAGATTCATAGCTTTCTGGCCCCCCCTTTTCAGACCTTGCATGAGGCCTTGGCGAAACCGGGATAGGGCTTTGGATCCTCTCTCTGTATTCGGATCCCACCGAGGGTCTTCATTTGGGAATTCTCCTTGGGCTACTTCTCGATTGTCTATCCCTACCTCATCCCCCGGTGCTAAAGGATTATCCGCCAGCCAGTCGACAGCTGCTCGCCTAATTCGTGTCCGCTCCTCAGTAGTAAATAAAGTGGACAAGAGCTGACGGCAGTCTGCCCAAGTGGGTTGGTGGGTTTCCATAATGGTATGCATTAATTCTGTTAGTTCTTGGGGCTTGTTGGTATAGGAAGCATAATGCGTCTTCCAGTTTAACAAATCAGTAGTGGAGAAGGGCACATATACTAAACTTAGGGGTCCCGCCACCACCTGATTATCTTCATCTCTTACGGGCACTCCCGGGACTTGCCGTAAAGGCATCATCTTTGCCGTGGACGTTTTTCTGGATCTGAGGGGGATTTTAGAGACTCTCCTGGCAGGGGCTTTCTTCTTGCTCGTGCACTTAGTCTGGGGCGCTTTACTTTTGACTGATGAGCTCGTACTGACAGTTGTCTTTATACTATCAGTATCGCTCTGGAAAGACCCTTCCTCTTCCTCTTCTGCCTCAGACTCAACTTTTTCCTCAGTCTCGGTCGAGTCATCCTCCTCATCTAGAGTGAGCTTATCTGCCTGCTCTTCTGGTGGTGGGTCTGGGGTTGGGTCCCGCTCCCGCTGTCTCTGTGGTCCTGGGGCGGGACGCGGTGGCACTCTTACTGGACGCTGGGCTCGGGGTTGTCTAATTACCACTTCCGGGGACTCAGGATCTGCAAGGACGGGTTTCTGTCTGGATTTCTCATCTGTCCCTGTCTTTTGAGTCTGATCTGTTAATGCTAACATTATTCTGCACTGTTCTTCATAACAGCGCTTCGCCCAAGGAGGCGGGCTCTCACAAATACTTAACCAGGAATCTATATAGGGATACTGATCGGGGTGCGCTACTCGCACTTTCTGGTGAACTGACTGAATAATTCCTATATTAAAAGTTCCCTCTTGGGGCCACATAGAGTCTAGTTCAGGCCACTCCCTAGTACACAAAACTTGCAATTGTGTCGCAGTCATTTTAATCCCATAATCTCCTGAATATCCTTTATTAAAATGCGTGATCATACATTCTAACGGAGTGTGCCTAGTAGACCCCGCCCCTCCCATATCGATGTGTGCGCGCAACAACAAACAGAAGGGAAAAGGAGGGCGGACCGTGGGTAAGGGGTCCTCACGGCCCTAGAAACATATAAGGGAAACAAATAACAAGACAAAACGACGGTCGCTTCCTCCTTTTTACGACCTGGACGCGGTCGCCCGGCCAGGAAATGCGTTACTCAGGAGTCCGCCTTCGCTTGGTCCGTGCTGCCAGACCTCTCATTCATACTTCATTCACACAATCATGCTAGCAACGTATCCCAAAAAACACAGCCCAATCCTGTCTTTTCTGACTAGGCTATGTTCAAATTCCAAAATCAAGAAGACGATAGTTTCGCCCTGCGCATACTCATGCAGGGTTAATCGGACCGTCTTGAGAGGTGATCAAGCTCTCTTTTCCAAGTTCCAAAATTCAAACAGCAGTACTGCTCTGACTCATCTGTCTAGACATACCAAATCAAAACTATACTCACCGGATCCGGTCCTCAAAGTTCCCAAGCAAGCGCATGAGTTGGACCTCGGACTCCCCTCACTCGGGTTCGAGGTGTTGGTTCCAACCGGGCCCGGCACCCGCCGAGGTCCGGCTGACTCCCTCCGATACAAGGGACCGGTGGCGCCAGAGAGCGAGCCCACGTCGGAAGGGCGCGATCCCGGTAGGACCAAACCTGTTGAGGCGGAAAGTCGTGGTATATTGCCCTATATACCCTCTATTACCACACCTTCCCGGCCAACGCACCAGGAATATGTAGCAGCAGAGCGCAGACAAACCAATGATACCAGGAGTCTGTTCAGAAGGTCCAAATCATTTATTTGTGCACAAGTCTCAAACAGAATCAAATTCAAAATGGCTGAGCAATGGTTTCTAGCAAAACAACAACTTTTATAGACTTCTTCTCCATTCTAGACATGGGCAAACTTTTCATTGGTCCCGGTAACCCCTCGTACACCTTCTATTGGTTCCGGTACCGATATGGCTATCCAATGATGTCCCTTGACTGGGCTCCGCACCTGCTTACCCCCCTTCAGTCTCAATTACAAGGGTCAGTTCACCAATTTTGATACTTCTCTCCTCCAAGGTCACTTAGCTAGCTAGAACATGTGGGAAAGCAGGGCACTGTAACCTTTCTTTCAGCAAAGTTAATTAATTTCATAGAAGCTGTGCTCTCTTATCAATACCAATTAGACTTGTTTTTCTATATTTTCTAAGTTTTGATTCTGCTTAGCTATACTAAACTGTGTTCAATTAGGTTTCAGTTCTATGGTAGCAACATTTTTGGGGGATGTGCAATTCCTCTGGGCCTCTCCACCGGCTTCATTTACAGGTCAAGCTATTTAGGCCTGTCCACTTATTTCAGACACCATGGATCATAGGCTTTCGCCTACCACAATCTGGCATCGAAGGCTTGCCTTCATCACAGGTGGAGTTCTCATCAGAACCTCCGGAGCTCAAGTCAGGATCTCGAGCACAGACCTCTGTGGAATCAAACCTCTGTCAGGGTCGCTTCTACAGCAGGGCTCCCACAGGGACGAGAAGAGAGAACAGGAGGGCCTGTGAGCCTCTCAATCCAAGTTGCCTTGTCAGAAATATCAGGCTTGCTGGACAAAGGAGGAGAATTACAGAGGGGACTGATGGCATGCACCCCACCTCCATACCACACACTCATGCAGGCTGACACCGAACTACAAACGCACACGCAGTCAGGCACCTCCATCTCTGCACCACACACACACACGCGCACACACACAAACCCCCATGTGAGATTTAACACTTTTGCTCTGATTTACCTATGTGTAGTCCTGCTTGCTTGCTCACCTGTGGGTGGGGTATGAAGGAGTTTCTTATCTCTTCAAATACTAATATGTGTTTTGTGTATCTGAGGTGTATAGTCTAATGTAGTCCCTTTTGTAAAATTACCTAATCAAAGCCCCCTGAAATAGAACTACTGTAATTGTTCACGTTTAACAGAACTAAAATGTTGACCTGTTTTAGCATTTCCCTTGATACCAAACACTTCTAATTCCACAGGCTATTTGGTGAGTGGTTCTAGGAGACTGAAGATTAATGGGGGGGGGGGAGGGGACTCTGGAGTTTCACCTTGGGGGTACCCAATATCCTTGCATCAGCCCTGTGGAGAAAGGAGAGTGTACTTGCAAACCTGTCCACCAGAAAAGACTTATAATTTTTCTTTCTGTTCTTAATGTGCCCTAGAGTTCCCAGAAGCGAAATCTGAGCACACCTGAGAATCCCCAGTCGAAGAGGGTCCTGTCTGTTTCCCGGAGTCCACACATCTTGTTTTCTCCATCCAGTTTCTCACCAAGGTATTTTATGACTTAGGATCAGTGGCCTTGTTGAGACTTTTCTACTGATATATATAAATTTCTGGGTCAGTGCTGACCTGTGGCTTGAAATGGAGTTGAAGAAGCGCTGCTGATAATTTCAATACAAAGTGATAAATGCATTACCTTGTCAGTAAGTGTGGTAAAATGTTTTACAAAATTGTGGTGCCACTTTTAAGGTTTAATTTTGTGATTAAGCTTTGGAAGCTAGGCAGATCAGCCAGTAAGACATGGGTCATGTGTTCAATCAAAGTCCCAGCAGAACAGATTTAGACAGAAGGTCAAAAAAGTGGTGGTTCTTAATGAGATGAAAAGGACTTTGTAAGTACACCTGCTCCACTGCTACCACCACCTGGAACCTCCAGGATTTTAACAGTGGTTTGGGTGAATTCCCTAGAAATAGTGCATCTCACTGGTGTGCCACTGGTAATTCTTTAGTGTGCTGCATGAGCTTCTGTCTCGCCTCTACGATGCTGCTCCCATCACTATCACCACCACTAACAGAGGCCAAGCACTACCTCCCGGTTTTAATGTGGGAACCGCATGCCTAAAATCAGACACTACCATAAGCTGTGCTGAGCTGTCCCTGTGATGTGAAGCAGCCTCTCCAAAAGAGCTCTCCCTCTGCTGTCAAAGAGCATAACCAGAAGAACTACCCACTGATCCTGTTTCCTTAACCAACAGAAAAAGAAAACTTTTGCCGGAGGAGCCTCTCCTCCTCCTCCTCCTCCCCCTCCCCCTCCCCCCCCCCATTCCAGAGCCAGATTTTAAGATTTTGGCACTCATAGGCAAAACCAGACAGATACCATAGAGCAGGGATTTGGGGTGGTGTCAGAGATTCCAAAGTTTGGAGAGGCAGCAGATGAAGACCATAATACCATACTGTTTCCCCTTTAAAGCAGTACATGCACATGGCCCTAAAGTAAGCAGCAGACTCCTCTTAGGCCTGGCTGTTTGGCACCTTTAAAGTGTGGCCCCCAAGGCAGCTGCCTATGCCTAAATCCGGGCCTTGCCCAAACTAGTTTAGCTCCCACTGCCCCTGCTGTTGTGGCTAATGCTCTGAATTGCCGCCTTCAAGAAAAAATAGCTGTTTTGAAGGAGCCCCTCCCACGACTTCGTGCTTTCTTTGAAGTTAGAACCTTGCTGACATTTTCCCTAGACCACAATCTTATTTTGGTCTCATCAGGAGTGTCAACTCCACATAAATCTGCTGGAACTCGGAGCCATCCACAATGCTCTCAAGGTGTTCCAGGACCATCTTTGATTCCACACAGTTCTAGTCCAGATGGACAATCAAGTATCCATGTTCTATTTGAACAAGCAGGGCAGAACAGACTCTTGGACCCTCTGCAATGAGGCCCTGCATATGTGGTCTTTTGCCATACTGCACCACATTCACCTTCTTGCAGTGTATCTTCCAGGCAAACACAATGTCTTGGCAGACAAACTGAGTTGAGTCCTTCTACCCCACGAGTGGTCTCGCCATACGGACAAGGTCGCTCATGTTTTTCAGATCTGGGAACCCCAGAGATAGACCTGTTCGCAAGTCCTCAGAATGCCAAGCTTCCTCACTTCTGCTCCAGGACTCTTGCACCGGACGGCCAGCAGGTGGATGCTTTTCACCTCCACTGGGGTCAAGGCTTCCTTTATGCCTTCCCACCCATTCCCCTCATTCCCAGGACTCTTTTCAAACTCCAGAGAGACAAGGGCTGCATGATACTCATAGCCCCACGCTGGCCACGACAACCGTGGTAGCCTTTTCTTCTACGTCTGTCTCCGGGCTCAGCCCGTAGATCTGGGGTCCGCTCCAGATCTCCTCTCTCAGGAGGAGGGGACTCTGCTCCATCCCAATCTGCAGTCCCTACATCTTACAGCATGGCTGCTGAAGGCATAGCCTTCCAAGACAGTATCCTCTCTCAACAGGTAAAAGAGATATTTCTAGCTGCTTGGAAGCCTTCCACCTGGTGCTCCTATGCCTTCAAGTGGCGTAGATTCTCCCTGTGGAGTTTGCAGAGGGTGTTTAACCCCTTTTCAGCTCTGGTGGATGCATTACTTGAATATCTTCTCCACCTGTCTTCCTCTGGACTCAAAACCAATTTAGTAAGCATACAGCTAAGTGCAATTGCAGCTTCTCACATGCCTTTAGATGGTCAGCCCATCTCTTCTCAGCCGCTTGTAGCATGCTTCATGAGGGGTCTTCTATTAGCCAAACCTCCCATTAAGCCCCCTCCAGTGGCATGGGATATTAATGTTTTAGGACAGCTTCTCAAGCCACCCCTTGAACCTCTAGCCACCACCTCTGTGAAGTTTCCCACGTGGAAGGTCACCTTCCTTGTTGTCCTCACTTTAGCAAGATGCATTAGTGAGCTCCATGCTTTGGTGGTTGACCCTCCTTATACACGATTCCACCATGTTAAGGTATCTTTAGGACTCATCCTCACTTTATTCCAAAGGTGGTCTCACCCTTCCATTTAAACCAGTCAGTCGACCTCCTTGTCTTTTACCCTAGACCTCATTCGTCTAGGGCAGAAACAACCCTTCTGGATTGCAAACATGCCTTGGCTTTTTATCTCCAGAGAACTCGAGAGCACAGGAAGGCTTCCCAGCTTTTCGTCACCTTTGACTTGAGTCATCTGGGTTTGCCAGTATCCAAGTGGACTCACTCCAGATGGATAGCGGATTGCATCTCCTTTGCTTATGTAAGTGCAGGACTCTTCTCGGGGGTCACATCACTGCACATAATGTTCGCGCCATGGCTACCTCTTTGGCAAATCTACACGCTGTAGCGATTGATGAGATTTCCAAAGCGGTAACTTGATCTTCTGTCCACCCTTTTGCTGCTCATTATTGCCTAGACAAAGACTCACACCGGGATGCCTTGTTTGGCCAAGCTGTTCTCCAGCATCTCTTTCAAACTTAAAACAACTTCTACCCTCTGTCCTGACTTTTGATACCAGTCATCCCTGGAGGACATATGCCTGTGATCCACAGCTCACTCTGAGGTCATCTGTCTGGTATCTCCAAGCTAGGGAGTCCCATATGTGAAGACTACGTTCTCCAGGACCAAGCAGGAAGTCAGTCCTCACATATGGGTGACGTCGGCGCGGACGGAGCCCCCCCGTGCGGAGCATTTCCCCAGTTTTCAAAGAAAGCCTTTGGGAATGCAGCGCGCATGCGCGGTCCCATTTCCGCCCAAGGGTGCCATCTTGCTCAGTCGTCTTTTTTCCGCGGAGCCCGACGGACGTGTTTCGTTTTCACCTAGGGAAAAGTTGGTTTTGTTCTGTGTGGACCTGTTTTTTCTTTGGTTCGATACCGGTTTTCCCTTTCCCGCCTGGGCCCGATACATCGGTATCGAGCCCGGACTTCTTTTTTCATTTTTTGTCCTTAGTGACTAGCGTACGCGCCATTTTTCTATTTTTCACTGGCAGCCCTGTCTTTTTCCCCCGATGGCTGCCAGTGGGTTTAAAAAGTGTGATCGGTGTAAGAAACTTATGTCTCTCACCGACACACATGACTGTTGCCTCCGGTTCCTCGGACCCGATCATGACCCGATGATCTGTGGCCCATGTGGAAAAATGTCCTCAAAGGCATTGAGGAGTCGGCAGCACCAAAAGGAAAGAATCTTCTCTGACTCAGCGTCCGGACGGGCCCGGACTTCGTCAGAAGCCTCGACGTCTTGGGACTCCGGCCCCGAGCAGCGCCGAGGCTCCTCTGAAAGGGGGGTCTCCCTTGCGGGAGCATCGCAAAAAGAAAAAACCCGCGAGGGCGTCGTCGGTGGACACGCTTGGCTTCTCGAGGGCCAAGTCGCATAGCCCCGAGCGCCATCCCGGGTCTTTGGAGTCGGAGAGGCCTGCCAAACAGCCTCGTGTGGAGATGGAGTCCCTGGGTCACATGAGTACTGTAGTCCTCATGGACTCTCCTCTGGGGGAGCCGACATCGGGCCCCGAGTCGGGGGCTGCTGAGTCCTCCTGAGCTCGGACTCAGGTTGACGGCCTTGGAGTGTAGCTTGGCTGCCTTCATGGAACAGCAGCGGACACTGATAGCCGGTCTCACCGGTGCATCTGCCCCGACCACCGGGACCTCGACGTCCAAGTCGACCCCGGAGGCCGAGCCAATCCTCGAATCCATGCGCTCTGGAGTCGATCCTCGGCCAAGGTCTCCCTCTGCCTACCGTTCGGGACCGAGGTCGTCGACGCCGGTACTCTCTGCGTCGGGGTGGATGGCATCGGTGCCTGCCCGACCGGAGCCGCTTGATTCCTCCTCCGAGGGGTCTGGCTGGGAAATGGAGGGTGAGGAGTCACCCGACACCTTTCGGACTCGGTGTGTCCCATCGGACTCGCCCGAGTCCGAGCCTCAGAGAAGGTCCCCTCCGGAGGATACCCGGTTCTTGGACTTCGTGCAGGATATGGCCAAAGCCTTGGCATTCCCTGCGGATCCCAAGGAGGAGCCTCGAGCCGTGGAGCTCGAGGCACTGCAGTATGACTCTCCCCCAAAGGAGGCCTTTACTGTACCGGTTCCTCCGATGCTGGTGTGAGGCGCCGGCCTCGACACTGGTTTTGAGCAAGCGGGTCGATTCTATCGAGTCCGCAAGAGCACCGGGTTCCAAAAGGCAGAATTACCGCACCACTCCATGGTTGTGGAATTGGCCATGCATCGTCTGAAGAGTCAGAAGATGCATTTCTTGGTGCCTCCCGGCCGGGAGGCCCAGAACCTGGATGTCCTCGGTAAGAAGTGCTTCCAGGGCTCTATGCTTGCTTGCCGTGTCCATACCTACCAGCTGTACATGGGCATGTACCTTCGAGACCTGGCAAAGGAGATTGCCGGGTTCTCTGCTGGTCTCTCTGAGGAACCTCTGCAGAGGTTCAACGCCCTGTCCTCTGGTATTCGAGAGTGCTCGAAGTTTATCTCTCGAGCAGCCTATGATGGCTTCGAGGCTTCGGCCCGAGTAGCCGCGGCTGGCATTGGTGCATGCCGTCAGGCCTGGCTACAGTCATCGGACCTCGAGCCATGGGTGCAGGGCAAGTTGGTCGATGTCCCCTGCCGAGGTGAGAACCTCTTTGGCAAGCCCATGGCTGAAAAGGCTGCAGAACTCGAGACCGAGACACTTACCCGGACAAGGCTGTCCAGGAAAACCTCTGCCCCTTCTCAGAAAAAGAAGGGCTCGGGGAAAAAGACCTTTTACCTGAGGAAGTCATCTGCCTATAAACAATACCCTCATTTTCGGGCCTCTGTGGCTCCCCAACAGGGTCAGCAGGCCCAGGGGCAGGGACATGGACCCCATAGGCAGAAAACCCCCAAGCAACCAGCTCCGGCTCCTGCACAGCAGGGAGCGGGGTTTTGACTCCAGTGGCATAGCCTCTCCCCCTCAGCTGGCCCCTATCAGCACAGGAGGCTGGCTGGCCCTGTACGCCCACAGGTGGCCAGCCGTAACAAGGGATACCTGGGTACTAAGTATAGTCCAGAAAGGCTATCTCCTCCACTTCCACCAGGTACCCCTCTCCCATTTTCCAGGGGAGCCTCCAAGACTTCCTCTGCACAGGAACTTACTCCTGCAGGAGTTAGCAAGTCTTGTAAAGGAACAGGCGGTGGAACCGGTGCCCCACCACCTGAGGGGTCAAGGCTTCTATTCCAGGTACTTTCTGGTACCAAAAAGAACAGGAGGCCTCAGACCCATCCTAGACTTGCGGAATCTCAACAAGTTCCTGGAGAGGGAAAAGTTCAAGATGCTTGCCCTTGGAATCCTGCTGCCCTACCTCCAGCAGGGAGATTGGCTATGCTCCTTAAATTTAAAGGATGCGTATACTCACATCCTCATTCATCCAGACCACAGACAATATCTCAGATTTGTAGTGGGAGGGAACCATTACCAGTACAGGGTACTGCCTTTTGGCCTAACCTCCGCCCCCAGGGTATTCACCAAATGTCTGGCGGTGGTAGCGGCCTACCTCAGAGTTCAAGGCCTTTTCGTCTTTCTATACCTGGATGACTGGCTTATCAGGGGCCAATCCCTACAGGAGGCCAATCAAGCCACCCTCAGCACTGTCACTCTGCTACAGCATCTGAGGTTCGTTATAAACTTCGCAAAGTCCACTTTGCACCCCTCACAGAAGATGGAGTTCATCGGAGCAAGATTGGACACCCTTCAGGCAAAGGCCTTTTTGCCCATAGACAGGGCGCAGAGGTTGATGGATCTGGCCAGTCAGTTCCACAGCAATTCTCTGGTCTCCGCCAGACAATTCCTGAGGCTATTAGGCCACATGGCTTCCACGGTCCATGTGACTTCAAATGCCCGTCTACACATGAGGCCGGCTAAATGGGGCCTCAGGACTCAGTGGCACCAAGCCACGGGAAACCTCACGGACAGAGTGAGTGTGTCCACACTACTAGAGTCGTCTCTACAGTGGTGGCTTCATCTTCCGAATCTGGTGCAAGGGGTGTTTTTTCAAGCCCCTCCACACTCTCAGGTGCTGACAACCGATGCTTCTCTTCAAGTTTGGGGTGCACATTGCCAGGAGGCATGTACTCAAGGCCTGTGGTCTCCTTGGGAGGCCGCACAGCAGATCAATCTCTTAGAACTGAGAGCTATCCGCTGGGCCCTGAGAACTTTCTCTCATCTCATCTCTCACCAGTCCTCCTTGGTTCAGACGGACAATCAAGTTGCTATGTTCTATGTGAACAAACAAGGGGGCACAGGATCCCGCCTTCTCTGTCAGGAAGCGCAGAAACTGTGCTCCTGGGCAGTCAATCATGGCATTCTTCTCAAAGCGATCTATCTCCCAGGTCAGGAAAATTACCTGGCGGACAGATTGAGCAGGATCCTGCAGCCGCACAAATGGCAGTTGAACCCTTTAGTGGTTCAACAGATCTTCCTGAGATAGGGTCTTCAAACCATAGATCTCTTTGCCAGTCCTCTGAACCGTCAACTACCCAGGTTCTGCTCCAGACAACCGCATCCTCGCAGAGTGGTGGTGGATGCGTTTCTCATTCCATGGTCTACAGGCCTCCTATATGCGTTTCCTCCCATGTCTCTAGTGTCCAAGACACTGTTCAAAGTGATCCGAGACAAGGCCTCAGTGATCCTAGTGGCCCCCAGGTGGCCAAGGCAACCCTGGTTTCCACTTCTTTTGCAACTAGCGGTGGACAGTCCTCTTCCTCTGGGGATGCAACCCGATCTCCTGTCTCAGGAGCTGGGATCTCTTACACCCCAACCTCCAGTCTCTCAGTCTGATGGCCTGGCTGCTGAAAGGGTAGTTCTAGCCCCCTTACTGCTGCCTAGGGAAGTGGAGGACATGGTCTTGGCCTCTAGGAGGCAATCCACCTGAAAGTCTTATGCCCTTAAGTGGCACAGATTCTCTACCTGGTGTACTCTGCACATGCCTGATACCAGTGATGCTGCAGTATTTGCTTCACCTGCCCAACCTAGGCCTTAAGTCCAATTCTGTTAGAGTTCATCTTAGTTCTCTTTCAGCACACCACTCACCGGTGGAGGGTCAGTCTCTATCCAGTCATCCTTTGGTGGCTCGCTTCCTCAGAGGCCTGCTTTTGCTTAAGCCTCCAGTGCGTCCACCTGCCCCTGAATGGGATTTAAATGTGGTCTTGCAGTGGCTTACTTGCCCACCTTTTGAACCTATGGCTACTTGCCCTCTGCGTTTTCTCTCCTGGAAAGCATTGTTTCTGGTAGCCCTTACCTCAGCAAGGCGAGTGAGTGAGCTTCAGGCCCTAGTATCAGATGCACCATATACTAGGTTCTATAGGAACGGAGTAGTCTTACGGACTCACCCTAAGTTCCTTCCAAAGGTTGTCTCCTCCTTCCACCTCAATCAGGAGGTGATTCTTCCAACTTTCTTTCCCAGCCGGGCTGAGATGGTCTTGCATACCCTGGACTGTAGGAGGGCGTTGTCCTTCTACTTTGACCGTACACGAGAGCACCGGAGGGCTGTTCAGCTCTTCGTCTCTTTTGACCCCAATAAGTTGGGGTTGGCTGTCTCCAAGCGTACTTTGTCCATATGGGTAGCTGACTGTATCGCCTGGGCTTACAGGGCAGCCGGCCTCTCCTTGCAGGGTCGAGTTACGGCTGACTCTGTCAGGGCGAAGGCTGCATCAGTGGCTCATCTCCGCTCTGTTCCATTGGCAGACATCTGCCGGGCCGCTACTTGGTCTTCAAGCCAGACTTTTGCGGCCCACTATTGACTTGAGAGGGAGTCCCGCAGGGACAATGCTTTCAGACAGGCGGTACTCCATAATCTCTTTGGGGTTTATGCAACTCCTACCCTCCGGCCCTGGTGTTGGGCTACTGTTCGGGGGCGTTCAGTCTTCACAACCCTCCCTTCTCCCCTTGGAGTTGCGGTCATATGATTTATTTTGCTTTTTTGCTGTCTCTTAGCTATGTCATCAGACTGAGCAAGATGGCACCCTTGGGCAGGAAGGGGACTGTGCATGCGTGCTGCATTCTCAAAGGCTTTCTTTGAAAGCTCGGGAAATGCTCCGCACGGGTGCTCCGTCGGTGCCGACGTCACCCATATGTGAGAACTGATTCCTGCTGCTCCTGGAGAACACCTGTTACAGGTGAGTAACTACTCTTTCCTGCTTGTTCCTGGAGATAGCATAGTTGCTCACCTGTAACAGGTGATCTCCGGGAACAGAAGGAATTTAGTCTTCACAACCCACCCTCCTCCCCTAGGAGTTGTACTTTTCCTCCTCTTTTCCTTCTCTCCTTTTATCTTGGCTACAAACTCAATTGAAGCGGGAGATCGGGAAAGGCAGGAAGGCAGCTACGCAGGCGCACTGGCATGCTCCCAAAAGCTTTCCCTTTGGACGCTGGGGAGTGTTCCCGCGCGGGCTCTGTCGGTACCGACATTACCCATATGTGAAGACTAAGTTCCTGCTGTTCTCGGAGATCACCTGTTACAGGTGAGTAACTACGTTTTATGGTGCTGCCCTTTTCTAGATGGCTGCTTGTGTGAGTTTTGGAAGTTAGTGCTGTTATGGACTTGTAGATTTGATCTATAGGTCCTATGCTGTGGTTCTCAGTTTTTCTTTTTGTTTCCTGTTTGGCATCAATAGGAGGGTGTTGATGGGTATGGATTATGGATAGTCTTTAAGGTTTGCAGTTTTGTGTACTTGATATTGCAGGATTGGTCTTAAATTTCAAATATTTTGTCACCTCAGATCAAGGAAATCGCAAACTTTAACTGGACATTTTGATTTAAATTTCTCTTATGGCCTGATGGCTTCACTGTTGCTGATTTCTGGGCTTTTTCCAATTGGCACAGTCTAATCCATTCTGAACACCGTGATTTGAATTCATAGCTACCAGGATTATTTTCTCATTTTATAGCTTCCCTCTTTATTATTAAAAACGTCATAGCACTGATTAAATAAGTCTGCTTGCCATTATGCAAATACTTATGCAAATGAGGGTTTGCCATGAGTGTCTGCAGATGGCCCCACATCACCTCAGGCTGCCACAGAGTCCTTTTTTTATCCATCCACTCTCCAGGAACAAGCAGGAATTAATTATCTCCAGGAACAAGCAGGAATAAGTCCTCACATATGGGTACGTCGGAACCGACGGAGCCTGCGCGGGAAAGCTCCCCAGCTTCCCAGAAAGGAAGCTTTTGGGGCCTCCCACTGCACATGCACGCTGCCTTCCCGCCTTCCTGACCAGCTCTCCTCAGTTTCTCTTTTTCCGCGGAGCCAGCAGGTCGTGTTCCTGTCACCGCTGAAGAAATTCTTATTTTAGTTTGTTTCTTTAGACCGCGTACCTGCCTTCCCCATACCGAAACCGGTACCGCCGGTCTCTCTCTTCTTTTCTTTCAAAAAAAAAAAACAAAAAACTTTTCTTTTAGCACAACTTGGTGACTTCGGTTAGGCCTCAGGCCTACACAAATTCTCCTCATGGAGAAACCAGCCCCTGGTTTCAAAAAGTGTACCAAGTGTAGTGCTGTTATTTCTGTTACAGACACCCATGACTGGTGTCTTAAATGTTTGGGGCCTGACCACTCCATTCCGGACTGCCCATCCTGCTCCCAGATGTCTAAACGTGGTTTGCAGAACCGGGCCAACAAATTCCATGTACTGTTTGCTTCAGATAATCCAGCATCACAGTCATCCAGGTCTTCCTCTCCGGATGGATCTCAGGTAACCAAACCTTCTCCGGGCAGGTCCTCAAAGAGCAAATCTCCTTCAAAGTATCGAGAGGCCCTCAATCTTGAGTCGGAGGACCCTGCCCCAGCCAAACAACCCCGGCGGGAAGCTCTGGCTTCCAAAGCTCCATCTATGGGGTTACAGGTTGACATCGATGGCACGGCCTCGACCGATCACCTGTTAGACTGCTCTGGGGTACCGGCCCATGCCGGTACCGACATCCAGGCAGCAGTGGCGTCTATGGACAATACTGTTCAGACCATGCAGCAGGCCATTTTGGCTTTTATTAAAGCTGCGACGCCCTCGGTACCGCATCCAGCGGTTCCGGGTCCGGTTCCGGTACCGTCCCCCATACCGGAACCGAGACCATCGTCTTCCAAACGCAGATCGCTTCCGCATGCCGGATCCGGGTTTTCGCCCGATACCGATCCTATACCCGGTACACCTGATGTCGATACCGAGAGGTATGCGTATCGTGCGTTGGAAGCAAATAGAGGATACTCTGATTCTTCTGAGGATTTTGACTCCTCTGATGACTCTGATGAGCTGTCTCTTGTTCTTCCTGAAGAGCCTTCTTCCCCAAAGAGGAGAATGTCTCCACCAGAGGATTTGTCCTTTCAAGACTTCATTATAGAAGTAGCTAAAGGACTTTCTATTACTACATCCTCTGAAAAAGAACCTAGATCAAAGAAATTGGATATTTTAGGATACCCTAAGGTTCCTAAAGAGGCAGTCACCCTGCCTATCCATGAAATCCTTCAAGAACACTTGATGGACTTATGGGAGGCTCCTCTAACGTTGTCTCCTCATTCCTGTAGGTTGGACACCATGTACCGGGTCCCCCCTCCTCCTGGTTTTCAAAAAACTCAGCTGCCTCACCATTCCATTGTGGTGAAGTCTGCGCTGAAAAAGATTAAGAGTACCAAAAGGCACTCTTCTACCCCTCCAGCGAGAGAATGTAATACCCTAGACTCTTTTTGTAGGAAAATCTTCCAGGCTAGTATGCTTATAGCCAGGATTAATTCATACAGTCTGTATATGGGCATGTTTCTAAGGGAACTTGCCCTAAAGGTACGGCATTTTGCCCCCTTTATCCCTGAGGATAGAAAGGAGGAGTTCATTTCTCTGGTGAAACAGCTTCTAGATGTTTCTAAGTTCTCCAACAGAGCAGCCTTTGATTCCTTTGAGGGTGCCGGTAGAGCTTCGGGCATTGCTATTGCAGCCCGACGACTTGCTTGGCTCCAGGCCTCTGACCTAGAACCCTGGGTCCTGGATGGCTTACGGAATCTGCCCTGTACAGGTGAGAACTTATTTGGTAAAGACTGGCAAATTAAAGCCACTCAAATGGACGCAGAAAATGCTACCTTAGATAGACTTTCTAAGTCTACCTCTACTCCTGCCAAGAAAGTCTTTCAAGAGGCCTTATTACAAGAAGGCCAGATTTTCCACAAATACTGGCCAACAATCTTCTCAGCCTTGCTTTGCTGCTAAGCGTCAGCAACCTACACAGGCAAGGTCAAAGCCTGCAGCGTCTACCACTCCTCAGCAGGCTCAACCCCCTCAGGGGTTTTGACTTGCCCCTAGAGAACTTAACCTTTCTGGCTCTAGAACAACCAGAGCCCCTCACCATTCCCGGAAGGTTAGCTCACTTTGCTCCCAGATGGGAGCAAATTACATCAGAGCACTGGACCCTCTCTATCATCAGAGAGGGCTACAAACTTCATTTTTCCAACCTTCCTCCTCATACCATGGTGAGGCACTTCAATTCTCCCCCATCTCTCCTGGCCCTGTTGGGTCAGGAAGTCTCTTCCCTCCTTGCCCAAAGGGCAATAGAAGAGCTTCCTCTTCTTCAACAAGGGACAGGTTTCTACTCCCCTTATTTTCTCATACCAAAGAAGACAGGGGGATTCAGACCTATCCTAGATCTGAGAAAATTGAAAAAATTTCTATACAAGGAGAAATTCAAAATGCTTTCTTTCTGTTCCAGGGAAAACATTTCCAGTACAGAGTACTTCCCTTCGGTCTAGCCTCAGCTCCAAGAGTGTTCACCAAATGCATGGCAGTTGTAGCCGCATTTCTAAGAGGTCTGGGAATTTTTGTATTCCCATATCTGGACGACTGGCTCATCCGAGCTCCATCTCAGTCAGAGGCCCAGATTTCCCTGGACCGCACGAGACACATTCTGCAGTATCTGGGACTGGTGGTAAACCTTCTCAAGTCTCAACTCATCCCTACTCAGTCTCTGGAATTCATAGGGGCCCAGTTGGACATCACCACTGCAAGGGCCTACCTTCCTGAGGTCCGGAGCCAACGTCTGGTGTGCTTGGCCTCCCAAGCTCAGTCCAGCACTCACTTGACAGCCAGGGAACTGCTGCGACTTCTGGGCCACATGGCCTCCACGGTACACGTGGTGCCCTACGCTCGTCTTCATATGAGAGCAGCTCAATGGACCTTGGCCACCCAGTGGACTCAAGCATCAGGAGCGCTCTCCGACCAAATATGGAAGGACAGACTAGATAGGCCATGTGGTCTTTTTCTGTCGTCATATTTCTATGTTTCTATGTTTCTTAAAACGTCTGTTTTGGTCCCTCCAATGGTGGATATCCACGAAGAATCTGTCGTTGGGGACCCCCTTCCAACCTTTGTTGCCCCAAGCAACCCTCACAACAGATGCCTCCCAAACAGGGTGGGGAGCCCATCTTCAACACCTCTCCACTCAGGGTACTTGGTCTCCACAGGAGACCACCCTTCACATCAACCTCCTGGAACTGCGAGCAATCTTCCTTGCCCTCAAAGTCTTCCATACCCTCCTTGTCAACCTGACCGTCCTAGTTCATACAGACAATCAGGTGGCCATGTTCTACGTAAACAAACCAGGAGGGACAGGCTCTCTGTCGCTTTGCAACAAAGCTCTCAGATTATGGGCCTTCGCCAGAGAGCATCAAATTCATCTTCTGGCAGTGTATCTTCCAGGGGTTCAAAACTCTCGGGCAGACCGACTCAGTCGAGTTCTGCTTCCACACGAATGGTCCCTACATCTGGACCAGATAAGCAAAATCTTTCAGGAATGGGGAACCCCGGACATAGACCTCTTTGCAAGTCCGTGGAATGCCAAACTTCCCCGGTTCTGTTCCAGGACTCCGTGTCAGGGAGCTCAGGCCAGCGACGCCTTTCTCCTGCATTGGGGTCAGGAATTCCTATATGCCTTTCCACCCATTCCTTTGATTCCCAAGACTGTTCAAACTCCAGAGGGATCACGGGTCGATGATCCTCATAGCTCCACGCTGGCCACGCCAAGTGTGGTTCCCTCTACTTCTGCATCTCTCCCAGGTACCCTCCCTGGACCTGGGAACTGCGCCAGACCTTCTGTCTCAGGAGGAGGGGACTTTGTGGCACCCAAACCCCAAGTCCCTACACCTCAGAGCTTGGTTACTGAAGGCCTAAGCCTTCATGACTTCAATCTTTCTCAACCAGTGAAGGATATCCTTCATGCCTCTAGGAAACCCTCCACGAGGCGTTCCTATGCTTTCAAATGGAAACGCTTTTCCATTTGGTGTGCTCAACAGGGTCTTGACCCTCTAGCACTTCCTTTGAATTCTCTACTAGACTATCTCCTGCATCTTTCCAATGCAGGCCTTAAGACGAATTCAGTGAGAGTCCATTTGAGCGCTATTGCAGCATCCTTAAAACCTCTAAATGGACAACCTGTCTCCTCTCATCCTCTTATTGCAAGGTTCATGAGAGGCCTGACTCTAACTAAGCCTCCCATCCGACCTCCTCCGGTAGCATGGGATTTGAACCTAGTTCTAGGTCAGCTTATGAAGCCACCTTTTGAACCGTTGCTTTCTACCTCCTTGAAATTTCTTTCCTGGAAGGTCCTTTTCCTTATTGCAGTCACTTCGGCTCGCCGCATCAGTTAACTACAGGCCTTAGTGGCTCATCCACCTTATACTAGGTTTCATCATGATAAGGTGGTCCTTAGGACGAATCCCCACTTTATGCCCAAAGTGGTCTCGCCTTTTCATCTTAATCAAGAGGTATATCTACCTGTCTGTCTTTTTCCCGGCTCCTCATGCATCCAGTGCAGAGAGGAACCTTCATACTCTAGATTGTAAAAGAGCTCTTGCCTTTTACCTCAACAGGACTCAGCCACATCGAAAGTCTTCCCAACTTTTTGTGGCTTTTGATCCTTCTCATTTGGGACTTCCAGTCTCCAAACGTACACTTTCCAATTGGATTGCTCAGTGTATTTCCTTTGCTTACCAGAGTAAAAACATTTCTCTGGAAGGCCATGTCACAGCTCATAATGTGAGAGCCATGGCCACTTCTATGGCTCATCTTCACTCTGTATCCATAGATCAGATCTGTCGAGCCGCCACCTGGGCCTCGGTTCATACCTTCACAGCCCATTACTGTTTGGACAAGGACTCCCGCCGGGATGCCTTGTTTGGTCAGGCTGTCCTCAAACACCTGTTCCATACTTGAACAACTCCTGCCCACCTTCCCAGGATGGATGCCTGAGATCCATACGAAGATGGCGAACCCTTGGAAGGGGATCTCCCAGGCATCTTAGCTAGGGAGTCCCCATATGTGAGGACTTACTCCTGCTTGTTCCTGGAGATAGCACAGTTACTTACCTGTAACAGGTGATCTCTGGGAACAGCAGGAATTAGTCCTCACAACCCACCCACCTCCCCTAGGAGTTGTATCTTCTATCTATCTTCCTTTCCTCTCTATTGTCTCAGCTATAAACTCGAACTGAGGAGAGCTGGTCAGGAAGGCGGGAAGGCAGCGCGCATGTGCAGTGGGAGGCCCCAAAAGCTTCCTTTCAGGGAAGCTGGGGAGCTTTCCCGCGCAGGCTCTGTCTGTTCCGACGTACCCATATGTGAGGACTAATTCCTGCTGTTCCCAGAGATCACCTGTTACAGGTAAGTAACTGTGCTTTATTGCAGCTCCTGCACTTGCCTCTGCATCTTATTCGGCCCTTACATCCAGCTCCGCCATGTGCTCGCCCATTTCTCTGACCACCTTTTGCTGCCCACCCACTGCATTCAATACTTTGGTCTTTACCATGGCCAGATCTTCTTTTATCTCCTGATTTTAGACTAAGGAACAAGCTCAGTAATTCTTTTCATAGGATTGGTCCTGCTCTCTGTGAGACACATGTTGTTTGTTTGTTTATTTATTTATTTATTTAATGTTTTGTTTATACCGCGCTATTTAACATCAGTGCAGTTTACAGGTAACACATTTGTGCAGTGCAGGCAGGTCTGCACTGGACTTACAATAAAACGGGGTTCCTTTTCGTCCCTCTAGTCCAGTCCCGGAACCATAGAGTTTAGAATCTCCTCCAGCAGCCTTGGAGACTGAATGACATCACAGCTCTTCTCTCTCTGGTATAAATAGGCAAGGACCGCCCCCTTCCACCAGTACTTCAGTCTCCAAGCAGCTGAGGAGATTCTGGGCCTAGGGATAGGCCCAGCACAAATAGGCAGAGCTAGGAATTTTTTCTTTGTTTTCCTTTTCTAATTCTTGATGGTTTTTTGTTTGGTTGCCTTTCTAAAATAAATAGCCACTTTTTTCTTCCCTCTGGCTCCAGTCCTGCTTCCTCCTTTCTTCCTCAATTTTCCCTCTCGTGGGGGGGGAGGGGGGGGCTGCCCCTTGGTGAGAAGGAGCAGCTTTACAGAGCAGAAGACGTAGCCTCCCTGCTCCCGAACCCGCAAACAAGGGTGAGGAGCAGGTGGAAGGCTTAGCCCCAGCCATCTCTAAGGGACAGTGATATTGGTGGTGGGAGCACCGTCAGAGCCGAAGCCACGAGCAGGCTGAGCTCCGGCGCGTGTCTGCCTCATTGCAGCACCTCAGGTTGAAGCAGGGAACTGTAAGTAGGTCTCGCCGACTTTAACGGCGTTTTTTCTTTCTTTTTGAATTTTCTTTTACTTGTTTCTTGGAGGGGAGTTGAGAGGGAAGTCCCTGCCTCAACGGGGGATCTCATAAAGGAGTTCTTTGCCCTCCGGACACTTTTTTGCTGCGCGGGAAAAGTCCCGGCGGCCATTTTGAAAAACGCGTTTTTTTTTTTTTTATAGTGGCTTTTTGGAAGCGTTTTAAGCCTCGTTTGCTGCAGACCTGCTATAGGCTTATCAGGCACTTACAGAGCGTTGGCCTGTTGGAAAAAAAAAAAGAGAAGTTCAAAAGGAAACGAGCTATGCTGTACTTTTCCCTTATTGAAATATTGAGCAGGTGTATCTAGGCTGTTTTTTTGCAGGGCTCCAACCTGGAGAGAGCCCTTCCTTCCGGGGCTGGCGGTCAGGGCCAGCGTGGGGGGAGGGGGGGTTCCCGGGGTGGTTTAGAGCAGTTCTTTGAGGCGGCTGCTATGCCTGCAATTCCACGCTGTCTAGTGTGCGGCAGGAAGAAAAGTTCTGTGCTGGAATCAGGAGTCTGTGTCTCTTGCTCCCTAGAGGCGCAGTATATGGACGGAGAGCCGGGACAGCCCCTAGCAGGCTGGAAGGCTATTCGTACAGGCGCTGAGGCACTGTTATCTCCATCTCCATCTCTAGATCCTGAGGAGCCAGTGCCGGGGCCCTCCTCAGGCGGCGGCTCCGCCGGGTCACAGGAGCAGGGACAGGCGGGGGAGGCAACCGGGATTACGCCGAACTTCGTTGCCTTGATGCAGCAGGCTTTTGCCTTCCTTCAGCCCACGATGTCTGCTCTTCCTCACGGACCCCAGAGTCAGAAGCGCTCGGCCTCTCTGGTCGGTTCGGGGAACGGTGCTCCGGTGGCTAAAAGATGTAGGGCCACTTCAGAGGGGTACCTTGCTGATGACCTGAGCGAGGGGAACGCCAAAAAGGGAAGAGTTCTCGGAAGATGAGCTGGAAGATGGAGAGTTGCCTGACTCGGAGCAGCAGTGCTGGGTAGTCAGAGTCTTTCGGTGTGAAGGGCTTCCAGCCCTGCTTTTGGAGACGCTAAAGACACTAAACCTGCCTTCTAGCGAGGAAGCAGCGGAAGAGACATTAGAAGATCCGCTGTTGCAGGCGGTGCGGACATCCCAGAGAGTGTTTCCCCTCCATAGGGTATTTCGAAATATGATATAGGAAGAATGGGATTTGCCAGAGGCGGCCCTGAAGGGGGCTAGAGCGTTGGCTCGCCTTTATCCACTCGCGAACCGCGATAGGGAGCCGTTTTGTTCTCCAAAGGTAGTTGCAGCAGTATCGGCGGTCAATCAGAAAACCACAATTCCTGTGGAGGGGGACCACAGCGCTGAAGGATGTTCAGGACAGGAGGTTAGACACTCTGTTGAAGCAGGTGTTCGATGTTTGCGCGCTGTCCATGCAGACCGGCTTCGGTGGCACGTGGCTGTTTGAGATGGTCCCAGAGGTTGCAGGAGACTATCTGGAAGGGCAGCTTGAAGATGCCACGCGACTGGAGTCGGGAACCGCGTACTTGGCGGATTTTCATTCTGATCTCTTCTGCGGCTTGGCTAAGGGGGATGGTCTCCCTAGTAGCAGCTCGGAGGTATCTCTGGTTAAGAACCTGGTCGGCGGACAGTTCGTCTAAGGCTCGGCTTAGCAAGTTACCCTTTGGGGGTACGCTTTTATTTGGGGAGGATTTAGATAAGTTGGTCCAGGACCTCGGGGAGTCCCAGGGGGGACGTCTCCCAGAGGACAAGCCGAAGCAGGGCCGCAGTTCTGTGGGATTCAGGGAGGTCCCGAGAGACTTTCGTAGTTTTCGTTCTCCCCGTTATGGACAGTCCCAGCGGGGGAAGTTCCCGCATAGGGGTCAGGGGTTTCGAGGATTCAGGGGAGCAGGCTGGGGGTTCGCTCCTTTCCAGTCCTCGGCTACAAAACAGACACAATGCGATAAGGCGGGCTCAGGAGATGGTAGTTCCCAGGGGAGGTCGGTTGCGGGAGTTTTACCCTGCCTGGGTCCGAATTAAGTCAGATTGGTAGGTTCTGGAGGTCATGCGAGAGGGGTACGTATTAGAACTCCATCGACCCATCGTAAGTTCCTTTGTCTGTTCTCCCTGCTCAGCCCTGGGCACAGGCAGGCGGTCCAGGACATGCTACAGCGGCTGCTGCAGCTTGTGGCGGTGCTGCCGGTGCCCTCGGAGCAGTGCGGTTCCGGTCGCTACTCCATCTATTTCGTAGTGCCAAAGAAGGAGGGCACATTTCGCCCGATCCTGGCTCTGACAAGGGTGAACCGTTGTCTCCGGATTACCCATTTTCGGATGGAGACCTTGCATTCCATGCTGGCAGCAGTCCGGACCGGGGAGTTCCTGACGTCGTTAGATCTCACCTGCACATCCCGATTCGGCAAGAGCATCAGAAGTGGCTGAGGTTTGCGGTACCCATGGGATATTTCCAATTTCAAGTGCTGCCCTTTGGGCTGGCAACGGCACCACGGATGTTTCCCAAGATCATGGTGGTGGTGGCGGCGGCGCTCCGCAAAGAGGGAGTACTGGTGCACCCATATTTGGATGATTAGTTGATCCGAGCGAAGTCGAGAGAGGACAGCTCGGCAGCGACGGCCCGGGTTGTCCAGATGTTCGAAGGCCTGGGCTGAGTAGTCAACTTTGCAAAGAGCAGGTTGGTACCATCGCAGTTCCTGCAGTACCTTGCGGCGCGCTTCGAAGCAAAGCAGGGGAAGGTGTTCCTGCCCAGAGCCCGGGCTCTAGGTCTGCGACAACTTGTCAGGTGTTGGCAGCCACGATAGAAGTGGTTCCGTGGGCCCGAGCGCACGTGCGGCCGTTACAGGCGGCGCTTCTCCGTCGTTGGTCGCATCAGTCAGAGGTCCTATCGCAGAAGTTAGTTTGCCCTCAGAATGTGCGTCACGAGCTGCGATGGTGGCTGAGAACAGAGAATATAGAAGCCGGCATGCCACTGGACCGCCGTCCTAGGGACTGCTCACGACAGACGCGAGCCTCCTGGGTTGGGGGGGGGGCTCATTGCGAAGGCAGGTTTGCCCAGGGTCATTGGTCTCAGGAGGAGACGTCTCGGTCCATCAACAGGTTGGAGATGAGAGTGGTGTTTCTGGCGCTACCGGAGTTTCAGGACACTCTTGGTCGGGAGGCGGTCCGAGTCTTGTCAGACAATGCGACAACGGTGGCCTACATCAATCGGTAGGGGGGCACAGGAAGTGCTACACTGGAAGCCGAAGCGGGTCAGCTGTGGGTGTGGGCTGAACACAATCTCCAGGCTCTCGCGGCTCAACATGTGGCCAGTGTAGACAATCTCAAAGCGGATTTCCTCAGTTGTCGCAGAGTAGACCCCAAGGAGTGGGTGCTACATCCGGGGGTGTTTGCTCTTCTGGTGAGGCGCTGGGGAGTTCCGGGAATGGCTCTCATGGCGAGCTTCGAGTCAGCGCAGGTAGCAAGGTTTTTCAGCAGGCGCTGGGAACGGATGTCAGAGGGGCTAGATGCATTATCGAAAAGGTGGCCAGAGGGAGTTCTCCTTTGTTTTTTTCCACCTTGGGCCCTCATGGGCAGGGTGGTGCAGTGCATTGGGAGACATCGCGGTCGGGTGATTCTGATCGCGCCCGATTGGCCCTGAAGGCCGTGGTATGCAGATTTGGTACGGCTGTTAGTGGACGATCTGTGGTAGTTACCCAAGCAGGAGGAGCTCCTATGGCAGGGTCCGTTGCGCATGCCCTAGGTGAGTCGGTTCTTGCTTACGGCTTGGCTCTTGAACGGGCTAGGATGACAGCTAAGGGTTTTTCGGCGGCGGTCATTTCTACCTTGCTAAAGGCACGCAGGCGTTCCACCTCGCTGGCGTTCCACCTCGCTGGCGTATGTCCGGGTCTGGAGGATCTTTGCAGCTTGGTGTGTGGAGCATAATATTCAGCCGTTGAGGGCTTTGATTTCGCAGGTCCTTTCCTTTTTGCAGGATGGAGTGCGGAAGGGATTGGCGGCCAGTTCCTTGTGAGTGCAGTGGGCGGCGATTTCCTGTTATAGGGGGAAAGTGCTCGGTCAGCCGGTAGGATCTCACAGTGACATTAGGCTTTTTCTGAGAGCTGTCTTGCTTCTTCGTCCGTTGGTACGCTGTTCGGTGCCGACATGGAAGCTGAATCTGGTATTGGAGGCTTTGCTTGAGCTACCGTTTGAGCCGCTAAGCATCGCCACCCTGAAGGATCTCGCGTTAAAGAAGGTATTTCTGGTAGCTATTTGTTCCGTAAGGAGGATTTTGGAGTTACAGGCTTTATCCCATGATAAGGTCGTGCTACGCTCAGTGCCGGACTTTCAGCCGAAGGTGGTCTCGGCCTTTCATGTCAATCACGTGGTGTCGCTTCCAGTATTCTCTAAGCAGCAAAAGGAGAAATCGGAAGGCAGGTTACATCCCCTAAATGTTCGTCGGGTCCTTCGGACGTATCTTCGGCGGACGCAGCTGTTTCGGAAGACTGACAGATTGGGGCTTTCGGGGGGGCCGTGGAAGGGTGAAACTGCAGCTAAAGCGTCCATTTCTAGATGGTTAAAGGCGGCTATAGCGTCGGCTTACCTTTCGAAAGGTTAGGGTAGTTCCAGAAGGTCTCAGAGCGCACTCGACCAGGGCGCAAGTGGCGTCGTGGGCGGAGTACAGTTCGGTTTCGGTCGCGGACATTTGTAGAGCGGCGACTTCATCATCATTGCATTCATTCTCGAAGCACTATCAGTTAGATGTGCAGGCGGCGGAGGACGTTCGTTTTGGCTCAGCAGTGCTTCAGGCTGGGTTTTCTGGTCCCTCCTGTTGATGTGCACTGCTCTGTTACATCCTCTATGGTTCCGGGACTGGACTAGAGGGACGAAAAGGAAGAATTAATTAGACTTACCTGCTAATTGTTGTTCCTTAAGGAACTCTAGTCCAGTCCCGGACCCCTCCCAGGGTATGCAGCCTGAAGCTGTTGTCCGTTTTATCTTAGTAAAAGGGGTCAAATTGGACAGGTTGTCTCCGGAAGAGGAGTGGGGTTCCGGAGGACGCGGAGTGGAGCCACAATGGGAACCCCACAGAACTGCGGTTTTGTTTTTACGTTTTTGGCATTTCTACAAGGTCCTTCGTCGAAGAGAAGGTTAGAATATGCACAGGTTTTTAGATTCTAGCCAAAGTTTATTTTGTTTATCTTGTTGTTCTTTATCTACTTATTTGTTGCTCTGCTGAGTTGCTTTGTCAATAGGTACTGGTGGAAGGGGGCGGTCCTTGCCTATTTATACCAGAGAGAGAAGAGCTGTGATGTCATTCAGTCTCCAAGGTCTCCAACTCCCCTTGGTTTCATTCCGGTCTCCGTCTTCACCGCTCCTACCTTCGGCGCTCTATCCGTTGTTGGCGTAAGCACCCTTCCGCGTCTTCTTTGTCACACTTTCGCTATTGTCATACCCACTATCGCTCTTTGTTGCATGCAGCCAAACGTGATTATTTCTCTGAGCTTGTATCCTCTTCAGCTAATTCCACCCGTCAACTCTATCATGTTCTTCATTCTCTTTCTGCTACATCCTCATTCCCCAGCTCAGCACCCTCTCTTCCACTGTCCTCTTCTAGCCCCACTCCGACTGCCTTGGCTTCTTACTTTTCTGACAAGGTACTCTCTATCCGTCAGCATTTCCCCTCCTGTCCTTCCCCTCTCTCTTCCCCTCCCCCCCTTTCCCCAGTTCCGTCTGTCTCCCTGTCCCCTTCTCTTACCCCTCCTCTTTCGCACCGTTGGTCTGTTTTCCGTCCAATTACCCTCTCTGAGCTATCCCATGCTCTTTCTACGGCTCGCAAAACCACTTGTCCCTCTGATCCTATTCCCTCACAATGGCTGTCTGAACCCTCTCTGACCCTGCTTCCTTTAGTTCTCTCTCTTTTCAATACGTGCTTGTCCTCTGGTTCTTTCCCCTCACCTTGGAAGCATGCTTTGATCCGCCCTCTATTGAAAAAACCCTCTTTGGATCCTTCCACCTTATCTAATTGGCGTCCTGTCTCTAATCTTCCTTTTCTTTCCAAACTTCTTGAACGACTGGTTTTTTCTCAACTTTCTGCACATCTAGAGGATTCTCTGGTTCTTCACCCCCGCCAATCTGGTTTTCGTCCTGGGCATAGCACCGAATCTATTCTTATATCTTTTCTTAATGAGTTGCATGTCGCTCACGATAGGGGTTCTATTTCTGTTGCTGTTGCACTTGATCTTTCTGCGGCTTTTGATGTTGTCGATCATCACACTCTTCTTCTTCGTCTCAACTCTATTGGTCTCTCTGCATCAGTTCTCCGTTGGTTCCACTCTTTTCTCTGTAATCGTTCTTTCTCTGTTCTTGTTGGTTCTGACTCCTCTTCCCCTATGCCTCTTCACAGTGGTGTTCCTCAGGGTTCTGTCTTATCTCCTTTGCTGTTTAACATCTTCCTGGCTCCTCTTGCTTTACTTATACAACAGCATGGTATCTCGGCATATTTCTATGCCGATGATATTCTTCTTCTTTTTCATACCTGTTCACTTACCCCAGATATTGGTCCTCTCGATGCCTGTCTTTCTGCAGTTTCCACCTGGTTTGCGGATAACTTCTTGCACGTTAATTTGGCTAAGACTTCGGCGATTTGGTTCACTGCAGGTGCCTCTATTCCCTCCCTGTCCCCTTCCCTTCCTGCTGGACCTATTCCCCTAGTCACTTCTCTGCGTTATCTCGGGGTCACTTTGGATTCTGCCTTAACTTTTAGAGATCATATCTCCTCCGTTGTGCAACGTTCTTTTCACACTCTGCGACAACTTCGAGCAATTCGGCCTTTTCTTTCCCCCACTTCTATGACTACACTTCTCCTTGCTTTGGTGGTTTCTCGTTTGGACTATTGCAATGCATCTTTAGCCGGTCTTCCACTTACCCAGCTTCGTCGTCTTCAACTAGTTCATCACACTGCTGCCCGTCTTCTGACCCACTCTCCCCGATCAGCTCACGTCACTCCTTTGCTTCTTCGCCTTCACTGGTTGCCCGTTCCTTTTCGCATACAGTATAAGATCCTGATTTTCGTGCACCGGTCCCTGCACACTGGTATCCCACTTTATCTTTCCGATCTGGTTCACTTTTCTTGTCCTTCTAGAGTACTTAGATCTTTCCATTTGAATCGTCTTTTTCTCCCATCCCCTTCTCAGGCTCATCTTGAATCCACACGTTCTTCTGCTTTCTTTTTCCTTGGGCCCCGTCTTTGGAACTCACTGCCACTTTCGCTACGGTTAGAATCCTCTTTCTCCACTTTCAAAGCTTGTCTTAAAACCTACCTTTTCTGCTCAGCCTTCGACCTTCCTTTTCCCCCTCCTTCTGTGTCTACCTGATAACCTGTCTGTCTTTTATTATTTTTCTACTTTGTTGGCTTATTTCTTTTCTATTCTTTACCCTACATGAATGGCGTTCTTTTCTGTTTCTCTCTCAGTAGCTCCGCTTTTGTTTTTATTGTAAACCGCTGTATGCCAAATGGTTCAGGCGGTATATTAAATTTTTAATAAAGATAAAGATAAAGATAAAAGGTTGCTGGAGGAGATTCTAAACTCTATGGTTCCGGGACTGGACTAGAGTTCCTTAAGGAACAACAATTAGCAGGTAAGTCTAATTAATTCTTCTTTATACAGGGCTAACAGGGAAACTATGTACAATTTGACTGTCACAGGCTATATGGGCAGCTCAGCATTATTTACAGGTCTAATGTTGGCCTCATTCTCATTGTCCGTGCCTGCCGCTGCCATCTTGTCACTCCACGACTGCTGATTAGCAGGGCCCAAGCTCTGCACAGCCTCCTCACCTTTAAACTTACATTTATTCATCTTCTTAGACATTGATATGACTGCAGGCTTCAAACCGGGTGTTCATTAGATGCACAAAGGTATATTACTAATTTTAAATTGCTTTATTCTCTGGCCCGAAATGGAGCTCAGGGCTCATACTAGAGTGGAGGAGTGGCCTAGTGGTTGGGGCAAGGTACTTCAGGCTGGAAGGTCGGGGGTTCAAATCCCACTAGAGGACAGCAACCTTGGGCCGGAAGGACTGGGGTTTCTAGTCCCACAGGTGCTCCTTGTGGTCTTGGGCAAGCCACTTAACCCTCCATAGCCCATGTTCCTTGTAAAATAGTTATCTCCAAGTTATAATGCCCTGTTCAATGTAATTTCAGTTTGTTCAATGTAAACCGCACTGATGCAGAATAGCGCGGTATGTAAGAGAATGTAAATAAATAAATAAACACTAACATTACACAGGTGACATCACTTCCTCCTCATGTTGCTGCTTTAATGTTGTTGCCATTGCTGCAGGTCCTAGAGAGGTGGGCTGCCCTCAAAAGGTTGGCACTCTAGGCATCCACCTAGTTCGCCTAATGGGTAGTGCTGGCCTTGCGTTGCACCCTGCCTATAATCATCCAGGCAGCTGAATGCTATGTCGTCTGCAATGCATGTATACTGACTTATTGCAATGGTTTGTATGTTGGGTTGCCTAATCAATACCAGTTTGGTAAAACACTCTCGCAAGCCATTGTGTAAAATGGAATGCAAGCCTCTCAACAAGCAAATCTTGTAATGCACATTCCTAACCACAGACTTTGCTTGCAGTTTCATGCTTAATTTAGAATTGAAAATAAAACCTAAATATTTTACTTAATTGGCATATTCGAGTGACATGACCTTCAAACTCATACCTATGGTTTAGTATCTTTTAACTGAGACACTACAATATCTGTGTCTTAGAAAATGTAATTTTTAAGCTGTTTTGGCTCCACCAAGTAGAAACATGTCCATCCTTACTAAAGAGGTCATAACATCAAATTTGTCATGGCAGATGGAATATTGTATCATCTGCCTAGACTCAGAAATCAACCCCTTTTTATAAATTGGCCTTGTATTCCCTCTGCAGTGCCACTCCATCCCAGAAGTACAGCTCACGCTCTAATCGAGAGGAGGTGGTGACATCCTTCAACATAGTGCAGGGCACTTCCTGGAGCGGGCATGGTGGCCAGAATAGTGACGTGAAACTCTTTGTGTCTGCAGAGGAACCATTGACCAAGACTTACAAATTCATGTTCCAAAAGCTGCTGGATATCAGAGAAGGTAAAAGGGATGTTACTAACTAGCATTGCACTCTTAAAAAACATTGGCATGCAGATCAGTAGCTGCTTCAAGCTGTATCAGTTGAAGGATGTTGAGGTAGAGGGGAAGTGTTTTTGCCATATTACATAATGGAAAGTACCGGTGTACTTAGCTTGTTCATATAGTGATGATGTAAGAAAGTTCATAGAGAAGATCCTGAACAGAAATTCTGTATTTCTAGTAGCTTTAAAAAAAAAATACCAAGGCACCCATGTGATCTATTAATGACTGCATGTGCAACCCTTTTATGCTAATAAGAGTGGACCTGCACTCCCTGACAGCCATTCTGTTTACAAGAAGGGTTCATATTTGTTCTGGCTACTAGGCGCATACGATCTAGTCTTCAGCTTACAAAGGATAATTTTTAAAGCATTTTACCTGGTAACTAAGCAGTTATGTGGGTAAAATCAGGGACTGAAAATTGCCCTCCACCCCTGCAATTAAATGTGCCAGTGGTAAGATCAGACAGAACTGGCAGACAATACACAAGAATTTCATTTGAAATCTCTATGCGTTCTTTATGGTATGGACGTTTGATTAGGTAATTTTACAAAGGTCTATATACCTTGGACACACAATATCAGAATTTAGTAGCATTAAGTAATAACTGTTCCTTTACGTCACTCCAGTCCAGTCCTGGAATTTCTGGGATTCAGGTCCTCCTGCAGCTTGGAGACTGAACAATGACACGCTTCTTATGTCACCACTATAACCTCCTGAGGGACCGCCCCCTGGCTTCAGTTTGTTCAGTCTCCAAGCAGCTGGAGGTTGTAGAGCCTAGGGACTCTGGGCTCTATAGAGGGACAATTAAGTGTTTTATTTCTTCTTGATTAATCTTTGATTTCATTTAAAAAAAAAAAAAAAAAAAAGAGAGATATCAAGAAAAATGGTATTGTAGCTTTAAGAGCTAGCTGATGCCCTCCCTCTCTCTGTTTAGAGGAGTTTACTCTACCGCTGGGAAGCTGCGGTGTTGGTGCCTGCGTTAAGTCTCCCCATCCTACCTTGGTTAGGAGAGGAGCACTGTGAAGAAATAAGGCGTATTTATCTGGTTTATTTCACAGAGGGTAAGGTCTTACCTTTGAAAATAGATTTTTGTCTCTACAAAGAACTGTTTAGGCTGCCGTTTTTTATTCTGGCCGATTTCTTTTATCGGCACTTCCGGGTTCATCCGAAGTGTATGGAAACTTATTAACGGAGACCCGGGGGTGGAAGAAGGCAATTTAAGTATTTTTTCTTTTAAAGCGCTGCAGCTATGATAGTTTGATTGCTGCGCGATTAGAGTGGTGGTTTAGATTCTTTGAAGGCCTTGCCGTTGATGCGCATGCACTGGGCAGCGTTTAGCAGCGAAGGCACAATAAAAAAGATGGTGTGAGTTATTTTTAAGCGTTTTTATTAAGTTTCTTCTTAGAAAGTGTTGTTAAGGAGTTTATATTTTTGGCACTTTGCTACAAAATGCCTTCTAAGCCACAATGTTTGGGGTGTGGCTCTAGGAGAGGCATATGTTTAGACTCAGGGGTTTGCAAATCTTGTGTCCAGGAAAATGCAAATGTTCAAGATGTTTTAGAAGCTACTGAGGAAGGCATTAAGCAGCTTTCTTCACCATTGAGAGAGGTTGATTCTCCTCCTCAGCTCTTGCCTGAGCCTGTTCCAGGTCCTCCTTCCAGGCCAGACGTGCCTATGATGCCTGCAACTTTTTCTTCAGGTTTAGCAGCATTATTTTCGAGAGAGTTTGTTTCTCTACTTCAGCAAACTTTTAAGGAGGATCATAAAGTATCTGAACTGTCTCTTGTATCTGGTCGTGGGAGGAAGCGTTCGGCTGTTCCTTTGAACATTGATGAAACTCCCCTACCTGGTAAGAAGACTAGGAGTGGAAAGGATTCAAAGGATTTTGCAATAGCATCTGAAGAAATACATTCAGATTCAAATGAAGATGTGGATGAAGAATTAGAAGAGGGAGAACTTGTAGAACAGGAGGACCAGTCTAGAATAGTGCGTGTTTTTCGTAGGGAAGAGTTACCAGCATTAATTATGGAAACTCTTAAAACTTTGAATATGCCAGTGTCAGAGCCAGAGGAAGACATGGAATTAGAAGATCCTTTGCTACAGGCATTCAGGAGAACGCAGAAGGCTTTTCCGCTTCATAGAGTGGTAAAAGAAATGATTCAGCAAGAGTGGAATGTTCCTGAGGCTGGATTAAGAGGCTCCAGAATTATGGCTCGTTTGTATCCTTTACGAGATCGGGACTGTGAATTGTTTAATCCGCCGAAGATAGATGCAGCTGTCTCCGCTGTTACCAAGAAGACTACTATTCCAGTAGAGGGCGGAGCAGCTCTTAGGGATAGTTATGATAGAAAGTTAGACACTTTGTTGAAACAAGTATTTGATATAAATGCATTGTCCATTCAGGCATCCATTTGCGGAGCATGGGTAGCTAGGGCATGTTTGCGTTGGTCACAGGGATTACATACTAGCATTGAGGGCAGCTCTGCAGAGGAGGCATCTAAGTTAGAGACTGGAGCAGCTTATTTAGCTGACATTCATTATCATCTTATTAGAGCATTATCAAAAGGTATGGGCTCAGTGATTGCAGCTAGAAGGTATGTGTGGTTGCGTACCTGGGCTGCAGATGCTTCCTCAAAGGCAAGATTTTCTAAGCTTCCTTTTAGGGGTAAGCTTCTTTTTGGAGAAGACTTGGATAAGTTAGTAAAGGATCTGGGAGATTGTAAAGGAGGCAGGCTGCCTGAGGATAGGCAAAGGTTAGGACGCTCAGTTCAGGCGTATAGAGGTCAATATAGAGATTTTTGTCGTTTCCGTTCTGTTCGTTTTGGTCAGTTTCAGAGAGGACGTCAGTATTTCAGAAGTCAGGGGTTTCGAGGATTTCGAGGAGCAGGCAGAGGTTTTGCAGCCGCCTCTTCCTCTGCAAACCAGAGAAAGACACAATGAGATAGGGGAGACCCAGGTGAATTTTATTCACGTAGGGGGCCGTCTCCAGGATTTTTATTCCGCCTGGGTTCAAATAACATCCAATCGGTGGGTGTTGGAGATTGTTCTAAAGGGATATGCTCTGGAATTTCAGCGCCCGCTGGTCAATTTGTTCGTTCAATCTCCTTGCAAGGCGCGTATCAAGCAGGCCGCGATACGCGAGACCTTGCAAAAACTTTTGAAACTGGAAGCGATTGTACCGGTGCCATTAAACCAACACGGTTTCGGACGATACTCAATTTATTTTGTAGTTCCAAAAAAGGAGGGCTCGTTTCGACCGGTTTTGGATCTTCGCGGAGTAAATCGTTGTCTTCGAGTAGCTCATTTTCGTATGGAAACGTTAAAATCTGTGAGATTGGTGGTAAGAAAAGGGGAATTTCTTACCTCTCTAGATTTAACAGAGGCGTATCTTCATATTCCCATTCGGCAGGAACATCAAAAGTTTTTTTTTAAGATTTGCAGTTCCAATGGGCCATTTCCAATTTCAGGCGTTGCCGTTCGGTTTGGCAACGGCTCCAAGAACATTTACCAAGGTAATGATAGTG
Organism: Ichthyophis bannanicus; assembly: GCA_033557465.1. Taxonomy (NCBI): domain Eukaryota; kingdom Metazoa; phylum Chordata; class Amphibia; order Gymnophiona; family Ichthyophiidae; genus Ichthyophis; species Ichthyophis bannanicus. Next base: position 167,005,023 of record CM066039.1, on the reverse strand, counting down.
GTGGCAGCATCATTGAGAAGAGAAGGTATTCTAGTTTACCCTTACCTAGACGATTGGTTGATTCGGGCAAAGTCCGAGGAGGAAAGCAGGTTAGCAACAGAGTAGTGGAATTTTTGCAAAGTCTAGGTTGGGTGGTCAATATGAGGAAGAGCAAGTTAATACCATCGCAGAATCTGGAACATTTTGGCGTTCGATTCGATACAAGGATGGGAAGAGTTTTTCTTCCTCACTCTCGAGCAATAGCACTAAATAAAAATCTAGTGGAAAAATTTTTGCCAGAGAAGACCCCATGGCATGGTATTATCTGCAGTTACTAGGGACCATGGCAGCAACTTTGGACTTGGTGCCGTGGGCGAGAGCTCATATGCGTCCGTTGCAAAGAGCATTGCTAAGGAGGTGGTCGCATCAAAAGAGTCAGTTATCAAAGAGATTACCCTGTCTTCCAGAGACGCATCAAGCTCTGCTGTGGTGGTTAAAAATGGAAGTATTAGAAATGGGAATGCGCCTGGATTCTCCAGTTTGGATTCAGCTTACGACAGATGCCAGTCTAGTGGGCTGGGGAGCACATTGCGAAAGAGAATTCGTTCAGGGTCAATGGACCAAGCAGGAGAAGGTGTGGTCAATAAACAGATTAGAGTTAAGAGCAGTAACTTTAGCTATGCGAGCATTTCAGAGTCACATTCAAGGAAAGACTGTTCGTGTCCTGTCGGACAACGCGACTGCGGTAGCTTACATCAAACGTCAGGGGGGCACAAGCAGTATTGCTCTGGAGGATGAGGCAGAACAGTTGTTCATCTGGGCCGAGAAAAACTTGGATGCTTTGTCTGCGAGCCATGTTGCAGGAGTAACCAATATGGAAGCAGATTTTTTTAGTCGAGTGAAGGTGGATCCAGGGGAGTGGAGTTTGCACCCCCAGATGTTTGTTAATAATAGAGAGATGGGGAAGTCCGGTAATGGATCTCATGGCGACATTCCAGTCAGCAAAAGTCAATCGATTTTTCGGTCGAAGACGAGAAAGAATGTCAGAAGGTCTGGATGCACTAGTTCAAAGTTGGCCGGAAAGACAGCTGTTATGTCTTCCCTCCGTGGGTGTTAATAGGTCGAATTCTGCAAAGGACAGAATGTTACAAGGGACTAGTGATATTAATAGCGCCAGATTGGTCAAGGTGGCTATGGTATGCGGATCTCATGAGATTATTAGTAGACCGTCCTTGGCGTTTACCGATGAGAGAGGATCTGTTGAGTCAAGGACCCTTGCACATGCCTCAAGTGGATCGATTCTCGCTTACGGCTTGGCTCTTGAAAGGGCGAGATTAAGAGCCAGGGGTTACTCTTCATCAGTGATTTCTACTTTGTTAAAATCAAAAAGGAAATCTACTTCTTTAGCTTATATTCGCACATGGAAAATATTTGAAGCGTGGTGTGAAGACAAGTCTGTTGAAGCATTGAAAGCTACTGTTTCTCAAATTCTTTCTTTTTTGCAGGAAGGATTTGAGAAAGGTTTAGCTCCAGCTTCATTAAAGGTCACCTGGCAGGTTTGTCTTGTTATAGAGGGAAGATAAAGGGGGAATCGATTGGAACTCACCCAGATGTGAAACGTTTTTTGAGAGCAGTTACATTATTAAGACCACCATGTAGCCACGGGTTCCGTCTTGGAGTCTACATTTAGTTTTGGAGGCTTTGGTACGGGAACCTTTTGAACCATTATTACAAGCGTCGTTAAAGGATCTTTCGCTCAAGGTATTGTTTTCGGTGGCTATTGCATCGGCTAGAAGAATTTCGGAGTTACAAGCGTCATCTTGTAGGAATCATTTTCTGATATTCTTTAAAGAGAAGGTTGTTTTGAGACCAGTGCCTTCTCTTTTACCCAAAGTGGTATCGGCTTTTCATATGAATCAGGAGGTCTCATTGCCAGTATTTGAAAAGAAAAGTAATGAGAGTCAACTCAATAGGTTGCATTTTTTAGATATTTGTAGAGCATTGAAAATATATTTGAAAAGAACGAAGGATTTCCGTAAAACGGATAGGTTGTTTGTTCTCTTTGCAGGCCCAAGGAAGGGTCAAGCAGCTACAAAGGCTTATATGTCTAGATGGCTCAAAGAGGCGATATCTTTGTCATATTTATTAAAAGGTAAGATAGTTCCGAAGGGGCTTGGAGCGCATTCAACAAGGGCGCAGGCTGCGTCCTGGGCTGAATACAGTTTAGTGCCGTCTGTTGACATTTGTAAAGCGGCTACGTGGTCGTCGATGAATTCTTTTGCAAAGCATTATGGGCTGGATTTGCAGGCACAGGCTGATATCTGTTTTGGGTCGACAGTGCTTCAGGCTGGTCTAGCGGGTCCCGCCCATTAAGTGTTACTGCTCTGTTATATCCCAGAAATTCCGGGACTGGACTGGAGTGACGTAAAGGAAGGTTAAATTAGACTTACCTGCTAATTGTTGTTCCTTTAGGAACTCCAGTCCAGTCCCACATCCCTCCCCGATATGCATTTGAATTTAGAAATTAGCCTAAAGCATGTAGATGTGATGTTTTTGAATATTTTTGGTAAGGCAATATTCCCTTATATAGAGATGGGGGGCAAGATATTTTTAAAAAAATTTTTTTAGTAGTTTATTAGCTTAAAGTAGCTATGAATGTACTTAATTGTTGCTCTGGTGAGTATGCTTTGTCAATAGGAAAACTGAAGCCAGGGGGCGGTCCCTCAGGAGGTTATAGTGGTGACATCAGAAGAGTGTCATTGTTCAGTCACCAAGCTGCAGGTGGACCTGAATCCCAGAAATTCCGGGACTGGACTGGAGTTCCTCAAGGAACAACAATTAGCAGGTAAGTCTAATTTAACCTTTGTGTGTAGTCCTGCTTGCTTGCTAAACAAGTACATAGAACAGCGCTGTTAAAACGCACACAAAAGAGGTCGGCTGTTTTTTCTCTTAAAGGAGAGCTGAGGAAAACTTAGGGACTTTGGTAGGTTTCTCTCATTTACTTTAACAGCTATCAGAGCTCCAACACCTGAACGATGGCTGGGAAAAATCGTGTTGCCAAAGCTGCTGCCCCGTTACCGCTTCTGCCTCTGTCCAGACAGACAGCCTGGTCCCAGTCAAGGGATTAAACTGAAGCCCTCATGAAACAAGTGGAGGAACTCAGAGAAGAGGTGACAGTGAGAAGTATATTGATGAAGTGCTTCTTGAGGAATCCAGGCTCTCCGCCATAGGTTTAGATGGTATGCCACAGAGTGAAGAGAGGTGGACATGAATTACCAGAGTCTTCAGAATTCACAATCTAACACCTCCAGTCCTCGAAATAAAGAACCAGTATGCAGCCCTGGAAATGGAGGAGGTGAAAAATATCTCAGGAAAGGGAAGAACCAGAACTTGGGCACCCATGTGACCACAAGGAAACAAAATGGTGGTTGGTGGCTCTCTTCTAAGGGGTACTGAGGTGTCCATCTACCAGTCAGATTTGATGTTTAGGGAGGTGTGCTGTCTGCCAAGTGCCAAAATCTGAGATGTTAAGGAGCATTTGCCGAGACTCATCAAGCCCTACTGACTATTATCCAATATTGCTTATCTTGCCCATCTATAACAACATAAGGAACATAAGAAATGCCATACTGGGTCAAACCAAAGTCCGTCAAGCCCCGTATTCTGTTTTAGCAGTGGCCAATTAAGGTCACAAGTACCTGGCAGGTTCCCAAAAAGGTGTAAAGGTTCCACAATGCTTGTCCCAGGGTAAGAAGTGGATTTCCCGGGTCCTCTAATGGTTTATGGATCTTTTCTCCAGGAACTTGTCCAAACCTTTTTTTTAACCCAGCTACACTAACAGCTTTTACTACATCCTCCAGTAACGAATTCCAAAGTTTGATTACGCGTTGAGTAAAAACACCCACACAATCAAAAAAAAAATTTTTCTCTTGGTGCGGAGAAAAAAAATATTTTCTCTGTCTATACAAATGGTACTGCTAGGTATCCCTCCAAGCCTGTCAAGAGTGACTTCATGGCTCTGGGAGAGAGGGTGAAGCAGATAGGTGCACACATGGTTTTCTCTTCAATCCTCCCTGTTGAGGGTAAAGGTTGAGGCAAAAAAGTTTGCATTCCTTTTCCAGCCATAGTCGAGAATGGAAGGCCGCTTTCTTTGCCGCAGCCCCTGCGCTATGGAATAGTTTGCCCACCCCTATCCATATTGAGCACAATTTCAAATGTTTCAAGAAAGCTCTTAAAATGTTCCTGTTAGTCTGCTTTCAACCTCAGTCCATCAACCTCTTAAGGAGGTGTACCTTGATACAGGACTAGTATTGTCAATTACCCACTCCGCTATTCCTCCTCCTCCTACTTTACAACCTTATCCCTCCCCACACACATCATCTGTTCTATGTCATATCTTTCCTATCATATGAAAATGGAAGTTCCTTTCCTTAATTTCTGTTTTATTGTTTTGTAAACTGCATAGTTTGTGTTCAGTTTTTGCGGTATATCAAATACATTTAAACAACCATAACCATGAATACGTGGCTGCGTGAATGGAGTCATCAAGAGCATTTTAATTTCCTGCACCATGGAATGATTTTCCAAGGGCTGCAGAGAGAGATGGAATCCACCTATCCAAGAGGGGTCAAAAGTGTCTTCTATAGCAAACTGAGTAACCTACTAAAGAGGGCTTTAAACTAGATTCATGGGGGATGGGTGAAGAAAGCCCCTAGGTAAGTAAAACATCAAATACCTCTGTAGAAACGAGTAAAAGTGACAATATCTGGAAAGCAGTGTGCATAAATGCCTGTAGTATGGGAAATAAGATCCCAAATGCTTAGGCTTTAATGCAGGAGGTTGACTTAGATTTAGTGGTGGTTACGGAGACATGGTTCCCTGACAACCATGACTGGGATGTAATTATACTGGGCTATACTTTATTCAGGAAAGACAGGATAGGAAGAAGGGGAGGAGTGTTGGCACTATACAGTATGTAACCAAGCAAAAAATATTAAACTACAGAATTACAGGGCTTAAGGGAACAAGGAAGAACTGTGGGTTGAACTAGAAAGAGTGAATGGAAAATCCATTTGAAATGGTGTGATATACAGATCTCCTTTACAGGCAGAATTAGTAGACAGAGATTTAATAGAAGACACATGCAATATTGCTAGGAAAGGAGAAGTGCAATTGATAGGTGTTTTCAATATGCCGGATGTTCCTTATCATCCCTCCAGTCTAGTCCTGAAATCAGGCGTTGTCAACCTCTCATAGCAGCTTGGAGACTGAGAAACTTAATTTCTGTGATGTCACGGGTACATAAGTAGAGACCCCTCTTTCACACTCCAGTTCTCTCAGTCTCCAAGCAGCTGGAGGATTTGTGAGCCTGGTGTGGGCTCACTGGAGGAACAATTAAGGAAGCTTAGATTAGGATTTGTTTGGTTGATTTTGATTTCTTTGGTTTAATTTGATCTTGGACAAAAAACACTAGCTCTTCCTTGCTTTCTAGGGTTTCTGCCTTGTTAACAGTTGAGGTTGAGTCTCTTCTCCCCATCCCCTCCTCTCTCCTCCCTCCTCCCTCCTGTGGGCTTTGAGAGGGGTGCAGAGACCGTGGCGTTTTGGCGGAAGGAGCTCCCTCCGAGAGCACGAGCCTGACTTAGGCTGAAGAAACGGAGGTGGGGGGTGGGGGGGGGGCAGCCTATAGCTAGTGCAGAAGGTCTGCCTGCCTCAGCTATCTAGCTGCGGTGGCCAGCCGGGCTGTCAGTGCAGTTTACAGCAGTGCTACTCACCGGAGTCTCCCATCCGACATTTCCGGCCCCGCTTTACCCTTCAGCGGCAGCTCTCACGTTGTGGGGGATCGCCGCAGGAGAAGCGCTCCCCTGGGCAGGTAAGGTTGAATTTTGAGCGGGAAAAGCGCCGGGTACCAGTAGCGCCCTGAGATGCGGCTGGGGAGATTAGGCCGTGCTGCGTGTCAGGTGTGTGGGAAAAACGCCGGCGTCGGCAGGGGTGTCAGTTTGCTGTGTGTTTTGCAGGGGAACGCTTGTTTTTCTCCCCAAATTCCACGGGGTGCATGGCAAGGTGCCCATTATCGGTGGGATTAGTTTAAATCTGAAAAAAAAAAAAAAAAAAAAGAGGAAAAGCGGGCTGCTTTTGTGGCTTTGGTTTGACAGTAGTGTGGGGAGCCCTCTGAGGAGGGGCTGCACACCCGGGAGTCACAGAATGCCTCCAAAGACGCTCTGTTTGATGTGTGGCACGAAGCGCAGCACTGTGTCCGAAGCTGGAGTCTGCAGGAGCTGTACTGAAGAGTCGGCGGCGCTGGGCCTGGGCTCAGACGTGGGGGCGGAGGCGCAGAAAGGTGGTCCGCCGGCCCCAGGGCAGCCGGGGTCTCCTTGCCCTCTGTTCCCTGAGCCAGTTCCGGGCATTTCCTCAGCTCCGGACTTTCGTGGGCCACAGCCCCCGCTAGCGGGCGGGCTGGCGGCCATTTTTTTGCCAGAGTTCGTAGCGGTCATCCAACGGGCCTTTGGCTCGGCCGCAGGGGGTTCGCCTCCGGGGGTGACGGAAGTCCCTTTAGGAGTAAAGAGGCCAGGGACTCCCCTGCCTGCAGGGGGGCCAAGTTCGGTAGCAAAGAGATCCAGAGTTGACAGAGACTCTATCCTCTTGGAAGGGGACAGGTCGGATGAGCCTGACCTGGAGTTGGAAGAGGAACTGGAGGAAGGAGAGATTGCAGAACAGGAGGATCAGGCGAGAGTGGTGCGCATCTTTCGGAGGGAGGAATTGCCCGCACTTATTTTGGAGACTCTCAAAGCTCTTAATATGCCCTCGGGTTCTCCAGCGGAGGAGGCAGCACTAGAGGACCCATTGCTGCAAGCCTTCCGGAAGACTCAATGGGCGTTCCCGATGCACAGAGTGATCCGGGAAATGATTCAGGAAGAGTGGAACCTTCCCGAGGCGACTCTCAAGGGGGTCCAGAGTCATGGCGCGGCTGTACCCTCTCCTGGATCAGGATCGGGAGTTATTTAAGTCTCCCGGAATGGATGCGACGCTATCGGCGGTCACCAAGAAGACTACCATTCTGGTTGAGGGTGGTGCGGCCCTCAAGGATGGACAGGACCGGAAGCTGGAGACCTTGCTGAAGCAGGTCTTTGAGGTGAATGAGCTCTCGTTGCAGGCGTCCATTTGTGGGGCATGGGTAGCGAGAGCGTGTCTTCGCTGGGTGCAGCGTATGCAGGTGGATCAGGCGGAAGAGTCAGTGGAGGAGGCGGCCAGACTGGAGTCTGGCACGGCCTATCTGCCGGATATTCATTATGACCTTATTAGAGGGCTATCCAAGAGTATGTCCTCGGCGGTAGCAGCGAGGCGTTATCTTTGGCTGTGTAATTGGGCGGCAGACAGCTCGTCCAAGACTCGCCTCAGTAAGCTCCCGTTTCGGGGAAAACTCCAGTTTGGGGAGGATTTGGATAAGATCGTGAAGGATTTGGGTGATTCCAAAGGCGGTCGGCTACCGGAGGACAGGCAGAAGCAAGGGAGAGTGTCTTCGCTACCTAAGGGGCAGCGGAGGGAGTTTTGCCGTTTTCGCTCCCCAAGATTTAGGCAAAGTCAGAGGGTGCGTTTTCCCTATAGAAACCAGGGGTTTCAGAGTTTCCGAGGAGCCGGTAGAGGATTTACAGCATCTTCTTCCTCGAGCTCCTCCTCCAATAGTCTCCGCAAATCCCAATGAAGCCAGGGGGGCCCGGGCGGAGTGCGTTCCTGTGGGCGGTCGCTTGGCGGAGTTTTACCCCGTCTGGGTCTGGGTTACTTCAGATCAGTGGGTGCTAGAGGTTATTCGAGAAGGTTATGCCTTGGAGTTGCAGTGCCCAGTGATGGATTCCTTTATGCAGTCTCCTTGCAAAGCCCGGGTCAAGCGCAGGGCGATGGGGGAGACTGTAAAAAGGTTGCTGTCTCTCAGAGCCATAGTGCTGGTACCTCCAGACCAATTAGGCTGCGGTTGATACTCCATTTATTTCATAGTTCCAAAAAAGGAAGGGACTTAGCGGCTGATTTTGGACCTCAAAAAGGTGAACTGCTGTCTCCACATGTCGCACTTTCGGATGGAAACTCTGCAGTCCGTCATCGTGGCGGTGCGAAAGGGGAAGTCTCTTACCTCCTTGGACCTGGCGGAAGCGTATCTTCACATTCCCATACGGAAACAGCATCAGCAGTTCCTCAGATCTGTTCTTCCGATGGGACGTTTTCAATTCCAGGCGTTGCCGTTCGGTCTGGCTACGGCGCCATGGGTGTTCACCAAAGTCATGGTGGTCGTGTTGGCGGCCTTGCGAAGGGAGGGGGTGTTGGTACACCCTTATCTGGACGATTGGTTGATCAGGGCAAAGTCCAGGGAGGAGAGCGAGGCAGCTACGGACAAGGTGGTAGCATTCCTGGAAAGTCTCGGTTGGGTAGTCAACCGGGCGAAGAGCAAGTTGACTCCATCGCAGAGCCTCCAGTATCTGGGGGCGCACTTCGACACCAGGAGGGGAAAGGTTTTCCTTCCGCGGGAGCGGGTGCTGGCGCTCCGCAATCTGGTCTCTGTGTTTCTACGCAGGCGGCGTCCCACGGCGTGGCATTATCTGCAGTTGCTCGGGACGATGGCGGCGACGCTCGAAGTACATGAGACCCTTGCAGAGGGCGTTATTGAGAAGGTGGTCGCACCAGAGAGATCTCTTATCAAAGTTTCTTCCTTGTCCCCAGGAGACGTGCGAGGCTCTGCAATGGTGGTTGCGTCCTGAATGCCTCGGAAGAGGGATGCCATTAGAGGCGCCGGAGTGGCAGTCCTTGACGACGGATGCCAGTCTTGACGGTTGGGGAGCCCATTTTCAAGGACGGTTTGCTCAGGGTCAGTGGACCGATCTGGAAAGGGGGTGGTCCATCAACAGGCTAGAATTGAGGGCGGTAGCTCTCGCGCTTCGCGACTTTCAGCCTTATCTCCGTGGGAAAGCCATTTCGGGTGTTTTCCGACAGCGGTACCGTGGTAGCTTACATCAACCGTCAGGGAGGAACGAGCAGTGTGCAGCTCAAGACGGAGGCCCAGAGTTTATTCGAGTGGGCCGAGGAATACCTGGAAGCGTTGTCGGCGGCGCATGTAGCGGGAATGGAAAATGTGCAGGCCGACTTCTTGAGCCAAGTGAAGGTAGATCCGGGAGAGTGGGTACTTCACCCGGAGGTGTTTGCGATGCCGGTACAATGCTGGGGGATGCCGGTCATGGATCTGATGGCGACCTTTCAGTCGGCTCAGGTAGATCAGTTCTTCAGCAGATGGAGAGAGCGGATGTCGGAAGGCCTGGATGCGCTCATTCAGACCTGGCCAGAGGAGCATCTTCTTTATGTGTTCCCTCTGTAGGTGCTCATCGGCCGGGTGTTATAGCGGGTAGAAAGGCACAAGGGTCAGGTGGTCTTGGTCATGCCGGATTGGCCAAGGAGGCCGTGGTATGCAGACCTCATGAGGCTCGTGGTCGAGGAGCCGTGGCAGCTTCCCCTGAGAGAAGACCTGCTGTCTCAGGGACCCTTGCTCGTGCCTCAGGTGGCTCGGTTCTCGCTTTCGGCTTGGCTCTTGAAAGGGCGAGGCTGACGGCGAAGGGCTATTCGATGGCGGTGGTTTCTACCTTGCTGAAGGCTCGCCATAGATCGACTTCGTTGGCTTACATTCGAGTTTGGTGGATCTTTGAGGATTGGTGTCTGGATAGACAGATTGTGGCACTGAAAGTTTCTTTCCCGCAGGTTTTGTCGTTCTTGCAGGAGGGCTTTCAGAAGGGCTTGGCGACTTCATCCCTCCAAGTACAGCTGGCAGCGTTGTCCTGTTATAGGGGCAAAGTGCGAGGGGTGGCGCTCGGGCAGCACCCGGATATCAAGCGTTTTATGAGAGCGGTGTCTCTCTTGTGGCCTCCTCGTGTCCAGGTGGTGCAGGCTTGGGATCTTCCTTTGGTATTACAGGCGCTAGTGAAGGAGCCCTTTGAGCCGCTGTCCAGGGCATCCTTGAAGGATCTTACCCTTAAGGTTGTGTTCTTGGTGGCTATCTATTCGGCTAGGCGGATTTCTGAATTGCAGGCTTTATCCTGCTGGAAGCCCTTTCTGTCCTTTTCGGAGTCTAAGGTGGTTTTGAGGACTGTTCCGTCTTTCTTGCCGAAAGTGGTCTCGGCTTTTCATGTGAATCAGGTGCTTTCCTTGCCGGCGTTTAGAGCTGGCCGGGCTGGGCAGCCTTCGGACGAGTTGCATCTCTTGGACGTTGGTCAAGCATTGGAGGGTTATTTGCGTGGGACAGCTGGGTTACGTAGGTCGGATCGGTTGTTTGTCCTCTTTGCAGGGCCTCGTAAAGGAGAAGCGGCCTCAAAATCATCTGTTGCACGATGGATGAAGGAGGACATAGCGTCGGCCTATCTGCTGAAGGGGCAGGAAGGTGCCTGAAGGTCTTCGGGCACATTCTACCAGAGCTCAGGCGGCTTCTTGGGCTGAGTATGGTTTTGTGCCGGCCGCAGAGATCTGTAAGGCAGCGACTTGGGTTTCGCTCAATTCCTTTGTTAAGCATTACTGTCTGGATGTTCAGACTGGCAGGGATTATTTATTTATTTTTATTTTATTTTTATTTCTTATATACCGCGCTCTTTTAATCAGTGCGGTTTACAAATGAACAAAATGTAAACACAATGACACAGTCAGCATTGGATTTTTACAATAAATAGGGAACACAAACTTGGCGGTAAAACAGGGTTAACTATATACAGACAGTGGAATAAAATAGGGTAAACTATGTACCTGGCATTTTGGTTGATTAACATGGTAGTGATAAAATAGATAAAATTACAAAATACAGTATAATTACAGTATGGATGGTGAGGACAAGTATGAGTCGTCATGATTAGCCTGTTTTGGATCGGCAGTTCTTCAGGCTGGTCTACAGGGTCCCTCCTGATAAGGGGTTTTCACTGCTCTGTTACATCTCCTGATTTCGGGACTAGACTGGAGGGGCGATAAGGAAGGTGAAATTAGACTTACCTGCTAATTGTTGTTCCTTGAGGAACTCCAGTCTAGTCCCGTATCCCACCCTAGGATATCCGGTAGCGGAGGGCCTGAAGTGTAGGAATGTTACAGGTAAGCTACGGCAGTTGTATGAAATATTATACTTTCTCCTGCTGGGGTGCGGTCTGGGGGTGTCTTGGGAGAGGTCCCCAATTCTTCCGTAGAGGAAGGGCGGGCCTCGTCATCTGTTAAACACTGGAAATACCGGAAGAGTTAGTTATGTATATTGTTGTTTCCGCTAAGTACAGATTGTTTAGTAGGTTCGATATATGTTACATGTATAGTGTTTGGTTGGTTACTTGTTGCTCTGGAGAGCCTGCTTTGTCAATAGGTTACTGGAGTGTGAAAGAGGGGTCTCTACTTATGTACCCGTGACATCACAGAAATGAAGTTTCTCAGTCTCCAAGCTGCTGTGAGAGGTTGACAACTCCTGATTTCGGGACTAGACTGGAGTTCCTCAAGGAACAACAATTAGCAGGTAAGTCTAATTTCACCTTAATTGGCACATCCCTGTTGCGGTATCATACAGAACTAAGGAGATCCTAGATTCTCTAAGTGAGAACTATCGCAGCAACTGGTAACTGAACCCTCCTGTGAAAGGGCCATACTGGGCCTTTGTAGGACACTGATAGCGGGTCAGGACACAAACCCCTATGGAGCCAGGCGGAGGGTTAAAGGAAAATGATTTATTTACAGGGATTTCACAGCAGTGGTAACAGAGAGACAGTTCTCCCCTCCCCCAAAGTTCCTTTACGCTGGGCTTCACAGCGGTAGCAGAGAAACAGTTCTCCCCTTTCCCAAAGTTCTTTCACTCTGGGCTTCACAGCAGTAGCACCACAAGCCTGCTCACCAGTGTGGAAACACCCTGGCTCCTATCTTCCCTTAGGATCTCCTTAGAGGTAGGTGGTCACTGCGTACTCTGGAACACCTCTGGCTCTTTGTCTCTTCCCTCCCAGTTAAAAGGGTCGTCCCCGGCCACATCCTTCCCAGGTATATTCAGGCTGGGTTCTGGTGCTTAAAGGGGCATGTCCTTAATCTGGCTGGAGGTATATCAGTACGGGGGATGGGGAGCTTTGTGTTTACCAATGGGGAAAATGTTTCTGATGTTATAGTGGGAGATCATCTTGCATCCAGTGATCACCAGATGGTGTGGTTCAATATTAGGACTAAGGCTGATAAAGTCCATTCAAAAGTGAGGGCCTTGGACTTTAGGAAAACTAATACTTCAATACTTCAAGTAATCATCGGGATGGGAATGGCTGAGGGATGTAGAAAAGCAATGGACAAAACTGAAAGGGGATATTTTGAGGGCAACAAACTTTTTTGTTAGGAAAGTAAATAAATGTAAAAGGAAAAGGAGGCCACTATGGTTCTGAAAAGAGGGTGGCTTTCACAAATTACAGAGATCACAGAAAGAGAAAAACCAGCATCAGTATTTGGAAAGGCAGAGAAGCTGTTCTTTTATACTGCTTTTCATTGGGTCAAAGCGGTGTACATTTAACGATGGCTATAAAGTTGTTACAATAAACAATGAAAGTAGTCAGGAAAGCAGTGATACAAATAGAAATAAAAATAGCCAATGCAGTAAAATGGGGGAGGGGGGACAAGACACTTTCAAGTATGTTAGTGAGAGGAGGAAGTTCAAAAGTGGTATCGTCAGACTCAAGGGTGAAGGGGAGGAGTATGTAGAAGCTGATGAGGATGAAGCGGAATTGCTTGTTATTTTTGTTCTGGATTCACAAAGAACTAGGAACAGGACCTTGGAAAACACTCACAAATAGGAACAGAAGTGAAGGGAATCTTGAACAATTTTTGAAAGACTGTGTTCATGAGGAACTAGCTAAACTAAAAGTAGACAAAGCGATGGGACTGAATGGGATATGTCAGAGAATATTGAAGTAACTTAAGGAAGTTCTAGTGGCTCCATTGTCTAACCTTTTCAATGCTTGTTTAAAGTTGGGAATGGTTCCAGAGGACTGGAGAAAGGAACTCGTGATCTCTCTACACAAAAGCGGAAGTAAGGATGTGGTTGAGAACTGCAGGCTGGTTAATCTGAACTCTGTGATGAGTAAATTAATGGAAACGCTGCTGAAACCGAGGATAGTGAGGTTTCTGGAGTTGAATGGATTGCAGGATCCAAGACGGCATGGTTTTACTAGAGGCAAGTCTTGTCAGGCAAATCTAATTCATTTCTTTGGACGACCAGAGAGTTGGACCGAGGGAGAGCCCTAGATGTGGTGTACTTAGATTTCAGTGAAGCCTTTGACAGCTTTTCACACAGGCGACTTATAAATAAATTGAGCACCCTAGGAATGGACCCTAAATTGACTAACTGGGTTAGAAATTAGTTGAGTGGGAGACAACAAAGGGTACAGGTAAATGGAGCTCCCTCTGAGGAGAAGGATGTTACCAGTTGTGTGCTGTAAGGATCTGTCCTTGGTCCAATTCTTTTTAACATTTTTGTTAGTGATATTGCAGAAGGGCTGTCTGGTAAGGCTTGCCTCTTTGCAAATGATACCAAGATCTGCAATAGAGTAGATACCCAGGAGGGAGTAGGTAACATGAGGGATTTAGCTAAGCTTGTTGAGAATTTGGCAGCTGAGATTTAACACTAAAAAATGCAGGGTCATGCATTTGGTCTGCAAAAATCCAAGGGAGAGGTAGAGTATAGGGAGTGAAGTACTTCTGTCCATGAAAGAAGAGCGGGACCTGGGCGTGTTTTTTTTTCTGATGAACTTAAGGTGGCTAAAGAGGTAGAAATGGTGACGACAAAAGCCAGAAGGATTCTTGGTTGCATAGGGAGAAGAATGGCCAGCAGGAAGGAGGAGGTGATGATGCCTCTGTATAAGTCTTTGGTGAGACCTCATGTGGAGTATTATGTGCAATTCTAGAGACCACACATTCCAAAGGATATAAAAAGGATGGAGTCGATACAGAGAGTGGCTACCAAAACAGTCATTGGGCTTCGTCATAAGGCATATGGGGACAGACGTAAATATCTCAATATGTATACTTTTAGAAGAAAGGCAGGAGAGAGGAGATATGATAGAAATGTTTAAATACCTCTGTGGCATAAATGTATAGGAGGAGAGCCTCTTTCAATTGAAAGAAAGCTCTGCAATGAGAGGGCATAGAATGAAGGTGAAAGGGATAGACTCAGGAGTAATATGTGGACAATATCTAAATTCAAGAAAGCATGGATCTCTAAAGGGAATATAGTAATTTGGTATGGAAGGGTAGACTGAATAGGCCGTATGGTATGTTTGAGTTTCTCTTTATCTCCAGGAATAAGCAGGAAGTCGGTCTTCACATATGGGTGACATTGGCACCGACGAAGTCTGGCGCAGGAACACTCCCCAGTATCCAATAGGAATGCTTTTGGGAGCGTTCCTCCAAACATGCGTGGCTGCCTTCCCTCTCTCCTGGTCTCCTCGGTTTTTTTTTTGTTTTTTTTTCACGGAACCAGCGGGACCCCGTCCCTCTCAGCTGCGTTTGAAGACTTCATTTTTTCTTCAAAGTACCGTCAAAAATACTCCAGTTTGCCTTCCCGTTGACTGCCTTGACTTCCTGTCTATTCCAGTACCCCTTGCTTTAATTGACTTTAGTTTTCTTTAATTTTATTTTCTACTAGTTTTTCCCTTGAGGCCTACGACGTCTTTGGGCACCATTGTCCAATTTGATTTTGCCTCCATTTTATTTTCAAAAACAAGAGAAACCCCGAAGTGGGTTCAAGAAGTGCTCTAAATGTTCCAGTACAATTTCTGTTACTGATGAGCATTCTTGGTGTCTCAAGTGTCTAGGCCCCAACCATTCCTGCCTCTCCTGTCACCACATGACCTCCAGAGGTCGGAAGAACCGAGACAAACACAAGGCTAAGCTGCTTCCATTAGACTCGACTCCTTCAATGCACTCCTCGGGGGCGTCAACTCCGTCAAAGTCTTCCCATGCCTCTAAAACCTCACCGGCAAAGGAAAAGCATCACTTGGCATCACCAGCACTTAAGAAGAAGAAGAAAAAGACGACAATAGTTTTGACATCAAGGTCATCGACTTCCAGGTCGGCATTGGCTTCAGACACTGAGCATCGGCATCGCCATTCTTCACATTCCAATGTGGACAGTCCATCCAAATAACCCTGGCGGAAGGTATCACCCTCCAAAGCTATACAGGGGTTCGGGGAAACCCCTGAGGTCCAATCCTCTGTGGAGCCCCCGATACCAGCATCGAAATTGTGGCCCACACGTATCTGAAGCCTCTCCTCCCCCAGTACCATGTTGACTGTGTTCTCGCTACTGAGCGTAGCATCACTAATCTTTTAGCAATTGTTACACCAATGACTTCAGAGGCTCCGCAGCAAGCACCAATACCGATTCCACCAATACCACCAGAGACCGCAGCCATCGTACTCTGCCACCGGTATCCCCGGCTTCACAGGGCTCGGAGCAGCCGATATCGAAGCCCTCAGAACCATTGGGTCTGATACTCTCAACATCAAAACGAGCATCAGGGGTATTGAACATCTCATAGAGATTATTTTGATTTCTTTCTGGACTCCGATTCAGAAGATGCGTCTGAGGTGGAATTGGTCGTGTCTGATACACCCAGGGATGTTCCGTCAGATCCATTGCCTCCTTATTAACGGAGACTTTCCTGCTTGAAGACACGTCCTTCCAAGATTTCATTAAGAATATGGTGGCAGCTCTCGATGTTTGTGGCGACTGAACTGAACCAAGAGCTGAGGAGCTCGACATACTAGAGTATCCTTCAGCACCAAAGGAGGCTGCCACTCTCCCAGTGCAGAGCATCTTAAACAACTTGATAATTCGTATGTGGGAGGCCCCCATGTTGACCCCTGCAGTAAGTAAGAGGCTTGATACCCTGTACAAGGTTCCTCCCTCTCCAGGCTTTCAAAAGCCACAACTTCCCCACCATTCCATGGTGGTGGAATCCACCATGAGGAGGATCAAAAGTAAAAAATCACTCCTCAGTACCTCCTAGCAGAGAGGGCATGACACTAGATGCATTTGCAAGAAAAGCCTCTAGGTTACTATGCTAGCATCAAGAATTGATTCATACATGCTATACATGAGAATGTTACTCAAGGATGTGTCTAGGGATTTCTCAGAATTCAACTCCTTATTACCCCCTGGCAAACAGGCTGCTCACCAGGTCTTGGTTACCCATGCCCAAAACACATCAAAATTCTTAACAAGGGGTGCTTTTGAGGCTAACAGCAGTTCTGCTGCAGCTTGCATAGATGCCAGAAGAATAGCATGGCTCCAAGTGTCTGACCTGGAACAGTGGGTCCAGGATAAATTGATAAACATACTCTATAATGGTGAAAACCTCTTTGGTCAGAGGTGGAGAGAAAAGACCGGAGAGATTGAAACAGACAACCTCACCATGTAGAGGCTGTCGAGGAGAACTGCAGACCCTTCCAAAAAAGAAGACTATCACTAAAAAGCCATTCTTCCCTAAAAAAGAAGACATTTTTTCCTTCATATCAGGCCTATGCTACCTACGCTGGTCCACAACAGCAGTAGAAACGGGTCAAAAGCAGATCAGGAAACCCAAGGTTTCCAAACCTCATCCCGCACCAGCATGTTTGCAACAACCTCAGCATGTTTGACTCTTTCAAAAGGAGCATGGCCAATTTTCCCATTGTTCTTCCTCCTCCTCCCAGGATCCCAGGGAGGCCAGTGCATTTCGCACACCGTTATGTAAGTATCACCTCTGAGCCCTAGATCCTACATTTAGTCTCTCAGGCCCTACAACTAAACTAAACTAAACACATTTCCGGCTTTTATAACCCTTTTAAACACGCATGCGCTAGCGTTTTTTTTTTTTGAGTTCCTAAGCCCGAAAGAGTGACACGCATTTGCAGCCTTTCTTCGGTGCTTTTCAAGACTGGTAGAACTACCTTTCAATCTTTTCAGTTTATACTTTTAGGCTTTAAACAGGCATTTTTTAATATTCTTGGGTCGTTTTAGTTTTTTCAAAATGTGCACAAGTTAGCGTTCTTTTGTATTTCTGCACCTATACAGCAGTACCTACGGCGGTTTTTATAATTTATTTATTTATTTAGCTGTATTTATATTCCGCTTTTCACCGGGTCAAAGCGGTCAATTGGGGGATACATTTAACACGAGGGGATATGACACACATACGTTAATACTTACAGGGAACATGGGCAATGGAGGGTTAAGTGGCTTGCCCAAGACCACAAGGAGTGCCTATAGGACTAGAAATCCCAGTCCCTCCGGCCTGAGATTGCTGTCCCCAGGTGGGACTTGAACCCCTGCCCTCCGACCTGAAGTACCTTGTCCTAACCACTAGACCACTCCTCCCTGGGTAGCATTGTATCTTAACTTCTTTTATTTAAGTATTCTTTTAGAAGTATTTGATTCATTGCCGCTCACTATTGATTCGTTATTTATAGCCATTTCTGGGCTTTTCCGGTAGCATGGTGAGCTGAGCGGGTGGCAGCCCTCTTAGCTCCGAGGCTCTTTCTCCCCTTTCGCCCTTTAATTTTCGTGTGATAGCCTCGAATCCGATCGGAACAGCAGGGGACCTATTCTAACAGCACGGGGCTGTGTACCGGTGGCTGCGGAGCCTGGGGAGTGCTTGTATGGCGACAAAATCCTCCCGCCGCGAGAAGCCACGTGGAGGTGCTGGTAAAATGGCGGAGGGGGCCCAGGAAGGTCCGACAACTGAAGCTGTGCCAACGATGGTGGAGGAAGTGTCCAAGGCGGTGGTGGTCGCCTTAGAAGATCGCTTGGGCGTGCTGGCAACGCAAATTGCGGCAGTGGCACAAGCGGTGGCGGAATTCGCTGGCCGCGTGGAACGGGCCGAGACACGCATTGGCGCCCTGGAAGATCTCCAAGTGAGAGATGAAAATCGGCTTAAGCGGTTGGAGGAGACCCTGGCCAAGCAACAAGATAAGATCGAAGACCTGGAGAATCGCAGCCGGCGCAACAACCTGCGTTTTATTGGTATTGCTGAGACGGTGTTGGAGAAGGACCTGCGCGGTTTCTTGGAAAAATGGATCCCGGATCATCTGCCTCTGGAGGGCGAAGTGGGGCCTATTGTGCTGGAGCGTGCGCACCGGTTGGGGGCTTCCCGGGCCGGAGACAACAGGCCGCGAGCTGTCATCGCCCGGTTCTTGAATGCAGCGCAGAAAGAGGGGGTGCTGCAAGCTTCCCGCCTTTATCGGCGTTCGGGACCCACTGCCAATAGAGTGCTTATTTTTCAAGATTACTCTGCCGGAGTAGCACTGCGCCGCAAAGCCTACAGGGAAGCATGTGGCCGTTTGGTGGAAAGGGGTATTCGTTTTACTCTGGCGTACCCGGCTACCCTCAGAGTGGACTCCGAGACTGGCCGCCGGGTCTTCTCCTCACCACAAGAAGCCATGGATTTCTGCAACGGCCTTGGATGAGGCGACAGGTCTGGGCTTACAGTGACTGCTCCGTACTGTTTGGGGGTGTTGGCCCTCTGAGGCCTGGTGCGGACTGAGTTTCTTCTTCCTCTCCATGGGACTTAGCCCCCGATGCACCTGCTTCAGTGAAGGCCCGATTGGATTTCTTCGGGCTCTCATGTGGCTCTTCTATGGACTGGCTCGTGGGAATTTGGGCTACCTACAGTGTGCTGCTTTTACTATCCCTATGATAGGGCTTCGGGTAGCCCTCCTGTTGGAGTATCTCTCATGCTGAGCTGTCGGGTCTTGTGGGAGCCCTAGACCTTTGTTAAATACCTATGTTAATCAGTATTTGTTTTCTTAATATTATTTGCACGGCTTCTGTTAATCGTCTTGTTATTACCTGTATGTCACATCCTGGATTTTTATTTATCCCCTTTTTATTTTTATTTTTTATCCTTTTTTTCTCTTTTTTGTTTAGCTTTTCCTTTTGTTTCTCGTTTACTCCCCTTTCGTAGTACTGTAGCCGGCTGCTGAGTGTGACGCGGCGGACTTGGCGGCGGAATGGCTGAGACTGTGGCAGATGGACGGGGCTGCTACGTGTTTCTCCCTCTTCTTCTCTTTTTTCCCTATTTTCTTTCTCCTCTCTCTGGGCTGCGAATAAGCCGGGGGGTAATGTTTTGTTTGTATTTAAGGATTGCCTGTAACACTTTGTACATTGGTTTAAATAATGTTCTCTGTACTGTATAAATAAGGCCGTCTGTACTGCAGGATCTGGTTTTTAGAGACTGCAGGGTCCGGTTAGCCGTTCGGTGCTTAGGCTGGACCACGGAGGGGGGTCTTGTGGAGTTGACTCTCTTTTCTCTATTTTTTGTTAGCGCACCCCCTTCCTCCTCCCCCTTTTATTTTACTGGTTCTTTGTCCCGTGGGCTTCCTCCGTTACCCCCACCCTCTCCCCTTCTTATTTCTCTTTTGGGTTCTACTATTTCATGGGGGGTGGGGGGGCGGGGGGGAAATGTGGAGCGGGACCCAGCACGGGGGGGGGGGCGGGGCGCCGGGGGGGGAGTCCCTTTTGTTCTTTTGTGGGTCTGGGTTTGGCATTGGGTAGGCCGGGAGGCGGGGTCCTAGACTGCTTGTAGGGAGGGTAGGCTAGACAGTGGGCGGGTGACGTTCTGAGTGCGAGTGAGCGTGAGTGTGAGTATGGGGCGTGCCTGTGTGGGGGTTGGCCATTGCCTGCGCAGTCTGGGATCTGCTTGTTGACTGGGTGGGGGGGGAGGGGCCTTGCACGCAATGGAAGTCGTGGTGGTGCCAGCCTGGGTTGACTGGCAGGGGGAAGAAGCGGTGGTGGTGGAGGGGGGGGTGGGAGGGTGGGGCTGGGGGGGGAGGGGGCGGGGGGGATTAGGATTAGGGTTAGGAATGGGGTTAATACAGAGGGGTGACAGCGATACTGGATGTCGGTGGGGATTACATGTCTGTGTGTGGCTGGGTTGGTATGCGTGTTGGTGGAGTGTGGTTGAGTGTTGGCCGTTTCGACGGTGGCTGCGGCAGCTTTGGCTGGAGTGGATGTGGACGGAGGGGGAGGCCCCAGGCTGGGGGGGTCTCCATTTCCTCGATGGGCAGGTTGTCCTTTTTTGGTGGCTCGCTTGGAGTATAGATGCTGGATAGTGCTGTCCGATTTGCGACTTGTAATGTTTGTGGACTCGGCTCTCCCATTAAACGTTATAAGGTGATGCAGCATTTGCAGCGTCATCGTCTTAGTGTGATCCTGTTACAGGAGACACATCAGTCGGCGGCGGAACATGCTAAATTATGCCGGGGACCTATCTCTCATGTTTATGGGGCCCCAACTTTAGGTAGGAGGAGAGGAGTGGCCATTTTGTTTGCCAAATCAGTTGCCTGGGTCGAGGAGCATGTTGCTGCGGACCCGGAAGGCCGCTATGTCTGTGTCTGGGGGACGCTCAGTGGGGTGAAGGTGGCTATCTGTTCGGTATATGGGCCCAATGGATACGAAGCTGGTTTCTACCGAGATCTGGCCAATATTTTGGAGGATACTGGGGGCTACCAGGTAGTGATGGGCGGGGATCTCAATGAGGTGCTAGATAACGCTCTTGACCGCTCCGGCGGAGGGGGGGGGCGGGAGTTCGAGAGCTCGTAAACGGCTGTGGGGGCTCTGTGAGGCGTATCGACTGTTGGATGTTTGGAGGGTCCTACACCCAGGGGAGCGAGATTATACTCATATGTCCCGGGCCCATGGGACGTGGTCCCGTATTGATTACTTTTTGATCTCGGAGGCCCTGTTTGGGCGGGTGGAGGCGTCGACGATTGGGTCTTCTGTTCTCTCTGACCATGCGCTGGTCGCGCTGGAGCTTCGTAATCCTGGCCCCGCCGGTACACGGCTTTGGAGATATCCGTTGGACCTCAGCGGAGATGCTCAGTTTGAGGCTCACATACGGAAGCGTTGGGAGGAATATCTGGCCGTTAATGACACGCCGGAGGTTTCCCCCACTCTTCTTTGGGAAGCTGGCAAGGCGGTTATGCGTGGGGAGATTATTAGCTACCATGGTCAGAAGCGTAAGCGCTTGAACCAACAGATTCTGCTTTTGGAGAGAGCCCTGACCAAAGCTCGGAGGAGGGTAGCCGCGGATAAATCTGCGGTGAATCAACGCATATTGCGGGATCTTCAGTTGGAATTGGAAACGTTACTTCATCGCCGAGCACAGAAATCATTGCTGTATTATCGTTTTAAGCTTTATTGTTACGGTAATAAGGCTGGTAAGTTGATGTCGGCTCTGGTGCGCCCTGGGGTGGGTGCCCGGCATATTGGAGCCATTAAACGGCCGGATGGGGTCATTCAGAGAGACAGGAAGGCGATCGAAGCTGTGTTCATTGACTTTTATCGGCGCCTTTATGCGAACGAGGGGGATCGGGAGGAGGAGGGTCGGGATTTTTTGGATGGCTGTGTCTTGCCGCGGCTCACTGCTGATCAACTGTTGCTTCTTAATAGGCCTCTCACGGGGAGGGAGGTTCAGGAGGGCATTAAGCATTTGAAAAATGGCAAAGCGCCGGGGGCCGATGGTTTTCGCGGAGAATTTTATAAGATTCTGGGGGTCGCCTTGGTGGTCCCCTTGGTGGGATATTATGAGGATTTGGTGCAGCGAGGACACTTCCCGTTTGAGGCGAATAAAGCCATCGTACTGTTTTACCTAAACCTGGGAGGGATCCGCTTTTGCCGGGCTCCTACCGACCAATTTCGCTTCTTAACGTCGATATTAAACTTTTTGCTAAGATTATGGCGGATCGACTGGTCCCTTTGTTGCCAACTTTGATCCACCCTAATCAGGTGGGCTTTGTTAGGGGTCGACAGGTGTCCCAAAACCTACAGCGGATTCTGCTTTCCATGTGTGCCGAGCGTGTCCGGAGCCAGGGTTCTTTACTTATAAGCTTCAATGCTGAAAAAGCGTTCGATCGGGTCCAGTGGGGTTTTATGTACCAAGTTCTTGAGGTGATGGGTTTTGCCGGTTTTTTTGTGGACGTGGTCCGGCTGTTGTATGCTGCCCCACTTGGGGCCCTCTTGGTGAACGGCGCGGTGACGGCAGACTTTGCAATCCAGAAGGGGACCCGGCAGGGATGCCCGTTGTCCCCACTCCTATTTGTCCTTACATTGGAACCTCTTCTGCATAAGATCCGAGTGGCTATGCCATTTCAGGGGATTCCCATGGGACGGGAGGAGTTCCGTGTGGCTGCGTTCGCGGATGATTTGCTTGTGCACCTGGGCGACCCGCGTGTTGGGCTCCCTTATCTTTTACAGCTAATCAGGGAGTATGGGCTGGTCTCGGGGTTCCAGCTTAATCTGGATAAATCGGAGGCGTTGCCACTAGGGGCTGAGGTGGGACGAGCCTGGCCGGACGACTTCCCTTTGCGTTGGGCGGTTGGTTTTTTCAAATATCTGGGGGTTTATTTGCCGGCGGATCTTGGGGACCTCTACAGTCTGAACGTTGACAGGGTATTTACGTCCATCTCGTCGGTGGTGGACAAATGGCGGGACTTACCGTTGTCTCTGGGAGGGCGAGTAGCACTGTGTAAGATGACGCTTTTTCCTAAACTTCTCTATTTGCTTCAGACGCTGCCGTTGTTTCTTAAACGCTCCGACATTCGTCGTTTCGATCGGGTATTTAATCGGCTGCTTTGGCGGGGGAGGAGACCTCGGGTACGTTTGAGTGTACTCAGTCAGCCTCGTGCGTTGGGAGGCTTAGGCTTTCCTGACGTGCGGCGGTATAACATTGCATGTTTGTTGCGGTGTGTGCGTGACTGGTTATGGGACTTTGAGGACTACTCCCCGGTGGGAGCACTTGCGGCTGTGGTCTCTCCGTTGCACTTGAGATATCTCTTACATGCTAAAACAATCCGCGGCCTGGGGGGTCCTCCTCTTCTTAGGCGCGTTCTCCTCGACCCGGTTAGATGGGCCTGGCGGTACTTTTGTACGGGTCGCCGCTTGACGGCGGCGTCCACCCCGTATCTTCCTATTTGTGGCAATGAGGATTTTGCTCCGGGTGTGGGGAGCTCGCCTTTCATGGGCTGGAGCCGCATGGGGATTATCAATTTGGAGCATGTGCTGACCCCGGAAGGGGGGATGGTTGACTTTTCTACTATGTGTCAGCAGTATCCATTGGGTCCAACTGATGCGTTTCGTTACGCCCAGATTCGTAGTTATGTCTGTACAGTCCCCCAGGCATCTCGGACAGGGGACGTGAGCACGGTGGTTGAGGTGGCGTTGTTGGGGGGTGAACATGGTATGCGGGTGTCGGGGTTATATAAGATGCTCTGGGAGGAGGTCCCCCCCAGGACTTGGCGTCCTTGGTGTCCGCATTGGCTATCGACTTAGGGGAGGCGGTGTGTGCCGACGAGCTTCTGCAAGGGCTGGCAAACATTACCTAATTGAGTATTCTGGTCTCCCATCGTGACGCCCAGTATAAACTTCTGCGCCGGCTCTACTTCACCCCTCTCAGGGCGTGGCGGGCGGGGGTGGGGGACGACCATCGATGCCCTAGATGTGGTGAACCCAAGGCCACGCTGGGCCATATGTTCTGGAGTTGCCGGGCCGTTCAGGTGTTTTGGGAGAAGGTGCGCTCTTATCTGTCTGCATGTTTTCGACAGAACGTGCGATGGACTGCTAAGAATGTGGTGCTGGATGTTTGGGTCCCAGAATGGTTGGATAATTTGGGGGCTGTGCGCTGGAAATGGGTGCGTTTGGTGTTGGTGACCGCACGAGTGACTGTGTTGCAGCAGTGGCTTGATTTTAAGGGCCCCCAGTATGGTCTCTGGCGCATTCATCTTCATAAGCTTCTGCTCATGGAGCAGCTTTGGGCCCAGGGGACTGAGCAGTGGTGGCAGAGGTTCCTGGAGGGCTGGGGACCCCACTTGCACTTGCTTCCCTGGCGAGTGCGCAGTAGGATAATGAGGAGGCCCTAGGGGCCGTGAAGGAGGGGAGGGCTGCATATTCACTCTCCAGCATATCCACTATCCAACCTTTGTGTCAGATCGGCCGGACCGGCGGGTCAGCTTGGTGTTTTCAATCCCTCTGTTGCCCAGGGTAGGCTGGGGAGGAGGGGGTGTGTGGGGGGGGGAGGGGGGGTGTGGGGGGGGGGAGGGGGGTGGGATTGGGGTGAGAAGGCGGGGAGGCAATGGCCCATCAATGCGATCTGGTCTTTGCCGGCGGGCTTGGGAGCAGAGTCAACCCCAAGCCTGACTGGCCTCTTGAGGGGACGTATTATCCCCTTCTGGGGAACGGGGCGTTGAGGGGGTAGCTTGGTATCTCTTACTATCTATATGTCTCTATATGTAAATATGGGTATATATACAACTTTCCTTATGTCTTTAGCGGAGGGTGGGGGGACTTGGGACTGGGGCTCCTATGGGGGGGTCTTACTGAACATTTGGGGATTCTGCACCTTGTTACTGTTGGTGATTTGTATATCTTTGTGTTTTGGATTGTACTGGTTGGCCTTGATTTAGGCTTTGTGTTCCAACATTTCCTTGTGCTGGTTGTATTTTCTGTATCTGTTATGGTGCTGTATTTGCTGGTTCTTTTGAATAAAAAACAGATTCACCATAGCCATTTCTGATAAGATTCTGCAATTCATATATAAGAACCAATCCTTTCAGGAGGATACTCTGTACAATGATTCATCCATTTTATATCCTGTCCCAGCTCTTTCGCCGGCATTTTACAAATTGGCCCTAATAGGCCCGCATCTTATATTTGTTAATGTGTTTGGTTTGTGGTTTTAATTACGTTGTTCAATAGCGAGCTCATGGGCCTTCTGGAGTAGGTTCCCTTTTTAGCTTCCTTATGCGAACTGTTAAGCTATGATCATTCATAGGCAATTATGTTTTTAGCGTATGCTTTGATCACATGGTTGATTAATGAAAGTTTTCCTTTTGATATGCATGGATAATTTATTTGATCTTGGATTCATTTTTCTAAATTTTGATTTATAATAGGTTTTCTTTTGTCCCCTTCAAGTATATTGTTGAGCTATCATTTACAGGACATTAAGCTTTTAGCGTATGTTATGTTTACACGGTTGATAGATGAGATACTTACCCATTAGAGCATTGCACTCCTTTACCACAATGGATATTTTATCTGACCTGGGACATTCTTTTATGGTGGATAATCAGATTGACTTTGGACATTTTTTCTAAATTTGCGCTCTCTTTTACAGAAGAGTTTTTATTTCTAATATTAGTGGCTTCAATCACACATTCATGTGTATTGTGAAGTCAGTGACCACCACACACCAATCAGGTAATGTCTACCTTTTTATTTTTACACTCACTCCTTTTTTTTTTTAATTCTTTATTTTCGTTTTGCAACAACAAAGGAAAGGAAGACATACAACTAAGAGACAAATACATACATGTAATGTGATACATACACCAAAGCAAACCCCCAACACCCCCCTCCCCCCTGCTTCTTCTCTTGAAAACTAAAACATTCTCGAAGCGGGCGTGTACTGACATTATTGTGTTACAAAACCTGACAGCGATCTGAAACATTATTATGTTACAAAACCTTACAGCGATCTGAAACATGATGAGTGTACATTAAACACATGTCGAAGCAATGAGCAGATGGTACATGATCATTGAGCATCTGCCATTTAGACAAGCAAGAATGAAATTGGGTATGGAAAATAGCTCTCCGAGATATCTGCTCATATTTACTATATAAGCAGACAAGGTTCCACTATTCATTGACAGCAAGTCGAGAGCTATCCCTCCAAGTCCCCGTAATCAAACATATGGCTATACCCAGCATGAAATCAGGAGAAAGCGACCCTTCTTAGGAAGAGAGGGGACCCCCGCCACTGAGCGGAGTCCCACAGTCGTCCAAGAAAGAGGCTCGTGAAGGTACAAGATAAAGGAAATACGACCCCAGACCCGCCCCCAGCAAACCTGTAGTTAAGGACATTTACAAGAACGTGAACGAGGGTTCCCACATCAGTATAGTAAGACCTACACAGGCCCTGGCAGTTGTGTTCCATTTGACTATTTTCCTGGAATATAAGAACATCTATGTGCAAAAGGACGAGAGTTGAGTTTGGATAGCTAAAGCAGATCGGGAATCCGCATTGTGTTGCTCCAGAAAACGCTCCAATGCACAGGGGTTAAAGTGGTTTGCGGTTAGCAAGCCCAGGCTTGTTGGATTCTACAAGTGGCAGTATCTGTACCCTGACATAATAGTTTATAAAAGTTAGAGGCTACTCCATGTGTACTACTAATAGAGTGAATTAGTTCTAATAGCCCATCCTTAGTAGGGACAGAGGGCGGCATGATTGGAGCACTTTTGAGGCAGCATGTAAGCTGCATCAATTGAAAATAATGTTTCGCTAGGAACGCTAATCCCCTGTATAGATCAGAAAAGGTTTTCCAACGAGCTGCAGAAAGAGCTGTTGGGGTGTCCTGATCCCCCTGGAGTACCAGGGTCTGGAAATAATCATACATGGCTGCTCGAATTTCAAACCGAAACTCTGGCTGAGTTAATAGGGCTCTATCAAAGAACCAGGCCCCCGGATTCCCTTGAAGTGCAGTAGTATGGTAGTGAAAGGAAATAGCAGCATGATCTGAAATATACTGGGAGTGAATCTTTGCAGCGTCCACCTGGGGAACTAACAGTGTTGATATTAGAAAGAGATCTATGCGAAACTGGGATTTGTGAGGGGAAGAGAAAAAGGTAAAGTCTAGCTCATTGGGGTGTAGTGGCCTCCGTAGATCGACTAGAACAATATCTTTGATCATAGAGGTAAGCGCGATATGACTCTTGGGGGGACCACTTATCCTGGGCGACTATTTGTCAATCAGAGGATCAAGAACTGAATTGAAATCCCCCCCACTATCAATGAAGAATTAGCAGAGGCCTGCGCAGCCTGAGCAGTAATAGCAACAGGGCAGGGTCATCCAGATTAGGAGCATGAAGGCATATACATGTAATTTTAAAGTTACCCATCTTGAGGTGAACTCTGGGCCATCTACCCGCTGTGTCTAAGCAAGTCGCAGCAATAGTAGCATGCAGAGATTTCCTATCCAATATAGCAACCCCACATTTCCTAGAAACAGCTGGGGAGTAGGCGGCCACCATGTAAGGTTTAATATTGAGGTGGAAAGTTTCCTTCGAATTGAAATGTGTTTCTTGGAGGAAAATCAGGTCCGCAGCCTCATGACTTAGATAGCTTAGGAGTTTCCTCCGTTTTATCAGATTATTGATTCCTTGTACGTTCAATGAAAAAATCTTACATGGTGCCATCAGTCGATACTAGACATTTTAGGTAAGAGCGCTTGAAAACTTACAACATAATCAGAATCTGTACAATAATGACATAAGCACCAAGTATGCTGGCTAATACACCATATTGAAAAGTATGTACCAAAGTAACCTAGAGAAGAAGCAAACCCCCAATGAATATGGCGACCAGATGTCTGCGGGAGGAGGCCCTAGAGAGGAAGATAAAGACATAATAAAAGAAAAGAAATACCAGAGTCCATAAGAAACACTGTCTCTGATACTCGTCGAGGCTACTATGGGTAGATGGAGTCGGGTCCCAGATATCTTCAAAATAAGGCGACAGACCTCCCTCGACAGACTCTTCGCTGAGCCGCGGTAAATCCAATATGGCAGGCACAGCGGATATGAGAGTACTGGCGGGAATATTCTGGAAATCAGCGCATCAAGTCGGCTTCTTTAGAGTCCAAAAACTCCGCTAGTAGATCAGGGTCCTCAAATGTTCTTGTCTGATTGTGAAGCGTGACTCGGAGCTTGGCCGGGTACATCAGGCCATAGCGTGCTTGTAATTGTTGAAGCCTCGGCCGAAATTCCAGAAAGCGCTTTCGGCGGTCGACCGTGGGTTTAGCCAAGTCAGGATAGAAGGAGACCTTGTGGCTCTCAAACTCCATATGGCCCTTTGCCCGGGAGGCACTGAGAATTTGTTCCACATGTTGATATCTCAAAAGTCGAAAGATGATAGGCCGCGGGGTCTTCCTGTTGAGCGTTATGTTTGTGGGTACACGATAAGCGCGATCGATCTCCAATTCTTTGGTAAAGGTGATTTGGAGCAGGGAAGGGAGGATTTTACTTAAAAACTCCTTCATGTCACCCAATTCCGCTCCCTCCGGTATGCCCACGAGTCGTAGGTTGTTGCGGCGCGCTCTATTGTTGCCGTCTTCCACTTCTTTCTGCAAGGCCCGCACCTGACGTTCAACTTTGTCAAGTTTGGACAGCCGGACCGCATGGGAGTCTAATATACTCTCCATTTTGTCCTGACGCGAAGAGAGCCCCTCTAGCCTGCCTTGCAGTACACCAAGATCTTCCCTCAGCGCTCGAAGTGCTTCACCGTTTGACTGCACGAGGTCCTTAACCCCTCTAATTTCTGCGAGGATTTCCTGCTGCATTTCGGGGCCCTCGCGCAAAGCCAGCCCCTTCTGCGGGGACGGGGGTTCAGTTTTGGAGCGTTTACCGTGAGAAGCCGCTGGAGAGCCAAATTCCAGGCGCGTAGGTTTGGTCCCCGCCATCTCACCAATGTGCCCCGGCAAGATCAGAGCAGAAATTCAAGTTTGTCCGGTGTTAATTCAGGATTCTGAGTAGGCCTCTCGGGAGCCTCAGCGTTATGCGACCATCCCGCTGGACATCGGGCTCCGCCCCCCACACTCACTCCTTCTTAACTTGTCCTCCTCATTCCTCTAGCTTCTCTTTTATATGTATTCTTATGGTGTACAAACTGACCATTTGTCCTTCTCATTTCTTTTTTTTGGTCCTTCTGTTTAAATTTTAACTGTATTTTTAATTGTTTTAGTGTTTCATATTTTGATTTTATGTGGTTATATTTTTTAAGATATTTGAAATATGCATGTATTGAATTTGCGTTTTACTTAAGACCTATTATGTTCATGGTATGGTGTGATGATATAGTTTTTAATGTGTTGATCTTTGATCTATTAATGTTTATAATATTTATTGTTTTAGCCTTTCCTATTTTAATTGCGCTTATTTATATTTTCATGTTTTATATGTTTTTTTAGTGTGCCCTGATAACCTCTGATGAAGTACTACACGAAACACGGTCCTGTGTTGGGTTAGGCCACCCATTGATTGTCTAATAAAGGTGTTGTGTGTGAACCTGCCACTCTTTTGTTTCTGTTTCTGTTCAGCCGCGAGTGGCTGTTGCTGTTTTCCTGTTGGCTCTATAAACACATCCTCCCACCCAGACTACAGAAGATTCCTCAGGTTTATCTTTCAGGGAAACCACTATCGGTACAGAGTCCTCCCTTTCGGACTCGCTTCAGCGCCCAGAGTATTCACAAAGTGCTTAGCTGTTGTAGTGGCCTACCTATGAACCTAGGGCATCTTTCTATTCCTCTACTTAGACGACTGGCTGTTAAGGGCAGACTCCGCTTCAGCAGTCGCTTCTACCCTTATTCAAACCATATACAGTGCCTTGCAAAAGTATTCACCCTCTTGGGTTTTGTCCTGTTCTGTTGCATTTCGTACAACCTGGAATGAAAATGATGGTTCATTTGAATGCTAGGTAATAGACCTAACAATATAGACCAAATTGGTGAAGTGGAATGACAATGAAATACCTTGTATATATCATAAAAAAAAAGTCAAAACTGGAAAGTTGTGAGTACATATTTATTCATCCCTTTTTCTATGAAACCCCTAAATAAGATCTGGTCCAACCAATTAACCGCAAAACTCTCATAATTCATTGATTAGGGTCCACCTGTGTGCAGTCTGTATCACGTGATCAGTCACATGATGCCTATATAAATATTCCTGTTCTGAAAGGCCCCTGATTCTGCAACACCACTAAGCAAACAACATGAATACCAAGCGCACTCCAAACAGATCAGAGGCAAAGTTATGGAGAAGAATAGATCAGGATTGGGTTATAAAAAAAAAAATAAAAAATCCCAAATTCTGAATATCCCACGGAGCAACATTAAATCCATTATAACAAAATGGAAAGAATATGGCACCACTACATACCTACACGACTATTTTAGGTCTATTTTTCAGAGGGTTATAAATCCGTATTACAACAAGTGCCCTCAAAAATTGACGAGAAATTTAGCTAGATAGGTTATTTACTGTAATGTCACCTCCTACAATCCTACTAACTTTCTATGCGCTTTTTTTCGTTTTTTCCTGGCCGCGCGTTCTTTTGCACGTTAGAGAAAAGTTTTAGTATGGTAAAGCCTTGATGATACAGAGAGCAAGAAACCGCGTTCCATTCCAAAATCGTGCTGTGATGTAATTTATTCCCCCTGAGGAAGAAAACGAAACGCATGTTTGCGGTACCCATTTGGTGGCGTCGGGGAGATTAATCACCAACCAATTGAAAAGATAAGCACAATCTTATACTAAATAACAACGTGAATAAATATATATTGGTAATGATTGAAGAAAACGTCTAGTAGGGAGTGTTGAAAAACTACAATTCTTCAACGAATAGATAAGTGCTGCAAAGGTCATTGATGCGTGAAGGTATGCCGCTTTTGATTTATGCAAAAAGCGCTGCCAGTGTTAGTCTGAGACCTGTACTTTATCTGTTTTGACATCTATAGAGATTGGAGCCTCAGTGAAAATTTTAAGTAAGTGTACAAAAAGAAAAGATAAAAAGGAAAAAACGAAAAAAAGCGCATAGAAAGAAAGTTAGTAGGATTGTAGGAGGTGACATTACAGTAAATAACCTATCTAGCTAAATTTCTCGTCAATTTTTGAGGGCACTTGTTGTAATACGGACCACTACATACCTGACAAGAGAAGGCTGCCCACCAAAACTCACAGACGGGGCAAGGAGGGCATTAATCAGAGATGCGACAAAGACACCAAGGATAACACTGAAGGAGCTGCAAAGTTGCACAGCGGAGATGAGTATCTGTTCATAAAACCACTTAAAGCCATACACGCCACAGAGTGGGGCTTTATGGAAGAGTGGCCAGGAAAAAAGCCATTGCTTTAAGAAATAAATAAAAAAAACATGTTTGGAGTTTGCACAACAGCATGTGGCGGACCCCCCCCCCCCCCCCCAAAACACATGGAAGAAGGTTCTCTGACAAAAATTAACCTTTTGGACCATCATGGGAAACGCCCATGTGTGGCGCAAACCTAACACTTCCCATCACCCCGCAAACAACATTCCAACAGTGAAACATGGTGGTGACAGCATCATGCTGTGGGATGTTTTTCATCGGCAGGGACAGCCAAACTGGTCAGGATTGAAGGAACGATGGATGGCACTAAATACAGGGCAGTTCTTCAGGAAAACCTGTTTTAGTCTGCCAGAGATTTGAGACTGGAACAGAGGTTCACCTTCCAGCAGGACAGTGACCCAAAACATATTGCTAAAGCTGGTTTAAAGGGAAGCATTTAAATGTCTTGAAATGGCCTAGTCAAAGCCCAGACCTCAATCCAATTGAGAATCTGTGGCATGACTTGAAGATTGCTGTACACCAATGCAACCCATCTAACTTGAAGGAGTTGGAACAGTTTTGCCTTGAGGAATGGGTGAAAATCCCAGTGGATGGATGTGCTAAGCTAATAGAGACATACCCCAAGAGACTTGCAGCTGCAATTGCAGCAAATGGTGGCTCTACAACTTATTGACTTTGTGGGGTGAATACATATGCACGGTCCTGATTTTCTTTTTTCTTTTTAATTATTTGTTGTGTCACAATAAAGAATATTTTGCACCTTCAAAGTCATAGGCATGTTGTGTTTATAGTGTTATCCCCCAAAACGCCATTTTAATTCCAGGTTGTAATGCGAGAAAAAGGGACAAACACCGAGGCAATGAATACTTTCACAAGGCACTGTTTGTCCTTCAAGAATTGAGGTTTGTGATAAATTATCCAAAGTCACATCTCAACCCAACCCAGAACCTCGCGTTCATAGGTGCTCGACTGGACATGACAAGGAGTAGAGCGTTCCTCCAAGAGGACAGACATCTCCATCTGATTACCTTAGCCACAAGGTGCAGCAACAACCATCAGTTCCTGCCAGAACATTTCTACACCTTTTAAGATATGTGTTCCACAGTCCATGTCGTACACTATGCTCGCCTCCACATGAGGATCTCACAGTGGGTTCTCTCAGGCTAATGGAATCAGTCCACAGGTCATCTCTCAGACCTGGTCGACATCACCTTGCAGATGAAAACAGATCTACAATGGTGGATCACACCACGGAATCTAATCGAAGATTCACCTTTTCAGAGGTCTGCACTGCAGTTTATCCTAACCACCAATGCATCAAACTAGGCTGGGGAGCCCATCTCACAACGCAGAGCCTTTGGTCAAGAGAGCCTTCCAGATCAATCTTCTGGATCTCAGAGCTGTATCCAATGCCATCAGAATCGTCTCTCCCCAACTCGAGCAGCATTTACTTCTTGTGCAGGCCGACAACCAGGTGGCTATGTTTTATATAAACAAACAAGGAGGGACAGGCTCTCAAGTCCTGTGCAAAGAGGTCTTTTTTTCTGTGGAACTGGGCAATATCCCAGGGTATTCACTTTCACGCAGTCTTCCTCCCAGGAGAACAGAATCAATTAGCCGACAGACTATGCCAGATTCTACTCCTACACGAGTGGATGTTGGATCCTCAGGTAGCCGAACACTTGTTTCAACTCTGGGGGATTCCACTAATAGACCTATTTGCGTCTCCCCTCAATGCCCAACTACCTCTGATCTCCAGGAACAAGCAGGAATGAGTCTTCACATATGGGTATCGTCGGTACCGACAGAGCCTGCGCGGGAACGCTCCCCAGCATCCAAAAGGAAAGCTTTTTGGAGCATCCCACAGCGCCTGCGCGCTGCCTTCCCGCCTCTCCCAACCGCCTCTCTCCAGTTCTTTTTTTCCGCGGAGCCAGCAGGTCGTGTTCCTGTCGCCGCTGAAGAATTTCTTTATTTTATTTCTTTGGTCGCGTGTCTGCCTTCTCGACGCTGGACCGGTACCGCCGGTCTTTTCTTTCTTTCTTCTAAAAAAAAACAAAAACAAACTACTGTTTTTCTCACTTCAGTGCATTTTCTTCTTTGGCCTTAGGCCTAGGAAATTTTTCCTCATGGAAAAGCCCGCCTCTGGGTTTAAAAAATGCACGAAGTGCAGTGGCACTATTTCTCTCACAGACACCCATGAATGGTGTCCAAAATGTTTAGGTCCTGACCACTCCATTGCGGATTGTGAGTCCTGCTCCTTGATGTCTAAAAGAGGTCTACAGAATCGAGCAGCTAAGCGCAGTACCCTGTTTCCCTCGGATGCAGCTTCGGTTGCATCAACGTCTTCCAGGGCTGCTTCTTCCTCACATGGATCTCAGGTAACCAAACTTAAATCCAGCCGGTCCTCGAAGGGTAAATCTCCCTCTAAGTATCGAGATGCCTCCGGGCTTGCCCTCGAGGAATCCGCACTGGCAAAATTACCCCGGCGGGAGGCTCCGGCTTCCAAAGCTTTATCTATGGGGTCACAGGTTGACATCGATGGCTCTGCCTCGACTGATCACCTGTTGCCATGTTCTGGGGTACCGGTGGTTTCCATTGGTACCGACATCCAGACATTGGCTGCGTCGATGGATCAGAATATCCTGACCATGCAGCGTGTCATCACAGCATTCATACAAGCTGCGACGCCTTCGGTACCGCAACAAACTTCGTTGCTGGTACCGACTACGGCACTGGTACCGGTATCGGTTCCGGTGCTGGTACCGATTGCATCAACATCCGCTTCGGTGTCGACTGCAGCGGTGCACTGTTCTGTGATGCCCATCGGTACCGAATTGGTACCGATTACTCCCGATGTCGATACCACCCGGTACGCGTATCGGGCTCTGCAAGAGCATCCAGACAGGCGATACTTCGATTCCTCTGAAGACTCTGATGAATCAGAGGTCTCTGTCGAAGCATCGGTGATCCATCCTCAGGAGCCCTCTTCTCCAAAAAGGAGAATGTCTCCTCCAGAGGACTTGTCTTTTCAAGACTTCATTAGGGAAGTGGCCAAGGGCCTTTCCATCTCAGTGGCCCCTGAGACAGAGCCTAGAGCCAAAAAATTAGATATTTTACAATATCCTAAGGCTCCTAAAGAGGCAGCCACTTTACCAATACATGAGATTCTTTATGATCACATGTTGGTAATATGGGAGACTCCTCTCACCACTTCCCCTCATTCTTGCAGGTTGGACACCATGTATCGTGTTCCTCCTTGTCCTGGCTTCCATAAGACTCAGCTTCCTCACCACTCCATTGTGGTAGAATCTGCTATGAAGAAGATAAAGAGTACAAAAAGGCACTCTTCTGCTCCTCCAGGAAGAGAATGCAGAACCTTAGATGCCTTTGGCAGGATAATTTTCCAGGTCAGTATGCTTGTTGCCAGAATCAACTCCTATAGTCTCTATATGGGGATGTTTCTAAAGGAAGTTACAGATCACCTGCAAACTTTATCTCCTTTTATTTCAGAAGATAAAAGGGGAAGAGTTCCTCACCTGGCTCAAACATGCCCAGGATATTTCCAAATTTTCCAACCGTGCAGCCTTTGACTCTTTTGAAGGTGCCAGCAGAGCCTCGGCTATTGCCATAGGTGCACGCAGAGTTGCTTGGTTACAAGCTTCTGATTTGGAACCCTCGGTTCAAGATGGACTAGGAAATCTTCCTTGTACAGGTGAAAACCTTTTTGGCAAAGATTGGCAAGCAAAGGCCAACCAGATGGATGCTGAAAATTCTGCTTTAGATAGGCTTTCAAAGTCTACTTCTGCTCCTTTTAAAAAAAAAAAAGGTTGTTCAAAAAAGTTTTTTCTTCCCAAAAAAGGGAAATATTATTCTGCTTATGGTCAGCAGTCATCTTCTGCAGGTCGTTTTGCTACAAAGAGACAGCAACAACCGAAACAGGCCAAGCCTAAGGCTGCTAGGACTGCTACGGCCCAACAGCCTCAGCCTCCTCAGGGCCTTTGACTTACAACTAGAGAGCTTAGCCTTTCTGGCTCTAGAACATCCAGAGCCTCTCAGCATTCAAGGAAGGATGGCTGGCTTTGCTCCCAGGTGGGAACAAATCACAGCAGAGCAATGGACCCTCTCCATCATAAGGGAGGGGTACAAGCTTCATTTCTTAAACCATCCACCTCACACCATGGTGAGACAGTTCAATTCTCAGACATCTCTCCTCGACCTTCTGGGTCAGGAGATTGCTACCCTTCTTGCCCAAGGGGCAATAGAAGAAGTACCCCTTCTTCAACAGGGCTCAGGGTTCTACTCCCCCTACTTTCTTATCCCAAAGAAAACTGGGGGCTACAGACCCATATTAGATCTCAGAGAATTGAACAAGTTTCTATGCAAGGAGAAATTCAAGATGATTTCTCTCGGTACTCTCCTTCCATACCTTCAGAGTCAGGATTGGCTTTGCTCTCTAGACCTCAAGGATGCGTACACCCATGTCCTCATCCATCCAACACACAGAAGGTTCCTTCGGTTCCTTTATCAAGGGAAGCACTACCAATACAGGGTGCTTCCTTTCAGTCTGGCCTCTGCACCAAGGGTGTTCACAAAATGCATGGCAGTAGTAGCTGCATTTCAACGCACTCTAGGGATCTTCGTATTCCCATGTCTGGACAACTGGCTCATCCGAGCTCCATCCCAGTCAGAGGCCCGGACGTCTCTAACCTGCACAAGGCGTATCCTTCAGTATCTGGGACTTGTAAT
This sequence comes from Ichthyophis bannanicus, assembly GCA_033557465.1. Taxonomy (NCBI): domain Eukaryota; kingdom Metazoa; phylum Chordata; class Amphibia; order Gymnophiona; family Ichthyophiidae; genus Ichthyophis; species Ichthyophis bannanicus. The sequence continues at coordinate 166,969,365 of CM066039.1, read as the reverse complement.
AAACTTTCCAAAATCCCATCTCACCCCTACTCAGGCTCTAGAGTTCATAGGGGCCTTACTGGATGCCACAACTGCAAGGGCCTATCTTCCGCAGGCCAGTTGCCTACACTTGCTGCAGTTAGCCTCACAAATCCAGTTAAAATCCCATTTATCTGCTCGAGAGATGTTACAACTGTTAGGCCACATGGCATCCACTGTGCATGTGGTTCCTTACGCTCGCCTTCACATGAGGGCAGCTCAGTGGACTCTGTCCACCCAGTGGACCCAGGCATCAGGTTGCCTGTCAGACAAAATAACAACCTCCAGTCGCCTCTTTTGGTCCCTCTAGTGGTGGAAGTCCACTCAAAATCTGTTGCTGGGGTCCCCCTTTCTACAGGTGTTACCCCAAGCAACCCTTACAACAGATGCCTCGCCAAGAGGTTGGGGAGCTCATCTTCAAGATCTCTCCACTCAAGGCATCTGGTCTTTACAGGAGACATCTCTACATATCAACCTCTTAGAGCTCAGAGCAATTTTTCTAGCTCTCTGAGTCTTCCACACCCTGCTCAGCTACAAGACAGTCCTCATCCACACGGACAACCAAGTAGCCATGTTCTACGTGAACAAGCAAGGCGGGACTGGCTCTCTGTCGCCTTGCAACGATGCTCTGAGATTGTGGGCCTTCGCCAGAGAGCATCAAATTCATCTCATGGCAATGTATCTTCCAGGGGTTCAAAACTCTTGGGCAGACAGACTCAGTCGAGTTCTGCTTCCACACGAATGGTCCCTCCATGGGGACCAGATAGCCAGGATCTTCCGAATTTGGGGATCCACGGAAATAGACCTCTTTGCAAGTCCGTGGAATGCCAAACTTCCCCGGTTCTGTTCCAGGATTCCGTGTCAGGAAGTTCAGGCCAGGGATGCCTTCCTCCTTCATTGGGGGCAAGACTTCCTCTATGCCTTTCCACCCATTCCCCTAATTCCCAAGACACTCTTCAAACTTCAGAGAGACAAGGGGTCTATGATCCTCATAGCACCACATTGGCCACGCCAAGTGTGGTACCCTCTACTTCTGCATCTCTCTCAAGCTCCCTCCCTGGACTTGGGATCTGCTCCAGACCTCCTGTCCCAGGAGGAGGGAACATTGTGGCACCGAAATCTCCAGTCTCTTCACCTCAGAGCCTGGTTGCTGAAGGCCTAGACCTTCAAGATTTGCATCTTTCTCAGCAAGTGAAGGATGTCCTTCATGCTTCCAGAAAGCCTTCCACTAGACGTTCCTATGCTTTTAAATGGAAAAGATTTACCATTTGGTGTGCAGAGAAGGGTCTTAACCCTCTTGCAATACCTTTAAATTCTTTACTAGAGTATTTGCTGCATTTATCCCATGCAGGCTTTAAAACGAATTCAGTAAGAGTCCATTTGAGTGCTATTGCAGCATCCCTTAAGCCTCTCAATGGACAGCCTATTTCCTCTCATCCTCTTATTGCAAGATTCATGAGAGGCCTTCTTTTAACTAAACCTCCTTTCAGACCACCACCAGTGGCATGGGATTTGAATTTGGTTCTTGGCCAGCTTATGAAGCCACCCTTTGAACCCTTAGCCACTACCTCCTTGAAATTCCTTTCCTGGAAGGTTATTTTTCTCATTGCAGTCACCTCAGCTCGCCGTATCAGTGAGCTGCAAGCCTTGGTGGCTAATCCTCCTTATACAAGGTTCCATCATGACAAGGTAGTCCTCAGGACTAATCCACACTTTATGCCTAAAGTGGTCTCACCTTTTCATCTGAACCAGGAGGTGTATTTACCTGTCTTTTTTCCAGGACCTCATGCATCAACTGCAGTGAGGAATCTTCATACCCTGGATTGTAAGAGAGGACTTTCTATGTTGCTGTGTTCTTTGTAAGTAAAAAGCAAGTCCTCTCAACTATTTGTTGCTTTTGATCCCTCTCATTTAGGACTTCCAGTTTCTAAGAGAACTCTGTCCAATTGGATTGCTCAGTGTATTTCCTTTGCCTACCAGAGTAAGAACCTTTCTCTGGAAGGCCATGTCACAGCTCACAATGTGAGGGCCATAGCAGCCTCTATGGCTCATCTAAACTCTATGTCCATCGACCAAATCTGTCGAGCGGCCACCTGGGCCTCGGTTCATACCTTTACAGCCCATTACTGCTTGGACAAGGACTCCCGCCGGGATGCCTTGTTTGGTCAGGCTGTTCTCAAACACCTGTTCCATTCCTAATCAACTCCTACCCCCCATCCCTGGTTGCCCGAGATCCATGGGGGTGAGGTGGAGCCCTTATCAGAGACTCACAACCTTTGGGATCTCCCTGGCATCTCTAGCTGGGGAGTCCCCATATGTGAAGACTCATTCCTGCTTGTTCCTGGAGATAGCACAGTTACTTACCTGTAACAGGTGATCTCAGGGAACAGCAGGAATAAGTCTTCACAACACACCCACCTCCCCTAGGAGTTGTATCTCTCTATCTATCTTTCCTTTCCTGTCTCTCTCTCTCTTTGTCTCAGCTTAAAACTCGAACTGGAGAGAGGCGGTTGGGAAAGGCGGGAAGGCAGCGCGCAGGCACTGTGGGATGCTCCCAAAAGCTTTCCTTTTGGACGCTGGGGAGCGTTCCCGCACAGGCTCCGTCCGTACCGACGATACCCATATGTTTAGACTTATTCCTGCTGTTCCCAGAGATCACCTGTTACAGATAAGTAACTGCTTTCTGCTCGAGGATTCCCTCTCCCCTCAGGGAATTGTCAGATGCTTTCCTCATTCACTGGAGTTGAGGGCTTCTTTATGTTTTCCCTCCACTTTCACTCATAGCAAAGACACTCTTCAAACTCCCGACTGAAGGGGAAGAATGATTCTCATTGCTCCATACTGGCCCAGACAACCGTGATTTCCTCTGCTTCTTTAGCTTGTTCAAGCACCTCCCCTCGCCTTGGTTTCTCACAGACTCTTCTCTCCAAGGTGCAGGGCACCCTGTTGCATTCCAACCTCAGACCACTCCGGTTGATGGCCTGGAAGCTGAACGCCTTGTCCTCTCACATTTAAATCTCAAGGAGGATGTTTTGCATGTCCTTTTATCTTCAAGGAAGGATTCAACCAGACGCTCTTTTGCCTTCAAAATGGTTCTCCTTCTGGTGTTTTCGTCCGGCACTGGATCCTTTCACGTGTTCCATCCCGGACTTACTTCAGTGCCTACTACATTTGTCTACTTCTGGTCTTAAGACCAGTTCAGTGAGAGTACATCTATCTGCTATTTCAGCCTCCCATCGTACTCTAGACTGCTGTCCTGTCTCGGCACACCCCTTAGTGGCCAGATTTATGAGGGGTCTTCTCCTAACCAAGCCGCCTTTCCATCCACCTCCCACCATGTGGGATCTCAGTGTAGTCCTTGCACAACTCATGTACAGTCTTTTCAAACCTTTGGGCTCCTCTCCATTGAAATTCCTCACTTGGAAGTTTCTCTTCCTCATAGCAATTAACTTGCAGAGTCTGTGAACTCCAGGCTTTGGTAATCTATGAACCTTATACCACTTTTCATCATAACAGAGTGGTCCTTCGCACACATCCTAAGTTCTTGCCAAAGGTTGTCATTTCCTTTCACTTGAATCAATCGGTCTTGCTATTGATTTGCTTTCCTAGACCCCATTCATCTCCGGCTGAAGCCAAGCTTCATACTCTTGACTGCAAGAGAGCGTTGGTGTTCTATTTAGAACGCACCAAGGACCTTTGCCAATCCTCTTAATTGTTTGACTCTTTTGACCAAAGCCATTTGGGGACACCAGTGTCCAAAAGAACACTTTCTAATTGGTGGGCAGATTGCATATCCTTTGCTTATGCACAAACTGGACTATCCATAACACACCATATTAGAGCTCATAATGTCAGAGCCATGGCAGCTATGATAGCTAACCTTCGCTCAGTTCCTATCTTAGATATCTACCAAGTGGCAACATGGTGGTCTTTGCATACTTTTTCAGCGCACTATTGCCTGGATAAAGATTCCAGAGCTGATGCTCAATTCGAACAAGCAGTTTTGCATAATCTCTTTCAAATTTAGACAATTTGCCCACCGCCCATCCGACTACCCCATGAGAAGTGCGCTAAACGAGCGGAGTCTGTTGGATCCCGACTGCAACTTCCAGCTTTTACTGGGTATCTTCCCTCACTCGGTTGTCTGGGGCTACGGAGTCCCATATGTGAAGATTGACTTCCTGCTTGTTCCTGGAGATAGCGTTGTTACTCACCTCTAACAGGTGATCTCCGGGAACAGCAGGAATCAGTCTTCAAAACCCGCCCACCTCCCCATCAAGTTGTCCCTATTTTTTATTTATTTTTTCTTCCTGGTATATAGATTTTGTTTATTCTTCTCTATACACCTGACTGAGGAGACCAGGAGGGAAGGCAGCCACACATAAGTGGAGGAACGCTCCCAAAAGCATTCCTATTGGATGCTGGGGAGTGATCCTGTGCTGGGCTCTGTCTGTGCCGACGTCGCCCATATGTGAAGACTGATTCCTGCTGTTCCTGGAGATCACCTGTTACAGGTGAGTAACTACGCTTTCTCTGTTTTTAAGAAAGCACTCACAGCATCAGCTGGCTCCACATTGTCAATAGGGAGTGCAGTGGGGCGTGTCAGTTTAGTAAATATGGTTGCAGGCTATTTAAAAATTGCCTTTATTTAATTCCCTTCCTTTTGCTAGCTAGTATTTGTAATCTTGCCTTTAGATTTAAAAAAAGCCTTCATATTTCAGAAAGGTATATACAAGATCACCAGTAGCCTGTTAATATTTGTTCAGCATAAGTTGGTTTTTTTTTATTACACCGTGCAATAGCCTTTACAGCAGAAAGAGTCTAGCTTGTCTCTTTATATAAATCCCCTTCCCCTCTCCTGCTCCCCCTCCCCCCAAAAAATAAAATGATGGCATGGCTTTGTTCCATAAATGAGAATGTATCTTTTTGCCTGTGCCCTTGTGAAACCATTTATTTTCTGTAATGTTATGTGCTTGTGTTTTCTTGGCCTGTTTTAGTTTTGAACTGTAAGATTGAAGAGCTTGGCTGCGCTCTGAAAGAACATTTTAACATTGAGGAGTTTGCTTCCGTCTCATTGCCTGTGCAGGTAAGTGCAGTTAGAGAGTTGATAAGGAACTTTTTATAGCTACTCTTCCAGTTTTGTTGCTTTTTATAACTGAGACCAGTGAACTACAAAAAAAAAAAGTTGGAAAGTATCGAAGTATTGAGCCAATCAGATTTCTTAATTGGCAGGTATACAGGTTTTTCAATTTTTAGCACTAAATGTTTTAAACTGCTTTTTTTTTTGCAGTTGGGACTTGTTACTACTGGGTGGCACTGGTGCTTCCTTGTCACTTGCTAACTGTGTGCAAGGAGGAAAATTTCCGTTGGTTTCATTTTAGTGCACACTAATACAATTCTACCAATAGGTCCTGCAGCTTTTTCACATTCTGGACTCTTTGGCTCCCATCTCTGTTCCCTTAGTTCCGCCTGCATCTCCATCTCCAACCACTTTTGCCTCTTTCCTATTTGATAAAATCTCATCGCTACGTGGATCTTCTTGTTTTGGCTCCCCTTCCCTTTTGTGTTTCTATCACTGTCTCCTCTGCTTGTTCATTCTTCCCCATCCTCTCCATGGCCTTTCTGGAACGTGCATTTCGAACAGTTCTTCCACTTTGGACACCTGGCCAGCCCACCTGCTGTTGTTGTTGTTTTTTAAGTGCCGTCGATTCTGAGTCGACTCATGGTGACCCTCTGGATAGCTATTCTAAAATGTGTTCAGTCTTCAGTCAGGCGGCTCATTGTTGACAGACTGGTACCCATAGCTGCTGTTATTGTATCGATCCATCTCATTGCTGGCCTTCCTCTTTTGTGTTGACCTTCTATCTTGCCAAGCATGATGTCTATCTCCAGGAACAAGCAGGAATGAGTCTTCACATATGGGTATTGTTGGTACCGACGGAGCCTGCGCGGGAACGCTCCCCAGCGTCCAATAAGAAAGCTTTTGGGAGCATCCCACAGCGCCTGCGTGCTGCCTTCCTGCCTTTCCCAACCGCCTCTCTCCATTTCTTCTTTTCCGCGGAGCCAGCAGGTCGTGTTCCTGTCACCGCAGAAGAAGTTCTTTATTTTTTTCTTTATTTTTCTGTGTCGCGTCTGCCTTCTTCGACGTCAGACTGGTACCGCCGGTCTTTTCTTTCTTAAAAAAACCCAAAAAAACCCTTTTCTTTCTTCAACTGTGCATTTTCAGTTTGGGCCTTAGGCCTGAACATTTTTTCTCCTCATGGAGAAGCCCGCTTCCGGGTTCAAAAAGTGCACAAAATGTGGCGGTACTATTTCTGTTACCGACACCCATGATTGGTGTCTAAAATGTTTGGGTCCTGACCATTCCATCACGGATTGTGTGTCCTGTACCATGATGTCTAAAAGAGGTCGGCAGAACCGAGCAGCCAAGCTCAGTACCCTGTTTCCCTCTGATGCAGCCTCGGTGGCATCGACGTCTTCCAGGGCTGCTTCTTCCTCCCATGGATCTCAGGTAACCAAACATAAATCTAGCTGGTCCTCGAAGGGCAAATCCTCCCTCTAAGCATCGAGATGCCTCCGGGCTTGTCCTCGAGGATTCCGCACCGGCAAAATTACCCCGGCGGGAAGTTCCGGCTTCCAAAGCATTATCTATGGGGTCACAGGTTGACATCGATGGCTCGGCCTCAACCGATCACCTGTTGCCGTGTTCTGGGGTACCGGTGGCCTCCACTGGTACCGACATCCAGACTCTGGTGGCGTCGATTGATCAGAAAATTCTGTCCATGCAGCGCACCCTAACGGCGTTTATGCAGGCTTCGACACCTCCGGTACCGCAACAATCTTCGTTGCCGTTACCAGCATCGTTCCCGGTGCTGGTACCGATTGCATTGACATCAGCTTCGGTGTTGACTGCAACGGTACTCTGTCCTATGATGCCCATCAGTACCGAACCGGTACCGCTTACTCCCGATGTCGATCCCACTCGGTACGCGTATCAGGCTTTACAGGAGCATCCAGACAGGTGATACTTCTATTCCTCCGAAGACTCTGATGAGTCGGAGGCTTCTGTCGAGGCACCGGTACTTCTTCCTCAGGAGTCTGCTTCTCCAAACAAAGAATGTCTCCTCCAGAAGACTTGTCTTTTCAAGACTTCATTAGGGAAGTGGCTAGGGGCCTCTCCATTACAGTGGCCCCTGAGTCAGAGCCTAGAGCCAAGCAATTAGATATTTTGCAATATCCTAAGGCTCCTAAAGAAGCAGCTACCTTACCTATTCATGAGATTCTCTATGATCTCATGTTGAGCATGTGGGATACTCCTCTTACCACCTCTCCTCATTCTCGTAGGTTAGACACCATGTACCGTGTCACTCCTTGTCCTGGCTTTCATAAGTCTGAGCTTCCTCACCACTCTATTGTGGTAGAGTCTGCCATGAGGAAAATAAAGAGTGCAAAGAGACACTCATCTAATCCTCCAGGACGTGAATGCAGGACCTTGGCCGAAGGGTTTTCCAAGCTAATATGCTTGCTGCCAGAATCAACTCCTATAGTGTCTATATGGGGATGTTTCTAAAAGAAGTCACAGATCATCTGCAGACTTTTGCCCCTTTTATTTCGGAAGATAAAAGGCAGGAATTTCTCACTTGGCTTAAACATGCCCAAGATGTTTCCAAATTTTCCAACCGTGCAGCCTTTGACTCTTTTGAGTGTGTAAGCAGAGCCTCGGCTATTGCCATAGGTGCACGCAGAATTGCTTGGTTACAAGCCTCTGATTTGGAACTCGAGGTCCAAGATGAACTGGGAAATCTTCCTTGTACAAGTGAAAACCTTTTTGGCAGGGATTGGCAAGCAAAGGCCGCTCAGATGGATGCAGAGAACTCTGCTTTGGATCAACTTTCAAAGTCTACCTCTGCTCCTGTTAAGAAAAGATTTGTTCAAAAAGACACCTTTTTCTAAAAAGGGAAGATATTATCCTGCTTATGGTCAGCAGGCATCTTCTGCAGGTCGTTTTGCTGCAAAGCGTCAGCAACCACCTAAACAGGCCAAGTCAAAGGCTGCCAGGCCTCCCACGGCCCAGCAGCCTCAGCCTTCTCAGGGCCTTTGACTTGCAACTAGAGAACTTAGCCTTTCTAGCTCTGGAAGAACCAGAGTCCCTCACCATTCCAGGAAGGATGGCTTACTTTGCTCCCAGATGGGAGCAAATCACAGCAGAGCAATGGACCCTCTCCATTATAAGGGAAGGGTACAAGCTTCATTTCTTAAACCTTCCTCCCCACACCATGGTGAAACAGTTCAATTCTCCAACATCTCTCCTCAACCTTCTGGGTCAGGAGATTGCTGCCCTTCTTGCCCAAGGGGCAATAGAAGAAGTACCTCTTCTTCAACAGGGCTCAGGGTTCTACTCCCCTTATTTTCTTATTCCAGAGAAAACAGGGGGCTACAGACCCATATTAGATCTCAGAGAATTGAACAAGTTTCTATTCAAAGAGAAATTCAAGACGATTTCTCTCGGTACTCTGCTGCCATACCTTCAGAGTCAGGACTGGCTTTGTTCTCTAGATCTCAAGGATGCGTACACCCATGTCCTCATCCATCCAACACACAGAAGGTTCCTTCGGTTCCTTTTTCAAGGAAAGCACTACCAGTACAGGGTGCTTCTTTTCGTTCTGGACTCTGCACCAAGGGTGTTCACGAAATGCATGGCAGTAGTAGCTGCATTTCTACGCACTTTAGGAATATTCGTTTTCCCATATCTGGACGACTGGCTCATTCGCGCTCCATCCCAGTCAGAGGCCCTGATTTGTCTAACCTGCACAATGCGTGTCCTTCAGTATTTGGGACTGGTAATAAATATCCCAAAATCCCATCTCACCCAGTCTCTGGAGTTTATAGGGGCCTTGCTGGATACCACAACTGCAAGGGCCTATCTTCCTCAGGCCCGTTGCCTACGCTTGGTGCAGTTAGCCTCCTAGATAGAGTTAAAGTCCCATTTAACTGCTCGAGAAATGTTACAACTATTAGGCCACATGGCATCCACCGTGCATGTGGTTCCATATGCTTGCCTTCACATGAGGGCAGCTCAATGGACTTTGTCCACCCAATGGACTCAGGCATCAGGTTGCCTGTCAGACAAAATAGCAAACTCCAGTCGCCTATTTTGGTCTCTCCAGTGGTGGAAGTCCCCTCCAAATCTGTTGCTGGGGTCCCCTTTTCAGCAGTTGCTACCCCAAGCAACTCTGACAACAGATGCTTCTCCAGTGGGTTGGGGAGCTCATCTGCAGGATTTCTCCACCCAGGGCATCTGGTCTCCACAGGAGACTTCTCTGCATATCAATCTCTTGGAACTCAGAGCAATATTCTTAGCTCTCAGAGTGTTCCATTCCCTGCTCAGCTACAGAACAGTCCTCATCCATACGGACAACCAAGTAGCCATGTTCTATGTAAACAAGCAGGGCGGGACTGGCTCTCTGTCGCTTTGCAAAAAAGCTTTGCGACTGTGGGCCTTCGCCAGAGAGCATCACATCCATCTTCTGGCAGTATATCTTCCAGGCGTTCACAACTCTTGGGCGGACAGACTCAGTCGAGTTCTACTTCCACACGAGTGGTCCCTCCACATGGACCAGGTAGCCAGGATTTTTCGAATTTGGGGAACCCCGGACATAGACCTCTTTGCAAGTCCATGGAATGCCAAACTTCCCCGGTTCTGTTCCAGAATTCCGTGTCAGGGAGTTCAGGCCAAGGATGCCTTCCTCCTTCACTGGGGTCAAGACTTCCTTTATGCCTTTCCACCAATTCCCCTAATTCCCAAAACACTATTCAAGCTTCAGAGAGATCGAGGGACCATGATCCTCATAGCACCACATTGGCCAAGCCAAGTGTGGTATCCTCTACTTCTGCATCTCTCTCAAGCTCCTTCCCTGGACTTGGGCTCTGCACCAGACCTGTCCCAGGAAGAGGGAACGTTGTGGCACCCAAACCTCCAGTCGCTCCATCTCAGGGCTTGGTTGTTGAGGGCCTAGACCTTCAAGATTTTCATCTCTCTCAGCAAGTCAGAGATGTTGTTCATGCCTCTAGAAAGCCTTCTACTAGACGTTCCTATGCTTTCAAATGGAAAAGATTTACCATTTGGTGTTCAGGGAAGGGTCTAAACACTCTTGCAATACCTCTGAATTCTCTACTAGAGTATCTCCTGCATCTATCCCATGCAGGTCTGAAAACAAATTCAGTAAGAGTCCATTTGAGTGCTATTGCAGCGTTCCTCAAGCCTCTCAATGGACAACCTATTTCCTCTCATCCTCTTATAGCCAGATTCATGAGAGGCCTTCTTTTAACTAAACCTCCCATTAGACCACCTCCAGTGGCATGGGACTTAAACCTGGTTCTTGGCCAGCTTATGAAACCACCCTTTGAACCTTTAGCGACCAACTCCTTGAAATTTCTTTCTTGGAAAGTTGTTTTTATCATTGCAGTCACTTCAGCACGCCGCATCAGTGAGTTGCAAGCTTTGGTGGCTAATCCACCTTATACAAGGTTCCATCATGATAAGGTAGTCCTCAGGACCAATCCACACTTTATGCCTAAAGTGGCCTTTTCATCTGAACCAAGAGGTATATTTACCTGTCTTTTTTTTCCAGGACCTCTTGCATCAAGTGCAGAGAGGAATCTTCATACCTTGGATTGTAAGAGAGCTCTCGCTTTTTACTTACGAAGAACACAGCAACATAGAAAGTCTTCTCAACTTTTTGTTGCTTTTGATCCTTCTCATTTAGGACTTCCAGTCTCTAAGAGAACACTGTCCAACTGGATTGCTCAGTGTATTTCTTTCGCCTACCAGAGTAGGAACATTTCTCTAGAGGGCCATGTCACAGCTCACAATGTGAGAGCCATGGCAGCCTCAATGGCTCATCTAAACTCTGTGTCCATCGACCAAATCTGTCGAGTGGCCACCTGGGCCTCTGTTCATACCTTCACAGCCCATTACTGTTTGGACAAGGACTCTCGCCGGGATGCCTCGTTTGGTCAGGCTGTTCTCAAACACCTGTTCCATTCCTAATCAACTCCTACCCACCTACCCTGGTCGGATGCCAGAGATCCATGGGAGGAGGTAGAGTCCTTTTCAAGGACACACAACCTGGAGTTTCTCCCTGACATCTACAGATAGGGAGTCCCCATATGTGAAGACTCATTCCTGCTTGTTCCTGGAGATAGCACAGTTACTTACCTGTAACAGGTGGTCTCTGGGAACAGCAGGAATAAGTCTTCATAACCCACTCACCTCCCCTAGGAGTTGTATCTCTCTATCTTTCCTTTCCTCTCTCTCTTTCCTTTCCTCTCTCTCTCTTTGTCTCAGCTTTAAAACTCGAACTGGAGAGAGGCAGTTGGGAAAGGCGGGAAGGCAGCGCGAAGGCGCTATGGGATGCTCCCAAAAGCTTTCTTATTGGATGCTGGGGAGCGTTCCTGCGCAGGCTCCGTCGGTACCGACGATACCCATATGTGAAGACTTATTCCTGCTGTTCCCAGAGATCACCTGTTACAGGTAAGTAACTGTGCTTTCTGTAATTATCTCTCTCTTCGCATGATGTGTCCAAAGTATGAAAGTCAAAGTCTTGTCATCTGGGCTTCTAAAGAAAGCTTAGGTTTGATCTCCTCTAGTACCGACTGGTTTGTTCTTCGGGCAGTCCATGGTATACACAGTATTCGCCGCCAGCACCATAATTCAGAGGCATCAATTTTCTTCCTGTCTGTCTTTTTCACTGTTCAGCTTTCACATCCATATGATGTTATTGAAAATACCATGGCTTGAGCAAGTCAAATCTTTGTATGGAGAGAGACATCTCTGCTCTTGAGAATCTTATCTAGGTCTTTCATAGCCATTCTGCCAAGAGCAATGCGTCGTCTGATTTCTTGACTGCTTGTTGCTTCTTTATTGATAGTTGATCCAAGTAGGTTAAAGTTGTTCACAATTTCAATTTCTTCTCCTTCAACTATGAACCTGTTGATTATGCCAGTTGTCATGATCTTTGTCTTCTTTACATTAAGGTGCATGCCCATTTTGAGACTATGTTCTTTGATTGTGGGACGCAAATGTTTCAGATCATCTTCACTTTCAGCCAGTAATGTGGTATCATCAGCATAGCAAAGGTTGTTGATGAGTCTTCCACCAATCTTCACACCTCTGTTGTCTTCATACAATCCTGCTTCTCTGATTTGTTCTGCATATAAATTAATCAGGTAGGGGGAGAGTATGCAGCCTTGTCTTACACCTTTGCTTATTTTAAACCATTCTGTTTCTCCTTGTTCCGTACAAACTGTTGCTTCTTGATCAGGTACAGATTGTGCAAGAATACGATCAGGTGTTCTGGTATTCTCCAGGACCAAGCAGGAAGTCAGTCCTCACATATGGGTGACGTCGGCGCCGACGGAGCCTCCATGCGGAGCATTTCCCCAGCTTTCAAAGAAAGCCTTTGGGACTGCAGCACGCATGCGTGGTCTCTTTCCCGCCCAAGGGTGCCATCTTGCTCAGTCTTATTTTTTCGCGAAGCCCGATGGACGTGTTTCGTGTTCACCCGAGAAAAAAGTTGATTTTGGTAGTGGAACTGTTTTTTCTTCGGTTTGTCGCCGGTTTCCCTTTCCCGCCTGGGCCCGGTACACCGGTATCGAGCCCGGTTTTCTTTTTTCGTTTTTTGTCCTTCGTGACTAGCGTTCGCGCCATTTTTCTATTTTTCACTGGCAGCCCTGTCTTTTGACCTCGCAGGGGCCCTTTTTCCCTCGATGGCTGCCAGCGGGTTCAAAAAGTGTGATCGGTGTAAGAAACTTATGTCTCTCACCGACACCCATGACTGCTGCCTCGGGCCCGATCATGACCCGATATCTGTGGCCCGTGTGGGAAGATGTCCTCGAAGGTGTTGAGGAGTCGGCAGCACCAAAAGGAAAGAATCTTCTCTGACTCCGTGTCCAGCCGGGCCCTGACTTCGTCAGAGGCCTCGACGTCTCAGGATTCCAATCCCGAGCATCGCCGGGGTTCCTCTGAGAGGGGGTCTCCCTCGCGGGAGCATCGCAGAAAGAAGAAACCCACGAGGGTGGCATCGGTAGATGCACTTGGCTCCTCGAGGGCCAGGTTGCATAGCCCCGACCGCCGTCCTGGGTCTTCGGAGTCGGAGAGGCCTGCTAAACAACCTCGTGTGGAGCCAGAGTCCCCGGGTCACGTGAGTACTGTAGTCCTCATGGACTCTCCTCCGGGGGAGCCGATGTCAGGCCCGACGCCGTTGGGGCCTGAGTCGGGGGCTGCTGAGTCTCCTGAGCTCGGACTCAGGTTGACAGCCTTGGAGAGCAGCTTGGCTGCCTTCATGGAACAGCAGCGTACACTGATCGCCGGTCTCACCGGTGCATCTGCCCTGACCACCGGGACATCGAAGTCCAAGTCGACCCCGGAGGCCGAGCTGATCCTCGAGTCCATGCGCTCTCGAGTCGATCTTCGGCCGAGGTCTCCCTCGGCCTCCCGTTTGGGACTGAGGTCATCGACGCCGGTACCCTCGGTGCCTGCCCAACCGGAGCCGCTCTATTCCTCCTCCGAGGGGTCGGGCTGGGAAATGGAGGATGAGGAGTCCCCGGACACCTTTCGGACCCAGTGTGTCCCTTCGGACTCAACAGAGTCCTAACATCAGAGATGGACCCCCCCCCTCCCGGAGGACACCCAGTTCTCGGCTTTGGCCTTCCCCGCGGACCCCGAAGAGGAGCCTTGAGCCGAGGAGCTCGAGGCCCTGCAGTATGACTCTCCTCCCAAGGAGGCCTTTACTGTACTGGTTCCTCCGATGCTGGAACGGTTGCTCTTCCGCATGTGGGAGGCGCCGGCCTCGACACCGGTTTTGAGCAAGCAGGTCGATTCCATCTATCGAGTCCGCAAGAGCCCCAGGTTCCAAAAGGCACAGCTACCGCACAACTCAATGGTTGTGGAATCGGCCATGCATCGTCTGAAGAGTCAGAAGATGCACTCCTCGGTGCCTCCTGGCCGGGAGGCCCGGAACCTGGATGCCCTCGGTAGAAAGTGCTTCCAGGGCTCTATGCTTGTTTGCCGTGTCCAGACCTACCAGCTGTACATGGGCGTGTACCTTTGAGACCTGGCAAAGGAGATTGCCGGCTTCTCTGCTGGTCTCTCCGAGGAACCTTTGCAGAGGTTCAAGGCCCTGTTGTTGGGGATCCGAGAGTGCTCAAAGTTTATTTCTCGAGCAGCCTATAATGGCTTCGAGGCTTCGGCCCGAGTAGCCGCAGCCGGCATCGGTCACGCTGTCAGGCCTGGCTACAGTCATCGGACCTTGAGCCATGGGTGCAGGACAAACTGATCGATGTCCCCTGCCGAGGTGAAAACCTCTTTGGCAAGCCCATGGCTGAAAAGGCTACAGAACTCGAGTCCGAGACTCTTACCCGGACAAGGCTGTCCAGGAAAACCTCTGCCCCTTCTCAGAAGAAGAAGGGCTCGGGGAAAAAAGACCTTTTACCCAATGAAGTCATCTGCCTACAAATCATACCCTCATTTTCAGGCCTCCACAGCTCCCCGGCAGGGACATGGGCCCTGTAGGCAGAAAACCCCCAAGCCACCAGCTCTGGCTCCTGCACAGCAGAGAGCGTGGTTTTGACTCCAGTGGCATAGCCTCTCCTCCTCAGCTAGCCCCCCTCAGCACAGGAGGCCGGCTGACCCTGTATGCCCACAGGTGGTCAGCCGTAACAAGGGATACCTGGGTGGTCAGCATACTCCAGAGGGGCTATCTTCTCCACTTCCACCAGGTACCTCCCTCCTACTTTTCCAGGGGAGCCTCCAAGACTTCCTCTGCACAGGGACTTACTCCTACAGGAGTTAACAAGTCTTCTAAAGGAACAGGCGGTGGAACCAGTGCCCCACCACCTGAGAGGTCAAGGCTTCTATTCCAGGTACTTCCTAGTACCAAAAAGGACAGGAGGCCTAAGACCCATCCTAGACTTGTGGAACCTCAACAAGTTCCTGGAGAGGGAAAAGTTCAAGATGCTTACCCTTGGAATCCTGCTGCCCTACCTCCAGCAGGGAGATTGGCTATGCTCCTTAGACCTAAAGGATGCTTATACTCACATCCTTATTCATCCAGACCACAGACAATATCTCCGATTTGTCGTGGGAGGAAACCGTTACCAGTATAGGGTACTCCCTTTTAGCCTAACCTCTGCCCCCAGGGTTTTCACCAAGTGCCTGGCGGTGGTGGCGGCCAACTCAGGGTTCAAGGGCTCTTTGTGTTTCCCTACCTGGACGACTGGCTCATCAGAGGTTAGTCTCCACAGGAGACCAATCAAGTCACCCTCCGCACTGTCTCTCTTCTCCAGCATCTGGGGTTTGTCATAAACTTCGGAAAGTCTGCTTTGCGCCCCTCGCAGAACATGGAGTTCATAGGAGCAAGACTAGAAACCCTTCAGGCAGAGGCCTTTTTACCTGTGGACAGGGCCCACAGACTGATGGATCTGGCCAGACAATTCCACAGCAATTCTCTGGTCTCCGCCAGACAATTCCTGAGGCTCTAGGGCCACATGGCTTCCATGGTGCATGTAACTCCAAATGCCCATCTGCACATGAGGCCAGCCCAGTGGGGCCTCAGAACTCAGTGGCTGCAGGCCACAGGACACCTGACGGACAAGGGCAGGGTGTCCAAGCTACTAGCCTCTTCTCTACAGTGGTGGCTTCATCTTCCGAATCTGGTGCAAGGGGTGCCTTTTCAAGCACCTCCACACTCTCAAGTGCTGACAACTGATGCTTCTCTTCAAGGTTGGGGTGCACATTGCCAAGGAGCATGCACTCAGGGCCTGTGGTCTCCTTGGGAGGCCACACAGCAGATCAATTTCCTAGAGCTCAGAGCGATCCGCTTAGCCCTGCGGACTTTCTCTCATGTCCTCTCTCACCAGTCCGTCTTAGTTCAGACAGATAATCAAGTAGCTATGTTCTATGTGAACAAGCAGGGGGACACAGGGTCCCAACCTCTCTGTCAGGAAGCACAGAACCTGTGCTCCTGGGCAGTCAATCATGGCATACTTCTCAGGACAGTCTATCTCCCTGGACAAAAGAATTACCTGGCAGACAGACTGAGCAGGCTTCTACAGCCACACGAATGGCAGTTGAATCATCTTGTGGCTCAACATATCTTCCTAAGATGGGGTCTTCCCACCATAGATCTCTTTGCCAGCCCACTGAACCGTCAACTGCCCAGGGTCTGCTCCAGACAACTGCATCCTCTCAGAGTAGCAGCGGATACGTTTCTCAATCCCATGGTCTACAGGCCTCCTATATGCGTTTCCTCCCACGCCTCTAGTGCCCAAGACACTGTTCAAAGTGATCCGGGACAAGGCCTCGGTGATCCTGGTGGCCCCCAGATGGCCAAGGCAACCGTGGTTCCCACTTCTTTTGCAACAGACGGTGGACACTCCTCTTCCTCTGGGCATGCAACCAGATCTCCTGACTCAGGAGCAGGGATCTCTCTTACATTCGAACCTCCATTCTCTCAATCTGATGGCCTGGCTGCTGAAAGGGTAGTTCTAGCACCCTTACTGCTGCCTAGGGAAGTGGAGGACGTGGTCTTGGCCTCTAGGAGGCAGTCCACTCGGAAGTCATATGTCATCAAGTGGCGTCGATTCTCCGCCTGGTGTGCTCAACACCAGCAGGATCCTTTCTCATGCCTGGTACCAGTGGTGCTGCAATATTTGCTTTACCTCTCCAATCTAGGCCTTAAATCCAACTCTGTTAGGGTCCATCTTAGTGCTCTCTCTGCGCACCATTCCCCGGTGGAGGGTCAGTCTCTATCAAGCCACCCTTTGGTGGCTCGCTTCCTCAGAGGCCTACTTTTGCTTAAGCCTCCAGTTCGTTCACCTGCCCCTGAGTGGGATTTGAATGTGGTCTTGCAGCGGCTTACTTGCCCACCATTTGAGCCTATGGCTACTTGTCCTTTACGCTTTCTCTCCTGGAAAGCGTTGTTTTTGGTAGCTCTTACCTCAGCAAGGCGAGTGAGTGAACCTCAAGCCTTGGTGTCAGAGGCACCATACACTAGGTTCTGTAGGAACAGGGTAGTCTTATGGACCCACCCTAAGTTCCTTCCCAAGGTTGTCTCCTCCTTCCACCTCAATCAGGAGGTGGTTCTTCCGACTTTCTTTCCCAGGCCACATGCCAGCCGGACTGAGATGGTCTTACATACCCTGGACTGTAGGAGGGTGTTGTCCTTCTACTTTGACCGTACGCAGGAGCATCGAAGGGCTGTCCAGCTCTTCGTATCTTTTGACCCTAATAAGTTGGGGTTACCTGTCTCCAAGCGCACACTGTCCATCTGGGTAGCAGACTGTATCACCTGGGCGTACAGGGCAGCCGGCCTCTCCCTGCAGGGTCGAGTCACGGCTTACCGTGTCAGGGCGAAGGCTGCGTCAGTGGCTCATCTCCGCTCTGTTCCGTTGGCAGATATCTGCCTGGCCGCTACTTGGTCTTCAAGCCAGACTTTTGCGGCCCACTACTGCCTAGAGAGGGAGTCCCGCAGGGACAGTGCTTTCGGGCAGGCGGTATTCTGTAATCTCTTTGAGGTATAGGCAACACCTACCCTCCGGCCCTGGTGTTGGGCTACCGTACGGGGGTGTTCTCAGAGAAGATTCTTTTCGTACATGCTGAGGCTCTAGAGGGAGCTAAATGTTTCAGCTTTGGGTCCCCGGTAGCCTTAAGCTGGGGAGTCCCATATGTGAGGACTGACTTCCTGCTTGGTCCTGGAGAAAGAGTAGTTACTCATCTGTAACAGGTGTTCTCCAGGAGCAGTAGGAATCAGTCCTCACAACCCTCCCTCCTCCCCTTGGAGTTGCAGTCATATATTTCATTTTGGTTTTTGCTGTCTTTTAGCTATGTCATCTCACTGAGCAAGATGGCACCCTTGGGCAGGAAGGGGACCGCACATGCGTGCTGCAGTCCCAAAGGCTTTCTTTGAAAGCTGGGGAAATGCTCCCCATGGGGGCTCCGTCGGCGTTGACGTCACCCATATGTGAGGACTGATTCCTGCTGCTCCTGGAGAACACCTGTTAAGGGTGAGTAACTACTCTTACCCATGCTTCTTAATGTGGCCCAGAGTTTCTCATGGTTTACACAGTCAAAAGCTTTGCTATAGTCGATAAAGGACAAATAGATATCCTTTAGGTATTCTTTAGTCTTTTCAAGGATCCATCTCACATCCGCAATGATGTCTCTCCTTCCTCGCCCTTTCCTGAACCCTGCTTGCACTTCAGGTAGTTCTTGTTCCAGGTATGGTTGTAGTCTCTTTTGAATAATCTTCAGTAGAATCTTGCTGGCATGTGGGATCGGAGCGATTGTGCGATAATTTCCACAGTCAGTTGGATCACCTTTCTTTAGTATTGGTATAAACACAGATATTTTCCAGTCAGTTGGCCATGATGTCTTCCATATTTCTTGGCAGAGCCTTATTTATTTATTTATATTTATTTATTTATTACAATTTCTTATATACCGCGCTATTTAGCATCAGTGCGGTTTACATTATAACATTAACGACCATAACAACAAGCTGTCAGGTTTACATCGAACAGGAGTATAAACTTGGAAAACAGGGCTAACTATATACATAATCTATTTACATTGGAAGGATAGATAAAAGTCAGATGTAAGTACGTTCTGCATCAGATTGCTGTAATACTTCTATGGGAATGCTATCAATGCCTGGTGTTTTGTTCTTTGATAAGGCTTTCAATGGTGCTTCAACTTCTTCTTTCATCACCAATGGTTTCCGATCATAAGATACAGGTTGAAATGGCTGTTGGTCCACTTGATCTTTATCATATAAAAACTCTGTATATTCCTTCTGTCTTTTCTTGATCTTCTCAGCATCATTCAACATAGAACCTTGAGCACTTTGTAACATTCCAATTCTAGGCTGGAACATTTTCTTTAACTCTCGTAGCTTTAGGAAAGCCGATCTTCTTCCTCTAATAGTTTCTGCTTCTATTTCCTTGCATGCGTCATTGTAGTACTTTTCCTTGTCCTGTCTTGCTGCACATTGGAAATCTCTGTTGAGTTCTGTGATTGTCTTTCTTTCTCCTCTGGCTTTAGCTTCTCTGCGTTTCTGGGCAATTTTCAGAGTTTCTTCCGTCATCCATTTTGGCCGTTTTTTCTTTTTCACCTTTTGTAGAGACTTCTCGCTTTCTTCCAACACAACCTTCTTGATGTCATTCCATAACTCTTCTGGAGCTCTGTCATTTGTATCTAAAGCAGCAAATAGATTTTGCAGGCAGTCTTTAAATTCCAGTGGTATATTCTCAATGTCATATTTTGCTGCATTCATGAGTGGTTTGCTCTTTTTCAACTTTAGCTTGAGTTTGCATGCTAGTAGTTGATGATCTGTACCACAGTCAGCTCCAGGTTTTGTCTTTGTTGATGTTATAGAGCTTTTCCATCATTGACTTCCACAGATGTAGTCAATTTGATTTTTATACAATCCATTGGGTGAAGTCCATGTGTACAGTCGCCGCTTGTGTTGCTGGAAGAAGGTGTTCGAGATGAATAGATCGTTGGTCTTGCAGAATTCTATCAGTCTTTCTCCAGCTTCATTTCTGTTGCCAAGTCCATATTTTCCAACTACTTTGCCTTCTTCTTTGTTGCCAACTTTTGCATTCCAGTCACCCATGACTATCAGGATATCCTGTTTGCATGTTCTTTCAATTTCAGCTTGTACTTGTTCATAGAACTCTTCAATTTCATTCTCTTCTGCAGCTTTTGTTGGGGCATATACTTGAATTATAGTTGTGTTGATAGGCATTCCTTGTAGACGAATAGAGATTGAGCGTTCGCTGACTGCATTGTATTTCATTACAGTTCTTGCAAGTTTCTTCTTTATTATAAATGCAACACCATTTCTTCTTTGTCTTTCATTTCCAGCATAGTAGACCATGTGATCTTCTGATGCAAAGTGCCCGATGCCAGTCCATTTCAGTTCTCTGACACCCAACAGATCAAGTTGTACACGTTCCATTTCATTCTTCACCACCTCCAACTTCCCTTGGTTCATGCTTCATACGTTCCATGTTCCAATGTGTAAGACATCTTTACAACTTCTGACTCTCATTTTATACGCAGCTACATCAGCAGTCAGACGTCCCGAGGGCTTTGATCCAACCACATCATAAATGCTGGCTTTACTCTGAAAGGTCTTCTGCTCTTCCCCAGTAGCTAGTTGAGTGCCTTCCGACCTGGGGGTCTCATCTTCCAGCACTATAGCACAATTTGTTTTGTTGTAACTATCCATTGGGTTTTCATGGCAAGATACAGAAGTAGATTGCCGGGCCTTTCTTCCGCGCAGTTTGTTTGGTGGTGTTGCCGTTGTCAGAGAAATGTGATCCTCCGCCGTCAACTCTATCCCATTCTGCTGCTGCCCAGATGGCCAACCCACCTGCTACGTTTCACCAAGTATACTTCCACTCCTACATTCTAGTCTTTTCACTGGGTATGTCCCTCCTCCTTGGAAACATGCTGTCATCCATCCCCTTCTTAACCTTCACATCCTTCCCTTTCTAACTTTCGGCCATTTTCTAAAGTGACTTTTCCAACACATCTTGCTAAACCAGTCGAGACTAGCGGGTGGTGTCACCCTGCCAGCAGATGGTGAGACAGAGAAAAAACAGAAGGTTTAAGACACCACCCACTGGTGTATAGTGTCCTACCCCTAGGGGTCCGCTTCAGTATTTTCTCTGTCTCAGCAGATGGTGGACTTTTTAGTTCCCAAAGGGTTTGAAGAATTCTGGTAGAGCACTATTAAAGGGAACTTCTGGCAAACCGTAGTGCTCTGTTCCCAGGGGATTTTCTCTCCTCTAGACTTCCAGAGGTGCTCCTGATCAGGAGGGTCAGTGGAGCACCTCTGAAGGTAACGGCTCTTCTTCAGGAGGAACAGTGCAGCCTTCCTCTTCCAACTCTGCATTTTAGCTCAAGGCTACCACGCTGTAACAAAGGTCACAGCAACAAGAAACAAGGGGAATTGAACTGTTACATCGGGGAGGAAGAGAGGGGCTTGTGAACTGCTCTGTATTTCTCCTACTTGCTGCTGTTCCTGGTTCCCTGTGCAGGCAGTCAGTGTGCAGCTGTAATTGAGGTGGACCCTCCCCCCCTCTATATTTCCTAAGGCCTTTGGCTGCGGGTCGTGTACCAAAGGGGTGTGACCAAAGGGGCTGGACACACCCCTTTAGCGTACCGACAGCGTGTTTGAGTTGGTGGATGTTAGTGACTATCAGTGAGATGGGGAAACGGAAAAACAAAGGAGGAAGGGTAAAAATGGACCTTGGGACATCTTTGGTAGGTAAAATTATTGGTCCACTAGATAAACATTTAGTTTCTTTGCAGAGTGGTCAGCCCTCCCCTGATGGAGCTTTTTTAAGCTCTGGGGCTCCGACGCTGCCACCTCACCCTCTGCCTGTGTTGTCATCAACATTATTGGGAATTGGTTCCCCTGGGGAGGTAGCTGGAGACACTCGGGTTTTAATTCCAAAGCCTGTTAATTTTATAGAGTCTCCTGTGGTTGTGACGGCCCCTTTGAATGGGGAAGTCACACTTAAAGATTTGTGGGATGCGATTAGCGCTAATGATGTTAAACTTTCTTCAATTGTAGTTTCATTATGTACTTTTACTCAGGGTGCTTGAGGAAAAGATTTCTGAAATGGATGCTAGGTTGTATAAGGTGCAAAATTTGGTGGTCCAAATGGAAGCTTGGGTGCAGTTGGTTTCCACTGCGCAGGTGGCTTCAATTAAGGATTCATGCTCGTATTAAGACATTGGAAAATGCCTCTTGAGCCTGTAATTTGCGTTTTTTAAACTTTCCAGTTATGCATTTATTAGCTCCAGAAATTCTTCTTACTAAATATTTTACTGAGATCTTGAAGTTGCCTCAATCTGTGGATATTGTTAAATTATATTATGTACCCTCTAAAGTTCGGGCAGCTTCATTGGATGAAAGGAAGTTTGATTCCCTTTCTCCGACAGTAAGCCAGAATCTTACTGAATTTTTGGAGTACTCTTCTGATACAATCACAAAAAGAAACACCTTATTGGTTACCTTTGCTACTGTGACAGTGAAGACAAAAATCTTGGTTATACTTTAAGTATAAGGATGTTCCTTTTTGTGGTCAGAAAATAAACGTATTTCCTGATGTGACTAGATCAACTCAAGCACGTCGGAAACTGTTTCATGCTTTGAGGGAGAGAGTTCTTTCCCTTTGTGCAACGTTTTATTTATGATTTCCTTATAAATGTCTTGGAGTGGAGGAGTAGCCTAGTGGTTAGAACACTGGCTTGGTAACCAAGTAACCAGGGTTCGATTCCCACTAGCACTCCTTGTGGCCTTGGGCAAGTCACTTAACCCTCCATTGCCTCGGAAGAAAGGCCTGGCAATCTACTTCCGGTGACACTGCCAAGAAAACCCAGGAGCTTCTGGGTCGCCAGGAGTCAGGACTGACTTGAAGGCACACATTGCATTTTTATAAATGTCTTATTACTATCTCCAGGAACAAGCAGGAATGTAGTCATCACATATGGGTATCGTTGGTAGCGACGGAGCCTGCGCGGGAACGCTCCCCAGCATCCAATTAGAAAGCTTTTGGGAGCATCCCACAGCGCCTGCGTGCTGCCTTCCCGCCTTTCCCAACTGCCTCTCTCCAGTTCTTCTTTTTCTGCGGAGCCAGCAGGTCGTGTTCCTGTCACCGTAGAATTCTTTTTTATTTCTTTCTTTTTTGTGGTCGCATCTGCCTTCCTCGACGCTCTATCGGTACCACCGGTTTTTTCTCCTCTTATTTCTGTAAAAAAAAAAAAAAAAATATATATATATATCTTTTTTTCTTTTTCTTCAGGTGCATGCGCCTTTTTGGGCCTTAGGCCCAAATCCTTTCCTTACCATGGAGAAACCTGCCTCAGGTTTCAAAAAGTGCACCAAGTGTGGCGGTACCATTTCCGTCACCGACACCCATGAATGGTGTCTAAAATGTTTAGGTCCTGACCACTCCATCACGGATTGTATGTCCTGCGCCATGATGTCTAAAAGAGGTCGGTAGAACCGAGCAGCTAAGCTCAGTACCCTGTTTCCCTCTGATGCAGCTTTGGTGGCATCGACGTCTTCCAAGGCTGCTTCTTCCTCCTGTGGATCTCAGGTAACTAAACATAAATCCAGCCGGTCCTCAAAGGGTAGATCGCCTTCTAAGCATTGAGATACCTCTGGCGTTGCCATCGAGGATTCTGCACCGGCAAAATTACCCCGACGGGAGGCTTCGGCTTCCAAAGCAGCATCGGGGTTCCAGGATGTTCTCGAGGCCTAGACCTCGGCAGAACTACTGGTGCCATGCTCTGGGGTACCGGCGGTCTCCTCCGGTACCGACATCCAGGCATTGGCAGCGTCGATAGACCAGAGAGTTCTGGCTATAGAACACAGTCTGGTGGCTTTCCTTGCGGCATCGATGCCCTCGGGACCGCGACAGACAATTCCACCGATACAGGCCTCTGTATCGGTACCGGTACTGATAGCATCGGCATCGGTGTCTGCTTTGCTGGTACCCAGTCATCTGATGACCTCCGGTACCGATACCACGGTACTGGTTACTCCTGGTACCGACTTTGGTCGGTACGGGTATCGGGCTTTTCAAGAGCATCCGGACAGACGATACTTTGAGTCCTCAGAAGAATCTAAGGATTCTGACAGTTCTGTTGATGCAGCGATGCTTCTCCCAGAGGAGCCCTCCTCCCCTAAACGCAGGATGTCTCCTCCAGAGGATATTTCCTTCCAAGATTTTATCAGGGAGGTGGCTCGGGGCCTGTCCATTACTGTGGCCCCTGAAACAGAGCCAAGGGCTAAGGAGTTGGAAATTCTACAATATCCCAAAACTCCTAAGGAGGCAGCTACCTTGCCCATTCATGAGATTTTATATGATCTCATGTTAAGGATGTGGGAAACACCTCTTACCACCTCTCCTCATTCTCGTAGACTGAATACTGTGTATCGAGTCCCTCCTTGTCGTGGGTTCCATAAGACTCCGCTTCCTCACCACTCTATTGTAGTGGAGTCAGCTATGAGAAGGATCAAGAGTACAAAAAGGCATGCCTCTAATTCTCCAGGACGTGAGTGCAGAACCCTGGATGCTTTTGGACGTCGGGTCTTCCAAGCTTCCATGCTTTCTTCCAGGATCAGTTCCTATAGTATCTACATGGGAATGTTCCTGAAGGAGGTCACAGATGATTTAGAGGCTTTAAGTCCTTTTCTTCCTGAGGATAAGACAGGATTTTCTCAGTTTGGTCAAACATGCCCAAGATGTTTCTAAATTTTCCAACCGTGCAGCCTTTGACTGCTTTGAGTGCATAAGCAGAACCACGGCTATTGCCATAGGTGCACGTAGAATTGCTTGGCTCCAGGCATCTGATCTAGAGCTTTGGGTACAAGACAAATTGGGAAATATCCCTTGTACTGGTGAGAACCTGTTTGGTAAAGATTGGCAGGAAAAGGCCAATGAAATGGATGCTGAAAATTCCACCTTGGATAGATTATCCAAGTCCACTGCTGATCCTGCTAGGAAGAAATTGTTCAAGAAACCATTCTTTTCTTAAAAGAAAAGATTTTATCCTGCTTATATTCAGCAGGGAGTTCTGCAGGTCAGCTTGCCAGAAAAGGTCAGCAACCACCCAAACAGAAGAAAGCAAAGGCTGCTAGGCCTCAACCGGCCCAGCAGGCTCAGCCTCCACAGGGCCTTTGACTCTCATCTAGAGAACTTAGCCTTCCTGGTTCTCGGGGGACCAGAACCTTCCACCATTCCAGGAAGGTTATGTCATTTTGCCCCCAGATGGGGGCAAATGACAACAGAGCATTGGACACTCTCCATCATAAAGGAGGGGTACAAGCTTCATTTTTCAAGCATGCCCCCTCACACAATAGTAAAGCAGTTCAATTCTCCGACCTCTCTCATCAACCTGTTAGGTCAGGAGGTCGCTATCCTTCTTGCCCAAGGGGCAATAGAAGAAGTACCCCTTCATCAGCAGGGTACAGGGTTCTATTTCCCTTATTTCCTTATCCCAAAGAAAACAGGGGGTTACAGACCTATCTTAAACCTCAGAGAATTGAACAAATTCCTTGTCAAGGAGAAATTCAGAATGATTTCTCTCGGATCTCTGCTGCCATACCTTCAGAGTCAGGATTGGCTTTGTTCTCTAGATCTCAAGGATGCGTACACCCATGTTCTCATTCATCCAACTCACAGAAGGTTCCTTCGGTTCCTTTTTCAGGGAAAGCACTACCAATACAAGGTGCTTCCTTTTGGCCTGGCCTCAGCACCAAGGGTGTTCACGAAATGCATGACTGTTGTAGCAGCATTTCTCCGCACTCTAGGGATATTTGTCTTCCCCTACTTAGATGACTGGCTCATTCGAGCCCCAACAGAGTCAGAGGCCAGGACTTCTCTATCCTGCACAATTCGGATCCTTCAGTATTTAGGGCTGGTAATAAACATCCCAAAATCCAGTCTAACTCCCACTCAGTCTTTAGAGTTCATAGGAGCTTTGCTGGATACCACAAAGGCAAGGGCCTATCTCCGCAAGGCCCGTTGCCTTCGCCTGGTGCAGTTAGCTTCTCAAGCAGTGCTAAAGCCTCATCTAACTGCTCGAGAAATGTTACAACTACTAGGCCACATGGCATCTACTGTGCATGTGGTTCCCTATGCTCACCTCCATATGAGGGCAGCTCAGTGGACTTTATCCACCCAATGGACCCAGGCATCAGGATGCCTGTCAGACAAAATAGCAAACACATGTCGCCTTATTTTGTCCCTCCAGTGGTGGAAGTCCACTCAAAACCTGTTGCTGTGGTCCCCTTTTCAACAACCCTTACCCCAAGCAACTCTCACAACAGATGCTTCTCCAATGGGTTGGGGAGCTCATCTGCAAGACCTCTCCACCCAGGGCACCTGGTCTCCACAGGAGAGTTATCTACATATCAATCTCTTGGAGCTCAGAGCAATCTTCCTTGCTCTGCGAGTGTTCCACACCCTGCTCAGCTACAAGATAGTCCTCATTCATACGGACAATCAAGTAGCCATGTTCTATGTGAACAAGCAGGGGGGAACAGGCTCTCTGTCGCTTTGCAACGAAGCTTTGCGACTATGTGCCCTCACCAGAGAGCATCATATTCATCTTCTGGCAGTGTATCTGCCAGGCATTCAAAACTCTTGGGCAGATAGACTCAGTCGAGTTCTGCTTCCACACGAGTGGTATCTGCATGCAGACCAGGTGGCTAGGATGTTTCAACTTTGGGGAACCCCGGACATAGACCTCTTTGCAAGTCCGTGGAATGCCAAACTTCCCCGGTTCTGTTCCAGAATTCCGGCTCAGGGGGCTCAGGCCAGGGATGCTTTCCTCTTTCATTGGGGTCAAGACTTCCTATATGCCTTTCCACCCATTCCCCTAATTCGCAAAACCCTGTTCAAGCTTTAGAGAGACAGAGGCCATATGATTCTCATAGCGCCACATTGGCCACAGCAAGTGTGGTACCCTCTGCTTCTACATCTCTCTCAAGCTCCCTCCCTGGAGTTAGAGTCTGCTCCAGATCTCCTATCTCAAGAGGACGGAATGTTATGGCATCCCAATCCCCAGTCTCTGCATATCTCAGGGCTTGGTTGCTGAAGGCCTAGATAGATCTCCATGATCTTAATATCCCTCAGCAAGGAAAAGATATTCTTTTTGCTTCCAGGAAACCTTCCACAAGACGCTCTTATGCTTTCAAGTGGCAAAGGTTTACCATATGGTGTTCGCAAAAGGGTCTTAACCCCCTTGCGATACCTCTGGAATCATTGCTGGAGTATCTCCTTCATTTATCCAATGCAGGTCTTAAGACTAATTCAGTAAGAGTCCATTTGAGTGCTATTGCAGCTTCCTTTAAGCCTCTAAATGGACAGCCTATTTCCTCTCTTTCTCTTATAGCAAGATTTATGAGAGGCCTTCTTTTAACTAAGCCTCCCATTAGACCACCACCGGTGGCATGGGACTTAAACCTGGTTCTTGGGCAGCTCATGAAGCCACCTTTCGAACCTTTAGCTACTACCTCCTTGAAATTCCTTTCTTGGAGGGTTATCTTTCTCATTGCAATCACATCAGCACGCCGCATTAGTGAGTTGCAAGCGCTAGTAGCTAATCCACCTTATACAAGGTTCCATCATGACAAGGTAGTCCTTAGGACTCATCAACACTTTATGCCAAAGGTGGTCTCGCCTTTTCTTCTGAACCAAGCGGTCTACCTTCCTGTGTTTTTTCCATGGCCTCATGCATCAAATGCAGAGAGGAATCTTCATACCTTGGACCGTAAAAGAGCTTTAGTGTTTTTACTTACAAAGAACACAGCAACATAGAAAGTCCTATCAACTCTTTGTTGCTTTTGATCCTTCTCATTTGGGACTTCCAGTCTCCAAGGGAACACTGTCTAACTGGATTGCTCAGTGTATTTCCTTCGCCTATCAGAGTAAGAACCTTTCTCTGGAGGGCCATGTCACAGCTCACAATGTGAGAGCCATGGCAGCCTCAATGGCTCATCTGCACTCTGTGTCTATCGATGACATCTGTCGAGCAGCCACTTGGGCCTCGGTTCATACCTTCACAGCCCATTACTGCTTGGACAAGGACTCCTGCCGGGATGCCTTGTTTGGTCAGGCTGTTCTCCAACACCTGTTCCATACCTAATCAATTCCTACCCGCCATCCCTGGTAGGATGCCAGAGATCCATGGGGGGAAGTTGAGCCCTGTTCAGGGACACACAACTTCTGGGGTCTCTCCCTGGCACCTAAAGCTAGGGAGTCCCCATATGTGATGACTACATTCCTGCTTGTTCCTGGAGATAGCATAGTTACTCACCTGTAACAAGTGATCTCCGGGAACAGCAGGAATTTAGTCCTCACAACCCACCCACCTCCCCTAGGAGTTCTATCTATCTATCTCTTTCCTTTCCCTCTCTCTCTTTGTCTCAGCTTTAAAACTCAAGTGGAGAGAGGCAGATGGGAAAGGCGGGAAGGCAGCATGCAGGTGCTGTGGGATGCTCCCAAAAGCTTTCTAATTGGACGCTGGGGAGCGTTCCCGCGCAGGCTCCATCGGTACCGACGATACCCATATGTGAGGACTAAATTCCTGCTGTTCCCGGAGATCACCTGTTACAGGTGAGTAACTATGCTTTACAGGGACAGTACTATGTTTTCCTTGATGTTTCTCATTTAGAAAAGTTCTTGACTGATAGGCAGAAGTAGAGTTGGAAGTATATAAATCCTCCTAAATATGGTGCATTTTTGTGCCTATTTGTCTTTTATTTATGTGGGTTATTTTTGATGGTGTAAATTTCCCAAGATGTTGGTTGGACATTTTTTTTCTTTTGATCTAATGTGATAGTTTTCTTCTTAAGTGGACTGTTGTTCCTTTTGAAAGTGGATATGTATAATTTGCAAATTCTTTTTTTTTTTTTTTAATTTATAGGAAAAGGAACCTGTAACTTATGAGGCTGCTGCTCAGGTGTTCGACGGCAGCTCCTTCTCTTTCACTAGCATGGCTCCGCTCTCAGCATCAGGCCAGTGAATTTTCCCTCCCCTTGCCGGCCGAGCCGCTTTCTCTCTCTTACCCCCTCCCCCATCTCAGCTCTTCTCCTGCATCGGGGCAGCCTCATTTTCTCCAGGGGCATTTCCTTCCCTTCATGGGAGTGCCTGGAACCAGCAGCGCACTGTTCTTCATTGCGCTCTCTCCCTTAGCCAGCTGACATTCTTCTCTTGCCTCCCACATTTCCCACGTAAACGTCTGTTCTTGCAGCGGCCATTTTCTGGGGGGAAAGAGGCTCCTTCTCCACCTTACTCTTCCGGCAGCCATTTTGTGGTGTGGTACAGCGTGTTCAGCCTCCCTGCAGCCCCTATTCTTCACAGGGGTTTTTCTGCCTCCTCCTTAAGGCTCTGAAGCCATGCCGCCTTCCCTACTGCGGTGCATAGCATGTGGGAAAAAGTGCAGACCGCTACATAAGTCTATGTGCTTCCTGTGTGGCTGATCCCGGTGGTCCATCTTTAGATCTCTACTCATATAGTTAATGCTCCACTCTAACTCATCTTTAGATCTGCCTCTATCACCGGCTATGCCTCCAGGGTCACTGCCTGTTGCGCCTGCGGGGATGCCTTTTTAGGTGAAGCTCCCCCCTCTCCTTCCTGAGCAGTCCTCTCTGCCGCCCAGATCCTCGCTGTCCCGGCATCCATCCTCTCACCTCACTCCTCAACCGGAGCCCCTCAGTGCGGATCAGCAGTTCATGGCCTTGTTCTATCAGGCCTGGGACTGAGACGGAGCACCCGAGGGCCACATCAGCGCAACCGCCAGAGTGAAAGAGGGCTAGACTCAGTTCCACACAAGCCCTGCCTCTCTCTCTACTCCGAGGTACTTCCTCTCCTTCAAGGGACATGCACCTTGCTGGAGAGGATGGTGAGTGCCCATCGGAAGACACTTCCCTTATCTCTGGGTCTGACAGAGAGGAGGGTGAGCTTTGGCTCTCAGAGGACCAACAGGAGGAACAGGACACTTGAGATGAAGGGCAAGATATTCATCTTTTCCAGAAGGAAGAGCTGCCAGCACTCATACCTCCAGATTTTGGAAGTGCTTCACCTTTCCAAGATGCCGGCTCCTTCAGATACCGCTAGGCCCCAAGTGGACCCCATCATCGTGAAAGTATGAAAGCAATCGAGAGCTTTTCTCTTCCCCATGGAGTTCCAGCAAATGATCACCTGGGAATGGGATTCTCCAGAGATGGCCTTGCACTCAGCGTGCTGCTTGGGCTGTTTTTATGTCTGGTCCTCAAAGGACCTCGAGAAATGGATGCATTTTCCAAAGGTGGATGCTCTCGTGACAGTAGTCACCAAGCACTGTTATTCTCCAGGACCAAGCAGGAAGTCAGTCCTCACATATGGGTGACGTCGGCGCCAACGGAGCCCCCATGCGGAGCATTTCCCCAGCTTTCAAAGAAAGCCTTTGGGAATGCAGCCACGCATGCGCTGTCCCCTTCCCGCCCAAAGGTGCCATCTTGCTCAGTCTTCTTTTTTCTGCGGAGCCCTACGGACGTGTGTCCTTGTCACCCGTGGAAAAAGTGGATTTTCCTGCGTTGAAACGAGTATTTTTCTTCGGTTCGACGTCGGATCCCTTTCCCGCCTGGACTCGGTACACCAGTGCCGAGCCCGGATCTCTTTTTTCGGTTTTTGTCCTTAGAGACTGCGTTCGCGCCAATTTTTCTTTTCCCTGGCAGCCAGATTTTTTGATCTTGTAGGGGCTCTTTATCCCCCGATGGCTGCCAATGGCTTTAAGAAGTGTGATTGGTGCAAGAAACTGATTTCTCTCACCGACACACATGACTGCTGCCTCCGGTGCCTTGGGCCTTACTATGATCCTAAGATCTGTAGTCCCTGTGGCAAAATATCCTCGAAGGCATTGAGGAGCCGTCGGCACCAGTGTGAGAGGATCTTCTCCGACTCTGCGTCTGGACGGGTCCTGACTTCGTCAGAGGCCTCAACGTCTCGGGAGTCTGACCCCGAGCATCGTCGGGGTTCCTCTGAGAGGGAGTCCCCCTCGAGGGAGCACCGAAGGAACAAGAAACCCGCGAGGGCGGCATCGGTGGACGTTCTTGACCCCTCGAGGGCCAGGTCGCATAGCCCCGACCGCCGTCCCGGGTCTTCGGAGTCGGAGAGGCCTGCAAAGCATCCTCGTGTAGAGTCAGAGGCCCCGAGTCACTTGAGTACTGTAGTCCTCGTGGACTCTCCGGGGGAGCCGACGTTGGGCCTGGCGCTGTCGGAGCCCGAGTCGGAGGCTGCTGGGTCTCCTGAGCTTGGACTCAGGTTGACAGCCTTGGAGAACAGATTGTCTGCCTTCATGGAGCAGCAGCAGGTGCTGATCACCGGCCTCACCGGTGCATCTGCCCCGACCACTGGGACCTCGACGTCCAAGTCGACCCCGGAGGCCGAGCCGATCCTCGAGACCATGCGAACTCAAGTCGATCCTCGGCCAAGGTCTCCCTCGGCCTCCCTTTCGGGACCGAGGTCGTCGACGCCGGTACCCTTGGCGTCGGGGCGGATGACGTCGGTGCCCGCCCACTCGGAGCCACTCTATTCCTCTTCGGAGGAACTGGCATGGGAGACTGAGGGAGAGGAGTCCCTGGACACCTTCCGGACTCGGTGCGTCCCTTCGGACTCGTCGGGATCCGAGCCTCTGACCAGGTCCCCCCAGAGGATACCCGGTTCTTAGATTTCGTACGGGACATGGCCAAAGACTTGGCCTTCCCGGCGGACCCCGAGGAGGAGCCTCAAGCCGAGGAGCTCGAGGCCCTGCAGTATGACTCTCCTCCCAAGGAGGCCTTTACTGTGCTGGTTCCTCCGATGCTGGAGCGGTTGCTCTTCCACATGTGGGAGGCGCCGGCCTCGATGCCGGTTCTCAGCAAGCGGGTCGATTCCATCTATCGAGTCCGCAAGAGCCCCGGGTTCCAAAAGGCACAGCTGCCACACTACTCCATGGTTGTGGAATCGGCCATGCATCTCCTGAAGAGTCAGAAGATGCACTCCTTGGTGCCTCCCGGCAGGGAAGCCCAGAACCTGGATGCCCTCGGTAGAAAGTGCTTCCAGGGCTGTATGCTTGCTTGCCGCATCCAGACCTACCAGCTGTACATGGGCACGTACCTTTGAGACCTGGCAAAGGAGATTGCCGTGTTCTCTGCTGGTCTGTCAGAGGAACCCTTGCAGAGGTTCAAGGCCTTGTCTTCTGGTATTCGAGAGTACTCAAAGTTTATCTTTCGAGCAGCCTATGATGGATTTCAGGCTTTGGCCCAAGTAGCATTGGCCGGCATCGGTGCACGCTGCCAGGCCTGGCTACAATCCTCGGACCTCGAGCCATGGGTACAGGACAAGTTGGTCGATGTCCCCTATCGAGGTGAAAACCTCTTTGGCAAGCCCATGGCTGAAAAAGCTGCAGAACTCGAGACCAAGACCATTACCCAGACAAGGCTGTCCAGGAAAACCTCTGCCCCTTCTCAGAAGAAGAAGGGCTCGGGGAAAAATGCCTTTTACCCGAGGAGGGCCACTGCCTACAAAACCTACCCTCACTACCAGGCCTCTGCAGCTCCCCAACAGGGCCAGCAGGCCAAGGGGCAGGGTCATGGTCCCTGTAGGCAGAAGGCTCCCAAGCCTCCTACTCCGGCTCCTGCTCAGCAGGAGGGGGTTTTTGACTATGCCAGCATAGCCTCTCCTTCTCTCCAGGGCAAAGGAGGTCGGCTGACCCTGTACGCAGACAGGTGGCCATCACAGGGAATACTTGGGTGTTAAGCATCATCAAAATGGGCTATCTGCTCCACTTCACCCAGATACTCCCCTCCTACTTTCTAGGGGAGCCTCCAAGACCCCCTCTGCACAGAAACTTACTCCTTCAGGAGTTGGAAGGTCTACTACAGGACCAGGCGGTGGAACCGGTGCCTCACCACCTGGAAGGGCAAGGCTTCTACTCGAGGTACTTCCTGGTACCAAAAAGAACAGGAGGCTTCAGACCCATCCTCGACCTGAGAAATCTGAACAAGTTTCTGGAGAGGGAAAAGTTCAAGATGCTTACCCTTGGAATCTTACTGCCCTACCTCCAGCAGGGAGATTGGTTATGCTCCTTAGACCTGAAGGATGCTTATACTCACATCCTCGTCCATCCAAGTCACAGGCAATACCTCAGATTTGTGGTGGGAGGGAACCACTTCCAGTACAGAGTGCTTCCCTTTGGCCTCATCTCCGCCCCCAGGGTCTTTACAAAGTGCCTGGCGGTGGTTGCAGCCTACCTTAGGAACCAGGGGATCTTTGTGTTCCCTTACTTGGACGACTGGCTTATCCAGGGGCCAGTCTCCACAAGAGGCCAAGCAGGCCACCTTCAGAACCATATCCCTGCTTCAGCACCTGGGGTTCATTATAAACTTCCCAAAGTCCACTTTAATCCCCTCACAGGACGTGGAGTTCATAGGGGCAAGGTCGGATACCATCCATGCAAAGGCCTATTTGCCTGTGGACACAGCTCACAGGCTGATGAAGTTGGCCAGCCAGTTTCAGGCAAACTCTCTGGTCTCTGCCAGACACTTCCTCCGGCTCTTAAGTCACATGGCTTCCACAGTGCATGTCACCCCAAATGCCTGTCTGCACATAAGGCCGGTTCAGTGGTGCCTCGGCACAGTGGGTACAGGCCACAGGAAAGTTGTCAGACAGGATAAGGGTGTCCAAACCCTTGGTGGACTCCCTACGCTGGTGGAGGCATCTCCCGAACCTGGTCGGGGGAGTTCCTTTTCGAGCCTCCCCACACACTCCGGTGCTGACAACCGATGCTTCCCTGCAAGGCTGGGGAGCACATTGCCAGGGGACCTGCACCCAAGGCCTGTGGTCTCCATGGGAGGCCGGCCAGCAGATCAACCTGTTGGAATTGAGAGCCATTCGGCTAGCCTTACGGACTTTCTTTCGGGTCCTCTCTCACCAGTCTGTCCTAATTCAGACAGACAACCAGGTGGCTATGTTCTACGTGAACAAGCAGGGAGGCACAGGATCCCGAATCCTGTGCCTGGAAGCACAAGCTCTCTGCTCCTGGGCTATCAATCAGAGCATGACTCTCAGGGCGGTCTACCTCCCAGGCCAGGAAAACTACCTGGCGGACAGGTTAAGCAGACTCCTACAGCCTCACGAGTGGCAGTTGGATCCTCGGGTAGTCCAACAGATCTTTCTGAAGTGAGGACTTCCAACCATGGATCTTTTTGCCAGTCCGCTGAACTGCGGGAAGAGGATCACACATGCGTGGCAGCAATCCCAAAATCTTTCTTTGAAAGCTGGGGAATTGCTCCGCGTGGGCTCCCTCGGTGCTGACGTCACACATAAGTGAGAACTGATTCCTGCTATCTCCAGGAACAAGCAGGAATGAGTCTTCACATATGGGTACGTCGGTACCGACGGAGCCTGCACGGGAATGCTCCCCAGCATCCAATCAGAAAACTTTTGGGAGCATCCCTCGCGCCTGCGCGCTGACTTCCCGCCTTTCCCACTGCCTCTCCTCAGTTTTCGTTTTTCCGCGGAGCCAACAGGACGTCCTCCTGTCACCGCAGAAATTTTTTCTTTAAAATTCTTATTTTCTTGTGGTCGTGGCTGTTCTTCCCGCCGATACCGGTACCGCCGGTGCTTTATTCTTTTCTTTTCTAAAATTAGGTAGATTTTTTTCTCCTCAGTTTTTGTCTTAACTTTTTGGGCCTACCAGGCCTCTCCAACATGGAGCCTTCTTCCCCTAAGAAGTGCCTTCATTGTGGAAACATAGTTTTCTTTTTAGACTCCAATGCTTGGTGTCTAACC
Organism: Ichthyophis bannanicus; assembly: GCA_033557465.1. NCBI lineage: Eukaryota > Metazoa > Chordata > Amphibia > Gymnophiona > Ichthyophiidae > Ichthyophis > Ichthyophis bannanicus. The sequence continues at coordinate 166,934,946 of CM066039.1, read as the reverse complement.
TGTTTGGGTCCTGGCCCTTTTTCCCCTGAACCATCAGGCTGTACTATTGGGAGAAGACCTTCCCTTTTTCGAGTTTCCCTCGATGCCGTTTTTCCTCCTGAGGTGAGGACACCGGTTTATTCTTCTCTCCAGGATCAGGTAACCCACAAACAGTCTGTTAAGACTTGCCAATTCTTGAAGGGTAAGTCTCATGCCCAGCATGATGACGGCTCCGGCCTTGCCCTCAAGACCCCATTGGCAATAAAACCCCAGCGGGAGTCTTCGGGCTCCAAAGCATTCACGGGGTTTCAGGTTGTTCCTGGGGCTCACCCCTCACAGAACATACCTGAGCCGTGCTCGGGGGTGGTATCCGCTTCGAGCGGTACTTATAACCCGGCACCGGCACCGGTGTTGAGTGCTCCACTCTTCACCAGGGATCCGTCCTCTGGTGTCCTCGGTACCTTCGGGGCCGATCGATATGACCCAGATTGGCTTTCCTGTATCTCCGCCATGCTTGGGGTTGGTACCGGCTTCGAGCGGTACCGATACCCCGGCATTGGCATCGGTGTCGAGTGTTCCACTCTTCACCAGGAATTGTCGTCAGACATCCTCGGTACCTTCGGTACCGATCGATACCACTCTGACTTTCCTGTATCGGCATCGCTGATACCACCACCGACGTCTGTACCTTCTAGGCATGCATCGATAGACTCGCTCCCCTCGATGCCGAGTCTCGAATCGATATCCAGTCTAGATGACTTGGTACCGACGCGTTTGGGAACTGACCCATTTCGTTCCCGATTACGCAGTACCGAGGATATTTACCAAGCCTCTCTGGTTACCTCGGCACCGTTTCAGCAGCCTCCGATACCTGCTTCGATGGCATTACCGTTCCCGATACCGGTATCGGTATCGATGTCGATTCCTGCAGTTCCACCGGTGTCGTCGATCCTTTCTATGCCTAGCTTGGAATCGATACCGACCACCGACGATGCAGTACTAACTGCCTCGAATCAGAACTGTCAGTATCACTATCCATCTAGCAGGATTCTTTTTCTGCACCAGTCCAGCAGGTCTTCTGGTGCTCAAGCTGCTCCTTCAACCTCAGCCTACCCAGGAATAGTTCCTATTGGAGATCCTTCTTTTCAAAAATTTCTCCTTGACATGGCAACCTTTCTTGCCATTCCTATTCCTGGCTCTACCCTTAACCAAGATCCTGCAGAAAAGGAAAATATAATGCTTGCTTTACATCATTCTTTGCAGGATCTTCTTCTGAGAATATGGGAATCACCTTTAAAGGTTCCTTCGCCTTCTACTGCCATTAATGTTCTGTATCAGGTGCCTCCCTCTCCGGGATTTCAGAAAAACCAACTTCCACATCATTCCATTGTAGTGGAATCAGCAATGAGGAAGGTACGAAGCAAGAAGAAGCATTCTTCTTATCCTCCAGGTCGTGCATCTAAAGCACTTGATGCCTTTGGACGTCAAACCTTCCAAACTTCTATGCTGGCTTCAAGAATTATTTCATATATTTTTTATATGAGTCTGATACTTCAGGAGGTCACAGAGAAATTATCTCTTTTGTCCCCTTTTTTGTCAGAACCTAAGGCCACTGACTATTCCTTGCTTCTTAATCATAGCAGGAATATCTCTTGGTTTCTTTTTCGTGCTTCTCTAGACTCCTTTGAGTCTGTTAGCAGATCCTCTGCTATTGCCATTGGAGCACGTCGTACAGCCTGGCTGCAAGCTTCAGACTTGAGCAGATGGGCACAACATACACTGGGTAATTCTCCTTGTACTGGAGAAAATCTCTTCAATAAAGAGGCTTTACGTCAGGTTGCTCATTGCTCCACTGACTTCCCTGGTTCTGGAAACCATCCTAAGCCTTCTTTTAACCCAGGACGTAGGAAATGTCCTGCGAAACCTTCTTTCCCTAAGAAAAGAAGGTTTCACCCTTCTGCCCATCCTCCAGATGTACCCAAGCAAGGGACATCTCACCCTAGTCTGAAGTCTCCAGACTCTAGCCAGTCTAATCATAACCAGCAACCATAGGTTCCTGTATGTTGCAATCTACACTTCACTTCTTCTTAGCAGAAGTTTACTCTCAAACCCTACACTGTTTTTTTTTTTCTTTTCAGTATGCTAAGCTGTTAGGATACTTTTGTCCATGGGTTACAGAATTCTCCCCTTCTTACTACTGCGAAGGGAGGTTACAACTATCCCATGATAGTTTCTGTCCCCACATGGACATCTTTTCCTTCAGCTGACTTGCCATATGGTAAGTCACTTTCCAACCCCTCTCTTCCAGGGTTTCCCCTGCTTGGGTTGGTACCATACTGAAACACTTCTCTTTCTCCAGTGTAGATTTTTTGTTATCCTTCAATGCATGCTCTGAACAACTCATCAGACAGGGACGGGAATATCTCCGCTCCCTTTGCTGTTTTTCTCTCTGTTTTTTACAGGAGAATCCCCTGTGCTGTTTTGTTCAGCTGCTGTGTATGCAGGAGTTCCAGTGATTACTTTAATACTCATTGCAAGCTACTTTCAACTGTCTTGCATATTACTACTCACTGCAGCTTATCTTCTTCTAGCCATATCCTTTCCTAGGATGTGGCAACACACCTGACTTCTGTCAGTATTATCTTATAATTCTCCTGCACAATGCTCTCTGCAATCTTCAGAGAAGCTTTCTACTATGGGCCTTTGCTACAGAGCATTGAACTTTGTCTCCGAGGATTTTTCCATATAGTAGAAAACGTTATATAATCATTCCATGGCGTGAATGTCCAAGGAGTTCCCAATCTTGCAGGAATCTACCCCTTTTTTCCTTGCAGCTTGGCATTATGTTTTCTGCTCCACTTGAACAACGCATACTCCTTTAGTGTACATGATACCCCTGTGTCCCTTGGCTGGGTCATCCTGGTATCTTAGTCTATGCGTTTTTTTGTCCTTTGGACATGTCAGAGTCCTAAAGTACTCCTGACGTGCTCTTGCCAGACTGCTATTACCCTCTGTTTTTTCACGCAACCATACTGGTTATTCCACTGAACTACATTCCTGCACCGCACAAATAGATTCTCTATATATCTTCAGGTGGTTTTTACCCCCTCATTATTAGATGAATCTTTTCCCATCTCATTCCCCATGTGAATGTTTTTGTGGGGCTCAGTTGCAGGCATGTATCCTCAGACTTATATTCATGTATGTATATGGCCTATACATACATATTTCTGTAGTCTGTGTGGGCATAAGTCATGCCCATCTATATCTATATATATCTATCTATATATCTATATATATCACACATATCTAGACATATATGCTCATATATGTAGATATGTATGTCTCTCCATATATATAGATCTATCTATCTATATATATCTATATATATATGTGCCCATTGGGAGATGTCCATAGGACGCTAAGTATTACCTGCTATCTCCCTAACTGTCTGTGCTATAAAGCTTTTCCCTTCTTAAGGGGTCCAGACAGTCCACTTGCCTATTCTCATATGGCTCAGTAAGTGGGAACGGTTATACACAATATTATTGCTGTGATGTCAACAGCTTCTATTTTTGTTATAGATCTCCCTGTCTATGAAGTTTCAATCTTCAATGTCTTCCTATCTCTTACCAGATAGGACAGGCAGTGTACATCTTCAGTATTCTGAGTACACTTCTCTTCTCCTTGGGAATAGGGGCTTTTTTCCATACCCCCTCTTCCCTTTAGGACTGGGCTAATTCTCCAGATCGGTCAGTCTTCTTCTTTTAGTTCTCAATGTCAATAACTCTGTACCTAAAAGAGTTTTCAGCTTTTTCCCATAAAGCTTTCCATTGAAGACCTGCCGTTCTTCTCCTACCCCAGTTGACACCTGGGTCACCTGCCCATCCCAGGTTTGGGACTTCATCCTCACTGTCCTGAAGTTCCCTTGAGGATTCCGCTACTGCATCTACAGTACACTCCATCACAGTTCTACTTCCTACAATCCAGTAGGTAAGCTCTTTATTGTACTAGTTTCATTAAATATCTTAATGATACTTGACTTACATTCTAAAGACTCTTTCCCTGTAGTCTTTAGATTCGCTGTTCCTCTACAGCTTTTCTCTATTCAACTCCTACCCCCCATCCCTCAGGGGATGCCGGGGATCCAGGTTTGGGAAATGCCGTCCTGTTCCAGGGATTCACATTTTATTGGATCTCCCCTGGCACCCTTAGCTAGGGAGTCCCCATATGTGAAGACTCATTCCTGCTTGTTCCTGGAGATAGCACAGTTACTTACCTGTAACAGGTGATCTCTGGGAACAGCAGGAATTAGTCTTCACAACCCACCCACCTCCCCTAGGAGTTGTATCTATCTATTTCCTTTCCTCTTTCTCTCCTTCTGTCTCAGCTATGAAACTCAACTGAGGAGAGGCAGTGGGAAAGGCGGGAAGTCAGCGCGCAGGCGCGAGGGATGCTCCCAAAAGCTTTCTGATTGGATGCTGGGGAGCATTCCCGTGCAGGCTCCGTCGGTACCGACGTACCCATATGTGAAGACTAATTCCTGCTGTTCCCAGAGATCACCTGTTACAGGTAAGTAACTGTGCTATCCCTGGAGAACATCTGTTACAGGTGAGTAACTACAGTTTCTTGTAACAAGGAAGTACCTGGACTAAAATCCCTTCCCTTCTTCTCCTAGTGGATTGGGGAAGCAATCTCCTTTGCAAGTATTTCTTGATGCTGAGATTTTGACCATTGGGATGATTTTTAGAAGCCAACAGTGGGAGCTTATAAGGGGCCAATGGTTAGTGAAGAACTGTAGTCTCCCCCTTACTGAAAGGGTGTCCGGCACAGATATAGGGACCCTGGCTATGTTGTTCTTCTGGAGACATTCAATACCCTGCCCCAGATTTTGGCTGTAGAGCAGGTTGGGAATTCTGGGCCCTTTACAGATAGGGGCAAGAGTGAGAATTTTGTCTCGTCTGGGTAGAGCGGGAGGCATGAGCTTACCTGTGCCTATGAGAGTAATTGGATCTCCTGCCATGATATCTCCATGATAACAGTGAAAGTCGAGTCAGATTTGGGCCTGGAGACTGTTTTAAGGGTGTTATTGTGCTGTTTAATTAGAGTTGCTTCTTCTTGCACCTTACCTTCGAAGAGATTCTCTCCATGGGTATGGTATGTCAGTGAGCTTGTCATGTTCATCATATTTAAGATCTGAGGCCCAGAACCATGAGTGTCTCTCGGTGCTGGTACTCGTAGAGGAAGCTCCTGATACCCTTTTGAAAATATCATGTGTCACTCTGATTTTACATTTTCTGCACTTCTTCCCTTTTCCCACTAGCGAACAGAGTTGTTTGTTTTTCTCTGAAGGGAGAGAGTCTGCAGACTCCTGTATGTCACACGTGTTTTGCAGATGCATGCCCATGAAAAGCCGGAAGGTCTCTGTGAGATGTAAGAACTCATGTACTGCTATCAATAAAGTACACTTGCTATAGGTAATTGTTTTCCGATACCCAAAAAGTAATGGAATACAGGTGGCTTCTCTATTTATTTTGCCATGCTGAAAAAGGAAGGTGCCTTCCAGCTCACCTTAGATTTAAAGGGTATCATTTGGGCATAACATGTTCAACATTTCTGGATCAGGACACTGCAGTTAGTGATTTGAGCGATGCATGAGGAGGGGTTCCTAATGGCCTTGGACCTCAAAAAATGTATCTTTATATTCCAATTCCTGAGGTTTGTAATTTTGAGCCTCTGCTATCAGTTTCAGGCGCCTTTCATTGGTCTGACAACAAAGGTTATGGTGATAATGGCTGTGGCCCTTTGCAGGGAAAGATCTTAGTTGATCCTCATCTGGACAATTGACTCATCAGAGCAAAGCCAGAGGTGGAGAGCCAGCAAGCCCCTTCTCAGTGATCTAGATGTTAGTCGCTAAGATGGTTCATCAGTTTTGAAATGAGCAAACTGGAGCCTCCTCAGTACCTTGAGTATCTGGGAGCTCACTTTGATACCCCCCAAAAAAAGATTATTCTACCCAAGCAGAGAACGTTCAAACTGCAAATCCATATTCAGATGATCTTGTTGAGGAAGGTATCATGGCCTGGGATTATATGCAGGGTCTTTGCTCCATGGCAGCAATACTCAAGTTGTTTTCATGGGCTCAAGCTCAAATGCAGCCCATGCAGCAGGTTGCTGTTGAGTTGGTGGTCAGCACATTCACAAATGTGTTAAAGCCTGCCTTCTATGGACTCTGCTAGTGAAAGTCATTCTGATGTGGTGTTGCCAGCTTGCTTAGTTGGGGAATGCAATTTTAGGACCAGATGGCCCAAGGTCACTGGACAGTGACCAAGGCAACTCTGTTAATCAGTTGTATGACACATGGGCCAGTTGTAAAGCACTTCTAGTTTTCCAGCTATTGGTACAGAGCAAATTGCTAAAAAAAGGCCCTAACAATAATACTTAGACACACAATTTTTTTTTTATTTATGGGACAAAGATGTTAAACCCAGTTCATTAAGAAAATGAGGGAGATATCAAAGATCCAATTTTACTTATTTTTAATAAAAGAAATTTCCACCTTTGAGAAAAATTAGTGTCATAACATGTGATAAAAAGTCACTCCACCAAATTCCCAGTATAATCAACAATGTTTAGAGTCGTATTTGAAATGAAGAATTGAAGACACAGCATAATTGTGAATATGCTGAGATAAATTGGGATTACAAAGATTGTGGTATTTATTTATTTTTATTTATTTAACAGGTTTTATATACCGCTTTATCATTTCAATCAAAGCGGTTTACATTGAAACTTAAACATGGTTATGTACATTGAACAGGGACATTGATAACTTGGATTTTTCTGAGGCAATGAAGTGACTTGCCCAAGGAATCTGAGACAAGTACATTCTGATATGTTACTGATGCAGTTATTTTAATAAGGAAACATAGTACTATGTCAGATTGCTTAGATTGATGGACTCAATATATCATTGATTATTCTGGGAATTTGGTGGAGTAAATATTTTTCCAAAGGTTGTGACACTAAGTTTTGGCGAAGGTGGCAAATTTATTAAAAAACAAAACAAAACAAAAACTAGATAAGGGCAAAGCTGACAGTCGCTCAAGAGCATATGGTTCAGAATGATATATCCGCCTTTAAAGTAGTCCCCTTCTGATAAAACACATTTCCTCCAGCGTTCCTACCACTGCTGGAAACCATTTTGAAATGCCTCTTTCGTTATGCTGTGAAGCTGTTTTATGTTTGTTTAAAATTTGATATACCACCCACACCAAATAGGTATCTGAGTGGTTTACAATTTAAAAATACATGGTTGCAGAAATAGAAAGGAACGCCATCATTTAAAAACAGTAGAGAGGAGAGAAAACACAAAAACAGATAAGATAAAACGTAACAACAGGAACAGGTCAGAGAGAAGATGGGGAGAAAAAACAGACAGGGGGGCAGGGCTATGGGGGGAGGTTAAATGCCATGGTAAATAGGTGAGTTTTGAGCTTAGTTTTAAAGTGCTGGAAGGATGTTTCGGAACGGAGGGAAAGAGGGAGCGATTTCCAAAGTCGTGGACCCAAGAAATTTTGCTTAATGGTCTCCAAGTCATCTAATCTCCATTCTTTCAGTGATAATGTCAGTTTTGGAACCAGAAAAAGTGACGGGGTGTGAGATCAGGTGAGTGCGGAGGTTGATGGACTTGCTCGATTTGGTGTTTGGCCAAGAACTTCTGGACAAGATGTGATGCATGAGCTGTAGTATTATTGTGATGAAGCAACCATTCACCATTCCTGTGCAACTCTGGCCTCTTACGACAAATTGCATCATTCAAACGAGTCAGACCTTGGACGCAGTACTCCTTTTGATGGTTTGTCCTTTTGGAGCATACTCATGATGAACAATATCCTGGTAATCAAAGAAAACTGTGAGCATGATCTTGACATTGCTCTTCACCTGATGGGCTTTCTTGGGTCTGGGAGAGTTTAGAGTCTTCCATTGTGAGGATTGAGCCTTAGTTTCCAGGTCATAACCATAAATACATGCTTCATTACAAGTAATAATCTTTTTTGATGAAATCTGAGTTATTCTCCGGTAACAAGCAGGAAGTCAGTCCTCACATATGGGTGACGTCAAGAACAGGGTGGTGCTTCGCATGCACCCCAAATTACTGCCGAAGGTAGTATCGCCTCTCCATCTCAACCAGGAAGTAATGCTCCCTACCTTCTTTCCAAGACCTCACTCCAGTCGAGCAGAGATGGTCCTTCACACCTTGGACTGTAAGAGGGCTTTGTCCTTCTATATCCAACACACTCGGGGCCACCTCAAAGCTTCTCAGCTTTTCATCTCCTACGACTTTAAGTATGATTCAGACCTTTAAATACTTAGAGGAACGATGAACAAACAAACCTCTTCCAAAGACGGGGAAGCTGCAAAACTAGAGGGCATAACATGAAGCTGCAAGGTGGAAAATTGAAAGGCAATGTCCGGAAATATTTTTTCACTAAAAGGGTGGTGGATGCTTGGAATGCTCTCCCGATGGAAGTGGTGGGGGCAAACACAGTGACTGAATTCAACAGCATGGGACAGTTCTGGGGGTGGGTTGATGCAAGGAGAGGCTCTCAATGTTACGGATTTATTGGAAAATTCAGGTCTTGATTCTCAGGAGCTTTCCACTTTATTAATAACTTTTGCCCTATTATCTGATAAAGAGTGGATGTTGACATTGTTTTTCCGGAAAAGGGAGCTTCTGTTTAGGGGTTTAGCTGTTCGTATATACTCAGATTTGGCACGAGATACCCAGAAACGGCGCAGAGAGTTTCTACTGCTCCGTCCTGGGATCTTGCAGCTGGGCGGGCTATTTTTTCTGAAACATCCGTGTAAATGTTTGATTAAGTTCTTTGAGCCCTCTCAGTTGCTTGCTTTTATAACTGCTAGGCGCCTAGAATCCTTTATTGTCTCCACTTAGGCTCATGTTAGTTGTTGGTCTGGATTTAGACTTCAAACTTTTCTTCTTTTCTTCTGTATTCTATTTATTTTGTGAGATGACCCCCCCTTTGTAGTGGACCAGAGTGGGTTAGCACATTAATTCATACCTTTGTTTGCTTTGATATTGTTATATCTTGATTTCAAGATATTTTCATGTGTTTGCCCTGTTTCTCAGAAGTGTTTTTTGTTTAAACCTTCTTGAATTTATTGTAAAAATTGCATTAAAAAAAACAAAAAAACAGCATGGGACAAGCACAGCGGATCCCTTTACAGCAACAGGATAAAAACAAAATAAACTGAACCATCTAAATTCTCAACAAATAGGGGTGTCCTACATGGAGTGGTGGGTCCACCCCTAAACAAAGACATGGGGAGTGGTGGCCTGCACAGAGCGACAGGTGCACCTACTCTTGCCATATCTTGTTGGGCAGACTGGATGGACCATGCTGGTCTTTATCTGCCATCATTTACTATGTTACTATGACCCCAGTAGGCTGGGGGAGGCGGTGACCAAGCGTATGCTGTCCACTTGGATGGTGGACTGTATCACCCTTGCCTATGAGTAGGCAGGGCTTCCACTGGAAGGCCTCATCACGGCGCACCCTGTCAGGGCCATGGCAGCCTCGGTGGAAAATTTGAGCTCTGACCCGATGGTGGACATCTGCCGGGCCGCCACCTGGTCTTCAGTCCATACTTTCACAGCTCATTACTGCCTGGAAAGAGAGTCCCGACGGGACTATGCCTTCGACCAGGCTGTGCTCCGTAACCGTTTTTTGGGGTTTAGGCAACTCCTACCCTCCAACCACAGTTCCCTCTAAGCTGTGCACGTGTGCGCGCGCACACACCTCACTGAGTGAGCGCACATACTTTACAACAGAGCGCACAAAAATTACGGTTCTGATTCTGATAGAAAACACAGACGTCTTAAAATTTAAAAGTTGTGATTGTAATTACTAGAAATTTTACGCTTCATTTCGTAATTGTCTATTTTCATTTGATTTAATTAAAATCAATGTGGTGTACATACTGTATTCTGACATGTAGTCAAATTTTAACGTATTATAACTCCGAGTGTTATGTGGCACACAAAAATTTAACCTTCCTTCAAAAGCTGCACAGCTGATATTTTATGCGCGCACAGCCTACAGAAAATTAGAGGGAACATTGCCTCCAACCCTTCTGTGTTCAGGCTACCAGAGTGCTGGTTTCATCGGACACAGGGGTCCTACTGTGGTCTGTGGATATGGACTCGATTGCTGCTGCTTGTGGCTCCCCGTGAGGGAGCCCCTATTTTTTGCTATGGGTTTTCGGTAGCATGTAGCTGGGGAGTCCCATATGTGAGGACTGACTTCCTGCTTGTTCCCGGAGAAAGCGTAGTTCCTTATCGTTCCTCCAGCTTAGTCCTCTACATATGGGTAGTGCACCTTCTCCTGCAGCATGAAGACTGGACCAATCAAAATTCAGCATCACTGGATCCAGCATCCTGGCTTTCCCTTGCCCTCCAGTGTGTCCAGTCTTCATGCAGCAGGAAGATGTTTGTGAGCCAGGCTGGGCTCACTAGTTAGTTAGTTTAGGTCTAGGTATAGCTAACCTTTTGCTTTTTTCTTTCTTGGGTCCCTATTGGGGGTTCTCTTTGTTTTCTCTAGTATAGGAGTACCTGTCTCTTTAATTTTGGAGGAAACCGGCACTCCGGAGGGGGAGGGGCTCACAGAGGTTCCTCTCCTGCTCTGCCATAACCGCTTGCTGTTATTTTTCATTTCCTCGGATCTCTGTACCCAAGGCTGTTCGGGACAGAGCCCCGGCGGCGTCGACGGCCCAGTGTCACAGTTCCTGGAGGGTAGGACTCTGTGCCTGGTAAGTGCCGACGGCGGTCTTGACAGCGAGCTCATTTTGAGCAACGGCCCCGGTCTTTGCCGCTATCGCGGGTTGTTCTTTATTTTCCTTAGCGTTTTTCTTCAGCCCGAGTTTTACAGTTCAGGCGGGAGCGGGCTATTTGGCCGGGGCCTTGGCTGCGCTGCTCCTTTAGGCGCCAAAATTTTTTCCCGCGCTTCCGCTTGGTGGATGCCCGCGGCCATTTTATTTCTTGCGGTTTCTGCACCCCGCGGTCCATGCGGCGGCGGTCGGCTGTCCCGGAGACGCGGTGCCTCTCCGCTGTATTTCTTTTTTGATTCCTTTGTTCTTTTTAGTAGCTTCAACTCGCTTTTTTGCTTTCTTTTGTTTTTTCGTTTTTTTCAGGACCCTCCCCGGCGACGAGTGTGTTGGGGGAGGCTAGAGGTGATTTCACGGGCTTTGCAGCCTGCCTGAGGCTAGCTCGTTTTCTGTTGATTTAAAAAAAAAAAAAAAAAAGAAAAAGAAAATAAGACAACAAGCGCATCCAATAGCCACCTAGCATAGAGTGGGCAGAGACGCCCTCCTTGCTGGTAGCCACCCAGTGTCTGGGCAACGGCTTGTTTTTGGCTACGGTTCCGCGTTCTCCCTGTTCTTTTGGTAGCTGTGCGCATACGGAACCTCCCTGGGGTACAGGGTGTCCTGTCTCCATGCCCTCTGGATCCTTGTGTGTCATTTGTGGATCATGGAGGGGCGCTTCAGCAGAGACAGGCGTCTGTCTGCGCTGTGCCTCCGTGTCCCTTAGCATGGAGCAACGGCTGGAGCTGCCGTTGACAGTTTCCCCTCCCGCTGCCTATGGCTATTGACTCGCCCTTAGAAGGGCCCTCGGGGGCGAGCTCCGCGCTTTCTGCGGGCGCAGGGCCGCCAGCTGATTTCGGAGGAGCTTCCCTCTTGGAGGATTTTTCTCCTGATTTTGTTTTACTGATGCATCAAGCGTTTTGTCGACGGCGTCAAGGGATTGCGCAGGGTTCTCTTTCGGAGCAGGGCCTTTCCACACACCCTTCGGCGAAGGACGGCGGGCCCTCTGGGGGGAGAGCGGCCAAGAGGCCGCGCCTGCAGGAGCCCCTGTTGTCCGAGTCGGATTGGGTTGAAGGAGAAGATCCTGAGTTGGACATGAAGGACGACGCCTTGGAAGAAGGCGAGATCCCGGAGCCGGAAGACCAGGCGAAAATCATCCGGGTGTTTCGCAGAGAGGAATTGCCTGCGCTCCTGTCTGAGGTGCTTCAGACTCTTGGGCTGGTTTCGGCTCCGCCAGCTGAGGAGGACGATGGGGTGGACCCCATCATTCAGGCTGTCCGTCAACCGCAGGCGGTTTTTCCCTTGCACCGGGTCCTTGACCAAATGATACAAACCGAGTGGGATGCCCCCGAATCTGGTCTCAAGGGCATCAAGATCATGCGTAAACTGTATCCGTTGTCAGACAAAGATCTCGACCGGTTTCGTTTGCCTAAGGTGGATGCAGCGGTCTCGGCGGTAACTAAGAAGACCACGATCCCTGTTGAGGGTAGCGCGGCCTTAAAGAGCCTCAGGACCGGAAGATGGATGGTTTGTTGAAACAATCGTTTGAGGCGGACGCTGTGGCATTACAGGCTTCCATTTGTGGCGCGTGGGTTGCTCGCGCCTGCCTCCGCTGGGTTCAACGTCTTCGACAGGCGGCGCCCGCAGAAGCTGAGGACCTGGCCGAGCTTCAGCGTTTTGGAGTCTGGTTCGGCGTATCTCGCGGGTGTCCATTACGATCTCATCCGCGCGCTGTCCAATAGTATGGGCTCTTTGGTAGCCACTCGCAGAGCCCTTTGGTTGAAGAGTTGGGCGGCGGATGCTTCCTCTAAGTCTCGCCTGGGTAAGTTGCCCTTTAAGGGCAAGCTACTCTTTGGTGAGGATCTTGATAAGTTGGTCAAGGAGTTGGGCGAATCCAAGGGCGGCCGTCTCCCGGAGGATCGTCCAAAGAGAGGGAGGTCTCTCCCTTCCCCTCGAGGTCAGTTTCGGGACTTTCGTCGATTTAGGTCTTCCCGTTTCGTGGGATCGCAGCGGGGCAGGTATCCTTCGAGATCTCCCAGTTTTCGGGGCTTCCGAGGAGCCTCTAGAGGATTCACTGCTGCGACTCCGTCCGCCGCTCGCAAGTCCCAATGAAGGGCTGCGGGTCCAGGCGGGGGTAACTGCGATTGGGGGTCGCCTTCGGCAGTTTCTCCCTGCTTGGACCCGTATCACGTCCGATCGCTGGGTTTTGGAGATTATCCGGGACGGGTATGCCTTAGATCTTGCCCGACCCGTTCTCGATTCCTTCGTGGCATCTCCATGCCGGGGACCGGTAAAGACCGCTCATGTTCGCCAAACCCTGGATCGCTTGCTCCGGTTAGGGGCCGTCGTCCCTGTTCCGCCGGCGGAGTATGGTCTCGGCAGGTACTCCATTTATTTCGTGGTGCCAAAGAAAGATGGTGCGCTTTGTCCCATTTTAGATCTCAAAGGCGTGAATCGCTGTCTTCGCGTGCCGCATTTTCGCATGGAAACCTTGCGGTCCGTGATTGTAGCGGTCCGCAAAGGCGAGTTCCTTTCCTCTCTCGACCTGTCCGAGGCCTATCTCCATATACCTATCAGGGAGTCCCATCAGAAGTATCTTCGTTTCGCGCTCCCGTGGGGTCACTTTCAGTTCCAGGCGTTACCCTTCGGGCTGGCCACCGCTCCTCGAGTGTTCACCAAAGTCATGGTGGTGGTGGCGGCAGCCTTACGTCAGGAGGGGGTGCTGGTTCATCCCTATCTGGACGATTGGTTGATACGCGGCAAAACTCACCTAGAGAGCGAGTCAGCGACGGCGAGGGTCGTCGGGCTTCTGCAGTCGCTCGGCTGGGTAGTCAACCCGGACAAGAGCCACTTGGTCCCGACTCAGTCGCTCGAGTACCTTGGAGTCCGCTTCGATACTTCCAGGGGTGTCGTGTCGCTCCCGGAACGCAGAGTACTAGCTCTTCAGTCCCTGGTGCGCCGCTTTCGAAAGGCTGCGGCTCCCTCAGCTTGGCACTATCTCCAACTTTTGGGGACGATGGCGGCATCGTTGGAAGTGGTGCCTTGGGCTCGCTTCCACATGCGATCCCTGCAGAGGGCCTTGCTACGCCGCTGGTCCAATCAGAACGATTCGTTGAACAAACGTCTTCCCTGCCCGCAGTCAGTTCGCCAGAGTCTGAGGTGGTGGTTGCGCCCGTCCTCGCTTCGGGCGGGGATGCCCTTGGAACAGCCGGACTGGCTTCCGCTGTTGACAGATGCCTGTCTCTCGGGCTGGGGCGCGCACTGCGGGGACCTCGTGGCGCAGGGCCTTTGGTCTCCGCAGGAGAGCGGTTGGTCGATCAATCGTTTGGAGCTGAGAGCCGTTCAGTTAGCGCTGCAAAGCTTCGAATCAAAGGTCACGAACCGAGCGGTTCGAGTTCTCTCAGACAATGCCGTGACCGTGGCTTACATAAATCGGCAGGGAGATACCGGAAGCGTGGGCTTGGAAGCGGAAGCCCAGTTGCTCTTCGCGTGGATAGAGCCCCGATTGCAAACGATATCGGCGGCACACATTGCCGGAAAGGACAATGTCACGGCGGATTTTCTCAGTTGGGTTCAAGTGGATGCCGGCGAATGGGAGCTGAATCCTGCGGTGTTCCAACAGTTAGTGCGGCGTTGGGGTCCGCCGGTAATGGACCTGATGGCGACCTTTCGTTCCGCCAAGGCGTCGCGTTTTTACAGCCGTCGGCGGGAGCCCATGTCCGAGGGCATCGATGCTCTTTTGCAGACTTGGCCCACCTCCGGCCTCCTTTATGTATTTCCCCCGTGGCCACTTCTGGGGCGGGTGATTCAGCGGATCGAGTCTCACAAGGGATGGGTGTTGTTGATAGCGCCAGATTGGCCCCGTCGTCCCTGGTATGCCGACCTGATACGGTTGTTAAGCGATTCTCCGTGGCGGCTTCCGCTTGCTCTGGATCTGTTGCGTCAGGGTCCTCTTCGCATGCCGGGGGTGGAGAGATTCTCTCTTACGGCCTGGCTATTGAAAGGGCGCGGCTGAGGAAGAGAGGTTATTCGAGGGCTGTTGTCACGACGTTGCTTCAAGCCCGGAAGCATTCCACTTCGTTGGATTATGTCCACATTTGGCATATCTTTGAGGATTGGTGTTCCAGGCGTCAGGTTCGGGCGGCTACGGCTTCTCTTCCGGTTGTCTTGGATTTTTTGCAGGACGGTTTTGATTAAGGCTTGGCGGCTAGTTCTTTGCGAGTGCAGCTCGCGGCTCTCTCCTGTTACAGAGGTAAAATACAGGGGGTTGCGCTGGGTTCTCATGCCGATGTGATCCGTTTTCTAAAGGCGGTTTCTTGTCTGCGCCCTCCACGTCGCGTGTCTGTCCCTCTGTGGGATCTTAACTTGGTATTGCGGGCGCTGACCGCAGCGCCGTTTGAGCCTCTTTCTCTGGCTTCGGTGAAAGATTTGACCCTTAAAACGGTATTTCTGGTAGCGATTTGTTCCGCACGGCGTATCTCTGAGCTTCAGGCTCTTTCTTGCAGAGAACCTTTCCTGTCTTTTTCGGATCAGAAGGTGGTTCTGCGGCCCGTACCTTCCTTTTTACCTAAGGTGTCTTCTCCTTTTCACTTGAATCAGGTGGTGTCGCTCCCAGTGTTACATGCGTCGGGGGAGCGGGCCTCTGATCGCGGTCTTAGTCGTTTGGACCTTAAGAGAATTTTGCGTCGCTATTTGAAGGTCACAGAAGACTTCCGCAAGTCAGATCGTTTGTTCGTCTTGTTCGGCGGTTCTAGGAAGGGTGAGGCTGCAGCGAAAGCCTCCATTTCTAGATGGATTAAAGAGGCGATTGCCTCCGCTTATCTGTTGCAGGGGCGTGTTGCGCTGCCAGGCTTGCGGGCTCATTCTACCAGAGCTCAAGCGACGTCCTGGGCGGAATATAGTTTAGTGTCGCCGGCAGAGATTTGTAAAGCGGTGACGTGGTCGTCCCTACACACTTTCAGTAAGCACTATCGTCTTGATGTCTTGGCAGCACGTGATGCCTGTTTTGGTTCCGCGGTCTTGCGTGCCGGTTGGCGGAATCCCTCCCGTTAAGGCTGCTCTGTTACATCCCATACGTAGAGGACTAAGCTGGAGGAACGATAAGGAAATAGTAATTACACTTACCTGGTAATTGTAGTTCCTTGAGTGACGACAGCTTAGTCCTCCTTCCCTCCCTTGGGACGCGGTTTTGGCGCGGCACGCATTCCATACGAGAGTCAGTCTGTACAGGTGAGTTCTTCAGGAGTTCTTTTGTGATCTTTTGCTCTCGCTAACTGTTTCTGGTGCGGCAGGATCGGGTTCCTCGGTTGCCTGTTTTTGGGTTTTTTCCGTCCCTTCCTGTGGGGATGGATGCAGTCTTCTGCAATTTTTTTATAGGTATCCCTTCTCGTTAAAAAAAAATAAAAATAAATAAATAAATTTCAACTGGGTTTGTCAAATTACATGACGTACTAATCTCTTACGTTGTTTTCTTAAAGGTTAGCTATCTCTTTCAGTTTGCTTTGACAGTAGTTCACTGGAGGGCAAGGGAAAGCCAGGATGCTGGATCCAGTGATGCTGAATTTTGATTGGTCCAGTCTTCATGCTGCAGGAGGAGGTGCACTACCCATACGTAGAGGACTAAGCTGTCGTCACTCAAGGAACTACAATTACCAGGTAAGTGTAATTACTATTTACTCACCTGTAACAGGTGTTCTCCGGGGACAGCAGGAATCAGTCCTCACAACCCTCCCTTTTCCCCTTGGAGTTGCTCCTTTACCATCTTTTATTTTTGCCATCTTTTAGCTATGTCTTCTGACTGAGCAAGATGGCACCCTGGGGCGGGAAGGCGACCACGCATGTGTGGTGGCATCTCCCAAGGGCTTTCTTTGAAAGCTGGGGGGATGCTTCCGCAAGGGCTCAGTCAATGCCGATGTCACCTATATGTGAGAACTGATACCTGCTGTCCCTGGAGAACACCTGTTACAGGTCAGTAACTATGCTTTTTTCAATGCATTCCAACTCCTCCCTGGCTGCAGACGATCTTCTTTTAGGTCAGGGGACAGGAGTTTCAGCATGGATTTTGCAGACACACGTCTCATCCCCAAATCAACAGTAAGAATGGACTGTACCAACCCAAAACTGTTGGTCCATATCCTCAGCAAGCTCCCTGATAGTCATTTGACAATTTGAGCGTATTGCGCATTGCTTCAACTTTGTCTTCATTCTTACTTGTGGATGGCCTTCTAGAACATTCATCATTGTCAACATTTTGACAGCCCTCTTGGAAACGTTTGTACCAGTCATAAACTCGAGCACGACTCATGCATTCATCGCCATACACTTGTAACTTATCATAAGTCTCTTTGCACGAATCTCAAAGTTTCAGGAAGAATTTAATGCAAATTTACTGTTCAATTTTTTCACTCATTGTAAATCTGACAAGCTGCTTTTACACTATACCAAACATCTTGTGATTAAAAAAAGTATAGGTGTGCTGCAGCCACGCTACTACACTCTGCACATGCAGAGCATATAACTAGGTTACTGCATGCTTAACAGCATCGTAGTGCAATGTATTGTTACATAGTTGCACAAGTCTCGATACTTTTTTTTTTTAATTTCTATTTATTACAATTTCAACTCTTACACGCCAATAAGAAAATGAAAAGCAATTTAGCAAAAACAGAACTCCATTGATAAAGAAAAAGTATACAAACCAATCCACTCACGTTGCAGGTAAATTGATCCAAGTAATAAGGAAAAAAAAGTATACCCAAAGTAAATATATTAATACAAATGTTGATACAATCCCTGAGAGTGCTCTCCCCACCTATACCGTTCCCAGCAGGCCTACAGTGGTGCCTATGGGACATGAAACTGGACATTAATCTCCTCTCTAGCTACTAAGAAATCAATTGGCTGTTTAGGCTCAAAAAATAAAAAGTTCTTTCCCTCACAAACAATCAAACATACATATAGAAATCGTAACATGAAGCTAAGCCCTAAGGCCAAGACCCTAGAATGTAGGGCCAAGAACTCCTGACGCTGCTTCTGTGTAAATCTAGAAAGATCTGGAAATGTATGGATTTTAGAGCCAAAAAATAGCTTATTCATAGAGCAGAAATACATTTTGAAAACAGAATTGCAGCCAAACTCTAAGGTGAACGTGACAACTAGAGTGGATTGCTGGGTACCACCTTGAGAGAGGACTCCAAAATCTTTGTGAGATTTAAACTCAGAGTCTATCTAACCCAGATGCGGAACTACCCAGGGACAGGCATTTGGCCCTGACTAGTGGAGGAAGAGAGCCAGCATCCATACCCAAAACCTCGGTCGGATATTTTTTAATCATATCCATTGCTGATATAAGGGGTGACCTGGGAAAGATCAACAAGTGAAGATTATTCCAGCGCACCTGGTTTTCCAAATGTTTTATCCGTCTGTGAGAGATGTTCTTATCTTTGACCAGGGCATTCCCCAAAGTCTGAACAGCAGTTACTTTTGACTCAAGACCATCACACCTAGAAGAAATTTGTCCCAAAGTCTGAGATTGTTCAGCCATTGACTGTGATCCAATAGATAAATCACCCACAAGTGTATTAGATAAAGTTTGCATGGAGGAGCTCAGTCCGTGAATTGCATCCCACTGTGACTCCAGGGTCGCAGCTGCTGGTTTCTGTACCTCCCAAAAAACACACCTGGAGAGAGCATCCCCTGTGCGCTGGAACTCACGGACCGCTGCAGGCCATTCAACGAAGCCTTGGCAGTCACATCCACAAGGTGGGAGGACTCTGCCACAAAAACACCTTCTGGCAGAGAGACACCAACAACCACACAGGTCTGTAGCCTCTCCGACGATCCCACACTCCTGCACTTCCAGGTCTCAGAGGTAGCATCCACACTATTGGGCTTAAAGAAGCCCCCTCTACATTGCTGCCCAGTGTTTGTCCATCAGGTTGGCCCCGGAGAAATGATGCCGGGGAGACTGAGGAAACGACGAAAGCATCCAGCATAGTCTTGCGCAAAGACTGGGAAATGGAGCCTTCTAGGAACAAAGCCTTTCATTTGCCCATATCTCAGGCAGCGGGAGCACCCAAAAACGCCAGCACACACCCATCTCGATATTTTTTAATCACACCTCGTACACTGTAGAATCTCTATGAATAGAAATTCCATGTAAAAAGGAGAAGGGAATGGCAGTGGGGGTGTACTATCATCCGCCTGACCAGAATGAACAGCTGGATGACGAAATGCTAAAAGAAATGAGGGAAACTAATTAATAAAAATTACAACACTATAATAATGGGTGATTTTAATTACCCTAGTATCGACTGGGTTAAGGTCACATCAGGACATCCTAGGGAGATAAAGTTTCTAGATGAAATAAATGACTGCTAGATCTGGTGCGAGAGAGAACAGTGTTGGAATCACTTGGCAACTGTGATCATAGCATGATCACATTTGATTCAATAAATTGGGTGTTGACAGCAAGGAAATCCATGATACTAGCATTTAACTTTCAGAAGGGAAACTATGACAAAATGAGGAAAGTATTTAAGAAAAAACTAAAAGGAGCAGTTACAAAGGTTAAACGTTTATATCAGGCCTGGGCGTTGTTTGAAAATACTATCTTGACTATGGTGGTTCTTAGTGCTCCAAGGAGTGCTGCTGTGAAAAAGAAGTTTAGCCCAAAAGAGAAACAAATTAGATGAAAAACAGAAGGGTTTTAATAAGAGCAGGAGGATCTATCCATTAGATAGGGTGGATAGGACAGACTGAGGGACTGAGACAGAAGCAGGCCGGCCCTGTGCTAGGAGGTTGGAAAGTCTTTTAGGGCTTTTTGAGCTCTAGGAGAGTTAATCCATACATGGTGCTATCAGATGACATCACCAGTCTGTGGCTGACTTATTCTGTTTGTTCTTGGAGAACCAAAGAACTACAATGTTATAAAAATCCTAGAGGTGTGGCATACATCACTAGTCCCAATTTCAAAACATCTCGGATTTCATTTAAAATTTGGACGTGGGCTGGATTTCCTCTGGAGTTGTGAAATGTAGTTTACATTAGGGTTTTTATTTTTGGTCTCTTTCTGTTCATATACATGTTCTATGTGATAATGTTATATAGTGATTTTTAAATTTTTAAAATTTTTAAGTAAACACGGTCTTTTCTTTTTCCTCTGAAATTTTGATTAATTAAAGGAAGCCATTGAAACTTCCTAGATGGTCTGACTGCTCTTGAAAACGACCTTGCTGTTTACTCATGGGAAATGGGGGAGTATGTCTGATGGCTAGTGTTCTTGTTCCTCCTATCTCCCCTCTCCCCTCATCAGGAGCAAGTCACTGTGCTGGGACAGATTGGTTGCGACAGCAACGGGAAGCTGAATGCCAAGTCTGTGATCCTGGAGGGCGACCAAGAACATTCCTCTGGAATGCAGGTGCCGGTGGATTTGTCGGAGCTGAAAGAATACTCCCTTTTCCCAGGACAGGTAATAATCATAACAGCAGTAGTTGTCAATTAGAGACCATGTAGGTTGGTTGATGTCTTGTCTTTCCAGCACGGGGAAGACAGAAGCAGAGCATAGGGTAATCGGCAAAGCTAAATCAAGAAGCATGGACCTTGGCTGATATTTCTTCTTTAAATTGGTTTCAGGTTGTGATAATGGAGGGCATTAACAGCACTGGTGAGAAACTGATTGTGTCCAAGCTTTATGAGGTAAAAGTCTAATAGTCTGTAGTCCCTTTACTCTTCTTACAAAAATGAATCTGTAATCTGCTTTGTGAGGGATCTCTTACTATATAAATGTGTTCATGCCATTTTGAAAGTGAAATGGCCTGGTTTCGGCAAAGAGAAAAAAAAACTGAGTTCTTTCTCATCCTGCTAGACCAGTCCAGATGAACAGGTTATGTTCCCCTATCAACAGACGTTGGAGACAGAAAAAAGAAAACCCAGGGCCCAATATTAAGCACTGGTGGCTAGCACTGAACATTAAACCCAGATATTCAATGCTGTGGTCATATCCGGCCCCAACATTGACTATCCAGATTGGTCACATTTGCCGATCGCTAGCTGGGCAGCAGCGATATTAAGCCACTCCTCGGTTAGCAATATGTGGCAAACTTTAGGCCAGGGATTCCTGCGCCTGGCTTTTGCCACATATTGCTAACCGTTTAGTGACTCAATATCACTGCTGCCTGCCCTGGAACACCCTCAACACATTTCAGTACTAACCAGTGAGCATCAGGGTGTATAGCAGTGGCTCACGCAGCTGAGCGGCATTTGCAGGTTTGCAAACTGTGTAAATGACTTGAAATCTCCCCCCCCCCCCCCTTGAACTTCGGTGATAGCATCACTGGTATAAGGAGAAGTGCAGCTAGGGGCACTTTTTGGTCTTTTTCTTTCTTCAGCAAGCAGATGGTGGTGACTGAACTTGTAAGTTGAGGCTCCTGGGCCACAGTGTGCGTACTTGTCCTCCCTGGTAGAGCTGGACTCAGGGTTCCCAGGGCACCAGACTGTGGTTTGCTGTCCCTGGTCAAGTGAGACCCACACCATTGGCAGTGGCACAGCGCTGGCCATCTATCAGTGGTGAAGGCACCAGTGCTCTGTCTCTCATTGCGGTTTCACTTGGTTGAGGCTCCCCCTCCCTTTACTTCTCTCACCTTTTATGTGCGAGTTATCCTGGTGAGTTCAGGCTTGGGGAGCCTGGGGAGGTTCCTCTTCCCTTTTCCTCTCTCTCTCTCTCTCTCTCTCTCGCCCCTTTTCCCTTTGCCATTGGGCCCCCTCCCCTCCAAAAAAAAAAAAAAAAAAGCCCTGAAGGAGGGGGCACAAGATAAATGTGAGGCCTGAGAAGGGAGTGAGTGCCTGGATAGTCGGCCCAAGGGAGGGTGTTCTGTGAGGCAGCCTGGGTCCAGTAGGGGGGATCTGGATCAGTCAGTGAGGTGGACTTTGGGCAATGGGAGAGGGTGCTTGCAGGCAGTGAGACACTTTCAGTGACTCGGGGCCCAGTGATTATTGCCATAGTTGAACAGCCTGGGTTACATGGTCGTGGCCATCTTCATTGCTCAGAGCTGTAGCCTTGATATCTCCAGGAACAAGCAGGAATAAGTCCTCACATATGGGTACGTCGGTACCGACGGAGCCCGTGTGGGAAAGCTCCCCATCTTCCCAGAAGGAAAGCCTTTGGGGCCTCCCACTGCGCATGCGCGCTGCCTTCCCGCCTTCCTGACCAACTCTCCTCAGTTCTTCTTTTTCCGCGGAGCCAGCAGGTCGTGTTCCTGTCACCGCTGAAGAAGTTGTTATTTTAATTTATTTCTTTGGCCGCGTGTCTGCCTTCCCCGACTCCAGACCGGTACCGCCGGTCTTTTTTCCTTTGTTTCTTTAAAAAAAAAAAAAAAATCTTATTTTTTCCCCACTTGGTGTGTTTGTTCTGTGAGGCCTCTAGGCCTTCACAAATTCTCCCTCATGGAGAAACCAGCCTCTGGTTTTAAAAAATGCACCAAGTGTAGCGGTACTATTTCAGTCACAGACACTCATGAATGGTGTCTTAAATGTTTGGGGCCTGACCATTCCATTCCGGATTGCCCATCCTGTTCTTTGATGTCTAAATGTGGCTTACAGAACCGGGCAGCCAAGTTTCACATGCTGTTTTCTACAGATACTCCAGCATCGACATCTTCCAGGTCTTCCTCTCCTGATGGATCTCAGGTAACCAAACATTCCTCTGGCAGGTCCTCAAAGGGCAAATCTCCCTCTAAGTATCGAGATACCCCTGGGCTTGACCCTGAGGACCCTGCCCCAGCCAAACAACCCCGGCGGGAAGCTCCGGCTTCCAAAGCTCCTCCTATGGGGTTACAGGTTGACATCGATGGAACGGCCTCGATCGATCACCTGTTAGACTGCTCTGGGGTACCGGCTCAATCATCCGGTACCGACATCCAGACAGTCGTGGCGTCTATGGATCACACAGTTCAATCCATGCAGCAGGCCATTTTGGCTTTTATTAAGGCTGCGACGCCCTCGGTACCGCACCCTGTGGTACCGACTCCGGTTCCGGTACCACAACCGATACCGGTACCCAGGGCATCCACATCGACCAGGATACCGATTCCGGTTCTGGGTACCCCCGATGTCGATACCGGTCGATACGCTTATCGATCCCTGGAAGCAAACAGACGATACTTCGAGTCTTCTGATGATTCTGATTCATCAGATGACTCTGCTGAAGTATCCCTTACTCTACCTGAGGAGCCCTCTTCTCCAAAAAGGAGAATGTCTCCTCCAGAGGATTTATCCTTTCAAGACTTCATCATTGAAGTAGCTAAAGGTCTTTCTATTTCAGTATCCTCTGAAAAAGAACCTAGAGCAAAAAAGTTAGACATTTTAGGATACTCTAAGGTTCCCAAAGAGGCAGTCACCTTGCCCATCCATGAAATTCTTCAAGAACACATGATGGACTTATGGGAGACTCCTCTCACCCTATCTCCACATTCTCGTCGTCTGGACACCATGTAATTCATACAGCCTCTATATGGGCATGTTTCTGAAGGAAATTGCATTAAAAATACGCCATTTTCTCCCCTTATCCCAGAGGATAGAAAGGAGGAGTTCCTTCTTTTGCTGAAGCATACCCAAGATATTTCAAAGTTCTCCAACAGAGCAGCCTTTGACTCCTTTGAGGGTGCTAGCAGAGCCTCAGGTATTGCCATAGCGGCTCGCAGAATTGCTTGGCTCCAGGCCTCTGACCTAGAACCCTGGGTCCAGGATGGATTGGGAAATTTGCCCTGTACAGGTGAGAATCTGTTTGGTAAGGAGTGGCAAATCAAAACCACTCAAATGGATGCAGAAAATGCTGCTTTAGATAGACTTTCTAAGTCTACCTCTACCCCTGTCAAGAAAAAATCTTTCAAGAAGCCTTTCTACAAGAAGGCCAGATTTGCCACAAATACTGGCCAACAATCGTCTGCAGCTCGCTTTACTCCTAAGCGTCAGCAGCCTAAACAGGCCAGGGCAAAACCTGCAGGGGCTGCTACAGCCCAGCAGTCCCAACCCCCTCAGGGCTTTTTACTTAAAACTAGAGAACTTAACCTTTCTGACTCTAAAACATTCAGAACCTCTCAACATTCCAGGAAGGTTAACTCATTTTGCTCCCAGATGGGAGCAAATCACCTCAGAACAATGGACCCTCTCTATCATCAGAGAGGGCTGCAAACTACATTTCTCCAACCTTCCTCCCCATACCAAGGTGAGGTGTTTCAATTCTCCCCCATCTCTCCTAGACCTGTTGGGTCAGGAGGTGACCACTCTTCTCGCCCAAAAGGCAATAGAAGAGGTTCCTCTTCTTCAACAGGGGTCAGGTTTTTACTCCCCTTATTTTCTCATTCCCAAGAAAACAGGGGGGTACAGACCTATTCTGGATCTCAGAGAATTGAACAAATTTCTATGCAAGGAGAAATTCAAGATGCTTTCTCTAGGTACTCTCCTTCCATACCTACAGAGTCAGGACTGGCTTTGTTCTCTAGATCTCAAGGATGCGTACACACATATACTCATCCATCCATCCCACAGAAAATTCCTACGGTTTCTGTTCCAGGGAAAACATTTCCAATACAGAGTACTTCCCTTCGGTCTAGCCTCTGCTCCAAGGGTATTTACCAAATGCATGGCAATAGTAGCTGCATTTCTACGCGCCCTGGGAATTTTTGTCTTCCCATACCTGGACGACTGGCTCATCCGAGCTCCATCTCAGTCCAAGGCTCAGACTTCCCTGGATCGCACCAGGCACATTCTACAATATCTGGGACTTGTAATCAATCTGCCAAAGTCCCAACTCACCCCTACTCAATCCCTGGAATTCATAGGGGCCTGGTTGGATACCACCACTGCAAGGGCCTATCTGCCTCAGGCCCGTTGCCAACGTCTAGTGCACTTAGCCTCTCAGACTCGGTCCAGAAGCCACTTGACTGCCAGAGAGATGCTACAACTATTAGGCCACATGGCCTCCACAGTGCATGTGGTGCCTTATGCTCGCCCACATATGAGAGCAGCTCAATGGACTTTATCCACCCAGTGGACTCAAGCATCAGGAGCTCTCTCAGACCAAATAGCAAACTCCAAATGTCTCTTTTGGTCTCTCCAATGGTGGATATCCACTCAAAATCTGTTGTTGGGGGCCCCCTTTCAACCATTGCTGCCCCAAGCAACCCTCACAACAGATGCCTCCCAAACAGGTTGGGGAGCTCATCTTCAAGATCTCTCCACTCAGGGCACTTGGTCGCCACAGGAGACCACCCTTCATATCAACCACTTGGAACTTTGAGCAATCTTTCTGGCTCTCAAAGTTTTTCATACCCTCCTCAGCAACATGACAGTCCTTATTCACATGGACAATCAAGTAGCCATGTTTTACATAAACAAACAAGGAGGGACTGGCTCTCTGTCGCTTTGCAACGAAGCTCTAAGATTATGGGCCTTCGCCAGAGAGCATCAAATCCATCTCCTGGCAGTATATCTTCCAGGAATCCAAAACTCTTGGGCAGACAGACTCAGTCGAGTTCTGCTTCCACACGAATGGTCCCTGCACATGGATCAGGTTCTCAGAATCTTCCAGAAATGGGGAACCCCGGACATAGACCTCTTTGCAAGTCCGTGGAATGCCAAACTTCCCCGTTTCTGTTCCAGAATTCCGTGTCAGGGAGTTCAGGCCAAGGATGCCTTCCTCCTTCATTGGGGTCAGGCCTTCCTGTATGCCTTTCCACCCATTCCTTTGATTCCCAAAACTCTGTTCAAACTTCAGAGAGATCAAGGGTCCATGATTCTCATAGCTCCACGCTGGCCACGCCAAGTGTGGTACCCTCTACTTCTGCATCTCTCCCAAGCCCCCTCCCTGGACTTGGGAGCGGCTCCAGACCTTCTGTCTCAGGAGGAGGGGACTTTGTGGCACCCAAACCACAAGTCCCTTCACCTCAGAGCTTGGTTACTGAAGGCCTAGACTTTCAAGACTTCAATCTTTCACAGCAAGTGAAGTATATCCTACACGCCTCTAGGAAACCTTCCACTAGGCGTTCTTACGCTTTTAAATGGAAAAGATTTTCCATTTGGTGTGCTCACAAGGGTCTTAACCCTCTAGCACTCCTGTTGAATTCTCTTTTGGAATATCTCCTGCATCTCTCCAATGCAGGACTCAAACGAATTCAGTAAGAGTCCATTTGAGTGCTATTGCGGCTTCACTTAAGCCCATCAATGGACAACCTGTTTCCTCTCATCCTCTTATTGCAAGATTCATGAGAGGCCTAACCTTAACTAAACCTCCCATTCGACCTCCTCCGGTGGCATGGGACTTAAGTTTGGTTCTTGGTCAGCTTATGAAGCCACCCTTTGAACCCTTAGCCACTACCTCCTTGAAATTTCTTTCCTGGAAGGTTATTTTTCTTATTGCAGTCACCTCAGCTCGCCGTATCAGTGAACTGCAAGCCCTAGTGGCTAATCCACCTTATACAAGGTTCCATCATGATAAGGTGGTCCTTAGGACCAATCCCCACTTTATGCCTAAAGTGGTCTCCCCTTTTCATCTTAATCAAGAGGTATATTTACCTGTCTTTTTTCCAGCTCCTCATGCATCCAGTGCAGAGAGGAACCTTCATACTCTAGACTGTAAAAGAGCTCTTGCCTTTTACCTCCACAGGACTCAGCAACATCGAAAGTCTTCTCAGCTTTTTGTTGCTTTTGATCCTTCTCATTTAGGATTTCCAGTCTCCAAAAGAACACTCTCCAATTGGATTGCTCAGTGTATCTCTTTTGCTTACCAGAGTAAGAACCTTTCTCTGGAGGGCCATGTCACCGCTCACAATGTGAGGGCCATGGCCACCTCTATGGCTCATCTAAACTCTGTATCCATTGACCAGATCTGTCGAGCAGCCACCTGAGCCTCGGTTCATACCTTTACAGCCCATTACTGTTTGGACAAGGACTCCCGCCGGGATGCCTTGTTTGGTCAGGCTGTCCTTAGACACCTGTTCCATTCTTGAACAACTCCAGCCCACCTTCCCTGAATGGATGCCTGAGATCCATAGGAAGATGAGGAACCTTTCAGGGTCTCATACCCTTCAGGGGATCTCCCCGGCATCTTAGCTAGGGAGTACCCATATGTGAGGACTTATTCCTGCTTGTTCCTGGAGATAGCACAGTTACTTACCTGTAACAGGTGATCTCTGGGAACAGCAGGAATTAGTCCTCACAACCCACCCACCTCCCCTAGGAGTTGTATCTATCTCTCTCTTTCCTTTCCTCTCTCTATTGTCTCAGCTTTAAAACTCGAACTGAGGAGAGTTGGTCAGGAAGGCGGGAAGGCAGCGCACATGCGCAGTGGGAGGCTCCAAAGGCATTCCTTCTGGGAAGCTGGGGAGCTTTCCCGCGCGGGCTCCGTCGGTACCGACGTACCCATATGTGAGGACTAATTCCTGCTGTTCCCAGAGATCACCTGTTACAGGTAAGTAACTGTGCTTTATGCATGGGCTGAAATTGACATCAGGGTCTGCAGCCACTGCAAGACTCGGGGATGCAGTTGTGGCCTGTCCAGAGCTCCATATGGGCCCCATCTGACAGCACGGTTTGGCAAGCTGACCCTCTGCTATGTTATAGTGGACTGTGGTTGGCGTTATGTTGCCTGTGGAGGCAGGTGCCCCTTGACTGCACCAGACAGCTTGTGTGCCGGGTGTGCTATAAAATGGGGGGAGGGGGTGGCAGCGGCCTCCTCTGCAGCGGTCGGAGGTTCAGAGCTCTCTCCATGCTGTGTTTGGAGCATGCAGGGCCTGAATTTGAGGCCTCTCTGGACTTGCCTTACCTCGTGGGAGTATGGAATTCCACCATTTTGTTCATGGACTGAGATGGAAACTTCTGGAACAGGAGAAGCTGCAGAGGTTTGTGGCTTAGCGCCCAAGGATTCCTCCTCCCTTGCGTTATGATCTCTGGGCCTTGCAGTAGGCCTTGGCTCAGTCCACCAGGTCACTTTGTCTCTGGGTGGGAGGGGGCAGAGGGATTACACCTCCATTGACAGCCACCCCTTTTCAGGTTGCCCTCCTGCAGCCTTGAGGGGTCCCGCTCCCAAGAGGCCCAGTGTGGCTGGGGATGAGGGGGTTACTGGTACTAGACTCAGACATTCCAGTCTCTCCGGAGTGTGTTCAAACTTTGGAATTTGTTACCGGAGGATGTAGTAAAGGCTGTTAGTGTAGCTGGGTTTAAAAAAGGTTTGGACAAGTTCCTGGAGGAAAGGTCCATAAACCATTATTAAGAGGGGACCCAGGATATCAATGCTTGACCCAATGCAAGTATTGTGGAACATGTGTCTTTTGGGGAAACTGCTAGGTAATTATGACCTAGATTGGCCACTGTTGGAAACAGGATTCTGGGCTTGATGGACCTTGGTCTGACCCAGTATGGCATATCTTATGTTCTTGTGCTGGGTGAGGATCTAGATGGGGAGAATGTAGTGGACAGTATGTGGCCTGAGGAGGGGAAGCTATCTTTAGTGGAGGAGGAAGAGTCTTCTGGTGAAATTGGCAGGAGCTTGCATCCGTTATTTGGCAAGCAACAATGGCTCTTCGCATTTTGGAGGCACCACTGGAAGTTGTAGTAGATGTGGACCCTATTTTGATGGGCATCCATAAGCCGCCCTGGACCTTTCCATTCCCACAGGCAGTCTTCCCCATGATTAGAGTTGGATGCACCAGATGGTATTTTCAGGAGGGGGTAGGCAAAGTTCTGAGGCGGCTGTATGCCCTTGGGGGTGAATGTGGAAAGCTGGTTCTGCTTCTCTATGGTGGATGCTTTGGTCACGGCAATGATCAAATGAACCACTATTTCTGTGGAGGGTGGAACTGTCCTCTGTGATCAACAGGACTGGAATTGGGAGGCGCTCTGGAAGACCAGGTTTTCAGCTGCGACTTTTGGGGATCCAGATTTCTCTGGTGGTTCTATGGCTAGAGCCCTCCTGCATTGAGTGCAGATCTTGCTAGAGGATGCAGCATTGACCTGTATGGAGTTGGCAGCGATCTTTTTGGCGGACGTCTTCTATGACTTGATCTGCCTGCCAGCTTGGGCATTGGCAGTGGCCACAGTGGCCTGGTTGCATCATTGGATGGCCAACACAACCTCTAAGGTGCATCTGTCAAAGTTGTCTGTCAAAGGGTCAAATTGCTTTTTGGGGAGGACCTAGAGAAGCTTGTCAAGGGATTTTGGGGAAGGTAAGCCTCAACAGCTGTCTGAGAACAAGTCTTGGATCTTCCAAGGCATTGTCATTATTATGGTTTGGGAGTCACAACTCCCATCATTTTTGGCCAGCAAAACATTCCTCTTCCCGACTGGGGCAGATCCGCAGCAACATAAGAACATAAGATATGCCATACTGGGTCAGACCAAGGTCCATCAAGCCCAGTATCCTGTTTCCAACAGTAGCCAATCTAGGTCATACGTACCTAGCAGTTTCCCCAAAAGACACAGGTTCCACAATGCTTGTATTGGGTCAATCATTGGGTCAAACCCTTTTTAAATCCAGCTACACTAACAGCCTTTACTACATCCTCCGGTAACAAATTCCAGAGTTTGATTATATGTTGAGTAAAAAAATATTTTCTTTTATTAGTCTTAAATAGTATCTCCAGGAACAAGCAGGAATGAGTCTTTACATATGGGTACGTTGGTACCGACGGAGCCTGCGCGGGAACGCTCCCCAGCATCCAAAAAGAAAGGCTATGGGAGCATCCCACACACATGCACGCTGCCTTCCCGCCCTTCACTTCACTCTCATCAGTTTTTTGCGGAGCCAGCAGGACGTATTCCTGTCACTGCAGAAAATTCTTCTTTTTATTCTTAGTTTTTTGTGGTCGCGTCTGCCTTCCCTAGACGCCGCCGGTGCTTTTCTTTCTTTTTACTAAAAAATGTCGTCTTTTCTCTAGGAATTTTTTCCTGTTTAGTGCCTGACGGTTTCTAGGCCACTAGGCCTCTATCCTTCCATTATGGAAAAGCCAGCCACTATCCTTAAGAAATGCTCAAAGTGTGCCGGTACAGATATATTTTTAGACACTCATACTTGGTGTCTAAAATGTTTAGGTCCTGACCATTGCCCACTGAAGTGTCTCTCCTGCTGGAGCTCGAACAGAAGAAGTCTTCAGGATCGAGCACAACTCGATACCCGGTTCACATTGGACTCTGTCACCAGCCAGAATATCTTCTTTTTCACAGGATCAGGTAACCAAACAAAAGTTTGTAAAGACTTGCCAGTCCTCGAGTGGTAGATCTCCTTCTAAGTATCAAGATGCCTCTGGCATTGCCCTCGAGGACATTTTGGCAATAAAGCCCTGGCGGGAGTCTTCGGGCTCCAAAGCATTAATGGGGCTTCAGGTTGTTCCCGGGGTTCTTACCTCGATGAACATACCTGGGCCATGCTCGGTGGTTGTGGCCGCTTCGAGCGGTACAGACGCCCCGGCATCGGCCATGGTGATGGATGAAACACTCCTCACCAATGAACGCAGTCTTGTGCTCTCAGCTACTTTGGTACCGCTAGAGTTGCTGCAGACCGTTCCTCGAGTATTGGTATTGGCTTCGGCACCGGTATCGACATTGGCACCGGTGTCGGTACCGTCCATGCTTGCTTCGACTGACTCGCTTCCTTTGATGCCGAGCCTGGAATCGCTCTCTAGCATGGAGGATTCGGTACCGACTCGTCTCGGTACCGACCTCGGGCGGTACCAAAGACATCGCTTTAAAGAAAATCCGATGCTTCATCCTTTCAAGTCTTCCGATCCCGATGACTGGGATGAATCCATCGGTACCAAGGCTGAATTTTCAACAATTCTAGCCTTTACCCCTCATTCTAGGGGGTTCTCCTCAGGAGAGATTTCTTTTCAAGCCTTTTTGCTTGATATGGCGAAGTTACTTGCCATTTCTATACCTGGTAAAGAATCCATACCAGGGGAGTCAGAGACTCTGTAATTCCCCTGGATTCCAAAGGAGGTGATCATGCTTCCTTTGCATCACAACTTACAGGATCTACTATTAAGAATGTGGGAAACTCCTTTAACGGTATCCCCACATTCTAAGACACTTGACACTATGTATTTATTTATTTATTTTTATTTATTTAGACAGTTTTGTATACCGCCTTATCCTTCAATCAAAGCGGTCACAACACAATTGGGGGATACATTTAAAATGCAGGGATATGAGACACATAGACTAATACTTACAGGGAACATGGGCAATGGAAGGTTAAGTGGCTTGCCCAAGACCACAAGGAGCATCTGTGGGGCCAGAAACCCCAGTCCTTCCGGCCCAAGGTTGCTGTCCTCTAGTGGGATTTGAACCCCCGACCTTCCGGCCTGAAGTGCCTTGCCCCAACCACTAGGCTACTCCTCCCTCGAGTACAAGTTGCCACCTTATCCAGGTTTTCAAAAGACTCAACTTCCTCATCATTCTATTGTTGTAGAATCAGCAATGAGGCGTATTAAGAGTGCAAAGAAGCACTCCTCTTATCCGCCAGGTCGTGAGTCTAAGACTTTAGATGCCTTTGGACGTCGATGTTTCCAGGCATCCATGCTTTCAGCAAGAATTATCTCATATATTTTCTTTATGGGATTATCTCTTGAAGAGGTCACAAAGAACTTAAAGCTTTTGAACCCTTTCTTCAAGAACATAAAAGAGCAGATATTTTCCTATTAGTCAGTCATGCTCAAAATGTCTCTAAGTTCCTTAATCGTGCTTCCCTGGACTGCTTTGAGTCTATTAGCAGAACCTCTGCTATTGCCATAAGGGCATGACGCATGGCCTGGCTCCAAGCTTCAGACTTGGACAAATGGGTACAAAAAAGGCTGGAAAATACTCCTTGTGCTGGTGAAAATCTCTTTAACAAGGATGCTTTAATCTCCAGGAACAAGCAGGAATGAGTCTTCACATATGGGTACGTCGGTACCGAAGGAGCCAGCGTCCCAAAAAGGAAAGCTTTTGGGAGTATCCCACAGCGCCTGCGCGCTGCCTTCCCGCCTTTCCTAACCACCTCTCTCCAGTTCTTCTTTTCCGCGGAGCCAGCAGGTCGTGTTCCTGTCACCGCTGAAGAAGTTCTTTATTTTATTTTATTTCTTTGGTCGCGCGTCTGCCTTCTTCGACGTCGGACCGGTACCGCCGGTCTTTTCTTTAAAAAAAAAAAAAAAAAAAAAGGATACTTTCTGTTCCACTTCAGTGTATTTTTTCTTCGTTGGGCCTTAGGCCTAATAGAAAATTCCTCATGGAAAAGCCCGCCTCCGGGTTTAAAACATGCACTAAGTGCAGCGGTACCATCTCCGTTACTGACACCCATGACTGGTGTCTTAAGTGCTTGGGTCCTGACCATTCCATCACGGATTGTGCGTCCTGCTCTATGATGTCTAAAAGAGGTTTACAGAACTGAGCAGCCAAGCTCAGTACACTCCCTCTGATGCAGCTTCGGTGGCATCGACGTCTTCCAGGGCTGCTTCTTCCTCCTATGGATCTCAGGTAACCAAACATAAGTCCAGCCAGTCCTCGAAGGGTAGATCTCCCTCCAAGCCTCGAGATGCTTCCGGGCTTGCCCTCGAGGATCCTGCATCGGCAAAAGTACCCCGGCGGGAAGCTCCGGCTTCCAAAGCTCCTCCTATGGGGTCACAGGTTGACATCGATGGCACGGCCTCGACCGATCACCTGTTGCAATGTTCTGGGGTACCGGTAGAATCTGCCAGTACCGACCTTCAGATATTCATGGCGTCGATGGATCAGAATGTTCTGACCATGCAGCGTGCCATTACAGCATTCATACAAGCTGCGACGCCGCTGGTACCGCAACAAGCTTTGTTGTCGGTACCGGCTCCGATATCGGTTCCGGTACCGGTTGCATCGACATCGGCTTCGGTGTCGACTGCAGCGGTACCCTGTCCGATGATGCCTATCGGTACCGATTCGGTACCGATGACTCCCGATGTCGTTACCACCCGGTATGCGTATCGGGCTTTACAGGAGCATCCAGACAGGCGATACTTCGATTCCTCTGAAGACTCTGATGCATTGGAGGCCTCTGTTGAAGCATCGGTACTCCTTCCTCAGGAGTCTTCTTCTCCAAAAAGAAGAATGTCCCCTCCAGAAGACTTGTCTTTTCAAGACTTCATAAGGGAAGTGGCCAAGGGGCTTTCTATCTCAGTAGCCCCTGAGACAGAGCCTAGAGCCAGAAAATTGGATATTTTGCAATATCCCAAGGCTCCTAAAGAGGCAGCCACTTTGCCAGTTCATGAGATCCTTTATGACCACATGATAGGCATATGGGAGACTCCTCTCACCATCTCTTCTCATTCTCATAGGTTGGATACCATGTATCGTGTCCCTCCTTGTCCTGGATTTCATAAGACTCAGCTTCCTCACCATTCTATTGTGGTGGAGTCTGCTATGAAAAAATTAAAGAGTGCAAAGAGGCACTCATCTGCTCCTCCAGGAAGAGAATGTAGAACCTTAGATGCTTTTGGCAGGAAAATTTTCCAGGCCAGTATGCTTGTTGCCAGAATCAACTCCTATAGTCTCTATATGGGGATGTTTCTGAAGGAAGTTACAGATCATCTGCAAACTTTCCTCCCTTTTCTTCCAGAAGATAAAAGGGAAGACTTTCTTACCTGGCTTAAGCATGCCCAGGATGTTTCCAAATTTTCTAACCGTGCAGCCTTTGACTCTTTTGAGGGGGCCAGAAGAGCCTCGGCCATTGCCATAGGTGCACGCAGAATTGCTTGGTTACAAGCTTCTGATTTGGAACCCTGGGTCCAAGATGGATTAGGAAATCTTCCTTGTACAGGTGAAAACCTGTTTGGCAAAGATTGGCAAGCAAAGGCCACTCAAATGGATGCAGAAAATTCTGCTTTGAATAGGCTTTCAAAGTCTACCTCTAATCCTGTCCAGAAGAGGTGGTTCAAAAAGGCATATTTTCCCAAGAAGGGAAGATATTATCCTGTTTATGGTCAGCAGACATCTTCTGCAGGTCGTTTTGCTGCAAAGCGTCAATAACCTAAACAGGCCAAGCCTAAGGCTGCAAGGCCTACTGTAGCCCAAAAGCCTCAGCCTCCTCAGGGCCTTTGACTTGCAGCTAGAGAACTTAGCCTTTCTGGCTCTAAAAGAACCAGAGCCTCTCACCATTCCAGGAAGGTTAGCTCACTTTGCTCCCAGCAGAGCAGTGGACCCTTTCCATCATAAGGGAAGGGTACAAACTTCATTTCTCAAACCTTCCTCCTTACACCATGGTGAGACAGTTCAATTCTCCAACATCTCTCCTCGACCTTCTGGGTCAAGAGATTTCTACCCTTCTTGCCCAAGGGGCAATAGAAGTACCTCTTCTTCAACAGGGCTCAGGGTTCTACTCCCCCTACTTTCTTATTCCAAAGAAAACAGGGGGTTACAGACCATTATTAGATCTCAGAGAATTGAACAAATTCCTATGCAAGGAGAAATTCAAGATGATTTCTCTAGGTACTCTCCTTCCATTCCTTCAGAGTCAGGATTGGCTTTGTTCTCTAGATCTCAAGGATGCGTATACCCATATACTCATCCATCCAGCACACAGAAGGTTCCTTCGGTTCCTTTATCAGGGAAAGCACTACCAATACAGGGTGCTTCCCTTTGGTCTGGCCTCTGCTCCAAGAGTGTTCACAAAATGCATGGCAGTAATAGCTGCCTTCCTACGCACTCTAGGAATATTCGTATTCCCATATCTGGACGACTGGCTCATCCAAGCTTCATCCCAATCAGAGGCCCAGACTTCCCTAGCCTGCACAATGCGTGTTCTGCAGTATCTGGGACTGGTGATAAACATTCCAAAGTCCCAACTCACCCCTACTCAGTCTCTAGAGTTCATAGGGGCCTTGCTGGATACCACAACTGCAAGGGCCTATCTTCCCCAGGCCAGTTGCCTATGCTTAGTGCAGTTAACCTCTCGGATTCAGTTAAAAACCCATCTAACTGCTCGAGAGATGTTACAACTGCTAGGCCACATGGCATCCACTGTGCATGTGGTCCCTTATGCTCGCCTTCACATGAGGGCAGCTCAATGGACTTTGTCCACCCAGTGAACCCAGGCATCAGGGGGTCTGTCAGACAAAATAGCAACCTCCAGGCGCCTCTTTTGGTCTCTCCAGTGGTGGAAGTCCACTCAAAATCTGTTGCTGGGGTCCCCCTTCCAACAGTTGTTACCCCAAGCAATCCTTACAACAGATGCCTCTCCAAAGGGTTGGGGAGCTCATCTTCAAGACCTCTCCACCCAGGGCATTTGGTCCCCACAGGAGACCTCCCTACATATCAACATCTTAGAGCTCAGAGCAATCTTCTTGGCTCTCAGAGTCTTCCATATCCTGCTCAGCTACAAGACAGTCCTCATTCATACGGACAACCAAGTAGCCATGTTCTATGTGAACAAGCAGGGAGGGACTGGCTCTCTCTCGCATTGCAACGAAGCTCTGAGATTGTGAGCCTTCGCCAGAGAGCATCAAATTCATCTTCTGGCAGTATACCTTCCAGGAGTTCAAAACTCTTGGGCAGACAGACTCAGTCGAGTTCTGCTTCCACACGAATGGTCCCTTCATATGGACCAGATAGTCAGAATCTTTCGAATTTGGGGAACCCCGGACATAGACCTCTTTGCAAGTCCGTGGAATACCAAACTTCCCCGATTCTGTTCCAGAATTCCGTGTCAGGGAGTTCAGGCCAGGGATGCCTTCCTCCTTCATTGGGGTCAAGACTTCCTGTACGCCTTTCCACCCATTCCCCTAATTCCCAAGACCCTGTTCAAACTTCAGAGAGATCGAGGGACTATGATCCTCATAGCTCCACGTTGGCCACGCCAAGTGTGGTACCCTCTACTTCTGCATCTTTCCCAAGCTCCCTCCCTGGATTTAGGGTCTGCTCCAGATCTCATGTCTCAGGAGGGGGGAACGTTGTGGCACCCAAACCCCCAATCTCTCCATATCAGGGCTTGGTTGCTGAAGGCTTAGACCTTCAAGATTGGCATCTTTCTCAGCAAGTAAGGGATATCCTTCATGCTTCTAGAAAGCCTTCTACTAGACGTTCCTATGCTTTTAAATGGAAAAGGTTTACCATTTGGTGTGCTGAGAAGGGTATTAACCCTCTAGCAATACCTTTGAATTCTTTACTAGTGTATCTCCTGCATCTTTCCCATGCAGGCTTCAAAACAAATTCAGTAAGGGTCCATTTGAGTGCTATTGCAGCATCTCTCAAGCCTCTCAATGGACAACCTGTTTCCTCTCATCCTCTTATTGCAAGATTCATGAGAGGCCTCCTTTTAATTAAATCTCCCATTAGACCACCTCCAGTGGCATGGGACTTGAATCTGGTTCTTGGTCAGCTCATGAAGCCACCCTTTGAACCCTTAGCCACGACCTCCTTGAAATTTCTTTCCTGGAAGGTTATCTTTCTTATTGCAGTCACCTCAGCTCGCCGCATCAGTGAACTGCAGGCCTTAGTGGCTAATCCACCTTATACAAGGTTCCATCATGATAAGGTAGTCCTTAGGACCAATCCACACTTTATGCCTAAAGTGGTCTCACCTTTTCATCTTAACCAAGAGGTGTATTTACCTGTCTTTTTTCCAGGTCCTCATGCATCAAGTGCAGAGAGTAATCTTCATACCCTGGATTGTAAGAGGGCTCTTGCTTTTTACTTACAAAGGACACAGCAACATAGAAAGTCTTCTCAACTCTTTGTTGCTTTTGATCCCTCTCATTTGGGACTTCCAGTCTCTAAGAGGACACTGTCCAATTGGATTGCTCAGTGTATTTCTTTCGCCTACCAGAGTAAGAACCTTTCTCTGGAGGGCCATGTCACAGCTCATAATGTGAGGGCCATGGCCACCTCTATGGCTCATCTAAATTCTGTGTCCATCGACCAGATCTGTCGAGCGGCCACCTGGGCCTCGGTTCATACCTTCACAGCCCATTACTGTTTGGACAAGGACTCCCGCCGGGATGCCTTGTTTGGTCAGGCTGTTCTCAAACACCTGTTCCATGCTTAATCAACTCCTACCCTCCATCCTTGGTTGGATGCCGAGATCCATGGCAGGAGGTAGAGCCCTTCCCAGGGTCTCACAACCTTGGGGATCTCCCAGGCATCTCTAGCTGGGGAGGCCCCCTATGTGAAGACTCATTCCTGCTTGTTCCTGGAGATAGCACAGTTACTTACCTGTAACAGGTGATCTCTGGGAACAGCAGGAATAAGTCTTCACAGCCCACCCACCTCCCCTAGGAGTTGTATCTATCTATCTTTCCTTTCCTCTCTCTATCTTTCCTTTCCGCTCTCTCTCTTTGTCTCAGCTTTAAAACTCGAACTGGAGAGAGGCGGTTAGGAAAGGCGGGAAGGCAGCGTGCAGGCGCTGTGGGATGCTCCCAAAAGCTTTCCTTTTTGGGACGCTGGGGAGCGTTCCCGCGCAGGCTCCGTCGGTACCGACGTACCCATATGTGAAGACTTATTCCTGCTGTTCCCAGAGATCACCTGTTACAGGTAAGTAACTGTGCTTTCCAAGCTAATCAGTTAAACACTGATATTGTTGCTTTCAGAGGATTGTCAAAACTTTCCTCTATCCCAGCTAGTAAAAAATCAACTAAAAAACTTTATCCCCCTAAGGGGAAAAAGTTTTATTCATCTTCTACCCATCATGCAGATGTTTCCAAACAAGGACAACATCAAACCAGGCTGAGAAAATCAAAACCTCAACAGGCTCAGCAAACCCAGCAGTCGCAGGGTTTCTGATATTTTATTCATTAAATCTCTTTTTCCTGTTTGAGGTTTAGAACCGCTAACCTACTTCTTATCAACAGAAGCATCTACAGTTCATCTCATCCTTACTGAGAGATCCGCGATACATTGGCTCAATCCTCGACTCTAGGCATGAATCTCTTGCCACAAGAGAAATCCATTCTTTTAGCTCCTAGAGCTATTAAGGATAATCATGCCCTACAGGTAACAGGTTTCTCATCTCCTTTTGAAGGAAAAAGAGGAGTAACAACTATGCCCTTCACCTTGACAGTTTTCCTGTAAGAGGATATCTCATAGTTTTGACTGCAGGGGGGTTTTACCTTTTTTCAGAGACTTACCAAACCACTCCAGTAAGTGGTTTCCATACAGAGCTTTCTTCCCCTTTGCAATCTTCTCAAGTATTTCTTTTAAGACAGCTTATCAGACCATAATTGAGTTTTACCACTCCTAATTATGTCTGTCAGTCCTTTTCCAATCTATAGGACCTAACTTTTTCTGCTGCCTTAATAACAGATAATTCCAAGAAAGGTTCCAAAACCTACTTGGACAATTTATCATTGCAGGCAACCGGCCTGTCTACTATTCTTAGCCATCTTCAATTCTTTTTGGGGCTCCAACAGAATAGATTAGGTTGCACACTGGCAATTAAACAGCCAGATCTCACCTAAGCAACCTACAACATGCTCTCTGCAATTATACAAAAAAGCTCTGCAACTATGGGCCTTTGCCAGAGAGCGTCAGAGCCATTCCTAGTAGGTAGCTTCCAGATGGTTAAAAAGGCTTTCCCCAGTCATGTTCCTACATGACTGGTTTCTCCTACTCTTACCATCTT
Source organism: Ichthyophis bannanicus (assembly GCA_033557465.1). NCBI lineage: Eukaryota > Metazoa > Chordata > Amphibia > Gymnophiona > Ichthyophiidae > Ichthyophis > Ichthyophis bannanicus. Next base: position 166,896,476 of record CM066039.1, on the reverse strand, counting down.
CCTTAAAATTTCCTTATAAGGAAAAGGAACCAGGGCTTAGACCACGTGAAAGCATAAAGAATTGCTCAATTCCCTGGCTTGTTCCACATCTCCAGTGGAACACTTGCAACAGGGATGCATTCCTTTTCACTGCAGTCGGTCCTTGTCTAGTGCATTCCTTCTAATTCCCAGTACTTCATTGAAGCTTATGCTGAACAAAGAACGCATGATACTCATATTGCCCTCATAGAGGCAAACATGGTATCCCCTTATATTGTGTCTCCTTCTCCACACTGAAGTTATAGGAGGATCCAGACTTGTTGTCTTAAGACTAAGGATCTCCTCTGCACCCCTTCACGTAGGTCTCCATTTCTGGTTATTCAAAGGCTAGAATTTTTAAAGAAATCTAGACCTCTCCTAAGTGGGAACTACCTTCTTTTATCGTAACCTTTCTGGTTACGTTGCATCTGAAGCTCTCCATGTAAAGTCATTATCCTAAGTGATATCACTTAGGGAAGTCATTAATGATCTTCAAGAAATTGGAGGCTACACCGCCTACCACAAATGTTTCTCTCTTTCATTTGGATAGAGGGGTCTTAAAGACCCATCCTTTTTCTGCAAGCCAGTCAGATTTATCTCCTCTTTCCTAGAGCCTTATTCTGCTCCAAGGACAAAGAGCTTCAAACTTTGGCCTACAGAAGCTTTTGCTTCTCCTCCAAAGTCCAACCTCATTAAACTCCCCCAGTTCTTTCTTCTGGGATTAGTTCTAGCCATTAAGGCTTCTGACCTCTGCCTGTATTGCTAAATTTATTTTCTTCTACTTCACAGTGAGGTAATTTCTTTGAGGATAATGTACTGGCTCTTAGCACCAGACCATATTACCCTCAACAAATACTTTTGCAATACTTGGAGTGAGGTCCACATTAGAAAATTGGAATTCAATTTTTACTAACATTTATTATCTACACAAGGACTCTCCTCTAGACGCCTTGTTTAGTCAAGCTGTTCCACAGCACACCCCTTTTAATTCAACTCCTACCCTCCATCCCTTGGATGCCTGAGGTTCTGGGAAATAGCATGGCCCATTTATTAGATTTGCAACATGCTGGTACCTCCTCTAGGCATCTCTAGCTTGGGAGTCCCCATATGTGAAGACTCATTCCTGCTTGTTCCTGGAGATAGCACAGTTACTTACCTGTAACAGGTGATCTCTGGGAACAGCAGGAATAAGTCTTCACAACCCACCCACCTCCCCTAGGAGTTATTCTCTCGCTCTCGCTCTCGTGCTCTCTCTCTCTCACTCTCTCTCTAATTTGTCTACTTCCTTCCTTCGGTCTCGGCTACAAACCCAACTGATGAGAGGGAAGTGAATGGGTGGGAAGGCAGCGCGCATGCGTGTGGGATGCTCCCAAAGGCATTCTTTTTGGATGCTGGGGAGCGCTCCCGCGCAGGATCCATCGGTACCGACGTACCCATATGTGAAGACTTAATCTCCAGGAACAAGCAGGAATGAGTCTTCACATATGGGTATCGTTGGTACCGACGGAGCCTGCTTGGGAATGCTCCCCAGCGTCCAATCGGAAAGCCTTTGGGAGCCTCCCACAGCGCCTGCGTGCTGCCTTTCCCAACTGTCTCTCCTCAGTTCTTCTTTTTCCGCGGAGCCAGCAAGTCAGGTTCCTGTCACCGCAGAAGAATTTCTTTATTTTTCTTTTTTTCTTTTGTGTCGCATCTGCCTTCTTCGACGCTCCACCTGTGCCGCCGGTCTTTTTCTTTTCTTCTTGTTAAAAAAAAACAAAAAAAACCAAAAACCTTTTTTCCGTTTCTTTTTTCTTCAGGTGCACTTGCATTTTGGGCCTTAGGCCCAAAACTTTTTTTCCTTAACATGGAAAAGCCTGCCTCAGGATTTAAGAAGTGCACAAAATGTGGCGGTACCATTTCCGTCACCGACACCCATGATTGGTGTCTAAAATGTTTAGGTCCTGACCAATGTTCCCTCTAATTTTCTGTAGTCTGTGTGCGCATAAAATATCAGCTGTGTGCAGCTTTTGAAGAAAGGTTAAATTTTTGTGCGCCACATAACGACACTCGGAGTTATATACTTTAAAACTTGACTACACGTCAGAATACAGTATGTACACCACATTGATTTTAATCAAATTAAATGAAAATAGACGATTACTAAATGAAGCGGGAAATTTCTAGTAATTACAATCATAACTTTTAAATTTTAAGACGTCTGTGTTGTTTTCTATCAGAATCAGAGCTGTAATTTTTGTGCGCTCTGTTGTAAAGTATGTGCGCTCGCTCGGCGAGGTGTGTGCGCGCGCACACGCGCACAGCTTAGAGGGAACAGTGGTCCTGACCATTCCATCACAGATTGTATGTCCTGTTCTATGATGTCTAAAAGGGGTCGGCAGAACTGAGCTGCCAAGCTCAGTACCCTGTTTCCCTCTGATGCGGCTTTGGTGGCATCGACGTCTTCCAGGGCTTCTTCCTCACATGGATCTCAGGTAACTAAACATAAATCCAGTCGGTCCTCGAAGGGCTTCTAAGCATCGAGATGCCTCTGGCATTGCCCTCGAGGATTCTGCACCAGCAAAATTACCCCGGCGGGAGGCTTTGGCCTCTAAAGCATCATCATCAGGGTTCCAGGATGATCTTGATGGCATGGCGTCGACATATCTCCTGGTGCCATGCTCTGGAGTACCGGTGGCTTCCACCGGTACCGACTTCCAAGCATTGGTGGCGTTGATGGATCAGAGGATTCTGTCCATGGAACGCAGTCTGGCGGCTTTCCTTGTGGCATCGACGCCCGTGGTACCGCAACAGACTACCCCACCGGTACCGGCTCTAGCATCGCCATCGGTACCGATCCTGGTACCGGGGGCATAGACATTGGCATCGGTGTCTGCTATGCCAGTACTCTGTCCTCTGAAGCCCTCTGGTACCGATACCCCGGTACTGGTTATTCCCAATACCGATCCCAGTCGGAAGGGTATCGGGCTTTGCAAGAGCATCCGGACAGACGATACTTCGATTCCTCTGAGGACTCTGAGGATTCTGAAGAGTCGGTCGATGCAGTGATGCTTCTTCCACAGGAGGAGTCCCCTCCTAAACGAAGGATGTCTCTTCCAGAGGACTTGTCTTTTCAAGACTTCATCAGGGAGGTGGCTCGGGGCCTTTCCATCACGGTGGCCCCTGAGACAGAACCCAGAGCCAAGGAGTTAGATATTTTACAATATCCTAAAACTCCTAAGGAGGCAGCTACCTTGCCTGTTCATGAGATTTTGTATGATGTCATGTTAAGGATGTGGGAAGCACCTCTGACCACCTCCCCTCATTCTCGCAGGTTGGATATCATGTATCGTGTCCCTCCTTGTCCTAGTTTCCATAAAACTCAACTTCCTCACCACTCTATTGTGGTTGAGTCTGCTATGAGAAAGATTAGAAGTGCCAAAAGACATGCCTCTAATCCTCCAGGACGTGAATGTAGAACCCTGGATGCTTTTGGAAGAAGTCTTCCAAGCTTCCATGCTTGCTGCGAGAATTAATTCCTATAGTCTGTACATGGGAATGTTCTTAAAAGAAGTCACTGACCGTTTGCAGGCTCTAAGTCCTTTCATTTCTGAAGATAAGACAGGACTTTCTCACTTGGCTCAAACGTGCCCAAAATATCTCCAAATTCTCCAACCATGCAGCTTTCGACGCCTTTGAATGTGTAAGCAGAGCCTCAACTATTGCCATAGGTGCACGTAGAATTGCTTGGCTTCAGGCATCTGATTTGGAGATCTGGGTTCAAGATGAATTGGGAAATATCCCTTGTACAGGTGAAAACCTGTTTGGTAAAGATTGGCAAGCAAAAGCCAATCAGATAGCTGCTGAAAATTCTGCCTTGGATAGACTATCCAAATCCACAGCAGCTCCTGCTAAGAAAAGGTTGTTCAAGAAAGCACCTTTTTCTAAAAAGGGAAGATTCTATCCTGCTTATGGTTAGCGGGCATCTTCTGCAGCTCAATTCCCTACCAAACGTCAGCAATCATCCAAATAGAGCAAAGCAAAGGCTGCTAGGCCTTCACAGGCCCAGCAACCTCAGCCCCCTCAGGGCCTTTGACTTTTTCCGTTAGAGAACTTAGCCTTCCTGGCTCTGGAAGGACCAGAGCCCACCACCATTCCAGGAAGGTTATGTCATTTTGCTCCCAGGTGGGGGCAAATTACAGCAGAACATTGGACACACTCCAATGCATAAGAGAGGGGTACAAACTTCATTTTTCAAGCTTGCCCCCTCACACAAGAGTGCACCAGTTCAATTCTCCAACCTCCCTCCTCAACCTGTTGGGGCAGTAGGTTGCCACCCTTCTCACCCAAGGGGCAATAGAGGAAGTGCCTCTTCAACAACGGGGCACAGGTTTCTACTCCCCCTATTTTCTTATTCCAAAGAAAACAGGGGGCTACAGACCCATCTTAGATCTCAGAGAATTGAACAGATTCCTAGTCAAGGAAAAATTCAAAATGATTTCTCTGGGAACTCTGCTGCCATACCTTCAGAGTCAGGATTGGCTTTGTTCTCTAGATCTCAAGGATGCGTACACCCATGTTCTCATCCATCCAACTCACAGAAGGTTCCTTCGGTTCCTTTTTCAAGAGAAGCACTATCAATACAGAGTGCTCCCTTTTGGTCTGGCCTCTGCTCCAAGGGTGTTCACAAAATGCATGGCAGTGGTAGCTACATTTCTGCACACTCTGGGGAATATTCGTCTTCCCTTATTTGGACGACTGGCTCATTCGAGCTCCCACTCAGTCAGAGGCCAAGAATTCTCTAGCCTGCACAATGAGTATCCTTCAGTATTTAGGGCTGATAATAAACATCCCAAAATCCAATTTAACCACTACTCAGTCCCTGGAGTTTATAGGGGCGTTGCTAGATACCACAAAGGCAAGGGCCTATCTCCCCCAGGCCTGTGGCCTTCGCTTGGTGCAGTTAGCTTCTCAAGCAGAGTTGAAGCCTCACTTAACTGCTCGAGAGATGTTACAGTTACTAGGCCACATGGCATCCACCGTGCATGTGGTACCATATGCTCGCCTTCACATGAGGCCAGCTCAGTGGACTTTATCCACCCAATGGACCAAGGCATTAGACTGCCTGTCAGACAAAATAGCAAACACAAGTCGCCTCTTTTTGTCCCTCCAGTGGTGGAAGTCCTCTCAAAACCTGTTGCTGGGGTCCCCGTTTCAGCAGTCTCTACCCCAAGCAACTCTCACAACAGATGCTTCTCCAGTGGGTTGGGGAGCTCATCTACAAGACCTCTCCACCCAGGGCATCTGGTCCCCACAGAAGAGTTTTCTACATATCAATCTCTTGGAACTCAGAGCAATCTTCCTTGCTCTGCAGGTGTTCCACACCCTGCTCAGCTGCAAGACTGTCCTTATCCACACGGACAATCAGTTAGCCATGTTCTATGTGAACAAGCAGGGCGGAAATGACTCTCTGTCGCTTTGCAACGAAGCTTTGCGACTGTGGGCCCTCGCCAGAGAGCATCAGATTCATCTTCTGGCGGTTTATCTTCCAGGCATTCAAAACTCTTGGGCAGACAGGCTCAGTCGAGTTCTACTTCCACACGAGTGGTCCCTACATGTGGACCAGGTGGCCAGGAATTTTCAAATTTGGGTAACCCCGGACATAGACCTCTTTGCAAGTCCGTGGAATGCCAAACTTCCCCAGTTCTGTTCCAGAATTCCGGCTCAGGGAGCTCAGGCAAGGGATGCTTTCCTCCTTCAATGGGGTCAAGACTTCCTGTATGCCTTTCCACCCATTCCCCTAATTCCCAAAACCCTTTTCAAGCTTCGCTATTACAAGAGGCCACATGATTCTCATAGCTCCACATTGGCCACGGCAAGTGTGGTACCCTCTGCTTCTACATCTCTCTCAAGCTCCCTCCCTCGAGTTAGGGTCTGCTCCAGATCTCCTATCTCAAGAGGATGTAAAGTTATGGCATCCCAATCCCCAGTCTCTGCATCTCAGGGCTTGATTGCTGAAGGCCTAGATCTCCAAGATCTTCATTTTTCTCATCAACAGGTGAAAGATGTTCTTCCAGAAAACCTTCCACTAGACGTTCTTATGCTTTCAAGTGGAAGAGGTTTACTATCTGGTGCTCTGAAAAGGGTCTTAACCCCCTTGCTATACCCCTGGAATCTTTGCTGGAGTATCTCCTCCATCTGTCTAATACAGGCCTCAAAACTAATTCAGTAAGAGTCCTTTTGAGTGCTATTGCAGCTTCCCTTAAGCCTCTAAATGGACAACCTATTTCCTCTCATCCTCTTGTAGCAAGGTTCATGAGAGGCCTCCTTTTAACAAAGCCTCCCATTAGACCACCTCCGGTGGCATGGGACTTGAACCTGGTTCTTGGTCAGCTTTTGAAGCCACCTTTTGAACCTTTGGCTACCACCTCCTTGAAATACCTTTCTTGGAAGGTTATCTTTCTCATTGCAATCACATCAGCACGTCGCATTAGTGAATTGCAAGCACTCATAGCAAATCCACCTTATACAAGGTTCCATCATGACAAGGTAGTCCTTAGGACTCATCCACACTTTATGCCTAAGGTGGTCTCGCTCTTTCACCTCAACCAGGAGGTCTACCTACCTGTCTTTTTTCCAGGACCTCATGCATCAAGTGCAGAGAGGAATCTTCATACCCTGGACTGTAAAAGAGCTCTGGCTTTTTATTTACAAATGACACAGCAACATAAAAAGTCCTCTCAGCTCTTTGTTGCCTTTGATCCTTCTCATTTGAACACTATCCAACTGGATCCAAGAGAACACTATCCAACTGGATTGCCCAGTGTATTTCTTTCGCCTATCAGAGTAAGAACCTTTCTCTGGAGGGCCATGTCACACCTCACAATGTGAGGGCCATGGCAGCCTCAATGGCTCATTTGAACTCTGTGTCTATTGATGACATCTGCCGAGCAGCCACTTGGGCCTCGGTTCATACCTTCACATCCCATTACTGCTTGGGTAAGGACTCCCGCCGGGATGACTTGTTTGGTCAGGCTGTTCTCAAACACCTGTTCCATACTTAATCAACTCCGACCCACCATCCCTGATGGGATGCCAGAGATCCATGTGGGGAAGTGGAGCCCTGTCCCAGGGACACACAACTTCTGGGGTCTCTCCCTGGCATCTAAAGCTAGGGAATCCCCATATGTGAAGACTCATTCCTGCTTGTTCCTGGAGATAGCACTTACCTGTAACAGGTGATCTCTGCGAACAGCAGGAATAAGTCTTCACAACCCACCCACCTCCCCTAGGAGTTGCATCTCTCTATCTTTCCTTTCCCTCTCTCTCTCTCTCTCTCTCTCTTTGTCTCAGCTTTAAAACTCAACTGAGGAGAGACAGTTGGGAAAGGCGGGAAGGCAGCACGCAGGCGCTGTGGGATGCTCCCAAAGGCTTTCTGATTGGACGCTGGGGAGCGTTCCCGCGCAGGCTCCGTCGGTACCGACGATACCCATATGTGAAGACTTATTCCTGCTGTTCCCAGAGATCACCTGTTACAGGTAAGTAACTGTGCTTTACCCATTAGCTTCATTGCATGTCCCCTAGTCTTTCTATATTCTGATAACTATCATGTGGCACATTGAGCTAAGGATGCTGTTAGGCTTGGGCTCTGGAGGAGCTCATGCCACTCGGTGAGGACAAACGGGTTCATTACAAGGTGGAGGTAGTCGGAAGATGTCTCCAAAGATTTGCCTTGGAATGGGCCCAGATCACGTTGAACCAATGGGTCCTAGAAATTGTGCAGTCTAGTTATCCTCCAGAATGCGCTTTGTCCATCTCAGATGACTTCATCATCTCTGGGGTCACCTTTCTCACAAAAATACAGGCAGTAGATTCCACCTTGGAGAAACTGCTCAGGCTGCAGGCCTTTGTGCCAGTTCCCCTATCCAAGGGGGGAGAATGCAAATATTACATTTATTTCATCATGCTCAGGAAAGATAGACAGATCAATCCATCCAATTCTTGACCTCAAAGAGGTCAACTGTCTGCGGGTGTTCCGTTTCAGGATAGAGACTTTGAGGTTGATGATCCTTCTTTTTTGTGAAAGTGGAAGTTTTTGTATCTCTGGACATTTCTGAGGCATACTTTCACATGCCAATCTGCGAGGATCATCAGTGATATCTGAGGCTTCCGATCTTGGGCAACCATTTCTAATTTTGTGCCATGTCCTTTGGTCTTGCCATGGCACACAAGAACCTTTCAAAGGTAATGGTGGTTGCAGTTGTGTGCTGTCAGGAGGGCATATGGTTCACCCTTATCTGAACAGCTGGCTCATTTAGGTCAAGTCCAAGCTGGACAGTTGCCAGATGTCAGCCTGAGTGGTGGGGGTCTTACAGCACTTAGGCTGGGTAGTGAATCATGCCAAGAGTTACTTGCTTCCCTCCCAATCCATGGAATACCCAGTGCCCACCCACTTCAGCACCAGTTTGCGGGAAGGTTTTCTTGATGAAGAATTGCTTCCTGAAGATTTGCTCACAGTTCCATGCCCAAAAGGCTTCCAAGGTATGCTGGACCTTGGACCCAGACTTGCATGCATTCTCTCCAGTGCTCCCTACACTCACGGTTGTTCCCAGTTTCGCAGAATTTTGACCTTCACCTGTCAGTGTTATTTCCTTTAAGACAGAGTCTGGTGTGGTGGACCCAGCCTCTGTGCTAGCTTTTGCTTCTTCATACCTCTTACTCTGCTTGTTCAGAGCTTTTAGTTTAATTATTTATTCTTGTGTGTGTTTGTATTATTTAATTGTATATATCTTGTAATCTTGACCAGCTTTCTGCACACTGCTGCAGTTCCCCTCTACTCTCTGCAGCACATGACTTAGTATCCTTTCTCTTCAACTACTGACACTTAATTCCCTCCTGTCCTTCCCTCAACCACCCACCCCATTGCTTAGCTTCCTCAGATAGTCGTCTTAGGATTATTAGCACCATTACTCCCAGGTACACACCATCCCTTTAGTACTTCTCTCCTGTCACTCCATATAACATTTCCTTTGGTTTGTCCCCTCTCCTTCCCTGTTATTCCTATGACTCCTCATCACATTCTCTTCTTAATGTTGACTCTCCCTAATCTTTTCCCCTCATTTCAGTGACTCCAGACCATAGTCCTTATGACCCATTGATTACTGTCCTCACCTTTCCTGTCATTTTGTCTTCTAACCTATCATCCGCCCTTGAGTTTTCACCATTTTCTTCCTCTCATTCAGCTATCTCCACATTCTCTGAAAGAACCTAACCCTCGTTACTGTCATGCTGTTTCCTCTCTCTCACATATTTATTTAACTAGTTTTGGTATACTGTTTTTCTACCAGTCAAAACGGTGCATAATTTATTTGCGGGGTGGAGAGGGGTATGTTTGATCCTCTCGAGTATCGTGGAGGGGTGACTGGGGGTCATGGGATGGGGGAGTTGGCAGTGGTACATAGATGGGCAAGTATGGTGGCAGAGGTAGATAGGGTGGGTAGGTATGCGGGGGATGATTTCAGTAGTTTCTTAGAGGGTCGACATGTGTCGTAGTGTTCTTGGAAAAAAAGAATCTTCAGTTGTTTACAGAAGATTTTTCTCTCCTGGATATTTCTTAAGTTAGGTGGCAGTTCATTCCATAGCGTAGTGGCGTAGAGAGGGAAAGCCCTCTGGCAAGTGCTGTTGCGGATTTGTGTTGGCAGGCTGAGTAGGTTGCTTGTGGCCTGCCTGCAAAGTTTGTTGGAACTGGGGGTGCTGATCGAATTTTGAAGGTGTTGGGCAGTGAGCCCATTCCAAGCTTTATGTATGATGGTGAGGGCCTTGAATTTGATCCTGGAGGCGATGGGTAGCCAGTGGAGGGAGAATAGATGTGATGTGGTGGTGTTTAGGTGTTCTGTAGATTGTTTGTGCTGCTGTGTTTTGTATGAGCTGTAATAGGTGTATGGTACATTTGGGTAGTCCGTAGTATATGGAATTGCAGTAATCGAGTAGAAGGGTGATTGTGGTCTAGCAGACACTGCGGAAGTCCTCATGGACGAGTAGGAGGGGGACGCAGGTTACGTAGAGTTCTGATCTTGAAGTAGACTGCCTTTGTGATGTTTTTGATGTGGGCTTGAAAGTCTAGGTGTTGGTTCAAGGTGACTCCCAAGGTATTTGAGCTCGTTTTTGACTTTGAGTTCGATGGATGTCTGAGGCATGAACTTTGGGTCTCTGGTAACATGTACAATATCTGTCTTGGCAAGATTGATTGCCAGGTTACGATGCTTGAGCCATTTGATCATTTCATCGAAGCATGCCGATAGGTTGGAGTAGTCTTGGGCAACTATAGAGAGCGGCGTGAATACCATTATGTCATCAGCATAGACGAGATAACTGATGATGTGCTTCTGGATGGTTGCGCAGAGAGGGGCGGACATAATATGTTGAATAGAAGAGATGAGAGTGCAGATCCCTGTGGCACTCCTTGTGGCAGTAAGTAGGGGATGGATGAGGTTTGTCCTATTCTGACCTGTTGGCAGTGTTGCGAGAGGTACGAGTGGAGCTACTGGTGTGGCTTGCCTGCACTCCAAACTCGTTGAGTTGATTCAGCAGTGTTTGGTGGGACATTATGTCGAACGCTGAGGAAATGTCCAGGAAAAGTAGTATGAAGCCGCTTGATTTGTTTTCCATTCCTTCAATAAGAGTTGATAGTAGGGATGTCAGTAGGGATTCTGTGCTGTTATGTGGGCGGAAGCCATGTTGGTGTTGGTCCAGAGTTGCATGCTGGTCATTGTCTTCCTGCAGTTGGATCTGGACTGCTTTTTCTATGATTTTTGCTGAGAATGGTACACTGGTGATAGGTCGATATGAAGTGGGTGACTCGGGGTCTAGATTGGGCTTTTTTAGGAGGGGGCGGATGGAGGCCTGTTTGAGCAAAAGGGGGAGGTAGGCAAGCATGCTCTCCTGCTCATTCTTCTCTCATCCAGGGATATCAATCCCAACACTGGCCCCTCCTTTTTTCACATTCCCAAGGCAGATCAATGTGCAACCCCTCAAATATTATTCATATCCTTCACTTTTCTCCCTCTTCTCTCCCTTTTTCATGCACCTTGGAATGCATGCTCTGTCTCCAATAAGCTTGCATTCATTCATTTCTAATGCTGTGAATCTTCTTGCTCAGTTGCTGCCCTCTGTCATGCAGGCTGCCTTTTTTCCCATAACTCCTCAGCCCCCTGACCATGGCTTTGGTTTTAGGTTTTTACTTTCTCACTCTTGCCCATTTCAACCCCTTTTCTTCCTTTGATTTGACTCCTTCCACCTATTTACTCCACTACTGCTCCAGATAGCTTTCCAGGAGGAACAAGCAGCAATGCAGTCTTCACTTATGGGTGACGACCCCGATGGAGCCTGTGCGGGAACGCTCCCCAGCATCCAATATGAAAGCCTTTGGGAGCACTCTACTACATCTGTGTGCCTGCCTTCTCGCCTTCCCAACTCAGTTTTTCATTTTTCATTGAGCCAGTAGGACGCACCGTCCTTTCATTGCTGAAAAACATTTTTTTTGTGTCCTTCAGGGTAAGTCATGCTTTCTTGCCTTGCCTACCATTGAGTCTAACACCAGTCCTGTTATTTCTTTGTATTTTCAATTTCTTCTTGATTCTCACCGCAGTACTCACCATTAGCCTAGGTCTCTAGGCCTCCATAGGCTTGACTTCGCTCTCAAAGATTTTTTTCAGGCATGGAAAAGCCAGTCAGTGGTTTTAAAAAATATGTACCAAATGTGCCACTAAATAAAATCCAAACAGTTTAAACACCAGTCATGTTTGATTATGAACACACTTCTTGTCCTTTGTGCCAGCAAATGACAAAGAGAGGCCCCAAGAACTGAGCCAGGCAGTTGGGATCGTCGTTTGCCTTGGACTCTGTTTCAGTGGTTTCCACTTCATGGAGGGCATCCTCCTTCTGATGGGTCTCCAGCTTCTTTCCAAGTCCAAAAACAGAAGTAGGTCAAAATCTGTGGCCGTTTTCAAATCTTCGGCATCGAAGACTGATTCTGATGACAGGGAGAAGTCCCAACATAAGCATCATTACTCTCCTAGAGGTGCTTCCGATGCAGATCAGCCAGCCAAACAGCCCAAGTAGCCCAAAGCACAAGTAGGGCTCCGGGACGCTCCCGAGGCATTGACCTCCGGAGAGCTACCGGTTCCTTGTTCTGGGATGGTGGCTCAGAGCCCTATACGTGATTCCACCCAAACATCTGCCATCTCCTTGGACCAGCACATGCTGGCCTCAAGAGGAGCTTGGCAGCACTCGTGGCAGCCGTGGTAGCGGTAACATAAAGATCTTCAGGAGTACAGGTTTCGGTGCCAAGCTTACAGCTGAACACTGTATCGACCTCGATACCGGCCCTCAAGCCGGCATCATCTGAGCACCCGAGGCCAATTCCACAGTTGGAACTGGTCAATGCCCCTGGTATCCAACAGACTCAGGCTCCCATTCCTCTTCATTCCGATACCTCTGAGTATCGACCATCGACTTCCACAAAACATTGAGATAGACCTCATGACAAACAATACTTTGATTTCTTGCTGGACTCCGATTCAAGCAATTCAGAATCTGACGTGGGGTCACTTGATTCTTGGGATTCTCTGATATCCCTTTGGACCCTTTGTCACCTCAGGAACGGAGTTGGTCCCCACCAGGGAATATGTCCTTTCAGGATTTCCTCCGTGACATGGCAGCAGGGCTCCCCATTACGGTATCCTCGAAAAGGGAACCGAGAACTGAAGAATTGGAGATACTCCAATACCCTCCAACACTCAAGGAGACTGCTACCTTACCAGTGCATCGTATTTTCAGGACCTTATGTTCCGCATGTGGGAAGCCCCACTTACGGTTCTTCCTGTTAGCAAGAGACTCGATACTATGTACAGAGTACCATGTACAAGAGTGCACAGGTTTCCAAAAACCTTGGCTCCCCACCACTCAATGGTAGTGGAATCGGCGATGCACCAGATAAAGAGCTCCAAGAACCATTCATCCATGCCTCCTGGCAGAGAATATAGGACCCTCAATGCTTTTGGGTGTCAGAGTTTCCAGGCATGCATGTTAGCCTCCAGAATCAACTCTTACATACTTTACATGGGTATGTTTCTGAAGGATGTCACCAGGGATCTGGAGTCTTTCTCCTCCTTGCTTCCAGAGGATGAGCAGGATGCATTCCAGACCCTCATTAAGCATAATTAGAACACTTCTAAGTTTCTTACCAGGTCTGCTTTTGATGGCTTTGTGTCCACCAGCAGAGCTTCAGCAGTCTGCATTGGGGCTTGCAGAATGGCCTGGTTACAGGCATCAGACCTCGAGCAATGGGTCCAGGATAAACTGCCAATATCCCATGTACTGGAGAAAACCTTTCTGGCAAGGGTTGGAGGGAAAAAGCAGGGGAGATTGAAACAGATGATCTCACACTAAAACACCTTTCCAGGAAGACAGCTGACTCATCCAAAAGGAAGGCTCTTCCAAGAAATCTTTTTATTTTAAAAAGAAGAGATACTATTCTTCTTACCTGCCTTATGCTGCCTGTCAACCTTGACAGAGGTAGCAGGGTCCTCACCAACCTAAGAAATTCAAAGCTCCTAAACCTCAACAGAGCTGCACAGGCACAGCCTCTACCTGGTTTTTGACTCCTTACAGTTCATTGCCAGTCTGCTCCTGGAGAACCCCCAGCCCCTCCACATTGCAGGCAAACTTGTCACTAGGCCTACAAGTGGCACCTCATAACAGAGCAGTGGACACTTCAGATTGTCCAAAGGGGTTATCAGCTTCACTTCAAAACCTTACCCCCCACCCCCGCTTCTTAGGGGATTATCCCATATAACCCCTTCACAGCACCCTCTTACAACAAGAGGTGACCAGGGTGCCATAGAAAGAGAGAATTCTTCCTCCTCCTCAAGTAAAGTTAGGCTTCTACTCTCCTTACTTTCTCATTCCAAAGAAAACAGGAGGTTTCAGGCCCATCTTAGATCTCAGAGACCTAAACAAGTTCTTGGGCTGAGAAAAATTCAAAATGATCTCCCTAGGAACTCTAGTGCCATACCTCCAGAAACACAATTGGCTTTCTGTTCTCCGGGAACAAGCAGGAAGTCAATCCTCACATATGGGCGATGCCGGCACTGATGGAGCCCTCGCGGAAGCATCCCCCCAGCTTTCAAAGAAAGCCTTTGGGAGATGCCACCTTGCATGCGTGGTTCCCTTCCCGCCCAAGGGTACTGTCTTGCTCAGTCTCCTTTTTTACGCGGAGCCCTTCAGACGTTCGTCTGGCTTGTCCCCTGAAAAAGTTGATATTTTTCTCCTTTAAATTCATACTTGCCTCCGGTATCGCACCGGTACTCTTCCCGCCTGCCGACCTCGTTGCCTCGACGTCGAGTTTGACCCATTTTTGTGGTTTGTTTCTTTTCTTTTCCTGGTGTCTAAGTGCCTTTTTTCTTCCCACTGGCAGCCAGGAGAGTCTTTGACCTCGCAGGTGTGCTTTTTCTCCCCCATGGCTACCAGTGGCTTTAAGAAGTATGATCGGTGCTCCAAAATTGTCCTTGACCGACACACACGACTGCTGTCTCCGTTGCCTGGGGCCAGATCACAACCCAACAGCCTGTGGTCTCTGCAAGAGGATGTACAGTAAAGCCCTCAAAAGCCGCCAGCAGCAGCACAATAAGTTTTTCCCCAACTCCCCAGGGCCTCGTCTGAGACCCCGACATCTCGGGCGGAACCCTCCATACCCGAGCCTCCTCATGGGTCTTCAGAAAGGGGGGGTCCCCCTCGAGGGAACCCAGGAAGAAGAAGAAATCTTTGAAGGAGGTGTTCCTGGACGGCTCCGTGTTCCTGGATGGCTCCAACAGCCTGGGTACCCCCGAGCCTGGTCCTGCAGTCTGAAATGCCTGTCCGAGGCGTCGGAGAAGGAGTGTAGCGCCCCCTCCCCCCGGAAGGATCTGACCACGGACCGGCCTCGGTCCCCAGAACTATCCTCGTCGAGGATTCCCCTTCGAGGGAGTCGACATCGGGCTCCGAGTCCCTCGGTGCCCGCGCCAAAGGCAGCGGAGCCTTCTGGTCTGGAATTCAGAATGGCGGCCCTGGAGTGCAGTTTGTCTGCCTTCATGGACCAGCAGCGGGCGCTGTTGTCCAGTACGACCGGTTCATCCGCCCTGACCACCAGGCCCTTGACGTCCAAGACATCCCCGGAGGCCGAGCCAAACCTTGAAGTCCTTAGGCCTTGAGTAGATCCTCAGCCGTGATTAAGATCTGAGTCCCACTTGATGGGACAGCGGTCATCCCTGGCAGGTTTGCCAGGCACTGGCCGCAGGGCATCGGGAACCCCGAGGCCCGTGGAGCAACCCTCCTACAAGTCCTCCACGGACTACTCTGAGTGGGAGACGGAGGATGAGGAATCCCCTGATACCCATTGCCATCACGACGTCCCATCTGACTCTCCCGTTTCGGAGCCTTGACGGCAGTCTCCGCCCGAGAATATGGGTTTCCTTGATTTTGTCAAGGATGTGTCCAAGGTCCTGGCATTCCCAACGGAATCAGAGGAGGTCTCTCGAGCAGAAATCATCCAGTATGAGGCCACTCCACGGGAATCACTCACGGTGCCCATCCCTCCTATCCTGGAATGGCTAATGCTCCAAATGTGGGAGACACTGGATTCGGTACCGGTGTTGAGCAAGCGACTCAACTCGATGTATCGAGTCCGCCGGAGCCCGGGCTTCCAAAAGTCACAACTGCTGCATAACTCCATGGTGGTCGAGTCGGCCATGCGTCGGCCAAAAATCCAGAAGATGCACATCTTGGTGTCCCCCGGCAAGGAGGCCCGCACCCTGGGCACTCTTGGCAGGAAGTGCTACCAAGGCTCCAATGTTCATCAGCCGCATCCAGGCCTACCAGCTATACATGGGCATGTACCTGAGAGACCTGGTGAAGGACCTCGTCGGGTTCTCGGCTGGTCTCTCCAAGGAACCTTTGCAGTGGTTCAAGAACCTGGCCAAAGCAGTCCGTGAATGCTCCAAATTCATGTCTCGGGCAGCCTATGACTGATTTGAGTTGGCTGCTCGAGTAGCGGCGGCTGGCATTGGTGTAGCTTGGCTACAGTCGTCCAACCTCGAGCAGTGGGTTCAGGACAAATTGTTTGATGTCCCCTGCCAAGGAGAGATGCTCTTTGGCAAACCCATGACCGACAAGGCTTCCGAGCTGGAGACAGAATTCATGAAGAGGACCAGGCTCTCTAAACAGACCACTGCCCCTCCCCAGCAGAAGGGCTCGGGTAAAAAGCCCTTCTACCTGAGGAAGGGAGCTGCTTACAGAAACTACCCACCTTATCAGGTCTCCCCAGTTACCCAACATGGTCAGCAGGCCAGGGGGCATGGCTTACTTCTATGACAAAGTCCAGAAGATTAGCTTTGAATTCTTTGCAGGGTCACCTCCACCTCATCTTCTCCCTTTTCAATCCCAAATCCTTCCCTCACCTTTGGGCACTCTTTCTTCCTTTTCTGAAGTCACTAAGGAGGAAAGAGCAAATCTTCTCTCCTCCTCCAAACTGACTACCTGCTCCTCTGATCCCATCCCCACCCCATCTTCTAAGCTCTATCTCTTTCGCTGTCATCCCTTCTATCTGTCATATCCTTAACCTATTATTTTCCAGGGGATGCTAGTAAGCCTGGAGAAAGAAAAGATGGCAGCTTTCTAGAGGAGTTCCCTGCCCATAAACTCCTGTGGAGGGGGACCTGTTGTCTGATGGATCTTTGGTGACTCTAATCTTGAGCTCATGGTGGCAAGATTTTTGTGCTATCCTACTTGCTTGATATGCTGCTGCCTGATGCAATTTCAGTCTGTCTCAGGTGTACTGGCACACCACCTGATAGCACTGGAGTTTGATCTTGATTGAGGGAACCTAATTTAACCTGCCGCTTTAATGGCCTGCAATTTTTTGGTACTCTCAGCTCTCTGTTTACATGATGCCTCCTCGCCTTCTCTCCAGCTAAAAGCACCCTGCCTAATGATTGTATGCTTTGCGGCTTACCGGATTGCTGGTTACTGCTATCTGGCGTTGGAGTCCACAGGAGAGCAGGTGCGGGAGCTTAGGGTGTGTGGTGGGGCTGATTGGCTGGCGAAGTAAGTCTGTTCCGTCTTCTCTTTGGCCTTCTGTTGTCCCTCCGACGAGCAGTTGAAGTGTCCTAGCAGAGCTGCTGCCTCCATTGCTACCTTGTGTTGGAACGCAGAGAGAGATGCAGCTGGTGCTGCTTCGTGGCTGTAACCTTTTCACTTTGGTGGCTTTCAACTCAGTGTTCCCCTCTACTTCCTGTGCTAGTTTTGACCTGCCCTGATGATCTATCCGAGGCGGGAGAACTTTACCTTTCCTGCGGTAAACGTGGTGGAGGACTGAAGGGGAAAGGATCTGGTGCTGGAGGTGCAGTATACATTATGGCGTGTCTCCATTAAGGTACGTGGCTGAGCGTTGCTCTTCAGCAGATAAGGGAACCATCTCTTTAGTATCCCTCAGCTGTGCTCAAGTCAAAAGCTTCTCATTGAGTGAGGCTGTTTTCCAGTTTGTGGTGGGGGCAGCTCTTTTCAGCAGTCTTGGAGCTCCATCTTGTGGTGGTTTTTCGCCAGAACATAAGAACATAAGATATGCCATACTGGGTCAGACCAAGGTCCATCAAGCCCAGTATTCTGTTTCCAACAGTGGCCAATCTAGGTCATATGTACCTAGCAGTTTCCCCAAGAGACACAAGTTCCACAATGCTTGTACTGGGTCAAGCATTGATATCTTCGGTCACTTCTTAATAATGGTTTATGGACCTTTCCTCCAGGAACTTGTCCAAACCTTTTTTAAACCCAGCTACACTAACAGCCTTTACTACATCCTCCGGTAGCAAATTCCAGAGTTTGATTACACGTTGAGTGAAAAAATATTTTCTTTAGTCTTAAATAGTTTACCCTGTAGCTTCATTGCATGTCTCCTAGTCTTTCTATATTCTGATAACGTAAACAAATCGATCTACGTTTACCCGTTCCACTCCGTTCATTAATTTATAGACTTCTATCATATCTCCCCTCAGCCGTCTCTTTTCCAGGTTAAAGAGCCCTAACCTTTTTAGCCTTTCCTCATAGGAGTATCCTTCCATCCCCTTTACCATTTTGGTGGCTCTTCTCTGAACCTTTTCTAAAATCGCTATATCCTTTTTAAGATACGGCGACCAGAATTGCACACAATATTCAAGGTGCGGTCTCACCATGGAACGATATAGAGGCATTATGATATCTTTTGTTTATTTTTTCCATTCCTGTCCTTATCATACCTAGCATTCTATTTGCTCTCTTGGCTGCCGCTGCACATTGGGCCGAGGGTTTTAACATGGTATCCACAATAACGCCTAAATCTTTTTCCTGGGTGGTGGTTCCTAATGTGGAACCTTGCATCGTGTAACCATAGTTTGGGTTGTTCTTCCCTAGGTGCATAACCTTGCACTTGTCCACATTAAATTTCATCTGCCATTTTGATGCCCAGTCTTCCAATTTATCAAGATCCTCTTGCAATTTTTCAGAATCCTCTTGGGTTTTAACAACTTTAAATAGTTTTGTGTCATCTGCAAATTTGATAACCTCACTCGTTATTCCACTTTCCAGGTCATTTATGAATATGTCAAAAAGCAGCGGACCCAGCACAGATGCCTGGGGTACACCACTATTCACCTTTCTCCATTGGGAAAATTGGCCATTTAGCCCTACCCTCTGCTTTCTATCTTTTAACCAGTTCCTGATCCACAATAGTACACTTATTAAAAGAGGGCTGCTACACAATACCCTGTCCTGTGCTGCTGAGGTAAGCTATATTCTGATTTGAATTAAATTATAGCTCTTTGCTGCTGCTAGGCTCTAACCTATTATGAAATTTAAACTACAAGCTCTCTGCTGGATTCTAAATTTAACCAGAAAGCTCTCTTCTGTGTTTTAATTTGAAACTAAAAGTACTTTGCGTCTAAAGGGGCAGATGGGAAATTTCCCATTAGCCCCTGCGGGCTTTACAGAGACGCGAGGGAGCACTCTCCCTTCGCGAATCTGAAAGCCCTTGCAGAGGGCTCAACGAGGAGAGGGGGCCCCGCGGGACACTCCATTCTGCCGCTGCTGCGATGGACGCGGCAGCGGCAGCAGCTAGAGCCAGTTTTTTTTTTTTTTTTAAATTTGCCGGAAGGGAAGGGAAGGGAAGGGGGGGGTTTAAGACTGGTAATGGGCTGGGGGGCTGATGGAGGCTGTCTGGAAATGGGGCGATGGGGGGTTAGGACTGGAAATGTGCTGGGGGGGGTTAGGACTGGAAATGTTCTGGGGGGGGGTTAGGACTGGAAATGTGCTGGGGGGGGGGTTAGGACTGGAAATGTGCTCGGGGGCTGGGGGGGGGTTAGGACTGGAAATGTGCTAATGTGCTTGGGGGGGTTAGGACTGGAAATGTGCTGGGGGGGTTAGGACTGGAAATGTGCTTGGGGGGGTGTTAGGACTGGAAATGTGCTGGGGGGGGGTTAGGACTGGAAATGTGCTGGGGGGGATAGGACTGGAAATGAGCTGGGGGGGGTTTGGACTGGAAATGTGCTAATGTGCTTGGGGGGGTTAGGAGTGGAAATGTGCTGGGGGGGGGTTAGGACTGGAAATGTGCTGGGGGGGGTTAGGACTGGAAATGTGCTGGGGGTTGATGGAGGCTGACTGGAAATTGGGTGATGGGGGGGATAGGACTTGAAATGGGCTGGGGGGTGGTTAAGACTGCTAATGGGCTGGGGCTGATGGAGGCTGACTGGAAATGGGCTGGGGGGGAGGTTAGGACTGGAAATGGGCTAGGGGGGGTTAAGACTGGTAATGGGCTGGGGTTTGATGGAGGCTGACTGGAAATGGGGTGATGGGGGGGTTAGGACTGGAAATGGGCTGGGGGGTGGTTAAGACTGGTAATGGGCTGTGGGCTGATGGGGCTGTCTGGAAATAGGGTGATGGGGGGTTAGGATTGCTAATGGGCTATGGGGGGGTTAGGACTGCTAATGGGCTATGGGGGCGCTAGGACAGGAAATGGGCTGATGGGGAGGGGTTAGGACTTGAGGTGGGCTGATGTGGTTAGGACTGGTAATGGGCTGTGGGCTGATGGGGGGTTAGGACTGGCAATGGGCTATGGGGGGCTGACCGGAAATGGGCTGATGGGGTTAAGACTGGAAGTGGGCTGATGGGGGGGGGGTTAGGACTGGTAATGGGCTATAGGGGGGGCTTAAACTGAAAATGGGTTGATGGGGGGCTAAGACTGGTAATGGGTTGGGGGATTGCTATGACTGGAAATGGACTGAGTGGACGGGGAGGCTTGAACTGCAAATAGCTGATGGGGAGGGAGCTTGGAATGGAAATGGGCTGTGAGGGAAGGGAGCTAGGACTGAAAATGGGCTGATGGAGCAGCTAGGATAGGACTGGAAATGGGCTGTTGGGGGGGAGCTAAGATTGGAAATGGGCTGGGGTGGGGGCTTGAATTGAAATGGACTCATGGAGGGGCTAGAACTGGAAGTAGGCTCATGGGGGGGCTTGGACTGGAATTGGGCTGAGTGGAGGGGAGCTAGGATTTGACATGGGCTGATGGTGGGGCTAGGAAATGACTAGAAATGGGCTGATGGGGGGCTAGGATTGGAAATGAGCTGATGAAGGGACTCAGACTGAAAATGGATGGGAGAGCTAGGACTGGAAATGGGTTGATGGGGGGCTAGGACTGGAAATGGGCTGATGCAGGGACTAGAAGGGAATGGATGCTGGGTGAGACTGGAACTAGAAGGGAGCTGATGTTGGGGGAGGATTAGAATGGGATGGGGCTGGGAGAGTAAAATGGAGAGGGGAAAAATATTTTGTGTGGGAGGGATGAAAAATCTACAATTGGCCGGGTATTGGGAGAGTAAGTGGGGATTGAGGATGGAGGGGTAAAATTTGTGTGGATGAAATAAGAATGAGGAAAGAGCAAAAGGAGAAAGATTAGTATGTTAAAGCAGATGTAGAGAGAGAGGATGGAAAGAAAACTAGAAGAGAGAAGAAAGGACAAATGGACAGCAGACGATGGAGAGTTAGCAGAAAACATGAAGAAACCAGAAGAAAGTGGCTGGAGCAATTGCAACTGAAAAAAAATGCACAAAAGGTAGAAAGATATCTCTTTATTTTGAATTTATTAACTGGAATATGAAAGCTCTGGGAAATGTGCATCATTAACGTCTGCGCTTTGTTTGGTACAAGAGGAAATTGATTTATAGTTTTATTTCTACAGTGTTGTTGTACATTCCAAGTTTGGCTTTTGGGGTTCCCAGTTTAATTATTGCCTTCCTGTTTCTAAATTGCGATTCCTTGTTTGGTGATGGTCTATGTTCTGCATGTGTAACTGAGCTGAGGTATTCTGTTTATGTAATTCCTATTTGACATTGCCACTTGTTCTCTTTCCCCAGTATTCTCTGAAATGTACTGGTTTAATATTTGCAGTGTTTCCTTTTGATAGGTAGGGTCTGGTGCTTTGTGAGTCCTGGTAATGCTGTCAGGATACAGCGGGTTTGCTATGGGTTCTAAATGGGCAGCGTTTGTAGTAGTTCCTAATGTGCCTGGCGGTTGGCACTGGATTATAGTAATGTAGAAATCTTTTAGTCTTTCTTTATCCATACACTCATTAAGAGACATGCTTACTAAAAGTTAGTGAATGGTAACATTATGCAAATATTTATGCAAATAAGACCACTTATGCAAATGAGGCCCCGCACCGAGTCTCCGCACATGGCCCCGCACCCCCCCCTTGGGCCGCCCCTGGCTCTATGATACGTCCCTAGAGTTTGTATCGGTTAAGCTGTTTCTGCTGACACTTCCTTGACAATCTTTTATCACAGGATTGGGGACTTTTTCACATAATTATCTCCTCACCATGTCTAATAAGAGCACACATGCATCTGCTCTATCCAAATTCTCCAGGAAATCAGATGGTAGTCCTTCCAAGGATCTGGCTCCATCTTCATCTCAGGCACCAAAGGTGTGGGGGGGGGGGTAGTGCTTCACAGCCTGTTACTAAGGTAGATCTTATGAAAGTATTGCAGGATCTCTGGTTGTTCTGGCTGGATTTCTCTCAGGCAATTTTGGATCTTTGAACGGACATTAAATCTCTAGACGACCATATTACCCAAAATGAAATCAACATTGGGGAACAAATAGATGCCACTGCTCTTTTTCAATCCAAAATCCATAAATTGGATCAACTTACTGAAGATCTCAAAGACAGACATGATGAGCTGGAGAATAGGCAGCGATGCAACAACTTTTGCATTCTTGGTGTGCCTGAGCTACCTGTAGGAAAGGAGAATACTGTGGAGCTTGTACAAGAATGGTATGCTTTCTGTATCCCTGGGGCACCTGCCCCAATGAGGTTGGAGCGACAGCACTGTGGATTGGGGACCCAATTGTGGCTTGCTTTTGCTTCTTTGAGGACAAGGTGGCTCTGCTTTGCAGCTTGGAAAGTCAACACACGGTTCCCTTCCATGACCATGCGATCCAGAGTTTTCAGGACTTATCCCAGTACACCTTAGAGAGATGGAAGAGCTTCAAACCTCTCACGCAAGTACTGCAGAAAAAATCAATTAAGTGCAGATGGGGTTTTCCCTTTGCATTGTTAAATGAATGGAATAGCGTATCTCAAAAAATTTCTGAGCTTTCTGCCTGTATGGATTTCTTGGAGTGGAGGAGTGGCCTAGTGGTTGGGGCAAGGTACTTCAGGCCGGAATGTCGGGGGTTCAAATCCCACTAGAGGACAGCAACCTTGGGCCGGAAGGACTGGGGTTTCTAGTCCCACAGGTGCTCCTTGTGGTCTTGGGCAAGCCACTTAACCCTCCATAGCCCATGTTCCCTGTAAAATAGTTATCTCCAAGTTATAATACCCTGTTCAATGTAATTTCAGTTTGTTCAATGTAAACCGCACTGATGCAGAATAGCGCGGTATATAAGAGAATATAAATAAATAAATAAAATAAATAAAAATGAGAGGAACCGTACCTCTCGTCATCGGAATGCACAACAGGAATGGGAGGTCTCCACACCTAAATGTCATAAAGTGCTTGGATCCCATAAATAGTCTGAGGCAGACTCCGGCGAACTGCTGAAATAAAGTTATGGACTCCACTGCACCTACTTGATAATTAAGGTGCCTTTTGTTACTGTGACAATCCCATTGGCATTGCTACTACTTTCATTTGTTTAGATGCTGTTCTTGAATGTTTAATGAAGGTGTATGTTTAGTTGGGATTTTGGTACCAAATATCGTGCTGGGGTGTTGGGGGGGGGGGGTACACTTCCTTTCATACTTGATGGCGCTATTGGTGGCGAGGGGTATCTCATCTTGGGAGGGGGTCAAGGTCTTTTCTTATTTGCTATGGGAGTGGGGTCAGGAGAGTGGTGGGTGATTCTGAGGGGGGTGAGTAAGTTAGAGGCTTGGGGTGGTTTGGATATGCAGGATATATGGATTGGGGGGGAATCTAGTGGCTCTTCTTTTTACCCTCCATTTTTTGAGGCATTACTTATGCCTCACTTTTCATATTTAGGTTTTAAGGTAATGTATCTGTCCTTCTGTTTTAGGACTGGGTTTCAGGTGAGGGGAGATGATTAATGAGTGGGGCGGAGAGCGAGGGTGGGTTGGTTTTAGGGATAGTAGGGAGGGAGAGTCTGCAGGAGTAGGGAAAAATTGGAACCATACTCTATTGAATTTACTTGATCCGATCCTGTACTGCAAAGCGTGATCTAGTTTGCGTTTCCATTTGTGGGTCAATGATTAAAATTATATCCTGGAACGTCAGAGGCTTCAACCATCCGGTCAAAAGAGAGAGTCCTCGACCAGGTGCATAGAGAGCAAGCAGATGTGGTATTTTTTCAAGAGACGTTTTTAGTGCAGCAGGCCTATCTGCGGTTTGTGTTCCTCAGGTCTTCACTTCAAGTTTTTCTTCACACAGGCATGGAGTTGTTATATTTGCTTAAGCCTGCCATTTTCAGTTGGCTGCTCAATATAGTGATCTTCAGGGATGCTTTCTTATACTTTTGGGATCGTTGCCTAGTCACGCTAGTTAATGTCTATGCTCCACCCACAGAAATCGGTCGTTCGTTGGAGGAAATGCTGGAGGCAGTTAAAATGCACTCCCAGGGGGAAATTTTCATAGGAGGGGACTTTAATTATGTCCTCTCTGCACAGGATAGAACTCGCAGGGGTAGTGCCATTTCCACAAATCCTCAGCTGGATGCTCTGATATCCATGTTGGAACTTTGTGATGCATGGAGATCCTTACATCCGGGTGAGAGGGATTATACCACTTTCTCCCCGGTTCATCACACTCATTCACGCATTGATATGTGGCTCATTTCATTCTCTCTCCTGCTGTTGGTCCCCCAAGTAACAATTGGTACTATGGGCATACGCTCTTGTCCTTGGAGTGGTGCATGGCAGATGCTGAATTGCCCCCGTGTTCGTGGGCTCACTCTTGCAATCAACTTAAAAATAAGGGCTTTTTAGAGGTGATACGAAAGAGCTGGTGGGATTACCTCACATTCAATGATACGGAGGGAATTTCCACCTATACGTTATGGGAGGCGGGTAAAGCTGTTTTACGGGGCCAGCTGATTTCACTTTCAACGGCATTTAAAAGGAAGACACTATGGACTTCCGGTGACGTCACGGAGCTCATGGCGGCATAGAAGCCTAGCTCTGTCCGATTCCTGAGATTGCGGTGTTAAAATTGTGTCCCCAACGTCTATAAAGTGGAGGGAAAGCGAGGATCCCACCTTGGTGATGGCAGCGAAGAAGAAGCTGGTGAATTTCCAGTCTCCGTACGCGTGGCGGAAGCTGAGGACAGCCGCGGAGTCAGCCGGCTCGGGAGAGGAGGCAGACACTGGGAGCTCGGAGGAGGACAAAAGAGGGGTGAAGGTGGGCTCGGAGGAGGTACCACTAAAGCAGTGACTGAAAGACTTTAAGTTGGAGATGCGAGGGGAGATAAAGGCCATGCGGAAAGATGTGAAGGAGACCCTGATGGCGAACCAGAAGGAGGTGAGTGGTCTGGGTCAGAGAGTGGAGGATTTGGAGAGCCACATGGAGCAGTGTGAGGAGGAAGTGAGAGAGGTGGCGGGGCTTCAAAATAAACTGCAAACTCAATAGGATGAGATACAGGAGAAATTGGAGGAGATTGAGGATAGAGTGAGACGGAATAACCTGCACATCAGGGGGGTGCCCGAAGAGGAGGCCTTCCGGGACTGTGTTAAAGTGGTGCAAAAGCTATGCAGCCATATTTTGCAGCTGGGGGAGGCCGCAGGCCCCAGAGCAGCTTCCATCGGGGTTGAAAGAGCGCACAGAAGTTTGGGGCCGAGGAGGGAGAAGCAGAAAGAGATTTTATAGCCTGCATGAGCAGTTTCCCCCTCAAGGAACAAGTATTAAATGCGGCAAGAAAGTTCGGAAGAATTGCCTGGGAGGGCAGAGAGGTGGAGGTGTTTAATGACTTGTCTAGAGGCACGCTGGAAAGGAGGAGAATGATGAAGGATGTCACTGCCTACATGAGGGGGAAAGGGCTGCGATATCGATGGATGTTCCCCTTAGGGCTCTTGTTGACGGTGAATGGGGTGACCAGGAGAGTGAAAACGGCGGAGGAAGCGTGGTTGATAATGAGAGAGTTGGGATGTGAGAATCTCCCCCAAGCGGCGGGGAGAGAGCAACAGCAGTCATACAAAAATGTGCCGGGTAAACAGCAACCAGGCTCGAAATGGCAGAGAGCAGGAGAAAAAGGGAAGAGACTGCAGCGGCTGTCCAAGGAGCGGAAAGATGCGGTGATTGAGGAAGACCACTGAGAAGGGGAGAGAGAATGGCAAGGAGCAGAAGTGAGCAACAGCGTATGGGGCGGTAGAGCTCTATTACTGCTGAGTGAAGGACACTGGACTTTTAGGGCTGCAAGGGGGAGAGCGGGAGGAATTAATGGTAAGGGGGGTGGAAAGGTGGGGGAGGTGGGGGGAAGGGAAAGAGAGGGAACAGGAGGAGAGGTAAGGTGGAATTGAGAATTGGGGAGTGGAGTGGCGGGATAGGACAAGATGTCCCTGGATGGAGGGGGAGAGGGTGTGGTATGGGGAAGGGGGGAGAGGAGGAGGGGGGGCTCAAGGGCACAGCAGATGGGAGAGGGAGGGGGGTGAATAAGGGCCAATGCTGCGGATAGGCACGGTTAATGTAAAGGGCTTGTACTCCCCTGCGAAGCGCAGTTTGTTATTTAGGGAGTTATCAAAAACACAGTGGGATGTGGTGATGATACAGGAGACTCATCTGAGGAGGGGGGATGTGGGGAGGTTGAGGCATAGGCAATATCCTGACCAATAATTCTCGTGTAATAAAGAGGGAATAAAGAAAGGAGGGGTAGCCTTGTGGGTGAGGCAAGGGAGTGGAATACAGGTGTGGAGGGGCACTTTAAGGATACGGAGGGAAGGATGGTAGGGATAAGGGGGAAGTTTGGGGGGGGGGGGGAGGATATTGTGGTGGTGGTGGTGGTGGTATATGGTCCAAATGGGAACCAGGGCAGTTTTTGGAAGGAGGTTGGGAAGTTAATAGAGGGAGCGGGAGGGGGAAAATTGGTAGTGGGGGGGAGATTTTAATTTGGTGTTAGATCCAGGGGTGGATAGAGTGCCAAAAGGAGGGGAGGGGGGGAGTAGGAATAGACGGGGCTGCGAACTCTGATGAAAAAATTTAATTTGTTGGATGTTTGGAGGACACTCAGCCCTGAGAGGAGGGAGTATACTTTCTACTCCGCACCACATAAGAGCTGGAGTAGGATTGATATGATTCTAATGGATAGGGCGTGGATGTTGGAGGTGGAGGAAGGGAGTATACGGACAGTGGGGTGGACGGATCATGGGGCAGTGGAGGTTAGATGTCGGCCTCCGAGGAGGGGTGGAGTGGTGTTTTGGAGGTTGAATGAGAGCTTACTTTAGAATGTGAGGGTGGTGGAGGATATGCATGGGGTAATAAAGGAATATTTGCTCTTTAACGATACGGCGGAGGTGGCGGAGGTGATAGTGTGGGAAGGGTTGAAAGCAGTAATAAGGGGGAGATTTATAATGTGGGGAGCCAAGAAAAAGAGGGAAAGAGTGAGGAAGGAAGAGGAGTTGGGAAGGGTGTTAAGGGAGGCGGAGGAGAAGTATCAGGAGACAGGGAGGAAGCGGGATAGGGTGGAGATGGAGAGGGTGAGGGGGGAGTTACAAAACCTGCAGGTGGATCAGGTGGCTTTCGCATTGCAGAAAGTTAAGCAAATACATTACGAGGGTTGCTATTTATATTTCTGGCCTAATAATGAAAACAAATATTTATGATCGAAATTGGTTTTATTGTTTTTCAAAATATTCTCCATGAAGATCTTATCGACCCATAGCTAGTATACCCCTTCTAGCTAAAATAATTGAAAAGGAAGCTCAAAGACAAATACAGGACCACATCGACACCGCCTCCCTTCTGGACCAATGCCAACATGGCTTCAGAGAGTTCCACGGTGTCGAAACCCTCCTTACCACTCTCTGTAACAATATCATCACAGGCATTGACAACATCCGCCAAGGCTTTGCTCTTCTTAGACATTGCTGCGGCTTTTGACTCTGTACATCATGATCTTTTAATAGGGCGACTAAAAGAAAAGGGCATCAACAACACTGCTCTGGATTGGTGCAGGTCATACCTTGATCAGAGATGGCAGTATGTATCATCAGGAACTGCAACATCCACACCTTACCATCAAAAGCAGGGCGTACCACAAGGGTCATCCCTATCATTACTCTTATTCAATATATACATACAGCCCGTCTGCAATATCATCAGGTCCTTCAAGGTCGAATGCTTGATATACGCGGACGACATCCTTCTCTACATGCCTTTCTCTACAGTCCATATGGACCTTTCCCCGCTAGCCAAATGTTTTGATGCAGTATCTGAATGGCTTCAATCCCAGAACCTCCGAATTCAACACAAGAAGACTGAGGTTCTCTTCATCACTGGGGACCCATTTTTCACCCCCCCACTCCAGATAAAGGTGAAAAAAGCCGAGCTCCAAACAAAACCTTCCATTCGATACCTTGGGGTCACTTTGGACCAACGCATGGATATGAAACTACATATAACCAACGTAGTCAGAGCAATCTACCTCAAGATCCGGACACTCCGCTATCTTCTCTCCCTGCTTGATCCTGATGACTTCCGGAATATATTTCAAGCTTTAACCTTACCGCACCTCGACTATGCTAATGCCATCTTCAAGGCCTCCCACACTCCACCTTAAACCCTTTACAACTTGCCATGAACACCGCGGCTAGAGTCCTCTACGGAGCATCAAGAAGGGACCATGTCACACCCATCCTAAAGCAACTTCACTGGCTCCCCATACATGGCAGACTATTGTTCAAGACATTATTACTCACTTTCAAGGCCACTAAAAGCATCACTTCCTCCTCTCTAATAGACCTCATTCAGGCCGTTCCACCCAACAGATCTAGGAGAACGATATCGACTAATGTGCTAGTAATCCCTAAAGCAGCGACAAAATGCTTATTAGCGACATCTAACAGGGCCTTTAGCTTCTATGCCCCTAAGTACTGGAACACCTTACCTCCAGAGATTCGGGCTATCACCGATCTATCTCTTTTCAGAAAGACACTCAAATCTCACCTTTTCCCCCAATATTACTAAACCATCCAGCCTTTTTTGAACACTACCCAAACTAAGAATAAATCCTGTTGTGTATATACATGTAAATACTCATGTAAATAATTTCAGTTAATGACTTCCCCCTATGTTTTATCCAAGTTCTCTGACCTGTTCTCTGTAAAACCAAACAGTTTGTTGTTCTGGTCTGTTATATTGTGAACCGTGCTGATGCTAAATAGAGTGGTATATAAGAGCCTGTAATAAAATAAATAAATAAATACACTTTTGCATGCGTTTGAACCAATTTTCGAAGCACTTTTTCCACTCCAATTGAGGTAACTCCAAAACATGCGTTTTGAATGCATCAACCGCATCTTCGGGTGTTGAAAATCGTTGACCACGCAATTTGTTTTTGATGTGCGGGAATAAAAAGAAGTCATTGGGTGCCAAATCAGGGCTGTACAGTGGATGACCCATCAATTCAATGTTTTGGCCTATCAAAAATTCCTGTTTGAGCCGATGTGTGAGAGCTCGCATTGTCATGATGAAGAATTATTCGCCGCCTCTTCGACTTTTTCCGAATTTCTCCGAAGACTTCTGGTAAACAAATGGTCATGTACCATTCAGAATTGACCGTCCTACGTTGCTCTAACGGCACTGTCGTCACGTGACCGGTAATGCCGAAGAAACAGGCAACCATTTGCTTCAATGTGCTTCTTCCACGAACAACGTTTGTTGGATTTGGCTCGTCTTGGAAGACCCATACAGTTGATTGCTGTTTTGTTTCAGGCTCATATGCATAGATCCATGATTCGTCACCTGTGTAGATGTTATACACAGTCTTTGATGCACCTTGAATGTATTTTTTCAACATTTTCCTTGCACCAATCGACACAAACCTTCTTTTGAGCGTTTGTCAGATTATGCGGGATCCAACGCGAACAAATCTTTTTTACGGCCAAATGATCATGCAATATCTTATTGATGCTTGTCATACTAATGCCCAAAGATGCCTCAATCTCACGGTATGTCACATGACGGTCTTGCTTTATCAGTTCACACACAGCATCAATATTTTCTGGCACAACAACCGATTTTGGATGACCCTGACGGAATTCGTCCTAGAGTGAACGTCGGCCACGATTGTTATACCAGTTTTTTACAGTGCTGTAGGATGGTGCTTTATTGCCGTATAAAAAATTAAGTTCATCGATGCACTCTTGTCTTGATAATCCACGTGGAAAGTTATGAAAAATAATCGCACAAAAATGTTCACGAGTTAATTCCATTTTTCGACCGAGATGAATTTTTCAAGTTACTGTAAACAAATCGCACTCAAATGATAAAATGTTATGAATAAGGTTATGTTCAGCAATGTCACTGTTCCAATGGAACCATTGGATGGCGCCTGGCAACACTTACTGTTGCTAAGGCCAGAAATATAAATAGCAACCCTCGTATGAGTTTGGGGATAAGGCGGGAAGATTGCTGGCACGCAGATTGAAACAACAGCAAGGGGCGGCTACGATATTTCAGGTTAGGGGGAGAGATGGTAGAATGTGCAGAATGGAAGATGAGATAAGGGAGCAGTTTAGGGAATAGTATAAGAAGTTGTATGAGGGGATGGAGGAGGTGGGGGAACGGGATATTGAGGGGTACCTGGATGGGGTGGCGTTAACAGGCCTTCCGGAGGAAGCTAAAAATGAGTTGGAGGAAGAGATCTCGGGGGATGAAATTAGGAGGGCAGTGAAGGGAGGGAAGGCCCCGGGGTTTGATGGGCTGCCAGGGAGTTTTTATAAGGTCTTTATAGAAGAGATAGGGGATATCTTAGCGAGGATGTTTAACGGGGTGGTAAATCAAGGGGGGGGAGTTGTCTCTGGAGATGTTGACGGCGGGGATTACGGTCCTGTTAAAACCAGGTAAGGACCCAGTTAGCTGTAGCTCTTATAGGCCTATCTCCCTTCTCAATGTAGATGTCAAAATTTTGGCTAAGATTTTGCAGGGAGGCTGGCACGGTGGTTACCGGGAGTAATTAATGTGGATCAAGCGGAGTTTTATCGAGGGACGGCATGCAGGGGATAATATCAAGTGGGCAATAGCGGTGATTTGGGAGGCTAGGCAAGAGCATGAGGACTTCCTACTGATGTCCATAGACGCAGAGAAAGCTTTTGATAGGGTCCACTGGGGGTTCTTAATGAGGGTGTTTGGAAAAAGATGGGTGTGGGCCGAATTTCGTAAACTGGGTGAAGGGATTGTATAAAGGACCTAGGGCAAGGGTTAAAATAAATAGGAGATATTCTAGGGACTTTGGGTTGGGACATGGGACTAGGCAGGAGTGTCCCCTATTCCCGCTGCTATTTGCAATGGCGGTGGAGCCATTAGCAGAAAGTATCAGGGTGAAGGAAAGGATAGTAGGTCTAGTAAGGGAAGAGTTGAACCATAAGATTTCTTTATATGCGGATGACATCCTATTATATTTAAATAGGCCTCAGGAGTCCCTGCCTGAGGTGATGGAGGAGGTGGGTAGGTACGGAGCAGTATCGGAGTTTAAAATGAATATAGATAAAACTGAGGTGATGAAGGTCCAGTTGAATAGGGAGTTAGAAGAGAAGTTGAAGAGGTTATATCCATTGCGGTGGGTCAGCAAGTCCTTAAGGTATTTGGGGGTGAGGCTCACGGTTAAATATGAGGACTTGTACCGAGAAAATTACCTTAGGCTTTTAGGACAGATTAGCAAGGACATTGAGGGATGGTTGCGTTTGGAGATTTCCTGGGTGGGAAGGATAGTGGCGCTCAAAATGAATGTATTACCGCGTCTGCTGTATCTGTTTCAGGCTCTCCCAGTAGACGTGCCAGAGGGAGTGATGAGGATGTTGCAAAGGCGGGTGTTTGGCTATATCTGGAAGAGGAAGCCCCCAAGAATAGCAAGGGCGGTGATGTATGCGCCCAAGGAGGAGTGGGGGGGTTAGGAGTACCTAATCTGAGGGACTATTATAGGGCGGCACAGTTAACACACATCTTAGGATGGAGGGAGGGAGGGGAGGAGAAACCATGGATTAGTCTAAACTAAGGGTTCGGGGGGGGGGGTGGGGACATTTGGATGCATGGGTTTGGGCCCCAAAGGTGGAGAGGGCGGAACTAGGAGGGGGGGGGGGGGAACGCCGGCGATGAGACAGGTAGTGAAGATTTGGGATAAGTTAGGGAACCTGAGATTGCTGGAAGGGGGGACAGGATTTTCAGTAATGACTCCATGGAGGGGGTGGAAAGCATTTAAACCAGGGTGGGAAGGGGATAGGTTTGATGTCTGGAGGGGAAAGGGGTTGAGGTGTAGTTTGTAATTGCTGGAAGAGGGGGGCGCTTAAAAGTTTTGAGGTGGTAAAGGAGGAGTTTAATTTGGGGGAGGCAGATAGGTATTCATATGTGCAGGTGTGCTCCTTTTTACAAAAGGTGTTGGGGAGGGTGGGGATGGAGGGGGAGGCCTCTAATATGGAGGCTATCTGGTATGGGAAGAGAGGTTCGAGGGGGATGATCTCGGGATTATATAAGGGGGTACAAGGGGAGGGGGAAGGAAAATTTCAGTATATGGTGGAGTGGGAACGGGATTTGGGGGTGTCTTGGACAGCGAAAGAATGGAAAAGGGTGTGGGATCAGATAAAAT
The DNA here is from genome assembly GCA_033557465.1 of Ichthyophis bannanicus. NCBI lineage: Eukaryota > Metazoa > Chordata > Amphibia > Gymnophiona > Ichthyophiidae > Ichthyophis > Ichthyophis bannanicus. The sequence goes on along the minus strand of CM066039.1, from coordinate 166,864,119 downwards.
GGGGGCCCAGTACGAGTAGAATCAGCTATAAAGTAATGATGTGTTGGTATTATACACCAGAGAGTAAGCCGAATTTACCCGGGGGTCTCTCCCCTATGTTGGAGGGAGTGTGGAGAGGTGGGGACTTTTTGGCATATTTGGTGGAGCTGTAAAAAAGCCCAGGGGTATTGGAGGCGGATACAGGGGAAACTAGGAGTAGTGGTGGACTTAGAGCCCAATATTTCTTTACTATCCTGGTGGGGGGATGGGCAGGTACAACGGGGGGGGGGGGGGGAATAATGGTGCTGGCGTGTCTAAGTGCAGCACGGTGTGAAGTGGCGAAAGTGTGGAAACAAAAAGAGATGCCTTCGGTAGAGCAATATGAGACAAGGCTTAGGGCTATGGTTCTGATGGAAAAGCTTATGGCAGCACGACAGCAGAGGGGAGGGAAGTTTGCGGAGGTGGGGGGTCAGCTGTGTCGTGCTCTGGGGGAGGGATAGGGACTGGGGGGTAGTGGAGGGAGGAGGGGGAGGGGAGGGAGTGGGGGTAAAAAAGATGGATAAACTTTAAAACTCAACGACCAGAGGGTAAAGGGCTATATTTTAAGGGTGGACTGGGAGGGGGGGGGGGTAACAGGCTTGTTATTGTAGGTTATATGTAGTAATGTTATCAAAGAGTGGAGATAAGGTAGGGGGGAAAGGTTTATTCTGAACTGTATTAGGGGGGGAATAGGAGTGTAGAATGAGGCCTTATGGCTAAAAGGAGGTGTGAGCACCTTGAGGTATAGAGATATTGTTTGTTAGTTACCCAATGTATAGTTGAAGGAACGTTTTCTTTCATATTTGATAAATGTATATGGTTGTGTTGAATAATAAAAAAAACTTAAATACAAAAAAAAAAAAAGGAAGACACTATCACGGCAAGAGAAGCTTCATAGGACAATTTCTCAACTAGAGCTACTACTCAGAAGGGGGGGGGGGGGGGGGTAGTCCTTCGGTGTGGCGCCAGCTTGTTCATTTGTGGGGGGGAATTGGTAGCTTCAAAAACAGAGGATAATGCTTCCCAACTTCTTTGAACATGCCAACACTTGTATGAGCATTGAAATAAAGTGAGCTGGTTGTTTTTGTGACAATTGAAACATCAGCAACATAAGATCACTGTTTTGTCTTCCATGCAGAGTTTGGTGGTTGGGAAGTCGCCGGATATGGCTCAGGTCTTTGCTAAGTTTTATGGTGACCTTTGTGTCCCAGCACTCTGAGAATTCAGTTATTCACCAATGGTTAGGGAAGCGGAGTTACTTCATCTCTCTTCTGAAGTATTTGAGGCATTAGAACGTTGCATTTCTCTTCCGGAAGTACAGCTAGCTATCCGCAATTTGAAAAATGCTGAGGCTGCTGGCCCTGACATGTTCTTACCTGAGTTGCATAAAGTGCTCCCTGATCTTTTTGCCCCTGTACTGGTCAGGGTGGTTAACGCTATTTTACCCCAACAGTGTCTTCCTGATTCTCTGTATCAGGCCTCAATTATGGTCATCCCAAAAGAGGGCAGACCCCTTACTTTGTAGCAGTTAACGACCGATTTCCTTGTTGAATTTGGATTATAAAATTCTCACGAAGATCCTCTCGACCCGTCTTGACTCGCGGATTCAGGACATAGTGCACCCTGATCAAACAGGCTTCATTAAACCAAGCTATGGGTTTGAGAACATTCATAAGCTACTTAATGTCCTATTTAGTTTAAAGGGTGTACTGGAGAGCTTCGCATTTGACAAGGTAGAATGGCGATATCTGTCTGCAGTTTTGGAGCATTTCAACTTTGGTCCTTTCTTTAGAGAGTGGATTGCTGCGATGTATGCCACCTCCAAAGCCTCAGTTTTGGTAAATGGCTTGTTTTCTTCTCCTTTTGCGTTAGAACGAGGTACCAAGCAGGAGTGCCCACTCTTCCCTCTTCTTTTTGCCCTGGCCATTGAGCCGTTAGCTGCGTACCTGTGGAAAAGAGCCTCTGAGCTTGGGATCATTCTGGAGGGTCATTTCCACATTGTCTCGCTTTACGTGGATGACACTAATCTTCCTTTGAGACCTGCTCTTCTCTTTGCCAATCATTGTCAGTATTTTAACTGCTTTCTCCAGCAGCTTCATGATGAATAAACAGAAATTGGCTTTGCTTCTGCTACTGCCATTCCGCCCCTCCCAGGTGGTTTTCTGATAGTTATACAGTTCTGCTATTTGGGAAATATCTTTGAGCCATAAATGATCTTCTGGACATCAAAAAAGAGTTAAAAACATATCTTTTTATTCAATATTTTCAAATAGTATAATTTAATTCTGTATTATACCGTGTATGTAATATGTAAGACCTTTATGGCCATATTGTTTTATTGTAAACCGCTTAGACTCTTAGATTTGCGGTACATAAGTTTAGTAAAATAAATTGATTCCTAGAAATCTTTTGGATCTGTATTCACTGAATTATACTGCCCTATTGAAGACCTTAAAACATGATTTTTGCTTGTGGCATTCATTGTCACTTTCCTGGCTTGGATGTATAAATATACTCATGATGCTGTTCCATTTTATTCCTTCATTCCAGTCCTGGCACCTTTGGGTATTCATGCCCCACCAGCAGCTTGGAGGCTGAGCATGTCATGATTTTCATGACCTCCCCATAGATAGTCAGCTGACTTTTCCCCCAGCCCTCCAATATTTCATTCTCTAAGCAGGTCGAGAGACATGAATCCTATTGCTAGGACTCACTGAAGGAGCAATAACCTTTTAAATTAGTGGGGAAAGTTTTGAAAATTGGCTCAAACTGACTAAATCATTTAAAGAGCACTGGGGGGATCACCAGGATAGTGTTGATTGAATGGCTGGGGGCAGCCATCAAGAGCTGGTTGAACATTTTGATCTGTGCCAGTTTTACAGAAAGGAGGAGCAAGCAGAGAGGCACTTGGTGATCTGCGGGCCTGCAGTACTCCCCGGGGGAGGGGGGGGGAAGAGTTAACATAGCAGATTCGGGCAGTGTGGGAGAGCCATCGGCAAACCAGGTCAGGACAGTGATCTCTGCTTACTGGAGCCAGAAGCGCATATGCAACAATTCCAGAACCGCAGTTTTGAAAGGGTGAGGAATCATCACCCTGCAGAAGACCACGTCCTCTTTTGACTCTTTTATGCCCGTTGCTGAAGCCCCAAGGCTGGCTTAGTATCAGGACGGCTGCTCCAGTGCCAGCAAAGGGGAAACACAGTTCATTGTGGTGCAAGGGAGCAGCGGGCTATGGCTGGCAGTCTGAGGGAGCTGCGTTGTATTAGTGGCCATCTCAGATGAGCACAGAAAGTTGTAGAGCATAGCGGGAGCAGCAGTAAGCAGGAGAGAGGTCTCGGGGCAGCTATTAATCTCCTTCATCGGGTTTTACTTTTATTATTGTTTTGGAGAGATCATTTCCCAGTGAGGCAGCCATTCTTTTGTGGCTTCAGAAGTGCGGGAAGAGGTTTCTATTCTTCATGCCTCAACAGCTCCCAAGAAACAGCAATAAACCGAGGATGGGCCAGGAGGACTTGGTTTCCGTAGGGGGTCGACTATGGGAGTTTTACGATGCCTGGACCCGAATCACGACCGACCGGTGGGTGCTAGAAGTCATCCGGGAAGGCTATACCCTGAATTCGCCTCTGAGACGCCTTTGTCAATTCCCCCTGCAAGGCACTGCTAAAGCGGAAGGCAATGGAGGAAACTCTGTAGCTGTTGCTAGGATTGCAGGTGGTGGTAGAAGTGCCTCAAAGCCAACATGGATGTGGTCGATACTCCATCTACTTTGTGGTTCCAAAGAAAGAGAGTACCTTTCGTCCCATCCTAGACTTCAAGTATGTAAATCAAACCCTACGGGTGCCGCACTTTCATGTGGAGACATTGCAGTCGGCGATAGTGGCTGTAGAAGAAGGGGAATTCTTGACGTCCCTCAACCTCACCGAGGCTTACCTCCACATTCCAGTACATGCAGAGCACCAGCAGTTTCTCAGATTCGCAGTGCTGGGGAGGCACTTTCAGTTTCAGGCGTTGCCTTTTGGACTGGCAACTGCGCCGTGGACTTTCATCAAGATCATGGTGGTAGTGGCAGCGTCGCTGAGGCAGGAAGGCATTTCTGGTCAACCCATACCTCGATGATTGGCTCATAAGAGCAAAGTCCCTAGAGGAGAGCGTGAAGGTGATGGAACGAGTCATTGCATTCTTCCAAAGCCTAGGATGGGTGGTCAGTTTCACTAAGAGTCAGATCATGCCATCGCAAGACCTGGAATATCTAGGCACATGGTTTCGGACGGACGTGGGGTGAGTGTCACTACCAATAGCAAGAGCACACAAGCTGCAGGGGCAGATCCGGCAGTTTTCTGTGGATGCAAAGATCAACAGTGTGGCATTATTTACAAGTTTTGGCGTCCATGGCAGCATCGATCAAGATGGTCCTTTGGGCATGGGCGCACCTGCAACCGTTAGAGAGCTTTGCTGCACAGGTGGTCAGCGCAGGTTCACCCGCTTTTGTGGTTCCTTCCTTGCATGGTGGAAACACGGAAAGCACTCTGGTGGTGGCTTCGGACAGACACGCTTCTGAAGGGCATGCCCCCTAGAGATATCTCACTGGATGCAGCTCACGAAGGATGTCAGCCTAGTCGACTGGGGAGCACATTGCGAAGCTCAGTTTATGCAGGGGCTGTGGGCGGAGCAGAAAGCACAGTGGCCCATAAACTGTCTGGAATTGAGAGCAGTTTTCCTGACCGTACAATGCTTTCAGCACCTGTTGTGCGGGGAAGCTGGGAGGTTGTTCTCGGACAACACCATACATCAACCAGCAAGGCGGTAAGAACAGTGCATAACTGGAATAGGAGGCTGATCCATCGATGGAATCAGTGGAGAACATTTTGGTGTCTCTGTTGGCAGTGCACATGGCTGGGTGAGAGAACATAGAGGCAGACTATCTCAGCAGAGTGAGGATCAACCCGGCGGAGTGGACGCGCATTCATAGCGTCTTCGGACAATTGATGCGCCAGTGGGTGCAGCCAATCATAGATTTGAGGGCAACCTGTGAGTCAGCCAAAGCAACACAGTTTCACAGCAGGAGGAGAAGAGCGCATGCTCGATGCACCAGTGCAACTGTGGCCCACAGAAAGGCTTCTGTATGTCTTTCCTCCCTGGCCTTTCATCGGCTGGGTAGTGCAACAGATAGAGGCGCATGGGGGGCTGGTGCTCCTGATCACCCCTGACTGGCCAAGATGACCATGTACGCGGATCTGGTACATATGTCGGTCGAGAGACTGGCGTCTCCTGGATTAGGAAGATCTGCTGAGCCAGGGACCCATTCGGATGCCGCAAGTGGATCAGTTCTCGCTTACAGTATGACTCTTGAGAGGGCACGTTTAAGAAAGAGAAGCCACATGCCTTCGGTGATAGTGACCTTGCTTAAGGCCCATAGACTATCTACTTCACTGGCATATATCCAGGTATGTAGAGTGTTCGAACATTGGTGTGAGACGCAAGGTTGTTCAGCTATGTGGTACTTCAGGCTGGAATGGACAAGGGTTTGGCCTGCAGTTCATTAAGGGTGCAGGTGGCAGCCCTTGTGCTATAGGGGCAGAATTAAAGGGGTACTCTTAGCTTCACACCCGGATGTAGTTTGATTTCTCAGAGCAGTGAAGCAGGTGCAGCCACCAGTGCGTTTGGTCATTCTGCCATTCTGCCATGGGATCTCAATTTGGTGTTGTCCGTCCTGATGGAGCCGCCCTTTAAGCCTTGGTGGACTGCACGTTGAAAGACTTGCCGTTGAAGGTAGTGTTTTTGGTAGCCATTTGTTCCTCCAGAAGGATTTCTGAGCTCCAGGCGTTGTTGTGCAGGGAACCATTTCTCATGATATCGAGGGATAAGATGGTCTTCTCCAGGAACAAGCAGGAAGTCAGTCCTTGCATATGGGTGACGTCTGCACCAATGGAACCTGCGTGGAACATTTCCCCAGCTTTCAAAGAAAGCCTTTGGCAATGCCACCATGCATGCGTGGTCCCCTTCCTGCTCAAGGGTGTCATCTTGATCAGTCTCCCTTTTTCTGCGGAGCCCTTCAGACGAACGTCCGTGTACCTCGGAAAACGTCTCATACTTGTCTCTCTAATTCCGATTTCCTGGTCCTCTTCCTGTCATCCCCAGTGCCCTGCCTCGGCAGTGGGCTCTGGGACTTTGCTGTTTTTCTTTTTTCTTCATGAGTTCATCTCTAGCGCATTTCGTGCTCTTTTCAACCACTGGCCGAGCTGAAGGTCTTCTACCTTGCGGGGATTCTTGTTGCCCCCATGGTCTCCAGTTTCAAAAAGTGCGGCAGATGTTCCAAAAACATGTTGCTCACGGACACCAATGACTGTTGTCTTAGATGCCTAGGAGCTGACTACAACCCGGAGCTCTGCTCCCTTTGTAAAAAGATGTCCTCCAAGGCCATCCAGAGCCGTAAGCAGAAGCTGGATAATATTTTCTGCAAGATGGCCCTGGTGTCCCTGGTAGCTTCCCACTCCACTGACCTTCAGCCTCTGGGGTCCCCTGTGGCTGCTCCGCGGCCCCAGCATCACTCTGAGCAAGGGTTCCCTGAGAGGGAATGGAAGAAGAAACAGATGTCCTCGAGGACCCTGTCGGGGGCTCCGGACAAGCGTGAGCGTTCTTCCCAAAGGTTCGGGGGGCTTGGGCCTGCCGGATTTGGAGCTTTATTACCGCTGCTCTTGCTTTCGTGTCCTCCATCTTTGGACGACTGATCGTGGGTCACTTTAGAGGCAACTTGGGTGGCTCTACTCCCGTTGGCCGCTGTACCTTTCATCAAGACCCCTCAAGATAACTGGTTCTCTCTCATCTGTTCCTAGGTCCGATATGGCAGGTCTTGGCTGGCTTTGTGCAGGAGCTTCCAGGTCTCTCCGCGCAGTATTCCCCATATACTTCACTTGCTTCCTTTCCTTATATTCGGGACTTTGGGGCCCAGTTTATGTCTCATGGACTTTCCTTGAGGATGGCGGCTCTTTTTGATCAGTCAGTCTTTATATCTAAGTCGCACTTTGAACAGCTGGTTGGGGGTTCCTATATCCTCTTTTCAATATTTCCAACTGCGCCACTGCTTTGGGGTCGTCTCCTGTGTTCAGGCGGGTGGGTGCTTGCCTTGGCCTTGGGAGCGAGTGCTTTTCAAATCAAAGCGATTTACTTCGCTCCTGGCTAGGTTATATCGCGCACTGGCCTTGGAACTAACTCTCTGGTCTCAAGTCACACATAGAGTGAAATGGAATTTTGACCTTCCGAATAAAATGGACGGTTTTTGGAACAAGCTGTATCATTACTTCTATACTTGTTCCATCTCTTTTTCTTTGATCAACACTCAGCTGCACATCCTTTTTTGCATGACCATTCTACTGGTAGACCTGTACCGCTGAGGGTGAGTGGATGACTTTTTGTGCTGGAGACTTTGCGGTCATGGTGGTGATTTCTGTCATATGTGGTGGTCCTGCTCAATAATTCAGGGATTCTGGTCCCTAGTGTACAACGCAGGACTTGGGGGTTCGGTTTCCTTTCGAGTTGGAATGCTGTGTTATGTGTCTCATTTCGGACTCCCTTCTGGTTGAACTCCTTCGCTTGGTTAATTGCTTACTTTTGGCGGCCCGCTCTGCCACCAGTCCCATACTGGAGGAGATCTTTCACTCCTTCTCTTGGAGAATGGATGGTTAAGGTATGGAATATCTATAGGATGGAAAAGCTTACTGCAGATATTCAAGGCAAGCCGGAAATGTTGGAGCGTCTCTGGTCGAAATTTCTCGCTGAGCGATCCTGCAGTACTGAATATAGATTTGTCCACTCTTGCATGACTTTCCATCATGTGCCAGATTTCATTTTATACTCTCTGTGGTTCCATACTCACCTCTTTGCCCTGAGCTGACATCTGCTGGGCATGCTAGCTGGGATGGGTTTGGGGGTGGGGGGATAGTGGGGTAGGGGAGCAGGGATGGGGGGTGGGGAGAAGGGAGGGAAGGGGCGGTTGGGGGGGGGGGGCTGGGTGTGGGGTAGGAGGTTGGGCTTAAATGTTGGGGATGTATAGTTCCTCTGGTTGCTCTCGGAAGAATTTGGTGGGGTCTAGAGTACTCTGTGATGATGGATTGCATTGCTTGTAATCTTTCTTTTTATCTCTCCTCTTCTTTAGTTGTTTTCAGCTCTCTGGTTCTGGACCCACTGTGGGGGTTTGCTGGGGGGGGTATATTTTGTGCCGTGTATGTTGTGATATTTTTCATGTTACAATTTTGTATTTCTGAGGTTGTAATAATTTCTTGTTATATTCTTGACCTCAATAAACATTCTATATTGCTTTCCACTGCAACTGTTCCTGTGGCCTTCAAACATGCTGTGGTTACACCTCTCCTCAAAAAGCCTTCACTAGATCCTATCAACCTATCTTTCTCCTCCCCTTTGCTTCAAAACTATTTGAACGATGGGGTTCACCGCCTCTGTCTTGACTTTCTTTCATTTCAAGACCTTTTGGACCCACTGCAATCGGGCTTTCATTTGCATTCCATAGAAACGGCTCTCGCCAAATCCAAAGGCCTCTACTCGATTCTCATCCTTATTGACCTTTCTGCTGCCTTTGATACTGTTGATCACCACCACCTCCTCAATATCTTATCCTTGCTTGGATTTAGGGGCTCTGTTCTTTCCTGGTTTCTTCTTATCTCTCTCATCGCACTTTTAGTGTATTGTCTGGTAGTTCCTCTTCTACCGCCATCCCGCTTTCAGTTGGTGTACCTCAGGGCTCTGTCTTGGGACCTCTCATTTTCTCTCTCTACACTTGGTCCTGTGGTGCACTTATTTCCTCCCATGGCTTTCAGTACCATCTTTATGCTGACTACTCTCAGACCTACCTTTCTGTGCCTTTATCTTTATCTTTAATTCAGTGCTTGATATACCGCCCAAGCAAAGCATCAGGGCGGTGTCCAAATCAAATGTCGGCTGTGAGTGAAAGGAAGAAAAGAAGGAAGGAAAGTAGCAGATGGATAGATTGAGAGAGAAAAAGAACAGGTATATTGGTTAAAAGCGTGCTAGGTAAGCGGGAGAGATGGCACTGAGGAATGGGAGAAGGGAAGGTCAAATGCAAGGTGAAATGAGTCCTGAGCCAGGTTTTAAACCTGGGGAAAAAAGGTTCAGTGCAGAGTGTGGGTGGCAATGAGTTCCAAAGTGCAGGACCCAGGAAAAAGAATGCAGAGCGGTGAGTGTGCTCAAGGTGTGCCTGTACGGGGAAGGGAAGGGAGAGATGGTTCCCATGAGTGGACCAGAGAAGGCGAGGAGAGGGCTGAAGGTGAATAAGATCTGCTAAATATTGAGGGATGCCGGTGAATGACCTTATTAACCAAAGTGAGTATTTTGTAGGTGAACCTGGCTTTGACAGGGAGCCTATGTAGGGGTATAAGCAAGGAGGGTAACATGATCAGATGCGGAGGAGTGAGTGAGAAGGCAAATGGCAGTGTTCTGGACAAGCTGTAACTGGCAAAGTTGGTACTGAGGGAGACCTGCAAGGATGATGTTGCAATAGTCGAGTTTTGACATTGAGAGAGAGCACAAGAGTGACTAGAGAAGAAGTGGAGAGAAAAGGCCGAACAGCACAAATTTGACGCCAAGGAGGTGAAAGAGCAGCAGATAAGTGAGGAAATATGCTGATGGAAGGTGAGAGAGGAGTCCAGTGTGACACCAAGGTACCAAAGAGTTGTCACGAGAGGTATTGAAGTGGTAGACAACTTGGGGGCAGGGGACACCGAAAGTGAGCCAAAGGGCTGCAGATTTAGATGGATTGATATGCAGAAAGTTACCATGTAGCCAGGAGAAGATACAAGAAGGCAAGCATCGAGTGGAGTTGAGGTCAGGTGAAAGGAAGCTAGTTATGGTAGAGGGAGGAGGATGTCCACATAGTAATACCCAGATATCCCAGATTGCTGAACAATGAGGGCAAGTGGGGCAAGAAAGACATTTAAAGAGGAGGGGGACCAGCACTGAGCCCTGAGGGACACCTGACATCTCTCCAGGAATCCAGGCCCGGATCATTGCCTGGATGTCTCACTGCCGTCTGAAACTGAACATGGCCAAAACTGAGCTCCTTCTCTTTCCCCCTGAAACCCACCTCCTTCTCTATTTCTGTGGATAACACTAAACTCCTCCCTGTTTTCTCAGCTCACAGTCTTGGTGTCATCTTTGACTCTACTTTTTTCTCTGCTCACCTCCAAAATATAGCTAAAACCTGTCACTTCTTTCTCTAATATTGGCAAAATGTGTCCCTTATTTTTTTAAATTTAACCACTTTTATTGTTTCTCCAGTCATATTACAATTCCATATACATTGTCCATTAACACCCTCTTCTAACAGAACTTCTAAATCCCCTCCCCCCTTCCTTTCTCCCCCTTCACTAAGCCAATTAAACATCAGTAAGAGTCAAATGTAGAATCAAATTGCATAATCTTCATCCTAGTTATCCATGCTTATTGTACTACTTCCTGTCTTCCCCGCACCCTCAACTACTTCATGAAAGGTTCCCACAGTTTCAAACTCGCTTCCCCTTTTCCTCCTCAAAGCTGTTAATTTCTCCAAGCCATATATCTCATACATGTAACTCTTCCAATCATCAACCGTCACCTGGCTAATGTTTCTCCAATGCTTCACTATGGCACTTCTAGCTGCTAGTATGCATAATCTTAATAACACTCCCCTTTCCCCTTCCCATCCCCTCCCTCTAACTCCCAGGAGCACATTTTGCTTACCCCACTCCACATCTATTCTTATTGGGAATCTATTTTTCTAACAGATTCCCAATGTGGGCACAATTTCTGGCAATCCCCCCACATGTGACCAAAGTTACCCACAGAAAGGCACCCTCTCCAACAATATGCTGTATCTGAACACCCTAATTGGTGGAGTCGTGCTGGGGTGAGAGACCACCTGTACAAAATTTTATAATTATTTTCAATATGTCGGGAGGCTATGAGCCCTTCTGACAACCCCTTATATATTTCTTTTCAACTCATACTGTCAATGGGAGTACCTGTCTCTTTCTCCCATTGGCGCTGAAATGACATCTGCCCCTCGCTCTCCCCCAATCTCAGTAAGCGATATAAGTTAGAGAGCCTCTCTTTTTAGCCTGCGTTGTCCAGCTCATTTTTTCAAATGCATTTCTTCAGGGCCATTCCCCAACTCCGTTCCTCCAACCAGTGGCAGACCTGCAGATAGCCATAAGAATCCTGTCTAGGTTTTCCAAATTTCACCTTCAGCTCCTCAAACAAGCTCAAATCGCCTTTGGGACGTAGTTGGTAAACCACGTACAGGCCTGTAGTTTCCCACTTTTTAAAGAGAGGGTCCACTCTCCCAGGCTTGAACTCCGCATTATACTGTATAGGTTGCAGTAATGATCTTGGCCTGCACAATTTGTCCCTGAACTGAGACTGTCTCCAAAGATCGTCAGTATGCCGGAGTATTGACCCCTCCGTACACCCCTGTAACCTCCCCAACCAGGTCCTTATATCTTAATGGGCTTTCCCCTTCCTCTGCTTACAAGATTTGGATCCATTTCTGCGGTTTCTCCTCCCGCCACCACAATATGTTAGAGAGCTGAGCTGCTACATAATACCAATAGAGATTGGGTACTCCCAGTCCCCCCTCCTGCCTAGAGCGATACAGTATATGCTTCTCCATCCTTGGAGGCCGGTTATTCCAGATATAATGGAAAAAAAATTTAATCTCCTTCAGTATTTTTTTTGGCACCTGCACTGGCAACATTTTAAAATGGTAGAGCACTCTAAGCAGTACCACCATTTTCACCGTTGCGATGCACCCTAGCCACAATACCGGGTAAGACCACCATCTATCTGTCTGCCACTATTTTTTTCCAGAGAGGCTCGTAATTACACCTTTACAATTGAGAGACCTCCCCCATCAACTGAACCCCTAAATATCTCACTGGACCCTTGGTCCATTTAAAGGGGAAATATTTTGCTATCCGCTGCTGTTCATTTGTTGAAAGTGTCCAATTTAAGATCTCTGTCTTATGCAAATTACCCTTGAACCCTGCAACTCCGTGATAAGTCTCTAGCTTGGCCACGACAGCTCCAGCTCAGTTAAGGTCAGGAGAATATCATCTCAAATAACGCAGTTTTATATCCTGATCATGTACCACTATACCTTTGATATCTTCCCTATTGCAAATTCTTGCCGCAAAGGATTCCACTGAAAAGCAAAAAGCAGAGATAGTAGACAGCCTTGGGGCATCCCTCTATGCAATGCAAAAAAGGGGTGAATATCCTCCATTAACTTTTACTGTTGCTGCCGGCTTAGCATAAAGCGCTTCAACCCACGCATGAAGGTTCTCAACAACATAGCCCAGAGAAACTTCCAGTCTACTCTGTCAAACACTTTCTTCATGTCTGTTGCCATTACTATAGCTGGTATCTTATTTCTCTCCACATGTCAACATAAGGTGATCACCCTTTTTATATAGTCTGCTGCAAGTCTCCCTTGAACGAACCCTGTTTGGTCCGGATCCACCAAATAAGGCAGATACTGACCCAAGTGCGCTGCCATGATCCTAGCCAGGATCTTTGCATCTATGTTAATGAGGTATATAGGCCTGTATGATTCGCACCTGGAAGCCTCCTTCCCTGGCTTTAACAATACACTGATGCCTGCCTGACCCCAGGATTCCAGCAATCCCCTCCCCTCCCTCACCCCGTTGAAAACTTGTAAAAGCTTGGGAATAAATTGTGCTCTAAACGTTTTATAGATCTGCGCCGTTAGGCCATTAGACCTGGGGCCTTCTCACTTGCAAGAGCTGAGATTGCCCAGTCCACCACCTCCTCCCCAATCTGAGAATCTAACCTGTCCTGCTCTGCCTTTGATATGCTTGGCATTTCTACTGACGCCAAGTAACACCCAATCTCGTCTGCATCCAGTTCTTGCTCCACACTATACAATTTAATATAATAATGCTGAAATTCCTGCCTTATATCCCCATTACTATATGCCCAGTCCCTCCGCCCCTTTTCTCATTTTGCCCACCGCCAACTTATCCTGCTGCTTCTTGAGACTGGGAGCCAGCAGCCTCCCTGGTTTATCACCATGTTAATAAAACTATTGGTGCGCACACTGGAGCTGAAATGCTAGCAACTTCGCGTATAAATCCTTCACCCAGGACCTTGCTGCGACTGTATCACCTGAGAGCCTCCCTTTCCCCCTCCTTCCCTTCCCTTCTCTCTAACTCCTACAAGGTCTGCAAAGCACTTTCCAAATCCTTCCTTTTTCTCTCTTTTTTTCTTAGCCACCCATCGGACAAAAATCCTCCTCAAGTACGCTTTAAAAGCATACCACACCACCTCAGCCTTTACCTCTCTCTCCCCCCCTCCCCCCTCATTATACCAAAAGAATCCCTGAACATCTCGGGTGACCACCTGAACTATTCTTGGGTCCTTTAATAAAGTGTCATTCCTGCGCCAATATTTCATTCCTGCTTGTGGGCCCCATCCCTTTAGTTCAACCCAAGCCATCCCGTGGTCCGATCAGGAAATGGGCTTGTAATCCATCTTTCCCACCTCTGCCATGAGAGCTGTTTGGATTAGTATCAGATCGATACGCGAGTATGTGCCATGCGGTGCCGAATAGAAGGAGAAAACCCTGCTCCCTGGATACAGCTCTCACTACCCATCCGCCAGCTGCCATAAATGCATTAATTTTCTCAATTGCTGCCTAGCCCTTCTCACTCCCATTTGCCCCCCTCCAGTGCTATCTGATGACGGAGACAATACAGTATTAAAATCCCCTAAAACTACCACCCTTCCCTCCAAAAAACTTGACAACTCTAACCCTAGACGGTCCATAAAACTCCCCTGGGTTTGAGTTTGGGGCATATATGCTAATGATGGTAATGCTTGCACCCCGCAACCGGCCTTTCAGTGCCACATATTGCCCTGCCACATCCCTCATTACCCTCAATTCCTCAAACAGTACAGAATCCCGTAAAATAATAGCTACTCCCCCTGTTTTTCCCCCTCCTCTTTTAGAAGCACAATAGCATCTGTGGTAACTTTTATCTTGCAACAATCTATGATCCCGCATTTTGAGATGAGTTTCCTGTATGCAAGCGATGTCTATTTGCATTCGGTATAATTCTTTGAACAATAAATGTCATTTCCTTGGTGTATTCGATTGATCCCCCCACCCCTCCTCTTTGCTCCCTCCCTTGATAACCTCGCTGCCCACACCTTCTAGGCAGCTCCACTGTCTTGAGCAAGTGACGTCCTACCCCTTCTTTCCTCCCTCCCTCCAACCTCCCCCCCTCCAACCTCCCCCATTCCCTCTTTAGCTCTACTGCTTGCCCTTAAGAAACCTTATCGTGCTTTATAATGTCAGTTGTAATCATAGCCTATTTACCACCATCCTACTAAATATCACCCTTCTTGTTTATTTTTTTCTCCCCCCCACCTGTTGTTGTCCTCAAACCGTGAACCCATTCATCTACATGCACTCCACACATCCATCAAAATCAGACAATTTCTTCCCCTCACATCCATAACCTTGATCATTATTGTCCACATTGTGATGTGTCTCATGAGGGATTCATTGGCGTCTCAGTCGTTTCCCTCCTTCAACTCTCTGCCATGGTGTAGTCCTCCGTGGCTCTGCCGGCCTCTCTGCTAGAAATTCTGTGTCTGTCACAATGTTCCAGTTCCTTCAGTGCCACTATGACTTCTGCCCTCGTGCGGGTCCAAATAGTCCGACCCTCTTTTGAGATGGCAGTGGCAAATGGGAACTGCCACTGATATTTAATCCCTTTGTCCCTCAACTTCTCAGTAATATCGCGTAGCTCCCTCCTGCACCACAAGGTGGCCGGGGCTAGATCCTCATAAATCTCCACCGGGTGGTTCTGCCAGGTTACACTGCCCTTTTTCCTGGCCCTCAGCAGCACTTGCTCCTTAAGAATATAGTGATGAAAACACACCACAACATCTGTCCCTCGAGTCTCTCTTTGTGAACCCAGAGCTCTATGTGCCCTATCAAATATTATTTTAGGGCACTCTTCTTCTGCCCACAACTGCTGGAAAATAAGTCGGGCCACTTGCCCCCACAGTCCTAGGAGGCCACATCCTCAGGGACCCCCCCCCCCCTGATCCTTAAGTTACACCTCCGGTTCCTGTTTTCCACGTCCTCCACCTTATCCGCCAACGCCTGGTGGGCCGCGACTAGCTCTGTAAGTTATCTACTGTGCTCCTCAATTTTTGATTCCTGCTCAGCCACGTGCTTCTGTACTGATTCGATGCTAGTGCCAACCTCATGTATCTCCGCTCAGTTTTTGATTTCTGCTCAGCCATCGTTCCCAGATTCCCTCTGATTTTGGATATCTGTTTTCAAGTCCATTAACACGGTGCAAAGTTCTGCATCTCTCAGCCCTGTGCTCTCTGCCGTCTCGGCCTCGCTCTCCCACTCCATGCTTCCCTCCGCTGTGTGACTCCTTGCCGCATCTCCCTGCGCCATCTTGATCTCTCTGCACGGTGGCACCACTTTTGAGTAGGCAAAGTCTTTTATATCCACTTTTTTCTTTCTCATCCTATGTTCGCTGTTATTCTCCACCCCACACTCGCGTTCGCTAAGGTTTTCGTCTATTGAGTCGTAGGTTCGCTCCGATTTATTGTGGGGGCTTTGGGGAGCTCCCGATTCACATCGCCATTCCTTAGGATGACGTCACCTTCCTCTGTGTCCCATCCTTTCTACACAACTACTATATGCTTATCCACTCTTTAGTCGCCTCTTGTCTAGACTGTTGCATCCTCCTCGTTGCTGGGCTCCCTCTGAATCCTCTCTCTTCTCTTCAATCTGTTCAAAAGTCAGCTGTGTGGCTAATCTTCCACCATCCTCGACATGCTCATATAACCTCTCTTCTCAAGTCACTTCTCTGGTTCTCCATAAAGCAGGTTGCAACTTTAGTACCTGTAGTACCTCTCTCAATCTCACCTAGATCACAAAGTTGTTCCGAGTCGACATGATCAGCATGCCTGCATTCTCCCAGGATCATACCCTCTGATCGTCAGTTCAAACTGCAGCATCCATCCTTCCGGCCATATTATTAGCTTCATTGTGTTGCAGCATCATATCGATTCTATGTACATCCTACTACTTTCAGCCTATCACAGCAAGACCTCTCAGGTGCAAGGGGCCCACTAGCAATCCAAACATCGTGACCCCTGCATCCTCAACTCAGGAATCGCCCATCTGTGTGGCTGGTTGTCCTGCTTATCCTTGGAGAAAGAGAGAGTGCTTACCTGTAGCAATGGTCCCCCATGGCAGCAGGATAAATCAGCCACACAGTCCCTCCTGCCTCTCCTGTTGGATGAAGCTACCTAATCTCTGAAAGGGACTGAGGGAGAGGAGCAGTAGGCACACAGGAGGGTTCACTCACATATGCCCAGAAGAGTTTTCTATATTCTGGGCTCTGGGAGAGCAATTCTGACCAGGCACCATCTGACTTGGCCAACTTCTTTCCTGCAGTCCATGGAGAACCACTGTTACAGGTAAGCAACCTCTCTAAATTCTTCATCAGCACCTATGAGCTAATCACCTCAGATCTCATCTTAAAATCCAAGGGTTGCTTTTAGCCTTCTGGTCTTCTGCGCAGTTCTCTGCATCTACGCTGCATAGAAAATTGCTTCATTACCATCCATTTAAATGCATGTGCGCTGTCGTTAGCATGGGCATTTGCGCATTAATTATGTTCACATTAGATTCCTTCCTGAATTCAACATCAACACTAGCACAGAAAACTCTGCGATTGCTGGCGCTAAAGACAGCTGCATCAAGCTGTTTGTGAGAAGGTGTATAGGCTGTCCATACAATCCATAGAAATTGAACATAACTGAGGAGCTGTGAATTGCAGGCAGTAACTATGCTCTCTTCTTCTTACCAGGGCGTGCCGCTACCTTTCTACAAGCCCACTGAAGCACCAGAAGGTAAGTATTAGAAAAGATTGTTGATTGCTTGATTATTGCACATTCCTTCTCTTTAATCTGGAGGAAATAAAATTTCCACGCAGAATATTAAAAAATTCTATGTACATAATTTGCCAAAATAATGCAACATAAGCACTGCCATTTAATAAGATTTTTTTGTATTTGATTTTAAATGATTATGCTAAGATACAGAATTTTTCTCCCCTTCTCTCCCCATCCCCACAGTCAGTCACCACCTCTAGCCTTTTCTCTCATTACCTCAGTGTACTCTTTATTCCTATAACCCACTCCCTCCCCCTCAATATTCACCGTTTCCCTGGCAGGGCCTTGCCTTGGGCTGCAAAAGAGGCTGTGGGACAATTTAAAATTAACACAATCTCTAAACCAGCTGCCTGTCCCTATGGGATGTAAGAGATGGTCCCTGTTCATCAGAGCTTGCAATCTAGTCAAGACAGACAACGCAACAGCTGGGGACTAGGAAACACATAGTTGAGAAGCCAGGAGACTATGCAGATCAGGATCCAAATGCAGCCTCGAAGAGGTGAGTTTCTAACCTGGATTTGAAAAGGGCCAGAGATGAAGCCTGATTTACTGACCCAGGTAATTTGTTCCAGACATAAGGAGCAGCAAGGTGGAACGAGAGAAGTCTGGAGTGGGCAGTGGAAGAAAAGGACACAGATAGAAGTGCTCTTCCAGAAAAGTGGAGTTCCCGAGGAGGGGTGTAGGGAAAGCTAAAAGAGGAAAGGTAGTGAGGAGTAGCCGAATAAAGGTACTTATAGATCAAAAGGAGAAGTTTGGATACGGAAATGGATAGGGAGCCAATGAAGCGACTTGAGAAGAGGGGTTATATGAGCATAGCGAGGTTGGTGGAAGATTAGTTGGGCAGCTGAATTTTGAACAGACTGAAAGGGAGAGAGGAAGACCAGCAAGGAAGAAGTTGCAATAGTCTAGACAGGAGATGACTAAAAGTGGATAAGTGTCTTAGTAGTGTGTTCAGAAAGGAAAGAGCGAATTTTGCTGATGTTTTATAGAGGACAAAACAACAGGTTTTAGCTGTCAGTTAGATGTATATAGAGAAGGAGAGGGAGGAGTCAAAGATGATCCCCCCAAGGTTGCGAGCCGAGGTAACCGGGAGGAGAGTAGAGCATTATCCACAGAAAGAGGAAGGGGGGAGGTGAGTTTAGGGGGAAAGATGAAAAAGCTCAGTTTTGACCATGTTCAATTTCAAACGACAGTGAGACCTCCAGCCAGCAATGTCGGGCAGGCAGAGATCTGGCCTGGACTCCCGGAGAGATTTAAGATGTAGAGAGGTAGATCTAAGCATCGTCAATGTAAAGATGAAACTGAAAACCATGGGAGGAGATGAGTGCACTAAGGGACTAGATATATATAGAGAAAAGGAGTGGTCCCGAGACAGACCCAAGAGGTACACCAACGGAGAGCAGTGGAGAGATGAAAAGAGAACCAGAGTAGAACAAAGCTCTTAAAACCAAGTGAGAACAAGGTATCGAGGAGAAGGTGGTGGTGAACAGTGTCAGAAGCAGCAGACAGAGAGATTAGTGGGGTGATACAAAGGTTGGCTCCCCATAAAGCACTAGGGAGGACGGCCTGCCGGTTAGCTTTTATAAAATGTTGATAACTCTGCTTACCTTGGTTGAAGAGGCTTGTTTAATGGGGTGATGGCAGGTGGCCATTTAGCACCTTCAATGCATCAGGCGACTATATCGGTTATTGCCAAGCCAGGTAGAGACTCTACTCTGTGTGGATCATTCCGCCCTATCTTCCTGTTGAACATTGATGGGAAGATATTGGCAAAACTCTTGGCGAATTGTCTAGGGGCGATGTTGCCTGCTTCGGTGAGGTCAGATCAGACCGGTTTTGTCCAAGGACGTAGTATAGGGGATATTATTAGGAGGGCACTCCAGATGATCTAGTCTGCCCACAAGGAGTGGCAGGAAATTATGCTTCTCGCCATTGACGCTGAGAAAGCATTTGATAGGGTAAGGTGGGATTTTATGTTTGCGGTGTTGTGGCGAGTGGAGGTAGGCCTGGCTTTATTGGTGGGGATTCAGGCCCTGTATACAGACCCAGAGGCCACAGGGAAGATTAAAGGACGCTATTTGTTCTTCCCTTTGTGCAGAGGGACGCGGCAAGGCTGTCCGTTCCCCCCCCCCTTCTTTTTGCACTTGTAATGGCGATGGTGGAGAGGTTGCAAGGTAATGGCGATGTGGTGGGAATGGGGTCAGAAGAGCATAAAATGGCATTATTTGCTGATGATGATCTGCTTTTTGTGACCTGCCCTCTTCTGACCCTTTTGGTACTCCCTAAGGAGTTAGAGAATTTTGGGACTCTATCAGGCTTTAAGATCAACTTGGCAAAAACCGAGGCGCTGAATTTCAATTTACCTGACTAATTAGTTCATCAATTGCAGGAACGTTTTTCCTTTTGTTGGGTCCCCTCTTCGCTTAAGTATTTGGGGATTCACAATACCAAGAATCCAGAGGGGATGTATGTGGCCATCTACCCTACTTTGTTGGCCAAATCGGGAGGGATCTAGACAACTGGAATAGGGAGAATATTTTGTGGCTGGGTCAGATAGTGGCCATAAAAATGACAATTCTCCCTCGCCTGCTATATTTTTTTCAGGTCTTGCCGGCCCGGGTCCTCAATAGGAGTTGTGGTGCCTGCAGCGCAAGCTGTTTGTATGGAGACGCCATCCTCTGCACATCACACGACGGGTACTGTACCACTAGGCGGCACAAACGGGGTTTGGGAATGCCCAGAATTTCAGATTACGTGGCCATGCAATTGCGGCAAGGGATGGTGTGGCGGGAATAGGGGAAGCTGAAGCAGTTTCGAGCTATCGAGCAGTACTAGGTGCCGGGGCATGAGTTACACCACCTCCCTTGGTTGGAAAGAGAAGTGCTGTGAGGAGAATGGACAGCGAATCCCTATATCCGCCATCTTTGGTTAGAGTGGTAGTTGGCTGAGGGTGGCTCCCAACCAATCCTTCTCGATGCTGGCCCCCATTAAGGAGACAAACCAAGGGAGCCGGTGCGTTGAGTGGTGGTCAAAAATCTTTCGGCCAGCGACCTTCAGAGGATGCAAACCTCATAAAACAAAGCAAATATAAAAACAGTAGATAGTAATAATAAAACTTAAAATCACGATATCTGATGCACATAAAAAGTATCAATTAAACAAAGTAAAAAAAGAATGAAAACAGCCAATGTATAAAAGACCATTGAGAATAGTGGACATATAAAAAAAAGCAATAAGCACATGTTAAGTGCCGTCGAGTTGGTGTCGACTCATGGCATCCCCCTGGATAGTTTTCTGTGTTTGGTCTTCAGTCAGACATCTCATTGTTGACAGAGTGGCACCCATAGCTGCTGCTGTTGTATCACTCCATCTCATTGCTGGCCTTTTTCTTTTGCGTTGACCTTCTACCTTGCCACTTTCGTTAGGTCAATTCTCAGAGTGAAACAAAATGTCTATAAACGGCTAATTCTCACTCCACATTTCTTCCAAAGTTAATGAGTATCAAAAGAGTGTATAATTCATCAATCTGCAGAATTTTCCAAAATTATTTGATATAGAAGTATGGAATAGGAGGTCTCAGACTTCACGGCACTAAACTCCAGCCATATTTTCACATGTCTAGTACAAGTGCCTACTTGCATCAATGACCATCCATATTTCTATCTTATACATAAATGTAGACTAAAATCATTCATTAAACATAGCAAATGTTATTCCCAAACAATGCAAATTGTGCTTAGCTTATTTATCTTCTCCCCAACGCTTCTTCTTGGCACCTTCTATGCGTTTCACTTATTACAATCTTCTTCAGGGGTCTGAAAAGCACTGCGTTCATTCATATTTTATTTTATACTATAATATAAGCGCCGTCTGCTTTTGGAACCTGACGGTGTTGCAGAAGGCGCTTATATTATAGAAGAAGGGGAATTTGCGGAGCAAGAGGATCAGGCGACAGTGGTCAGGGTGTTCCGACGAGACGAGTTACCTGCCCTCATAGGGGAGACTCTAAAAGCTCTAAATATGCCGTCTGTGGGTCCGGCAGAAGACACATCATTAGAGGATCCCCTGTTACTGGTGTTTCGTAAGACGCAAAGAGCCTTCCCGGTTCATAGGATGATGCAAGAAATGATTCAGGAGGAATCAAACATGCCGGAGGCAGCCCTTAAGGGCTGTAGAATTATGGCCCGCCTATACCCGTTGGTGGATCAGGATCGGGAGGAGTTTAAGCTGCCGAAGGTGGATGCAGCAGTTTCAGCAGTAACCAAAAAGACTACCATCCCGGTGGAAGGTAGTGCCGCACTAAAGGATGTGCAGGATAGGAAGTTAGATACCTTGCTTAAGCAAGTTTTCGACAGGCATCAGGCTCTTTCCTTGCAGGCATCAGTTTGTGGAGCCTGGGTGGCTCGGGCCTGTCTCAGATGGTCACAGCATATTCATGGGGACCACTCGGATGAGAGTGAAGCAGAAGCATCCAAGTTAGAATCGGGGACAGCTTACCTAGCTGACGTTCATTACGACCTTATAAGGAGTCTTTCGAAAAGTATGGCGTCTGTAATAGCAGCTCAACATTATCTTTGGCTGCGTAATTGGGCGGCGGATGGTTCCTCAAAGGCGAGATTGGGAAGGTTACCTTTTAGGGGTAAGCTGCTTTTTGGTGAAGATTTGGATAAGTTGGTGAAGGATTTGGGAGAGTCTAAAGGGGGAAGGCTCCCAGAGGATAAGCAAAAGCAAAATAGGCCTTTGCAGACCAACAAAAGTCAGCAGAGGGAATTTCGGCGTTTCCATCCAGCTCGATTTGGACTGTTTCAGAGGGGGCATTTCGCGGGGCAAGTAGAGGTTTTGCGGCCGCCTCTGCCTCGAACATTAGGAAACCACAATGAAGCCAGGAGAGCTCAGGGGGAAGTGGTTCCCGTAGGAGGTCGGTTACGGGAGTTTTATCCTGCTTGGGCCCAAATTACCACCGACCAGTGGGTATTGGAAATGGTATGGGAGAGGGTATGCTCTCGAGTTCCAACGCCCAGTGGCCGATGCTTACATTCAATCCCCATGCAAAACGCCTTTAAAGGTACAAGCGGTACAAGAGACGTTGGAGAGGCTACTGAGACTCAAGGCGGTAATCCCGGTCCCAGCAGAGCAATGCGGGAGCGTTCGATACTCCATTTATTTTGTGGTGCCCCAAAAAAGGAGGGATCCTTTCGTCCAATATTGGATCTCAAAAAGGTAAATCTGTGCCTGCACATATTGCATTTTCATATGGAAACTCTACGCTCGGTGTTTGTGGCCGTAAGAGCAGGGGAGTTTCTTACTGCGCTGGATTTGTCAGAGGCATATCTTCATATACCCATTCGACAGGAGCATCAGAAATTCTTCAGGTTTGCACTGCCAATGGGGCACTTTCAGTTCCGAGCATTGCCATTCGGGTTGGCAACGGCTCCGCGGACATTCACCAAGGTCATGGTGGTTGTAGCGGCGGCATTGAGGAAGGAAGGAATTCTGGTGCACCCCTATTTAGACGATTGGTTGGTATGGGCCAAGTCCAAGGAAGAGAGCAAATTGGCGACTGGCAGAGTGGTAGAGTTCCTTCAGAGTCTAGGTTGGGTGATAAACAGAGCAAAGAGCAGACTAGAGCCTTCGCAGACCCTAGATTATATAGGAGCCCGGTTCGATACGCAGAGGAGGAAGGTGTTTCTGCCTCAGATACGGGCACAGGGCTTGAGAAGACTAGTGTGCACCTTTCTCAAATGTCTGATTCCCACGGCGTGGCATTATCTACAATTGCTACGTAGGTACAATGGCAGCGACCCTCGAATTGGTTCCATGGGCGCAGGCTCATATGCGACCGTTACAGCGGGCATTACTAAGGAGATGGTCTCACCAGCATGATCCGCTGTCCAGGGTACTGCTGTGTCGAACGGAAACGAGACAGGCGCTGCAGTGATGGTTGCAGCCGGGGGTACTAGAGAAAGGAATGCCTCTGGAGGTGCCCGCCTGGGTGCCCCTTACGACGGACGCCAGTCTCATGGGATGGGGCGCGCACATCGAAAGGACCTTTGCATGTCGAAGGGACCTTTGCACAAGGACAGTGGTCCGATGTAGAAAAGGCCTGGTTCATCAACAGGTTAGAGTTGAGAGCGGTTGCTCTAGCGTTGAGAGAGTTTCAGGCGTTGTTGGAAAACAAGGCAGTGTGGGTATTTTCCGACAATGCAACCACGGTGGCCTATGTCAATCGACAAGGCGGCACCGGCAGTGCTCCACTAGAATCAGAGGCCAAGCAGCTTTTGGAATGGGCTGAGGCGCATCTGGTGGTGCTGTTGGCGGCACATGTAGCAGGAGTAGACAATGTGATGGCAGACTTTCTGAGTCGGGTCAAGGTGGATCCGGCGGAATGGGAGCTTTGCTCAGAGGTCTCCGAATTGGTAGTAAACCGCTGGGGGCAGCTGGTAATGGATCTAATGACTACGTTCGAGTCAGCAAAGGCAAGCAGATTCTTCAGCAGGAGAAAGGAAAGAATGTCGGAAGGGCTCGATGCTCTCATTCAAAGATGGCCGGAGCACCAGCTTCTGTATATATTTCCCCCCTGGGTCTTAATAGGGCGAGTACTGAAAAGAATAGAGGTACACAGAGGAAAGGTGATTCTGATAGCGCCAGATTGGCTGAGGAGGCCGTGGTACGCGGATCTGGTCAGGCTGTTGGGGGACCGGCCCTGGCAGCTTCCGGTAAGGGAGGATCTCTTGTTCCAGGGTCCCATCTTTATGCCCCAGGTGGATCGATTCTCGCTTATGGCATGGCTCTTGAGCGGGCGAGGCTGAGGGCGAGAGGATACTCTTCGGCCGTCATTGCCACTATGTTGAAAGCTAGGAAAAGATCTGTTTTTGGCATATATACGTATCTGGCGTGTCTTTGAGGCCCGGTGTACGGACAGGACGATTCAGGCCTTGAGGGCTTCGGTGTCACACTTGCTGGCTTTTTTGCAGGACAGTTTTGACAAAGGATTGGCAGCTGCCTCCTTGCGGGTGCAGGTAGCAGCTCTGGCGTGTTAGAGGAAAGATTAAGGGAGAGACACTGGGTACACAGCCAGATGTTAAATGTTTTTTGCGAGCGGTATCTCTTCTTAGGCCGCCTTGTAGATCGCCAGTTCCAAGGTGGGATCTACCTTTAGTGCTGGACGCGTTAGCGCACGGACCGTTTGAGCCATTAGCGAAAACGTCGGATAAGGATCTGACTCTCAAAACAGTTTTTCTAGTAGCGATATGTTCAGCATGTAGAATTTCGGAGTTGCAGGCATTATCGTGTCGGGAGCCCTTTTTATCCTTTTACGATAACAAGGTGGTGCTGAGACCATTGCCATCTTTCTTGCCAAAGGTAGTCTCAGCATTTCATGTGAATCAAGTAGTCTCTCTCCCAGTGTTTGTCGACCCGGGAGAGAACTCAGCCTCCGGTTCTTCCCATGTGCTGGATGCGCGGCGAGCGCTACGGAAGTATCTTAAGAGGACGGCGAGTTTCAGAAGGACTGATCGATTGTTTGTACTCTTTGGCAGAGCGCGAAAAGGGGAAGCGGCTAGTAAGGCTTCCATTGCGCGTTGGCTTAAAGAAGCATTAGCATTGGCTTACATTCTGAAAGGGAAGTCGGTGCCAGAAGGCATCAGGGCTCATTTGACAAGGGCACAGGCGGCGTCCTAGGCAGAGTACGGACTGGTGCCGGCTATTGAGATTTGTAAGGCAGCGACTTGGTCGTCGTTGAATACTTTTGTTAAGCATTACCGCCTCGATGTGCAGGCGGACAGGGATACTAGCTTTGGTACAGCGGTGCTTCAGGCTGGCCTCGCGGGTCCCTCCCGATAAGAAAACGTTTGCACTGCTCTGTTACATCCCCAGATGTTGGGACTAGACTGGAGGGACGATAAGGAAGGTGAAATTAGACTTACCTGCTAATTATGGTTCCTTGAGGAACTCCTGTCTAGTCTCGTATCTCTCCCTGATTGGTTCTGTGCTGTTGGCCTGAAGCAAGTGGTTGGCGCACGAAGCTTTGGTGGAGCAAGCTACTGGGGTGCTGTGGGCCATACAAGGAGGGGAGGTTGGTATACAAAATGGGGATCCATGGGATGTCCAGATCCTGGGGGGAGCAAGGAACGGGGCTTTTCTACCGAGTACGGTAACAACAGTAGTTCCTGGGAGTGCATATTTAAGGTTAAGTTGGGGTTCAATTGGTTGTGTTATTTCTACTTAACTCTTCCTCGGGTGAGTCTGCTTTGTCAATAGATTACTGGCCAGAGGAGGCGGACCCGGGAGTATTTGTACCAGTGTCATCAAAAGGATGACGTTTCTCAGTCTCCATAGCTGCTGGAGGAGGTGCTTAAACCCAGATGTTGGGACTAGACTGGAGTTCCTCAAGGAACCACAATTAGCAGGTAAGTCTAATTTCACCATTTTTTCCACCTTTCCTTGATCTTCTCAGCATCATTCAACATGGATTCTTGAGCATCTTGTAGCTTTCCAGTTCAAGGCTGGAATATTTTCTTTAACTCTTGTAGCTTTAGAAAAACCGATCTTGTTCTTCCTCTAATAGTTTCTGCTTCTATCTCCTTGCATACGTCATTGTAGTACTTCTCGTCTTGTCTTGTCTTGCTGCACGTTGGAAATCTCAGTTGAGTTCTGTGATTGCCTCTTTTTCTCCTCTAGCTTTAGCTTCTCTGCGTTTCTGGGCAATTTTCAGAGTTTCTTCAGTCATTTATTTTGGCCATTTTTGCTTTTTCACCTTTTGTAGAGATTTCTCACTTTCTTCCAACAAAGCCTTCTTGATGAGCACATAAAATGATCACATAAAAACTGTGATATCCAGACATAAAAAGTGACATAAAAAAACATAATTAATCACATAAGGCATAGAGTAGGAGGACCCACTAACGGGCACCACAACTCCAATCACGTGCAGTGTCACAAAGGACAATGCCCGGTAGACATACTACGCTAAAAGCTGTACCTATAAGGGATGAGGGGGACATGGATAGCTAAACATTGAATCTTGAAAATGTATTAAACTCCTAATCTTTACAATACTATCACTGGGTAGGGGAGCCTATGTTAAAAAATACTGTGTTCTAAAGCCACCAACAGGCAGACTCTAGAAGCTAGTAGTGTACCTTTGTATCCTGAAGCCACCAATGTTCAAACACTACAGGCTAAGTACTGTAGTTCTATATTGGAAAAACATGAGAAAACACACAAAAACATAATAACTATCATTGTATATTCTAGTATACTGCCATAGGGAAGAAGGGCAAACAGAAAATTAACTTGCCCGCATGAGAGCGCACTGCTGCCAAACATGAAGAAAAGAGACAGAAGAACTGACAAGCTTTTTATATCAATGCTCAGTTTAGTGCCAACGGAAGGTCAAAGGTCAAAATGATCACTCTTAAAATAAAGTGTCAAAACAATAAGGAGAATAATAATTGTGCTTATTTAATAATAAACGCTTCATTAAATGTAAATAGATAGCACTAAGAATGGCTGTCTAAAGTGAAAACAATGCCGGCATGGTAGAGAAACATACTGCAATGAGGAGGAACTTTTAATGTTGGCTGTCCAGGTGCTCAACTACAGATATGTAAAGTGCTAAAATTGAACCGTGGTATGACAATGGCAGAGAACACTCATAGAACTAAAATTAAGACGAGGAGGATACCACCTGGCCAGAATGACCAAATGGATGATGAAATGCTCAGAGAAATCAAGGAAGCTAACAAAAGTTACAGCAGAGTAGTAATAATGGGTGATTTCAATTACCCTGGTATCGACTGGGTCAATGTTACAGCAGGACATGCTAGAGAGATAAAGTTCCTAGATGAAATAAATGACTGCTTCTTGGAGCAGCTGGTTCATGAACCGACCAGAGGGGAAGCCATACTGGACTTAGTCCTTAGCGGAACAACAGATCTGGTGCAAGAAATAAGGGTGTTGGGACCACTTGGCAATAGCGATCATAGCATGATCGTGTTTGATTTAGTTAGTGGAGGAGGGATAGTAAAGAAATCCACAGTACTACCTTTTAACTTTCGGAAGGGAGACTATGATAAAATGAGGAATATAATTAAGAAAAAACTAAAAGGAGCGTTTGGAAAGGTTAAAGACTTACATCAAGCTTGGGTGTTGTTTAAAAATACTATCCAGACCAGCTGTATTCCACGCATTAAGAAAAGTGGAAGAAAGTCCAAAAAACTGCTAGCATGGTTTAAAGGTGAGGTCAGAGAGGTTGTTGCTGCCAAAAAAGCATCTTTCAGGAAATGGAAAAAAGAGCCAAACGATGAAAACTGGAAACAGCACAAGCACTGGCAAGTTAAATGCAAAGCATTGATAAGGCAGGCAAAGCGAGAATTTGAGAAAGAACTTGCTACGGAAGCAAAAAACACGAAATAAAGACTTTTTCAAGTACAGTCATAGCAAAAGGCCTGTGAGAGAGTCAATTGGACCATTAGATGATGGAGGGGTAAAAGGGGGCAGTAAGAGGAGATAAGGCTATAGCGGCGAGACTGAATGAATTCTTTGCTTCGGTCTTTATTGAGGAAAATATAGGGATGTTACCCAAGACTGAAGTGGTATTTAAAGGTGATACGGCAGAGGAATTGAGAGAAATATCACTACACCGGGAAGATGTATTACAACTATTTGATAAACTGAATAGTAGCAAATCACCTGGACCAGATGGTATACATCCAAGAGTATTGAAAGAACTGAAATATGAGATTGCAGACCTGCTATTAGTAATCTGTGAACTTTCATTAAAATCATCTGTAATACCTGAAGATTGGAGGATTGCCAATGTAACGCCAATTTTTAAAAAGGGTTTCAGGGGTGATCTGGGAAATTACAGACTTGTGAGCCTGACGTCAGTACCGGGGAAAATGGTAGAAACCATCATAAAGAGCAAAATTACACAGCATGTAGATAGTCATGGCCTAATGGGAGACAACCAACATGGCTTTAGACAAGGAAGATCTTGTCTTACTAATCTCATATGTTTTTTTGAAGGTGTGAATAAAACAGGTAGACAAAGTTGAGTCAGTCGATATAGTGTATCTGGACTTTCAGAAAGCCTTTGACAAGGTCCCTCATCAGAGGCTTTTGGCAAAACTAAAAAGTCATGGGATAGGAGGCAGTGTACTGTTGTGGATCGGGAACTGGTTAAAAGATAGAAAGCAGGACGTCATCGACTGAGATGGCCGCCTGAACACGGAGCTCTCTTCGGGACGAAGAGAAATTTAGCAAAATGTAAGAGCAGAAGGCGCCCCCACAATATGCAATATATCTGTAGAGGCAGCAATAATACTTGCTACAATGTCAGCTCGCAAAAAGTTGGAGAAATATCGATCCTTCTATGCGGCCTTGTCAACTTCCGCAGAATGCAGTAAAAGAGACAAGACGGAGATGGCGGAGGAGCCCGAGAACGCTACAGAACAGTGCACGCGGGGAGACCTGTGGCACTGGTGTCGGGAAATAAAAACAGAGGTAGTCGGGGTAAAGCATGAGATGAAGGACTTACTATCTGAATTTAAGCAGGATTTGCTAGCACTGGGGCAGCGAGTGGATCAACTGGAGGAGCACGTGGACGAAGTGATTGCGGCGGCACAGAATACACGTCGTATGTACAGCACGTGGCAAACTGAGAGTGGGGAGCTGTGAGATAAAATAGAAGACCTTGAAAATCGGTCACGACGATGTAATATTCGGATACGGGGGGTTCCAGAAGGAGATCACTATAAGCAAGCGAATCAGGTAGTCCGAGAGATCTGTGCGGCCCTGTTGGATGAAGGGCTTCAGGAGGAGCTCGCAGGAAAACGAGAGATTGGCTTGGAGAGAGCTCACCGGGCCTTAAGATCTCCAGTGGGGAACCGTCCTAGAGATATCATTGCCTGCTTCACCAGTTTCCCATTGAAGGAGGAGATAATGCGAAAGGCAGCAAATAAAGGCAAATGGTAATGGCACGGTGAAACCATTGAAATCTTTCAGGATTTGGCCCCCTCAACCTTACTGCGTCGAAAGGGGATGCGGCCAGTGACGGAGTATATACGGCAGGAAGGAATTAAGTATAAATGGCTATTTCCTTTCGGGCTCCAGTTTGAGATGGGAGGAGAGCTTAAAAGAGTTAAAACCCTATCGGAGGCATGGCTGAGCTTGGAGAAGGCCAAAGCTCCGAATTTACCTCGGATCCGAGTACAGCCGGAGGCACTGGGGTAGGAGAGCGATCAGTCTTCATTGTTGGAGAAATTGAAGTGGCAACGGATCCCGACTGGAGGCCGCCGTCTGCACCGTTTATCTGGACCTCTCCCAGCGGAGTGAGGAGGGAAAGAAAGAGGGACTAGGACTTTCAACTTGAACTTGCACTCTGCGTGTTGCCTGTGCTTTAGGATTGTCAGGCAGTATCGCTCAACGTGGAGACGCGAGAAGATTCCTGGCTTTGAGTGACGGAGGAAGCGGAGAAGCTAGCTGGATGGACATTGAGCTTTCCCCCTCCACTATTTATATTGGATAGATTATTTTAAGCATGTGTGTTATAGTTGCAATAAGTAGTTGTGTGGGTGTTAGAGGATAAGTTAGCTGTGTTAGCTGCAGTATTTTGTGGTAGCAGGGCTTAGATAGGAATGGCAGCAGGGAGGGGGGAGCTTGGGGTGGGGGAGGGAGAGGATAATAGCAGGGGTCCAAGGGGGGAGGGTAAGTATTGGGTGGCGGGCGGGAGTATGAGTAAGGGGATGAGTATAGGATGGAAGGAGTTCTACTGGGGGGGCCTTAATTCAAAGGAGTCCTGGGAGGTGCGTTTCTTCCTCAAGAAGGAGCCACAGGGGGTGACCTGTGGGAGACCGAAGGGGTAAATAGGGGGAGAAGGGGGAAGGGGAAGAGGGGAATATCATATGGGGAGGGACGGGAAAGGACTGCGATGTGGATGGGGGTGGGAGGAAAGACACCACGCCACGAGCTAACAATGGAGCCTGGCACTCAGTCCCTTTTTGATGGCGGGGCTTAAAGTGGGATCTTTGAATGTGAGAGGGTTAAACACATCGCAAAAGAGGAAGGCAATGTTTAAAGAGGTGCAAAGGGGGGGATGGCAAGTAGTTTTTTTGCAAGAAACTCACTTACTACCAAAGGATGAATACTTGTTAAGACATGGGATTTACACTCAAGTCTGGTTCAATGCAGAAGGAACACATAAAAAAGCAGGAGTGGCACTGATGATTCAGCGGGATGTCTCCTTTCAAGTAGGGGGAGTGGTAAAGGGGGCGAAAGGTCGGGTACTGTTAGTTTGGGGGGAGCTAAATGGGCAGGAAGTTACCTTTCTTAATGTGTATGGTCCAAATGACTCCCAATCTAAGTTTTGGAGTACCTTATCACGGTGGCTGAAAGATAAAGTACATGGGGCACTGTTAATGGGAGGAGATTTCAATGAGGTATTGAACCCACAAAGGGATAGATCACAGTCGGGCCAGAAAGGAGGCACTACAGGGAGGGAACAACTGCTGGATTTGGTGAAGAATTATTATCAATTATATGATCTATGGCGACAGGTGCACCCTCAGGATGTTGACTACACTTATTATTCACCTGTGTATCACAGTTATAGTAGAATTGATTTTTTTTCTGGGGGACAACTATTGGACTCAACGGCTCCTTCGGGCAGAAATAGATCCCATAATTTGGACGGATCATGACCCTTTTTGAGTGGACTTTGGTGGGGAAAGAGATAGATTAGGTAGATCTTTTTGGCGGCTTAATGAAAGCCTTTTGCAGGATAAGGAAGTGCTACAGAGTCTGGAGGAGGAAATTCGTGAATATCTTAGAATAAATGACACAGAGGAGATTGCATATGGGATGCAATGGGATGGATAAAAAGCTGTGTTAAGGGGGAAATTAATACAGTGGGCTTCCCGGGAAAAAAAAGGAGCGGGAAAGTAAAATAAATCAATTAAAGAGTGATATCACCGATTTGGAACAGCGTCATAAACAAGGGGGAGGAGTACGGGTTAGGGAAAAATTGGAACAGGCAAGAACAAAATTAATTTCTTTACAGATGGAATCCATTAATTACCAATTACGAAGGGTCAATCAACATTACTATGAATTCAATAATAAAGCCAGTACACTTTTAGCTAGGAAGCTTAGGGATAGGGAGAGGCGCTCTACTATAATAAAAATTAAAGGGCCCGGAGATCAATTACATTTTCAAACTAAAGAAATTAGAGAACAATTTGTACAGTATTACACTATTTTATATTCTAGTGAAGGGGAGGGTACAGCCGCAAAGGTGGGAGAATATTTGGCGGCCGGGGGGGGGGGGGGGGGAGAACACCCGGAAATATCTGATTCGGAACGGGAAAGATTGAATCGGACTGTGGGGTTGGAAGAAATCCTCCAAGTAATTAAAGGGTTGGGATTAAATAAATCCCCAGGATTGGATGGGTTCTCAGCAGTCTTTTATAAAAAATTTGGGGCACAGTTGGCACCGGTTTTACAAAGGATTTATAATGTCTTGCAGGGATTCCCTTTAGCTCTGTCGATGCAGCAGGCAGGGATCTCGGTCCTGGCAAAACCGAGTCGTGACCCAACATTGTGTGGTTCATACAGACCGATATCTTTGCTGAACACAGATGGGAAAATCTTAGCAAAACTTTTAGCAAACAGATTGAGGAGTGTCCTACCCAATATTATACACCCGGATCAGACCGGGTTTATCCAAGGACGGAGCACGGGGGACAATATTCGGAGAGCATTACAGGCTATCTGGGTTGCTCGGCAGCAAAAGCAAGGCTTGTTAGTGTTAGGGGTCGATGCTGAAAAAGCGTTTGACCGCGTAGAGTGGAATTTCATGTTTGAAGTGTTGAATAAAATTGGTATCGGGACCAACATGATGAAATGGATAAAAGCCTTATATGCTAATCCAGTAGCCACGGTTAAAATCAATGGGAAATATTCTGATTTTTTTCAATTACAACGGGGTACCCGAAAGGGGGTGTCCACTATCCCCTTTATTATTTGCATTAACTATGGAACCGTTGGCGGGGAATTTAAGACGAAACTGTGATGCTAGGGGACTGCGGATAGGTGATACTGAGCACAAATTAGCATTATTTGCGGATGACATGTTACTGTTTATCACACATCCGCTGATATCCTTACCAAATTTTATGATAGAATTGAAGCGGTTTGGGTTAGTTGCAGGTTTCAAGATAAATTGGGACAAAACTGAGGCCTTGAACATCAATTTACAAGCAGATCTGGTGAAGCATTTGCAAGAGTGTTACAAATTTCGCTGGTCCTCTTAGTCGGTCAAATATCTGGGGGTGCACCTGACCAATGATCCAGATGGCCTGTATGGGGCTAACTACCCTTCGCTGATTGGACAGATAGAAAGGGATTTGGGTAGATGGACTAAGGAGGAAATCTCCTGGTTGGGCTGGATAGCAGTAATTAAGATGTCGGTTTTACCGTGGCTGTTATACTTTTTTCAAGTATTACCACTTAAAATCCCACGCATTGAATTACAAAAGCTGCAAAGGAAACTATTTCTCTTTGTATGGAGACATCGCCCCCCCACGCATAGCTAGAAAGGTTTTATATAGTGCAAAGGAAAAGGGAGGCTTGGGGATGCCAGACATTGCAGATTACTATTTGGCTGCACAACTGCGACAGGTTATGGAATGGAGGGAGCCGGTGGATTCTAAGTGCTTTCTCTCTCTTGAACAACATGGGGTGCCTGAATATGAGCTGCATTACATACCGTGGTTGCAAAAGGGCCTTCTTCAAAAGGACTGGACAAAGAATCCCTATACTCGCCACCTATGGTGTGAATGGCAAAGAGGATGGGGTAGGATAAATAAGAAACCGGGGATGTTTTTGCTGGCTCCATTTAGGGCCACTCCTGCTTTTGGACCAGGGAGGGATGGTATATTTAGGGCTTGGGAGGCGCGGGGCTTAGATACCTTCGTGAAATTGACGGAGGCAGGCACTATTAAAACCTTTGAGCAGTTAGAGGGAATATCATTTAGAGAATAGAGACTTATTTGCCTATTTGCAAGTAACCCATTACTTACGTCAGAAGATCCCTAAAGCCAGGCTGCAGGAGGGATTGAATGATATGGAGGCTCTCTGGATGGGCCACTCTCAATCTCGGGGGCTGATCCGTGGGCTATATCTCAGTTTACGCTCGACCAAGGGTACAGAGGATAAGTTTACTTATATGAAGGAATGGGAGAAAGATTTGGCAGTGGAGTGGGATGGGGATTGTTGGAAGAAGATATATGCAATAGCTGCAAAATCATCTATATGTACCACGATTCAGGAAAATGCATATAAAATCCTACTGAGATGGTATTACACCCCAGTCTGGTTTCATCAGATGTTCCCGGAGGTGTCAGATCAATTTTGGAGGGGTTGTGGAGCCCGGGGAACGTATCTACATATGTGGTGGGACTGCCCCCCGATAAAACTGAATTGGACAAAGATTCGGGATCAGCTAGGCATGATTTTTGGGATGACACCCAAATTATGTCCCCAGCTGTTTTTGTTGGGGAGGTGGCCGGATAACCTCTCCAACAAATGGAATAAACCCATGCGGGCATGTTTGATTGCAGCTAGATGCAAAATAGCTTGGAAATGGAAGTTAAGCGGGGTGCCTGAATTGTCACACTAGACCCTCAGATTATGCAAGGTGTTGAGTATGGAACGTCTAATGGCCATTAAGAGAAATCAGGGAGAGAAATTTGATAAGCAATGGAAACCTCTATTGCTCCATTTGCACCTAGAAGATAGATAGTAATTATAAGGGGAGGAGGGTAGGATTGAGAATGAGGTGGGGTCTGACTTATATGTAATAATCTTGGGAGGGGGGAAGGGACATGAGTGGGAGGGGGGGAGAGTTAGGGTACTGAGGTCAGCTTAAAGTTTACCCTGCTTGGTTTCTTGATTCTCTGTATTATGGGTGAAAAGTCGGGGTGAGTACTGCTAAGATTATGTATGTTTAAAAATAACAAACATTATTAATAAAGATAAAGTTATAAAAAAAAAAAAGATAGAAAGCAGAGGGTAGGGCTAAATGGCCAATTTTCCCAATGGAAAAGGGTGAATAGTGGAGTACCCCAGGGGATCTGTACTGGGTCCGCTACTTTTTGACACATTCCCTTTTCCAGGTCATTTATGAATAACTAGTGAGGTTATCAAATTTGCAGACGACACAAAACTGTTTAAAGTTGTTAAAACCCAAGAGGACTGTGCAAAACTGCAGGAGGATCTGCATAAATTGGAAGACTGGGCATCCAAATGGCAGGTGAAATTTAATGTGGACAAGTGCAAAGTTATGCACCTAGGGAAGAACAACCCAAACTGTGGTTACACAATGCAAGGTTCCACATTGGGAACCACCACCCAGGAAAAAGATTTAGGAGTCATCGTGGATAACATGTTAAAACCCTCCGCCCAGTGTGCAGCGGCGGCCAAGAAAGCAAATAAAATGCTAGGTATCATAAGGAAAGGAATGGAAAATAAAACAAAGGATATTATAATGCCTCTGTATCGTTCCATGGTACGACCGCACCTTGAATATTGTGTGCATTTCTGGTCGCCGTATCTTAAAAAGGAAATAGGGTTATTAGAAAAGGTACAGAAAAGAGCCACCAAAATGGTAAAGGGGATGGAAGGCTACTCCTATGAAGAAAGGCTACAAAGGTTGGGGCTCTTCAGCCTGGAAAAGAGACGGCTGAGGGGAGATATGATAGAGGTCTATAAATTAATGAATGGAGTGGAACGGGTAAACGTAGATCGATTGTTTACATTATCAGAATATAGAAAGACTAGAGGACATGTAATGAAGTTACAGGGTGATCTATTTAAGACAAATAAGAGAAAATATTTTTTCACTCAACGTGTAATCAAACTCTGGAATTTGTTGCCGGAGGATGTAGTAAGAGCTGTTAGTGTAGCTGGGTTTAAAAAAAGGTTTGGACAAGTTCCTGGAGGAAAGGTCCATAAACCATTATTAAAAAGGGACCCAGGATATCAATGCTTGACCCAATACAAGCACTGTGGAACTTGTGTCTCTTGGGGATACTGCTAGGTATGTATGACCTAGATTGGCCACTGTTGGAAACAGGATACTGGGCTTGATGGACCTTGGTCTGATCCAGTATGGCATATCTTATGTTCTTATGTTCTTACCAGGGGCCGGCAAACCATCATGTTGCTGAGAGTTATACGACCTCAGTCAAGAGACGGCAAGATTCTTGATCCCAAATGAAAAATAACAAATGAAACTAAGACGGCACATAAGGAATTAAGGTTTTTATTTTTATCGTCCCTCCAGCCCAGTTCCGCACCTCTGGGTAGTGTACCTTTTCCAGCAGAAGACTGAGCATGTCATTTTTTGATGACACCCTTGTACTTAAACAGCTGGCACCGCCTCCCAGTCCCAGAATGCTCAGTCTCCAAGCATCTGGAAGAGGTAGTGAGCCAGGGGTGCTGGACTCACTGAAGGGACAACTAAGGAACATAGGGTTAGAATAGTTTTTTCCTTTTTCTTTCTGAGCCTGCTATTTTGGTTACTTTCAAAGGAAAAGGCTAGCATCCAGAAAAGGAGCAGGACGTTGGAGGAGCCAGTGCAACCAAAGGAGAAAATCTCCCCCCCCCCCCCCCCAACGATCATAGGGGTAGTGGTTTGAGGGGAATTTGGTTTTTCCTGGGGATACTGGCGGCTCCCGAACCCATCATAGGGTGAGGAGCTGCCGCAGCTGCACTCCCAGCACACAGGCAGCTTCCTGGGAAATTCCCCCCTCCGTGCCGAAGCCGGTGAGAAGCGACTGAGCGTGAGGGGAAGAGGAGACACAGTGGGCAGCAGTCTAGCAGAAAGCCAAATGGAGCTGAGCTCAGGTAAAAAGTTTTAATAAATAAGAGAGACAACGGATAGCAGTGCTCAGTCGGAGCATTTAAAAGCTGGGTCTGTGCACAGCCTAACACCGCGTGGCTGGCGGTTTTCAGTAGCATGGGAAAACAAGAGTTCACTGCCCGCTTCTCCTGCCACCAGTCCTGCGCATTGTGTGGGTGTCCTGCGGCCTGTTTTTTGAGGTTCTTCTCAGTTCAGAGGAGGAATTCTGACTCAGTTGCCTAAATATCCCTCATTAGCCTCGGGTACTGAAGGGAGCTGGAAATTAGTTTAGTTTAGTTTAAGTTGGTTTCATTTCAGTTAGTTAAAGTATTTTTAGTTTCATTTTCATTCCTTTCAGTTTCTTAGGTATAATCACACTGATTCATTTGCTGCCTGTTGAAATCCCTAGTTGGGGCAGACCATGGTCCTTTCCACATTGCCGGTCAGACCCCATAGTGCCTGGTATGCGTGACCCGGTGTGGAGCGCTCCCTGAGACGGGCATTTGCCGGGGTTGAGCACAAGAGACCGCATTTTTGGATCAGGACCTCCAGGGACAATCAGGACAGAAGAGTCCCTCTCAGACATGGGACTCCCAGGAACCAGAGGGATCCGCGCTGGTGGCGTGAGTACCATGCCCTGGTCCTTTAGCCATTGCTAGACTCCTCCAACTCACAGGACAAGGAGGGTGGTGGGGCTCCTAGGTGGTTTCTCTCCGAAGTTTGTCCTGCTTCTTCACAGGGCGTTTTGCATGCGCCAGCAGAGGTCAACGGGCAGATCCTCTGTGCTGGATCTCGGCACTAAGAGGGCAGCAGACATGAAGAAGGGCAAGATAGAAGCAGCACCTGCAAAAAGGCCTAGGCCCTTAGAGGATGGCCAGGGGCACTCGCCATTGTCTCAGGGTTTGGGCGAAGAAGACCTGGACACGGAACTGGAGTTCCAAGGCGACGAATTGGAAGAAGTAGAAATCTTGGAGCAAGAGTGCCCGCTGATTGTACAGGTGTTCTGCCGGGAGGAGTTGCCGGCACTCATTATGGAGGCTCTTAATATGCTCACTTGCCTCCCGGCGCAAGACAAGACTGGAGGATCCACTGCTGCAAGTGGTACAGAGGATACAGAAGATTTTCCCGGTGCACAGGGTGGTCCGACAGATGATTCAGGAAGAGTGGGATCTGCCGGAGGCCAGCTTTAAGGGGGGAAAAAGCAATGGCGCGCCTGTACCCATTACCGATCAGGACCGTGAACGGTTTCGGCCGCCTAGGGCGGACACAGCAGTATCAGCGATCACAAAGAAGACACGATCCTGGTAAAAGGCACTGCGGCACTCAAGGATGGCCAGGATAGGAAATTGGGCACCTGGTTGAATCAGGCATTTGATGTCAATGCCCTCTCGTTGCAAGCCTCCATCTATGGGGCCTGGGTGGCTAGGGCCGGCCTCTGCTGTCGCAGCGGGTTCCACAGCTGGAGGAGCCGGCGAATGACCTCTCCGGGGAGGCAGCCAAATTGGATTCGGGGGTGGTGTATCTAGTTGACAACCACTACGATCTCATTAGAGGACTCTCCAAGAGCATGATCTCTTTGGTGGCCACTCACTGATGCCTCTGGCTGCAGAACTGGGCGGCGGACAGTTCTCCAAGATCCACCTCAGCAAGCTCCACTTTAAGGGGAAACTGCTGGTCGGGGCAGAGCTGGACAAATTGGTCAAGGACTTGGGGAGAGTTGAAGGGGGGCGTCTGCCCGAGGATAAGCAAAGCAGGTCCATCCCTCATCTGTGATGCGAGGACAGCCGCAGGACTTCAAGCATTTTGGGGGTTTTCGAGGAGCAGGCAGGGGTTTTAGCGCTGCCTCGAATTTGGGCTCTAAGAAGTCATGATGAAGTGAGGGGAGCCCAGGTGGGGGGAGGGCAACCCATGGGGGGTTGGCTACAGGATTTCTATCCTGCCTGGGTCCAGATCATATCTGACCACTGGGTCCTGGAGGTTGTCTGAGAGGGTTGTGCCCTTGAGTGGGCCTGGCCAGTGGACTGCACCTTTGTTCAGCCTCCCTGCAAGGCGCGGGGCAAAGTAGCAGCTGTGAAGGACTCCTTGACACAGCTCCTACAGCTAAAGGCTGTGGGACCGGTTCCCAAAGACCAATACGGTTGCGGTCAGTACGCCACTTATTTGATGGTACCTAAGAAGGAAGGTCCATTTCACCCGAGCCTCAATCTCAAGGGCGTAAACCTTTGCGCATGCTGCATTTTCAAATGGAGTCTTTGCGGTCCGTCATGGTAGCAGTAAGAGGTGGTGAGTTTTTTGACGTCTCTCAATCTCACGGAGGTGTATTTGCACATTCTCCAGGACCAAGCAGGAAGTCAGTCCTCACTTATGGGTTACGTCGCCGATGGAGCCCTCGCGGAGCAATTTCCCCAGCTTTCGAAGAAAGCCTTTGGGATTGCAGCGCGCATGCGCGGTCCCCTTCCCGCCCAAGGGTGCCATCTTGCTCAGTCTTCTTTTTTCCGCGGAGCCCTACAGACATAGTTTGTTATTGCCGCTGAAAAAGTTGATTTATTTTCTTTAGTTTGTTTTTTCTCGGTTCGCGTGTCCCCTCCTGGCATCGATATTCTTATCAAGCCCGTTCACATTTTCCTTTTCAGTTTTTGTCCTTCTAACTGGCGTTCCCGCCACTTTCTTCTTCACCCCTGGCAGCATGGTCTTTCGACCTCGCCGGGGCCCTCTTTCCCCCGGTGGCTGCCAGCAGGTTTAAAAAATGTGATCGTTGTTCCAAACTGATGTCTCTTACTGACACGCATGACTGCTGCCTCCGTTGCCTCGGCCCCAACCATGATTCGTAGGGTTGTGGTCCGTGCAGCAGAATGTCTTCCAAGTCACTGAGGAGTCGACAGTCACAAAAGGAACGAATCTTCTCTGACCCCGAGTCCGGTCAGGCCCGGACCTCGTTGGAGACTTCGACGTCTCGTAGCTCCGGCCATGAGTATCATCGGAGTTCCTCTGAACGGGGGTCCCCCGACCGGGAACATCGTCGGAAGAAGAAACTCGCTCGGGCGGCGTCGGAGGACGCACCTGGTCCCTCGAGGGCCGGGTCGCTTAGCCCCGTCAGCCGCCCTGAGTCCGCGGAGGCGGAGAGGCCTTCCAAACTTCCTCGCTTGGAGCAGGAGCCGCCTGGACACGTGAGTGCTATAGTCGTCCTAGACTCCCCTCCGGAACCGATGTCGGGCCTGACGGGTCTTCTGAGCTTGGTCTCAGGATGACGACCTTGGAGCGCAGTGTCTCTGCCTTCATGGACCAGCAGCGGGCATTGATGACCGGCCTCGCCAGTGCATCTGCCCTGACCACCGGGACGTCGACACCCAAGTCGACACCGGCGGCCGAGTCGATCCTCGAGTCCGTACGTGCTCGAGTCGATCCTCGGTCGAGGTCTCCCTCGGCCTCCCGTTCGGGACCGAGGTCGTCGGGGCGAACCCCCGCCCGCACGGAGCCCCTCGACTCCTCCACGGAGGCGTCGGACTGGGACACGGAAGGGGACGAATCACCCGGTTCTTTTCAGACTCGGTACGTCCCCTCCGACTCGCCCGAGTCGGAGCCTCGGAGGCGATCCCCTCCGGAGGATACCCGCTTCTCCGATTTTGTGAGGGGCATGGCCAAGGCGTTGGCCTTCCCCGCGGATCCCGAGGAGGAGCCCCGCGCCGAAGAGCTCGAGGCCCTCCAGTATGACTCTCCCCCGAAGGAGGCCTTTACTGTACCGGTCCCTCCTATGCTGGAGCGGCTGCTCTTTCGCATGTGGGAATGCCCGACCTCGACGCCGGTGTTGTGCAAGCGGGTCGATTCAGTGTATCGAGTCCGCAAGAGTCCCGGGTTCCAAAAGGCGCAATTACCGCACCACTCTATGATTGTGGAATCGGCCATGCATCGACTCAAAAGTCAAAAGATGCACTCCTCGGTGCCGCCGGGTAAGGAGGCCCGTAACCTGGATGCCCTCGGTAGGAAGTGCTTCCAGGGCTCCATGCTAGCCTGCCGAGTCCAGACATACCAGCTATATATGGGCATGTTCCTCCGAGACCTGGCGAAAGAAATCGCCGGGTTCTCGGCTGGTCTCTCCGAGGAACCCTTGCAGAGGTTCCAGACCTTGTCCGATAGTATTCGAGAGTGCTCGAAGTTTATTTCTCGGGCGGCATACGATGGCTTCGAGGCGTCGGCCCGAGTTGCGGGAGCCGGCATCGGTGCCCGCCGACAGGCCTGGCTTCAGTCATCCGACCTCGAGCCGTGGGTACAGGACAAGTTGGTCGATGTCCCCTGCAGAGGTGAAAACCTCTTTGGCAAGCCCATGGCTGATAAGGCGGCGGAACTCGAGTCCGAGACTCTCACTAGGACTTGCTTATCCAGAAAGACCTCTGCTCCTTCACAAAAGAGGAAGGGCCCGGGGAAAAAACTTTTTACCCGAGGAAGGTGCCCGCCTATAAGCAACAGCATTTTCAATACCAAGCGTCTGCAGCCCCCAATCAGGGTCCGTAGGCTAAGAGTCAGGGTAATGGGCCCCGTAGGCCGAGGGCCCCCAAGCCCACTACACAGCCCCCTGCTCAGCAGGGTGGGGGTTTTTGACTATGCCAGCATAGCCCCTTTACCCTGCACGGGGGGCAGGCTGATCCACTTTGCCCACAGGTGGTCAGCCATAACCTCCGATTCCTGGGTACTGCAGGTGGTTCAAAGGGGCTACCTCCTACATTTTCACCAGGTGCCTCCCCCCCTACTTCCCAGGGGAGCCTCCAAGGCCCCCTCTGCACAAGGACTTACTCCTTCAGGAGCTGCAGGGTCTGCTGGGGAGCAGGCTGTGGAGCCAGTACCCCAACACCTCTGGTGTCAAGGGTTCTACTCGAGGTACTTCCTTGTGCCAAAGCGAACAGGAGGCCTCGGACCCATCCTGGACCTACGCGACCTCAACAAGTTCCTGCAGCGGGAAAAGTTCAGGATGCTTACCCTTGGAATCCTACTGCCCTACCTCCAGCAGGGAGATTGGCTATGCTCCTTGGACCTAAAGGATGCCTATACCCACATCCTTATCCACCCGGACCACCGACAATACCTGAGGTTTGTGGTGGCGGGAAGACATTATCAGTACCGCGTGCTGCCCTTCGGCCTGTCCTCCGCTCCCAGGGTGTTCACAAAATGCCTGGCAGTGGTGGCGGCCTTCCTGAGGCTTCAAGGCCTCTTCGTCTTCCCCTACCTGGACGACTGGCTCATATGGGCACAGTCCTCCGTAGAGGTCACTCGGGCCACCCAACGCACAGTGGCTTTGCTTCAGCACTTGGGCTTCATCATAAACTTCGGAAAGTCCACATTGCGCCCCTCTCAGGATCTCGAGTTCATAGGGGCACGGCTGGACACTCTGCGGGCTCGTGCCTTCTTGCCTCGGGAGCGAGCCGACAGGCTCATAGCTCTGGCCGGCAGGTTCCACGGCACGTCGCCGGCCCCGGCCAGGCGATTCCTGCAGCTGCTCGGTCATATGGCCTCCACGGTCCATGTCACCCCGAATGCCTGCCTACATATGCGGCCTGTTCAGTGGAGCCTTCGTACTCAATGGCATCAGGCCACAGGGAGTCTGACGGACCTGCTACAGATCTCCGACCGTCTGGTCTCCTCTCTGCAGTGGTGGCTTCACCTGCCCAACCTGATGCTCGGCATGCCTTTTCAGCCTCCCACACCCTCCCAGGTGCTTACGACGGATGCCTCTCTCCTGGGATGGGGAGCGCATTGCCAGGGGGCGCGCACCCAAGGCCTTTGGACCCCTTGGGAGGCGGCTCAGCAGATAAACTTCCTGGAGCTGCGGGCAATCCGTCTGGCTCTGCTGACCTTCTCTTACCTCACTTCTCGTCAGTCTGTACTGGTGCAGACGGACAATCAGGTTGCCATGTTCTACGTGAACAAACAGGGGGGCACAGGCTCCCTCCTTCTCTGTCAGGAGGCCCAGAGACTGTGCTCGTGGGCAGTCGACCACGACATCCTCCTCAAGGCTGTTGACTTGCCCGGGCAGGACAATTGCCTGGCCGACAAACTGAGCCAGATTCTGCAGCCACACGAATGGAGGTTGAACCCCTTAGTTGTCCGGCAGATCTTCCGCCGGTGGGGCCTCCCCACCTTGGATCTTTTTGCCAGTCCTCTGAACCGGCAACTCTCCAGGTTCTGCTCTCGGCACCCGCATCCTCTCAGAGTAGCGCCGGATGCTTTCCTCATCTCGTGGTCCGCGGGCCTACTGTATGCCTTCCCTCCCATGCCGCTTGTGTCCCGGACGCTGTTCAAAGTTGTCCAGGACAGGGCATCCGTGATCCTGATAGCGCCCAGGTGGCCGAGACAACCCTGGTTCCCTCTGCTCCTGCAGCTTGCGGTGGACACCCCTCTTCCTCTGGGGTTTCAGCCCGATCTCCTGACCCAGGATCAGGGCACTCTTCTACACCCCAACCTCCGGGCCCTTCATCTGATGGCCTGGCTGCTGAAAGGGTAGTCCTAGCTCCGCTCTTGCTCCCTCCGGAGGTGGAGGCGGTCGTCCTGGCGTCTCGGCGACCTTCCACCCGGAAATCTTATGCCCTTAAATGGCGTCGCTTCTCAGTCTGGTGTTCTCAGCGCTCTGAGGACTCCTTCGTCTGCTTAGTATCGGTGGTGCTGCAATATTTGCTTCACCTCTCCGACCTAGGCCTCAAGTCCAATTCTGTCAGAGTCCACCTCAGTGCCCTCTCTGCGCATCACTCGCTGGTGGAGGGCCAACCTCTTTCCTCGCACCCCTTGGTGGCGCGCTTCCTCAGGGGCCTGCTCCTGCTTAAGCCCCCGCTGCGCCCTCCGGCTCCCGACTGGTTTTACAAAGGCTTACTTGCCCGCCTTTTGAACCCATGGCTACCTGCCCCCTTCGTTTCCTCTCATGGAAAACTCTCTTCTTGGTGGCTCTTACCTCCGCTAGGCGCGTTAGTGAACTACAGGCCCTAGTGTCGGAGCCCCCATATACTATGTTCTACAAGAATAGGGTTGTCTTACGGACGCACCCTCAGTTTCTTCCGAAGGTGGTTTCCTCTTTCCACATCAATCAAGAGGTGGTTCTTCCGACCTTTTTTCCCAGGCCACATACCAGCCGAGCTGAGACTGTGCTGCATACCCTGGATTATCGAAGAGCCTTGTCTTTCTACCTTGAGCGTATGCGTGAGCATAGAAAAGCTGCTCAGCTTTTCGTCTCTTTCGACCCCAATCGGTTGGGGGTACCTGTCTCTAAGCGTACTTTGTCTACCCAGGTATGGGCGTATGGGGTGGCCGGCCTCTCCCTAGAGAGTCGAGTCACGGCGCACCGTGTCAGGGCGAAGGCTGCGTCAGTTGCTCACCTCCGCTCTGTTCCGATGGCAGACATCTGCCGGGCCGCCACTTGGTCCTCCAGCCAGACTTTTGCAGCCATTACTGCCTGGAGAGGGAGTCCCGCAGGGATAGTGCTTTCGGACAGGCAGTCCTCCATAATCTCTTTGAGGTTTAGGCAACTCCTCCCTCCGGCCCCGGTGTTTGGCTACCGGCCGGATGCTTATTCAGAGAAGATTCCTTCCTTCTGTGCTGTTGAGCTTGAGGGAGCTCAATTTCGGCTTGAGGCCTCCGGTAGCCTTGAGCTGGGGAGTCCCATAAGTGAGGACTGACTTCCTGCTTGGTCCTGGAGAAAGAGTAGTTACTCACCTGTAACAGGTGTTCTCCAGGAGCAGCAGGAATCAGTCTTCACTACCCTCCCTCCTCCCCTTGGAGTTGCAGTCATTTTATTATCTGTTTTGCTGTCTTCGCTATGTCATCTGACTGAGCAAGATGGCACCCTTGGGCGGGAAGGGGACCGCGCATGCGCGCTGCAATCCCAAAAGCTTTCTTCGAAAGCTGGGGAAATTGCTCCGCGAGGGCTCCGTCGGCGACGTAACCCATAAGTGAGGACTGAT
Organism: Ichthyophis bannanicus; assembly: GCA_033557465.1. Taxonomy (NCBI): domain Eukaryota; kingdom Metazoa; phylum Chordata; class Amphibia; order Gymnophiona; family Ichthyophiidae; genus Ichthyophis; species Ichthyophis bannanicus. Next base: position 166,820,244 of record CM066039.1, on the reverse strand, counting down.
TCCTGCTGCTCCTGGAGAACACCTGTTACAGGTGAGTAACTATTCTTTCCCATCCGACCAGAACATCAACAGTTCCTATGCTTCACGGTACCGATGGGGCATTTCCAGTTTCGGGCATAACCCTTCGGTCTGGCCACGGTCCCTTGTACCTTCCCCAAGGTTATGGTGGTAGCAGCGGTGGCGATCCGCAGGGAAATTTTTGTGCACCTATATCTGGGCAACTGGCTGATCCTGGCGAAGTCCAGGGTCGAAAGCAAACAGCAACAAAGCATGTAGTGCAATTTCTTCAAAGTCTCAGTTGGGTGGTCAACGTGGCCACGAGCCTTTTGGCTCCAGCCCAGGAACTGGAGTATCTGGGAGTGCGCTTCGACATCACGGGGGAAAGGTTTTCTTCCGGAACAGGGGGCACAGGGATTGAGACAACTGGTGCGCCAGATTCTGAAAATGGTGGCGCCATCGGCCTGGAATTATCTGCAGGTCTTGGGGACCATGACAGTCACTCTCAAACAGGTTCCAGGGACGAGGGTGCACATGCGTCCATTACAGAGAGCTCTGCTCCGTCACTGGTCCCACCAGAGTCAGCCCTTTTCCACGATACCCCCTTATCTGTGGGAGGCCAAGAGAGCTCTTCGGTGGTGGATTAATCTGGGGAGCCTAGAAGGCGGCACTCCCCTCAAGGAGCCACGGTTGATCCCACGGACGATCAACGCCAGTCTATCCAGTTGGGGAGCCTATTGCGAAGGACACATGGTGCAGGGACCGTGGAGCCCTTAGGAGGCCCTTTGGTTAGTCCACAGGCTAGAAATGCGTGCGGTGGCCCTGGCGCTCCAGAGCTTTGATATATTGTTTTCAGGGGAAAGCAGTCCGGGTCTTCTCGGACAGTGCATCCACAGTAGCCTACATCAATCGCAAGAGAGGCATGGGCAGCGTAGCCTTAGAGGCGGAGGCTGAAAGGCTGTTCAACTGGGCAGAAAGGTATCTCCAGGCGTCATTGGCGCACATAGCGAGAGTCAACACCGTGAAGGCGGACTATCTAAGTTGGGTGCACATGAACCCCGGCGAGTGGAGACACAACCAAGAGATTTTCCAGTGGGTGATGTACCGATGCGGCAAACACTGGCCATGTACCTGATGGCAACATTCCAGTTGGCCAAAGCGAACCGTGTTTTCAGCAGGGGAAGAGAAAGGATGTCAGAAGGCCGGGGTGCCCTGGTGCAGAGGTGGCCCACAGAGGGTCTTCTCGTTTTTTCCCCATGGGCACTCATAGGCCAAGTTGTGTAGCGGATAGAATCTCACCAGGGGGTAGTCATTCTGATTGCCCAGGATTGGCCAAGGCACCTGTGGTATCGATCTGGTGAGAATTCTGGCAGACCGGCCGGTGTGGCTTCTGACGCGAGAGGATCTCTTAATGTGGGGGCCGCTACACTTGCCTCAGGTGAATTGATTCTCGCTTATGGCATGGTAATTGAAAGAGCAAGGCTGAAGAGAAAAGATTATTCGGGTCCAGTGATAGCAACCTTGCTGAAGTCACGGAAGAGGTCTTCCTCTCTAGCGTACATTCGTGTATGATGCATCTTTCTGTCATGGTGCGGGGACAGGCAGTCCCTTCCATCCACTGCTTCCATTCTGGACATCCTAGCATTCTTGCAGGCAGATTTTGATAAGGGTTTAGCTGCTAGTTCCTTGAGGGGGCAACTAGTGGCCATTTCCTGTTATCGAGGAAAGATTCATGGGGTGGCGCTAGGTATGCACACAGTGTACTGCATTTTTTGAAGGCTGTTAACCACTGGTGTCCCTCAAGGAGGTTGGTGGTACCACCATGGGATCTCTCTTTGGTGCTCATGGTGCTTACCGGGGAGCCTTTGGACCCTGAAAGTGGTATTCCTTGTGGAGATTTGCTCGGCAGGCAGGATTTCGGAGCTTCAAGGCTTGTCTTGCCAGGAGCTATTCCTAGCATTCTCAAGGGGAAAGGTGGTCCTTAGACTGGGGCTTTCCACCTTTCCCAAAGTGATTTCGGCATTTTCATTTGAATCTGTCAGTTTCCCTACCGGCTCTGGCAAATGCGGCAAGGGGTACCACCAGTCTGTAGTTGCACCTCTTGGATGTCGGGAGAGCCCTGTGGCGGCGTTAGAAAAGGACATAAGAACATAAGATATGCCATACTGGGTCAGACCAAGGTCCATCAAGCCCAGTATTCTGTTTCCAACAGTGGCCAATCTAGGTCATACGTACCTAGCAGTTTCCCCAAGGGACACAGGTTCCACAATGCTTGTATTGGTTCAAGCATTGATATCCTGGGTCCCTTCTTAATAATGGTTTATGGACCTTTCCTCCAGGAACTTGTCCAAACCTTTTTTAAACCCAGCTCCACTAACAGCCTTTACTACATCCTCCGGTAACAAATTCCAGAGTTTGATTACACGTTGAGTGAAAAAATATTTTCTTTTATTAGTCTTAAATAGTTTACCCTGTAGCTTCATTGCATGTCCCCTAGTCTTTCTATATTCTGATAAGGTAAACAATCGATCTACGTTTACCCGTTCTACTCCGTTCATTAATTTATAGACTTCTATCATATCTCCCCTCAGCCGTCTCTTTTCCAGGTTAAAGAGCCCCAACCTTTTTAGCCTTTCTTCATAGGAGTATCCTTCCATCCCCTTTACCATTTTGGTGGCTCTTCTCTGAACCTTTTCTAAAATCGCTATATCCTTTTTAAGATACGGCGACCAGAATTGCACACAATATTCAAGGTGCGGTCTCACCATGGAACGATATAGAGGCATTATAATATCTTTTGTTTTATTTTCCATTCCTTTCCTTATCATAACTAGCATTCTATTTGCTCTCTTGGCCGCTGCTGCACACTGGGCCGAGGGTTTTAACATGGTATCCACAATGACGCCTAAATCTTTTTCCTGGGTGGTGGTTCCTAATGTGGAACCTTGCATCGTGTAACCATAGTTTGGGTGGTTCTTCCCTAGGTGCTTAACCTTGCACTTGTCCACATTAAATTTCATCTGCCATTTTGATGCCCAGTCTTCCAATTTATCAAGATCCTCTTGCAATTTTCCACAATCCTCTTGGGTTTTAACAACTTTAAATAGTTTTGTGTCATCTGCAAATTTGATAACCTCACTCGTTATTCCACTTTCCAGGTCATTTATGAATATATCAAAAAGCAGCGGACCCAGCACAGATCCCTGGGGTACACCACTATTCACCTTTCTCCTTTGGGAAAATTGGCCATTTAGCCCTACCCTCTGCTTTCTATCTTTTAACCAGTTCCTGATCCACAATAGTACACTGCCTCCTATCCCATGACTCTTTAGACAGCGTCTTTTCGGAAGTAAGACCTTTTGTTTGTATTGTTTGGCGGACCGCGCAGAGCAGAGACAACAGCCAAAGCCTCCATTTCCAGATAGATCAGGGAAGCGATCGCAGCGGCGTAAATTTTGAAGGGTAAACCAGGGCCGGCAGAATGCGTCCACATTCCACGAGGGCTCAAGCGGCCTCATGGGCAGAGTATAGTTTAGTGCCACCGGTAGAAATGTGTAGGGAGGCAACGTGGTCTTCACTTCATACCTTGGCTAAGCATTATCGCCTGGATGTCCAGGCGACGGGAGACGCCTGTTTTGGATCGGCTGTGCTTCAGGCCAGTTTTGCAGGTCCCTCCCATTAACATAACTGCTCTGTTACATCCCAGAGGTGTGGGACTGGACTGGAGGGACGATAAGGAAAGTGAAATTAGACTTACCAGTCCCGGATCCCTCCCCCGGAGTATGTCTTTAGCGAATAGGCCAGTCTGTGCTCTCGGGCCTGAAGCTGATACCCTTGGTGGTGGAAGTAGCCAGCGAGGAGTATGCTGGGGGCGACGTTTTCAGACAGACCGGAAGAGCTGTCTGTATCACACTCCATGCTGGACAGTGTTGCCCAGAGGCTGTACAGGTAAACCACCTCATTCTGGGGGTGGAGGAGGCAGGGGATTCCTTCTCAAAGGGGGGGGGGAGTAGAATTATTTAAGTGTAGACTTCTATCTCCAGGAACAAGCAGGAATGAGTCTTCACATATGGGGTACGTCGGTACCGACAGAGCCTGCGCGGGAACGCTCCCCAGTGTCCAGAAAGAAAGCTTTTGGGAGCATCCCACGCGCATGCGCGCTGCCTTCCCGCCCATTTACTTCACTCTCATCAGTTTTCCGCGGAGCCGGCAGGACGTACTCCTGTCACCGCAGAAAATTCTTCTTTTTATTCTTAGTTTTTTGTGGTCGCGTCTGCCTTCCCTCGACGCCACCGGTACCGCCGGTGCTTTTCTTTGTTTTTCCTGAAGAATTTCTTCTTTTTTTAGAAATTTTTTCCTGTTTAGTGCCTCACGGTTTCTAGGCCACTAGGCCTCTACCCTTCCATTATGGAAAAGCCAGCCACTATCCTTAGGAAATGCTCAAAGTGTGGCGGTACAGATATTTTTTCAGACACTCATACTTGGTATCTAAAATGTTTAGGTCCTGACCATTGCCCTCTGGAGTGTCTCTCCTGCTGGAGCTCAAACAGAAGAAGTCCTCAGAATCGAGCACAACTCGATACCCGCTCGGTGTCACCAGCTAGAATTTCTTCTTCTTCACAAGATCAGGTAACCAAACAGAAGTCTGTAAAGACTAGCCAGTCCTCGAGTGGTAGATCTCCCTCTCAGCATCGAGATGTCTTCGGGCTCCAAAGCATTAACGGGGCTCCAGCTTGTTTCCGGGGTTCTTACCTCGATGAACATGCCTGGGCCATGCTCGGTGGTTGTGGCCGCTTCAAGCGGTACCGACACCCCGGCATCGGCTATGGTGATGGATGAAACACTCCTCACCGATGAACGTAGTCTAGCACTCTCGGCTACCTCGGTGCCGCTAGAGTTGCTGCAGACTGTTCCTCGAGTATCCGTATCGGCTGCGGTATCGGCATCGGTGTCGGTACCGTCCATGCTTGCTTCGACAGAATCGCTTCCCTCGATGCCGAGCCTGGAATCGATCTCTAGCATGGAGGATTCGGTACCGACCTCGGGCGGTACCGAAGACATCGCTTTACAGAAAATCCGATGCTTCATTTATTTATTTATTTTATTTATTTATTTACTTATTTTTCTTATATACCGCACTATTCAGTATCAGCGCGGTTTACATGTAACAGTAACTGTTCAGTGAAGACAATCTACACTGAACTTACAATATAACAGAAATGAACAATTTCATCCTTTCAGGTCTTCCGATCATGATGACTGGGATGAATCCATCAGTACCAAGGCTGTTTTTTCAACAAATCTAGCCTTTACCCCTCATTTTAGCGGGTCCTCCTCCGGGGAGATTTCTTTTCAAGCTTTCCTGCTTGATATGGCAAAGTTACTTGCCATTTCTATACCTGGTAAAGAATCCCTACCGGGGAATTCAGAGACACTGCAATTCCCCTGGATTCCAAAGGAGGTGATCATGCTTCCTTTGCATCAGATCTTACAAGATCTACTATTAAGAATGTGGGAAACTCCTTTAACGGTATTCCCACATTCTAAGACACTTGACACTACGTACAAGGTGCCACGTTCTCCAGGTTTTCAAAAGACTCAACTTCCTCATCATTCTATTGTTGTAGAATCAGCAATGAGGCGTATTAAGAGTGCAAAGAAGCACTCTTCTTATCCGCCAGATCGTGAGTCTAGGACTTTAGATGCCTTTGGACGTCGATGCTTCCAGGCATCCATGCTTTCAGCAAGAATTATCTCATATTTTCTATATGGGATTATCTCTTGAAGAGGTCACAAAGAACTTAAAGTTTTTGAACCCTTTTCTTCCAGAGCATAAAAGAGCAAGACTATTCCTTATTAGTCAGTCATGCTCAAAATATCTCTAGGTTCCTTAATCGTGCTTCCCTGGACTGTTTTGAGTCTATTAACAGAGCTTCTGCTATAGCCATAGGAGCACAACGCATTGCCTGGCTCCAAGCTTCAGACTTGGACGGATGGGTTCAGGACAGGCTGGGAAATACTCCTTGTACTGGTGAAAATCTCTTCAACAAGGAGGCTTTGTTGTCAAAACTTTTCTTTATCCCAGCTAATAAAAAATCTCCTAAAAAGCTTTATTCCCCCAAGGGCAAAAAGTTTTATCCATCTTCTACCCATTCTGCAGATGTTTCCAAAGATGGTCAACATCACACCAGGCTAAGGAAATCAAAACCTCCACAGACTCAGCAAACCCAGCAATCGCAGGGTTTCTGATATTTTCTTCATTTTTTCTGTGTGAGGTTTAAAACTTTTGAGTCTACTTCTTTTCAACAGAAGCATCTAAAATTCATCTCATCCATGCTGAGATATCAGTCATACATTGACTCAATCCTCAACTCTGGATATGAATCTCTTGCTACAAGAGAAATCTATCCTTCCAGCTTCAAGAGCTATTAAGGACTTTCATACCCCAGAGATAACAGGTTCCTCCTTTTTAAAATAAAACGGAGGCCTAACAACTGACAACAGGGTAAGCTATACCCTTCACCTTGTCAGTTTTACTGTACGAGTATATCTCATACTTTTAACTGCAAGGGGACCCTATCTCTTCAAAGACTTACCAAATTGTAGGTCTTCTCAACTCTGTATTACTTTCTATCCCTCTTAGCCCAGACATTTAGTCTCTAAGAGTGCTACTACTCAACGGGAGGGCTTATTCTCTAAGCCATAGGTTTTTCTTTAATACCTACTCCAGGAAGTTGTTTCTATACAGAGTTTTCTCCCCTTTGCGGTTCTTCTTCTTCTCGGATATCTTTTTAAGGTAGCTTTTCGGACAGAACTTGGGTATCACTACTCCAAATTGTGTCTCTCGGTCCTTTTCAATCCATAGGACCTAACTTTTTATGCTGCCTTGATAACAGATAATTCCAAAAGAGGTCCAGAACTCATTTGGACTATTTATTGTTGCAGGCTTCAGGCCTGTCTACTATTCTTAGCCACCTTCAATTCTCTTTGGCTTCAACAGAATAGATTAGGTTGTACACTGGCAATTCAACAGCCAGATCTAAGCATCCTACAACATGCTCTCTGCAATTCTACAACAAAGCTTTGCCAGAGAGCCTTTGCCAGAAAGCCTCAGAGCTACTCCTAATAGGCAACGTCCAGATAGTTAACAGGGGTTTCAGCTGGTAGACTCTGCCAGTCATGCTCCTGCATGACTCTTTTTTTCCTACTCTTACCATATTCTTTAAAATTTCCTTTTAAGAAAAGGTAACCAGGGTTTAGACCACGTGAAAGCGTAAAATAATTGCACAATTCCCTGGTTTGTTCCACATCAGGGATGCATTTTTTCACTGCAGTAGGTCCTTATTCACCACTTTCCTTCTAATTCCTATACTTCATGGTAGCTTATGTTGAACAAGAAAACGCATGATACTCATATTGCCCTCATAAAGAGGCAAACATGGTATCCCCTTATATTGCGTCTTTTTCTCCAGCTACTATTTGAAATTATAGAAGGATCCAGACTTGCTGTCTTAAGACTAAGGATCTCCTCTGCACTCATTCATGTACGTCTCGAGACCTGGTTATTTCAGTGGCTAGATCTTTTCAAGAAGTCTAGTCCCATCCCTGTAAGTGAAGAACATAATATCAGTTTCCACGAAACCTCCTCTATAGTTCTTCCATATTTAACCAGGTAGAGATTCTCCATCAATATTCTCAAGTAGGTCTTGATCCTTCTAGTTATTGCGTCAATCTCTATACAACATCTGACTTTTAAAGATCTTCAAGAAGTTCGAGGCTCAGCGCCTAGTACAAATGTCTGTCTTTCATTGGACTAAAGGGGGTCTTAAAGACCTATCCCCTTTTTCCTAAAAAAGGGTATTTCGGCCTTTTCATCCAAACCAGTCAGATTATCTCCACTCTTTCCTAGGACCTTATTCTGCTCCAAGGACAAGAAGTTCAATTTTTTGGACTTTACAGAAGCTTCAGCTATTTCTCAAAAGTCCAACCTCATTGAACTCCCCCAGTACTTCTTCTGGGGTTAGTAATGGCTAGGAGGGCTTATCATCTCTTCCTGTATTGCAAAAATTTATTTTTCCCTCTACTTCACATTGAGGGAATTTCTTTGAGGATAATGTAATGGCTCTCAACCACAGATCCATATTACCCTCAACAATCATTTTTGCAATATTCTTGACTGACATCCACATTAGAAATTTGAATTCAGTACTTTTCTAATATTTATGATTTACACAAGGACTCCCCTCTGGATACCTTGTTTAGTCAAGCTGTTCCACAGCACCTCTTTTATTCTTTGCTAGTTCAACTCCTACCCTCCATCGCTTGGATGCCTGAGGTTTTGAGGGATAAGCATGGCCCATCTTTAGATTTGCAACATGCTGGGGCCTCCTCCAGTCATCTTAGCTTGGGAGTCCCCATATGTGAAGACTCATTCCTGCTTGTTCCTGGAGATAGCACAGTTACTTACCTGTAACAGGTGATCTCTGGGAATAGCAGGAATAAGTCTTCACAACCCACCCACCTCCCCTAGGAGTTGTGCTCTCTCTCTCTCTTTTTTTTCTCTCTAATTTGTCTACTTCCCTCCTTCGGTCTCAGCTACAAACCCAACTGATGAGAGGGAAGTAAATGGTCAGGAAGGCATCACGCATGCGCGTGGGATGCTCCCAAAAGCTTTCTGGACGCTGGGGAGCGTTCCCGCGCAGGCTCCGTCGGTACCGATGTACCCCATATATGAAGACTTATTCCTGCTGTTCCCAGAGATCACCTGTTACAGGTAAGTAACTGTGCTTTACTTACATTTAACCGCTTACTTGTTGCTCCTGTGAGTCTGCTTTGTCAATAGGTTACTGGGGCTGGTAGGCAGTGCCAGCTGTATAAGTACAAGAGTGTCATCAAAAGATGACATGCTCAGCTTCCAAGCTGCTGGAATAGGTACACTACCCAGAGGTGCAGGACTGGACTGGAATTCCTCAAGAAACAACAATTACTTAGTACCATAAATAAATACATACATAGACAATATAAAAACTACCATGTAAAATGTGACCAAATGAAACCAAAGTTAAAATGAAGTCACGAGAATGGAGACTTAGTACTATAAAAGCAGGATGAACTCGGTCAGGGAATGGCGGGATCATCCATGAGAAACGCATTAAAAACATAGGATATAAGACCATCTTGGGAGCATATGAAACCTACACGGGAGCTATATTGATAAAAATAAAAAAGGGCACATAAAATCTAATAAGAGCCATGATAAAACCATAATAAATAGATAAATAAATGTGTAGAACCTATTATGTGCCACACATAGTAACCAAAAGCAAACTAAAACCATAAATTGGAACTAAAAAGTGGTAAAAAAAAAGATCTATTAAAACTGGCTGAAGAGCCAGAAGCAGTATTTTTAACCTATCTGACTATGTACTCCAGCAAGAAGATATTAAAGTTTTAAAGGCTTATCCTTCATACCTACTAGGAAATATGATCCTTTTAACACTCAGATGGAATTGTATAAATTCTTCCGCAAATTAAAAATCAGGGACTTTTTGACAACAGACCAGATAATGCTTCAGACCCATCGGTGGTTAAGAAATCCTCTTCTTGGATACCTCCTGCTATGGTGGAGGCCTTACAACAAGTGGTCTCGCAGAGGGTTACACAATTGTTTGAGAAGAAGCTGCATACTTTCTTTTTTTTTTTAAACTTATCCTAAGAAGAGAGACAGGCACTGTTAGGTTTAATAATCGTGACATCAGTATAAAACCCGCTGATAAGGGAGGAGCTCTAGTTCTCCAGAATCGGTCAGATTATGTATAGGAAGTGCTCTGTCAGATAAAAGACAAAACATTTTATATGTTTGTTTATTTACTTGATATACCGCTTAGGAAAAAACATCAAAGCGGTTTACATAGTACACATTTCAGAAAAACCATAAGGTGTGAAAAGGAAAAGAAATTACAATAATAAGATAGGAAAGCATACCAGACAGAATCACACAACGAGACAAGAGTGGGACAGAGAGGAGGACAAGGAAAGGGAGGTCATACAGAGGGATCGGGGAGGTCAAAGGCAAGGGCAAAGAAATGGGTCTTGAGGCTGTTCTTGAAAGCAGAGTGCTCATGCTCAAGCCGAATAGAGGAAGGGAGAGAATTCCACAGGGCGGGGGCTAGGAAAAAAAATGTGGAGGAGCGAGTGGATTGGAGACGGGCAGAAGTAGGCGAGGGGAGGTGCAGGCGGTTGAGGTGGAAGGATCGGAGGGAGCGAGCAGGGGTGTGCAGACGGACAAGGTCAGCCAGATACTGGGATCAATGGGCGCGAAGAGCACGATGGAGTACCAAAATTTTATAATGTATACGGAATTTGATGGGGAGCCAATGAAGTTGAATGAGGAGAGGTGTAATGTGGTCACGGATGGAGGAGTGAAAGATGAGTCGAGCAGCTGTGTTTTGTATACGTTGGAGGCAGTGGAGTTGGACATTGGGGAGGCCAGCCAGGACTGAGTTGCAGAAATCATTATTAGATTGGATGATGATCTCACTGCTTACCTTAAAAGTAAGGTGGATACTCTTATTTATGTTGGGTGACAAGCCAGATATTTGATGCAAAAAGAATGTGACTTCTTAACAGTGGAACATCCAGCAACAATCAATGTACTTCCAAAGATACACAAGTCTTTGGAGCATCCACCTGGATGCCCTATTATATCTGCCACAGATTCATTGTTCGAACCAGTCTCTAAGTTTCTGGACGTATTCCTTAGACCCTTTGTCCTACAGACACTGTCTTACATGCAGGACTCATCACATATGTTACAATTACTGGAACAATTCCCCGTTCTTCATGAAGACACTCTTAGTTACCTTGGCTATTAAATCACTGTACACTAATATCCCACAGAAAGCTGCTTTGAGTATCTTAGAAGACACACTGATCATGAGGGCTAGACCCATGCGGACTCCAACCTGTTTTTTAATCCAGTTGGCTTCCTTGGCCATGACAGAAAACCTTTTTTGCTTTCAGGAGCTGTTTTATAAGCAGATCAAGGGCGTGGCCATGGGTTCCTGTATGACCCATGATGTCGCCAACTTATATGGGAATATATGAGGGTTGCTCAGAAAGTAATGCCCCACCTGTTTTTTCTCAGTCCAGAATGAAAATAGAGGTGTGAAATTGAAAGGGTAGTAACTTGGAACTTCAAAGGATACATGTGTGTAATTTTACAGTCGTCCGACAAATAGCAAGGCGGTAGTGATCCTTCAAATGGCGTCTGTGAGTGACACACGGTACAAACAACGAGCCATTTTTTTACAGCACGAATCACACTCATGTCATCTTCAAACCTTGTTCCACGCAAGCCATCCTTTAGTGGTCCAAACAGATGAAAATCTGATGGTGCCAGATCAGGACTGTAGGGTGGGTGGGGGAGCACTGTCCCAACCAAATTTGGCGATTGCCTCTTGGGTTCAGAGGCTTGTGTGAGGGCGAGCATTATCGTGTTGAAGCAACATGTCTCCTCGATTACTGTTAGGCCGTACTCGCAAGTAACAACATTTTAGTTTTTGAAGGGTTTTGATGTACCTGTCTGAATTGATTGTTTCACCTCTCAAGCACATCCACCAGAATTATGCCATCAATGTCCATTAATGTCAGCAGCACACTGCAACCTGTCTGGACTGGTGACTGAGACAGGATGCCCAGACCACGGCCGATCTTCCAGTTCCGTTTTACCACTTCCTGAAGCCTTTACTCTCTTCACCATCGTTCAACTGTGCTCCTATCTACCACAGAATTTCCATACACAGCACACAACCGTTTGTGAATGTTTCTCACACTTTCTTTCTCCTCCACCAAGAATTCAAGTACAGCTTGTTGTTTGTACCATGTGTCACTCACAGACGCCGTTTGAAGGATCACTATCGCCTCGCTATTTGTCAGATGACTGTAAAATTACACACGTGTCCTTTGAAGTTCCAAGTTACTACCCTTTGAATTTCACACCTCTATCTTCATTCTGGACTGAGAAAAAACATGTGGGGCATTACTTTCTGAGCAACCCTCGTAACTACAATGCAATCAACCACTCGCTTAATCCTACCCAAATTATCGTAAATTTATACACATTAATTCACATAGATGTATTAAGTTCCACAACAATCAATACATTTGTAAATTATTATTTTTATTAACATTAATATTCAATTTTTTGAATACAATAAAATCGTACATGACAATAACAATAAACAATACCATCTCAAAACCCCCTTACAACTTCTAATCAGTTACACTGTATATTCATTTAATTAACATGTATTGATTATGCAATAAAATACCAATGACAATCAATAAATACTTTAGAAATTCCTAAAATTTCACCATATAGTCATTTAATAAACATGTATTTATTATACTTAGATTTTTATTTATTTATTCTATATTTATTCCATATGAAATACAAGTGCTGATTAATAAATACACATGAGATTCCTAAAATCCAACTATAGGCTACGGCGCATTAACCAATCATTTCTTAGAGGAAAGTTCTCAAATCATGGGCATTAATGCATATCATTACCGCAATATCGAACACGCTAATTCTTCAAATCTGTTGTACAACCTCCGTCCAAGGGAACCTCTGATGTTGAACTTTCCACTCCTTCAAACTCCCATGTTACCTTACTGTATATAATTTAAAAAAACAAAAAACACATGTTATATTGCAGCTCCCTTCAAAAAAAAAACCTCAACGTGAAGCTTACCACTTTACAAGCGCTTCACGTTGGTAAGCAGCAACCCCTGAAGTTAGGGGCATGGGCAAGAAGACTCCAGAAGGTAATTACCATGGAGCATCTTGCCATGCTCCGAAACAATAAAGCAGAGTTCTTCATCTCACGATGAAAACCTTTATTGGACTACTTAGTAGATCATTGAACCTCTTGTGGGTAGAGGGAGGGGGGAGGGTAAGGGGTTTGGGGGCCTTATGTGTTTGCTATAATTAACGGTTTATGGTTTAGGCACTTGATATACTGCCCTTTACTTGAGCATCAGAGTGGTTTACATGTATACTATCAGGTACTTTTTATTCCCTTGTCCCCGAAGAGCTTGCAATCTAAGTGTACATGAGGCAATGGAGGGTTAAGTGGCTTGCCCAAGGTCACAAGGAGTGGCCAAGGGACTAGAGACCCCAATCCCTCTGGCCTGAGGTTGCTTGTCCCCAAGAAATGGGGCGGTGTTTTCCAGTTTGCCTAAAGATTTACTGTTAAAACTTGTATAAAAAATAAAGTTTAAAAAAAAGCAGCAGAAAGGTCAAGAAGGATATGAGGATCCAAGTAAAGGCCCTTGGATTTGGTCAGGAACAAGTTACTGGAGACTGGCAAGACCAGTTTTGGTGGAATGTAGAAAATGAAAGCCAGATTGCACTGGATCCAGAAGGGCTTGAGAGGAGGGAAACTTGTAAATGTTATGGTCTATGCCAGCGATGGTGAACCTGTGGCACGCGAAGGCCTTGCAGCTGGCACGCGGGAAGGTCGCAAATTGAGATATGCCGGCTCATGGCAATTAAAAAAAAAAAAAACTGGCCGCTGCCGTGGCGGCGGCATGGAGTGTCCCGCGGGGCTCCCTCTGCCCGGCGGGACTCTCCCGGCGCGGCTCAGCCCCTCTCTGCCGGCTTGCAGATACGCGAAGGGAGAGAGAGTCTCCCTCGCGTCTCTGTTAAGTCCGCAGGGGCAGATGGGAAATTTCCCATCAGCCCCTGCGGGCTTAACAGAGACGCGAGGGAGACTCTCTCCCTTCGCGTATCTGCAAGCCGGCAGAGAGGGGCTGAGCCGCGCCGGGAGAGTCCCGCCGGGCAGAGGGAGCCCCGCGGGACACTCCATGCCGCCGCCACGGCAGCGGCCAGTTTTTTTTTTTTAATTGCCATGAGCCGAGGGGGGGCGGGTAGGACTGCAAAGGGCTAGGGAGGGAGGGGGGTTAAGACTGGCAATGGGCTAGGGAAGGAGGGAGGGGGGTTAAGACTGGCAATGGGCTAGGGAGGGAGGAGGGTTAAGACTGGCAATGGGCTAGGGAGGGAGGGGGGTTGAGACTGGCAATGGGCTAGGGAGGGAGGGAGGGGGGTTGAGACTGGCAATGGGCTAGGGAGGGAAGGAGGGAGGGAGGTTAAGACTGGCAATGGGCTAGGGAGGGAGGGAGAGGGGTTGAGACTGGCAATGGGCTAGGGAGGGGGGGTTAAGACTGGCAGTGGGCTGGGGGGGTTAAGACTGGCAGTGGGCTGGGGAGGGAGGGAGGGGTTGAGACTGGCAATGGGCTAGGGAGGGGGGTTAAGACTGGCAGTGGGCTGGGGGGGTTAAGACTGGCAGTGGGCTGGGGAGGGGGGTTAAGACGCAGTGGGCTATGGGGGGGTTAAGACTAGCAATGGGCTGTGGGCTGATGAGGGCTGGCAATGGGCTATGGGGGGGTTAAGACTGGTAGTGGGCTGATGGGGGGGTAGGACTGATAATGGGTTATGGGGGGGCTAGGACAGGAAATGGGCTGATGGGGAGGGGTTAGGACTTGAGGTGGGCTGATGTGGTTAGGACTGGTAATGGGCTGTGGGCTGATGGGGGGGGGGTTAGGACTGGCAATGGGCTATGGGGGGCTGACTGGAAATGGGCTGATGGGGGGTTAGGACTGGTAATGGGTTATAGGGGGGGCTTAAACTGAAAATGGGGTGATGGGGGTTAGGACTGGAAGTTGATTGACGGGGGGCTAGGACTGGTAATGGGTTGGGGTGTTGCTAGGACTGGAAATGGGCTGAGTGGAAGGGGAGGCTTGAACTGCAAATAGCTGATGGGGAGGGGGCTTGGAATGGAAATGGGCTGTGAGGGAAGGGAGCTAGGACTGAAAATGGGCTGATGGAACAGCTAGGATAGGACTGGAAATGGGCTGTTGGGGGGAGCTAAGATTGGAAATGGGCTGTGGTGGGGGCTTGAATTGAAATGGACTCATGGAGGGGCTAGAACTGGAAGTAGGCTCATGGGGGGGCTTGGACTGGAATTGGGCTGAGTGGAGGGGAGCTATGATTTGACATGGGCTGATGGTGGGGCTAGGAAATGACTAGAAATGGGCTGATGGGGGGGGGCTAGGATTGAAAATGAGCTGATGAAGGGACTTGGACTGGAAATGGATGGGGGAGCTAGGACTGGAAATGGACTGATGGGGGGCTAGGACTGGAAATGGGCTGATGCAGGGACTAGAAGGGGATGGATGCTGGGTGAGACTGGAACTAGAAGGGAGCTGATGTTGGGGGAGGATTAGAATGGGATGGGGCTGGGAGAGTAAAATGGAGAGGGGAAAAATATTTTGTGTAGGAGGGATGAAAAATCTACAATTGGCCAGGTATTGGGAGAGTAATTGGGGATTGAGGATGGAGGGGTAAAATTTGTGTGGATGAAATAGGAATGAGGAAAGAGCAAAAGGAGAAAGATTAGTATGTTAAAGCAGATGTAGAGAGAGAGAGAATGGAAAAAAAACTAGAAGAGAGAAGAAAGGACAAATGGACAGCAAACGATGGAGAGTTAGCAGAAAACATGAAGAAACCAGAAGAAAGTGGCTGGACCAAATGCACAAAAGGTAGAAAGATGTCTCTTTATTTTGAATTTATTAACTGGAATATGTCAGTTCTGGGAAATGTGCATCATTAACATCTGCGCTTTGTTTGGTACAAGAGGAAATTCCTATTTGACGTTGCCACTTGTTCTCTTTCCCCAGTATTCTCTGAAATGTATTGGTTTAATATTTGCAGTGTTGCCTTTTGATAGGTAGGGTATGGTGCTTTGTGAGTCCTGGTAATGCTGTCAGGATACGGCGGGTTTGCTATGGGTTCTAAATGGGCAGCTTTTGTAGTAGTTCCTAATGTGCCTGGCGGTTGGCACTGGATTATAGTAATGTAGAAATCTTTTAGTCTTTCTTTATCCATACACTCATTAAGAGACATGTTTACTAAAAGTTAGTGTATGGTAACATTATGCAAATATTTATGCAAATAAGACCACTTATGCAAATGACGTGCTGGCACTTTGAGGAAATTCTTTGGTTTTGTGCTGCAGTTTGGGCACTCGGGCTCAAAAAGGTTAGCCATCACTGGTCTATGCAGTGTTTTGTCAGCTAAGGTGGTGGGGTGCAAGAAGGCCAGGAGAGCATTAGAACACTGGGAACAGTTGCAAGAAAGACAGCTGCCATGTGAAACACCTACAAAACCAAAACACCCAAGGGTGATAAGAGTCAATACATGTCCAAAAATCAAAAATCACCCTTGCAATAATGCAATGACTCCCAAAATAAGTAAATGTTTTTGTCGGACCAGCTGGTGCGAGAAGCAGATCAGCACCCAGCTCACAAAGCAGCCAAGTCCATTTTAATCAAATAGGTTCTCAAATCAGAATCAAGAGAGACTTATCTGAAAAGTGCAACTGCACCGTTGTTGGTGTCCAGTCCGGAACAAGTTGAGCTGCACAACGTGCACGTTTCAAGTCACCACCAGACACTATCAAGTGCAACAAAGCTTCATCCTCCAATACAACAGGACTTTTTTGCCAACCGCCAAATAATGCCGCAGTTCACAACGCTTATGAGAGAAACAGCATTTTGAACAATTGGCCAGCCACAAATGTCATCAACGGATAGAAACATAGAAATATGACAGAAAAAGACCACATGGCCTATCTAGTCTGTCCTTCCATAACAACTACAATAGTCCCCTTTTTACCTTTAGAGATCCTCTGTGTTTCTCCCATGCTTTTTTGAATTCAGTTACTTTCCTCATCTCTACCACCTCCACTGGGAGACTATTCCACGGATCCACTACTCTTTCCGTAAAGAAATATTTCCGCATATCACTCCTGAATCTATCTCCCTTCACCCTCATCCCATGTCCCCTCGTAGCAGAACTTGCTTTCAATTGAAAAAGGCTCTCTCCCTGAACATTTATGCCACGGAGGTATTTAAACATCTCAATCATATCACCTCTATCCCGCCTTTCCTCTAAGGTGTACATATTAAGATCCTTCAGTCTGTCCTCATATGCTTTATAATGAAGCCCACTAATCATTTTAGTAGCCACCCTCTGCACCCTCCATCCTGTTCACATCCTTTTGAAGGTGCGGTCTCCAGAATTGCACACTATACTCCAAATGAGGTTGCACCAAAGAATTATACAGAGGCATTATCACCTCCTTTTTTCTGCTAGCCATTCCTCTGTATGCACCCAAGCATCCTTCTAGCTTTTGCCGTCGCCTTTTCTACCTGTTTAGCTACTTTAAGATCATAAGACACAACCACGCCTAGGTCCTGCTCTTCTTTAGTGGACAAAAGTACTTCACCCCCTATGCTATATTGCTCCCTTGGATTGCTGCAGCCCAAATGCATGACCTTACATTTTTTAACATTAAATCCCAGCTGCCAAATTCTAGACCATTCTTCAAGCTTAGCTAGATCCCCCCTCATGTTATCTACCCTTTCCTGGGTGTCTACTCTATTGCAGATTTTGGTATCATCTGCAAAGAGGCAAACCTTACCTGAAAGCCCTTCCGCTATATCACTAACAAAGATGTTAAAAAGAATTGGACCAAGGACAGATCCCTGGGGCACACCACTGATAACATCCTTCTCCTCAGAGTGAGCTCCATTTACTTGTACTCTTTGTTGCCTCCCACCCAACCAATTTCTAACCCAAGCAGTAACTTTAGGGTCCATCCCTAGGGTGCTCAGTTTGTTTATAAGTCGCCTGTGAGGAACAGTGTCAAAGGCTTTACTGAAATCTAAATACACCACATCTAGGGCTCTCCCTCGGTCCAACTCCCTGGTCACCCAGTCAAAGAAATCATCAGATTTGTCTGACAAGACCTACCTCTGGTGAATCCATGCTGCCTCGGATCCTGTAATCCGCTGGACTCCAGAAACCTCACTATTTTCTCTTTCAGCAGCGTTTCCAATAATTTACTCACCACCGAAGTTAAACTAACCGGCCTGTAGTTTTTAACCACATCCTTACTTCCGCTTTTGTGTAAAGGCACCACATGAGCCTCTCTCCAGTCCTTTGGCACCACTCCCGACTCCGAGGCATTGAAAAGGTCAGTCAGTGGAGCTGCTAGAACGTCCCCAAGTTCCCTCAGTATTCTCGGGTGTATCCCATCCAGTCCCATCGCTTTGTCTACTTTAAGTTGAGCTAGTTTCTCACGAACACAGTCTTCTGAAAATTGTTCAAGATGTCCCTCACTTCTGTTCCTATTTGTGGGTGTTTTCTGAGGTCCTGCTCCTGGTTCTTCATCTGTGAACACAGAACAAAAATATTTGTTAAGCAATTCCGCTTTATCCTTATCAGCTTCTACATATTCCTCCCCTTCACCCTTGAGTCTGACAATACCACTTTTGCCCTTCCTCTTCTCACTAATATATCTGTAAAATGTCTTATCCCCCCATTTTATTGCATTGGCTATTTCCTCCTCCTTTTGAATCTTTGCCTTCTTGACTACTTTGCTAGCTTCTCTAAGTTTTTCCAAATACCAGATGCCTGTCTTCCTCTCTCTGTGATCTCTTGTATTTCATGAAGGCCTCCCTCTTTTTCTTCACTTTTTCAGCTACTTCCTTCGAAAACCATAGCGGTCTCCTTTTCCTTTTGCCTTTATTTACCATTTTAACAAAAAGGTTGGTTACCCTTAAAATACCCCCTTTCAGTTTTGCCCACTGTTTTTCTACATCCCCCAGCTGTTCCCATCCCACTAACGACTCCCTGAGGTATTGGCCCATCTTCGCAAAGTTAGTCTTCCTAAAGTCTAAGATCCTCACCTTGGAATGGATTCTAACAGCCCTAGTCCTAATACTGAACCACACCATCTGGTGATCACTGGATGCAAAATGATCTCCCACTACAACATCAGAAACACTTTCACCATTGGTAAGCACCAAGTCCAGTATGGCCCCTTCACGTGTGGGGTCTGTTACCAATTGCTGAATAGTTCTCCCTGTAGAGAATCCAGGATCTCCTAGATGATACTGCAGCAGGAATGTGCCAATCAACATCTGGCATATTGAAATCTCCTATCAGTAGCACTTCCCCTTTCCTAGCAATGTTGCGCATGTCTTCAATTAACTGTCCACCTCTTCCTCTTGTGAGGGTGGTCTGTATATCACACCAATGTAAATAGATTTCTCTTTCCCTCTTTCTAGTTTAACCCACAATGCCTCCCCTCTCCCTTTTATGCTCTGTAATTCCAAAGCTTTAATAATAGTTTTTACATATAGTGCCACTCCTCCTCCTCCACTTCCTACCCTGTCCTTTCTGAATAAAGTATAGCCAGGTATAGTTACATCCCAATCATGGTTTTCTGTGAACCATGTTTCTGTAACTGCCACTAAATCCAAGTCAGCCACTCCCACCAAAGCTTCAACTTCAGGGATCTTATTTCCCATGCTACGGGCATTTATACACACTGCTTTCCATATGTTACCCTTGTTACCCATTTCCATAAAGTTATTTAATGTATCACCTACCTGGGGGCTTTCACTTACCTGGGGGCTTTCTTCACCCATCCCCAACGAATCTAGTTTAAAGCCCTCTTCAGTAGATTAGCCAGTCTACTACTGAAGACGCGTTGACCTTTCTTGGACAGATGGATGCCATTTCTGCTCTGCAGCCCTTGGAACAGCATCCTATGGTCTAGGAAATCAAAACGCTCTCGATGACACCATCCACGCAGCCATGTATTCATCTCCGGATAGAACCGACAATGGGAAGAGGAAACCCCTCATCGTCACCGGGGGATGTGTTGCTCCTGATGAGCCAATTGTCAAGGTAGGGGAGGACAAAGGCCTCTTGTAAACAGGTGGGCTGTTACCACTGCCAGGCATTTTATGAAGACCCTTGGCGAGGAGGTGAGGTCAAAGGGTAGCACCCTGTACTGTAGTGTTCTCCTCCTACCGCAAGGCCTCTCAGCTTTTTGTCTCTTACGACCCCAGTAGGCTGGGGTAGGCAGTGACAAAACTACGCTGTCCACATGGGTGGCTGACTGTATCGCCCTCGCCTATGAGCAGGCGTGGCTCCCACTGGAAGACTGCGTCATGGCGCACTGCATCAGGACCATAGTGTGCTCGGTGGCAAACTTGCACTCCATCCCTATGGTGGACATCTGCCAGACTGCCACATGGTCTTCAGTCCATACCTTCGCAGCCCATTACTGCCTGGAAAGAGCGTCCCGACGGGATATTGGCTTTAGCCAGGCTGTGCTCTGTAACCTTTTCAGGGTTTAGGCAATTCCTACCCTCCGCCCTTCTGTGTTCAGGCTACCGGAGTACTAGTTTTCTTTGGACACAGGGGTCTTACTGTGGTCTGTGTACATGGGCTAAAATTGCTGCTGCTTGCGGCTCCCCATGAGGGAGCCCCTAGTTTTGCTATGGGCTTTCGGTAGCCTGTAGCTGGGGAGTCCCATATGTGAGGACTGACTTTCTGCTTGTTCCCGGAGAAAGCGTAGTTCCTTATCGTCACTCCAGTCCAGTCCCTTTACTTCTGGGTTGCGCAACCCTTCCAGCAACTTGGAGGCTGAGCCCATCCTTTTTGAGGATGGTGTGGTATAAATACCACTGGCACCACCCACAGATCCCAGTATTCTCAGCCTCCAAGCAGCTGGAGGGTTCCGTAAGCCAAGAGCTTACTGGAGTCTTCTTTTCTTATTTTCTCCTTAGATTTTAAATTAATTTTAATTCAATTTAATTTTTGTTTATTTACTTACTTTCTTGTCTTTGAATTTGGTATCCACATTAGTCTTCTGCTCCTTTAAATTTTCTTCTTCCCCTCCTCCCCCCGCCCGTTGCCAAGCTCCCCAGAGGAGGAGGTTTGCCTTCAGGGAGAATCACGAAGGCCCCTCGCTCTCTCCAGAACGGCCGGCTCCCTGCAGCAGGGGTTGTGCTGACCTTCTACTAGGCCGGTCCTGCCTCGCGCCGAAGCCCTGCGGCGGCTGAGCGCTGGAGGCAGCAACAAGTGGCTCACCCGCATCCTCCGTTGTCATGGAGCAGCTCCGGGAGCCTCGGGGATCTGAAAGCCTGCTCCGGAGCCCGGTTCCAACGCTGTTCAGAATTCGACATTGTGAGTTTGCGTGGCGGCGCGAGCAGAGCCGCCGACCGCCGGCTAGGACTCCACATGGCTGAGGCCTGCCACGTGGCTGAGGCCTGCCACGTGTGAGCCTCCGGAGCGCTCCCCTCTTCAGTGGAGAATCGCAGGGCATCAACAACTAAACGCAAGTACTGGGAAGCGATTTGGTGTCTGTTTTTTCCTCATGTTTGGATGCTAGCCTTTATTTTTATTTTTATTCATTTCCTTATTCCCTGATGGGGTAGTTAGTAATTTGGGGGGTTGAGGAGGGCTCTATTGTATTTCCCACCTAGAGGCCTCTCTCCTTATTCCCGTTGGGATTGGAAGCATTTTGGAAATTATATTTTTGTTTTATTTTTGTTTTATTATAAGGGCAGTACCCTTTCCCAGACAGAAAAACTTATTCTAAAGTGGACATGACTGGCAAAACACAGTGCCCGTCTTATGGCACTCGCAAGGGCACTGATTCCGAATCAGGAATCTGCAGGGGTTGTGCTGCAGAAGTTGCTTCGGCGGAACAAAGTGTTCTTTTGCCCATGTCCCAATCCACCCAGGGGTCAGGGGACCTGTCGGAGGGGCTGAGGGTCTCCCATCCTCCCCCTCCTTCTACCACGTGTTTGCCGGTCTCTTCTCTCTCCCCCCCCCCCCCCCCCCCCTGCTGTGGAGGAGGAGAGTACCGGGGACCCCTTCTCTCCCGAATTTGTTCTTTTACTGCACAAGGCCTATTGTTTGCGCAGACAGGGGCTCGAAGCGGGTGAGCCGTGCGTAGTAAAGGGGAGTGAGGGGGGGAGGAGCTTCCAGACCATGGAAGTCAAGCTCCCGGGACTCAGGTATCCCTCTTAAGCGTGCAAGGCTAGTGAATGAGGAGCCTCTCACATCCTTCTCGCAGGATACTCCGGAAGAGGAGGTGTCGGACAAGGATTTAGGTGAGGATGGGGAAGAACTTGAGGAGGGAGAGATTCCAGAGGAGGATCAATCCCGCATAGTATGTGTTTTTAGGCGAGAGGAGCTCCCAGCGCTGATTAATGAGTCCCTCAAGGTACTCAATGTGACTTCGGATGTCCCAACAGAGGAAGAAGGGTTGGAGGATCCTTTAATCCAAGCTGTGAGGAGGTCTCAAAAGGTCTTTCCTGTTCACAGAGTGGTGCATCAGATGATCCAGGAGGAATGGGATCAACCAGAATCAAGCTTGAGGGGAGTACGTTCCATGTCTCGACTGTACCCTTTGCCAGAACCGGATAAAGAACTGCTGAGGTCTCCCAGGGTGGGTGCAGCGGTATCTGCAGTGACAAAGACGACGACTATTCCGGTCGAGGGTAGTGCGGCCTTGAGGCATTCTCAAGATAGAAAATTGGACACATTACTGAAGCAAGCCTTTGACGTTAGTGCTATGGCCTTACAGGCCTCGGTTTCTGGGGCTTGGGTGGCTCGGGCCTGTTTGAGGTGGTCCCAGCAACTCCAACTAGCGGAGGCTCCCTCAGGGGACCACCAATCTATTTCAGCTAGGTTGGAGTCCGGGGCTGCCTACCTGGCAGACAGTCAGTACGACCTCATCAGGAGGCTAGCTAAAAACATGGCCTCTGTGGTAGCAGCTAGGCGATATTTATGGCTCCGTAATTGGGCAGCAGATGCCTCTTCAAAGGCGCGCCTGGGTCGGCTCCCCTTTAAGGGGAAGCTACTGTTTGGTGAAGACCTAGATAAGTTGGTTAAGGACCTTGGCAAATCTAAGGGAGGCAGACTCCCGGAGGACAAACCAAAGCAAGTCTGCTCGCTAGCTCCATTGCGCAATCAGCCAAGGGATCCCGGAGATTTCGCCCAGCCAGATTGAATCCCTTTCCCAGGGGCCGTTTCCCTGCAAGGGGTCAAAGCTTCAGAGGGTTTCGGGGGGCAGGGAGAGGTTTTGGGACCTCCTCCTCCTCCGCGGGACTTAGAAAACCTCAGTGACAATCCAGGGGCCCAGGAGGGCGGCCTGCGGGTGGGGGGCCGTTTAAGGCTGTTTCTTCCCGCCTGGTCCCGAGTCATGTCCGATCAATGGGTCCTGGAGGTGATCCGAGAGGGTTATGCTCTCGAATTTGCAAAGCAAATACTTCCAGCCTTTATTCAGTCTCCCTGCGGTTCCCCAGTAAAGAGGGCAGCGATAGAGACAACTCTTTCACGGCTCATAGCACTCAGAGCAGTGGTCCCTGTTCCACCAGACCAATGCGGTTCCGGTCGGTACTCGATTTATTTCGTGGTACCAAAGAAGGAAGGTTCCTATCGCCCGATCCTGGATCCAAAGCAAGTCAATCGCTGTCTCAAGGTGCCTCATTTCCGAATGGAAACTCTAAGATCGGTCATTGTGGCTGTAAGGAGCGGGGAGTTCCTGACGTCATTGGATTTGACGGAGGCCTATTTGCATATACCGGTCAGAAAGTCCCATCAACAGTTCCTGAGATTCGCGGTGCAAAGATGTCATTTTCAATTCCAGGCTCTGCCCTTCGGCCTAGCTACGGCTCCAAGGACTTTCACCAAGGTGATGGTAGTGGTGGCGACGGCCCTATGAAGAGAAGGTATACTAGTGCACCCCTGTCTGGACGATTGGTTAATATGGGCAAAGTCAGAAGAGGAAAGTCGCTCGACCACTGCCAGAGTGGTAGAAGTGCTGGAAGAGTTAGGGTGGGTCATCAATCGGGTAAAGAGCAGGTTGATGCCCTCCCAGAAGCTCGAGTATCTCGGAACGAGGTTCGACACCAGCAGAGGCAGGGTGTTTCTGTCCAAGTCGAGATCAAGAGACCTAAGGGTCCTGGTCTCACAATTTCTGGGCAGGCGACGTCCTACGGCGTGGCATTACCTTCAATTGCTGGGAACCATGGCTGCAACAATAGAGGTAGTACCGTGGACCAGGGCTCACATGCGGCCCTTGCAGCGGGCCCTGTTACGTCGTTGGTCCCATCAACATCATCCCTTGTCCATGCAGTTGCCCTGTGCTCCTCGAACCAAAAAGGCCCTCCAGTGGTGGCGGTCCCCAAGGAATTTGGATTGCGGGATGCCTCTCGAGCCTCCGCAGTGGTTGCTGTTGACGACGGATGCCAACCTGACAGGCTGGGGAGCGCATTGCGAGGACCAGTTCGTCCAGGGCCTTTGGACGTCGTCGGAGTCACAATGGTCCATCAACAGACTGGAATTACGGGCAGTAGCCCTGGCCCTCAGGGCACTCGAGTCCTTAGTGCGACGAAGAGCAATTTGCGTCCTCTGACAATGTCACCGCGGTAGCTTACATCAACCGCCAGGGCGGCACAAGCAGCCCCGCCTTGGAGAAGGAGGCGGACGGCCTATTCCAATGGGCCGAGGCCCGGTTGGAGGCTCTTTCAGCTCAGCACGTGGCCGGCATGGACAACATTACGGCCGATTACCTCAGCAGGTTCAAGATAGACCACGGGGAGTGGGAACTGGAGCAAGAGGTCTTCGACCAGATAGTAGCCCTTTGGGGCCCACCAGTAATGGACCTCATGGCACGATATTCTTCCGCCAAGGTAAGCCGATTTTTCAGTTGAAGGAAGGAAAGGATGTCCGAAGGCTTAGATGCTCTGGCACAGAAGTGGCCTTCGGAGGGTCTCCTGTATGTGTTTCCCCCATGAGCTCTCATCGGCAAGGTGCTGCAGCGGGTGGAGGCTCACCAAGGTTTGGTAATCCTCATAGCTCCGGATTGGCCTCACCATCCCTGGTATGCGGACCTGGTGAGGTTGATCGCCGACTGGCCTTGGCGACTTCCCTGCAGACGGGATCTACTGAGGCAAGGTCCGGTTCGGATGCCTCACGTGGATCGATTCTCACTTACGGCCTGGCTATTGAAAGGGCGCGGCTCTTGAAGCGGGGTTATTCGGGATCGGTAATCTCGACCCTGTTGAGTGCTAGAAAGCGCTCGACCTGTCTCTCCTATGTAAGAGCTTGGCGCATCTTCGAAGCATGGTGTGCGGAACACCGGAGGAAACCTCTGTCGGCCTCTATCCCGGAGGTTCTGGAGTTCTTGCAAGCGGGTTTGGACAAAGGCCTAGCGCCCAGTTCCCTACGGGTCCAGTTGGCAGCCATTTCTTGCTATAGAGGTAAGATCCGCAGAAAGTCATTAGGGGCCCACGCGGACGTGTCCAGGTTCCTAAGAGCGGTCAGGCGCCTACGTCCACAGCAGAGATCAGTCATCCCCCCTTGGGATCTCAACCTGGTACTAAATGCCTTGACCAAGGAACCCTTTGAGCCGGCAAAGGAAGCCTCTCTAAAGGACTTGACACTGAAGACGGTTTTTCTGGTCGCTATTTGCTCGGCCAGACGTGTCTCCGAACTTCAAGCACTGTCCTCTCAGCCCCCTTTTCTGTCATTCTTCAAGGATAAAGTGGTCTTACGGACGGTACCTTCTTTCTTGCCCAAGGTCATCTCCCCCTTCCATGTGAACCAGACAGTCGCGCTCCCGTCGTTTTCAGCGGAGGGGCAAGTGGGGAGAGACAGGAAGCTGCGCCTCCTGGACGTTCAGAGAGCCTTGAAGCATTACCTCTCCCGCACGGCGACCTTCCGAAAGTCCAACCGTCTATTCATTCAGTTTGGGGGGCCGCACAAGGGGGAGGCGGCGGCGGCCAAGGCTTCCATCTCCAGGTGGATCAGGGAAGCTATTGCTTCCGCCTATATCCTCAAGAGGAAGCAGGTTCCAGGGGAGCTGCGCGCTCATTCAACGTGAGCGCAGGCTACCTCCTGGGCAGAATATAGCTTGGTACCGCCGCTGGACATTTGTAGGGCGGCTACGTGGTCCTCGCTACATACCTTTACCAGACATTACAGACTTGGACGTTCAGAGCTCAGCTGATTCTCGTTTTGGGGACGCGGTACTTCGGTCCGGGATAACGGATCCCACCCAAGCTTGAACTGCTCTGTTACATCCCAGAAGTAAAGGGACTGGACTGGAGTGACGATAAGGAAAAAGTAATTAGACCTTACCTGCTAATTAATGTTCCTGAAGGAACGACAGTCCAGTCCCTGATCCCACCCGGTTCTCTTATTTGGCGTAATGGCCTAGTGGATATGTGAGGATCAGCGGACCGAACCCAGGGCCAGGACAAGGTGGATGGGTCCCTTGGTACAGGTCCAACGGGCCGGGGTGAAGGATGGCTCGGTCAGACTCAGGTAAACCTCCTCCTTCCCCCACCCCTTTCTTCCTCCTTTAACCTTTGGAAAAAAAAAAAAGTAGGACTCCTTGAGTGAGTTAGTTGTATTGTTATTTTATATAGGCTATTAATGGAATTTTCGTTAAGTCTGCTTTTTCATTAGATAACTGGGATCTGTGGGTGGTGCCAGTGGTATTTATACCGCACCATCCTCAAAAAGGATGGGCTCAGCCTCCAAGCTGCTGGAAGGGTTGCGCAACCCAGAAGTAAAGGGACTGGACTGTCGTTCCTTCAGGAACATTAATTAGCAGGTAAGGTCTAATTACTTTTTACTCACCTGTAACAGGTGGTCTCCGGGAACAGCAGGATTCAGGCCTTACAACCCTTCCTCCTCCCCTTGGAGTTGTTCCTTTACCATCTTTTATTTTTGCCGTCTTTTAGCTATGTCATCTGTCTGAGCAAGATGGTACCCTTGGGCGGGAAGGGGACCACACATGCATGGTGGCATTTCCCAAAGGCTTTCTTTGAAAGCTAGGGGGATGCATCCACGAGGGCTCTGTCAGTGTCAGCGTCATCCATATGTGAGGACTGATTCCTGCTGTCCCCGGAGAACACCCGTTACAGGTGAATAATTACGCTTAGTTTCTGATGGTTGAGATCCTAACCATTCCTTGCATCTAGCAATCTTTTTTAATCTCCAGGAACAAGCAGGAATGAGTTTTCACATATGGGTATCGTTGGTACCGACGGAGCCTGCGTGGGAACGCTCCCCAGCATCCAGAAAGAAAGCTTTTGGGAGCATCCCACAGCGCCTGCGTGCTGCCTTCCCGCCTTTCCCAACCGCCTCTCTCCAGTTCTTCTTTTCCGCGGAGCCAGCAGGTCGTGTTCCTGTCACCGCTGAAGAAGTTCTTTATATTTCTTTATTTCTTTGGTCGCGCGTCTGCCTTCTTCGACGTCGGACCGGTACCGCCGGTCTTTTCTTCTTTAAAAAAAAAAAAAACAACCACCTACCGTTTCCCACTTCCGTGCATTTTTTTTTTTCCTTTTGGGCCTTAGGCCTAGGAAAATTTTCCTCATGGAAAAGCCCGCTTCCGGGTTTAAAAAGTGCACGAAGTGCAGCGGTACTCTTTCTATCACCGACACCCATGACTGGTGTCTAAAATGTTTGGGTCCTGACCACTCCATCACCGATTGTGAGTCCTGTTCCATGATGTCTAAAAGAGGTCGACAGAATCGAGTGGCCAAGCTCAGTACCCTGTTTCCCTCGGATGCAGCTTCGGTGGCATCGACATCTTCCAGGGCTGCTTCTTCCTCCCATGGATCTCAGGTAACCAAACATAAGTCCAGCCGATCCTCGAAGGGTAGATCTCCCTCTAAGTATCGAGATGCCTCCGGGCTTGCTCTTGAGGATCCCGCACCGGCAAAGTTACCCCGGCGGGAAGCTCCGTCTTCCAAAGTTTTATCTATGGGGGTCACAGGTTGACATCGATGGCTCGGCCTCGACCGATCACCTGTTGCCATGTTCTGGGGTACTGGTGGTCTCCACTGGTACCGACATCCAGACATTGGTTGTGTCGATGGATCAGAATACTCTGACCATGCAGCGTGCCATTACGGCATTCATACAAGCTGCGACGCCTCCGGTACCGCAACAAACTCCGTTGTCGGTACCGGTTCCGGCACCGATATCGGTTCCGGTGCCGGTACCGATTGCATCGACATCGGCTTCGGTGTCGACTGCAGCGGTACCCTGTTCTGTGATGCCCACTCGGTACGCATATCGGGCTCTGCAGGAGCATCCAGACAGGCGATACTTCGATTCCTCCGAAGACTCTGATGAATCAGAGGCTTCTGTCGAAGCATCGGTACTCCTTCCTCAGGAGCCCACTTCTCCAAAAAGAAGAATGTCTCCTCAAGAAGACTTGTCTTTTCAAGACTTCATTAGGGAAGTGGCCAGGGGCCTCTCCATTTCAGTGGCCCCTGAACTAGAGCCTAGAGCCAAGAAATTGGATATTTTACAATATCCTAAGGCTCCTAAAGAGGCAGCTACTTTACCAATTCATGAGATCCTTTATGATCACATGTTGGGCATATGGGAGACACCTCTCACTACCTCCCCTCATTCTCGTAGGTTGGACACCATGTACCGTGTTCCTCCTTGTCCTGGCTTTCATAAGACTCAGCTTCCTCACCACTCTATTGTGGTGGAGTCTGCTATGAAGAAGATAAAGAGTGCAAAAAGACACTCATCTAATCCTCCAGGAAGAGAATGAAGAACCTTGGATGCTTTTGGCCGGAGAATTTTCCAGGCCAATATGCTTGTTGCCAGAATCAACTCCTGTAGTCTATATATGGGGATGTTTCTAAAGGAAGTTACAGATCATCTGCAAACTTTATCTCCTTTTATCTCAGAAGATAAAAGGGAGGAATTTCTCACCTGGCTTAAACATGCCCAGGATGTTTCCAAATTTTCCAACCGTGCAGCCTTTGACTCTTTTGAGTGTGCCAGCAGAGCCTCGGCTATTGCCATAGGTGCACGCAGAGTTGCTTGTTTACAAGCTTCTGATTCGGAACCCTGGGTCCAGGATGGATTAGGAAATCTTCCTTGTACAGGTGAAAACCTTTTTGGCAAGGATTGGCAAGCAAAGGCTACTCAGATGGATGCTGAGAATTCTGCCTTAGATAGACTTTCAAAGTCTACTTCTGCTCCTGTTAGAAAAAGGTTATTCAAAAAGGCTTTCTTTCCCAAAAAGGGGAAATATTAATCTGTTTATGGTCAGCAGGCATCTTCCACAGGTCGTTTTGCTGCAAAGCGTCAGCAACAACCTAAACAAGCCAAGCCTAAGGCTGCAAGGACTGCTACGGCCCAACAGCCTCAGCCTCCTCAGGGCCTTTGACTTACAACTAGAGAACTTAGCCTTTCTGGCTCTAGAAGAATCAGAGCCTCTCACCATTCCAGGAAGGTTAGCTCACTTTGCTCCCTCTCCAACAGGGGGCTATAGACCCATATTAGATCTCAGAGAATTGAACAAGTTTCTATGCAAGGAGAAATTCAAGATGATTTCTCTCGGTACTCTCCTTCCATACCTTCAGAGTCGGGATTGGCTTTGTTCTCTAGATCAGCGTTTTTCAACCACTGTGCCGCGGAACACTAGTGTGCCGTGAGATATTGTCTGGTGTGCCGTGGGAAAAATTCCAATTTCATCCGTAACATGTGGCCTCGGCTCACAAATTAGGGTTGCCAACCGGCCGGTTTTCAGCCGGCCTGGCCGGTTTTTCCATGGCCAGGCCGGCTGCCAGCACAGTTGTAAAACCGGCCATTGAAAAGCCGGTTTTTTGCTCTGGCCGCAAGATGGGGAGCGGCCAGAGCAAAAAACCGGCTTTTGTGCCGAAGTCCGCGGCGCGAACGCGATCGCGATTCCCTATAGCAGTGCAGCCGCTGGTTCTGCTTTGTACAGAGCAGCGGCTGCACTACACTTACATTGAAAAGTAAAGAGAAGCTGTGTCAGGAGCCCTCCGATCATGCAGAGCCCGAGGAAGTGATGTCATGGGGGCGGGCTCCTCACAGGCTGTCTTTCCTTTTCAAATTAACTTTAGCTGCAATAAAGTTAATTTGAAAAGGAAAGACAGCCTGTGAGGAGCCCGCCCCCATGACATCACTTCCTCGGCTCTGCGATGACCGGAGGGCTCCTGACACAGTTTCTCTTTACTTTTCAATGTAAGTGTAGTGCAGCCGCTGCTCTGTACAAAGCAGAAGCAGCGGCTTGGGCAGAGGGGGGGGGGGTGTGTGTGTGTGAGTGAACCAGCAAGGGGGGTGTGTGTGGGAGTGAACCAGCAAGGGGGGGGGAGTGTGAGTGAACCAGCAAGGGGGGGGGGGAGTGTGAGTGAACCAGCAGTGGAGGGGGGGAGTGTGAGTGAACAAGCAGTGGAGGGGGGAGGTGGTGTGAGTGAACCAGCAGGGGAGGGGGGGTAAGTGAGTGATTGACCCAGCAGGAGCGGTGAGTAAGTGACAGGGGGGTGGGTGAGTGAACCAGCAGTGGAGGGGGGGGGGGTGGTGTGAGTGAACCAGCAGGGGAGAGGGGGTTGGTGTGAACCAGCAGGGGAGAGGGGGGTTGGTGTGAACCAGCAGGGGAGGGGGGTTGGTGTGAGTGTTTGATTCCTATTCAAGAGAATTACTTTATATATAGTCAATATAGGCACAGAGGTCAATTTTTTTAACATTTTCTAATGGTGGGGTGCCTCGTGATTTTTTTCATGAAAAAAGTGTGCCTTTGCACAAAAAAGGTTGAAAAACACTGCTCTAGATCTCAAGGATGCGTACACCCATGTCCTCATCCATCCAACACACAGAAGGTTTCTTCGGTTCCTTTATCAAGGAAAGCACTACCAATACAGGGTGCTTCCTTTTGGTCTGGCCTCTGCTCCAAGAGTGTTCATAAAATGCATGGCAGTAGTAGCTGCATTTCTACGCACTCTAGGAATATTTGTATTCCCATATCTGGACGACTGGCTCATCCGAGCTCCGTCCCACTCAGAGGCCTAGACTTCCCTAGACTGCACAAGGCATGTTCTTCAGTATCTGGGACTTGTAATAAACATCCCAAAATCCCATCTCATCCCTACTCAGTCATTAGAGTTCATAGGGGTCTTGCTGGATACCACAACTGCAAGGGCCTATCTTCCCCAGGCCCGTTGCCTACGCTTGGTGCAGTTAGCCTCACAAATTCAGTTAAAGTCCCATTTAACTGCTCGAGAGATGTTACAACTGTTAGGCCACATGGCATCCACCATGCATGTGGTTCCTTACGCTCGCCTTCACCTGAGGGTAGCTCAGTGGACTCTGTCCACCCAATGGACCCAGGCATCAGGGTGCCTGTCAGACAAAATAGCAACCTCCAGTCGCCTCTTCTGGTCTCTCCAGTAGTGGAAGTCCACCCAAATCTGTTGCTGGGGTCCCCCTTTCAACAGTCGCTACCCCAAGCAACCCTTACAACAGATGCCTCTCCAAGAGGTTGGGGAGCTCATCTACAAGATCTCTCCACCCAGGGCATCTGGTCTCCATAAGAGACATCTCTACATATCAACCTCTTGGAGCTCAGAGCAATTCTTCTAGCTCTCAGTCTTCCATACCCTGCTCAGCTACAAGACAGTCCTCATCCACACGGACAACCAAGTAGCCATGTTCTACGTGAACAAGCAGGGCGGGACTGGCTCTCTGTCGCTTTGCAACGAAGCTTTGAGATTGTGGGCCTTTGCCAGAGGGCATCAAATTCATCTCGTGGCAGTGTATCTTCCAGGGGTTCAAAACTCTTGGGCAGACAGACTCAGTCGAGTTCTGCTTCCACACGAATGGTCTCTCCATGGGGACCAGATAGCCAGGATCTTCCAAATTTGGGGAACCCCGGACATAGACCTGTTTGCAAATCCGTGGAATGCCAAACTTCCCCGGTTCTGTTCCAGGATTCCGTGTCAGGGAGTTCAGGCCAGGGATGCCTTGGGGGCAAGACTTCATCTATGCCTTTCCACCCATTCCCCTAATTCCCAAGACACTGTTCAAACTTCAGAGAGACAAGGGGTCTATGATCCTCATAGCACCACATTGGCCACGCCAGGTGTGGTACCCTCTACTTCTGCATCTCTCTCAAGCTCCCTCCCTGGACTTGGGATCTGCTCCAGACCTTCTGTCCCAGGAGGAGGGAACGTTGTGGCACCCAAATCCCCAGTCTCTTCATCTCAGAGCCTGGTTGCTAAAGGCCTAGACCTTCAAGATTTGCATCTTTCTCAGCAGGTGAAGGATATCCTTCATGCTTCCAGAAAGCCTTCCACTAGACGTTCCTATGCTTTTAAATGGAAAAGGTTTACCATGTGGTGTGCACAAAAGGGTCTTAACCCTCTTGCAATACCTCTGAATTCTTTGCTAGAGTATTTGCTGCATTTATCCCATGCAGGCCTTAAAACAAATTCAGTAAGAGTCCATTTGAGTGCTATTGCAGCATCCCTTAAACCTCTCAATGGACAGCCTATTTCCTCTCATCCTCTTATTGCAAGATTCATGAGAGGCCTTCTTTAGACCACCTCCAGTGGCATGGGACTTGAATTTGGTTCTTGGCCAGCTTATGAAGCCACCCTTTGAACCCTTAGCCACTACCTCCTTGAAATTTCTTTCCTGGAAGGTTACTTTTCTCATTGCAGTCACCTCTGCTCGCCGCATCAGTGAGCTGCAAGCCTTGGTGGCTAATCCTCCTTATACAAGGTTCCATCATGACAAGGTAGTCCTCAGGACTAATCCACACTTTATGCCTAAAGTGGTCTCACCTTTTCATCTGAACCAGGAGGTGTATTTACCTGTCTTTTTTCCAGGACCTCATGCATCAAGTGCAGAAAGGAATCTCTATACCCTGGTTTGTAAGAGAGCGCTCGCTTTTTACTTACAAAGGACACAGCAACATAGAAATTCCTCTCAACTCTTTGTTGCTTTTGATCCCTCTCATTTGGGACTTCCAGTCTCTAAGAGAACTCTGTCCAATTGGATTGCTCAGTGTATTTCTTTCGCCTACCAGAGTAAGAACCTTTCTCTGGAGGGCCATGACACAGCTCACAATGTGAGGGCCATGGCAGCCTCTATGGCTCATCTGAACTCTGTGTCCATCGACCAAATCTGTCGAGCGGCCACCTGGGCCTCGGTTCATACCTTCACAGCCCATTACTGCTTGGACAAGGACTCCCGCCTGGATGCCTTGTTTGGTCAGGCTGTTCTCAAACACCTGTTCCATACCTAATCAACTCCTACCCCCCATCCCTGGTTGGATGCCCGAGATCCATGGGGGCAGATAGAGCCCTTCTCAGGGACTCACAACCTTGGAGATCTCCCTGGCATCTCTAGCTGGGGAGTCCCCATATGTGAAGACTCATTCCTGCTTGTTCCTGAAGATAGCACAGTTACTTACCTGTAACAGGTGATCTCTGGAACAGCAGGAATAAGTCTTCACAACCCACCCACCTTCCCTAGGAGCTGTATCTCTTTATCTATCTTTCCTTTCCTCTCTCTCTCTTTGTATCAGCTTAAAACTCGAACTGGAGAGAGGCAGTTGGGAAAGGCGGGAAGGCAGCGCGCAGGCGCTGTGGGATGCTCCCAAAAGCTTTCTGGACGCTGGGGAGTGTTCCCACGCAGGCTCCGTCAGTACCGACGATACCCATATGTGAAGACTTATTCCTGCTGTTCCCAGAGATCACCTGTTACAGGTAAGTAACTGTGCTTTGCGGTCTGTTCTGAAAACTTTCATTTTATTTTTGGAATTGACAGTTTTCCTCCTCCTTTGAGATTTCAGTTTAGTCAGAGCTAGAGCTGAGATCTATTTCAATTCATAAACATTTCCCCTTCCCTGTTTTTATATCTTCTCTCAGCTTTAGTTCAACATTTGCATTGACAACTAGAGCACAGAGTCCTGGGCTGCAGATCTAGACCCCCGGATGCTGCTGTTGTGCGATGATGGTCTCCCTCCTCCATAGATACTATGAGCATTGTCTTCACATTATTACCAGCCCAGGCCTGCTCGGAGATGCATTACCTAAACTGGCAATTTAACTCAGGCCCTCTGCCGTGCCATGCACAGCACTGCTATTGAGCTGCTGAGCAAGCTCAGATGGCTATGTAATCTAAGTAAAGAGTATGTGGGGCCCAGTGCTATGTGTTTTACTGCTGTGGAATTGTTGGGGTGGGGATGAGAGTAATACCTGAAAATTTTGATGTTAGCCATCTGTTGACTGCTTTGCTTGTCTTGTTGAATGATGGCATTTCTACCTGTCATTGATACAGAATGATTGTGCTTTCCACTTCCATCAGTAAAATAGATTATGAATGTCCCTTCCTCAGCCAGCCCCATTATTTTATTTATTTATTTATTTAAATCGCTTATATACCGCGCTTTTCAACATCAGTGCGGTTTACAAAGAACATGAGGTATTTTACGGTGGGGGTTAACACTGTATTACATATAACAGGTAGCTCAACTTGGGTAATAGTATTAACTATTTACATTTGTAATTACAGTATTACTATTTACATTCGTAATAACAGAATGATATTCTGTTACAATTAGACTGTATCTTGGGGTGGGAATAGATAGAGGTTGCAGTGTTATACTCTTTCAGTCTTGAGTTTACCTCTTTTTGTGCATAACCATGTTGAACATGTATATATCTCGTAAAGAAGACCATCATATCAGAAGCATACAGCTTTTCCTCATTGGGGCCTTCAGTCTAGTACAGACACGTAGGCTTATGGTTTAGGTTAGGTTAGGTTTATTTGGCTTGATATACCGCCATTTGTTACAGCAGGGCGGTTTACAAACATAAATCAAAATTGCTCTCATGAATACGGAG
Source organism: Ichthyophis bannanicus (assembly GCA_033557465.1). NCBI lineage: Eukaryota > Metazoa > Chordata > Amphibia > Gymnophiona > Ichthyophiidae > Ichthyophis > Ichthyophis bannanicus. Next base: position 166,785,618 of record CM066039.1, on the reverse strand, counting down.
AACCACTAGTTTGACATAATTTTATAAAGATCCTGTGCAACCCATAGCCAGCCCATATTTCTCAGTCTGCAGCAGATGGAAGTTGCTGTTTTCATATGCAGTTTCAGGTTGGCCTGGAGAATCCTGGTTTTTGATCAGGGAAGCCAATGCATCAGGCGTCAGCAAAGAGGGGATCTAGGGCATCTGTAACTAACTTAAAAGCCCAGGGATTCAAATTTCTGCCTCTTGTCTCCCCTCCCCCCTTTTTTGTCATGGGGAGACTCACAGATCTTGGTATCTGAAGAGGGTGCTGACTGCCAAGCTTCCTTTTCTCCTCACCAAACTTTTTGAAGTGGGCAACAGTGTGGTATTAGGCAGCTTTGAAGGGCTGAGGAAGAGGTGGTGGAGTGAGGCTGGCAGCACAATGTAAAAGGGTGTCTCCCGCCGTTGGATGTGGAGACTGCAGTTTGGGTGGGGAAATGCTGCCATTTCATCAGCTTCAGTTTCTTCTGAAGAATTGTTGGAAGCCCTCTGGCCCTGAGCCTGATAGCACAGGGGCCCAGGAGTGTCAAGGGCTGGTAGGGGTACTACTTCTACTGAAGGAGATGTCCTTTACCTCAGAATTTATAGTTTTGTTACACTGACCTTCTATATAAAGAAGAGCCTGGTGATGGGCACTTCGGAGCTGTTGTGTCCTCTTCTTTGGGACTCCCAGCTCCAGGAAGGGCCAAAGAGTGCAAAGAGGTTCCATCTAGACTCAGGTTTGAACTTGGAAGAATGTGCATCCTTAGCATCAGGGGGACTTGCTGGATCCACTGAAAGAGCCCTCTGGGGCCCTAAGTTTCTTGAAGAGGGTGAGATGTTGGCAGGGGAAGGCCCTGCTATAGTGTGGATCTTTGATAGGGATGAGTAGCCGTCTCTCATTTCTCAGACACTAGCTGTGTCGATTGTGGAGGGAAGTATTCTACAGAGGCTGCACAGGTGGAGGACCCTCTACTAGAAGGAATTTTGAAACTGCCGGGGTCTTTCCTGCTCCATAGAGCAGTTAAGGAAACAACTGCAGTGGAGTGAGATGCTTCTTACACCAGTTTGGAAGTTGAAAGGTCCATGGCCAAGCTGTACCTGATTCCTATGAAAAGGTGAGGTTGTGCTTGCCCAAATTGGGTGCCCTGTCTTCAGCTGTGACTAAAAAAAAAAATGGCCGTTCCAGTTGGAGTGGCAGCACTGAAGGATCCTCAGGACTTGCTGGATGGAGGAGCTGTTGAAGTTGTCAGAGGTTTCCTCCCTGGTCTTGTAAGTGGCTGGCTGCTGTTTTATGTTCCTAGAAATTGCTAGAGATGATCACAGCACCTTCCAGACAGGGCTCTTGGTGGTGTGTTGGAGGCAGCTTTTTTTAGAGTATGGTTCTGCCTTTTTGGTGGATGCCTTTTATGATTTGATAAAGGCTTCAACGAAAAATAGTGCTGTGATGGAGATGATACATTGTCTCCTTTGGCTGAGAAATTGATTGGTGGGCACGGCATCTAAGACATGGCTCAACAGGCTTTCCTTTAAGGAGAAATTTTTGTTTGGAGAAGTAAACATAGTAACATGGGGCCCAATATTCAATGGCATTTACACAGTTTACAGACCTGTAAATGTGTAAATGCCACTTAGAGGAATATTCAGCAGCACGAACACGGTTTGTGCTGCTGGATATCCATGTGTGCCACCTCTGCGGACTCCGATGCTAACCGTGGGCGTTCTGGGGTGGAGCGGAGGCAGCACCTGTCGCAAACCGGGCAGCATCAATATAGAACCGCTGCCCAGTTAGCAACCAGTGGGTAAAGATTAAGCATGGGAAAAGCTGGCCTATTTTTACCCGTGGGAGCTAACTGGGCAGCGGCTCAATATCACTGCTGCTCAGTTAGCTTCCATGCCATGTGGGAACCCGGATATTCAATGCCCTGGGATTGAATATCCAGGGTTACAGTTCAGTGGTGACAATTATTCGCTTTAGAAGTGCTAGCCATCAAGGACATTTCGGTGGAAGAATTTGGGAGAGCAGTGAGGGGATTGGCGGGGGGGAAAGCACCGGGGATTGACGGGGAGTTTTTATAAGCTTTTCTTGGATGAAATTGGGGAAATCCTGGGTAGGGTGTTTAATGGGATGTTAGAGGAGGGAGGGGAGCTGACAAAAGAGATGCTTACTGCTGGGATTACCATCTTACCGAAAAAGGGGAAGGGTTTGCTGTATTGTAGTTCGTATAGGCCTATATCTCTACTGAATGTTGATGTTAAACTTTTGGCGAAAGTATTAGCGGGTAGATTGGTGCCGCAACTGCCGGGGTTGATTAAGGAAGACCAAACGGGGTTCATTATGGGGAGGCAAGCCGGGGACAATATTAAGCGGGCGATGGGAGTGGTATGGGAGGCCAGACAGGGGAAGGAGGAATGCATATTAATGTCCATAGATTTTGCCAAGGCGTTTGACAGGGTGCACTGGGATTTCTTAATGAAGGTGTTAGGTAAGATGGGGTGTGGGCCAAAATTTGAGAAATGGGTTGGGGGGGGGGGGGGTTGTACTCTGGGCCTAGGGCGAGAGTGAAAGTCAATGGGAGTTATTCGAGGGATTTCAAATTGGGGAGGGGAGGAGGCAGGGATGCCCAATGTCGCCGTTGCTCTTTGCAATGGTGGTTGAACCACTCGCGCAGAGAATAAGGGCAAATGAGAAGATATTGGGGCTGGAAAGGGGGGGGGGGGTGAAGCATAAGATTTCACTTTACATGGACGACATTCTGTTGTATATTTGTGACCCACAGGGGGGTTTGGTGGAGGTTATGGGGGAGTTAGAAAGATACAGGAGGGTATTGGGCTTCTGAATGAATGTGGGCAAAACGGAAGTGCTTAATATCTCGGTTGCTAAGGAGGGGGTGGAGCCGTTAAAAAGGGCATACCCGGTAAGATGGGTAGAGGGATCATTGGGATATTTGGGGGTGCAGATTACAGTAAAGTATGAGGAGGCTTATAATGCGAACTACCTGAAAGTCCTGAGAGGAATTCGTAGGGACCTAGATGGGTGGATGGGATATGACACGTCATGGTTGGGGAGGATAGCGGGGGTTAAAATGAGTGTGCTTCCGCGGTTGCTTTATTTGTTTCAGGCGCTGTTGGTGAAGATACCAGGGGCAGTTTTGAGGGATTTGCAAAGGAAGGTATTCCAATATATTTGGAAGCGTAAGCCTCTGAGGATAGCAAGGGAGGTTATGTATGCGAAGCAGGGGGAAGGGGGGTTGGGCGTCCCTAACTTCCAGGACTACTATAGAGCAGCTCAGTTGAGCCATGTAATGGATTGGAGGAAAGGGGCTGGGGAGAAGCCAGGAGTGGCGCTGGAAAGGTCTTATGTTAAGGGGGGGAGACTGGACGCTTGGCTGTGGGCACCCGCGAGAACACGGAAAGAACTGGGGGTTGGTACCCCGGCAATGAGGGTGGTGGTGGGAATCTGGGACGGGCTTCGGGCAAAGGTTAGGAAGGAGAAGGGGTCGGATTTCTCGCTGTTGATTCCTTGGAGGGGGTGGAAAGAATTCCGCCCTGGTTGGGAGCAGGGTAGGTTTGATCGCTGGTCGCCTAACGGGCTGGAATGTTTTTTTCAATTGATGGAGGAGGGGGAACTGCAAAGTTTTGAGAAGATACAGGAATTGTATGGGCTAGAGGGAGCTGATAGATTTGCTTATCTGCAAGTGTGTCATTATTTGCGGGAATTAAAAAGGAGAGGGGGGCTAGAGGAGGGGTTGTCGATGGTGGAGGCTTGTTGGGTCGGGAAAAGAGCCCTGTGGGGTATGATTTCAGGGTTGTATAGGGGGGTGAGGGAAGCAGAGGACTGGCAGTTCAAATATATGAGGGAGTGGGAGGAAGATTTGGGGGAGCCATTGGAGTCAAAGGACTGGAAGGTGGTGTGGGCCCAGGTGAAAAAAGCACCAATGTCTAGCAGCATTCGTGAGAATTGCTACAAGATCATGTTTAGATGGTACTATATGCCGGTAAGGGTGCACAAGATGTTCCTGGGGGCGTCGGCGGAATGTTGGAGGGACTGCGGGGAGGTGGGTACTTTCTGGCATATTTGGTGGGGGTGTATAAAAATGCAGGAGTATTGGCGAAGGGTGCAGCAGTGGATCCTCCGGGTAGTGGGGGTAGAGGTGGTGTTGAAACCTGGTATATACCTGTTGTCATAGTGGGGGGAGGAGAGGCAACAGGGCGGCCGGATAGTGATGGCGTGTCTGTGCGCAGCGTGCTGTGCGGTAGCAGCGGCGTGGAAGCAGAGAGATGCGCCATCGGAAGCCTGCTTTGAGCGAAGGTTGAGGTATATTCTTATGGAAAAGCTAACTGCAGCTAGGCAGGGGAGGGTAGATAAATTTGAGGTGAATTGGGGAGAGTTATGGCGGTGTGTAAGCGGTGGGGGGAAGGGGAGGGGGATTAATGTAAAAGGGTGGGGTATCTGAAAAAGTTGGGGGGTGATATTCGCATGGTGTGGTGGTGGTGGTGTGGATAGACTGCAGGGTACTTTGGTCTCTTTGGTATGGGGTGTGGGGAAGGTTGGGGGGGGGACTATAGCTTGTTGGTATGTTAGATTGTTACCCTGTAGTGTATTGATTGTTGGGTTCTTTTTGATGTGTGTATCAATAAACATTTCAATATAAAAAAAAAGAAGTGCTAGCCATCACCGCTGAATATCTGGGCCCATAGTAAATAACTGCAGTTAAAGACCAGCATGGTACATTTATTGTGCCCAGTAAGTAAGGTGGATAGAGTTGTATCTGCCACTCCATAATAATATCAGGTGGGTCAGTTCTTGCTTATGGCCTGGCTCTTGAAAGGGCACAGTTGTGACGTTGGGGTTATGCTTTGTCTGTAATCGCTACAGTGCTGGGATCCAGAAAATGTTCGACCACAGTGGCCTACGTAAGAGTGTGGTGAGTGTTTGAGGAATGGTGTGCAGAGCGGAATATCTGCCTCCTGGCTTGCTCTCCCCCCAGTATTTTGCTGTTCCTACAGCAGGGGCTGGAGAAGGGATTGGATCTCAATTCCCTCAAGGTGCTGCAGGTGGCAGCCCTCTCCTGTTATAGAGGATGAGTGCAAGGGTGTTCCTTGGGGGCTCACCGGATGTGGTTCACTTTCTTTGGGTGGTGAAACTCATCCGGCCACCTTTGAGGCCTATGATCCCTCCTTGGGGCCTAAACCTGGTACTGTCAGTTTTAACTGGAGCGCCATTTGAGCCGCTTACTCAGGCGTCATTAAAGGATCTGACCTTAAAGACAGTACTGTTGGTAGCATTTTGCTCCGCTTGGCGGATTTCAGAGCTTCAGGTACTGTCGTGCAGGAAGCCCTTTTTGGTGATCTCTAAAGAGAAGGTGGTGTCAGTTCCATCTTTCCTTCCAAAAGTGGTCTCTCGCTTCCATCTGAATCAGGCAGTATCCTTACCAGCATTTTCCACTGTACCAGAGTTGGAGGAGAGCCGTCAGCTACATCTACTGGATGTGCGTAGAGTACTGCAGAGATGCCTGAAAGCGACAGATCCCTTTGTTGGTCAGACCATTTGTTTGTGGTGTTCAGAGGCCCCCATAAAGGGGAGGTGGCTTCTAAAGCCATGATTGCCCACTGGGTGAAGCAGACTATCTGCTCAGCCTATACGATTCATGGAAAGGTGCTGTCAGTGGGCCTTAGGACCCATTTGACTAGGACACAAGCATCATCGTGGGTAGAAAACAGTCTAGTGCTGCTGGCGGAGATTTGCAAGGTGGCAACATGGTCTTTGTTCCATACTTTCACTAGGCATTATAGGCTTGATATCCAGGCAGTGGGAAATGCTTGTTTTAGAGCTGCAGTGCTTCAGGATGGTCTTGCGGGTCCCTCCCGTTTCTAAGTACTGCTTTAATACATCCCATGCATACCTGGACTGGCCTGGAGGGGCGATTTAAGGAGAAATTAGGCCTCGCCTACTAATTTATTATTTATTTATTTTATTTATTTAAGAGTTTTCTGTATCACCTTTCATGTAATCAAAGCAGTTTGCAAGAACAAAAAAACCCATTGTCTTTTCTTACGTTCCCTCCAGGCCAGTCCAGGACCCTCCCTGGTTCTACAGAATTTAATTCGGACCTGGAGCAAGCCCAGTGAGATTGGTGGCATACTGTGAGGGATAAGGACTTCAGTAAGGAAGTACAACTCTCCCACACTAATGTGTTCCCGTTTGGAGGTGGGAGTCTTTCTGTGGATGGTCCTGCTTCCACGGCTTGTCCTTGCCTGGCAAGGTGTATATAATTCTTATTTTTTTTTCTGGAAATTCTTACAGTACTGTGACTCTTCTGTTCCCTATTGCCCGGACTGCGGTTCCAGGTAGGGGGTGCTATTTGGTGGCATTTGGGGAGCTTTAAGAAGCTGCTTTGTCAATAGGAGGCTGGAGCTGAAAGGGGAACTCTTGGGCTGGGTTGTCAGAACTCTGACATGCTCGGGTCTCAGTTGCTGGTGAACGATGACAACCCATGCGTACCTAGACTGGCTTGGAGGAAGCTCAGGAAAAGACATTTAGCAGGTAAGGCCTAATTTCTCCTTTGATTACACAATGCAAGTTACCACCACCCAGGAAAAAGATTTAGGCGTCGTCATGGATAATATGTTGAAACAAACTGTGCAGTGGTGGCCAAGAAAGCAAATAGTATGCTGGGAATTATAAGGAAAGGAATGGAGAACAAAACCAAGGATATTATAATGCCACTGTGGTGCACCCCGTACTGTCGCTGTATAAAGAAGTAGAAAGTTGTGGGTTTGTGTCCTGCCAGTAGACCTGTTTGGTGTGCCCCAGGGATCTGTCCTTGGTCCAATTCTTTTTAACATCTTTGTTAGTGATATAGCGGAAGAGCTGTCGGGTAAGGTTTGCCTCTTTGCAGATGATACGAAAATCTGCAATAGAGTAGACACCCAGGAAGGTGTAGATAACATGAGGAGGGATCTAGCTAAGCTTGAAGATTGGTCTAGAATTTGGCAGCTGGGATTTAATGTTAAAAAAATGCAAGGTCATGCATTTGGGCTGCAGCAATCCAAGGGAGCAATATAGTATAGGGGGTGAAGTACTTTTGTCCACTAAAGAAGAGCAGGACCTCGGAGTGGTTGTGTCTGATGATCTTAAAGTAGCTAAACAGAAAAGGTGACAGCAAAAGCTAGAAGGATGCTTGGGTGCATAGGGAGAGGAATGGCTAGCAGAAAAAAGGAGGTGATAGTGCCTCTTTATAAGTCTTTGGTGCAACCTCATTTGGAGTATTGCAATTCTGGAGACCACACCTTCAAAAGGATATAAACAGGATGGAGTCAGTACAGAGGGTGGCTACTAAAATGGTTAGTGGTCTTCATTATAAAACATATGGGGACACACCTAAGGATCTTAATATGTACACCTTGGAGGAAGGGTGGAATAGAGGTGATATGATTGAGACGTTTAAATTCTTCTGTGGCATAAATGCACAGGGGAAAGAGCCTCTTTCGATTGAAAGCAAGTTCTGCTATGAGGGGACATGGAATGAGGGTGAAAGGGTATAGATTCAGGAGTGATATGCGGAAATATTTCTTTACGGAAAGAGTGGTGGATCCATGGAATAGTCTCCCAGTGGAGGTGCTAGAGATGAGAATGGTATCTTAATTCAAAAAAGCATGGGACAAATACAGAGGATCTCTAAAGGAAAAAAGGTGACTGTTGTAGTTGATATGGAAGGACAGACTAGATAGATCATGTGGTCTTTTTCTGTCATCATTTTTCTATGTTTCTATAATGCATCTGTATTGTTCCATGGTGAACCTTACCTTGACTATTGTGTGCAATTCTGTTTGCCATATCTTAAAAAGGATATATCAGAATTAGAAAAGGTACAGAGAAGAGCAGCAAAAATGGTAAAGGGGAAATGGAAGGATACCCCTATAAAAGATTAGGGCTCTTCAACTTGGAAAAGAGACGGCTGAGGGGGGATATTGATAGAGGTCTATAAATTAATGACTAGAGTGGAATGAGTAAACATAGATCGGTTGTTTACGCCATTGAAAAGTAGAAAGACTAGAGGACACGCAATGAAGTTAAATTTAACCCATTTCAGACTAATAAGAGAAAATATTTTTTCATGCAATGCGTAATCAAACTCTGGAATTGGTTACCAGTGGATCTAATAAACTGTTAGTACGAGGGGGTACCCCAAAAAAACAGGAATAACATTGCCGTGTGCGGAGCTTGTGTAGTACGCACTTCTGCCGCTAGGCATGTATAGTACAACTCATTGTCAGTTCAGTGCCGCCTGTGTTGTCGACCTGGCTTGTTCTGTTCATCTGCAGTGATTGTTTTTGCTAGCGCTGTTTTGTTCTTGTTTCTTTTTTTATGATGACAAGTTTAAGTGAACAACGTGCAGCTGTGAAATTTTGTTTTCTACTCGGTAAAAATGCTGCTGAAACTGTTTTAATGTTGAAAACAGCTTATCAAGATGACACTATGGGAAAAAGTCAAGTGTACCAGTGGTTTGCTCGGTTTAAAAATGGCGACATGTCGATTGATGACAAACCTCGTTCTGGGCGTCCATCAACTGCCCGAATCGACGAAAATATTGAAAAAATTAGAGAGCTTGTGCTCACAGACCGTCAACAGACAATTGATCAACTGTCAGAGATTAGTGGGTTATCTTGGAGCTCGGTTCAGCGAATTTTAATGGAAGATTTGGGAATGAAAAGGGTTGCTGCCAAGTTTGTTCCTCGGGTTCTGACTGACAATCAAAAGGAACATCGAGTTGAAACATGTCGTGTTTTGAAACAACAGCTTGAAACTGATCCAGATTTTCTGTCAAAGGTCATTACAGGTGATGAGTCATGGTGCTATGGTTACGACCCAGAAACAAAGCAACAGTCAAGCCAATGGAAGACGTCATCGTCACCCCGTCCAAAAAAATGTCAAGTCAAATCAAACATCAAAACAATGCTGATTTGCTTTTTTGATGCCAATGGGGTAGTTCATTCAGAGTTTGTTCCCCCAGGTCAGACCGTCAATCAAACCTTTTATTTGGAAGTTTTAAGATGATTGCGCAACAGTGTTCGTCAAAAAAAGACCCGATTTGTGCCAGACAGGAGACTGGTTCTTCCACCACGACAACGCACCTGCACACACAGCCATCTCTGTTAGACAGTTTTTGGCTAAAAATGGCATGGTTCCGCTGCCCCATGCACCTTACTCGCCTGACCTGGCTCCGTGCGAGTTTTTCTTATTTCCACGCATGAAAAGGGGCATGAAAGGACACCGATTTGACAACATTGAAGAAGTCAAGAAAAAAAAGAGGGAGGAGCTGTCAGCCGTTTCTAAAGATGACTACAAAAAATGTTTCGAACAGTGGAAGCACCGGTGGGACAAATGTATCAGTTGTAATGGAGAGTATTTTGAAGGGGATAAGGTTGTTTTGTAAAGAATTTGAAATAAATAGCTTTTAAAAAATAATTCCTGTTTTTTTTGGGTACCCCCTCCCGTATAGCTGAGTTTAAAATAGGTTTGAACAAGTTCCTGGAGAAAAGGTCCATAAACCATTATTAAAGAGGACCCAGGAAATACACTGCTTACCCCAGGACGAGCATTGTGGATCCTGTGTGCCTTTTTAGGAACCTGCCATGGACTTGTGACCTGGAATGGCCTCTGTTGGAAACAGTATACTGGGCTTGATGGGCCTTGGTCTGACCCAGTATGGCATTTCTTATGTTCGCACCTCCTGTGGAAGCAGTCAGGTTGTGGAAGTTTGCCAATCCATACAGGATGGACCTGAGAGCCACGTACCTGCTAGATGAGCAGAACACTCTGGAAGACAGACTGAGTCAATCTGCACGAGTGGACGCTGGACAGGGAAGTTGCGACTCGCATCTTTTGAGAGTGGGACCACACCTGGATAGATCCGATCTTCACCCTGAAGAATGCCCGAGTGGATCAATTGTGTTATCAATATCTGCTGTATGTAAGACAAATATCTGAGACTTTACAAAACTGTTCCATCCCCCCAAATACCCCCTCCTGCTTTCCCACCACCCCACAAATCGCTCCACCCCCAAAACTATGCCTCCTTCCACAATTGCCCCACCATCCTATAAAATGATCTGCCCCACCCCTAAAAATACCCCTGTATCTGGCCCACCCCTCTAAAACCTGACCTCCTACCCCTGATAACTTCCCTCATCTCCATGAACTACTACCATGTGACTACCCCACCCCACCAACCTGTCAAAAATCATTTGCACCCTCCAACTTTCCCCACACGATGCATACACAACATGTGTACAGTACCAAGTTGCACACACACACACACACACACATAAGTCTTGCATGTGAAGAGGTTTTGGAAAACATTTCATTAACCATGCTCTACTATACATGCTTTCCCATTTGTTTACCTTGCTTTCACTGGCCTGTTTTTGTAATACTGTGTTTTAGAAGATGGTTCTGATGTCATGTAATCTATCAATTGCAGATCCTCCTATTTTATTTATCCTATATGTTTCCTATAAATATGCTTCTGAAAGATAAGAACTAAGTTTGATGGTGGGAGGACAGAGGGCTTCTGTTTTCTCCAAAGTATGTTTTTATTTCCTTGTTTATATCAGGTAAATGTAGATTTCGGAATGTGTGTTCCCTTAAGTCATGCTTCATCTGTGCATTCTGTATTCCTATTTGCAGATCATACTGCTAGACCAGTCCAGACAAGCGGGTTATGCACCCCTGCCAGCAGATAGGGAGACAGAGAAAAAAACTCCAGAGCTGTGATTGGTCAGGCTCTGTGTGACATAGGCATAACCCTAGAGGTCCTATTCAGTATTTTCTCTGTCTCAGCAGATGAGGGTGTTCTTCAAGCTTGTTCTACAATTTCTTTTTTTCACTTTATCTTGAGGCTCCTGGATGCACCCAGAGTACACAAGAGGTGTGTTACTCTGGGTTTCCCAGCAACTTGATTCCCCAGATAAGCTTGTGGAGCTCCTGAGCCTGGCTTCAGTAGAGCTCCCGATTTTCTTAAAGCAGCGCTGAGTCTTTGCCACGAGGGCTTAGACTTTAGCAGGAGGATCAGGTATCAATTTCAGAGCAAAACTGTAAGTACACTGTTTTGTTACTTGCCTCAGCTGCCCCGGGTTTATTTCAACTGCTCTGCATCGGGGCCGGCTGTCTCTGACCTGATTCCTTCACTTCCGGTTTCATCGGCTTCTGTTAAACTGGGTTTTGAAGTTCCTTTAGCTGCTGACGGCACTTCCCTCCATACTGCAACCGAAATCGCCGTGTTTTCTGCAGTTTTTAGTGATGGAGAAGCCAGTTACTGTCCTTTAGTTGTGCCGGCGGCCATTTTGAAAAACGGGACATTGCTTTTTCTTCATTAGTTTTGGTGGGAGCAGCTGCTTGACTGAGTTTGTTTCTCTCCTTAGCATTCCAGGCACTTTCTGGGGGTTTATTTTCTCTGTTTTATTTTGATTCTCTTTTACTGTTTAAAAAAAAAAAAAAAAAGGTAGTTTCAGTCATGCCTTCTTCTCTTTTCAGATGCATAGTCTGTAATAGAAAGCAGAAAGAATTAACTAATCGCCTGTGCTCTGCCTGTTTGTCAGACCCTGGGGAATCGTCGGCTTCTGTTCTCCCCACACTGCCTGCAGTTGAGGTCAGCTCCCAGCTTCCCTCCCTAGATGCTCTACAAGGTGTCTCACCTTCTGAGAGTTCTCAGCCAGCCCCCACCTTATTTCCTCAGCCCCCACCTTATTTCCTCAGCCATCGGGGACTCCCAAAGATTCGACAGATACGCAGTTTCTGTCACTGTTTCGCCAGGCTTGGACTCTTTGGCGTACGGAGTCTGCAGAGCTTCCCACGGCGTCTGCTCCAACTCCTGATAAGCAGATTTCTGGCAGCCGTAAGCGATCTCATAAGACCACATTTCTCAAACAAGTACCACCTTCGGGAGAAGGAGCATGGTTAGCAGAGGCTACCGATTTGCTTAAGGACCACAAATCTTCAGAAGGAAGTTTGCCTGCTTCAGAGCGTGAAGACGGAGAATATTCTCTCTCGGATTTTTCCTTGACAGCACCTGAGGACTCTCAGGACATCCGGCTCTTTCACAAAGAGGAGTTGCCTGCTCTTATAGCGCAGGTGGTGGAGACACTGCGCCTCTCTGACCCTCCCGTCTCTCAAACCTTGCAGCCTCAATCTCAGCCGGATCCTATATTACAGGGAATACGCAAGCCTTCCAGAGCCTTTCCCTTTCCAGCTGAATTGCAACAGATGGTATCTCGGGAATGGGACTCCCCGGATGCCTCCTTACGCACCGCTCGCCATATTGGGCAATTATATCAATGGACTCCCTCAGACCTCGACCGCTGGCTAGCCTACCCGAAGGTGGATGCTTTGGTGACCGGGGTAACAAAGCATACCACCATCCCGGTGGAAGACGGAGCGGCGCTCCGGGATCAACAGGACCGTAAGGTCGAGAGTCTTCTTAAGACAGCCTTCTCGTCTTCGGCTCTGTCGCTTCAGGCAACCATTTGTGGAGGCCTGGTGGCTTGAGCTTCCCTTTGATGGATTCAACAGTTCAATTCTCAGTCCTCTCTCAATGCCCAGTTAGTTCAAGAGGTCACTTTGCTTCTTGCTATGTGGAGCATTTCTTCTTGTCTCCTCTATTTCTTTAGCTATCACTGTATCTCTTATTCTGTTCTATCTAATTAATGGCGTTCTTTTCATATTTTCTGTAACTTTTATGTAATATTGTAAACCGCTTTGATGCTTTGGCTAGAGCGGTATATCAAATGCAATAAACATATATCAAATGTAATAAACATAAACTTATCCGGAACTTGATCGTCTGGAATCGGTGGCCGCATTCTTAGCGGATGCGTTTTATGACCTGCGTCTTTCAGCTCGCTCACTAGCAGCGGTGACGGTGGCTAGACGATGGCTGTGGCTGCATCAGTGGGCAGCAGATGTGGCCTCTAAAAAGCGATTGTCGAAGCTTCCATTTAAGGGAAGACTCCTGTTTGGGGAAAATCTGGATAAGTTGTTGAAAGATCTGGGAGAGGTTAAACCTCAACGCCTACCTGAAGATAGACCTAAAGCTTCTTGCCGTGGATCTTGTACACAGTCCTTTCGGCACTTTGCCTCCTTCCGTGACTCTAGGCCGAATTCCTCCTCTGCTCCTGCCCCTCGCTTCACCCAGCGGGCACAGTCCTTTCGGGGAGCCCATAAGGGATATGAGTCCTATTCGGGTACAGGTAGATTCTCTGGCGCCTCCCACCCGTCCCGCTGACGGGATGCTTCGCCCACTCGAGCCGCTTCCACCAGTAGGGGGTCGTTTAGCTCTCTTTGCTCGTCAGTGGGTCCTCGACATTGTTTCTCTGGGATACGCCCTCGAATGTTGGCAAATTCTAAGCATCGAGATGCCTCTGGCCTTGCCCTCGAGGATTCTGCACCGGCAAAATTACCCCGGCGGGAGGCTTCGGCTTCTAAAGTATCATCATCAGGGTTCCAGGACGATCTAGATGGCGTGGCCTCAACAGATCATCCCGGTGCCATGCTCTGGGGTACCGGTGGCCTCCACCGGTACCGACTTCCAGGCATTGGCAGCGTCGATGGATCAGAGGATTCTGTCCATGGAATGCAGTCTGGCGGCTTTCCTTGTGGCATCGACGCCTGTGGTACCGTAACAGACTACTCCGCAGGTACCGGCTCCGGTATCGCCATCGGTACTGATTCCGGTACCGGTGGCATCGACATCGGCATCGGTGTCAGCCATATCGGTACCCTGCCCTCTGCAGCCCTCCGGTACTGATGCCCCGGTACCGATGATTCCCGATACCGACCCCGGTCGGTACGGGTATCGGGCTTTGCAAGAGCATCCCGACAGACGATACTTCGATTCCTCTGACTCTGAGGATTCTGAAGAGTCTGTCAATGCAGCGATGCTTCTTCCACAGGAGGAGTCCTCTCCTAAACGAAGGATGTCTCCTCCAGAGGACTTGTCTTTTCAAGACTTTATCAGAGAGGTGGTTCGGGGTCTCTCTATTACAGTAGCCCCAGAATCAGAGCCTAGAGCTAAGGAGTTAAATATTCTACAATATCCTAAAACTCCTAAAGAGGCAGCTACCTTGCCTATTCATGAGATTCTGTATGATCTCATGTTAAAGATGTGGGAAGCACCTCTAACCACCTCTACTCACTCTCGCAGGTTGGACACCATGTATCGTGTCCCTCCTTGTCCTGGTTTCCACAAAACTCAGCTTCCTCACCACTGTATTGTGGTTGAGTCTGCAATGAGAAAGATTAGAAGTGCTAAGAGACATGCCTCTAATCCTCCAGGACGTGAATGTAGAACCCTGGATGCTTTTGGTAGAAGAGTCTTCCAAGCTTCCATGCTTGCTGTGAGAATTAATTCTTATAGTCTCTACATGGGAATGTTCTTAAAAGAAGTCACTGACCATTTGCAGACTTTGAGTCCTTTTATGTCTGACAATAAAAGGCAAGAATTTCTCTCTGGGCTCAAACATGCCCAGGATATCTCCAAATTCTCCAACCGTGCAGCTTTCGACTCCTTCGAATGCGTAAGCAGAGCCTCAGCTATAGCTATAGGTGCACCTAGGATTGCTTGGCTTCAAGCATCTGATTTGGAGACCTGGGTCCAAGATGAATTGGGAAATATTCCTTGTACAGAGGAAAATCTGTTTGGCTTTTGCTTGCCAATCCTTACCAATCAAATGGATGCTGAAAATTCTGCTTTGGATAGACTATCCAAATCTACAGCTGCTCCTGCTAAGAAAAGGTTGTTCAAGAAAGATCCTATCCTGCTTACAGTCAGAGAGCATCTTCTGCAGCTCAGTTCCCTTCTAAGCGTCAGCAATCCTCCAAACAGACCAAGGCCAAGGCTGCGAGGCCTGCTCCAGCCCAGCAGTCTCAGCCCCCTCAGGGCCTTTGACTTTCTGCTAGAGAACTTAGCCTTCCTGGCTCTAGAAGGACCAGAGCCCTCCACCATTCCAGGAAGGTTATGTCACTTTGCTCCTAGATTGGGGCAAATCACAGCAGAGCATTGGACACTCTCCATCATAAGAGAGGGGTACAAACTTCATTTTCCAGCTTGCCCCCTCTCACCAAGAGTGACCCAATCTAGAAATGCCCTCACACTGCAGTGTAGATAGATTATGTATATAGTTAACCCAGTTATCCAAATTTGTACTCCTGTTCAATGTAAAACCTGACAGTTTGTCGTAATGGTCGTTTTGTTATGATGTAAACCGCGCTGATTCTAAATAGCGCGGTATATAAGAAACTGTAATAAATAAATAAATAAATAAATTCTCCAACCTCCCTCCTCAGCCTATTAGAGCAGGAGGTTGCCACTCTTCTAGCCCAAGGAGCAATAGAGGAAGTGCCTTCTCAACAACAAGGCACAGGGTTCTACTCCCCCTATTTTCTTGTCCCAAAGAAAACAGGGGGCTTCAGACCCATTTTAGATCTCAGAGAGTTGAACAGATTCCTAGTCAAGGAAAAATTCAAGATGGTTTCTCTAGGAACTCTGCTGCCATACCTTCAGAGTCAAGATTGGCTTTGTTCTCTAGATCTCAAGGATACGTACACTCATGTTCTCATCCATCCAACTCACAGAAGGTTCCTTTGGTTCCTTTTCCAGGAGAAGCACTATCAATACAGAGTGCTCCCCTTTGGCCTGGCCTCTGCACCAAGGGTATTCACGAAATGCATGGCAGTGGTTGCTGCTTTTCTGCGCACCCTGGGAATATTTGTCTTCCCCGATCTGGACGACTGGCTCATTCGAGCTCCCACTCAATCAGAGGCCAAGACTGCTCTAACCTGCACAATGCGTATCCTTCAATACTTAGGGCTGGTAATAAACATCCCAAAATCCAATTTGATCCCTACTTAGTCCCTGGAGTTTATAGGGGCATTGCTGGATACCACAAAGGCAAGGGCCTTTCTTCCCCAGGCCCGCTGCCTTCGCTTGATGCAGTTAGTTTCTCAAGCAGAGTTGAAACCCCTACTAACTGCTCGAGAAATGTTACAGTTGCTAGGCCATATGGCTTCCACCGTTCATGTGGTACCATATGCTCGCCTTCACATGAGAGCAACTCAGTGGACTTTATCCACCCAATGGACCCAGGCATTAGGCTGCCTGTCAGACAAAATAGCAAACACAAGTCGCCTCATTTTGTCCCTCCAATGGTGGAAGTCCCCTCAAAACCTCTTGCTGGGGTGTCCTTTTCAACAGCCTCTACCCCAGGCAACTCTTACAACAGATGCTTCTCCAATGGGCTGGGGAGCTCATCTTCAGGACCTCTCCACCCAGGGCATCTGGTCCCCACAGGAGACTTGTCTCCACATCAATCTTTTGGAACTCGGAGCAATCTTCCTTGCTCTACGAGTTTTCCACACCCTGCTCAGCCACAAGACAGTCCTTGTCCACACGGACAGTCAGGTAGCCATGTTCTACCTAAACAAGCAGGGGGGAATTGGCTCTCTGTCGCTTTGCAACGAAGCTCTGCGACTATGGGCCCTCGCCAGAGAGCATCACATTCATCGTCTGGACCAGGTGTCAAAAATTTTTCAAATTTGGGGAACCCCGGACATAGACCTCTTTGCAAGTCCGTGGAATGCCAAACTTCCCCGGTTCTGTTCCAGAATTCCGGCTCAGGGGGCTCAGGCAAGGGATGCTTTCCTCCTTCACTGGGGTCAAGACTTCCTGTATGCCTTTCCACCCATTCACCTGATTCCCAAAACCCTGTTCAAGCTTCAGAGACACAGAGGCCACATGATTCTCATAGCTCCACATTGGCCACGGCAAGTGTGGTACCCTCTGCTTCTACATCTCTCTCAAGCTCCCTCCCTAGAGTTAGGGTCTGCTCCAGATCTCCTCTCTCAGGAGGACGGAAAATTGTGGCATCCCAATCCCCAGTCTCTGCATCTCAGGGCTTGGTTGCTGAAGGCCTAGATCTCCAGGATCTTCCTCTTTCTCAACAAGTGAAAGATGTTCTTCATGCTTCCAGAAAACCTTCCACTAGACGTTCTTACGCCTTCAAGTGGAAAAGGATTACCATCTGGTGTTCTGGAAGGGGTCTTAACCCCCGGTCAATACTTTTAGAATCATTACTGGAGTATCTCCTGTATCTGTCTAATGCAGGCCTTAAGACAAATTCAGTAAGAGTCCATCTGAGTGCTATTGCAGCTTCACTCAAGCCTCTAAATGGACAACCTGTTTCCTCTCATCCCCTTGTAGCAAGGTTCATGAGAGGCCTCATTTTAACAAAGCCTCCCATTAGACCACCACCGGTGGCATGGGACTTAAATTTGGTTCTCGGTCAGCTTATGAAGCCGCCTTTTGAACCTTTAGCTACTACCTCCTTGAAATACCTTTCTTGGAAGGTTATCTTTCTCATTGCAATCACATCAGCACGCCACATCAGTGAATTGCAAGCACTAGTAGCTAATCCACCTTATATAAGGTTCCATCATGACAAGGTGGTCCTTAGGACTAATCCACATTTTATGCCTAAGGTGGTCTCGCCTTTTCACCTCAACCAAGAGGTCTTACCTACCTGTCTTTTTTCCAGGGCCTCATGCATCAAGTGCAGAGAGGAATCTTCATACCCTGGACTGTAAAAGAGCTCTGGCTTTTTATTTAGAGGACACAACAACATAGAAAGTCTTCCCAACTCTTTGTTGCTTTTGATCCTTCTCATTTGGGACAACCAGTCTCCAAGAGAACTCTTTCCAACTGGATTGCCCAATGTATTTCTTTCGCCTATCAGAGCAAAAACATTTCTCTGGAGGGCCATGTCACAGCTCACAATGTGAGCGCCATGGCAGCCTCAATGGCTCATCTGAACTCTGTGTCTGTCAATGGCATCTGTCGAGCAGCCACTTGGGCCTCAGTTCATACCTTCACAGCCCATTACTGCTTAGACAAGGACTCCCGCCGGGATGCCTTGTTTGGTCAGGCTGTTCTCAAACACCTGTTCCATGCTTAATCAACTCCTACCCACCATCCCTCATGGGATGCCAGAGATCCAGGTAAGGAAGTGCAACCCTATTCCAGGGACACACAACTTCTGGGCGCTCTCCCTGGCATCAAAAGCTAGGGAGTCCCCCATATGTGAAGACTCATTCCTGCTTGTTCCTGGAGATAGCACAGTTACTTACCTGTAACAGGTGATCTCTGGGAACAGCAGGAATAAATCTTCACAACCCACCCACCTCCCCTAGGAGTTGTCTCTCTATCTCTCTTTCTTTCCCTCTCTCTCCCTCTTTGTCTCAGCTATAAAACTCAACTGAGGAGAGACAGTTGTAAAGGCGGGAAGGCAGCATGCAGGCGCTGTGGGATGCTCCCAAAAGCTTTCTGATTGGACGCTGGGGAGCGTTCCCGCGCAGGCTCTGTCGGTACCCCATTCGAGACGCGTTTTTGGTTTCTCCCGGACGTTCCCCCGGGAAATGGCTAGCCATCCAATCCACCGTTCAAAGACTCCAGCGTTTAGATGCCATTCGTCCAGTTCCACCGTTGGAAAGAGGACTAGGCCGTTACTCTATCTATTTCGTGGTGCCAAAAAAGGACGGCTCCTTTCGTCCTATCTTGGACCTCAAAGGCATCAATCGCAGTCTGCGGGTACCACACTTTCGAATGGAGACTCTGCGATCCGTTATTCAAGCGGTACGCAAGGGGAAATTTCTAGCTTCCCTCGATCTCGCGGAAGCATACTTTCACATTCCCATTCAAGAGGGGCATCAGCGATTCCTTCGATTCGCGGTACTCTATCAACATTTCCAATTTCGTGCGATGCCCTTCGGTCTAGCTTCAGCACCTCAAACCTTCTCCAAGGTAATGGTGGTAGTAGCTGCGGCCTTACACAGCCGCGGCATCAGAGTTCATCCTTATCTGGACGACTGGCTCATTCGTGCAGACTCTCTCCCCGAGGCTTGCAGCACATTCTTGGTGGTTGTTGCCTTTCTCGAGAGCCTCGGCTGGGTAATCTACCGCGACAAGAGTTGTCTTCAGCCATCCCAGGAGATCGAATTTTTGGGGGCTCGATTCGAAACAGCCTTAGGTCGGGTCTTTTTGTCAATGCCTCGATTCCTCAAGTTAACTTCTCAAGTTTGCAGTCTCCTAGCACAGGTCTCGCCTCGAGCATGGGATTACCTTCAAGTCCTGGGATCCATGGCGGCGACCATAGATCTCGTGCCTTGGGCCAGAGCGCACATGCGCTGTCTACAGAAAGCTCTCTTGACACGATGGTCGCCAGTTTCGGAAGACTACCAAATTCGCCTTCCACTTCACTCCAGGGTCAGACTAAGCCTATGGTGGTGGCTCTCCTCCAGCAACCTCCTGAAGGGGGTTCCCTTAGACTCCGTGTTGGGTCATTCTAACAACGGATGCCTGTCTGTCCGGTTGGGGCGTGCACTGTCAATCTCACACTGCGCAGGGCGCTTGGACAACACGCGAATCCCGCTGGACGATCAATCGACTAGAGGCACGAGCAGTACGTCTGGCTCTACTGAGATTTCACACTCTTATGCACGGGAAAGCGGTTCGGATACTATCCGACAATGCGACCACAGTTTCCTACATCAACCGTCAAGGAGGGACCAAGTGCACTGGAGTGTCGAATGAGATGGCTCTTCTTCTTCCTTGGGCAGAGAGAAATCTCCAAGCCCTCTCCGCCCAACACATTGCAGGAACCAGCAATGTGAAGGCGGACTTTCTGAGTCGCAATACCCTCGACCCCGGCGAGTGGGAACTGGCCCCGCTACCCTTCCAGAGGATAGTCCAAAAATGGGGGTCACCGGCGATAGATCTCATGGCGTCGGCAGCGAATGCCAAAGTTCCAAGTTTCTTCAGCCGTTGGAAAGAATGTGGGACTCTCGGCATTGATGAGTTGACTCAGACTTGGCCGGAAAACCAGCTTCTTTATGTTTTTCCACCCTGGGCCATGATCGGCAGGATCCTGCAGCAAATTCGGTTGCACAGGGGGCCGGTAGTTCTCGTCGCCCTGGATTGGCCAAGAAGACCCCATGGTATGCCGATCTCATAAGGCTGTCACGGGGGTCACCATTACGGCTGGCAGCTCCCTCCGAACTCCTCAGACAGGGACTGATCTTCATGGAAAATCCAGCTCCCTACTCGCTTATGGCTTGGCTCTTGAACGCCGCTGTTTGACCCGTAAGGGGTATTCGCTGAAGGTGGTAGCTACCCTCCTTAGCGCGCGACGGTCTTCAACATCCGCTGCTTATGCGAGAGTGTGGCGTGTCTTCGAGGCTTGGTGTTCTCGTCATCACTTGTCCCCGTGGCGTACCTCATTCCTGATATTCTTGCCTTTTTACAGGACGGTCTTGATAAAGGTTTGGCACTCGGTTCGCTTTGAGTGCACATTTCTGCCTTGACATGTTATCGGGGTCCGGTGCACGGTAGATCCCTTGCGTCCCACGCTGATGTGTCTCGGTTTCTGAAAGGGGTCAAGCTGCTTCGTCCTCCGGCCCGTCCGGTAGTTCCTCCTTTGGATCTAGCACTAGTTCTCAGGGCGCTCGGAAATCCGCCCTTTGAGCCTTTGAAGGAAGTGTCTCTTCTAGATTTGACGCTCAAAACGGTGTTTTTGGTAGCAATCACGTCAGCTCGAAGAATCTCGGAGCTTCAAGCTCTCTCGTGCAGGGATCCGTATCTTTCTTTCTCTCCTGAGGGGGTAACTTCGCACGGTTCCTTCCTTCCTGCCCAAAGTGGTTACTCCTTTTCATGTCAATCAGACCCTGCTATTGCCTGCCTTCTCTAAAGAACAGTGTGCGGGTAGGCGCAAAAGTCTTCGCTTCCTCGACCTCAAGCGAGTTCTCCTTCGCTATTTGAAAGTTACCAATTTCTTTCGCAAGACTGACCATCTTTTTGTTCTCCTTTCGGGGCCGCGCAAGGGTTTGGCTGCTTCCAAACCTTCTATTTCTAGGTGGCTGCGTCGTGCCATTGAATCGGCTTACATTCTCCAAGGCCAGCCGGTTCCAGAAGGGCTTCGAGCTCATTCCACTTGAGCCCAATCCACGTCATGGGCCGAGACGTCCGACGTCCTTCCTCTCGATATTTGTCGAGCGGCCACCTTGTCCTCTTTTGTTCAGCACTATCGGTTGGATATACAGGCCCGAGAGGACAATTGTTTCGGAGTTGGGGTGCTGTCGACGACTCTAACTGCCCACCCTGAGGGTAATTAGCTTGGGTACTTCCTGCTTGTCTGGACTGGTCTAGCAGTATGATCTGGAAGGAGAAATTTCACTTACCGTTAATTTCCTTTCCTGGGATACTGCGAGACCAGTCCAGAACCCACCCAGCTTGTCAGAGGCACTGGTACTTGTGCAGAGCAGCCGAAAGTCATACACTCTGCGAGCACTTCCGGAGTTTGTTTCCTGGGAATGTGTCAAAGCAGTCATTTCAGACCTCTTCCCTTGGGAATGATATTTGATCCTCCTCTTCTGTTTTTCGTTCGGGTTGAGGGGTTGAGTTGGTTCCGTTTTTAAATGTTCATAGTTGCGTTTTTTTCCATGAGATGTTGCCTTTTTGGCTTGTTACATAGTTACTGAATAGGACCTCTAGGGGTATGCCTATGTCACCCAGAGCCTGACCAATCACAGCTCTGGAGTTTTTTCTCTGTCTCCCTATCTGCTGGCAGGGGTGCATAACCCGCTTGTCTGGACTGGTCTAGCAGTATTCCAGGAAAGGAAATTAATGGTAAGTGAAATTTCTCCTTTACATATACCACAGTAACAGGGTGATTTATTGATGGCAAACACCCCAGGAGTACCATGACATTCATGTATCTAGAACAAGGGGAAGGTACATAAGTCTGAGGTGCTCTTACACTAGAAATGTAAATGTCTCTGTTGGAAAAGACTCTTGATTTGGCTTAGCTTAGCTTTCTCAAATAAAATTGTGTTTGTTTCTTTAAGTACCTTTTCTTATTTCACATTTGTCATCTCTTCCACCCCTGTCTCCCCAACCTCTGCCATTTTAGATTCAGCTCCTCAAATGGTTCTGGTTGCCTGTGGGCCCTACACCACCTCTGACAGTATTGCCTACGAGCCCCTGAGTGACTTGATCAACATCATTAACAGAGATAGACCAGACGTCTGTATCCTGGTAAGAGGTGGAATGTCTGCTGAGAGATAAAGCCCCAATGACTGTACTGTATGGTGCTGGAGTGTTGGACAGCTCCATGATCACATACTGTTGCAAAAGCTGGAAAAGACCTTGAGCATCTACATTGTTTCATCTGTTTGCTATTCCCTTCTCCTTTCTCTTCTGACCTTAGGTTTTTTTCTTTTTCCATTGTAGCTTGGACCATTCCTAGATGCAAAGCATGAACAAGTCGAGGTGCGGCCAAGCAAGTATCAACAATTTAAGGAAAAAATGCATGAGAACATGGGCTTTTGAAACAAGGGGATTTGATGCCTAGTTACAAGGATGCTCCTTATTGTTATGAAACTTTACGTAGAGTTACAAGGATGCTCCTTATTGTTATGAAACTTTACGTAGAGTTAAGTCTTAATTTTTGGAATATTGAACTATCCATGCAAGGCTGTTGGTTTTAGTGTATTTCAAAAGCAGTGGTGCCATTGGGAATGCTATTGATTCCTTCATGAGTTTAATAGGCTTTCTTTGAAAATTCAGGACAGAGTAAGGAAATCGTGCCTTCCAGATCATCTGCAAGACCAGTCCAGACAAATGGATGTGGAGACAGAGAACAAACTAGAAACTTCCAGTGATGACATCACTGCTGCTTGAACTGGTGCAGCTAGGGGCATACTTCAGTATTTCTCTGTCTTCAGCAGATGATGGATACTGGACTGGTACAGCTCAGTCTTGTAAGTGTGTTAGCCACTGGGCAACCATCCTAAGGAGCACCATGTCCCAGTAGAGCTCAACAGTGGATGTCTCCAGAGTGTATCTGACTGTACCCTGCTAGAGTTCCTCACATGGAGGGGAGGAAAAAGGGTCACACTCCCCATCAGTGGTGCACACCAGTTGAGAACACAGGATTACTAGATCAAGACCCTGTCTTCATACAGGCTACAATTGTTTCTACTCCACCCTCCCCCCAGGCCCCACAGAGCAGCCTCCAAGAGAAGCAAGAAGAAGGTATGTGACCTGAGAACTGAGTCCATGGGAGCAGCCTAGAGCCCAGCCCTGTCTTCAGTCCTAGGCTTCACAGGGGTAAGTGCAACTTTTTGAATTAGTTATGCCTGCATCTTGCAGCCACAGCCATGGGGGGTGGCCAAACCTTTTCCGTTTGCGTGGTCTGTTGTCAGGTTCAGCAGATGTATGTAGGCTTTTTATTAATCTTTATTAAAGATTTTTAAATTATGCAACAATATAGAGGTACCGAAGTACAAAGAATACAAACCACCCTCCTCCCCCACTCCTCTCCCCGACTCTCTTCCCATCAGCTCATTGACAGCTCGTTTTCAAGTACTGTACATGATATAAAAGACCCCCAAATTTTCTCAAACATTAATAAACAATCTAAGCGCAGGGCTGTAAGCTGCTCCATAAGCAAAACTCTCTGCATCCTTATCCACTAGGACATCAAAGTGGACCCTGATTGAACGGATGCATGTGTTTTTAATCTCTAAACTCCTTTTTCCTGTGCATGTGCCTTCCTGGCGACCACACACGTGTAAGGATGTACATGCAAAATTACATCTGCAGGACTAGACATATAGGTCCAGGCAATGCTGCCACCTTAAACATATAAGAAGAGATTTGCTCGTGGCTGGCTGAAATATGCATGTCAGCCCCTAAGAAGCTCTGTCTTGTTGCAAAGGACCTGGGAGAGTCATTGGGGGTGGATTCCCCGAATAAAGGAACTCTTCAAAGTCTGGATTTGGAGTGAGGGAAAACTGTCATGGGGGCCTGAGACATGACCTCACGCAGTCCTGAGCACCACCCCCCCCCCCCCAACCACCACTTCTGCTGCCTCAGACAGAACTGTTGGGTAATAAGCAGTTGTTAGCAGGTGAGGGCGCAGCCAGGGGCTGACACCTCCAGGTTCAAGATCCTTGTTGCAAGAATTCTTTTTTTTTTTTAAGCAAGCATTGACCTTGGGGCAGAGCAATGGGAGTCCGATCCAAGAGGCTGCCTGGTTGTGCTCCTTGCCAAAGAGCAGCTGGGTCCTAGATTCAACTATGCCAAAGAATTGTCCTCGTCGGTGGGAGGTGTCAGGTGACTCGCGTCTCTCCTCCTCACAGAGACCCAATTCCAGTGCTAGTTTGGAGGAGGAGACTAGGCTGGAGGATGGTGGGTTCTTGCCACTGGAAGAAGAACAAGAAGAATCCCTCAGTATCTGCCTATTCAGGAGGGATGAATTGACACCCTTGGTTTCTTATGTGGCCACCTCTCTGCAGTTATCTGATGTTCCTGCTGGAGGTGAAGAACTGCAAGGACACCCCATCTTGCAAGGGTCAGTAAGCCTACAAAGGCCTTTACATTTCTACAGGTCATTAAGAGCATAGTGTTTGTGGAGTGGGACTTGCTGAACGCCCCATTGAAAGGTGTCCAAGTTGTAGTGCTCTAAAAATAAGTAGTATGAGCAAGCTGTACGCCCTTCCTCTGCAGGATTTGGATAAGGTGGATGCGAATGTTGCCGCCATCGCCAGGCATACTAACATTCTGGTAGAGGGTGGAGCCGCCCTTAGAAATCAGTTGGATTGCAAGGTGGAGGCACTACTTGTCGAGATTCTCAGCCTCTGTCGTTATTCTCCAAGCAGCAATTTGTGGAGACTTGACAGCACAGGCCCTTTTCCAGTGGGTACAGTTACTCTCGGAGGGTGATGTTTTGGCTTGGATGGAGTCAGTAGCGGTCTTTTTGGTTGATGCTATGTATAATCTTGTCTAGTTAGCGGGAGGTGGCTCTGGCTTTGACATTGGGTGGTGGACATGGCTTCTAAGTCCCGGTTATCCAAGCTCATCTTTAAGGGAAAGCTGTTCAGCAAAGACCTTGAGAAGCTCGTGAAGCACTTGACGGAGTCTAAGCCTCAGTGCCTCCTGGAAAATAGGCCCAAAGGGTCCTGAAGGCATGCACCACCTTCTTCCTCCTCGTGTTTTCCTTACCCACAGTTCTGGGGCTCTTGGATGGAACCAACCAGGGAAGTCAGCCTTGACTTTCCCATCTCTTGAGCCAGGCCTCAGCTCATTTGTGGGGCCCACAGACCCAGTGATGACTCTTCCTTTGAGGATCAATACTTCCCATACAGAACAGTGACGGGAAGGAGGTCCATTCCAAGGTGCCTCTAGTGGGTGGGCCACCTTTTTCTTTTTCACCAGGAATGGGCCCTGGTTACTGCCAATCTCTGGGTGCTCGAATTTATTCAGCATGGTGGTTATACGAGGTGTGACAAAAAAGAAACGAGACTGTTCCATAAATGTTTTATTACAAAATCTACATAGAAATTACGCATCGTCCCCTTCAAAGTAATCCCTCACAGAGTTAATACACTTCTGCATGCGCTTCTGCCACGTACGGAAGTCGTCCTCCTTGAGGTCCCTCGGCTCCCTTATCACAGTGGCCTTGATCTCTTCTATAGAGGCAAAATGAGTTCCTTGGAGCACAGTCTTCAGCTTGGGGAAGAGCCAGAAGTCGCACGGTGTGAGATCTGGGGAATAAGGAGGGTGGTCGAGATCTGTGAACTGTTTGTTGGCCAAGAACTGCCTCACACTGAGCGCGGTGTGTGCGGGCGCGTTGTTGTGGTGGAGCAGCCACGACTTGCCTCTCCACAGAGCCTGCCTGCTGCGCCGAACCCGGTCATGGAGGCGATTGAGGACCTGCTGGTAGAAGTGTTGGTTGACTGTCTGACCCTCAGGCACAAACTCATGATGGACCACTCCCTTCTGGTCAAAGAATGTGATTAGCATGACCTTGATCCTTGATTTGGACATGCATGCCTTCTTGGGTCTCGGTGACAATCGAGTCTTCCACTGCAGGCTCTGTCTCTTGCTTTCAGGGTCTTACTGGAAGACCCAAGTCTGGGATGACTGGACCAACATACTCTGGATCTTCTCCAGTCTTCTCTAGCAAGTCTCGACAAACATTGACCCGGTGCTCTTTCTGGTCGTCGGATAAAAGCTGGGGCACCATCTTGGCGCACACCTTCCGCAACCCCAGCTCCTGCACCAAGATGATCCGCGCTGACTCCCTGTTCAGGCTGAGCTCCTCAGCTATCATCCGCACTGTCAATCTGTGATCACTCCGCACCAGCTGGTTCACTCTGTCAGTGTTCTCAGCCATCTTTGTCATGGAAGGCCGTCCTGACTTCGGGTCATCCTCCACCTCCTCGTGGCCAGTTTTGAAGCGTTTGTGCCACTCAAAGACTCGCGGCCTTGACATTGCATCTTCTCCATAAACCTTTTGGACACTCAGTTGGGCCCTTCTCCAACTTAATCAGAAATTTCAAGTTGATTCTTTGCTCTGTATTTCTACCACCTCCAGTTGCGTGACAAAGCAATGGAGCAGTGTGCTACAAAAACCCTGAAAAAGAAAAAGAGTGAGAGAGATGAAAAATATTATAGCAGAATAGTGGCGAGATGTTGCACAACACAGTGACATAAGCGGTTAGCCAACTGGCATTGAGTCATGGGTGTGGCTGCCACATTCTCATTTCTTTTTTGTCACACCTCGTATCTTGGAGTGCAGGGAGTTTGTTAGATGCCCTTGTGGTCTCTCCTTGTGGTTCTGAGACCAAGAAGGCCACAGTTGAATGCACTGTGAAGAGACAGGTGCAACTCCAATCCATCGTGCTTGTCCCCAAGCCCCGCCCTGTCCAAAGAGGCAGTAGCAGGAACTCAATCTACTTTGTTGTGTTGAAGGAGGACAGCACCTTCATAGTAATCCTTGATCTGAAAGGCGTCAATGCCTCCCTTAAAAGCTCTTGATTCCAGATGGAAATGCCAAGGTCAGTCATTCAAGTGGTTTGCAGTGGCTCACATCCCTATATCTGGGAGAAGGGTACTTTCACATTCCCATGCAGGAGTGCCAGCGGTGGTTTCTGTGCCTTGTCATTCTGGGTGCTCCCTTCCATTTCTGTGCCCTGCCTTTCAGCCTTGCCACAGCCCTGAGGACCTTCTCCAAGATCTTCAGCAACCGCACAGGCAGAATCTTTTTGACCACCACGAGAATGGCCAAGTTTCTAGCAAAGCTGATGGCCTTCTGGCAACAGCAAGCCTCAAGATTTTGGACTGTTTTCAACTCCTGGGTTTGATGGTGGCCACCTTAGAAGTTAGTTCCTTGAGCAAGGGTTCATATGATACCATTCCAAAGGGCATTGGTTGCCTTGCTCACAAGACCTCAAGATAAGGATCCCCCTTCTGCCTGCTTTGATGGTCTCAGCCCACCAATTGGAACAAGAGCATGCTACTGAATGATCATCAGTGAGCCATCTTAGCATCGAATGCCTGATTGTTTGGCTGATGGGCTCATTACGGGGGGGGGAGGGCAGTCACATTTCGGCATGGCCCATAAATTGTCTTGAAGCACATTCCATTCACTTGGCCCTCTGGCACTTCTGCCACCTGCTCAGAGGCCAAATGGTCCAGGTCTTCTCAGAAAATGCCACGGCAGTGGCATATGCTAACACCCTGAGGGGCACCAAATGCATGGGAGTGACCTTAGAAATGGCCCACTTGTTTCTATGGGCAGAACAGAATCTTATCATGCTCTCAGCACTGCAGAGTGTAGAGGCAAATTATCTCGGTCGCCACACCCTTAATCCCGGGGAGTAGGAGTTAGCTCTGTCAATATTCCAGCGTATCCTGGACCAGTGGAGCTGTCCCTGGATGGATTTGATGGCATCCAGGGCAATGCCAAGGTGGAAGAATTCTTCATTTGCTGCAAGGAATTGGGCTTTGAGGGCATGGATGCCCTGGTTCAGCCTTAGCCTTGGAATATTCTCGTGTATCTGTTTCCACCATGGCTTCTTATAGGGCAAGTGATTTGCTAGATAGAACATCACCTGGCCCTAGTGATTCTAATGGCACTGAATTGGCCTTGGAGGCCCTGGTTTGCAGATCTGATGCGGCTCCTGGAAGGGCCACACCTGTACCTCACACAAGTCTGGGGCCTGTCCTTTGGGATGACCCGGTTCCCTTCTAAGTTATAGCTTGGCCCTTGAAAGGCAGTGTTAAGCCTGCCAAAGCTATTCATTGGTTATGGTTTCCACTCTTGAAGGCAAAGCATGGTTCTCCAGGACCAAGCAGGAAGTCAGCACTCACATATGTGTGACGTCGGCGCCGACGGAGCCCTCGCGGA
Organism: Ichthyophis bannanicus; assembly: GCA_033557465.1. NCBI lineage: Eukaryota > Metazoa > Chordata > Amphibia > Gymnophiona > Ichthyophiidae > Ichthyophis > Ichthyophis bannanicus. The sequence continues at coordinate 166,757,316 of CM066039.1, read as the reverse complement.
GCAATTTTCCCCAGCTTTCAAAGAAAGCCTTTGGGAATTGCAGCACGCATGCGCGGTCCCCTTCCCGCCCAAGGGTGCCATCTTAGCCAGTCGTCTTTTTTCCGCGGAGCCCTACAGACGTACCCGTCGTGTCCCCGCGAAAAAGTTGATATTTACTCATAATTTACTCTTTTTTCCTTCGGTTCGACGCCGGTCTCTTTCCCGCCCGGACTCGCGACGCCGGTCACGAGTCCTCTTCTTCTTTTTCGGTTTTTCTGACTTAGTCAGTTTCGTTTTCGGTTTTTCCCTGGCAGCCCGGTCCTTTGACCTCGCCGGGGCCCTTTTTCCCCCGATGGCTGCCAGTGGTTTCAAGCGGTGTGGTCAGTGTGACCGAAATATGTCACTAACTGACACACACGACAATTGCCTCCGCTGCCTGGGCCCGGATCATGAAGAAATGATCTGTGGGCCCTGCGGCAAAATGTCCTCCAAAGCGTTGAGAAGTCGGCGGCATCAGCGGGATAGGATCTTCGCTGACCCCAGCCGTACCCGGACCTCGTCGGAGGCCTCCGCGTCCAGAGGTTCCAGCTCGGACCGTCGCCGGAGTTCCTCCGATAGGGGTTCTCCCTCCGGGGACCATCGTCGGAAGGTGAAACCCGCGAGGGCGGCGTCGGTGGACGCTCCTGGCTCCGCGAGGGCCAGGTCGCATAGCCCCGATAGCCGTCCCGGGTCCTTGGAGAAGGAGCACCTCTCGAAGCGACCTCGCCTGGAGTCGGAGCTGCCTGCTCGGGTAAGTCCTGTGGTCCTCCTGGACTCGCCTCCGAGACCGCCGACGTCGGGCCCGACGCCGTCGGGGCCCGAGTCGGGGACTGCTGGGTCACCTGAGCTCGGACTCAGGTTGACGGCCTTGGAGAGCAGACTGTCTGCCTTCATGGACCAGCAGCGGGCACTGCTCGCCGGCCTCGCTGGCGCCGCTGCCCCGACCGCCGGGACGTCGACGTCTAAGTCGACCCCGGAGACCGAGCCGATCCTCGAGTCCATGCGAACTCGAGTCGATCCTCGGTCGAGGTCACCCTCGGCCTCCCGTTCGGGACCGAGGTCGCCGACGCCGACTCCCTCGGCGTCGGGGCGGCAGGCGCCGCGCCCTGCCCGGGCCGATCCCACCGAGTCCTCGTCGGAGTCGGTCTGGGAGTCTGAAGAGGAAGAGTCGCCTGATTCTTTTCGGACTCGGTGTGTCCCCTCGGACTCACCTGAGTCCGAACCTCGGAAGCAGTCCCCCCCGGAGGATGCCCGGTTCTCGGACTTCGTCAGGGATATGGCCAAGGCTTTGGCCTTCCCTGCGGATCCCGAGGAGGAGCCTCGAGCCGAAGAGCTCGACGCCCTCCAGTATGACTCTCCCGCCAGGGAACACTTTACTGTACCGGTTCCTCCCATGCTGGAACGACTACTCTTCCGCATGTGGGAGAGTCCGGCCTCCTCGCCGGTCCTGAGTAAGCGGGTCGATTCTATCTATTGAGTCCGCAAGAGCCCTGGCTTCCAAAAAGCACAGCTACCACACCATTCCATGGTAGTGGAATCGGCCATGCATCGTCTTAAGAGCCAGAAGATGCACTCCTCGGTGCCTCCTGGCAGGGAGGCCCGTAACCTGGATGGCCTTGGTAAGAAGTGTTTCCAGGGCTCTATGCTTGCGTGTCGTGTCCAGACCTACCAGCTATACATGGGCATGTATCTCCGAGACCTGGCTAAAGAGCTAGCCGGATTCTCCGCTGGTTTGTCCGAGGAACCCTTGCGGAGGTTCCTGGCCTTGTCCTCTGGCATTCGGGAATGCTCAAAATTCATATCCCGAGCAGCCTATGATGGCTTTGAAGCATCGGCTCGAGTGGCCGCAGCCGGCATCGGTGCCCGCCGACAGGCTTGGCTTCAGTCGTCTGACCTTGAGCCCTGGGTGCAGGACAAGTTGGTCGATGTCCCCTGCCGAGGCGAGAACCTCTTTGGCAAGCCCATGGCTGAAAAGGCTGCACAGATCGAGACGGAGACTCTCACCAGGACTAGGCTTTCTAGGAAGACCTCCGCCCCTTCCCAGAAAAAGAAGGGCTCGGGAAAGAAGTCCTTTTACCCGAGAAAGGCGGCTGCCTATAAACAATACCCCCAATATCAGGCCCCTGCAGCTCCCCAACAGGGCCAGCAGGCCAAGGGACGGGGTAACGGGTCCCGTAGGCAGCAAGCCCCCAAGCCTGCACCACCAGCCCCTGCTCAGCAGGGTGGGGGTTTTTGACTCCTTAAGCATAGCCTCTCCCCCTCCGCTGGCTCCTCCCAGCACCGGAGGCCGGCTGGTTCACTTCGCCCACAGGTGGTCCAGCATCACCTCAGATGCCTGGGTGCTTCAAGTCGTAAGAGAAGGCTACCTTCTCCACTTCCAACAGGTCCCTCCCTCCTATTTTCCGGGAGAACCTCCACGACTCCCTCTGCACAGGGAATTACTCCTTCAGGAGTTAGCAGGTCTTCTACAGGAACAGGCGGTGGAACCGGTGCCCCACCACCTGAGAGGTCAAGGCTTTTATTCCAGGTATTTTCTAGTACCAAAAAGGACAGGAGGCCTCAGACCCATCCTGGACCTGTGCAACCTCAACAGATTCCTCGTGCGGGAAAAGTTCAAAATGCTTACCCTTGGAATCCTTCTGCCCTACCTCCAGCAGGGAGATTGGCTATGCTCCTTGGATCTAAAGGATGCCTACACGCACATCCTCATCCACCCAAGCCACCGCCAATACCTAAGGTTTGTGGTGGCAGGAAATCATTACCATTACAGAGTACTGCCCTTTGGCCTGTCCTCCGCACCGCGGGTCTTCACAAAATGCCTCGCGGTGGTGGCGGCCCATCTCCGGCTTCACGGCCTCTATGTCTTTCCGTACCTCGACGACTGGCTCATCAGAGCAGCGTCCGCTCCGGAGGTCACCAACGCCACACGCCGCACGGTGACTCTTCTGCAGTACTTGGGCTTTGTTATAAACTTCGCAAAGTCCACTTTGCTCCCCTCACAAGATCTCGAGTTCATCGGCGCAAGGCTGCACACTCCTCAGGCACGAGCGTTCCTACCGCTCGACAGGGCTCAACGGCTCATGGACCTAGCCAACCGTTTTCGCAGCCAGCCCCTGGTCTCCGCCAGGCGCTTCCTGAGACTACTCGGCCATATGGCTTCCACCGTCCATGTGACCCCCAATGCCCGCCTGAATATGCGGCCTGCTCAATGGTGTCTCCGCAAGCAGTGGCAACAAGCCACAGGCGGCCTAGCAGACCTAGTGCGCGTCTCCGAGCCGCTGATCTCGTCTCTCCGGTGGTGGCTTCATCGGCCGAACCTGGTACTCGGCATGCCTTTTCAGTCACCTCAGCCGGCCCAGGTGCTGACGACAGATGCATCCCTCCTGGGCTGGGGAGCACATTGCCAAGGGACACGTACTCAGGGCCTCTGGACCACGTGGGAGTCTGCTCAGCAGATCAACTTCCTGGAGCTCAGAGCGATCCGCTTGGCTCTCAAGGCCTTCTCCCACCTGACCTCTCGCCAGTCCGTCCTTGTCCAGACGGACAATCAAGTTGCCATGTTCTACGTGAACAAGCAGGGGGGCACGGGCTCCTTCCTTCTCTGTCGGGAAGCACAGAAGCTCTGCTCTTGGGCCATCAGTCACGGCGTTCATCTCAGGGCAGTTTATCTCCCAGGCCAAGAAAATTGCCTGGCGGACAAACTCAGCAGGATCCTCCAGCCGCACGAGTGGCGCCTGGATCCCTTGGTAGTTCAGAAGCTCTTTCTAAAGTGGGGCCTCCCCACGATGGATCTCTTTGCCAGCCCTCTCAACCGGCAACTTCCTCGCTTCTGCTCTCGTCAGCCACATCCCCTTCGAGTTGCGGCAGACGCTTTTCTACTCTCATGGTCGGAGAGCCTTCTGTACGCTTTCCCTCCCATCCCGCTAGTCTCTCGAACTCTTTTCAAGGTTCTCCGAGACAAAGCCTTCATGATCCTGGTGGCCCCTCGCTGGCCCCGACAGCCGTGGTTTCCACTCCTGCTGCAATTAGCGGTGGAGGATCCATTCCCTCTGGGGTTACAACCGGATCTCCTCACTCAGGATCAGGGGTCTCTGCTACACCCCAACCTCAGATCTCTCAATCTAATGGCCTGGCTGCTGAGAGGGTAGTCCTTGCTCCCCTTCTTCTGCCGGCAGAGGTGGAAGAGGTCGTCCTAGCTTCTCGGCGACCTTCTACCCGCAAATGCTACGCCCTTAAATGGCGTCGCTTTTCCATTTGGTGTACCCAACAGTCTCAGGATCCCTTCTCCTGCCCGGTGTCGGTGATTCTGCAGTACTTGCTATACCTCTCTAATCTGGGACTTAAGTCCAATTCCGTCAAAGTTCACCTCAGTGCTCTTTCAGCACATCATGTGCCGGTGGACGGCAGACCTCTTTCCAGCGACCCTCTCGTAGCTAGGTTTCTCCGAGGTCTCCTTCTACTTAAACCACCTCTGCGCCTGCCAGCACCTGACTGGGATCTGAATGTGGTGTTACAGCGGATCACCTGTCCGCCTTTTGAACCTATGGCTACCTATTCTCTCCGTTTTCTTTCTTGGAAAACATTGTTCTTGATAGCCCTCACTTCCGCTAGATGCGTAAGTGAATTGCAGGCCCTCGTGTCTGATCCCCCTTACACTCGGTTCTACAAAAATAGGGTAGTCCTACGGACTCACCCAAAATTTCTTCCAAAAGTGGTCTCCCCTTTTCACATCAATCAGGAGGTGGTACTTCCGACCTTCTTTCCCAGACCACACTCCAGCCGAGCTGAAACGGTCCTCCATACCCTGGACTGTAGAAGGGCATTGAACTTCTACCTTGACCGTACGCGGGAGCACCGTAAAGCTGCTCAGCTTTTTGTGTCTTTTGACCCCAATAAATTGGGGCTCCCGGTCTCCAAGCGTACTCTGTCCATCTGGGTTGCGGACTGTATCACTTGGGCTTATGGGGCAGCCGGACTCTCCTTGAAAGGTCGAGTCACGGCTCATTGCGTTCGGGCAAAGGCTACGTCAGTGGCTTACCTCCGCTCTGTTCCGCTGGCAGACATCTGCCGGGCCGCTACTTGGTCTTCGAGCCAGACTTTTGCGGTCCACTACTGCCTCGAGAGAGAGTCCCGCAGGGACAGTGCTTTCGGACAGGCAGTCCTCCGTAATCTCTTTGAGGTCTGAGCAACTCCTACCCTCCATCCCGGATGTGGGCTACCGGTGGGTAATAATTCAGCGAAGATTCCTTCCTTCTGTGCTGCTGAGCTAGAGGGAGCTCATTTTTGTGCTTAGGGTCTCCGGTAGCCTTAAGCTTGGGAGTCCCATATGTGAGGACTGACTTCCTGCTTGGTCCTGGAGAAAGCGTAGTTACTCACCTGTAACAGGTGTTCTCCAGGAGCAGCAGGAATCAGTCCTCACAACCCTCCCTCCTCCCCTTGGAGTTGCAATCATCTGCTTTAGTTTTTTTTGCAAATTTTTATGCTGTCTTTTTAGCTATGTCATCTGACTGGCTAAGATGGCACCCTTGGGCGGGAAGGGGACCGCGCATGCGCGCTGCAATTCCCAAAGGCTTTCTTTGAAAGCTGGGGAAAATTGCTCCGCGAGGGCTCCGTCGGCGCCGACGTCACCCATATGTGAGGACTGATTCCTGCTGCTCCTGGAGAACACCTGTTACAGGTGAGTAACTACGCTTTCCTCCTGCCTATCTTTTGTGTGGTGCCTATCTATCTGGTGTCATAAGTGTCACTTCTTTCCCCTTCCCCCCCAAAAGGGGGAATTACCATCCTTGCTCAACTCCTTGCAGGACAGTTTTGATAAGAATCTGTCTCTCAGTTCCTTGAGTGTTCAAATTATGGCCTTACATGTTTTTAAGGACTGATAGCTGGTTGCTGCATCATGTCACATGCAAACATGTCCTGCTTCCTTCGTGGGGGGGGGGAGGGGGGTACAGTACTTGTGTCCCTAAAGTCTGTTGGCTCGCCTTGTTCTTCAGACCCTAGTGTCTTCTTCCTTTAAGCCATGGAAACAGGCTACACTTAAGGATCCCTCCATCAAGGCCATCTTTTTGGTTGCCATCTGTTTGGCGCATTATATTTCAGAGTAGCAGGTTGTCTTTTGTAGATACCCTTGCCTTTCCTTCTCAGTAGAGACAATTTCAAAGCAGCCAGTCCCTTCCTTCTTACCTAAAGTAGTGTTTGCCTTTCATATCAATCAAGTGGTTTGTCTGTCTGTCTTTTTCAGCAGAGCAATGTAAAGAGGATGACAAGGATATACATTTCATTGACGTTTAGCAGAGTGCTTCTTAGATATCTGAAGGTCATTAATTATTTCCAAAAGTCAGACAGACTATTTGTGCTTTTTGCAGGACCATGCAAAGATGAAGTGGAGGAGTAGCCTAGTGGTTAGAGCACTGGCTTGGGAACCAAGAGACTAGGGTTCGATTCCCACTAGCACTCTTTGTGGCCTTGGGCAAGTCACTTAAACCTCCATTGCTCAGAAAAATCCAAGTTATCAAAGTCCCTGTTTAATGTACGTTTACCAAGTTTAAGTTACAATGTAAACCGCTTTGATTGAAATGATAAAGCGGTATAAAAAAAACTGTTAAATAAATAAGTGTCCTCTTAGGCTGTCTTGGCCCATTGGATAAAGGAGGCAGTGGCTTCAGCATATCTTTTGCATAATCAAACTGTTCTGGAGGGATTGTGAGCACACCACTCAGGCACAGGTCTCGTCCTAGGCAGAACATAGTTCTGTCACCCCAAGTTGACATTTGTAGAGATGCGACTTGGTCATCCTTCTCTACCTTTTGTCAGCCATTACCACTTGGACATCCACGCCAGAACGGATGCATTTTTTGATTCAGAGATTTTGAAAGCAGCCATGTCTTCCCACCCGGTGGAGTCATAGCTTTGGCACTTCCCACTTGTTTGGACTGATCTAGCAGGATGATCTGGAATGTGAAATTTTACTTACCAGATAAATCCCCTTCCTGGAGTCCTGCTAGAGCAGTCCAGGACCTGCCCCTAAGTGCTCTGCTATCTCTGCAGTTTCTCCTTGTAGGCTTGACTTTCATTACAGATGTTCTGTATGGTGGATGAATCTAACCACAATGCAAAAACACATTTCCTTAATCATAACCACATTAACATATATTAGTATCCATTAACCCATTAGGATGTATTCAAAATCGACAGTATACCAATGTTTACAAAAATTGTTATTAGTTAAGGTAAATATTAAGACATACAAATATAATTAAAATTCATACAAAATAATAAATACATTAACAATCTCAAAATCCCCAATATCTATATTTAATATTCATTTAATATTTAATATTCATATATCAACATCTGTTATCCTATACATTTCAAAATTCATTCAAAATCATAATCCAACCATAGGCCATGATACATTAAACAAACATTTCATCAGGAAAACTTTTAATTATGGGTTAACATGTATGATATCAACATATTTTCTTCATAGAAAACTCTTAACGTTAAGCTCTCTCTAACATTGAACACTACACCTCCTCAAAGATGTTACACAAAACCTCTTGCTCCAGAGAACTACATTAAGAACATAAGATATGCCATACTGGGTCAGACCAAGGTCCATCAAGCCCAGTATTCTGTTTCCAACAGTGGCTAATCTAGGTCATATGTACCTAGCAGTTTCCCCAAGGGACACAGGTTCCACAATGCTTGTATTGGTTCAAGCATTGATATCCTGGGTCCCTTCTTAATAATGGTTTATGGACCTTTCCTCCAGGAACTTGTCCAAACCTTTTTTAAACCCAGCTACACTAACAGCCTTTACTACATCCTCCGGTAACAGATTCCAGAGTTTGATTACACGTTGAGTGAAAAAATATTTTCTTTTATTAGTCTTAAATAGTTTACCCTGTAGCTTCATTGCATGTCCCCTAGTCTTTCTATATTCTGATAAGGTAAACAATCGATCTACGTTTACCCGTTCATTAATTTATAGACTTCTATCATATCACCCCTCAGCCGTCTCTTTTCCAGGTTAAAGAGCCCTACCTTTTTAGCCTTTCTTCATAGGAGTATCCTTCCATCCCCTTTACCATTTTGGTGGCTCTTCTCTGAACCTTTTTTAAAATCGCTATATCCTTTTTAAGATACGGCGACCAGAATTGCACACAATATTCAAGGTGCGGTCTCACCATGGAACGATATAGAGGCATTATAATATCTTTTGTTTTATTTTCCATTCCTTTCCTTATTATAACTAGCATTCTATTTGCTCTCTTGGCCGCTGCTGCACACTGGGCCGAGGGTTTTAACATGGTATCCACAATGACGCCTAAATCTTTTTCCTGGGTGGTGGTTCCTAATGTGGAACCTTGCATCGTGTAACCATAGTTTGGGTGGTTCTTCCCTAGGTGCTTAACCTTGCACTTGTCCACATTAAATTTCATCTGCCATTTTGATGCCCAGTCTTCCAATTTATCAAGATCCTCTTGCAATTTTCCACAATCCTCTTGGGTTTTAACAACTTTAAATAGTTTTGTTTCATCTGCAGATTGATAACCTCACTCGTTATTCCACTTTCCAGGTCGTTTATGAATATGTCAAAAAGCAGCGGACCCAGCACAGATCCCTGGGGTACACCACTATTCACCTTTCGCCATTGGGAAAATTGGCCATTTAGCCCTACCCTCTGCTTTCTATCTTTTAACCAGTTCCTGATCCACAATAGTACACTGCCTCCTATCCCATGACTCTTTAGTTTTGCCAAATGTCTCTGATGAGGGACCTTGTCAGAGGCTTTCTGAAAGTCCAGATACACAATATCAACCGACTCACCTTTGTCCACCTGATTATTCACTCCTTCAAAAAAACATGACAGATTAGTAAGACAAGATCTTCCTTGTCTAAAGCCATGTTGGCTGTCTCCCATTAGGTCATGACTATCTACATGCTGAGTAATTTTATTCTTTATGATGGTTTCTACCATTTTTCCCGGTACTGACATGAGGCTCACCGGTCTGTAGTTTCCCGGATCACCCCTGGAACCCTTTTTAAAAATTGGTGTTACATTGGCGATCCTCCAATCTTCAGGTATTAGAGATGATTTTAATGATAGTTCACAGATTACTAATAGCAGGTCTGCAATCTCATATTTCAGTTCTTTCAACACCCTTGGATGTATACCATCCGGCCCATGTGATTTGCTACTCTTCAGTTTATCTAATAGTTGTAATACATCTTCCCGATGTATCGATATTTCCTTCAATTCTTCCGCACCTTTAAATACCACTTCAGTCATGGGTAACATCCCTACATCTTCCTCAGTAAAGACTGAAGCAAAGAATTCATTCAGTCTCTCTGCTATCGCCTTGTCGCCTCTTAGTGCTCCTTTAACCCCTTTATCATCTAATGGACCAACTGACTCTCTCACAGGTTTTTTGCTACGAATGTACTTGAAAAGGTCTTTACTTCGCGTTTTTGCTTCCGCAGCAAGCTGCTTCTCAAATTCTCCCTTTGCCTGCCTTATCAATGCCTTGCATTTGACCTGCCAGTGCTTGTGCTGTTTCCAGGTTTCGTCATTTGGCTCTTTTTTCCATTTCCTGAAAGATGCTTTTTTGGCATCAACAGCCTCTCTGACCTCCCCTTTAAACCATGCTGGCAGTTTTTTGGACTTCCTTCCACTTTTCTTAAAGCGTGGAATACAGCTGGTCTGGGCTTCCAAGATAGTATTTTTCAACAACAGCCAAGCCTGATGTATGTCTTTAACCTTTGCAACTGCTCCTTTTAGTTTTTTCTTAACTGTTTTCCTCATTTTATCATAGTCTCCCTTTCGAAAGTTAAAAGGTAGTACTGTGGATTTCCTTACTATCCCTCCTCCACTAATTAAATCAAAGGCGATCATGCTATGATCACTATTGCCAAGTGGCCCCAACAACCTTATCTCTTGCACTAGATCTGGTGTTCCACTAAGGACTAAGTCTAATATGGCTTCCCTCTGGTCTGTTCATGAACCAGCTGCTCCAAGAAGCAGTCATTTATTTCATCTAGGAACTTTATCTCCCTAGCATGTCCTGACATGACATTGACCCAGTAACACTTATTAAAAGAGGGCTGCTACACAGTACCCTGTCTTGTGCTGCTGAGGTAAGCTATATTCTGATTTGATTTAAATTATAGCTCTTAGCTGCTGCTAGGCTCTAACCTCTTATGAAATTTAAACTACAAGCTCTCTGCTGGGTTCTAAATTTAACCCGAAAGTTCTCTTCTGTGTTTTAAATTTAAGCTAAAAGTACTTTGCTGATGCTAGGCCCTGAGTGACTATTAAATTTAAACTACAAGCTCTCTGCTGGGTATGAAATGTAACCAGAAAGCTCTCTTCTGTGTTTTAAAGTTAAACTTAAACTGCTGCTACTAGGCCCTGACTGATTTAACAAAAAATAGTGGGTTCACAGATTAATTAGCTTTAATACAAAGAATTCCTTTTAGAAAATTACCAGAAGTATATACTCACAGTTGCAGATCTCTCTCCAGAAGTAACAGTCCCTTTTTCTAGTCCTTCAATTCAAATTTCTATTTCATCAAATATCCATAATATACTTATATAATCCCAGAGAACTTATGTTGTATGATATTTTATCGTAGGAAAACATCTCATCATCAGATTCTCAGCCTTTCAACCATCCATTGGTTGCATCACATGAAAGCGCGGTAGCACCAATTTCCAACCTCTTAAGGGGCCATGAAAGATTCACTCTTCATTCTAAAATAGTCATTCCAAAACTATTGTGAGAAAAAACATTTCTATGACATTAAGATCTCTTTTATAAACACCTGGTCATTATGATGTAAACCACACTGACCTGTGAATCTCCCAACTTCAAATGCATGTAAAAAGACTGCATGAAAAGCTTTAACCATAAATTTCAATTTTCCTCAACGTCAACATAGTGCAATGGATCTTCAAATACATAGTTCCCCATATATCATCATTTTCTGTGGCCATGGGCTACAGTTTCCCCATACAGCAGCTTCTTCAGGGAAACATGCCACTCCTCTCACACACTCTGTAAGCACCAAACAAACAAATTTACAGAAGTGCTATGCCTTCTCTAACAATTATTCTAAAATAGCGCATATAAACACACAATGAAACGTGATATAGTGTATGTATGGTGGATGTACATAGTTCTCTGTGTTCTATATCTGTTTTCCTCAGTGAGGTTGCGTGTGGTCAGGTTCTTGACATGTGCTTAAGTATGATTACTAAAGTATGCCCCTAGCTGCACCAGCTCAGTTAGCAGTGATAACACTGGAAGTTTCTACCGGGGACTCCATTGTAAGTAAAGGCAGCTGAGGAACAGGCAGGGACTTTGGTAGGTCTCTCTCTTTTACTTTAACTGGTACTAAAGCTCCACCAACTGAACAATGACTGGGAAAAATTGTATTGCCAAAGCTGTTGCCCCCATTACAGCTTCTGCCTCTGTCCTGTTGAAGGACCGATTCCCTATGCAGGAAACTCTCAGAAAATAAGTGGAGGAGCTCAGAAATCAGGTATCAAGGCCTGAGAAGCATTCGAGACAGTGAGAAGTACATTGATGAGATGCTTCTTGAAACATCCAAGTTCTCTGACAGAGGTGAAGATGAGAGCCTACAGAACGAAGAAGGTGAACACGAGTCACCAGAGCCTGCAGAATCACTGATCCAACTCCTCCAGCCCTTGAATTAAAGAATCATTATGCAGCCCTGGAAGTGGAGGAGGTGAAAGCATCCCAGTAAAGAAGAACCAGAGCTCGAGCATCCCAAAGTTGCAGAATAAATGACCATAAGAAAGTGAAGGGTGCTGGTGGTTGGTGACTCATCTGAGGGGTACTGAGACGTCCATCTGCCTACCAGACATGATATCCAGAGAGGTATGCTGTGTGCCAGGTGCCAAAATCCGAGATGTTATTGAGTTTGCCGAGACTCATCAAGCCTACTGACTATTACCCAATGTTGCTCATTCATGTCGGCACAAATGGTACTGCTAGGTATCCCTCTGAGCATATCCAGTGACTTCATGGCTCTGGGACAGATGGTGAAGCAGATAGGTGCACAGGTGGTGTTTTCTTCAATCCTCCCTGTTGAAGGTAAAGGCTGAGGCAGAGAAGCTCGCCCCCTGAGATAAACGCATGGATGGTGTCATCAAGAGCATTTTGGTTTCCTGGACTATGGGATGATGTTCCAAGGGCTGCAAAGTAGAGATGGCGTCCACCTGTCCAAAAGGGTCAAAGTGTCTTTAGTAGCAAACTAGCTAATCTTCTGAAGAGAGGGCTTTAAACTAGATTCGTTGGAGTTGGGTGAAGAAAGCCCCCAGGTAAGTAACATAGTAACATAATTTATGACGGCAGATAAAGACCAGCATGGTCCATCTAGTCTGCCCAGCAGGGTGGCAAGAGTAGGTGCACCCGTCGCTCCGTACAGGTCCCCCCTCCTCATGCCTCTGTTTAGGGGTGTATCCCACCACTCCATGCAGGTCACTTTGACTTGTTAAGGTATCAGACGGTTAAATTTATTTTGATTTTATCTTGTTTCTATAAAGGGATCCACTGCACCTTTCCCATGCCCTTTTGAATGCTGTCACTGTATTTGCCCCAACCACTTCTATCTAGAGGGCATTCCAAACATCCACCACCCTTTCAGTGAAAAAGTATTTCCTGACGTTACCTTTCACTGTACCCCCTTGTAGCTTCATGTTATGCCCTCTAGTATTACAGCTTCCCCGTCTTTGAAAAAGGTTTGTTTGTTCATTAATAATACTCAAGTATTTAAAGGTCTGTATCATATCTCCTCTGTTCCTCCTCTCCTCTAGAGTATACATAGTTAGGTCTTGACGTCTCTTTTCATACATCTTCTGGCACAGGCTCCAAATCATTTTGGTCGCCTTCCTCTGAACTATTTCCAGTCTTTTTATATCCTTTGTGAGATATGGTCTCCAAAACTGAACACAGTATTCCAAGTGTGGTCTCACCAGCGACTTGTACAGTGGCATTAGTACTGTCTCCTTTTTGCTGCATCCCAGCATCCTTCTGGCTTTGGCCACTTTGAGATCATCAGAAACAATGACTCCGAGGTCCTTCTCCTGGTCTGTGCAAACTAACCTATTGTCCCCTATCTCATACAATTCCCTTGGTTTTCTGCATCCCAAATGCATGATGCTGCACTTCTTCACATTAAATTTTAACTGCCAAGCATTAGACCATTCTTCCAGCTTTTGTAGATCTTTCCTTATGTTATCCACTCCCTTAGGGGAGTCCACTCTATTGCAAATTTTCGTGTCATCTGCAAAAAGACAGACTTTTCCATTCAGTCCTTTTAGCAATATCACATTGAACAGTACCGGCCTCAGGACCGATCCCTGGGGCATGCCACTAATCGCCTTCCTTTCATCCAAGTGAGTTCCATTTACCATCACCTTCTGTCGTCTGTTAGTCAACCAATTTCTGATCCAGTTCACCACCTTGGGACCCATCCCCAGGCTGGTCAGTTTATTGATGAGCCTCCTATGGGGAACAGTATCAAAGGCTTTGCTGAAATCCAGGTAAATCACATCCATCGCATGCCCTTGATTTAGTTCTCGGGTCACCCAGTCAAGGAACTCAATCAGATTTGTTTAGCATGATCATCCTTTGGTAAAACCATGTTGCCTCGGATCATGCACACCGTGTGATGATCGCTGCTGCTCAAATGGGCACCCACCTGGACGTTTGACACATTTTCTCCATTGGTGAGTACTAAATCCAGGATCGAATTTTCCCTAGTCGGTTCCATCACCATTTGTCTAAACAAATGCATCTTGGAAAACATCCACAATTTTTTTTACTTCTTTCCAGATTTGCAGAAGGATTACTCCAATCCACATCGACTAGATTGAAGTCACCCAATATGATCACTTTCCCCTACATGGCTACCTTTGCAATAATCAAGTCTTTATCCATTTCTTCGATCTGAGTTGGAGGCCTGTAAGACTACACCAGCATAGATGATAGTGCCACCTCCTCTTTCCAACGCAAACCATAGTGCTTCTTCCTTTCCCCACGTCCACTGTTCCCTCTAAGCTGTGCGCATGTGCGCGCGCACACACCTCGCCGAGTGAGCGCACATACTTTACAACAGAGCGCACAAAAATTATGGTTCTGATTCTGATAGAAAACAACACAAACGTCTTAAAATTTAAAAGTTGTGATTGTAATTACTAGAAATTTTCTGCTTCATTTAGTAATCGTCTATTTTCATTTAATTTGATTAAAATCAATGTGGTGTACATACTGTATTCTGATGTGTAGTCAAATTTTAAAGTGTATAACTCCAAGTGTCGTTATGTGGCGCACAAAAATTTAACCTTCCTTCAAAAGCTGCACAGCTGATATTTTATGCGCACACAGCCTACAGAAAATTAGAGGGAACATTGCCCCCGTCCCCTGCATTTCAGCAGCTTTAATATTGCTTTTGAAATATAGGGCTACTCCTCCTCCTTTTCTGTCCTCTCTATCTCTCCTAAATAAATTATAGTCGGCTATGGCTATATCCCATTCATAGACTCATTAAACAATGTCTCTGTAATGGCCACAGTGTCCAAGTCCATTTCCACCATTAGGGCTTCCAGGTCAGGAACTTTGTTGTCTAGGCTTCGAGCATTTGTGCTCATTGCTTTCCAGCATTTGTTGATTGGCTTGCCTGTATTTTGCATAGATTTTGTTCTACACGCCTCTTTCCACTTGCCATTGATGTGTGGTTTAAAAGTATGGCTGATTCCAATGTTATGCTTTTGCTGGGAGAGACGTCCTAAACTTGTCCTTCTCCATCTTTCACCCCCTTTCTCTAGTTTAAATGCCTGTCCACATACTGCCTGAATTTTTCACTTAGGATCCTTTTCCCTGCGACGGAGAGATGAAGTTCCATCAGCACAGTATAGTCTCTTGTTGATTCATCTGTTTCCCTAGTCGCCTATATATCTAAATCCTTCTTGTTTGCACCAGGTTCGGAGCCATGTATTAAAGTTGTTTATGCAGTGCAGCCTTCCTGCCCTCTTACCAAGGACAGGTAGAACTTCTGAGAATGCAATAGTGTTAACAATGGGCTTGCGTTTCTCCCCCAGAGTCTGGAAGTCCCTTTTAAATGCAGGGGCATTGTTTTTAGTCAAGTCATTTGTACCCAAATGGATGACGTCAGTTTTGGAGTGCTCACTTTCTGCATTAATCTTACAAACAATTTGGTTCATATTCCTGCTGGCTGAAGAGCCTGGGAGGCATTTGACCATCTTCTCTCCTTTGAGCTATGTTCTCAAGTTGGTGCTTCTGATGATGGAATCTCCAAGTATTAGTAGTTTTCTGTTTTGTGATTTTTTTTCTTTGTATTTGGTTCCATTATCAGTGGATTGGGCATTGATTCTCACTTGAGGCATATAGGGCAAGCTGTTTCCAAATGATTCTTGAATGCACGACATGAAGATTAAGAGTTTTATAAAATGGACCTAGGAGAAGGAGAAAAGGTGGGTGTAACACTTAATTAAAGGACAGATGTCAATGTATATGATGACTATATAGGCACTGCAACCCTGGGGGTGGGTGGGGTGAGGGGTAGGGTGGGTGCAAAGTTAAGTGTCCCTGCCCAGTAGACCTTAAATGAATGAGGGCACACTCGGATATCTGATTTAAAGGCTATGCAAGAAATGTAGGCAGTCTAAATATTCCTAAACTTATAGCCAAAAGTTTATAATTGCCTGTTTTTTAAATATTAATTTTAAGTCTGAAAGCTTAGCTTTGTGTAATCTCTTGGAGCTGTGATGACCAGAGCTGGATCAGGTGAACTTGCTCAGGCTGGAGAGTTGATTCAATTAACCATTAAATACCTCTATAGAAATGGATAAATGGGGCAACATCTGGAAAGCGGTGTATATAAATGCCCATAGCATGGGAAATAAGATCCCAGATATTGAGGCTTTAATGGAAGAGACTGACTTGGATTTAGTGGTGGTTACAGATACATGCTTCACAGACAACTATGACTGGGATGTAATTATTCCAGGCTATACTTTATTCAGGAAGGAAAGGTGAGGAAGAAGAGGAGGAGGAGTGGCATTATATGTAAAAAGAAAAAAAAATAATAATAATGTTAATGCTCTAGAATTACAGGGCTTAAAAGGGAGAAAGGAAGCACTGTGGATTAAACTAGAAAGAGGAAAAGAGAAATCCATTTGCATTGGCATGATATACAGACCCCCCCTCACAGGGAGAAGAAGTGGAAGGAGATTTAATAGAAGAGATACGCAGCATTGCCAGGAAAGGAAACGTGCTTCTGATAGTTGATTTTAATATAACTGATTTGATTGGCACATTCCTTTGCTGCAGTGTCATCTAGAAGTAAAGAGATCCTGGATTCCCTACAGGAAGAACTATTCAGTCAACTGGTAACCGAACCCACACGTGAAGGGGCCATACTGGACTTGGTGCTTACACCAATGGAGAAAGTGTTTCTGATGGAGATCTCCTCGTATCCAGTGATCATGAGATGGTGTGGTTCAGTATTAGAACTAGAGCTGATAAAATCCATTCAAAACTGAGGGTCTTAGACTTTAGGAGAACTGACTTTGCCAAGATGGGCCCTAACCTCAAGGAGTCATTAGCAGGATGGGAACAGCTGGGGGATGTAGAAAAACAATGGGCAAAAATGAGAGGATATTTTAAGGACAACCAACCTTTTTGTTAGAAAGGTAAATCGAGGTAATGAGGCCACTATGGCTCTCAAAAGAAGTAGCCAAAACAGTCTCCTCCTCCGAATGTGGGAAACACCGGTGTCTGTACCAATCGTTAGCAGGCACCTCGATGCCATGTACCGGGTGCGCCGAAGCCGTGGGTTCCAAGAGACCCAGCTTTTCCACAACTTCATGGTCATGGAGTCGGCCATGTGCTGGCTTAAAATCCCAAAATCTCATTCCTCTGTCCCACCCAGCAGGAAGGCCTGAACTCTCAACGCCCTCGGCCACAAGGCCTTTTAGGGCTTGATGCTAATGTGCTGGATCCAGTCCTACCCAGCTCTACATCGGCATGTACCTGAAGGAACTGTCGAAAGATTTTGGTGGATTCGTGACAGACTTTGACGTGGAACCCCTACAGAGGTTTAAGACCCTGAACCCAGCGATAAAAGAGTGATTGACGTTTTTGTCCTGAGCAGCCTATGATGGCTTCGCGTCGTCGGCTATGGTGGCTGCCACAGGCATCAGGGTACGATACCAAGCATGGCTGCAGTCATCCAACCTGGAACAGTGGGTGCAGGACAAACTGATTGATGTCCCCTGCAAAGGAGAGGACCTATTTGGGAAGCCCATGGCAGATAAGGCAGCAGAGATAGGGACCGAGTTCATGACAAGATACCCTCCAGGCGAAAGCCTTCCTCCGTCAGGAAACATCAGAACACCTCAGGGAGCTAGCTGCAGAGGTGTACCGATGCTGGACGCTTCCTGCCCAGCTCCACCTTTTAGGATACATGGCCTCCGCAGTTCACATGACCCCCATATGCCCACCTGCACATGAGGGCAGCCCAGTGATGCTTGTGCTCTCAGTGGACACAAGCCACAGGCAGGCTCAGAGACAGAGTGAGAGTGACCTGCTAGCTGGCGGACTCCTTTGGATGGTGGCAGAGTCCACATTACCTTTAGGCCGGGATGCCGTTCCAGGCACCCATCCCCAAGAGGGTCCTCATCACGGATGCCTCCCTACTGGGCTGGGGAGCACACTGCGATGGCCTCCAGACGCAGGACCGCGGATCCCAGGAGGAATCCCATTTGCAAATCAACCCGGAGCTCCAGGCAATATTCCTGGCTCTTCGAGCTTTCAGCCACTAGTTGCAGCACCACTCAGCGCTGATCCAGACTGACAACCAGGTCGCAATGTTCTGCAAGAACAAACAAGGGGGCAAAGGGTCATACCCCCCTCTGCCAGGAGGCAGTAGCCCTCTGTGCCTATGTGGCACATAGGGGTACACTCGTGAGAGCAGTTTATCTCTGGGGCCAAGACAGTGTCCATTGGTGCCAACGTCGCCCATATATGAGGACTGGTTCCTTCTGTCCCCAGAGAACACCTGTTACAGGTGAGTAGCTATGCTTTACTAAAGGCAGGGCTTGCCAGACAAATCAGATTGATTTCTTTGACTGGGTGACCAGGAAGTTGGACTGGAGGATAGCCCTAGATATGGTGTACTTAGATTTCAGTAAAACCTTTGACACTGTTCCACACAGGTGACTTATAAACAGCCTGAGCAGTCTAGGGATGGACCCTAAAGTTACTGATTGGGTTAGAAATTAGTTGAGTGGGAGGTGCCAAAGTGTACAGATAAATGGAGCTCACTCTGAAGAGAAGGAGGTTATCAGTTGTGTGCCACAGGGATCTGTCCTTGGTCTGATTCTTCTCCAGGAACAAGCAAGAAATCAGTCCTCATATATGGGTGCCGTTGGCACTGACTGAGCCCGCGTGGAATTTCACCAGCTTTCAAGAGTGCCATCTTTACTCAGTCTCCCTTTTTCCGTGGAGCCCTTTGGACGTGCATCTCGCCCCCGGAAAACGTTTTCTCTATTTCCAACCAGTTTTGCTATGTGGCCTTCGCTGGTCCTCTTACTGCTTCGGCCTTGGTCTTGGGGGTTTTTTCCTTTTTGCCTTTTTTTGTGTTTTGGTGTGCTTCGCACCCTTTTTAACCACTGGCCATGTTGAGGGTCTTCAACCTCGCAGGGGTCCTTTTTCCCCCAATGGCCTCTGGTTTTAAGAAATGTGATAGATGTTCAAAAAAAATGTCGCTCATGGACACCCATGACTGTTTTCTCAGGTGTCTAGGAGCTGACCACGACCCGGAGTTATGCTCTCTCTATAAGAAGATGTTCTCCTAGGCCATCCAGAGTCGTAAGCAGAAGCTGGATGATCTCTTCCATAAGGCAGCCCCGGTATCCTTGGTAGCCTCCCGCTTTTCGGCCCCACAACCTCTGGAGTCACCCAAGGCTCCTCCCCGGGCCTGGCAGCATTCTGACCGGGGATTGCCAGAACGTGAGAAGAAGAAGAAGGCCGTGAGGACTCTGTCGGGGGTGTCAGACAAGCATGAGAGGTCACGTTTCCGGTATCTCAGCCCCTCTTGACAAACTCTCAAGTCGGAGAGGGAGCGGCCCAGTAAGGTACCATGAACGATACAGAGGCCTCCAGCGAAGGTGCCAGAGGGTCATCCCGGCAAGGGCCCTCTCTCCTCCTCCACACCCGACCCGGTCACGTCGGTGTCGCAGGGCCCCACTCCCGAGTGTGAGGCACGGATGCTGGCCTTGGAGCACAGTGTTTCTGCGTTCCTCGCACCCAGTAGGCGCTGGTGCCCAGCCCCTCCGGCACATGCCTCAAGACTGCAGGGACTTTGACCTCGAGGACTCCCCGGGCCACAGCTGTGACCCTCGAGAGCCAGAAGCCTCATGAGGATCCTCAGCGTGGGTCTCGATCTCTGTTCTGGTCCTCTGGCGTGAGATCTTCTCAGGCGAGCGCCTCCGGCTCTGGGCAGGTTTTGGCCTCTGAAACCCGGCACAGGTCACAGATCCATCTCGAGCCGCCTGACCTCGAGTCTTCCACAGACTACTCAGAGTGAGAGTCTGATGAGGAAACCTCCCTGGAAACTCAGTCCCACTAAAACTTCCCCTCGGACCTCTCTCCACCGACCTGGAGGCGGCGGTCACCTCTCGAGGATGACACCTTTCTGGAGTTCATCCGGGACTTGGCGCGGGCCCTAGCGCTCGCCACCGAGACAGAGGAGCTTGATATTCTGCAATATGAGGCCAGTCCCTCCTATTCTAAACACTCTTCCACATTTGGGAGACCTCGACCTTGGCCTCTGTCCCTATCGTGAGCAAGTGCCTGGATGCTATGTATAGGGTTCAGCGGGCACCGGGATTTCGGAAAGCCCAGCTTCCCCACACCTCGATGGTGGTCGACTTGGCCATGCAGAAGCTAAAGAGCCCGAAGACTTATTCTTCGGTCCTGCTGGGCATAGAGTCTCGTACCCTCGACACCCTTGGGCACAAGGCTTATTAGGGCTCCATGCTGTCATGCCGCATCTAAGTTTACCAATTATACATTGGGATGTTCCTCCGTGATCTCGCTAGAGAGCTCGTAAGCATTGTGGCGTGCCTTGACGGAGATAATCTCTAACGTTTTCAGGCCCTCTCGGTCTGTCGGAGAATGCTCGAAGTACCTCTTGCGAGCAGCGTACAACGGCTTTGAGTCTTCCACATGTGTGGCGGTGGCCGGCTTCGGAATCCACCGAGAGGCTTGGCTCCAGTCTTTGGACCTGGAAAAGTGGGTCCAGGAGAAGCTACTGGACATCCTTTGCCTTGGGGAGCAACTATTCGACAAGCCCATGGAGGATAAGGCAGCGGAGATCGAAACGGAGTACGTGACTCGTACTCACCTCTCCCAAAAAACCTCCTCCCTTCCCAGGAAGAAACGGAACAAGAATCATTTCTTCCACTGAAAAGGACTCCCATACAGAGACTACCTGTCCTACCCATCGGCGTTGACTCCCGTTCAGGGTGGTCAGGGCAAAGCCACAGCTCTCGTAAGCCAAAGGGTGCCAAAGTTCAGCCGTTCTCGGGGTTGCTGTCCGTCAGGGGATGTCTGGTCCACTTTTCCCACAGATGGGAGTATCTCCACCAGCGCCTGGGTCTTCCAGGTCGTTCGGGAGGGCTATCTCCTCCATCTGGACCAGGTTCCTCCTCCATATTTCCTTGGGGATCCTCCCCAGCCCCAGACCCTCCTGAGTCAGGAGTTTGCAGGCCTCCTCAAGGAAGGGGCGGTAGAACCAGTCCCACTGCACTTCCGAGGGTGGGGATTTTACTCCCGATTCTTCCTCGTCCTGAAGCGGACATGGGGCCTCCGGCCCATCCTCGACCTGCGGAACCTAAACAAGTTCCTGGTGCGGGAAAGGTTCAGGATGCTCTCCCTTGGAACCTTACTGCCCTACCTCCAGCAGGGCAATTGGCTATGCTTGTTGGACCTAAAGGATGCTTACACACGCATCCATATCCATCCCAAACACACAAAGTAGCTCCGCTTCATGGTCAGGGAAACCATTACCAGTATAGGATGCTTCCCTTTGGCCTCGAGTCTTCCCCGTGGGTCTTCATAAAGTGCCTGGCCATGGCTGCGGCCCACCTCTCGGCTGCAGGGCACCTTCATCTATCCATATCTGGACGACTGGCTTGTAACAGGGGGCACGATCTCCGAGGCCCGGCAGGCCGCAGACCACACCATTTGCCTCCTGGAGCATCTGGGGTTTGTGATCAATTACTCAAAGTCTCATCTCACTCCAGTTCAGTCCTTGGATTTCATTAGGGCTCGCTTGGACACCCTCCAGGCCATGGCTTTCCTTCCTCAGAACAGGGTGGGCCGTCTCGTGTCCCTGACATCCGAAGTGCGGTGCTGCAGCACCGTCTTGGCCCAGACAGTGCTTTGCCTTCTCGGCCACATGGCCTCCACAGTCCATGTCATGCCCAATGCCTGTCTCAATATTTGGACGGCACAGTGGTGCTTCTGAGTGCAATGGGCGCAGTCGACCGGCTGCCTCTGAGACCACATCTCGGTCTCAGTGCAGCAAAGTCTCTTGCTTGGTGGCAGGAGTCTCAGAACCTGCTTTGAGGTATGCTCTTCGAAGCTCCGGAGCATCAGGTGGTCTTGATGATGAATGCTTCCCTGGCGTGCTGGGGAGCCCACTGCAAGGGGCAGCACACTCAAGGGACCTGGTCCCTCGAGGAGTTCTGACGGCAGATCAACCTGCTGGAGTTCCGGGCCATCCACCTTGCACTCAAGGTTTTCAGGCTCTGCCTGCAGCACCGAGCGGTGCTGGTCCAGACGGATAGCCAGGTTACGATGTTCTATGTGAACAAACAAAGGGGGTACTGGCTCCTACAGCCTCTGCTCAGAGGCGACAGCCCTGTGCTCCTTTGCAGTGAGCCAGGGCATGACTATCCGGGCCACTTACCTCCCAGACAAGGACAATGCATTGGCGGACTGGCTCAGCAGAGTCCTCCAGCCTCACGAGTGGTGCCTGTGTCCCCAAACGGCTCAGCAGCTCCTCCAGTATTGGGGGACTCCAGACCTGGACCTCTTCGCTAGTCTTTTGAATTCGCAGCTCTTCCGCTTCTGTGGTCCCCTCCCGCACCTAGGCAGGGTGGCTCCGATGCCTTCCTCATCTCATGGGAAGTGGGTCTGCTGTATGCCTTTTCCCCCCACGCCCCTCATTGCCCAGACCCTTCTCAAGGTCCAGCGGGACAGGCCCTTGATGATCCTCATAGCCCTGAGGTGGCCCAGGCAGCTTTGGTTTCCCCTGCTGCTCCGTCTCTCGATGGAGCCCTCGGTCCCTCTTGGGTTCTCACCAGAACTGTTGATGCAGGAGGAGGGGCTGCTTCTTCACCCCAATCTGAGGTCCCTGTCCCTCACAGCTTGGCAGCTTAGTGGGTCGCTCTAGCCTCCTATCATCTCCCCGTGGAGATTGAGGACATTCTTTTGGCCTCACGAAAGGATTCGACCAGATGGGCTTACGCCTTCAAGTGGCATCTGTTCTCGATGTGGTGCTCGGAGCGCCGAGTGAACCCATTCTCATGCCCTACCAGTTTGATCTTGCAGTACCCGCTCCAGTTTTCGCAATAAGGGCTGAAGTCTAAGTCAGGGTTCATCTGAGTGCCATCTCAGCAAACCACCACCCTATCGAGGGCAGGCCTCTGTTGGGGCAACCGCTTGTCTCTCATTTTATTTATTTATTTAAACATTTTTTTCTATGCTGCTTTGTCCTTCACTCAGAGCGGTTTACATTACAACTTAATCATTATACATAGAACGGTTGAACAGTGATCAACTTTATCCAACATTATACAAGGAACAATTGAACATAAGGTAGCGTGAGAAACTATGTACATGGTCATGAGAGTATGACAAAACTATATACATTTTTTTGCATCATATTTAGTGTTTACTAGTCCATTGCTATGGGTCAACAATCGGCGAATTGGATCATGTTGTTGTTTGGGTGGTTAGGTTATGTCCAAAGTGATTTGTGTAGAGGTGAGTTTTTAGCTTTTTTTCTAAAGTCCTTGATGTCTGAAGTTGCCCGCAAGTCGTCTGGGAGAGGGTTCCAAAATGATGGAGCATAGAATGATAGTGCTCTTCCAGATGTGGTTTGTATGGATTTTTGGTATCCAAGGGGTGTGATAATCATATTCTTTTTGTTCTTTCTTCTGGGCCGGGTACTTGTGTCTCTTGTTATAGTGTCTTGTAAGATGTATGCTGATAGTTGGTGAATGATCTTGAATATGATTAATGTTGATTTGTGTCTGATACGGGAATGGATTAGGAGTCAGTGTAACTGATTAAGTATTGGTGTGATGTGGCCATATCTGTCCCTGTGATTAGGCAAGCTGCAGTGTTCTGCATCAGTTGGAGTGGTAAGATGGTTTGCTTTGGGAGTCCCTGGTATAGTGAATTGCAATAGTCGAGCTTTGGGGTGATGATTGCTTGGCAGATGGTTCAGAAGTGATCATGGTCTAGAATTGGTTTTAGTCTTATTATCTTCATCTTATAGTAGGCATTTGCGATTGTTATGTGAGGACTGCTCCTTTCCAGGTCCCCTACCCGCCCTCCTCTTGTGGAATGGGACCTCAACATGGTCCTGACACAGCTGACCAAGCCATCCTTCGAGCCCATGGCTACCTGCCCACTGTGGCATCTGTCATGGAAGGTGGCCTTCCTGGTGGCCCTCACCTCCGCCTGGAGAGTCAGCGAACTCCAGGCGCTGATGGTCAAGATACCTTACACAAGGTTTTATAGGAAGAGGGTGGTCCTGCGGACTTACCCCAAGTTCCTTCCTAAGGTTGTCTCGGATTTTCATCTCAATCAAGAGATAGTGCTGCCTACTTTCTTCCTGAAGCCCCATGCCGACTGGGCGTCGGCAATTCTCCACACCTTGGATTGTAAGAGGGCTCTCTCTTTCTACCTGCAGTGAACTCGGGACCACCGCAGATCCAGGCAGCTCTTCATCTCTTTCGATTCCAGCCATCTGGCTGGCGATCACTAAGCGTACCTTGTCCATCTGGGTGCTGGACTGCATTGCCTTTGCCCAGGCTGGGTTTCCCCTGGACTGCCCAGTCATGCTCACAATGTCCGAGCGATGGTGATGTCTGTCGTCAGCCTGCGCTCGGTGCCACTGGCAGACATCTGCTGGGCCGCCACCTGGTCCTCCACTCACACCTTTGTGATGC
The DNA here is from genome assembly GCA_033557465.1 of Ichthyophis bannanicus. Classification (NCBI taxonomy): domain Eukaryota; kingdom Metazoa; phylum Chordata; class Amphibia; order Gymnophiona; family Ichthyophiidae; genus Ichthyophis; species Ichthyophis bannanicus. The sequence goes on along the minus strand of CM066039.1, from coordinate 166,732,997 downwards.
ATTACTGCCTGGAGAGAGTCCCATTGGGACACCTCCTTTGGCCAGGCTGTACTCCATAATCTGTTCGGGTTTTAGGCAACTCCTGCCCTCAGACCCTTCTTGTTCCAGCTACCGGGAGCGTGGCCATTAATGGATCTGGGGTCCTTGGGTTGCCTTTGGCTGTCACTGGTGACTGCTCATGGCGCTGCCATGCTTTTTCCTACAGGTCCTCGATAGCCTGTAGCTAGGGAGTCCCATATGTGAAGACTGACTTCCTGCTTGTTCCTGGAGAAAGCGTAGTTACTCACCTGTAACAGGTGTTCTCCAGAGACAGCAAGAATCAGTCCTCACAACCTTCCCTCCTCCCCTTGGAGTTGCTGTATATATTTTGCAATCTTCTTGAAGGGGGCTATAGCTTTGGCACCTGTCTGAGTAAGATAGCACCTTTGGGCGGAAAGGGGACCACGCATGCATGGTGGCATTCCCAAAGGCTTTTTTTGAATGCTGTGGAAATGCTCTGCGTGAGCTCCATCGGTGCTGACGTCACCCATATGTGAGGACTGATTCTTGCTATCCCTGGAGAACACCTGTTACAGGTGAGTAACTATACTTTTTTAACATCTTTGTTAGTGATATTGCAGAAGGGCTGTCAGGTAAGGGATTCCTCTTTGAAGATGATACCAAAATCTGTAATAGAATAGACACCCAGGAAGGAATAGATAACATGAAGAGGAATCTAGCTAAGTTTGAAGAATGGTCTAAAATTTGGCAGCTGAGATTTAATGCTAAAAATGCAAGGTCATGCATATGGCCTGCAAAAATCCAAGGGAGCGGTACAGTGTACGGGGTGAAGTACTTCTGTATACAAAAGATGAGCGGGACCTAGTCGTGATTGCGTCTAATGATCTTAAAGTAGCTAAACAGGTAGAAAAGACGACCCAAAAGCTAGAAGGATGCTTAGGTGCATAGGGAGAGAAATGACCAGCAGAAAAAAGGAGATGAAAGTGCCTCTCTATACGTCTTTGGTGCGACCTCATTTGGAGTATTGTGTGCAATTCTGTAGACCACACCTTCAAAAGGATATAAACAGGTTGGAATCTTTGCAGAAGGTGGTTACTAAAATGGTTAGTGGTCGTCATTATAAAGCATATGAGGACAGTCTTAAAGATCTTAATATGTATACTTTAGAGGAAAGGCGGGATAGAGGAGATATGATGGAGACGTTTAAATATCTCTGTGGCATAAATGCACAGGAGGAGAGCCTCTTGATTGAAAGCAAGCTCTGCTATGAGGGGACATAGGATGAGGATGAAAGGGGATAAACTCATGAGTAATATGCGGAAATATTTCTTTACGGAGAGAATGGTAGATGCATGAAATAGTCTCCCAGTGGAGGTGATAGAGATGAGGACAGTATCTGAATTCAAAAAAGCATGGGACAAACACAGAGGATCTCTAAAGGGAAAAAGGGGACTATTGTAGTAGTTGATATGAAAGGGCAGACTAGATAGGCCGTGTGGTCTTTTTCTGTTGTCATGTTTCTATGTTTGTTCTCTCTCCACATCAGCTGGCAGGGGAACCCAACCCACTTGTCTGCACTGGTCTAGTAGGACTCCAGGCAAATGAATTATCTGGTAAGTAAAATTTTACCATATATGATAATTTTTTTTTATTTTCAGTGTTTTAATTTTCTCTATAAATTCTTAAATTTTCTAATTTTTGCAGTGTCTTCTAATTTGATTCTTAAAGTGAGGAAGGATGTTGCATGGGATATTTTCTTTTCCCCCTGGGTAATTTTTATTGTAAAAAATAATTGCTCAAACTTTGGGGATTGGGTTAAAAGAGAGACTATCCCGAGATGGCCAATTTGAAAGTGTTGGCTAGGCTTTTGTTGGAGGTACCAGGATGTTTGAGCCCTTTTTGGCCTTCCGGTGGTACTGGAGTGCTGATAGTTTGTCACCATTTTCATCTGCACTGTTGGTAGTGGTGGAAGTACTGACTTCTCTTTCCCTTTCAGAACTGCCAGCTTACCGCGCCTTTTGAAGAGATTTTCAAACAGTGCCTGAAAACAATCGTTGAAGGAACAAGAAAGTAGGTAAAACCGAGTAGCATAGTAAATGACGACAGATAAAGACCAGTATGGTCCATCTAGTATGCCCAAACCACTGCAGCCCTTAGGTGATGGAAATGGATTTGCTTTGTGTTTGAAATCTCTATTTTGTTGTGACTTTAAAATGTATAATTGGTTAGCTTTCTGAAATGAAAATAATTATACAGAATAAGGAAGGGGAGGGGATTTGGGTTTACACCACACCTTTTCAGTAGTAGCTCGAGGCAAGTTATACTCAAATGCAGGGAGTATTTCTCTGTCCCTGGAAAGCTTACAATCTAAATTTTGTACCTGAGACAAGAGTTAAATGACTCGCCCAAGATAACAAGGAGCATCAGAAGGATGTCAACTCTGGCTACCTGGTTATCAGTCTGCTGTGCAAATCATTAGGCTACTTCTCCACTCTGAGGTGATCTGCTGTAATATAGGATGAAGAAACTAGTCCTGCTTTATCTGGCCCTTAAAACACCTTCAGCACCCAGCAAGTGTTAGACTGGATGTGATTTGCATTGATTTCTTCTCTTTCAAAAACGCGAAATAAAGACTTCCTTATCGTTTCTCCGGGCCAGTCCAGGGAAAGGTAGGGTTGTCAATCCCCTTTAGCAACTGAGGACTGAAGACTTCAAGCTTTTCCTGTGAGGTGAAGCCACTCCCCCTGAGGTCAATCCAGCAGTCTTTCAGTCCTCAGCAGCTAAAGAGGATCGAATCTATCTTCTCCCTCATCAATACACCTCCGGGTTATTTATTTCTTTGACAAAATGATTTTATTAGCTCTAGCAGAGCTGATCTTTCTATAGTCCTGTGTAATTTGGTTTCTGAGAGCGCTATAGCTTTAAGAGCGTTAAGAGACGTTGAGTGCCTTATTCATACAGTGTGAGGTAGAGCCTGCCTCTCTCACTGTCTCCGTCTCAGGCAACAGAGTGATACTGGGGGCCCCAGTTCTCTCCTCTGTCTCAAGCGCTGCACATTTGTCAGGGTTTCCTCGCTAGCAGCGAAACGGTCTTACCGGCACAGATTTTTCTTCTCCGGTGAGTTCCCTTCATTTTTTTTTTGTTTTTCTGTCTCAGGTCTGCGAGCTCCGTAGCGGCTCCAGCGTCGTTTTCCCGGCGTTTTTTGTCCTCGAGTTTCTTGTTTTTGTTTTTATTTCTTTTCCTTCAGAACCAGGGTTTAATTTCGCCATGGCAGATAAGCCTCTAATTACCTTAGCCGAGCCGTCTTTACCCGCCGAAAAGGCGGGAAAGGCGGCCATTTTGACGGCGCCGGGCAGTGCTCTAGCAGAGCAACCAAAGCCGCATAAACGCAAGGCAAAGTCGTCTAAAGATGCGATTTCGATGGACAGGCCCTCACACTCCCCTGCTCTACCTCAGGAAGATATGGCTTCTTTTTTTTCTCCAGACTTTATTCTGGCAATGCATAAAGCATTTCTTCTGCGATCTGCTCAGCCTTATATGCTTCCTTCTGTTCCCAGTCCTCTGCCTGTTCCCCTTCAAATTCCATTATCTGCTGATCCAGGAGAGGGATCTTCTCATTCTAAAGAGATTTTGAAGGACCCCTTGGATCCTTTGTTGGCTCAGTCTTCTCTGCTACTGGGGCAGGGGGACCCAGAGGTTCTGGCAGAACCGGCTTTGGATTTAGAAGCAGATGAATTAGAGGAAGGAGAGATAGCGCCTGGGGAGGATCCTAACATTTTCAGAGTCTTCCGTAAGGAGGAACTCTCTGCTCTCATTTCCCATTCTTTGGCAGCGCTGCACCTGCTTCTTCCAGCGGCTTCCCAGGAACCTTTGGAAGATCCGTTGCTGCAGGGCTTTAAAACTGAGCAACGGTGTTTTCCCCTGCACCGAGTTATCAGGCAGATGATTGATTCGGAATGGGAGTGTCCAGAAGCTTCGCTGCGTGGCAGCCGCGCATTGGCTCGCTTGTACCCCCTTCCTCAGGAGATAAAGGAGTTATTTCGCATGCCGAAGGTGGATGCCATTATTTCGGCAGTAACCAAGAAGACTACTATTCCTGTAGAGGGTGCTGCGGCTCTTAAAGACCTTCAGGATAGGGAATTCTTCTCAAACAAGCCTTTGATTCTAGCGCTTTAGCTCTGCAGTCGGCTGTTTGTGGAGCTTATGTATCTCGAGCATCCATTCGTTGGTTACAAGGGGACGCTTCATCTGAGGCTATGTCTGCAGTTGCAGATACGGCAAAATTAGAATCGGCAGCCGCTTATATGGCGGATGCTTTTTATGATTTGCTGCGGATTGCGGCTAAGACCATGGCGTCACTGGTAGCTGCCAGGCGTTTTCTCTGGTTGCGTAACTGGTCGGCGGATGTTTCCTCCAAGTTGCGGCTCAGTAAATTGCCCTATCAGGGAAAATTGCTTTTTGGGGAGGCTTTAGAGAAAATTGTTAAAGATTTGGGCGACTCAAAAGGAGGACGTTTGCCTGAGGACAAACCCAAGCCTACGCGAATGGTTCCTAGTTTCCGAGGCTCCGGCCGAGACTCCCGTAGATTTCGCGGTGCGCGCTTTACTCCCTATTCCAGGGGTCGTTCCAACTTTCGGGGGCATTCCTTTCGTGGAGCCAGAGGTTTTGGCAAATCCTACTTTAGTGCGTCCCAACCCTCAGTTAAAAAGCCGCAATGAAGGTCTGCTGGTCCAGACGCTAGTTCCTGTGGGAGGACGCCTACAGGACTTTCTGGCGGCCTGGACCAACATTACTTCCGACAAATGGGTTTTGGAGGTCATTCGGAAGGGATACGCACTCGATTTCGCCTTCCCTTTGTTACCCGCCTTTGTAATGTCTCCCTGTGCTCCCGGTCTGAAAAAACAGGCCATTGTGGACACGCTCTCTCGCCTGTTACAGCTGAAAGCGATAGTTCCCGTGCCTCTAGACCAATACGGTTGCGGTCGATACTCGATCTATTTTGTGGTTCCCAAAAAGGAAGATTCTTTTCGACCCGTCTTGGATCTCAAAGGCGTCAACCGTACCTTGCGGGTGCCTCACTTTCGCATGGAAACGCTACGTACGGTAATTCGGGCGGTACGGCCGGGAGAGTTTCTCTCGTCAATTGATCTCACGGAAGCTTATCTGCATATTCCCATCAGGCCCTCGCATCAGCGTTTTTTGCGTTTTGCCCTTCCCATGGGGCATTTCCAGTTTCGAGCGTTGCCATTCGGTCTCGCTACGGCTCCGCGTACTTTCACAAAACTAATGGTAGTTGTTGCGGCGGCGCTTCGAAAGGAAGGGATCAGAGTACATCCTTATCTCGACGATTGGTTAATCAGAGCCGAATCTCGGGTAGCTTCGGTCCAGGCGACGGCTCGAGTGGTACAGCTTCTCGAGCAACTCGGTTGGGTGCTCAATCAAGCCAAGAGTCACTTACAACCATTGCAACAACTGACTTATCTCGGAGCATTCTTCGACACCGCACGGGGGAAAGTCTTTTTGCCCGAGGTTCGGGTGGAGAAGCTTGTGCAACAGGTCCAAGCGTTTCTAAGCCTGACAGCGCCGTCGGCATGGACGTATTTACAACTTTTGGGATCCATGGCGGCAGCACTGGATCTCGTCCCGTGGGCCAAGGCTCATATGCGACCATTACAGCAAGCATTGCTCTCCCACTGGTCCCCACAGCTTCACCCACTCTCGCAGCTTCTACCCTGTCCAGAGCTCGTACGTCACAGTCTAAAGTGGTGGTTGGTTTGGGATCACCTCACGGCGGGTATTCCCTTACAGGAACCCTCGTGGGTGTTAGTAACCACGGATGTCAGTCTCTCGGGCTGGGGAGCCCATTGTCAGTCTCACATTGCGCAGGGTGCTTGGACTCCAGAAGAGAGCTCTTGGTCTATCAACCGGCTAGAGCTTCGAGCAGCTCGGTTAGCCCTGCTTCACTTCGCATCTTTGCTCATAGGGACAGCGGTCAAGATTTTCTCCGACAATGCCGTCACAGTCGCGTATATCAATCGTCAAGGCGGGACAAGGATTCCTTCTCTCCTCTCTGAATGTCAGGAGTTGATGGAATGGGCGGAGACCAATCTTGTGGCAATTTCGGCAGCACACGTAGCTGGCAAGGAGAATGTACAGGCGGACTATCTCAGCCGCAATCTCCTCGATCCAGGGGAATGGGAATTGAATGCGGCGATATTTCACCAGCTAACATTGCGTTGGGGACAGCCGGTGATGGATCTCATGGCCTCCTGCAGCAATGCCAAAGCCAGCCGTTTCTTCAGCAGGCGCAGAGAACACATGTCAGAAGGTCTCGATGCCCTCGTTCAGCCATGGCCTCTCGACGCTCTCCTATACGTTTTCCCGCCTTGGCCGATGTTGAGTCGAGTTATCCAGCGCATAGCGCAGCACCGAGGGCTGGTGATTCTCATTGCTCCGGATTGGCCTCGTCGTCCTTGGTATGCCGATCTTGTTCGCCTCCTAGTAGCTCCGCCGTGGCCTCTTCCAGTCCGCGTCAATCAGTTGCATCAGGGTCCGATCCTCATGCCACGGGTGGATCGCTTCTTGCTTACGGCTTGGCTCTTGAAAGGACTCGCTTGAAAAGCAAAGGGTATTCGAGTTCCATTGTGGCCACCTTGCTTAAATCTAAGCGGCCAGGGACTTCTTTAGTTTATGTTCGAGTCTGGCGTCTTTTTGAGACTTGGTGTACTCAGCGCAATGTGGCGCCAATGGCTTCTACCGTGCCTCATCTCCTCCTTTTTCTACAACATGGTTTGGATAAGGGGTTAGCTCTGAGTACTCTCAAAGTGCATGTAGCTGCGTTGTCTTGTTTTCGGGGGTTAATTAAGCATCGCCGTCTTTCGGCCCATCCGGATGTTCAGCGTTTTCTGCGGGCAGCAAAACTTATCCATCCTCCACGGCGTCCCATCGTGCCCCCTTGGGATTTGAATATTGTATTAGGTTTTTCTCGGTCGCCCTTAACATCCATCTGCGCTCAGCAGATCCGAGAGTGTTCTTGGAAAACAGCCTTTCTAGTGGCCTTATGTTCGGCACGACGGATTTCCGATTTACAGGCCTTGTCTTGCCAGGAGCCTTATCTGCAATTTCTGCCAGAACGAGTTTTACTCCGGACAGTTCCGTCTTTTTTACCAAAGGTGCTGTCTGTTTTTCATGTTAACCAATCCGTGGCATTACCCGTGTTTTCTGAACGAGACGGTTCACCTATGGACCGGGCTCTTAAGCATTTAGATCTTAGCCGAGTGTTGCGGACGTACCTTAAAGTCTCACAACCGTTTCGGGAAACGGACAGGCTTTTTGTTCAGTGGGCCGGCCCATGAAAGGGCCAAGCAGCGTCAAAGTCTACTATCGCTCGTTGGGTTCGTTCCGCTATTGGAGCAGCTTACGCTGCCCGGGGCGTTTCGCCACCTGTGGGTCTCAAGGCTCATTCGACTCGAGCTCTGGCGACATCCTGGGCAGAGTTTGCCTTTGTTCCTCCGGTGGATATCTGCAGAGCGGCGACGTGGTCTTCGTTGCATTCGTTCACTAAGCATTACCGCTTAGATGTTCACGCCAGAGACGATGCAAAAGTGGGCGCATCCGCTCTTATCGCCGGTCTAGCGGGTCCCTCCCATAATTAGGTACTGCTTTGGTACTGCCCTACCTTTCCCTGGACTGGCCCGGAGAAACGATAAGGAAGAAGAAATTAGTTCTTACCTGCTAATTGTCTTTCCTTGAGCTTTCTCCGGGCCAGTCCAGGGTCCCACCCCGTTAGCTATCACGACTACTTTGGCTTTTGCAAGCCTCTACAGAATTACATCGTATATGTGTTCTCGAAGGAGACGTCTTGGGGCTTCTAATATTCCTTCAAAGCCAATCAATACTATTCTAAACTGAGTTGAAAAAAAAAAATAAAAAAAATAAAAAAACCACAAAGTTGTTAAAGATTTTTTCAAGGACTATAGAACGTTATCAGTTTTTCAAGGGTTAATCTGCTGTGTTTAGTTTTCTTTCTGTTTAGTTGCTTTGTCAGAAGGAGACTGCTGGATTGACCTCAGGGGGAGTGGCTTCACCTCACAGGAAAAGCTTGAAGTCTTCAGTCCTCAGTTGCTAAAGGGGATTGACAACCCTACCTTTCCCTGGACTGGCCCGGAGAAAGCTCAAGGAAAGACAATCAGCAGGTAAGAACTAATTTCTTCTTTTCCAAGTACATTCGTAGCAAAAAAAACCTGTGAGAGAGTCAGTTGGTCCATTACATGATAGAGGGGTTAAAGGGGCACTAAGAGGCGACAAGGCGATAGCGGAGAAACTGAATGAATTCTTTGCTTCGGTCTTTACTGAGGAAGATGTAGGGATGTTACCCATGACTGAAGTGGTATTTAAAGGTGCGGAAGAATTGAAGGAAATATCGATACATCGGGAAGATGTATTATAGCTATTAGATAAACTGAAGAGTAGCAAATCACCTGGGCCGGATGGTATACATCCAAGGGTGTTGAAAGAACTGAAATATGAGATTGCAAACCTGCTATTAGTAATCTGTGAATTTTCATTAAAATCATCTGTAATACCTGAAGATTGGAGGATCGCCAATGTAACACCAATTTTTAAAAAGGGTTCCAGGGGTGATCTGGGAAACTACAGACCGGTGAGCCTGACATCAGTACCAGGAAAAATGGTAGAAACCATCATAAAGAGCAAAATTACTCAGCATGTAGATAGTCATGGCCTAATGGGAGACAGCCAACATGGCTTTAGACAAGGAAGATCTTGTCTTACTAATCTGTTATGTTTTTTTGAAGGTGTGAATCAACAGGTGGACAACGGTGAGTCTGTTGATATAGTATATCTGGACTTTCAGAAAGCCTTTGACAAGGTCCCTCATCAGAGACTTTTGGCAAAACTAAAGAGTCATGGGATAGGAGGCAGTGTACTATTGTGGATCAGGAACTGGTTAAAAGATAGAAAGCAGAGAGTAGGGCTAAATGGCCAATTTTCCCAATGGAGAAAAGTAAATAGTGGTGTACCCCAGGGATCTGTGCTGGGTCCGCTGCTTTTTGACATATTTATAAATGACCTGGAAAGTGGAGTCTACTCTGGTCCCGACACCGTCGGGATCCAGACCAGCTGGGGAGCCCTCTGGAAAATAGGCTCGTATGGCTGCCCTTGAGTATAGCTTCATGGTGTTCCTTGAGTCGCAGCAGAGCCTGACTCCCGGTCCCTTTGGGTCGTCAGCGCCCCACACGGGAATCTCCTTGCTGAGGACTTCCCCAGAGGAGGCCCTTCCCATTCTGGAGCACCTTGCTCAATTGGCGTTGAGGCCTTCGATGACTGACATGATGCCGTTAAAACACTGGCAATCTGCTACCCACTGGCATCGGGAGTCATCAGCACTGAGTTGTCCAGGGACCGAGGGGTGCTTGTCAACTCCTTGGATTCGGAGTCAGACTGGGAAACTAACGAAGAGTTCGCCAAGATTGTGCTTTACCAGGATGTTCCCTTTGACCTTTCTCCGCCTCGCCATTGGTGTAGGTCCCCTCCAGAGGACTTAGCCTTACTCGAATTCATGAGGGAGATGTTCCAGGCACCCGCCTTCATGATTGTGCCGAAGGACAAGCCTCGTGTTGAGGACTTGGAAATCCTCCAGTACGTGGCCCCTCCTCGGGAGGCACTGATGGTGCCCGTGCCCCCCATCTTGGAGCACCTGTTGCTCAGGATGTGGGAGAACCTGGTGATGGTGCCGATTGTGAACTGTTGACTCGATTCCCAATATAGAGTTGGCAAGAGCCCAGGATTCCAGAAGGCACAACTTCCACACAACTCTGTGGTAGTGGAGTCGGCTATGCGTCGAAATAAGAGACAGAAGATGCCCTCCTTGGTGCCCCCTGGCAGGGAGACCCATACCATGGATGCATTGGGTAGGAAGTGCTTCCAGGGCTCGATGCTCATGGCCTGGATCCAGGCCTTCCAACTGTACATGGGCCTGTACTTGAGAGACCTGGCGAAGGAGCTTGCCGGGTTCTCGGCTGGTCTATCAGGAGAGCCCCTTGAATGCTTTCGGACCCTGACTTCCTTGGTCAAGGAATGCTCCAAATTTCAGACTCGAGCAGCCTTCAACGGCTTCAAGTCGGTTGCTCGTGTGACCATTAGTGCCCGCTGCCTTGCCTGGCTGCAGTCCTCCAACTTGGAGCAGTGGGTACAGGACAAGCTAGCTGATGTCCCCTGCTGAGGTGATAACCTCTTTGGCAAGCCCATGACTGACAAGGTTGGCGAGTTGGAGAAGGAATTCATGTCCAGGGCCACGTTGTCCAAAAAAGTGTCAGATCCTTCCTGCCAGAAGGCTTCAAGGGAAAAAGTCCTTCCGCCCGAAGACAAAGGCGACTTATGGAAACTATCCTAAGTTCCAGGCCTACCTCGCTCCCCCTCAGGGGCAGCAGGCCAAGGGCACAGCCCCTGTAAGCCCAAAGCTCCCAAGCCCCTATATAGTGGCTCAACCATAGCCTGGAGGGAGCTTTTGACTCCTTGGGCATAGCCTTCCTCCCTCAGGAAGTAACAGGCCCAAGGTTTACGAGAGGAAGGTGCGTTCATTTCACACACAGGTGATCCACGATAACCATGGACGAGTGGTCGCAGAAGGCTACCTCCTTCAGTTTTTCCCAGCTGCCTCTCTCCCCCGCCCCCCTCGTTCAGAGGGGAACTGCCCATGGACCCTTTGCACTGGGAGCCTGTCCCACCTCATCTGCAGGGATGGGAGTTCTACCCGGCTATTTCCTAGTCCCCAAGAAAACAGGGGGCTTCAGGCCCATCCTGGACCTTTGGGACCTCAAAGGCTTCCTAGTCAAGGAGAAGTTCAAAATGGTATTCCTTGGAACCTTGCTGCCCTACCTCCTCCAGGGAGATTGGCTATGCTCCTTGGATCTAAAAAATGCCTATACCCACATCCTGATCCATCCAAGGCACCGTCAGTTTCTCCGCTTTGTCATGGAAGGACCCCACAACCAGTACAGGGTGCTTCCCTTTGGCCTTGCCTCTGCCTCGTGGGTATTCACAAAATGCCTAGCAGTCGTAGCCGCTCGTCTCAGGGTCCTCAGAGTCTTTGTGTTCCCCTGCTTGGATGACTGGCTCATGCAGGTCAGCACTCTGGGTGAGACACGCAATGCCACTCAGTGCATGTTGGGGCTGCTGCAGTATCTAGGGTTTGAGGTGGACTTCCCCAAGTCCCACGTCATCCCAACCCAATGCATGGAGTTCAGTGGGGCCCTGCTCGACTCTACACGGGCAAGGGCATTCCTACCCCTGGGATGGGCCCAGCGCCTTGCCGCCTTAGTGCAGGAGGTGCAGAGCGCTACTTCCGCGACTGCCCGAAAGACGCTCTGCCTCTTGGGGCACATGGCATCCACCATCCATGTGACTCCATTTGCTCACCTATGAATGTGACAGGCCCAATGGATTCCCAGCGCTTAATGGGTGCAGGCGACGGCCACCTGGAGGACCATATCCAGGTCACTCTTGGCTTGGCAGCCTCCCTGACTTGGTGGCAGGACCAGAGCAACCCGAGGGCTGGCCTGCCATTCCAGGCTCCACCAGTTTGGCATGTCCTCACTACGGATGCATCCAAGTTGGGCTGGGGGGCCCATTGCGACCACCTCCAGTCACAGGGGCCGTGCTCACTAGAAGAGAGTGCCTCGCAGGTCAACCTGCTCAATCTCCAAGCAGTCTACTATGCCTTGCGAGTCTTCAAGGACTATCTGGAGGGGCAGGTAGTCCAAATCCAGACAGACAACCAGGTAGCGATGTTCTTCATCAACAAGTAGGGGGGGCACAGAGTCGTTCCACCTCTGCTGGGAGGCTGTGCTCCTCTGGAACTTCGCGACGGTTAGGAACATATTCCTCAAGGCGGTTTACCTGCTGGGCCAAGACAATATATTGGCCGACTGCCTGAGCTGCATCCTCCAGCCCCACGAATGGAGACTGAACCTATCCATCCTGAATAGGATCTCCCGGTGGTGGGGCACCCTGGAGATTGACCTCTTTGCCAGACCAGAGAACGCACAACTCCCAAGATTCTGCTCCAGGAAACCGGGTCGGGAAGCAGTGGATGCCTTCCTTCTCCTGTGGTCTGAGGGCTTTCTATATGCCTTCCTGCCAACACCTCTTGTGCCACAGGCCCTTCTGAAAATTCAGGCAGAAGCGGCCTCCGTCCTCTTCATTGCGCCCTGCTGGCCAAGACAGCCTTGGTTAACCCTACTACTGCAATTACCGTGGGGAACCCCCTGGCAGCTGGGGTATGCCCCAGACCTGCTCTTGCAGGAGGACGGCATGCTGTGCCACCCCAACCTCCAGTCCCTGACTCTGATGGCCTGGTTGCTGAAAGGGTAGCCATTGCTCACTACAGCCTGACTTGGCCAGTGAAGGATGTCCTGCTGGCCTCGCGTAAGCCTCTACACAACGGGCCTAAGAACATAAGACATGCCATACTGGGTCAGACCAAGGTCTATCAAGCCCAGTATCCTTTTTCCAACAGTGGCCAATCTAGGTCATACGTACCTAGCAGTTTCCCCAAAAGACACAGGTTTAAATGGCATAGGTTCTTCCTCTGGTGCACGGAACAAGGCCTTAACCCCTTCTGTTACCATAGTGGAGGTATTGAGGTACCTACTGCACCTGTCTGGCGCAGGCCTGAAAACCAATTCAGTCAGAGTGCACCTCTGTGCCATATCGGCACATCACCACAGAGTAGAGGGCCGGGCCGTTCTATCCCATCCACCCCTGCCAGTAGTGTGGGACTTCAATGGGGGCCCCTTTTGAGCCGCTGGTGACCTGTTCCCTCAAGTACCTCTCCTGGAAGGTCATCTTCCTGGTGGTGCTCACTTCCACCAGGCGAGTGAGCGCGCTGCAGGCGTTCATTGCGCATGAGCCCTACACCATATTCCATAGGAATAGGGTAGTCCTTCGGACCCACCCGAAGTTCTTGCCAAAGGTAGTCTCAGCATTTTTTCTGAACCAGGAGGTGGTGCTAACTACCTTCTTTCCCAGGCTCACATCTCCAGGGTGGAGGCTTCCCTACACATGCTGGACTGTAAGCGCACCCTGTCCTTCTGCATCCAAAGGACTTTGCCTCATCGCCAATTGACACAACTCTTTGTGTCATTCGACCTCAGTCACCTGGGGGTCACTGTCTCCAAGTGTATCCTCTCTTGATGGGTACCGACTGCATCATGTTTACCTACCAGCAGGTATGGTTCTCCCTAGAGCGCCATGTGACAGCTCGTAATGTGCAGGCCGTGGCAGCCTCTATGGCTAGCCTGCGGTTGGTGCCCTTGTTGGACAAAAGCCAAGAAGCCACCTGGTCCTCCATGCACACCTTCGCAGCACATTACTGTCTGGAAGAGACCTCCCAGAGTGATAATGCCTTAATGGGTGCAGGCGACGGCCAGAGTGATAATGCCAGGCAGCACTCCGTCACCTCTTCAGGGAGTAATGCAGCTCCTTCCCTCCAGCCCTCTGTGTCCAGGCTACCGGGGTGGGATTTTATCCTCGATGCTGCTGCTGCAGTGTCAGACGTCCAACCAGTCAGCGCCCCCTGCTGCCCTTTTTAGTCTGCTTTTTGGGCCACCCGTGGCTTTTACAGGTGTTTTTTTTTTCAGGGGCCTGTAGCTTAGGAGTCCCATATGTGAGGACTGACTTCCTGCTTGTTCCTGGAGAAAACATAGTTACTCACCTGTAACAGGTGTTCTCCGGGGACAGCAGGAATCTGTCCTCACAACCTTCCCTCCTCCCCTTGGAGTTGTTTTTTCGTTTCCATTTTTGCTGAGGCAAGATTGCAGCTTTGACCGAGGAGGGGACCGGGCATGCATGAATTCCCAAAGGCTTTCTTTGAAAGCTGGGGAGTGGATCCGCACATGCTCCGTCAGTGGCACCGTCACCCATATGTGAGGACTGATTCCTGCTGTCCCCGGAGAACACCTGTTACAGGTGAGTAACTACGCTTATGCATCTAGGAAAGAACAACCCAAACTATGGTTACACGATGCAAGGTTCCACATTAGGAACCATCAACCAGGAAAAAGATTTAGGCGGCGTCATGGATAACATGTAGAAACCCTCTGCCCAGTGTGCAGCGGTGGCCAAGAAGGCAAATAGGATGTTAGGAATTATAAAGAAAGCAATGGAGAATAAACCAAAGGACATTATAATGCCTCTGTATCGTTCCATGGTGTGACTGCACCTTGAATATTGTGTGCAATTCTGGTTGCCGTATCTTAAAAAGGATATAGCATTATTAGAAAAGGTACAGAGAAGAGCCACCAAAATGGTAAAGGGGATGGAAGGATTACCCCTATGAGGAGAGGCTTAAAAAGTTAGAGCGCTTCAACCTGCAAAAGAGACGGCCGAGGGGAGATATGATAGAGGTCTATAAATTAATGAATGGAGTGGAATGGGTAAACGTAGATCGATTTTTTACGCCATCAAAAAGTAGAAAGACTAGGGGACATGAAATGAAGCTACTGTGTACCGTTTAAGACTAATAAGAGAAAATATTCTTTCACTCAACATGTAATCAAACTCTGGAATTCGTTACCGAAGAATGTAGTAAAAGCTGTTAGTGGAACTGGGTTTAAAAATGGTTTGGACAAGTTCCTGGAGGAAAAGTCCATAAACTATTGTTAAAGAGGACCCAAGTAATCCACTGCTTACCCCAATACAAGCATTATGGACCCTTTGTGTCTTTTGGGGAAACTTCTAGGTACTTGTGCCCTGGATTGGCCACTGTTGAAACAGGATACTGGGCTTAATGGACCTTGGTCTGATCCAGTATGGCATTTCTTATGTTCTTACGATATGCAGGTCACACTGGTTACCAGTCTGACCACCATTCTTGTGGAAGGTGGATTGGCCTTAAAGGATACTCTGGACTGAAAGGTGGATTTGTGTTGAACCACCAGTTCACTGTGGTGCTGCTATTCTTCATTTGCATTATGTGCAGGCCTGACGTCTCAAGCCCTGCTCCAGGTAATTCAGTCTCTTCTGCCTGATGATTCTATACCCTCTTTTGGAGTCTGCTATGGCCTTCCTTTCTGATGCCATGTACGGCCTGGTAGGTCTAGTGGCCAGGGAGTGTGCCCTGTCGACAGTGACGATGTTGGCTTGGCTCTGACACGGGATAGCGCACTCATCTTCCAAAGTACAATAGCCCATGTGACCTTAAAGAGACGCTTCTCTTGGATCTGAATTCGAGAAGCTGGTGAAAGACCTGGATGAGACAATATCTTACTGCCTTCAGAGGGCAAGTCCAAGGGGCCAGTGAAGCAGACAGGAGTCCCTTTTTTGTCATACTCTACCTGCTCCTCGTGGGTACGCTGGTCAAATTCCTGGGGGTCTCGGGACTGCCATCACTGCCAGCCTGGAAAGCCATTCTTCCCTTTCTCTTATGGACTTCGAGGTGATTTTCAGTACTTCCGTGGAGCACTTGTGCCTGAGGATCCTCCCAGGCTGCGCAATGACAGTTTGGGGGCCCATTCCCTGGTTCCTCCAGTTGGGCACAGGCTTCACCTCTTCCTTCAGGAATGGGCACGGGTCACCAAGGATCGCTGGGTGCTAGTCCCCATTTAGTATGGTTATGTCCTTTGAACAGCAAGGCCGCTGTGTGGATCACCTTCGACAAGTTGCCTCTCCTGAAGGCAGTGGTGCCTGTTCCCCTTGATGATTGGGGCAGGGCAGGTATTCCATCTGTTTCATGTTGCAGGAAGGAACATTCCGACCCATTCTGGCCCTCAAGTGTGTCAACAAGCACTTGTACATCTACTTTTCTGGGTGAAAACTTTGCGATCCATTATTCAAGTGGTGCGCTGAGGGGAGTTCCTGGCATCTCTGGATTTGGCCGAGGTGTATTTGCCATGCTTGGTTCTAGCCTTCAGTTCACTACCCCCCCCCCCCCCCCATTCAGCTTCTCCACTGCCCCAAGGACGTTCTCCAAGGTCATAGTGATGATGGTTGTGGCACTATGGCACCGAGGGATTTGTGTGCACCCATATCTGGACTACTGGCTCATCTGAGCCCATTCTCTTTCAGACACATCTCTGGTAGCTCCCTGAGTGGTGTCTTTTCTGATAAGCCTCGGCTGAGTGACCACTTGGGGAAAGATCAAGTTGTTGCAGTCCCTGGACTTCCTGGGAGCATGTTTCGATACTAGAATTTGCAGTTTCTTCCTGCCAAAAAAAAAAAAGTCAAAGGCTGTTGGATTGCCTAGTGCTGTTCTGTTTGCAGCCTGCTCCAACTCTTCGGTTTGATGACAGCAGCAGTCAAGCTGATGGTGCTGTGGGGGTGTGCTCTTTTGCAGCCGCTTCAACGGTCCCAGCTGACTCTGTGATCTCTGAATTCTCAGCGGTTCAGGCTCAGGCTTCCACTTCCAATGATGGTGACGGGCAGCCTGCAGTGGTGATGATAGCCCAGTCTTGTCAGAAAGGGCGTACCACTGGACAATTGCTCATGGACCCTTCTGTCGATAGATGTCAGTCTCTCGGGCTGAGGAGCCCTTTGCCAAGGCCGAATGGCCCAGGACTGTTGCAACTGCAGGGATGCAGTGTAGTCCATCAGCTGCCTTGAGGCAAGAGCCATTAGATTGGCTCATCTGCATTTCCGGTCCCCAGTTGAGGGCTGGGCAGTTCAAGTGCTCTCTGACAATGCCACGGTGGTGGCTTATGTCCATCGGTAAGGTGGTATGAGGTGTGCTGGGGTTGTCCTGGAGATGGCTCTCTTGTTTGTGTGGGCGGCGACGAACCACCTGATTTGTTCATTCTGCACATTGCTGGGGTGACTACTGTGGAAATGGATTTTCTCAGCTGGCATTCTCCTGGGAGTTAATTCAGGAGGTGTTCCCATTGTTTCTGAGCCACTGGGGTCACCCCGAGAGGGATCTGAAGGCGACCCACTCCAATGTCAAAGTGTGCTGCTTCAGTCGCCGCACAGAGGCGGAGTCTGAGGAAATTGGCACCCTGGCACAACCTTTGACCAAGTCAACACCAGTTGTATGTGTTTCCTACATGGCCCCTTGTGGGGTATGTGATTCGGCATATGGAGCGCTACCAGAGAAGGATTATTCTAGCGACACCAGATTGACTGATGAGAGAGTGATTTGAAAATCTGATGTGGCTCCTGCAAGTGGTGCTTCTTGATTTGCCTCCATCTCGGGGTCTATTGTGTCAGGGGCCACTTGTCCTGGAGGACCTGGCTCCCAGTGGTGGTTTTCCACTCTGCTCAGAGCCTGGAGATGGTCTACCAACCTGGCATAAGTACAGGGTCTGGTGCTTTAAGTGTGGTGCGGTGCACGGCAGCTATCTCCTGAGGTGGCCAAGGTGTGTGTCTGTTGGCCTATTCTGTAGGACGGTCTGGAGAAGGGCCTTTTCTCAGCTCCCTGAAGGTTCAGGTGGCAACTTTGGCCTGTTTCAGCGGTCCAGTGGCTGGTAAGTCTCTAGCATTACACATGGGTGTTTCATGCCTTCGTCAGGGGCTTCTGTGTCTGCGTCCTCCCCTCCGATCATCAATCTTTTCCTGGGCTCTGTGTCTGGTGCTCAGGGCCCTGATGTCTGAGCCCTCTGAGCCATTGAAGTGCACTACTCTGAAGGACTTGACACTCAAGCTGGTTGTCTTGGTCACGATTTGTTCTGCAAGATGCAAGATGGATTTCCAAGCTGCAGGCTCTGTCTTGCCGAGATCCTTATCTGTCTTTTTCAAAGGAGGCCGTTTCCATTCGTCCTGTGCCGCCTTCTTGCCTAAGGTGATTTCTTCCTTTAATGCGAACCAGGTAGTCTGCCTGCCCTCCTTCTCTAAGGAGCAGTATCGGGGGAAGAATAAGAATCTTCACCTTGTGGATGTCTGGAGGGTGCCTCTCCAAGACTCGAAGGTTACAAATTTCTCTCGTAAATCCGACCATCTTTTTGAGCTGTTTGCTGGCCCGCACAAGAGTGATGAGGTGGCTAAGTCAACTTTGCAGCGCTAGATTAAGGAGGCCATTGCCTCTGCATATCTGTTGCGGAACTGGCTGGTTTGCGCGCCCATTCTACCTGAGCGCAAGCGTTCTCGTCGGTGGAGTGGAGCTCAGTAGCCCCTGCAGCTATTTGTCAGGCGACAACATGGGCATCACTTTCCATTTTTGTCAAGCATTACCACTTGGATGTCCATGCACGGACAGACACGGCCTTTGGCTTAAGGGTCTTGTGAGCTGCTGTATCTTCTTCCTGCCCGGTGGAGTCATAGCTTTGGTATGTCCCACTTGTCTGGACTGGTCTAGCAGGACAATACTGAAGATAACATTCTACTTACCAGTTAATGTCCTTTCCTTGAGTGCTGCTAGACCAGTTCAGGGCCTGACCCTGAAATTGTATTTGCTCTGTTCTTCTGCTATGGTACCCTTGGTTCTTCTATGATTTTTATACTTTGCTATGCAGATTCACCTTTTACTGACAGCTTTCTGTTTATGCTTTCCTGTACTGTACGTAGTTCTTTACTGTTGATTACTCATTGTTTCCCATGAATGAGGTGGTGTGAGGCTTGCTATGTTTCTCCCATATGCTTTGGGGCGAATACTGAAGAGGCCTTTGGTGGATGAGGCGAATAGAGGCATGGGAGTGATGTCATTGAAACCTGGGCTTTTCATTGGTTCTTTGTCTCCACCCATCTGCTGGTAAGGGAACACAACCCACTTGTTTGGACTGGTCTAGCAGGAATCAAGGAAAGGACATAACTGGTAAGTAGAATGTCACCTTTTGTGTTTTGTGTCCATATAGACTCAGTCAAGTTTGCCTTGTTCTCTTTCTGTCTCAGCATGTGTGTGTTCCATGCTTATTACATTCTTGGATTGTTTTTCTTTATGGTAATTTGCCATTTTTTTTCTCCTTCACAATAGTTCTGACTCCCAGCTTGTGTTTGTCCCTTCATTGAGAGATGTGCATCAAGAATATATCTACCCACAGCCACCCTTTAGCTGCTACGAGCCACCTAAGGATGACAGACAGGTGAGCACTCAAATGAGCTGAGCTGTAAACTTTCTGTGGCAAAGAGAATATAACTATGGGTGTGGCCCAAGTCCACAGGCATTTCATAAATTAAATAAAATGCTGCTTTACCAGTGAGACCCAGTATTAGCTTGCCTCCTGTTTTTGTAGATACCAGACTCATTGGTTTGATCTCGCAAGGTGAGTGAGTGAACTGCAAGCCCTAGTTCACTACACCCCATATACTCAATTGCTGCACAACAGGGTCATCCTGCATATGCATCCTATGTTCCTTCCCAGGGTCGTCTCCAACTTCCATATCAATCAGAGCATAGTCCTCACAAAATTTATCCCGGGACCACACAACTTTCCAGAGAAAACACTACATTCCCTTGATTGCCTCAGGGCTTTACTGTACCTAAGAACAACGAAACGGATCCAGTCCTCTTCTCAGCTTTTGGTAACCGTTAGCACGAATAACCCGGGCCGGCCTGTGTGTAAGCAATCCATCACCTCATGGATAACGGACTGCATTTCATTTTGCTACTGCCAGGCCCAACTTTCACCCCCCCCCCCTCCCGCTCAGATGCATTGGGCCCCCATCAACTCTGAGCCATGGCCACCTCCATCACAAGCCTGGCATCAGTTTCTGCCCAAGAAATCTATAAAGCAGTTCTCCAGGACCAAGCAGGAAGTCAGTCCTCACATATGGGTGATGTCGGCGTCAACGTAGCCCCTGTGCGGAGCATTTCCCCAGCTTTCAAAGAAAGCCTTTGGGAATGCAGCGCGCCTGTGCGGTCCCCTTCCCGCCCAAGGGTGCCATCTTGCTCAGTCCGACGGACATGAGTTCGTGTCACCCAGGAAAAGTTGATTTTTTTTCTGCGATTTTTGCGTTGTCTTATCCGGTTCGATGCCGGTTCCCCTTCCCATCTGGGTTCGGTACACTGTTATCGAGTCTGGAGTTTGGATTTTCGGTTTTTGTCCTGTGTGACTAGCGTTCGCGCCCTTTTTGTGTTTTCACTGGCAGCCCGGTCTTTTGACCTTGCAGGGGCCCTTTTTCCCCCGATGGCTGCCAGCGGGTTCAAAAAGTGTGATCGGTGCAAGAAACTTATGTCTCTCACCGACACACATGACTGATGCCTCGGGCCCGACCATGACCTGCTGGCCTGTGGCCCATGCGGCAAAATGTCGTCAAAGGCGCTTCGGAGCCGTCGGCATCAACGTGAGAGAATTTTCTCTGACTCCGCGTCCGGCCGGGTCCGGACTTCGTCAGAGGCCTCGACATCTCGGGAGTCCGACCCTGAGCGCCGTCAGGGTTCCTCTGAAAGGAAGTCTCCCACCCAGGAGCACAGAAGGCAGAAAAAGCTCACGAGGGTGGCGTCGGTGGAGGCTCCTGGTTCCTCGAGGGCCAGGTGGCGTAGCCCTGACCGCCACCCCGGGCTCTCAAAGTCGGAGAGGCCTTCCAAGCTACCTCTTGTGGAGCCGGAGTCCCCGAGTCACGTAAATGCAGTTTGTCCTCGTGGACTCTCCTCCGGGGGAGCCGACGTCGGCTGCTGAGTCTCCTGAGCTTGGACTCAGGTTGATGGCCTTGGAGAGCAGCTTGGCTGCCTTCATGGAACAGCAGCGGGTGCTGATCGCCGGTCTGACCGGTGCATCTGCCCCGACCACCGAGACCTCGACGTCTTAAGTCGACCCCGGAGACCGAGCCGATCCTCGAGTTGATGAAGTCTCGAGTCAACCACCGTGCGGGGCCGAGGTCATCGACGCTGATACCCTCGGCATCGGGGTGAGTGGCACCGAGGCCCACACGGCTGGAGCCACTCGATTCCTCCTCGGAGGAGTCGGAGTGGGAGACTGTCCCCAGACACCTTCCGGACTCTGTGCGTCCCTTCGGACTCACCGGAGTCCGAGTCTCGGAGACGGACCCCCCGGAGGATACCCGGTTCTCCGACTTCGTGAGGGACATGGCCAAAGCCTTGGCCTTCCCTGTGGACGCCGTGGAGGAGCCTCGAGCCGAGGAGCTCGCCCTCCAGTATGATTTTCCTCCAAAGGAAGCCTTTACTGTACCGGTTCCTCCGATGCTGGAACGGCTGCTCTTCCGTATGTGGGAGGCACCGGCCTCGACACCGGTTCTTAGCAAATGGGTTGATTCTATTTATCGAGTCCGTAAGAGCCCTGGGTTCCAAAAGGCACAGCTACCACACCACTCCATGGTTGTGGAATCGGCCATGCACCGTCTGAAGAGTCAGAAGGTGCACTCCTCGGTGCCCCCCCGGCCGGGAGGCCAGGAACCTGGATGCCCTCGGTAGAAAGTGCTTCCAGGGCACTATGCTATCTTGCTGTGTCCAGACCTACCAGCTGTACATGGGCATATACCTACAAGACCTGGCAAAGGAGATTGCTGAGTTCTCAGCTGGCCTCTCCGAGGAACCTTTGCAGAGGTTCAAGGCTGTCAACAGGGATTCGAGAGTGCTCGAAGTTTATCTCTTAAGCAGTCTATGATGGCTTCGAGGCTTCGGCCCGAGTAGCCGCGGCCGGCATCTGTGCACGCCGTCGGGCCTGGCTACAGTCATCAGACCTGGAGCCATGGGTACGGGACAACTTGATTGATGTCCCCTGCCGAGGTGAAAAACTTTTCGGTAAGCCTATGACTGAAAAGGCTGCGGAAATCGAGACTGAGACTCTCACCAAGACAAGGCTGTCCAGGAAGACTTCTGCCCCTTCTCAGAAAAAGAAGGGCTCGGGAAAGAAGCCCTTTTTCCCGAGGAAGGGTGCTGCCTACAAATCCTACCCTCAATACCAGGCCTCTCCAGCTCCCCCAACAGGGCCAGCAGGCCAAGGGGCCAGGGGCATGGGTCCCGTAGGCAGAAAACCCCCAAGCCGCCAGCTCTGGCTCCTGCACAGCAGAGAGCAGGGTTTTGCTCCCACAGCATAGCCTCTTCTCCACAGCTGGCTCTACTCAGCACAGGAGGTCGGCTGATCCTGTATGCCTACAGGTGGCCAGCCATCACAGGGGATACCTGGTTTCTCAGCATAGTCCAGAAGGGCTACTTGCTCCACTTCCACCAGATAACCCCCTCCTATTTTCCAGGGGAGCCTCCAAGACTCCCTCTGCACAGAAATCTCCTCCTTCAGGAGTTGGCAAGTCTTCTAAAGGAACAGGCGGTGGAACCGATGCCCCACCACCTGGAAGGGCAAGGCTTCTACTCCAGGCACTTCTTGGTACCAAAAAGGACAGGAGGCCTCCGGCCTATCCTAGACTTGCAAAACGTAAACAAGTTTCTGGAGAGGGAAAAGTTCAAGATGCTTACCCTTGGGATACTGCTGCCCTACCTCCAGCAGGGAGATTGGCTATGTTCCTTGGATCTAAAGGATGCTTATACTCACATCCTCATCCATCCAGACCACAGACAATGTCTCAGATTTGTGGTGGGAGGAAACCATTTCCAGTACAGAGTACTTCCCTTTTGCCTAACTTCTGCCCCCAGGGTTTTCACCAAATGCCTGGCGGTGGTGGCGGCCTATCTCAGGAATCGGGGAATTTTCATCTTCCCATATCTGGACAACTGGCTCATCAGGGGCCAGTCTCTCCAGGAGACCAGACAAGCCACTTTTTGCACTGTCTTCTTCAGCATCTGGGCTTTGTCATAAAGTACGCAAAGTCCACTTTGCTCCCCTCACAGAACCTAGAGTTTATAGGGGCAAGATTAGACACCCTGCAGGCAAGAGCCTACTTGCCCGAGGACAGGGCCCACAGACTGATGGACTTGGCCAACCAGTTCCAAAGCAATTCTCAGGTCTCCGCCAGACATTTCCTGTGGCTCCTGGGCCACATGGCATCCACGGTACATGTGACTCCGAATGCCCGTCTGTACATGCGGGCTGCTCAGTGGTGCCTCAGAGCTCAGTGGGCGCAGGCCACAGGCGACCTCCGAGACAGAGTAAAGGTGTCCAAACCATTTTTGGACTCCTTGCAGTGGTGGCTACATCTCCCAAACCTTCTCAGGGGGTTACCTTTTCAGGCCCCAGCACACACAAGGGTGCTGACGACCCATGCTTCCTTAAAGGGATGGGGTGCACATTGCCAGGGCACGTGCACTCAAGGCCTCTGGCCTCCTCGGGAGGCCACACAGCAGATCATTCTTTTGGAGCTGCGAGCAATCCGCTTGGCTCTCCAGACTTTTTCTCATGCCCTCTCTCACCAGTCTGTTTTAGTTCAGACAGACAATCAGGTAGCAATGTTCTATGTGAACAAGCAAGGGGGCACAGGGTCCAGACTCCTATGTCAGGAGGCGCAGGCCCTTTTCTCCTTTGCAGTCAGACAAGGCATGTTTCTCAAAGCAGTTTATCTACCTGGTCAGGAGAACTTCTTGGCAGACAAACTAAGCAGGATTCTCCAGCCTCACGAATGGCAGTTGAATCTACTGGTGGTCCAGCAGATCTTTCTACGATGGGGACTTCCATCAATCGATCTCTTTGCAAGTCCACTAAACCGGCAGCTGCCCAAGTTTTGCTCCAGACAGCCGCATCCCCTGAGAATGGCAGCAGATGCGTTTCTGATCTCTTGGTCTACGGGCCTCCTGTATGCATTTCCTCCCACGCCCCTGGTGGCCCGAACTCTGTTCAAGATTCTACGGGACAAGGCCTCGGTGATTCTGGTAGCCCCCAGATGGCCGGGGCAACCGTGGTTTCCACTTCTTCTGCAGCTGGCGGTGGAAACTCCATTCCCTCTGGGGTTGCAACCCGATCTCCTGTCTCAGGATCAGGGTTCCCTTCTGCACCCCAATCTCAGATCCCTCAATCTGATAGCCTGGCTGCTGAAAGGATAGTGCTAGCTCCCTTACTTCTACCTAGGGAAGTTGAGGAGGTGGTCTTGGCCTCTAGGAGGCAGTCCACCAGAAAGTCCTATGCCCTCGAGTGGCGTAGGTTCTCAATATGGCGTGCTCAGTGCAGTGAAGATCCTTTCTCCTGCCTTGTGCCAGTAGTACTACAATACCTACTTCACCTGTCAGACCTAGGCCTTAAGTCCAACTCTGTTCAGGTCCACCTCAGTGCTGTATCAGCACACCACTCACCGGTGGAGGGTCAGTCTGTCGGTTCACCCCTTGGTGTCCCACTTCCTCAGAGGCCTGCTTTTGCTCAAGCTTTCGATTCGTCGACCAGCCACTGAGTGGGATTTGAATGTGGTCGTGCAGCAACTTACTCGCCCACCGTTTGAGCCGATGGCTACTTTCCATTTACTCTTCCTTTCTTGGAAGGCGCTCTTCCTGGTAGCTCTCACCTCAGCCAGACGTGTGAGTGAGCTACAAGCTCTGGTTTCTGATAGACCGTACACATGGTTCTATAGGAACAGGGTGGTCCTACGGACCCATCCGAAGTTCCTTCCAAAAGTTGTCGTCTCCTTCCACCTCAACCAGGAGGTGGTTCTTCCGACATCCTTTCCCAGGCCACATACCAGCCGGGCTGAACAGTCTTGCATACCCTGGACTGTAAGAGGGCGTTGTCCTTTTACATAGAACGTACGCGGGGGCACCGAAAGGCTACTCAGCTCTTCGTCTCCTTTGACCCTAATAAACTGGGGTTGCCAGTCTCCAAGCGTACGTTGTCCACTTGGGTAGCAGATTATATCGCCTGGGCGTACAAGGCAGCCGGCCTCTCCTTGCAGGGTCAAGTCACGGCCTACCTTGTCAGGGCGAAGGCTGCATCAGTAGCTCATCTCTGCTCTGTTCCGTTGGCAGACATCTGCCAGGCCGCTACTTGGTCTTCAAACCAGACTATTGCAGCCCACTACTGCCTCGAGAGGGAGTCCCGAAGGGACAGTGCTTTCGGGCAGGCGGTACTCCGTAATCTCTTTGAGGTTTAGGCAACTCCTACCCTCCGGCCCTTCTGTTGGTCTACCGTATGGGGGCGTTCTCAGAGGATATTCTTATCACGGATGCTGAGGCTCTTCAGAGGGAGCCATTTTTTCAGCTTTGGGTTCCCGGTAGCCTAGAGCTGGGGAGTCCCATATGTGAGGACTGACTTCCTGCTTGGTCCTGGAGAAAGAGTAGTTACTCACCTGTAACAGGTGTTCTCCAAGAGCAGCAGGAATCAGTCCTCATGACCCTCCCTCCTCCCCTGTAGTTGCAGTCATATACTTTTTGTTTTTTGCTGTCTTTTAGCTAGGTCATCAGACTGAGCAAGATGGCACCCTTGGGCGGGAAGGGGACCACGCAGGCACGCTGCATTCCCAAAGGCTTTCTTTGAAAGCTGGGGAAATGCTCCGCACGGGGGCTCCGTCGGCACCGACATCACCCATATGTGAGGACTGATTCCTGCTGCTCCTGGAGAACACCTGTTACAGGTGAGTAACTACTCTTTACGTGGTCATCCATCCACACCTTTACCAAGCATTACAGCATTGACCATCTCTCAGTGCAGGACCACGCCTTCGGGCAAGCAGTACTCCGCATCTTGTTCGCTTCTTGATCCTCCTCCCATCTGAGGGACCAGGATTGCTCAAATTTGGAGTAGCCCTCAGCTTCGGATTCACCTACATCCCCCTGCTCATCTCTGGAGAAAGCGTAGTTACTTACCTTTAACAGGGGTTCTCCGTAGATGATGGGTATGCAGCCACACTCTCTCTCCTGCCTTCCCCACAACAAAAACAGACCCACCCCCCAGGAAGACAGGTCTTTCATGGACTCAAGCCTCGCAGCCAGCTGTGATGTCAACTAAAGGATCACAGAGTAGCAGAAGGCAGGAATAGGCACGCATGCTCAGAAGTCCAAAAGACTTCTCTGAGCTAGGGGAGAGTCAAGCACACCAGGCTCCATTGAGGACGTCACCTATACAGTGTGGCTGCACATTCCTGCTGCCTACGGGAGAACTCCTGATCTCCAGGAACAAGCAGGAATGTAGTCTTCACATATGGGTATCATCGGTACCGACGGAGCCTGCGCGGGAACGCTCCCCAGCGTCCAATAGGAAAGCTTTTGGGAGGATCCCACAGCGTCTGCGTACTGCCTTCCCGCCTTTCCAACTGTCCCTCTCCAGTTCTTTGTTTTCCGCAGAGCCGACAGGTCACATACCCTGTCACCGCAGAAAAATTTCGTCTTTAATCTTTGTTTTTGTGGTTGCGTCTGCCTTCCTTCGACGCCATACTGGTACCGCCATTTTTTCCTTCTTTCTTTTAAAAAAAAAAAAATTATAGTTTCTGAGGTGTTTTACTTTATAAACTTTTTTTCCTTGGTGCTATACGCCATTTTGGGCACTAGGCCCAATTTTTTTCCTTAAAAATGGAAAAACCTACTTCAGGTTTTAAGAAATGTTCTAAATGTGGCGGTACTATTTCCGTCACCGACACCCATGATTGGTGTCTCAAATGTTTAGGTCCTGACCACTCTATTTCAGATTGCCACTCCTGTGGAATGAAGTAAAAACGGGGCCGGCAGAACCGAGCTGCTAAACTTAGCACCCTTTTTCCCTCAGACGTGGCATCTGTTGCATCGATGTCCTCCAGGGCCTCATCTTCCTCCCATGGATCTCAGGTGACTAAACATAAATCTAGCCTATCCTCAAAGGGTAGATCTCCTTCTAAGTATCGAGATACCCCTGGCATTGCCTTTGAGGTATTTTCACTGGCAAAACTGCTCCGGCGGGAGGCTTCGGCTTCCAAAGCACTAACGGGGCTCCAGGATGTTCTCGAGGCCTCAACCTCGGCAGAACTACTGGCGCCATGCTCTGGGGTTCCGGCCGCTTCTACCGGTACCAACACCCAAGCATCGGCCGCGTCCTTGCTATCGAACGCAGTCTAGCGGCTCTTCTCACGGCTTCAGTACCGTTGAAACCGCTTCAGACACCTCAACCGGTACCAACACCGGTACTGGAACCAGTACCGACTGCATTAGCATCGGCGGGTATGCCACCCATACCGAGTCATGCGTATGTCTCCGGCATCGACAGATCAGTATCGGAACAACCCGATACCGACTTTGATCAATATCGGTACCATGCTTTGCACGTTCACCAGGATCGGAGGTATTTTGAATCCTCTGAGTCTGAAGACTCCGAAGACTCTGCCGATACAAAAGTACTTCTCCCCGAGGATTCCTCTTCTCCTCAGCGCAGAATGTCTCCGCCAGAGGATATGTCCTTTCAGGACTTTATCTATGATGTGGCCCGAGGCCTTTCCATCACAGTAGCTCCTGATAAAGAGCCTAGGGCAAAGGAATTGGAAATCTCCAATACCCTAAGATTCCCAAAGAGGCAGCTACTCTGCCTATTCATGAGATTTTACATGATCTTATGCTAAGGATGTGGGAAACACCTTTAACCACATCTCCTCATTCTCAAAGACTTGATACCATGTATCGAGTTCCACCTTGTCCTGGCTTTCAAACAACTCAATTACCACACCATTCAATGGTGGTGGAATCAGCCAAGAGAAGGATGAAAAGTGCAAAGAGACATGCATCCGATCCTCCAGATCGTGAATGTAGGACTCTCGATGCCTTTGGGCGTCGATGCTTCCAAGCTTCCATGCTCTCAGCTAGGATCAGTTCCTATATTTTGTATATGGGAATGTTCCTTAAAGAGGTCACAGGAGACTTGGAGCTTATGAGCCCCCTCCTTCCTGATGACAAAAGGCAAGACTATCTTACTCTAGTCAGACATGCTCAGGATGTTTCCAAGTTTGTAAATCATGCAGCCTTTGACTGTTTTGAGTACATAAGCAGAACCTCGGCTATTGCCATTGGTGCACGTCAGATAGCCTGGCTTCAGGCATCTGACTTGGAAATTTGGGTACAGGATAAATTAGGAAACATTCCTTGCACAGGAGAAAATCTCTTTGGCAAGAATTGGCAGGAGAAGGCTAATGAGATAGATGCTGACAATATCACCTTGGATAGATTGTCCAAATCTACAGCCAATCCTGCAAGGAAAAAATCCTCTAAGAAACCATTTTTCTTATTGAAAAATACGTTTTATCCTTCCTATACCCAACAGGGACACTGTCCAGGTCAGACTGCCTTAAAGGGACAACAGCAACAACCTAGACAACAAAAGAAGCCAAAAGTTGCAAAACCTCAGCCACCTCAGCAGGCTCATCCTCCTCAGGGGCTTTGACTCCTCCCTAGAGAACTTTGCCTTCCTGCCTCTGAATGGTCTAGAACCCTCGACTATCCCAGGCAGGTTATGTCATTTTGCCCACAGATGGTACCAAATAACAGCAGAAAATTGGACTCTGCCCATTGTACGAGAGGGGTGCAAGCTTCATTTTCACAGCATGTCCCCTCCTACAGTTGTAAGACAGTTCAATTCTCAGACCTCTCTCGATAGTCTCTTAGGTCAAGAAGTCACAATGCTCCTTGCTCAAGGAGCAATAGAGGAAGTACCCATTCCCCATCAGGGTACAGGGTTCTACTCCCCCTGTTTCCTTATTCCAAAGAAAACAAGGGGACACCGACCCATTTTAGACCTCAGAGAATTGAACAAATATTTGTTCCAAGAGAAGTTCAAAATGGTCTCTCTAGGAACTCTGCTGCCATACCTTCAAAGTCAGGATTGGCTTTGTTCTCTAGATCTCGAGGATGCATATACTCATATTCTCATCCATCCAAATCACAGGAGAGTCCTCCGATTCCTGTTTCAAGGAAAGCACTACCAATACAAGGTTCTTGCCTTTGGCCTGGCTTCTGCGCCAAGAGTGTTCACAAAATGCATGGCTGTGGTAGCAGCATTTCTCCGCACTCTGGGAATATTCGTCTTCCCTTACTTAGACTGGCTCATTCGAGCCCCTACAGTGCCAGAAGCCAGCTCTGCTCTGTTTCGCACAATGCGAATCCTTCAGTATTTGGGACTGATCATAAACCTCCCAAAATCCAATCTTGCTCCCACTCAGTCCCTAGAGTTCATAGGAGCTCATCTGGATACCAGACAAACAAGGGCTTTCCTTCCTCAGCCCCGCTGTCTTCGCATAGTACAACTAGCTTCCCAAGCAGTGCTCAAACCTTGTCTCACTGCTCGGGAAATGCTACAACTGCTAGGCCACATGGCATCCACCGTGCATGTGGTTCCTTATGCTCGCCTCCATATGCTCGCCTCCATATGCTCGCAGCCCAGTGGACTTTAACCACTCTGGACACAGGCCTCAGGCTGCCTGTCGGAAAAAATAACAAACTCAAATCGTCTTATTTCGTCCCTCCAATGGTGGCAATCACCCAGAAACCTTCTGGTGGGGTCTCCTTTCCAGCAACCCCTATCCCAAGCCACCCTAACAACAGATGCATCACAGGTAGGATGGGGAGCCCACCTGCACGATCTCTCTACCCAGGGTACCTGGACTCCACAGGAGGCCTATCTTCACATCAACTTCCTGGAGCTCAGAGCAATCTTCTTTGCTCTTCAAGTATTTCACACCCAGCTCAGCTACAAGACAGTCCTAGTTCAAACGGACAATCAGGTAGCTATGTTCTAGGTGAACAAGCAGGGTGGAACAGGCTCTCTGTCGCTATGCAACAAAGCTTTGCGACTATGGGCCCTCGCCAGAGAGCATCAGATTCATCTCCTTGCGGTGTATTTTCCAGGCATCCAAAAGTCTGCTGAATGCCAAACTTCCCCGGTTCTGTTCCAGAATTCCAGCTCCATGTTGGCAGGCAAGGGACGCCTTCCTCCTCCACTGAGGTCAGGACTTCCTATATGCCTTCCCACCCATTCCCCTCATTCCCAAAACCCTATTCAAGCTTCAGAGAGACAGAGGTCATATGATCCTCATAGCTCCACGTTGGCCACGGCAAACGTGGTACCCTCTGCTCCTACATCTCTCTCAAGCTCCGCCTCTGGAGTTGGGATCCACTCCAGATCTTCTCTCCCAAGAGGACTGGCTGCTCTGGCATCCAAATCCCCAGTCTCTGCATCTCAGGGCCTGGTTGCTGAAAGCCTAGAACTTCAGGATCTTAACCTTTCCCAACAGGTAAAGGATATCCTTCATGCTTCTTGGAAACCCTCCACAAGATGCTCATATGCCTTTAAGTGGAAAAGGTTTACCATATGGTGCTCGCAGAAGGATCTTAACCCTCTTGCGATACCTCTAGAATCGATACTAGAGTATCTCCTTCATTTGTCAAATGCGGGTCTCAAGACAAATTCAGGAAGAGTCCATCTTAGTGCTATTGCAGCTTCTCACAAGCCTATTTATTTATTTATTTACATTCTCTTATATACCGCGCTATTCTGCATCAATACGGTTTACATTGAACAAACTGAAATTACATTGAACAGGGCATTATAACTTGGAGATAACTATTTTACAGGGAACATGGGCTATGGAGGGTTAAGTGGCTTGCCCAAGACCACAAGGAGCACCTGTGGGACTAGAAACCCCAGTCCTTCCGGCCCAAGGTTGCTGTCCTCTAGTGGGATTTGAACCCCTGACCTTCCGGCCTGAAGTACCTTCCCCCAACCACTAGGCCACTCCTCCACTCCATTTACACTCATCCTCTCATAGCGAGATTTATGAGAGGCCTTCTTTTAACAAAGCCTCCCATTAAGCCACCACCGGTGGCATGGGACTTAAATCTGGTGCTCAGGCAGCTCATGAAACCGCCCTTTGAACCATCAGCCACTACATCTCTGAAATTCCTTTCTTGGAAAGTCATCTTCCTCATTGCAATCACATCAGCACGTCACATCAGTGAATTGCATGCGTTAGTGGCTGATCCTCCTTATACAAGGTTCCACCATGATAAGGTAGTTCTTAGGACTCATCCACACTTTATGCCAAAGGTGGTTTCGCCTTTCCATTTAAACCAAGCGGTTTACTTTCCTGTATTCTTTCTGAGGCCTCATGCCTCCAGTGCAGAAAGGAACCTTCATACCTTGGACTTTAAAAGAGCTTTGGCCTTTTACTTGCAAAGGACACAGCAACATAAAAAATCTTCTCAACTCTTTGTTGCTTTTGATCCTAGTCATTTAGGACTTCCAGTTTCCAAAAGAACTCTATCTAACTGGAATGCTCATTGTATATCCTTTGCCTATGAGAGTAGGAACCTTCCTCTTGAAGGCCATGTCACAGCTCACAGTGTGAGAGCTATGGCAGCCTCAATGGCTCATCTTCACTCTGTGTCTATCGACGACAACTGTCAAGCAGCTACTTGGGCTTCGGTACATACCTTCGCAGCCCACTACTGCTTGGACAAGGATTCCCGCCTGGATGCCTTGTATGGCCAGGCTGTTCTTCAACACCTTTTTCAGACTTAATCAACTCCTACCCACCGTCCCTGGTAGGATGCCAGAGATCCATGGGGGGGAGTATGGCCCTTTCAGAAGGCCTAACAACTTCCTGGGGCCATCTCCCTGGCATCTGCAGCTAGGGAGTCCCCATATGTGAAGACTACATTCCTGCTTGTTCCTGGAGATAGCGTAGTTACTCACCTGTAACAGGCGATCTCCGGGAACAGCAGGAATTTAGTCTTCACAACCCACCCACCTCCCCTAGGAATTGTATCTCTCTCTCAGCTATAAACTCAACTGGAGAGGGACAGTTGGAAAGGTGGGAAGGCAGCACGCAGGCGCTGTGGGATGCTCCCAAGAGCTTTCCTATTGGACGCTGGGGAGCATTCCCGCGCAGGCTCCGTCGGTACAGACGATACCCATATGTGAAGACTAAATTCCTGCTGTTCCCGGAGATCACCTGTTACAGGTGAGTACGCTTTACAGGTAAGCAGCTACGCTTTGTGCTTGCTACAGTGCTAGGATATTATAGGCAGGTTAGAGTATAAGAACATAAGATATGCCATACTGGGTCAGACCAAGAGTCCATCAAGTCAAGTATCCTTTATCCAGCAGTGGGCCAGTCCAGGTCACAAGTACCTGTCAGGTTTCCAAATGCAGGCCAGTGTCGGGGGGAGAGCGAGTCAGGGACATGGGCATGAGGGCTGGAGTTTTGTGCTATTGCTGTGCTAATGCTCAGCACCTGGATGGTTCAGCAGCATGGGAAAAAAATCTTTCCTGGAGTCTCCTGATTTTAGTCCTTGTGGTTTAGTGAGAGATCCAGCAGGTGGAGGTTGCCCCATAGGGCTTGGTGTTCCCACGGCAAGAACAGTTTCTTTCCTAACCATTCCTCCAGTCCAGACAAGTGGGTTATGCTCATCTATCAGCAGGTATATTTGTGAGTGATATTGCTGAAGGACTGAATGGAAAAGTCTGCCTTTTGCAGATGACACAAAAATTTGCAACAGAGTGGACTCCCCTGAGGGAGTGGATAATATGAGGAAAGATCTACAAAAGCTATAAGAATGGTCTAATGCTTGGCAGTTAAGATTTAATGTGAAGTAGTGCAGTGTCATGCACTTAGGATGCAGAAATCCAAGGGAATTGTATGAGATAGGGGGCAATAGGTTGGTGTGCACAGACCCAGAAGGACCTCAAAGTGGCGAAACAGTGTGACAGGGCGGTGGCCAAAGCCAGAAGGGTGCTGGGTTGCATACAGAGAGGAATTACCAGCAGAAAGGAGGAGGTACTAAGGCCACTGTACAAGTCACTCGTGAGGCCTCACTTTGAATATTGTGTTCAGTTTTGGAGACCATATCTCCGAAAAGATATAAAAAGACTGGAAACGGTTCAGAGGAAGGTGACCAAAATGATTTCGAGTCTACACCAGAAGATGTATGAAAAGAGACTCCAAGACCGGAGAGGAGGGACAAGGGAGATATGATACAGACCTATAAATACTTAAGGAGCATTAATGAACAAAAAAACCTTTTTCAAAGACAGGGAAGCTGTAATACTAGAGGGCATAACATGATGCTGTAATACTAGAGGGCATAGCATGACGCTGCGGCAGCCATTGGGCACAGCTCTCTGAAGTTGGTCTGTGCCGTGACTGCCTGAAAGAGAGGCAGCCGAGGGACACAGGAGGCAAGTGGGGCAGGTTCATGGGAGCAGGATCATGTATCTGGGGACGGTGGAGGCCCCACGGTTTTGATGGGACTGTTGCCATTTTAAGTTTGACAAGCCCTTCGTGTTTAGAGGACTCTGGATTTCCAGTGCTGAAGTCCATGGCAAATGTGTCTCCTGGGGCCCCTGGTGGAGCTACCTGGAGGAAGTTTAGGAGGGAACCCCTGCCTAGGGGACAGGGGTCTTCCATTGCAGTAAGCGCCCACATAAGGAATGGCTGGAAGAGGAAGATTCTCTGGACCCTTTGGAGGGACCTACAGACTTCCTGCAGGAGCAGCCTCAGGAGAAGATGGAGGAGGGGGAGCTCCCGGTAAATGAAGATCTGATGGTTGTGTGAATTTTTCATAGAGATAAGCTTCCCTCCCTTATCTAGCAGTCCTTAGCGGCATTGTGCATTGCACACAAGCCTAGACCAGAGCCCTCTGAGTCCATGGAGGATCCACTGCTGGAAGGCATCTGTAGCCCCCCCCCGGTCTTTTCCTTTCACAGGGCCTTGAAGGCAATGATTGCGGAGGAGTGGACATCTCTTGATGTGGGCTTGTGTGTGGGTTGGAGTATAGTGAAGCTTTATCCGAGGAGTCCTGAGGAGCAGGAGAAATTGTGCCTACCCCGTGTGGATGTGCTTGAGGCAGCAGTCACATGGAAAACCACCATTCCGGTGGAGGGTGGTGCTACCTTAAAGGATCCACAGGACCATAGGATGGAGGATCTGCTTAAGCAGGCTTTGAGGCGGTTGCTGCAGGGAGCTTTCTATGGCCTGTCTTCAGTGGTCTCAGTAGATTCCACGGGCTGGGCTGAGGCAGCTAGGCTGGAGTCTGATTCGGCCTTCTTGGCAAATCTGCTCTGCAAAAAGTATGGCTACTGTGGTGTCTGTGCAGATGCTTTTGTGGTTGCGCAATTGGTCTGTAAATGTGGCTTCCATGATGTGTCTTTACAAGCTTCCCTTTGCGGGGAAGTTACTGTTTCGAGAGAACTTGGAGAAGTTTGTAAAGGATTTGGGGGACTCCAAAGTGCCTAAACTCCCAGAGGATAAACTCAAAGGGGCTGACAGAAGGGTTTCCTTGAGGAGCCAAGGACAGGAAGCTCGTAATTTTTATCCAGCCCGGGCAGCTAATCCGCAGAGATCCCTACTCCTGGAGCCAGGGCCAGCCCTATCAGAGCATAGCCTGAAGGGGCCAAGGGTCAGGGCCTCTGGAGCCCCCAGAGCTGCCAGTGAAGGTTTGGGACCCTGGTAGAGATATAGCCCATCAGTGGTCATCTGTAGCGGTTTTTCCGTGCCCGTTGGATGCCTGAGTGTTAAGAGAGGTTATTTGGGATGAGTATGTGCTCGAACTGGCAAGACCCCTCATGCTTTTATGGTTTCTCCATGCTGGGCACCCAGCAAAACGTGGGCAGTGCAGAAGACACTCAAGGTCTGTTGCAGCTAGAGGCAGTCATGCCAGTACCTCGGGGCGACTGGAGCTTTGGTTGGTATTCGATTTACTTTGTGGTTCCCAAGAAGGAAGGCTCGTGGTATCCCGTTCTAGATTTTTGAAGGGGGTCAGCAGGGCCGTAAAGGTCCTGCGCTTCCGTATGGAGACTCTGCATTTGGTGATAGAGGCCATTTGACAGGGAGGGTTTTTTACATCTCCAGGAACAAGCAGGAATGAGTCTTCACATATGGGTATCGTCGGTACCGACGGAGCCTGCGCGGGAACGCTCCCCAGCGTCCAATAAGAAAGCT
This sequence comes from Ichthyophis bannanicus, assembly GCA_033557465.1. NCBI lineage: Eukaryota > Metazoa > Chordata > Amphibia > Gymnophiona > Ichthyophiidae > Ichthyophis > Ichthyophis bannanicus. The sequence goes on along the minus strand of CM066039.1, from coordinate 166,698,329 downwards.
TTTGGGAGCATCCCACAGCGCCTGCGTGCTGCCTTCCCGCCTTTCCCAACCGCCTCTCTCCAGTTCTTCTTTTCCGCGGAGCCAGCAGGTCGTGTTCCTGTCACCGCAGAAGAAGTTCTTTATTTTTTCTTTATTCTTTTGTGTCGTGTCTGCCTTCTTCGACGTCGGACCGGTACCGCCAGTCTTTCTTTTCTTTCTTTCAAAAAAAAAAAAACCGCTTTATCTCTACTGTGCATTTTCAGTTTTTGGGCCCTAGGCCTAAAAATATTTTCCTCATGGAGAAGTACACTTCTGGGTTTAAAAAATGCACAAAATGTGGCGGTACTATTTCTGTTACCGACACCCATGACTGGTGTCTAAAGTGTTTGGGACCTGACCATTCCATCACGGATTGTATGTCCTGTACCATGATGTCTAAGAGAGGTCGGCAGAACCGAGCAGCCAAGCTCAGTACCCTGTTTCCCTCTGATGCAGCTTCGGTAGCATCGACGTCTTCCAGGGCCTCCTCTTCCTCTCATGGATCTCAGGTAACCAAGCATAAATCTGGCCGGTCCTCGAAGGGTAGATCTCCCTCCAAGCATCGAGATGCCTCCGGGCTTGCCCTCGGGGATTCCGCACCGGTAAAATTACCCCAGCGGGAAGCTCCGGCTTCCAAAGCATTATCTATGGGGTCACAGGTTACCTACACAGGTTGACATCGATGGCTCGGCCTCGACAGATCACCTGTTGCCGTGTTCTGGGGTACCGGTGTCTCCCACTGGTACCGACATCCAGACTCTGGTGGCGTCGATGGATCAGAAGATTCTGACCATATAGCGCACCTTAACGGCTTTCATACAGGCTGCGACGCCTCCGGTACCGCAACAATCCCCATTGCTGGTACCAGCTCCGGTACCGGCATCGCTCCCGGTACCGGTACCGATTGCATCGACATCGGCTTCGGTGTCGACTGCAACGGTACCCTGTCCTATGATGCCCATCAGTACCGAACCGGTACCGATTACTCCCGATGTCGATCCCACTCTATACGGTTATCGGGCTTTACAGGAGCATCCAGACAGGCGATACTTCGATTCCTCTGAGGACTGAGTCTGAGGGTTCTGTAGAAGCATCGATACTTCTTCCTCAGGAGTCTTCTTCACCTAAACGAAGAATGTCTCCTCCAGAAGACTTGTCTTTTCAAGACTTTGTTAGGGAAGTGGCTTGGGGCCTCTCTATCACAGTGGCCCCTGAGTCAGAACCCAGAGCCAAGGAGTTGGATATTTTACAATATCCTAAAGCTCCTAAGGAGGCAGTTACTTTACCTGTTCATGAGATTCTTTATGATCTCATGTTGAGGATGTGGGAGACAACTCTCACCACCTCTCCTGATTCTCGCAGGATAGACACCATGTATCGTGTCCCTCCTTGTCCTGGCTTCCACAAGACTCAGCTTCCTCACCACTCTATTGTGGTAGAGTCTGCCATGAAGAAGATAAAGAGTGCAAAAAGACACTCATCTAATCCTCCAGGGCGTGAATGCAGGACCCTGGATGCTTTTGGCCGAAGGGTTTTCCAAGCTGCTATGCTAGCTGCTAGGATCAATTCCTATAGTCTTTATATAGGAATGTTTCTAAAAGAAGTCACAGATCATCTGCAGACTTTAACCCCTTTCATTTCAGAGGATAAAAGAGAGGAGTTTCTCACTTGGCTCAAACATGCCCAAGATGTCTCCAAATTTTCCAACCGTGCAGCCTTTGACTCTTTTGAGTGTGTAAGCAGAGCTTCGGCTATTGCCATAGGGGCACGCAGAATTGCTTGGCTACAAGCTTCTGATTTGGAGCTCTGGGTCCAAGATCAATTGGGAAATCTCCCTTGTACAGGTGAAAACCTTTTTGGTAAGGATTGGCAAGCAAAGGCCACTCAGATGGATGCTGAAAACTCTGCTTTGGATCGACTTTCAAAGTCTACCTCTGCTCCTGTTAAGAAAAGATTGTTTAAAAAGACATCTTTTTCCAAAAAGGGAAGATACTATCCTGCTTATGGTCAGCAGGCATCTTCTGCAGGTTGTTTTGCTGCAAAGCGTCAGCAACCACCTAAACAGGCCAAGTCAAAGGCAGCTAGACCTTCCACGGCCCAGCAGCCTCAGCCTCCTCAGGGCCTTTGACTCGCTACTAGAGAACTTAGCCTTTCTAGCTCTGGAAGGACCAGAGCCCCTTACCATCCCAGGAAGGTTGACTTACTTTGCTCCCAGATGGGAGCAAATCACAGCAGAGCAATGGACACTCTCCATCATAAGGGAAGGGTACAAGCTTCATTTCTTAAGCCTTCCCCCCCACACCATGGTGAAACAGTTCAATTCTCCAACATCTCTCCTCAACCTTCTAGTTCAGGAGATTGCCATCCTTCTTGCCCAAGGGGCAATAGAAGAAGTACCTCTTCTTCAACAAGGCACAGGGTTCTACTCCCCTTATTTTCTTATTCCAAAGAAAACAGGGGGCTACAGACCCATCTTAGATCTCAGAGAATTGAACAAATTTCTATTCAAGGAGAAATTCAAGATGATTTCTCTTGGTGCTCTGCTTCCATACCTTCAGAGTCAGGACTGGCTTTGTTCTCTAGATCTCAAGGATGCGTACACCCATGTCCTCATCCATCCAACTCACAGAAGGTTCCTTCGGTTCCTTTTTCAAGGAAAGCACTACCAATACAGGGTGCTTCCTTTTGGTCTGGCCTCTGCACCAAGGGTGTTCACGAAATGCATGGCAGTAGTAGCTGCATTTCTACGCACTCTAGGAATATTCGTCTTCCCATATCTGGACGACTGGCTCATTCGAGCTCCATCTCAAGCAGAGGCCAAGACTTGTCTAACCTGCACAATGCGTGTCCTTCAGTATTTGGGACTAGTAATAAACATCCCAAAATCCAGTCTCACCCCTACTCAGTCCCTCGAGTTTATAGGGGCTTAGTTGGATACGGTAACTGCAAGGGCCTATCTTCCTCAGGCCCGTTGCCTACGCTTGGTGCAGTTAGCCTCCCAAATACAGTTAAAGCCCCTTTTAACTGCTCGAGAAATGCTACAACTCTTAGGCCACATGGCATCCACTGTGCATGTGGTTCCATATGCTCGCCTTCACGTGAGGGCAGCTCAATGGACTTTGCCCACCCAATGAACTCAGGCATCAGGTTGCCTGTCAGACAAAATAGCAAACTCCAGTCGCCTTTTTTGGTCTCTCCAGTGGTGGAAGTCCTCTCAAAACCTGTTACTGGGGTCCCCTTTTCAACAGTCACTTTCTCAAGCAACCCTTACAACAGATGCCTCTCCAATGGGTTGGGGAGCTCATCTGCAAGATCTCTCCACCCGGGGCATCTGGTCTCCATAGGAGACTTCACTACACATAAATCTCTTGGAACTCAGAGCAATTTTCTTAGCTCTCAGAGTGTTCTACTCCCTGCTCAGCTACAGGACAGTCCTCATCCACACGGACAATCAAGTAGCCATGTTCTATGTAAACAAGCAGGGAGGGACTGGCTCTCTGTCGCTTTGCAACGAAGCTTTGCGACTGTGGGCCTTCACCAGAGAGCATCAGATTCATCTTCTGGCAGTATATCTTCCAGGCGTTCAAAACTCTTGGGCAGACAGACTCAGTCGAGTTCTGCTTCCACACGAATGGTCCCTCCACAGGGACCAGGTAGCCAGGATTTTTCGAATTTAGATAACCCCGGACATAGACCTATTTGCAAGTCCGTGGAATGCCAAACTTCCCTGGTTCTGTTCCAGGATTCCGTGTCAGGGAGTTCAGGCCAAGGATGCCTTCCTCCTTCACTGGGGTCAAGACTTCCTTTATGCCTTTCCACCCATTCCCCTAATTCCCAAAACACTGTTCAAGCTTCAGAGAGACCGAGGTTCTATGATCCTCATTGCACCACATTGGCCATGCCAAGTGTGGTACCCTCTACTTCTGCATCTCTCTCAAGCTCCGTCCCTGGAGTTGGGCTCTGCTCCAGATCTTCTCTCCCAGGAAGACGGAACGTTGTGGCACCCAAACCCCCAGTCTCTCCATCTCAGGGCCTGGTTGCTGAAGGCCTAGACCTTCAAGTTTTCCATCTCTCTCAGCAAGTCAGAGATATTATTCATGCTTCTAGAAAGCCTTCCACTAGACGTTCCTATGCTTTCAAATGGAAAAGATTTACCATTTGGTGTTCAGAGAAGGGTCTTAACCCTCTTGCAATACCTTTGAATTCTTTACTAGAGTATCTTCTGCATCTTTCCCATGCAGGCCTCAAAACTAATTCGGTAAGAGTCCATTTGAGTGCTATTGCAGCGTCCCTCAAGCCTCTCAATGGACAGCTTATTTCCTCTCATCCCCTTATAGCAAGATTCATGAGAGGCCTTCTTTTAACTAAACCTCCCATTAGACCACCTCCAGTGGCATGGGACTTACATCTGGTTCTTGGCCAGCTTATGAAGCCACCCTTTGAACCTTTAGCCACCACCTCCTTGAAATTTCTTTCTTGGAAGGTTATCTTTCTCATTGCAGTCACCTCAGCACGTCGCATCAGTGAGTTGCAAGCCTTGGTGGCTAATCCTCCTTATACAAGGTTCCATCATGATAAGGTAGTCCTCAGGACCAATCCACACATTATGCCCAAAGTGGTCTCGCCTTTTCATCTGAACCAGGAGGTATACTTACCTGTCTTTTTTCCAGGACCTCATGCATCAAGTGCAGAGAGGAATCTTCATACTTTGGATTGTAAAAGAGCTCTCGCCTTATCTCCAGGAACAAGCAGGAATTAGTCTTCACATATGGGTACGTCGGTACCGACGGAGCCTGCACGGGAATGCTCCCCAGCATCCAATCAGAAAGCTTTTGGGAGCATCTCTCGTGCCTGCGCGGTGACTTCCCGCCTTTCCCACTGCCTCTCTTCAGTTTTCGTTTTTCCGCGGTGCCAACAGGACGTCCTCCTGTCACCGCAGAAACGTTTTTCTTTAAAAATCCTTATTTTTCTTATTTTCTTGTGGTCGCGGCTGTTTTTCCCGCCGATACCGGTACCGCCGGTGCTTTATTATTTTCTTTTCAAACTTAGAGAAATATTTCTCTTCAGTGTTTTGTTTAACTTTTTTGGGCCTACCAGGCCTTTTCCAACATGGAGCCTTCTTCTTCTAAGAAGTGCCTTCACTGTGGAAAATTACTTTTCTTTTTAGACTCCAATGCTTGGTGTCTAACCTCTTTGGGTCCTGACCCTTTTTCCCCTGATACCTCAGGCTATTTTGTTGGGAGAAGACCTTCCCTTTTTCGAGTTTCCCTCGATGCCGTTTTTCCTCCTGAGGTGAGGACACCGGTTTATTCTTCTCTCCAGGATCAGGTAACTCACAAACAGTCTGTTAAGACTAGCCAATTCTTGAAGGGTAAGTCTCATGTCCAGCATGATGACGGCTCCGGCTTTACCCTCAAGACCTCATTGGCAATAAAACCTCGGCGGGAGTCTTCGGGCTCCAAAGCATTTACAGGGTTTCAGGTTGTTCCTGGGGCTCAACCCTCACAGAACATACCTGAGCCGTGCCAGGGGGTGACATCCGCTTCGAGCGGTACCGATAACCCAGCATCGGTGTCGAGTGCTGCACTCTTCACCAGGGATCGTCATCGAGCATCCTCGCTACCTTCGGGTCCGAGCGATACAACTCAAATTGACTTTCCTATATCCCAGCCATGCTCGGGGTCGGTACCGGCTTCGAGCGGTACCGATACCCCGGCAGCGGCATCGGTGTCGAGTGTTCCACTCTTCACCTGGGATCGTCATCTGGTATCCTCGGTACCTTCGGGGCCGATCGATACGTCCCAGATTGACTGTCCTGTATCTTCGCCATGCTCGGGGTTGGTATCGGCTTCGAGCGGTACCGATACCCCAACATCGGCGCCGGGATCGAGAGTTCCTCCCTTCACCGGGCATCGTTTTCGGACGTCCTCGCTACCTTCGGTACCGATCGATGCGACTCCGATTAACCTTCCTGTATCGGCATCGCCGATACCACAAACAACGTCGGTACTTTCTAGACATGTATCGATGGACTCGCTTGCTTCGATGCCGAGTCTGGAATCGATATCCAGTCTAGATGATTTGATACCGACGCGCTTCGCAGTACCGAGGATATTCATCAAGGCTCTTGGCTTACCTCGGTACCGCTTCAGCAGCCCCCGAATACTGCTTCGATGACATTATTGTCCCCGATACCAATACCGGTGTCGGGGTCGATTCCTGCAGTTCCATCGGTGCCATTGATCCTTTCTATGCCTAATTTGGAATCGATACCAGGCACTCAAGATGCAGTACTAACTGCTTCAAATCAGAACTCTCAGGATCACTGTCCATCGAGCAGGATTCTTTTTCTGCACCAGTCCAGTATCTCTTCTGGTGCTCAAGCTGCTCCTTCAACCTCAGTTTGCCCAGGATTAGTTCCTATTGGAAATCCTTCTTTTCAGGAGTTTCTCCTTGACATGGCAACCTTTCTTGCCATTCCTATTCCTGGTTTTTCTCTTGACCAAGATCCTGTAGAAAAGGAAAATATAATGCTTCCTTTACATCATTCTTTACAGGATCTTCTTCTGAGGATATGGGAATCACCTTTGAGGGTTCCCTTGCCTTCTACAGCCATGGACATTCTGTATCAGGTACCTCCCTCTCCAGGGTTTCAGAAAAACCAACTTCCACATCATTCCATGGTAGTGGAATCAGCATTGAGAAAGGTACGAAGTAAGAAGAAGCATTCTTCTTATCCGCCAGGTCGTGCATCTAAAGCACTTGATGCCTTTGGACGTCAAACCTTCCAAACTTCTATGCTGGCTTCAAGAATTATTTCATATATTTTCTATATGAGTCTGACACTTCAGGAGGTCACAGAGAAATTATCTCTCTTGTCTCCTTTTCTGTCAGATCCTAAGGCCTCTGACTATTCCTTGCTTCTTAATCATAGCAGGAATATCTCTTGGTTCCTTTCTCGTGCTTCTCTAGACTCTTTTGAGTCTCTCAGCAGATCCTCTGCTATTGCCATTGGAGCACGTCGTACAGCCTGGCTGCAAGCTTCTGACTTGAGCAGATGGGCACAACATACACTGGGTAATTCTCCTTGTACTGGAGAAAATCTCTTCAATAAAGAGGCTTTATGTCAGGTTGCTCATTGCTCCACTGACTTTCCTAGTTCTGGAAACCGTCCTAAGCCTTCTTTTTCCCCAGGACGTAGGAAATGTCCTACCAAACCTTCTTTCCCTAAGAAAAGAAAGTTTCACCCTTCTTCTGCCCATCCTCCAGATGTACCCAAACAAGGGACATCTCATCCTCGTCTGAAGTCTCCAGACTCTAACCAGGCTAATCATAACCAGCAACCATAGGTTCCTGTATGTTGCAATTATACAGTTAACTTCTTACCAGAAGTTATTCTTCAAACTCTACACTGGTTTTTCTTTTTCAGTATGCTAAGCTGTTAGGATACTTTTGTCCATGGGTTACAGAATTCTCCCTTTCTGTTTATCATAAAGGGAGATTACAATTATCCCATGATGGTTTCTGTCCCCACATGGACATTTTTTCCTTCAGCTGACTTACCATATGGTACGTCACCTACCAACTCGAGTTGGTACCATACTGAAACACTTATCTTCTTTCCAGTGTAGATTTTCTACTATCCTTCAATGCATGCTCTGAACAACTCAACAGACAGGGACGGAAATATCCCCGCTCCCTCTGTCTGTTTTTCTCCCTGTTTTTATGCAGGGGGATCCCCTTTTTTTTCTTTGTTCAGTTGCTGCACATACAGAAGTTCCAGTGCTTACTTTAAAGTTTCTTGCAAGCTACTTTCATTATCTTGCATAATACTACTCATTGCAGGTTATCTTCTTCTAGCCATATCCTTACCTAGGATGTGGCAGCACTTCTGACTGCTGTCAGTTATCTCATAATTTTCCTGCACAATGCTCTCTGCAATCTTCAGTGAAGCTTTCTACTATGGGCCCTTGCTGTAGAGCATTCATCTTTGTCTCTGAGGGGTTTTTCCATATAATAGAAAAAGCTTATATAGTCATTCCATGGCTATGTAGGTTCTTTCTACCCTCTGTCTCCTATTGTGATACAGAAGACAAGCTTTTTCTGCGTGACTGTCCATGGAGCTCCCAATCTGGAAGGAATTTACCCCTTTTTTCCTTGCAGCTTGGTATTTTTTCTACTCCACTGGACAACGCATACTCTTTTACTATACATGATACCTCTGAGTCCCTTAACTGGGTCATCCAGGTATCTTGGTCCATGCGTTTCCTTGTCCTTTGGACATGTCAGAGTCCTCCAGTACTCCTGACATGCTCTTACCAGACTGCTATTATCCTCTGTTTTTCATGCAACCATACTGATTATCCACTAAAATGCATTCCTGCACCACGGAAATAGATTCTCTATATATCTTCAGGTGGTTTTACCCCCTTATTATCAGATGAATCTTTTCCCTTCACATTTCCCATGTGAATGTTTTTGTGGGACTCCGTTGCAGGCATATATCCTCAGACTTATAACCATACATATTTTTATAATCTGTGTGGGCATAAGCCATGCACATCTATATCTATATATATCTATATATATATATCTTTACTTATATATATATATATATATATATATATATATATATATATAGGACATATCCACACATATATATATAGATATGTATGTATCTTCATGTTTATAGATATTTTTATAGATATATATATATAGATAGATATATAAATATCTACATAAAAATATCTACGTACTATTGGGAGATGTCCATAGGACGCTAAGTATTACCTCCTACCTCCCTAACTGTCTGTGCTATAAAACTTTTACCTTCTTAAGGGTCCAGACAGTCAACTTGCCTTTTTTCATATGGCTCAGTAACTGGGAGCGGTTATACATACAATTGCTGCTGTGACATTAACAGCTTCTATTTTTGTTATAGATCTCCCTATCTATGAAGTATCAAACTTCTGTGTCTTCCTAGCTCTTACCAGCTAGGAAAGACAATGTACATCTTCAGTATTTGAGTACAATTCTGTTTTCCTTGGGAATAGGGGGGTTTTCCATACCCTCTCTTCTTTTCCGGACTGGGCTAATTCTCCAGATCGGTCAGTCTTCTTCTTTTAGTCCTCAATGATAATAACTCTGTACCTAAAAGAGTTCTCAGCTTTTTCCCATAAAGCTTTCCATTGAAGACCTGCCGTTCTTCTCCTGCCCCAGTTGACACCTGGGTCACCTGCCCATTCCAGATTTGGAACCTCATCCTCACTGCTGTGAAGTTACCTTGAAGATTCCGCTACTGCATCTACAGTACACTCCATCACAGTTCTACTTCCTACAATCCAGTAGGTAAGTCCTATGTTGTACTGGTTCATTAAATATTTTAATGATATTTGACATACATTCTAAAGACTCATCTCTCCTGTAGTCTTTAGATTTGCTGTTCCTTGCAGCTCTTCTCTATTCAACTCCTACCCCCCATCCCTCAGGGGATGCAGGGGATCCAGGTTTAGAAAATGCCGTCCTGTCCAGGGATACGCATTTTAGGGATTCTCCCCTGGCACCCACAGCTAGGGAGTCCCCATATGTGAAGACTCATTCCTGCTTGTTCCTGGAGATAGCACAGTTACTTACCTGTAACAGGTGATCTCTGGGAACAGCAGGAATTAGTCTTCACAACCCACCCACCTCCCCTAGGAGTTGTATCTATCTATTTCCTTTCCTCTGTCTCTCCTTTCTGTCTCAGCTATGAAACTCAACTGAAGAGAGGCAGTGGGAAAGGCGGGAAGTCACCGCGCAGGCGCGAGGGATGCTCCCAAAAGCTTTCTGATTGGATGCTGGGGAGCATTCCCGTGCAGGCTCCGTCGGTACCGACGTACCCATATGTGAAGACTAATTCCTGCTGTTCCCAGAGATCACCTGTTACAGGTAAGTAACTGTGCTTTACTTACAAAGAACACAGCAACATAGAAAGTCTTCTCAACTCTTTGTTGCTTTTGATCCTTCCCATTTAGGACTTCCAGTTTCTAAGAGAACACTGTCCAACTGGATTGCTCAGTGTATTTCTTTCGCCTACCAAAGTAGGAACCTTTCTCTGGAAGGCCATGTCACAGCTCACAATGTGAGGGCCATGGCAGCCTCAATGGCTCACCTAAACTCTGTGTCCATCGACCAAATCTGTCGAGCGGCCACCTGGGCCTCGGTTCATACCTTCACAGCTCATTACTGTTTGGACAAGGACTCCCGCCGGGATGCCTCGTTTGGTCAGGCTGTTCTCAAACACCTGTTCCATTCCTAATCAACTCCTACCCACCTACCCTGGTTGGATGCCAGAGATCCATGGGGGGAGGTGGAGCCCTTTTCAAGGACACACAACTCTGGGGTCTCTCCCTGGCATCTGCAGCTAGGGAGTCCCCATATGTGAAGACTCATTCCTGCTTGTTCCTGGAGATAGCACAGTTACTTACCTGTAATAGGTGATCTCTGGGAGCAGCAGGAATAAGTCTTCACAACCCACCCACCTCTCCTAGGAGTTGTATCTCTCTATCTATCTTTCCTTCCTTCTCTCTCTCTTTGTCTCAGCTTTAAAACTCGAACTGGAGAGAGGCGGTTGGGAAAGACGGGAAGGCAGCACGCAGGCGCTGTGGGATGCTCCCAAAAGCTTTCTTATTGGACGCTGGGGAGCATTCTCGCGCAGGCTCCGTCGGTACCGACGATACCCATATGTGAAGACTTATTCCTGCTGTTCCCAGAGATCACCTGTTACAGGTAAGTAACTGTGCTTTCCCTGGACCTGACAGAGACTTACCTGCACATTCCTATCCATCTCTGTCACCAGCGTTTTCTTTGCTTTGCGGTGCCAAGGGGGCATTTTCCATTTCAGTGAGTCAGAAGAAGCCTTACCGGGGGGAAGCACAATGCTTATAGCAGTTCTAAATGAAATACGTGCCTCAAAATCCAAGATTGTTGAAAAGTTCCTTAACAAAATCGAGGAAAAATGCATTGCCATAGGAGATCGGCTCAATCAAACAGAGTGCCGAATAGGAAAGACAGAGGTCTCTTAATACTAACAAGCGACGTTGGCTACTTGAAAAAACAGATGCATTGACTTCAGGAAAAGTTAGAAGACCAAGAGAACCACAGTCAGAGGTCCAATATAAGAATTTTGTATCCAGAGAGTGCGGGGGGGGGGAGGGCAGGAGCTGTGCAAACTCTGCTTCAGGCCTGTTTCCTAGACTCCTCCCTACCCAGTGGAGTTTGAATTTGAGCATGCAGATATGCAGACTGAAGAGCCAAAATACCCATTTCTTGGTGCCGCCCCCCCTTCTCCACCCTCCCAGAAGGGAGGCCCAGACCCTCAGCCGGAAGGCCTTTCAAGGCTTGATTCTATCATGCCGGGTCCTGTCCTACCCAGCTCTACATCATATACCTCAAAGAGCTGTCGAAGGAACTTTGTGGGCTTTTGGCAGGTCTCAATGGGGAACCCCTCCAGAGGTTCAAGTCACTGGTCTCTGCGCTAAAAGAGTGCTTGAAGTTCTTGTCTCAAGCAGTTTAAGACGGCTTTGAGTCGTCAGACAGAGTGACCACAGCCGACATCTGGGCTCGATGCCAGGCATGGCTGCAATCGTCTGACCTTGAACAATGGGTTCAGGACAAACTTACTGATTTCCCCTGCGTCAGAGAGAACCTCTTCGGGAAACCCGTGGCAGACACAGCAGCAGAGATCGAGACTGATTTCCTCATGAGGACCAGACTCTCAAAAAAGACCTCGGTGCAGCCCCGTAAAAAGGCCCCAGGAAAGAAGCCCTTCTTCCCTAGGAAAAAGGGTGGCTTTGGCAGTGACTCACAGTTCTGGGCCTTCTCAGCCCTACAGCACAGCCAACAGCACAAAGGACAGGGGCCATTGTAAGCAAAAGACCCCCAAATCCCAGGCACTGGCCCCGCTCAGCCTGGGGGGGGGGAGAGCTTTTGACTCCCTGGGGGTGACCTCCTCTCCCCAGGAGGTCCCCTATAGCTCACAGGGGGGCGGCTGGCCCTGTTTGCCCACAGGTGGTCTATCATCACCACTGATACCTGGGTCCTACAAATGGTCAAGGGGGGCTATCACCTACAGCAGATGCCACCCTAATACTTTCCAGGAGAGCCCGTAAAACCTCTTCTCCACCAGACCCTGCTCATCACAGAGCTTGCAGGTCTCCTCGAGGACAAGGCAGTGGAGCCAGTGCCAAAACATCTCTGGGGCACCAGCTTCTATACCAGGTATTTACTTGTCCCCAAGAGAACAGGGGGCCTAAGGCCCATCCTGGATCTGTGAAACTTGAACAAGTTCCTGATAAGGAAAAGGTTCAAAATGCTCTCCCTTGGAACATTGATGCCATTCCTCCAGCAGGGAGACTGGCTATGCTCCTTAGACCTAAAGGACAGTTATACACACATCCTGATCCATCCCAGCCACAGAAAATACCTCCGGTTCATAGTGGGAGGAGAGCACTACCAATACAGGGTGTTTCCCTTTGGGCTGGCCTCATCGCCAAGGGTCTTCACCAAGTGCCTCGTGGTGATTGCAGCCCACCTCCATCTCCAAAGGGGCCTTTGTCTTTCCTTACCTGGACGACTGGCTTATAAGGGGAGGCACATCTGCAGAGGTGCAATGCGCCACAGGGCATACCATCAACAGTCTTCTGCATCTGGGGTTGTTCATCAACTACCCCAAGTCCCACCTCTCTCTGGCCCAACGCCTGGAGTTCATAGGGGCTCAGCTAGACATTCTCCAGGCCAAGGCCTTCCTCCCTCAGGAAAGGTCAGAACGCCTCAGGGGGGCTAGCTGCAGAGGTTCAGCGCCGCCAGTCACTACCTGCCCAGCTTCTCCTCTGCCTGCTGGGCCACATGGCCTCCAGAGTTAACATGACCCCATACACCCGACTGTGCCTGAGAGCAACCCAGTGGTGTCTCCACTCTCATTGGACACGCCACAGGCAGGCTCTGGGACAGAGTGAGAGTGACCTGCCAGCTGGCGGACTCTCTCGGATGGTGGCAGATCCCTCGTCACCTTCAGGCCAAGATGTCCTCCCAGGCACCCACCCCTCAGAGGGTCCTCACCGCGCATGCCTTCCTACCAGGCTGGGGAGCTCATTGCGAGGGCCTCCAAATGCAAGGCAGCTGGTCCCAGATGCAAATCAATCTGCTGGAGCTCCGGGTGATATTTCTGGCTCTCCGAGCCTTCTGCAAATGGCTGCAGCACCAGTCTGTGCTGGTCCAGACCGACAACCAAGTTGCAATGTTCTTCGTGAATAAACAAGGGGGCACCGTGTCGTACTCCCTCTGCCAGGAGGCGATAGCCCCCTGCTCCTATGCGACATGCAGAGTGATACTTCTAAGTGTGGTCTACCTCCCGGGCCAAGACAGTGCCCTGGCGGCAAGCTGAGAAGAGTCCTCCAGCCACAGAAGTGGTGCCTGTATCCCAAAGTGGTCTCCCGGCTGTTTCAACTCTGGGGTGTCCCCCTGGTGGACCTGTTCACCAGCCTAGACAACATGCATTTGTCCCACTTCTGCTCCCACCAGCTGCACCCATCCAGGGTGGAAGCGGATGCTTTCCTCATTCCATGGACAGAAGGCCTTCTTTATTCCTTCCTGCCAACACTACTGGTCGCTAAAACCCTCCTCAAGATCCAGCGTGACAGAGCGTCACTAATACTGATAGCTCCCCAATGGCCCAGGCAACCCTGATTCCCGTTGCCCCTCCCCCTGTCGGCGGCATCGCCAATTTCCCTGGGCCAAGCCCCAGGACTACTCTCGCAGGAGCAGGGCTCTCTTACATTCCAACATGGGGGTCCCTGTTACTCATGGCTTGGCTGCTGAACGAGTAATGTTAGCTCCTTTCAACCTCCCACAGGACGTGGAAGAGGTTCTGGCCTCTCGTAAAGCCTCCACAAAAAGGACGTACACCTTCAAATGGTGCTGATTCTCAGTACGGTGCGTTGAAAGACGGGTGATCCCGTTCTCCTGCTCAGTACAAGTGGTATTCCAGTACCTACTCCATCTGTCGCAGGTGGGACTAAAGTCCAACTCAGTCAGAGTGCACATGAGCGCTATCACAGTGCACCACCATTCCGTTGAGGGCAAGTCTCTTGTGTCTCGGTTCTTGTGGGGCCTCATGCTATCCAAACACCCCCATCTGCCCTCATTGTGGTGCTCTCACAACTCACTAAGCCACCGTTCGAGCCCCTGGCTACCTGCCACTTGAGGTACCTCTCCTGGAAGCTCGTCTTTCTTATAGCTCTCACATCAGCTTGTAGAGTCGGCGAGCTCCAGGCTGTGATGGCAGAGCCTCCCTACACAAGGTTCAATAAGAACAGGGTGGTGCTCCACACACACCCCAAGTTTCTGCCAAAGGAGTTATCTCCATTCCATCTCAATTCCCACCGTCTTTCCGAGGCCTCACGCCAGCAGAGTGGAGACAGTTCTCCATACTTTGGATTGTAAAAGGGCCCTGTCCTCCTATCTGCAAAGGACTCGGGGCCACCACAAAGCACCTCAGCTTTTCGTATCCTATGACCCCAGTCGTCTGGGCTCCCAGTGACTAAGCAAACTCTGTCCGCTTGGGTGGCGGACTGCATTACCCTTGCCTATGAGCAGGCAGGGATCTCACTGGACCAGAGGGTCATGGCGCACTGCGTCAGGGCCATGGCTACTTCTGTGGCAAATCTGCGTTCCATCCTCGTGACAGAAATCTGCCGGGCCGACACCTAGTCTTTGGTCCATACCTTCGCAGCTCACTATTGCCTGGTGAGGAAGTTCTGACAGGACAGTGGCTTCGGCCAGGCCGTACTCCATAATCTCTTTGGGGTGTAGGCAACTCCTGCCTTCCTGACCCTTCTATTTTCAGGCTACCGGAGTGCTGGTTCCCCGCCGGACACTTGAGTCTTGCAAGAGTCTCTCAGTAGCAGGTTGTCGTGTCGTTTTTACAGGTTCTCTCTAGCCTGTAGCTGGAGAGTCCCATATGTGTGGACTGACTTCCTGCTTGTTCCTGGAGAAAGTGTAGTTACTCACCTGTAACAGGTGTTCTCCGGGGACAACAGGAATCAGTCCTCAACCCTCCCTCTTCCCCTTGGAGTTGCTTCTTTGCCGTATTTTAATTTTTTGCTGTCTTAGCTATGTCATTTGACTGAGACAAGATGGCATCCTTTGGCGGGAAGGGGACCGTGCATGCGTGGTGCATTTCACAAAGGCTTTCTTTGAAAGCTGGAGAGATGCTTCCGCGGGGGCTCCATCGGTGCGGACATCACCCATATGTGAGGACTGATTCCTGTTTCCGGAGAACGCCTGTTACAGATGAGTAGCTACGTTTTCTCCAAAGTCTCCAGCTTTAAGGTTAACCTGAGTAAAATGAGGCATTAAATCTAGGTGGTCTTTCCCGGAACTCTCTTCCTGACTTCCCCTTTGTGTGGACAGATCAGAAACTCAAAATATCTGGGGGTTTACATAGGCTATGATCCTCTGGACCCTCTATAGGTTCAAATATTCTTTAGAAATGCGCCCAGAGATGGGTTTACAGAGGTGGTCAGAGCTGCATCTGAGCTGTTTAGGAAGGAATGCTTCTTTAAAGTTGAACGTTATCCCTAAATTTATTTTCTTATTTACCCAACTACCCATTGCTCTTCAGATGGGCTTCCTTAAGAAGTGGCAGAAGAAACTTCTTCGGTTTGTGGAGGAGGTGGGGGCCAAAGGGCTCGTATCAGGGTGAATCGCCTATCCAGGGTTAAGGAACGGGGGAAGGGGAGGTGAAATTCCCCAAACTGGGTATTTATTATAGAGCACTGAAGGCCCATCAAGACTGCCCGGTGGAGGCTTCATGGATTACGATAGAAAGGGATATACTTTCTCCCTACTCAGTCTTTGAGTGGTTGGGTATAGAAGATAGGGGCCGGGATTCAGAAGGGAGAGGCCTCAGTAGGCAGCCTTTCTTGTGACCCTTATTGTGTCTTGGGTGCCTGAGTAGAAAACGTGGCTGACTTCCTTATACCCCTGTCCAAGTGGATTATATGAGAGACTACCATCCTTTCTCGGGAATGGAGTGTGCCCCTTTGTTGAGTGATCTGGAACACAAAGGCATTATGAGATTTTCGGAGCTGCTGAAGAAGAGGAGGTGTGTTGCACAGAAGGACTTAGAGGAGACTTGGAGAGGTGAATCCCCTTTTATCAATTCTTCCAAATGAGATTCTATGTAATGCGGAGTGGGGTGGGAGAGTAGTTGACGAGGAGGACTACCTGGATGGAGGATGTATTGTTGAAGGGAGGGGGGCAAGGAAAAGGTCTCCTCTCCCACCCCTCTCCTCACATACAGGGATGGCAGACTTGGCTTGGGAGAACCTTCATGTGTAGTGAATGTGAATGGATTCATACTGGGGTTTACAAGTGGACCTTGGTCACTTCGTGGTGACAAACACAACTACAGCTTTTACATCGTATATTTAACCCCCTTACAAATAGGAAAAGCGGGCCAAGGAAACAGTGAAGATGCTGGTGAGGTAGGGGCTTTTTATACCATATATGGTGGATTGCGCCATCATCCATCAATATTGGGGCCAAATAGCAGCAGATGTGGAAGGGGGTGATAGGACTCCCTCCAGAGCTGAATCCTCTGGAGACCTTGTTGGGCTGGGAGGGGAAATCCTATACATGCCCAGATGCTCCTTATGTCCCAGATTGCCCTGGCATGGAGATGGAAAGCCCCGGAGGGTCCACGGGTGGGGAGGATTGGTGGACCAAAGTGGGGGAAGCAATGAAATTCAATAAAGCCACGTGTAATCTGTGAGGGAAGAGCCGAGAATGGGAGAAGGTTTGTGGCCCATGGATTCAATGGAGTCAGGGACGATCTGGGACTCCTGGTGGCTCTGGCTCCATCTCCCCACATCATTCTTCTGTCGCACTTACTACAACTGAATGAATGTACCTTAACCCTTTCCAGGCCGAGCCCAAAACTCTTGGGATCCAAAATTCTGACTAAATATTCCTATCAAATGGTATATAATACATGACCATAGCAGAAGGAAAATCGCTGTTAGAACATATTGAATAAGACGGGTACAATTTTCCTGAAATATGCAAAAATTAACCCGGCTGCAGAATGTGGATTAAAAAATTAAAGTAGGCCTTGGAAGGGTTAAAGATCCCACTGAGTTTGAATGTTTGACTTTGTTCAAATTATTTCAAATGTTTTGTTTTTTTTTCAGTGTGTTTTCTATCTGTTCTACAATGATGAGGACTTGAGGTATACTTTTGCAACTGGATCTGAATGGACTTGCAGCATGCTCCTTTTCTTTTATTTGCTGTGATTGTATTCAGGGCAGAATTCCTGTCTTTGGAACGTTGTATCTCAATAAGCTGTTGTGCTACTCGTTGGAAAAAAAGATATTGGAGAAAGAAAAAGAGTGCTTCACAGCTCTGGAGTAGATGCCATGGTCACAGCAGTCACCCATAAGATGACTGTTCCTGTGGAAGATGGTACACCCTTGAAGGATGTCCAAAAAAGGCAGGAAGAAGTGCTGTTCATGCAGGCCTTTGAGATAGCTGGGATGGCATCACAGGCATCAGGAGTTTTGTGACCTGAGCTTGTCTGCAGTGGACCCAGGCTGATCAGAAGGGGGCACTAGAAGACTCAGTCTGATCAGGCAGGAGACCTCAGCACAGTTGGAGGTTGATATAGCCTTTCTGGCAGATACCTTATATAACGACATCAGGGCATATGCCAAGGACATGGTTAGCATGGTGACCACTCAGTGTTCACCACAGTGGGAGGAGTGGCGTAGTGGTTAGGACACAGTACCTCAGGCCGGAGGGCCGGGGGTTCAAGTCCCACCCAGGGACAGCAATCTCAGACCGGAGGGACTGGGGTTTCTAATCCTGTAGGCACTCCTTGTGGCCTTGGGCAAGCCACTTAACCCTCTGTTGCCTCAGGTACACATAGATTGTGAGCCCTTTGGGGACAAAGGAATGTATCCAGTACCTGTTTGTAGTAATTGCATAATATAAACCACTTTGATTGAAGGATAAGGCGGTATAGAAAACTGGTTAAATAAATAAAATAAATATCATGTCACTTTGAAGTTGTCTCACTCTATCACTGAGGCATTCTTGGAGTCCCTACCTCCTTCTGGAATAAAGAAATAGACCAATCGATTAATCTTGGACAGGCTGTTATGGCTGGGTACTATCACGCTTCTACCTCATCTGTTTTATGGTTCTGAAGAAGAATACATTCTATCCCATCTTGGATCTGAAGCTGGTCAGCAAGTCACTTCAGGTTCCTTGCTTTCAAATGGAGACACTGTATTCTGTCATGTTGGCAGTTAGGAAAGATGCACATCCTGATCCAGTGGAAATGCCTGAAATATCTTTGATTTGCAGTATTGGGTCAACACTTGTTTAGCCACTGCTTCCCATACCTTTTTCAAAGTTATGGTGGTGGCAGTATCAGATATGTGGAAAGAAGGAATACTGGTGCATCTATATCTTGAAAATTGACCGGTGCAAGAGAAGTTTGTCTGAAGAGAGTTGGGCCATTACTTCCTGAGTAATCAAACTCCTTCAGAACCTGAAATAGGTGATTGGTTTTTGCAAGAGCATGCTGGTGCTCACTCAGTATTTAGAGTTCTTTGGTGCACAATTTATTTATTTATTTAACATTTCTTCTATACCGCACTATTATCAGTGCGGTGTACATCGAACAAAAACATACTACAATGCATACAGGCAACATTGAGTTTACAGTGAAACAGGATATTAAACATGGAGAAAACTGGGAAAACTATTTACAAGCTAACTTTATACTATGTACACTTCTCTATCTCATCTAGTTGTTACATGTGCATTTGTGGGTGGACAGTGCACGTGTGATGGTTAGCGGTGGGACTTATGTGTAGGCTAACCATTTTCTGTTTGTGTTAGGGTGTTAGGGCGGCTGGGACATGCGGGTGGGTTGCTAATTGAGTGTTTACCTCGGATTGTTTCCGGGTAGAATTTTGTGAACAGGTGGTGTTTCAAGGCTTTTCTGAATGGGGCTAGACTTTTGATGCCTCGGATTTCATGGGGAAGGGCATTCCAGTTTAAAGGAGCAAATATGGAGAAGGCCCTGTTGGACACCACAGCAAGAAAGATGTTTCTCTTTATGGGCAAACATGGGTGAAGTCTCTGACAGAGCCTTGTGCAGAAACACCCCAGCTTCTATTGGAAGCTTTGGGAAGCTGCACCATAAATTCATGCCTGCCTTCCCGCCTGTTGCCGCGGCACCTCACGGACATTGTTTTGGTCTTCCACCGGTAAACATTGATTTTCCCCCTTCAGCGGCCTTTCAGTAGTGTGTTAGTGCCTGTCGTCAGTTGCATTGGTTCCATCAATTGAGGCTCCTTCATCAGTAACGGCGCTTTTTAATAAAGTTTCATTTTCTCGGTTGTTTTCCCTGTGGCCCGACTGGGCCATTGGTCACCATCGAGCTATTTGGTTTAGCCACAGCCATCTTCCCAGACATGTCCCAGAAACCAGCCAGTGGGTTCAAGAAGTGCACCAAATGTGCCAGAGCCATCTTTCACTGACTGGCACAACTGGTGCCTCCAGTGCCTGGGTCCTGATCACCAGCCCTCTTCCTGCAATTTATGTTTGCGGATTACAAGAAGAGGCCTAAGGGGTCGAGAGAAATAGAGAGAATCCCTCTTTGGCCTGAGGTCTGATTCAGCATCTTTGGCACCACCATCTGGCTTGATGGCTTCCCAGGAACCTGTCGACGGTGCATTGACATCAAAAAGTTCTCAGGCTCAATTGGAGCCAAGCACCTGCAATGCTCTGGAGTATCGACCATCGGTCAGTCTCTGCCATAGACGTTGAAGTGAGATCCATCCAATCACCGTATCGGAGCCCTTCCAAGCGAGATGTCGAGTGGGCACAAGCGGCCGTCATGGTGCCCCAGAAAGAAGACCCCCTCAATCTCCAGGGTTTCAGAGAGATAACCAGCAGCTCCCAACAGTTGAGGCCATGCTGATGCCCCCTCACGGATGCCGGAAACATTGGTCTAAGCTGCTCAGGCCCTGAAGCCTTTGGAAGGCAGCCATCCAGGAGCACCTCCATCAGGCACTTGAAATCCACATCACATTGTTGCTGGAGAAACAGTTGGCTGGTGCCTCTGTGTGCTTGCGGTATCGTCACTGAGTTTAGTGCAGCCGATCCTCGAGGCGCACTCTCTGCCTGCGGAGGCATCAATGGGGCATCGAAGAGATCCGATGTCTGTTCCCAGTGGAGCCATTTCCCTCTCGAGTGTCTCAGGTTCCGATGCCCTGACGAAACTTTGGAAGCCCTTGATGCATCATCAATCCCATAGAGGTTCTCACTCCTTTCAAGGCAGGAGGGAGCTCCGGGTAGAGTCTTGGAGGTACTTCAACTTCTTTTTGGAGTCTGACTCTGATGGCTGGGTGACCAATGTGAAATCGAAGAATTTGTCAGAGGGCAGGTCTCCTGGGCCCCCATCAGACTCCTCCCTTACGCACAAACGGCAGAAGTCTCCTCTGGAGTACTTGTCTTTTCCAGGATTTTGTGAAGGATATGGCAAAGATCATTCCATTTTCACCGGAGATAGAGGATAAGCCCAGGGTGGAGGAGTTGGAAATCCTCCAATACTCCTCAGCCCCTAAGGCAGCGGCTACAAATGAGGATGTGAGAGAACCCCCTCACTTATGCCACTGGTCAGTAGGAGGCTGGACTCAATGTACAGAGTTCAAAAAGCTCCTGGATTTTAGAACCCTCAGCTTTCACATCACTCCTTAATGGTAGAGTCCACCCTTAAGAGGTTTAAGAGCACCAAGACTTGGAAGTTCAGACGTTGGACTCCTTCGGAAGGAGATGCTTCCAAGTTCCATGCTTGCGGCTCGAGTATACTCTTACTAGTTCTACATCAACATGTTCTTGAAGGGACGTAATGCATGATCTTGCTGACTTGTGCCAATTCCTCCCCCCAGAGAAATTAGAGCACTATCATGTCCTAGTGGGCCATGGCAAGGACTGCTCAAAATTCCTTATCCAAGCAACCTACAGTGCCTTCAAGATGTGTCTAGAACAGCGGCAGTGGGCATTGAAGCCTGAGGGCTTGCCTGGCTTCAGTCTTCCAACCTGGAACAGTGTGCAAAATAAGCTTGCTGATGTGCCCTGCCAGGGAGAGAAGGAGGAGAAGGCGGGCATCATAGAGAAGCAGCACATCACCCTCACTAGGCTTTTGAGATGCATGTCTGACCCAGCTGCCTATCGCAGGACATATCAAAGTGGAGGCCAGAAGACTTACTTACCCACATAGGTGCAGGTACTCCCCTGCTCCTCAAACCACCCCATCAAAAACACAGGCTCTTTGCCCGCAGCGTCAAGAAAATTTTCTAAAGGCCCAGCCTACCCTGCAACCAAAGCCAGGTGCAGGGTTTGACTGGTTCCTCCAGAGCATAGCCAATCTGCCAATATCCACAGAGGGGAACTCTCTGGTGGCGGGAAGACTGTCTTTGTCCACAGGTAGCCACTTATAACTTTGGACTCAGGTGCTACAGATAGTCCAAAGTGGCTACATGTTGCACTTCACCGAGACTAGATAGGCCATGTGGTCTTTTTCTGTCATCACGTTTCTATGTTTCTATTGCTCCCCAAGGGCGTATCTGTTGATCCTCTACATCTTGACCTGCTTCGGGAAGAAATCTCCACCTTTCTGAACGATCTTGTCATCGAGCCCATGCCACAGGAGCAGATCGGCGGGGATTTTACCCCAGGTATTTTCTGATTCCCAAAAAGACAGGAGGGTTCCGGCCCATCCTGAACCTCAGAAACCTCAACACTTTTCTGGTGCGAGAAAAGTTCAAGATGGTATCTCTAGGTACCTTGCTCCCTTATCTTCAGAAAGACAATTGACTATGCTCCCTAAATCTAAAGGATACATGTATACCCACATACCGATACTTTCTGCTTACAGGAAATATCTCAGTTCCGTTCCGGCAGAAAAGCCCTCTGTGTGGGCTACTACCTTTCGGACTGGCCTCAGCAGCTTGGGTCTTCACAAAGTGTCTCGCGGTGGTAGCGGCCTATCTCAGGACACTAGAGGTCTTTGTCTTCCCTTATCTGGATGACTGGCTCATAAAAAGCACCATTCCAGACGGAGTCCAGCAATATACACGATTGACCATTCAGGTGCTAGAGCTGTTGGGGTTTGTAGTCAATTACCCAAAGTCCCACCTTCAACCTGCCCAACAACTGGAGTTCATAGGGGCTCTCCTCAACATGACTCAAGCACAGGTCTCCCTTCTGTTAGACCCAGGGGTCTCCAAACCAGTCATGGAGGACTGCAATCCTGCCAGGTTTTCGAGATATCCCTAATGAATATGCATGCACTGCCCCCATTGTATTTGAAATTATCTCATGCATATTCATTAATCTTACTCCTCACACTCACAGACCAAAAACCCTTCTCCCAACATATAATTCAAAAACAGATTTTTAATGTATGTAAATCACTTACCATGAACTTAATCCCAACTACAATCAATCAGTAGAGACTCAGTAGTGAGTAGACAAATAGACTAAACAATGGGTAGGAGAAAAGCTTTAGATAACTTAACCTCCCTCTATGTGGCTACTCAAAGCCAAAGGTGAACAAACAGCTCCACATCATAGGCTGAAAAAACTCCGCCCATCAACGAATTCAAAAATGTTTTTATTACAAAATATTTAAAAACCTCTAAGAAGGTACCCAAGGGCGCCCTGACAGTAACAACCACTCAAATGGTATTATAACACCAGTTCTGTAAGAGTTATTTAAACCGGAATCACAGACCAACACAATGGCCACCTATAAAGGAATAAAGAAAGGAGCAGTCACAAAACGTCTCAAACACAGTTCAAAGCCTGCCTGCAGCCCCATACTTAGCTCAGGACAGCAGCTTTTCAAATTCTTCAGCAGCTCTTCAAGCTTGCATCACTCTAAGCTTCAAACACTCCTGCACAGGACACTGAGAATCCAGGTACCTCAGAAAATATTGACAACATACACGTCCAAACTAGATTGGGGAGCGCATCTGGTTAGCCTTTACACTCAAGGCATCTGACCCGAACAGGAAAGCGTGTACCAGATCTATTTCTTGGAATGGAGAGTCATAGCTCAGGGGTTTCTGAGAACAGACTAGCCAATCAGATTGTCCTGATTCAGACCGACAGTCAGGTTGCAATGTACTATTTAACATCTTTTTTTGTATACTGCCTTTCTACTGCATAAACAAGCAGAGGGGCACAGTTTTGTATCTCCTGTGCTGGGAAACAGTCCATTTATAGAGGTTCGCCATCACCTACAGGATGGAGCTCAGGACCATATATCTTCCGGGGGAGCAGAGTACCCTGGCAGACCAGCTGAGTCACGTCCTCCAGTCGCACAAATGGACACTGGACAGGGGCATGATGGCTAACATCTTTCAGAAACTGGGTACCTCCTCAATAGACCTGTTCGCCACCCAAGAAAATGCCCAAGTGGATCAGTTCTGCCCCAGAGTCGCCTCACGCAACAGGCTGGCACCAGATGCTTTCCTCCTGCACTGGAGGAAGGACCTGCTATATGCATATCCTCTCATACCTCTTATAACAAAGACCCTGCTGAAACTCGAGACAAATAGGGGGTACAGTGATACTCATTGCGTTGTATTGGCCCAGACCACCACCTGCTTCAACTCTCCCAGTGGGAATCTCTACGGCTGGACTCTGCCCTACACCTTATATCACAAGAAGATGACAGGATGCTACATCCCATTGTCCGGTTCTTGGCCCTAACTGCATGGATGTTGAGAGGCTAGTCCTCTCGAAGCTTAACCTGCCTGACAGAATAACAGATGTTCTGTTGTCCCTTTAGGTGGGTCTCGAGATGAAGGTCTTGTGCATTCAAATAAAAGAGATTTGTGATCTGATGCACAGAAAAGATGCTAGATCCTTTTAATTGCTCCACCAACAGACTACTTGAGTATCTCCTACGCCTCCTAACGTCATGTCTTAAGTACAGTTCTGTCAGGGTTTATCTCGGTGCGATTGGGACATACCATTGTGGAATAGAAGGAAGGTCCATCTCTGCTTAGCTCTTAATGGCTCGCTTCATGTGGGGTTTGCTTCTCTCAAAGGCACCCTTCAAGCCCCTGACAATGGTTTGGGATTTCAGTGTGGTTCTGGCGCAGCTCATGTTAACTGCCTTTGAGCAGCTCGATTCCTGCCCTATGAAGTTCTTGACCTGGAAGGTCTTGTTTCTGGTGGCGGTTACATCAGCATATTGGGTAAGTGAGCTCCAGGCTCTAGTGGTTCATCAGCCGTATACCATGTTCCATCATAATAGAGTGGTCCTGTGCACTCATCCTCTATTCCTTCCAAAGGTGGTATCTGCTTTCCATCTTAGTCAGTCAGTCATTCTGCCAACTTTCTTCCCGAGGCCTCATGTCCACAGAGGGGAAACGGTGCTGCACATGCTGGGCTGTAAACAAGCCTTTGCCTTCTACTTAGAGCGGATGAAGGCCCACTGAAAGTCCATGCAATTGTTTGTTTCTTTTGACCCCAGCAAACTAGGGGCTGCTGTTTCCAAATGCACTGTTTCTATTTGGCTGGCAGACTGCATCTTTCACTTATGCTCAGGCTGGTCTGAGTCTTGATTGTCATGTCACAGCTCACATCGTCAGAGCCATGGCTGCGTCGTTGGCCAACTTGCGCTCTGTCTCCATGGAAGAGATCTGCAGGGCTGCAATGTGGTCCTCTGTCCACACATTCACATCTCACTACTGTCTGGATCGGGATTCCCAATGTGACAACAACTTCGGACATTTGGTACTCTGGCATCTGTTTGGGGATTAGAATCCAGCTCAATCCCCCCATGGCCCTACTGTCTGTCCAGGCTATCAGAAAAGAAGCGGTGGAGAAGCTGAATCAGATGAGGTTTTTTTGTGAACTATCACTTCTGTACATAGTTGATTCTCCAGTTTTTAGTTCAGTTTTGCCCCTGTTGGGCTCTCGGCAGCCTCCTCTGTTTTCGGTAGCCTGTAGCTTGGGAGTTCCATAAGTGAGGATGGCCACAGAGAACACCTGCTACAGGTGAGAAACTACCTTTTATCACAGGCCTGAATTGTGAAGATCAAATCATAGATTCAAGCTCTCGTCTATGTGAACTCCGAGGACTTGGGACTATCTTTAGGTCTTGTGATCAATGGTAGCTATGCTGGATCTGGTCCTATGGGCAAAGGTCCATATGTGTCTCATGCTAAGGCCATTCCTGTCTAGATGAGGCTACCCCTGCAGTCAGGAGTCAGTGTCAGTCTGAGTTGATGGTTTTGTGGGCAGAATCTGAAGAAGAGTGTGGAGCTGGAAATTCGAGCTTGAATCACTGTCACCATGTATGCAAGCTTGACATGCTCGGGGACCCACTGTAAGAGACAGATGGCTCAGGGCTTCTGGAGAATTGTGGAAATCTGCTGGACTGTCAGTCGATTGGAGATGCATGCTTTTTGCAATGCATTGGTGGCATTTGCTTCTCTAGTTCAGGGCCACCAGTCGGGATTCTATCTGCCAATGTGTTGACAGTTGCTTGAACCAGCAAGGGAGGAACACCAGGAGCATGCAG
This sequence comes from Ichthyophis bannanicus, assembly GCA_033557465.1. Classification (NCBI taxonomy): domain Eukaryota; kingdom Metazoa; phylum Chordata; class Amphibia; order Gymnophiona; family Ichthyophiidae; genus Ichthyophis; species Ichthyophis bannanicus. Next base: position 166,672,657 of record CM066039.1, on the reverse strand, counting down.
ATGGCCTTGGAGGTCAGTCTTTTCATAGAATGGCCACAGAGGCATCTACTGGTGATTTCAGCAGCTCACATAGGAACAAAAAAAACATGCAAGTGGATTTTCCTCAGCCATCGTCTGTTGATTCAGGAGAGTGGGAGTTGGTGGAGTGGACTTTCTCCCTGATAGTGGATAGGTGGGGACTACCAACTGTGGATCGCATGGCTACAGCAAGGAACACCAAGGCAAACCATTTCTTCAGCTAGAGGATGAAATTTGTTCTGATAGCTTTGATGCCCCTGACAAGCAGTGGCCTTATTGGGACTTGCTGTATGTTTCCCCTGGTGCTGTTGATTGGCAGAACGGATCATCGGATCATCAGTCCTTCCTGATATTGGTTTCTCCAATTTGGGACAGGCAGTCTTGATGTGCATATTTGTCAGACTAATAATCACAGGGGAGCCTCTGTGTTTGTCCCTTCAGAGAGGATTTCTTCATAAGGGTCTGATCGTGATGGAAGACCCATCATCATTTTGGCTTATGGATCTGGCTTTTGAAAGAGGTACAGCTCAGGGCTTCAGAAATATTTACCACTCTGTTGTGGACCTCCTTAGCCTACATCAAAGAATGGAGATTGTGTAGAGAGGAATGCAGTCCCTAGTAAGGTTGCTAATCTAGAAGTTTTCAATTTGCACTGTAGTCTAGAGAATGGTTTGGCCCTGAATTCCTTGCAACTGCAGATTTCAGCCTTGCTACTATGGTAAGATCCTGGGCTGTCCATTGGCTGCTCATCTGGACATGATGCATTTTTTTTTTCTGGAGAGTTAAGAATGTCTGCTGTTCTGGCCAGTAACTTCACCCTGGGACTTTTAATCTGATTCTGAAGTGATTGATCAGGGAGCTAGTCACACCTTTTAGGTCAGCCTCTCTCAAGTTTCTGGCATTGAAGACTGTATGTTGCCATCTGTTTTGGCCAGGAGGATTTCAGAGCTCCAGGCCCTGTATCGTAGGGATCCTTTTTTTGGTGTTCTCAGATTCAGCAGTGAATGTCCACAATGTCATTCTTTCTTTATAAGATAGTTTCTTCCTTTCTTCTTAATCAGACTGTTTTCCTTCTGTCTTTTTAGAAAGAAATGGATGGAAAAGAATATAGGGAACTCAGATGTAGGGATGCGAGGCAAATGTTGCTTAGGTACCTTAAGGTAATGAATTTTTTTTAGTGGACAGATCATGTTTTGTTCCATTTGTGGCTAAGGTGGCTTCTTGAGGCATTGGTAGCACATTGGATGAATGAAGCCATCAAGACAGCCTATGCTGCTTGGGGGAAGGAGGGGAGAGGTGCAAGTGCCTGTCAACTTTGGACTCATTCAACCAGAGAATAGGCTGCCTCTTAGGCGAAACAGCATTTCACCAGAGGAGATCTGCAGGACGGCCACCTGATATCATTGATTTCCTTCATGAAGCATTACTACTTGAATTTTCAGGCAAGATGCAGTATGGTTCTGGGGCAGGTATCTTGAAAGCAAGCTTATCTGGGTCCTACCCAGTTTAGAGTAAGCATGGGTATATTCTATGCATCTGGACTGGTTTGACAAGGACAAAAGAGGAGTAATTAACTTACCTGTTCATTTCCTTTCCTTAAGACCAGTCAGACAAGTCCAGAACTTGCCTGGGGTTGTTCTCGTCCTCGGTCTTCCTGTGATGTCTGTGATTTGGTTGTTTCAGTTGTTTGATTGTTTTGTTACTGTTTAAAAGACTTATTCCAGTTTATGTATTTATTTATTTAACAGGTTTTCTATACCACCTTATGGCTAAGGTGGTTTACAGGTAACAACAGACAATCTCAAATGAGATAGAATTACAAAACTTAAGGGAGATATAGCTTGAAGTTAACAGAAATGGGGGATAACTTAATTCACGGATGCTGGTTATCTTGTAGGGTGTTACGTGGTTTCATTGGTGCCGTAATGCTCTATGAAGAGGTGTGTCTTTAGTAACTTCTTCAGTTCCTGAGTAGTCTTTGCAGATCTTATGGGAGTTGGGAGTGAATTCCAGACTGAGGGGGCGAAGAGGGTGAAGGCTCTGTTGTTCGTTTGCTGGGGCATTTTATCTTGAGGGGTGGGGCAACTACATTTAGTTTTAGTTCAATTTCTCTGGGATATAGGTTACTCAGAATCCCCATTTAGACCCTTATGGATGTTCTGGTTGTGTGAGTAGTGCAAAGGGAGGTCCTGGGGGGTTTGGTGACAGCAATACTGGAGGCTGCATGGGCACATTATATAGGGTAATGTCTGCACTTTATGTTCTCTGTCTCCATCTGCTGTTAGGAGTTCATACACATCTGTGCTGGTCTGGCTAGACTCGAGCAAAGGAAAATACCAGGTAAGTAATTACTAACAGAGAACTGCTAGACCAGACCAGTGCCCTCCCAGAAAGGTGGTGACTATTGAGAAGATTTAGTGTATCTCTTTTAATGTCCTTGCCCTGACCCTCTGGAATAACTTACCACTTGACTTCAGATCAAGCATCCCTGAGGACCCATTATTTTCAATTGGTCTTTGAGTCTCAAATTTAGCACTAATTGTGCACTCTAGATTGTTATGGTTGGGGCCGCAAACAGTGCTGGGATGTGGGTGCACAGAGCACTAGATTATTTTGTGTCTCTCCTTTTATTCTTCTACTGTATTGTTCTTTACTTATGTTTAAAATATGTATTTTTAACTTGACTGTAAACCATACAGATACTTGTCTTATGTATATTATATCAAATTTTATAATTTGATAGATAAATAAAACATATATTTTATAAAGGCACATAGGAACCTATGTTGTCTTTATAAAATACCAATCCAACAATGAAATTTTATTTGGTGCTCCTCAACTGGTCATTGCCCCAAATATATTATATCACACAGGGCACCATGCTTCTTCAAGCTTTTCAGCTGAGTGTTGGAAAAACACTGGTTTTAAAAGACATGAACTGTGGTTTTATGCTATAGATTTGAGTAACTTAGTGATGTGCTGAAGACCTGCTTTGACTCAAAAATCCTGAACGTAGGTATATGCCGAAATATCAATGTTGGGCAGTTGTTATAAGCAGTAGCCAGACATACAGTTATAAGGCTGAAATATATTGAACTACAGGATCCCAGTGCATCCAGACCCATCTCCAGTTTGCCATTTATCACTAAGATCATAGAAAAAATAGTGCCACAACAACTACAAAATCACATAGATCAACATGCTTCATTTGACCCCCACCAACATGACTTCAAACCCACTGATAGCGTGGAGACACTATTCACTTCACTTTTTGACAGACTAATAACAGGCATAGGCAACATAAAGCAAGGCTTCATCTTAATCTTCATTGACATTACAGCAGCCTTTGACATAGTAAACCACCTCACGCTCTTACAAAGACTCCAAGAAATAGGCCTCTGCAACACCACCCTGATTCAGATCATACCTAACACACAGAAAACAGCAAGTCGGAAGCGGTCCATACAAATCAAGACCATTCGAGCAACCCCAAGGTATTCCACAAGGCTCTTCTCTATCAGCAGTACTTTTCAGTATACACCTACAACCGCTCTATGCCATAATGAAAGATCACATCTTATATCAAATATGTGCCAATGATATTATAATTTATATACCCTTCAACACAGAACAACCAGAATACACATCAATAACAAAATGCCCTGAAGCAATGATAAAGTGGCTCAACCAACAAAACTTAACCATCAACTACAACAAAACAGAAGTCCTACTACACACCAGGAACTCTACATTCACCCCACTATCGACCATAAAAATACTGCACACCAAGCTAGCGGACAAGCCTGAGGTAGAATACCTATGGATCATATCGGACCAAAATTTAAACCTCCAATCACACATCATCAGAACAACTAAAGCTGCATACTACAAAATGAAATAATACAAAAACTCTGATCTCTTCTGAACAACAATGACTTCAGAACAGTATGCCAAGCAACAATAACGCCGATACTAGACTACTGCAACATGATATATCAAGGCCTCTCAAAACACATAACACACCCCCTCCAGTTGGCCCAAAATACAGCCGTATGCATAATATCGGGAATCGCAAGACACAGCCACATAACATCTACACTACAGTAACTACATTGACTCCCAGTGCATGCACGCACTAAATTCAAAATCCTACTTAACAGTCTTCAAGATCATGCACCAAATATCTGTAGACACTCTCCAACCACTGATACATAAAGACTCAGGGAACAGAATAAAAAGATCTAACAAAAACTTACTGGTCATCCCAAACACCAAAGCAGACAACATGTAACAGGGCATTCTCTGTATACACACCATCCCTTTGGAATCTCCTCCCATCAAAGACCCCCAAGACTTCAGAAAGACATTAAAAACATTCCTCTTCATAGAACATTATGGACCCAGCACATGGCACACCAACATCACACCACGTCTCCACCCAAACCTTAGGTTCCAAGAACCCGACCTGTTATACCTTTAGATATGTATAATCCAAGCTCAGTAGTTATGTATAATCCAGGTTCAATGTCCCCTGTTATAATGTAAGCTGCTTAGTTAATGTTATATTGTAAGCCGCTTTGAACAAATGATAAGGCGGTATAAAAAACCTATTACATAAATAAATGCAGCAAGATAAAAAAATCAATGGTGTGATCAGCGTGACATGAGTTCAGTGCATATATGAGTGATTTTTAAACAGTGTCTATGTAGCAGAAGCAACAAATACAAAAAAAAACCTTTTAAAAAAAGTTGCAGAGGCAGTTGAAGCCAGAGGGGTTGAAAAGAATTGATGCCCATGCCTTTGTTGATGCCTCTTTTTGATATAAATCTAATTGAAATATCGTTAAGTACCCTTGATTTGAAGATGGTGTTTGAAGAAGAAAGGTACTCTGTGCGATTTAATATATTTGTGTACTTTCACGTAGGCACTCTGTTATAAAATTAGCCCTATTAAGGGTCAACAGCTGTATGGCAATTACCATGCATGCTCAGAAGCAATCAAAAGTGTCTGAGTGCTCTGGGAGAGAGTTTGTTTGCCTCGATCTTATATGATGATGCCTCACATATGTAGCTGAACTGCTGTTAAAGAACACCCAGGGCTGGCCCTTCCACTAGGCAGCTGCCTAGGGCAGCAGGCTATGTGCTTCGATACAAATGGCCTATCGTGCCCCTGTGCTGCCGCTGATTCCTGTGTCAGCGCAGGAACGGCTAGGCTCGGCGGCAGGTCATGTGCTTCGGCACTCATGGCCTGTCTGTTCTGAACCCCCAAAGTTATGTCGGAGGGGAGTCAGAAGTGGCAGGCCATGTGTGCCAAAGTTCATGGCCTTCTGCCAAGCTGTGCCCCCCTCCCCTGACCCTGCCGCTGGAATTGGTGGTGACTCAATGCTTGGGGGCAGAAACCCTTGGGCTGACCCAGAGAACACCTGTTATATGTCTATAGCTCTGTTTCCTTATGAATCTGAGAAAGCAGGCAGGCCTTATGCAAGCCATTTTTGATCAGTTGAGCAGGCTTTATTTTCTTGTAAGTCTGTTATAGTGGCGGGTGACTTAAGGATAGCTTTCATAAACTTCAAAAATGTTCCTAATGGTTTTTCTGTAATTTAATGTTTCAAAAGGATTTTGGCACCTTGACTACTCTGTGTGTTGTGGCAACTGAAGATATATTAAACGCTTAACAGGTTTGTTTCTCGCTCTTCCTCTCAGCGGGTACATTTTATGTCTGACCCCTGCACTCTGAACATCAACAGCGTCGTGTTTGGTGTGACTACCACAGACTTGCTGTTCCACATGGGGGCGGAGGAGATCAGCAGGTAACAGTGAGAGATGCATGCAAAGCCAGGATTAGTTGGTAGTTTGGAGCAGCAACACTACAGGCCACTTGGATATTGCTCTAATAGAAGTCAATAAATGCCAGTGGTGGAGGACATCAGTCTATATTACAGCAGCAAGGCAAATCAACAAAAAGTTTTAACTGTAACTAAACTGACAAGTAAAGCAAATGCACCTGAGGAGGGACCCTTCTGTTACTGATGCATGAGTATGCAGATGTTGTAAACCCCTGTTTTTTGCCATTATTTTTTCTTAGTGAGGCTGTCATTTTGCAACTGGGTATAAGGAAAAATCCTTCTTGACCCGGAAACACTTTGCTGCTTCCTGATGTCTTTAGTGGAACTTGTAACTTTGCTGCTAGGCACAGATGCTTAGCGTAAAAGTCATGGCAAAGTAATGTAATTTGGCTACCAAAAATTCTTTTCTAGATACTTCCTAAGTCCCTTTTTGCATCCTTATAGGTCCAAAAAGAAAAATCCAGAATTGTAATGAGTTGTATGGATTTGCTCCAGGATATATATCTGAGGATAGATCAAATCCTTAATTTTATTTTATTCAATTAAAATCTTGAGGGGCAAACAGGTAGTGATAACTGAGGGGAAAGCACTGGTTGGACTTCAAGGCCAGTGGGTTTTGAGGGATGTGAACTACAGTGAGGAGCCCGGTTGGGGGGGGGGGGGTGTCAGCACGCTACATCCAGTGATGTCAAGACTTTGATTGGTCCAGTCTCCAAGCTGCAGGAGGAGGTGCACTATCCATATATATTCTACATTGTATTTTGTTTTTCCTACAAAATCTTTAGCCTGTTTGACATGATGCCCTCTTTAACACATAGAGCCACCCTTCCACCAATGTGATCTACCCTATCATTGCGATATAGTTTGTAGCCTGGTATCACAGTGTCCCATTGGTTAACCTCCTTCCACCAGATCTCTGAAATGCTAATTATATCTAACCTTTCATTCATTGCTATATAGTCTCCCATCTTATTTTTTAGACTTTTATAATTTACATTTCCTGTACATCTTGCTAGACCAGTCCAGACAAGCGGGTTTAGTCCCCCTACCAGCAGATGTTGGAGACAGATAAATAGAAAAATACTACCAGCAGCCTGATTGTCTGTTCCCTGGTATTATGTAGCTGAACCCAGTAGAGGGCGCTCCAGTATTTCTCTGTCTCCAGCAGATGTAGGGGTTTATCTTTTTCTCTTTGATTATTTTTAGTATTTAATACTTGCAGTAATTTTGCTGGATGCACCCAGGGCGCACTTGAGCTGCTCCTCCGGGTTTTCCAGCTACAGTTTGTGGGACAGATTGAGGTAGAACTCCTGGTCAGGAGGACCATAAGAACATAAGATATGCCATACTGAGAAAGACCAAGGTCCATCAAGCCCAGTATCCTGTTTCCAACAGTGACCAATCTAGGTCATACGTACCTAGCAGTTTCCCCAAAAGAGACAGGTTCCACAATGCTTGTATTGGGTCAAGCATTGATATCCTGGGTCCCTTTTTAATAATGTGAGGTTCCCTCTCTGTCAGGGAAGAAAACTGGCCTCAGCTCATGAGGACCTGAGCAGCCAGTCATCAGAGGAATCTGCAGCTTATCGGCAGCCTTACAACTGCTCCTGCCTGTTGCCTGTTTCAGGTCAGCCTTGGCTCTTCAACACTCTGTTCCAGCGCAGTGAGTAGAAAACTTCAAAGATCCTCTTCCTTTCCACCCCACCCCCCTTCCCAATTTTAATCGGGACGCCGATGGGGCAACCTTAGTCCGCCTGGAGAGTTTTCTCTTCATGTCTTCACTTCCCTAGCTCTCCATTTGATTAATTTTATGTTTTTACCGCATTTTCACAGTGTTTGGAGTGATTTTATTTTGGCAGTTTTAATAGCGGCGGACATTTTGTTTCGGCTGTTTTTTTGCTGCACAGCTTCGTTTTTGGCGGGCTTTGTGAGGAGACTCTATGTTCTTAATTTCTGTCTTCCATGCTAGTTTTTCAACTGTCTGGTCCCTTTCAACTCCTATTTTTGACTTTTTGGATTTTATTTTCTGTTCACTGTGGATCGTGGTCAGCTTCTTTTCGCCTGTGAGATGCCTTCCCTTCAGCGATGCATAGTCTTCACAAAGAAGCATAAGGATTTGAGGGATGGTATTTGTGCTGCATGTCTTGCTCATCCTGGAGAGACTTCGGCGACACTAGCCAAGGGAGCTCGGGACAGAAGCAGTCCTGCTGCACGTCCTCAGCTGCTAGAGGAACCCAGACAGCTTCCCCCGGCAAGAGAGTCTCTCTCTCCTCCTCTCTTAACTCCTCTTGCTCCGGGGTCTTTCGGGCAGCAGGAGCCGATGCATGCCTCAGATACCCAGTTTTTGGTCCTCTTAGACAAGCCTGGGATCTTTGGCAGGCTAATTCTCCCAGTAACACAGTGGATGCCCTGACTCAAATCCCTCAGTCTTCTGGCTCTGGATGCTGCAAGTGCTCTAGACAAGAGCACATGTCCAAGGTGGATGCACGGCCACCTAAAGAGGTCTCCTGGGCTACTGCAGCTTGGCCAAAAGCACCAGAGGAAGGACTGTCTTCGGAGGTCGACAGCGAGAGCCTGTCAGACCAGGAGGATGGGGAATGGTCCCCATCAGAGTTTTCTGTGGAGGGCCAAAGCGAGACACAGGACATGCGCTTGTTTTGCAAAGAGGAATTGCCAGCGCTAATTATGCAGGTGGTCGAAGCCCTACAATAGACAGATCAGCAGAATCCTCAGCCTTCTGCCATTCCCCAGCCAGACCCGATATTACAAGGCATTTTCAATCCATCTAGAGCTTTTCCATTCCCGGCAGAGCTACAACAAATGGTGTCTCGAGAATGGGACTCTCCAGATATTCCCTTCTGTACAGCCCGCCGCCTAGGTCAGCTTTATGTCTGGGCACCACCTGACTTGAAGTGGCTGACATACCCCAAAGTGGATGCCCTTGTGACCGGAGTAACGAAGCACACCACCATTCCAGTGGAGGGTAGTGCAGCACTTCGTGATCAACAGGATAGGAAAGTTGAGAGCCTTCTCAAGACTGCCTTTTCGGCTTCTTCAGTATCTCTCCAGGCCTCTATTTGCGGGGGCCTAGCAGCTCGAGCTCTTCTGTGCTGGATTCAACGTCTGCCAGAGGATCCAGCTCTGGCTTGTCTGTACTTGGTCACAGCTTTTTTGGCAGATGCCTTTTACGATCTCTTGCACCTCTCAGCTAAATCGGTGGCGGTGGCCACAGTTTCTCACAGATGGCTCTTGCTTCGCCAATGGTCAACTGACTCTGCATCTAAAGCACGCCTCTCTAGGCTTCCCTTCAGGGGAAAGCTGCTCTTTGGGGAGGACCTAGACAAATTGGTCAAAGACCATGGGGAGGTTCGACCCCAACGTCTTCCGGAAGATAAGCCTAAATTTGTTACTAGGCTTTCCTCCCGTCGATATTCGCCTACCTCGTGGCGCATCTCCAGGTATCGCGATGCTCGTTGCTACCGTCCTGGGAAGCCCTCCGCATCTTCAACAACTAGACGTTTTGGTCAGAGGGCACAGTCATTTCGGGGTGCCTGCCAGGGAACTGAGTCCTACGTGGGGCCTTCCAAGTTCTCTGGCCTCGTGAAATCTTCCCACTGACTGGCCGGATAGTCCACCCCAGGAGCCTTTTCTGGAGGTTAGCCCATCCAGAGACACTCCTCCGGTGGGTGGGCGTTTGGCTCTGTTTTCTCGTCAATGGTCTCTCGTTACTTCGGATCAATGAGTCCTCAACATAGTCTCTCAGGGTTACGTTCTCGAATGTTCCCGATCCATTCCTGATGCATTCATCGTCTCACCCGGGGGAAGATCCCTGACAAGAAAGGCGATTCGCTCCACCGTGCGTCGCCTCCTTCTGAGGGCTATTCGACCAGTCCCTTGAGCAGAGAGAGGCTGTGGTCGTTACTCCATTTATTTCATGGTTCCCAAGAAAGATAGGTCCTTCCGTCCAATTCTGGATCTCAAGGGCGTAAATCGATGTCTACGGGTGCCACGATTCCGAATGGAAACGCTTCGCTCAGTGATCCAACTGTACGCAGAGGCAAGTTCCTCGCCTCTCTAGATTTTGCGGAAGCTTACTTCCACATTCCCATCAGAGATGACAGCGTTCCTACGGTTTGCAGTACTGGGTCAACACTTCCAGTTTTGTGCAATGCCCTTCGGCCTGCCCTCGGCTTCGCGCACCTTTTCCAAGATAATTGTAGTGGTCGCAGCAGCTCTGCGCAAACGGGGAATCCAAGTGCATCCTTAGCTGGGCGACTGGTTGATTCGGGCGGACTCTCTGTTGGAAGCTTGTCAAGCAGTGGCTCAAGTAGTTTCTTTCCTCGAGAATCTCAGATGGGTGCTCAATATGTCCAAGAACCATCTTCATCCGTCCCAGCAACTAGAGTTTCTAGGAGCCCGCTTCGACGCCATGCAGGGGAAAGTCTTCCTGACACGCGAGCGGCTTCGCAAATTCACAGGCTTGCTTCGTTTGTTTCTTCTTCAGACAGCTCAGAGGGTCTGGGATTACCTTCAAGTCCCGGGGTCCATGGCAGCCACTATTGAAGTCTTGCCTTGGGCCAGAGCGCACATGAGGGAGCTTCAGAGGTCTCTCCTTCATGCTGGTCACCTGTGTCCGAAGTCTACAACATCCGGCTGCTTCTCCTCCCGGAGACTCGACGCAGCCTCCAGTGGTGGCTGGCGCCCTGTCATCTCCTCAGGGGTATTTCCCTAGAGTACCCTCATTGGGTCCTAGTAACAACAGATGCGAGTCTCTACGGGTGGGGTGCTCTCTGCTTGCATCAGTCGACGCAGGGTACTTGGTCGATTCACGAAGCGCACTGGTCCATAAATCGACTGTAAGCGTGAGCATTTTGCCTCGCCTTAAGATGTATTCTGCCTCTTCTCAAAGATCAGGCGGCACGGGTTCTATGTGACAACGCAACAACAGTGACATATATCAACCGCCAGGGTGGCACCAAGTCCCTAGGTGTAGCCAGGGAAATGTCCCTTCTCCTTCCCTGGGCAGAGGCACATCTGCAGACTCTCTCGGCACAGCATATCGCCGGGGTGGACAACTTTCAGTCCGATTTCTGCAGCCAACACGCTATCGATCTCGGAGAATGGGAGCTAGCCCCTTGGGCTTTTCAGAAGATTTTGCGAGCATGGGGCAACCAGTAATGGATCTAATGGCAATGTCAGTGATTACCAAGGTACTGTAATTTTTCAGTCGCAGGAGGGAATTTCAGTCCTCCGGATTGGATGTCCTGGCTCAACCATGGCCGCAGGAGGCTCTGCTGTACATCTTTCCCCCATGGGTACTAATCGGCAAAGTGCTTTGGAGAGTTCCCACACACCGGGGGAGAGTGATCCTAATAGCTCCGGACTGGCCTCGGAGGCCCTAGTATGCGGACCTCATCTGCTTAACGCGAGTCCCACCACTGCCTCTGGGGTCTCGCCGGGGGCTATTACGTCAGGGTCCAATTGTAATGGACGATCCAGCTCCTTACTTACGGCCTGGCTCTTGAACGCCGCTGCCTAAGCAAGAAGGGTTACTCAAGTCGCGTGGTCATGACCCTTCTTAAGATGCACCACCCGTCGACTTCGCTAGCGTATTCCCGCGTTTGGCGAGTCTTCGAGTCCTGGTGCACGCAGCACCGCATCTCTCCTTGGAGGTCGGGAATCCCGAATATCCTTATCTTCCTCCAGGACAGCCTCAATAAAGGTTTAGCCTTGGGGTCTCTTCGGGTTCAAGTAGTGGCATTAACTTGTTTCAGAGGCCCTGTTGGGGGTAGCTCTATAGCGTCCCACGCGGATTTGTCCCGTTCCCTTAAAGCAGCTAAGGTAGTCCGACCACCGGTTCGCCCTCTGATGTCAACATGGGATCTGTCCCTCGTCCTAAAAGCCTTGATGCAGGCGCCTTTTGAGCCACTTAAACACATGTTGAGAGATCTGACGCTTAAGGCAGTGTTTCTAGTAGCGATAACTTCGGCACGAAGGTTATCCGAAATACAAGCACTTCCATGCAGGGATCCCTATCTTGCCTTCTCGAAAGAAGGAGTTTTCTTGTATACTGTTCCTTCCTTCCTTCCAAAAGTGCTTATTCCTTTTCATATCAATGAGCGAATTTTCCTACCCTGTTTTTCTGAGGATCAGTGTATGGGCGAGAATAAGGGACTCCGTTCTCTGGATCTCGGCAGGATCCTTCGTAGGTATCTTCGGGTGGCAAATCCTTTCTGTACCTCTGATCACTTTTTCGTGCTTTTTGTGGGACCCCGTAAGGCTCAACCTGCTTCCAAACGCACCGTCTCTCACTGGTTGCAATTAGCAATTGAATCTGCATACATCCTTAAGGGAAAATCTGTCCCTCTCAATCTTCGGGCGCACTCTACGCAGGCGTAAGCTACATCTTGGGTGGAGCGCTCTCACGTTCATCCTCTTGATATCTGCAGGGTGGCCACCTGGTCCTCCCTGTCCACCTTTGTGCGTCATTATTGACTCGATATTCAATCTCGGGAAGAGGCGCAGTTCGGGGCAAAGGTTGTCTCAACGACCATATCTTCCCACCCAAACAGCAGTTAGCTTGGGTACTTCCCGCTTGTCTGTACTGGTCTAGCCGGATGTACTGGAAGGGGAAATTTTCACTTACCGTTAATTTCCTTTCCTGGAATCCTGCTAGACCAGTCCAGGACCCTCCCTATTCTGGATATCTGGTTCAGAGGTGTATTGCTGAGGAGCCAAGACTTTGCAGCGGAGCGTTATCGCCTCTTGTACATAGTATGGTTGCTATTTTCCTTACTTTTTGTTTCATGGTTGCATCTGTTTGAGTATGGCTTTTTACAATACTGGAGCGCCCTCTACTGTGTTCAGCTACATATTACCAGGGAACAGCTAATCAGGCTGCTGGTATTTTTTTCTATTTTTCTGTCTCTAACATCTGCTGGTAGGGGGACTAAACCCGATTTTCTGGACTGGTCTATCAGGATTCCAGGAAAGGAAATTAACAGTAAGTGAAAATTTCCCCATAGGAATTTCAGAGTTTGTTTTTTGCTAATATTAACAGTCTGGATATTTTATAACAGGGTTAATTTGTAATCTTTCAACTCTGTCTGATTTTACTTAAAAGGCCACCTGGGTTACTTTTACCATTATTGGAACCTTTCTATCAGAATGCCCTTAGTTCCCTGTTTTGCTAGTATCTTTCAAGGATACATCCATCCTGAACCATGTGTCAGGCCGTGCTCTCAACTCTGCGGCGCCTGTTGGAACTTCAGGCCATATGCCCCGTCCCACCTCCAGAACAAGGGTCCGGCCGCTATTCCATCTATTTTGTGGTACACAAAAAAGACACATCCTGGTGCCCAATTTTGGATCTCCACGGAGTCTATTGTTCTCTCCAGGTGCCCTGGTTCCGCATAGAAACACTCCAGTTGGTTATTCAAGCAGTCAGAAATCGGGAATATTTGGCCTCCCTGGATCTTGCCAAAGCTTACCTCCACATCCTAATCCACGCAGACTATCAATAGTTCCTGCTATTTGTCATCCTCGGCCAACACTATCAGTTTTGGGCCCTGCCCTTTGGCTTGACAACAGCGCCCCTCACCTTCTCCAAGGTCATGATTGTGGCTGCCACAGCCACACACAAGGGGATACCTTTCCACCCCTACCTCATCCGAGCGAAGTCTTACCCTGAGGCTCTTCAGGCAGTTCGCCGCATCATCCGGGTTTTGGAAGACCACAGTTGGGTAGTAAATCACGCAAAGAGTTGTCTCGCACCCACGCAGTCTCTGGAGGTTCTCGGAGCCCGCTTCGATACCCGGCTTGGCAAGATTTACCTCACACAAGAGCAGTTTCGCAGATTTGCCAATCAACTCTGCAGAGCACAGCCCCGAGTCTGGGATTATCTTCAAATTCTTGGGGCTATGGCGGCCACCATTGACATCGTCCCCTGGGCTCAGGCTCATATATGACCTCTACAAGGGGTGCTGCTCTCTTGTTGGTCTCCCATCTCCGAAGACGTCAACCTTCACTTAGCACTCCCGTTTTTTCTGCGCCGTAATCTTCGGTGATGGCTTCACTCGGAGAACATCTTCCGGGGAGTTCCCTTAGAGGTTCCCTACTGGATCATCGTGACTACAGATGCCAGTCTTTCTAGCTGGGGAGCCCATTGCTGCGACCAGACCACATAGGGCTCCTGGACCCATCGGGAGGCTGCCTGGTCCATCAACCGCCTGGAAGCCAAGGCATCTCGCCTCGCTCTACTATACTTCTGCCATACATCCATGGCAGAGCAGTATGGATTCTCTCTGACAATGCTACAGCAGTGTCTTACCTCAACAGACAGGGCGGCACAAAGTGTCCGGGAGTTGCAAGGGAAACGGCTCTCCTGTTTGGCTGGGCAGAGAAACATGTGCTGATGGTGTCAGCTCAACACATTGCGAGTGTGGACAACGTGCAGGCCGACTTCTCAGCCACCATGCCTTAGATCCGGGGGAATGGGAACTTGCCCAGGGGACCTTCCACCACATAGTTCAGCTGTGAGGTCAGCCGGTAATCGATCTGATGGTGACCTCAGCCAATGCCCAAGCCACGATCTTCTTCATTTGCTGAAGGGCGCCCAGATCTCAGGGGTTGGAAGCGCTCAGGTGTGCCCTTCGCTGCGTTGTGATTCTGGTGGCACCTGACTAGCCATGCCGGCCGTGGTTTGCAGACCTTATTCGACTCCCCACCCCTAGGTTCCCACTGTGGCCTGCTCTGGCAGGGACCCGTCTGAATGGAGATCCGGCTCCGTACTCAATTACGGCCTGGCTCTTGAAAGGTGGCACTTGGGGGGAAAAGGGTACTCCACACGGGTTGTCGAAACTCTGCTTCAAGCTCGTCTGTCATCTCTCTCTCTGGCTTATGCCAGAGTCTGGCGCCACTTCGAGGCCTGGTGCGCAAACTGCCATGTCTCCCAAGGGCAAGTACAGATCCCTGTAGCCTCGCCTTCTTACAAGATGGCTATGACAAGGGGCTTGCGCTGAATTCCTTGAGAGTGAAGGTGACTGCCTTCACTTGTTTTCGGGGTCCCATCTCTGGCCACTCTGTGGTGGCCCATGCCGATGTTGGCCACTTCCTTTGGCTGTTAGATCACTGCGGCCATCTCTTCGGCCACAATTCCACCTTGCGATCTTTCCCTGGTCTTGCACAGTTTATGGAAACCTCCATTTGAGCCCATCAAGGAAGCTACCCTTCGTGACTTGCCCTATAAGACTGTTTTTCTGGTAGCCATTATGTCCGCACGGCGAGTGTCTGAGCTTCAGGTGCTTTCCATGTCAAGATACCTTTTTGACCTTTTCTGCGGAAGGAGCATCTATCCGCCCGGTCCTGTCCTTTTTACCTATGGTCATTTCTACGTTCCACCTTAATCAGCCTATTCTGCTTCCTATATTTTCCAGCCAGGAATGCCAGGCATCCAAACATAATGTCCAGGCACTTGACGTCAGCCGCGTTCTCTGCCACTATCTGCGGGTGACAAATTCCTTTCGGATATCTGATTGCCTCTTTATCCTTTTTTGCGGGATCCCACAAGGGTTTTGCAGCTTCCAAACAGACCATTAGCTGATGGATCAAAAGAACCATTGAGTTGGCATATATTTTGCATGGGAAACCTGTTCCCTTGGGCCTTCGTGCCCATCCCACTAGAGCACAAGCCACCTTCTGGGCGGAGCAGGCCTGGGTTGAGCCCCTTGACGTTTGTCAAGCGGCCACCTGGTCATCTCTGTATGCCATTACCACCTTGATTTCCAAGCTAGGGATTTGGTGACCTTCGGCGCCAGTGTAGTGGCAGCAGCTGTCTCGTCCCGCCCTCCAGTGGGGTAGTTCTTGTACTGCCCACTTGTAAGGACTGGTCTAGCAGGATGGGTGGAAGGTGAAATTTCATTTACCGTTAATTTCCTTTCCTGGAATCCTGCTAGACCAGTAAAACTCCTGCCCTCACTCTCTGTGGTTCTTAGACAGCCATGACGATAGCCACAACTAGTTGCAGTGTGGTTTTGGTTGTGGTTTAACATGGGTGCTACTTGCGCTCTCTTGAGGCTTCAGCTTTGCCAGGAGCATACTGAAGATGACACCTTGTCATCTATGAGAAGAGGGGCCATTGATCTCTGGTAACTTCTTTGAGGAACATACCCATGTAGAGTATGTATGAACTTATTCTGGCTATAAAGGCATGGAAGATTGAAAACGCCTGCATCCAAAAGCATCGAGAGTTCTCGATTCTCTACCTGGAGGATTAGAAAAATGTGTCCTAGAACTCTTGATTTGACACATCGCCGATTCCACTAACATTGATTGATGATGTGGAAGCTGCGTCTTTTGAAAACAGGGACAACTCTGTAATCAATACATGGTATCGAGTCGTCGAGTATGGGGAGAAATAGTAAGGGGCATTTCCCACATCTGGAGCATGAGATCATGGAGTATGCAGTGAATTGGAAGTGTGGCCGCCTCCTTAGGAGCTGCAGGGTATTAGAGGATCTCCAATTCCTCTTTCCTGGGCTCCATTTCGGATGTCGGTGCAATGGAAAGGCCCTTAGCTAGGTCCCGAATAAATTCTTGAAAGGACATATCCTCAGGAGGGTACATAGGCCACTCCGGTGAAGGAGAAGGGTCTTCTGGAAGAGTGTGTAGTCTTCGGGTATCTATTGATTTATTATTGGAAGAATGAGAATCAGAAGACTCAAAGTATCCGCATAGAAACATAGAAACATGATGACAGAAAAAGACCACAAGGCCCATCTAGTCTGTCCTTCCATAACAACAACTACAACAGTCCACTTTTTACCTTTAGAGATCCTCTGTGTTGGTCCCATGCTTTTTTGAATTCAGCGCATGAACGATGTCCTTGCTCCACGAAGGCCTGGTACCGAGTGAAGTCGATATTGCCTAACCAACACCTCGGTACAAAGAATGGACCCAACACCTCGGTACAAAGAATGGACCCGAGGGTAGGTATGGGCGGCAGCGCAGCAAATGGCACACAACCCAATGCAGCCTGTATCGGAACCATGGATGGTGCCGGTGTCGACGGAACCACCAGTAAGGATTTTACTGGAACCGAAGCTGCTAGTAGAGATGCCAAGCTCCGCTCAATGGTGAGAATACACCTTGAAGGACTACAAAAGGGGACTGCTACTTCTGGAGAGAGATATGCAATTGTAAGTATTCATTTCTGGGAATTTTTCTAAATCTTGGGGGAAAAGGAATTCTTTAGATTAAAGCAGATTAATCTGTGAGCCCAGTGTATTTGTTAAATCAGTCAGGGCCTAGTAGCAGCAAAGAGCTTTCAGTTTAAATTTAAAACACAGCAGAGAACGTTCTGATTAAATTTGAAACACAGCAGAGACTTCTACTTTAAATTTGATACTCAGGGCCTAGTAGCAGCAAAGAACTATCCATTTTAATTTAAAACATAGAAGAGAGCTTTCTGGTTAAATTTAGACCCCAAGACTCCCTCTAGCCAAGAAAGGGCTGTGTGACTCCCCCTGGAAATTGGTCACAGATTACCTTAGAAGCACAGGACAGGGTACTGTGTAGTAGCCAGCTTTTAATAAGTCTTTTTTTCCCTCACTGACACCCACCCACCACTGGGATAATCGTAGCTTTATAGGTGCTTAAACCTCTTAAAGGAAAGGAGGTGCCATATTCACTCTCAGGTGCAGCTGTTTATCCTAATCAGTCAGACATTAAGGACCTGAGATTAATTAAGCTTCAGGTGAACAAAGTACATTAAACAGGTATAGTTTTATTAGTATAAGTATCCCCAGAAACCCTTAGTAAGTAAAGAACTTAAATAACTAAACACAACTTTAAAACTAAGATGCAGACAGCAGTCCAGCAGCGAGATGGGGGCTTTCCAGTCTTTTGCATTGAGAGTCACATGTATGATTTTCTCCCAATTGGTGAGGGGTCTTACGTGTGCACTAGGTGCAAGGAGCTCTTTGCTCTCAGGGAACGTCCGATCTCTGGAGGCTAGAATAGCAGACCTGGAGGAGATAAGGAAGACAGAGAAGTACATAGATGAGACCTACAGGGATATAGTCCTGAAGTCCCACTTCCAGTCTGGCAGCATCCAGGAGACAGGAGAGCACATCACCCTGGTGTGGCAGGAAGTGATCCTGTAGCTAGGATCTGTCCTCAAGGTGATGTAAAACCCTCTCGCACCGAGGACGTTTCTCCAGGGTCATGTGCCCATGAGGGAAGGGTTAGGACAGCCGTTATAGTTGGCGATTCGATCATTAGGCATGTAGATAGCTGGGTGGCTGGTGGACGTGAGGATCGCATGGTAACATGCCTGCC
The DNA here is from genome assembly GCA_033557465.1 of Ichthyophis bannanicus. Lineage (NCBI taxonomy): Eukaryota > Metazoa > Chordata > Amphibia > Gymnophiona > Ichthyophiidae > Ichthyophis > Ichthyophis bannanicus. Next base: position 166,654,457 of record CM066039.1, on the reverse strand, counting down.
TGGTGTGAAGGTAGCGGACCTCATGCATCACCTAAACAAGGTCTTAGATAGTGCTGAGGAGGAGTCTGCTGTCTTGGTGCATGTCGGTACCATTGACTTAAGAAAATGTGGTATGGAGGTTCTGGAGGCTAAATTTAGGTTTTTAGGTAGGAAGTTGAAATCCAGAACTTCCAGGGTAGCATTCTCCGAAATGCTTTCCATTCCATGCGCAGGACCCAAAAGGCAAGCAGAGCTCCGGAGTCTCAATGTGTGGATGAGATGATGGTGCAAGGATGAGGATTTTGGATTTGTTAGGAATTGGGGAACATTCTGGGAAAAGGAGGGGCTCTTCCAAAGGGATGGGCTTTATCTTAACCGGGATGGAACCAGGCTGCTGGTGTTCACCTTTAAAAGGAGATAGAATAGCTTTTAAACTAGATAATAGGGGAGAGCCGACAGTCGCTCAAGAGTGCATGGTTTGGAATAATGTATCCTTGAAGGATACTACCAAAAGAATGAAGTTAGGGCATATCAGCAGAGAGTTCCAATAAAGACAAATGTAGCCCAAATGTCCTTGAGTACGGGAGCAGACAGAGCTTAAAGATTCCAAATTACCCCTGCCTACCGATAGCCAGATTAATATGAATAAAATAGTCTCTAGAATGCTTGTATGCAAATACTAGAAGTCTAAAAAATAAGATGGGAAAGTTAGAATATATGAGAGGTTAATGAGAGGTTAGATATGATTGCTATCTCAGGGACATGGTGGAAGGAGGACAACTAGTGGGACACTGTGATACCTGGGTATAAACTATATCGTAATGATAGAGCTGATCAAATTGATAGAGGAGTTGCGCTCTATGTTAGAGAGGGCATTGAGTCACAAAGGATTAAAGTTTTGCAGGTAACAAAATTCACTGTAGAATCTCTATAGATTGGAATTCTATGTGAAAAGGGGAAAGCGATGGCAGTAGGGGTGTACTATCGACTGCCTGGCAGAATGAACAAATGAATGATGAAATGCTCAAAGAAATCAGGGAAGCTAACAAAAGTTACAGCACAGTATAATAATGGGTGATTTCAATTACCCCAGTATTGACTGGGTCAGTGTCATGGCAGGACATGCTAGGGAGATAAAGTTTCTAGATGAAATAAATGACTGCTTCTTGGAGCAGCTGTTTCATGAACCGCCCAGAGGGGAAGCCATTTTGGTCCTAGTCCTTAGTGGAATTCCAGATCTGGTGCAAGAGATAAGGGTGTTTGGGCCACTTGGCAGTAGTGATCATAGCATGATCTATTAATGAAGGAGGGATGGTAAAGAAATCTACAGTACTACCTTTTAATTTTTGAAATGGAGACTATGATAAAATGAAGAAAATAGTTAAGGTTAAGGACTTACATCAAACTTGGGGGGTGTTTAAAAATACTATCTTGGAAACCCAGACCAGCTGTATTCCACGCTTTAAGAAAAGTGAAAGGAAGTACAAAAAACTGCCAGCATGGTTTAAAGGTGAGGTCAGAGAGGCTGTTGCCAAAAAAGCACCTTTCAGGAAATGGAAAAAAGAGCCAAACGACGAAAACTGGAGACGGCACAAGCATTGGCAAGTTAAATGCAAGGCATTGATAAGGCAGGCAAAGGGAGAATTTGAGAAGAAGCTTGCTGCAGAAGCAAAAACGCGTAAAAGACTTTTTCAAGTATATTCTTAGCAAAAAATAAACTCTATTAGAGAGTCATTTGGACCATTAGATGATAGAGGGGTAAAAGGTGCACTAAGAGGGGACAAGGCCAAAGTGGAGAGACTGAATGAATCCTTTTCTTCGGTCTTTACTGAGGAAGTTGTAGGGCTGTTACCCATGACTGAAGTATTTAAAGGTGATACGGTAGAAGAATTGAAAGAAATATTGATACACCCTGAAGATGTATTACAGCTATTTGATAAACTGAAGAGTAGCAAATCACCTGGACCGGATGGTATACATCCAAGGGTGTTGAAAGAACTGAAATATGAGATTGCAGACCTGCTATTAGTAATCTGTGAACTATCATTAAAATCATCTGTAATACCTCAAGTTTGGAGGATGGCCAATGTAACGCCAATTTTTAGAAAGGGTTCCAGGGGTGATCCGGGAAACTACAGACCAGTGAGCCTGATGTCAGTACCGGGAAAAATGGTAGAAACCATCATAAAGAACAAAATTACTGAACAGATAGTCATGGCTTAATGGGAGACAGCCAATATGGCTTTAGACAAGGAAGATCTTGTCTTACTAATCTGTTATGTTTTTTTTGAAGGTGTGAATAAACAGGTGGACAAAGGTGAGTCTGTTGATATAGTGTATCTGGACTTTGACAGCCTTTGACAAGGTCACTCATTAGAGACATTTTGGCAAAACTAAAAAGTCATGGAATAGGAGGCAGTGTACTATTGTGGATCAGGGACTGGTTAAAAGATAGAAAGCAGAGGGTAGGGCTAAATGGCCAGTTTTCTCCAATGGATCCCCAGGGATCTGTGCTGGGTCCGCTGCTTTTTGACATATTCATAAATGACCTGGAAAAGGGAATAATGAGAGAGGTTATCAAATTTGCAGATGACACAAAACTATTTAAAGTTGTTAAAACCCAAGAGGATTGTGGAAAATTGCAAGAGGATTTTGATAAATTGGAAGACTGGGCATCCAAATAGATGAAATTTAATGTGGACAAGTGCAAAGTTATGCACCTAGGAAAGAACAACCCAATCTATGGTTACACGATGCAAGCTTCCTCATTAGGAACCACTACCCAGGAAAAAGATTTAGGCGGCATCGTGGATAACATGTTAAAACCCTCCACCCAGTGTGCAGCAGCGGCCAAGAGAGCAAATTTAATGCTAGGTATCATAAGGAAAGGAATGGAAATTAAAACAAAGGTTATTATAATGCCTCTGTATCGTTCCATGGTGTGACCACGCCTTGAATATTGTGTGCAATTCTGGTTGCCATATCTTAAAAAGGATATAGCGTTATTAGAAAAGGTACAGAGAAGAACCACCAAAATGTTAAAGGGGATGGAAGGATTACTCCTATGAAGAGAGGCTAAAAAGGTTAGGACTCTTCAACCTGGAAAAGAGATGGCTGCGGGGAGATATGATGGAGGTCTATAAATAAATGGAGTGTAACGGGTAAACGTAGATCGATTGTTTACGTCATCAGAATATAGAAAGACTAGGGGACAGGCAATGAAACTACAGGGTAACCTATTTAAAACTAATAAGAGAAAATATTTTTTTCACTCAACATGTAATCAAACTCTGGAATTTTTTATTGGAGGATGTAGTAAAAGCTATTAGTGTAGCTGGGTTTAAAAAGGTTTGGATGAGTTCCTGGAGGAAAGGTCCATAAACCATTATTCCTTTTCGTCTCTCCAGGCCAGTCCAGGAACATGTGGGTTGTCAATCCCCTATAGCAACTGAGGACTGAAATCTTAAACTTTGAAGAGCTGGCATCTGACTCCCTCTGCTGGCCACTCCTAGTCTTTTCAGTCCTCAGCAGCTGAAGGACGTGATCCTGGCTGGCTCCCTCATTCAGATGCTTCAGGCTTAGGATTTTATTTCTTTTTGTTTTCTTTGGGAACTATCCACACTGGTACAGAATAAGGGACCCTAGCAGGGTTCCTGCCAGTGGCGATTGCAGCCCACAAATTTTAAACGGCGCTCCGAGGCTCGGAGCTGAAGAGGCAGAGCCTGTCTCACTTTCAGCTCCGTTTACTAAATCAGAGAGCAGTGCGGTACTGGGAGCCCCAGATACCTTCCTGCTGCCTCCGGAGCTCAGCTTACCTCCCCACTAGCAGTGGGTGTCAGGAGCTGAAGGAGAAGGAGCCTTTGTTATTCAGGTTGGTCATAGTTTTGTTTTCAGCGTTTTGGTTAGTTTTTTGTGTGTGCTGGCGGCCATTTTCTTTGCGTTTACTCGACATTTCTTTTTCCTGCGGCAGGTTCTCTGGAGCCGTTTTGAAGGGGTTTTTTCTTCCTTCGTTTTAGGGTTGCTGTTTGACGTCGGTTTGCTCCGTTTGGGGTAGGGCCTCTCCAGCATGACTTCTACCTCAGAGGCAGGCCTTTCCAACGGTTCTTTTTTTGGCGGGAACGTCAACCCGGGCTATCACTGCTCCTATAGCCTGCTGGCACAGTCAGTTCCATAGTGATCAGTAGGTCACCGATTTAGACCGCACCCAGGGGATAACAGCTTTAATATTCTTGGCTCCTTAGGATGAGTTCGCTGCGATAACTAATTCCGCAGTCTAAGCGGCGGGTTTAGGGGGAGGAAGCTCCTTCCACCGTCTTGACAGACATATCGCAGGACTCGGGGGCAAAAATTTTTTTCTCTATGGCTTGAATTTTTGGCCCTTCCTCAGGTGGTGCAAGCCGCTACAGGTTCAAAGAATAATCCTTTGGGCCTGCAGCTGCGCCAGTTCTCTCGGCCTCGGCCTGGCCTGGCCGGACTTCTCTGATGGGAGCCCCTCGGACGATGGCTCCGGAATGGGTTTGACTACAGCTCACCTTTAGTCAGCCTATTTATTGACACAGACAGGTACGAACTGGCGTTGGGGACTGCTGTCGACCTTAGGTTGGTTCGGGTCTGTTGTTAGGTGCTCCTCAGGCCTTTCTTTACCCACCCGTTAGCGATAGCCTGAGGGTGGTGCAAACGACAAAGCAGTGTTTCCTTTAACTGTTTTACGTGTGGCACTAATATCGGGGGTGGACGAACAGGTGGTCCTTTTTCATAGTGTCACACTCTTTCTGCCTTCTCGCTAATTTCGCATGGTGACAGAGGCTCAGTGTTAAACAATTTCTGTTTCTGTAATGCAACGCTACATCACATATTACCTACCTTTCCCTTTTTCAGGCATGCTGGCTTGAATATTTAAAGGAGTCTGGGAGGTTTGCTGGTCTTGTCCGAGTTCAGAGGACGTACATTAATTTAGTGCTTGCCTTCCTTAGTTTCAGTATTATGGAATGCTTTTGTCAGTAGCTAGGTAAGGGTCACACGATGCTTTCCGTTAATCTCGAATTCTTCCTGCTCTGGTTTGGCCGTATGCCCTTCTTCGGGCCCTGCGCTTTTATTCAGGGCTGCCTCTTTTATTCTGCAGCTGCCATCTTTCTTACTATTTTCCCACTCCATTTGGTAGGTGTGATTTAGTTTTTTGCCTGTATTTCAGTTTCTACTGGAAGTCCTTGCGTATCTTTATAGGCTAGGCTCTTTCAATTTATTTTATTTTTCAGACTTTTTGCATTAGACCTACGGCTAACTCCTGGGTTCGCTGTAAGCTTTGACACCGTACGCAGACCTTAACCCGTAGGACCCATCTTGGGGATGTGTCTCTTTCGACGCCCATTGCTTTCGCAATGTCTGGTATAATCATATTAAAGAGCTCTTACCTGTTTCACCATCTTCCTCTCTGCTACTCTGTGGCCCCATTAGCCACGGGAAGAGGTGTAGATAACAGTTTCCCCAAGTGGCACTATTATTATATGTGTTTCTCTGCAGGAAGGCTGGAAAGTTGCAGTTCCCCCCTTTTTACACAGAGGAAATGCTATGGGCCTGGGTACAGCCTTAATAGCTTAATGTTTGGAAGTGTGTTTGCAAATGATATGTTCTTATAGGATTATTCTGGCTTGGTGGTGTAACTATGATAGTTGGATTCTTGTTTCAAAATCTCAGTATAGGGAGACTTCGAGGGCAGAATCACCTAACAGTTAGCTTACGGCTCAATGTTCTCCTTGGGTTCCTAAGGCCTTTTTAATTCGGCCGGAGCATCACGGTTGGGCTCCGATAAGGCTCCTTTTCAGTTTTCATCTTTTTCTGATTGGCCTGACTACAACGTTCCACTCCGTACTACCAACCTATCAGTTCTCTCTGACAGGCTATGGCACTGCCAGTGACGTCAGTTACCCTCTGCTGGTAGTAGAGGAGGCAGTCTTACGGAGACAAGGCGTTTTTTTCGTGCACCCCTACCTGGACGGCCGTCTAATTCCAGTTCCGTTGGTATAGCAGTCTCTGGCGGCCACGGCGCGGGTGGTCCGTCTCTTGCAGCACCTAGGTTGGGTGCTCAATCAAGCTAGCGGTCAGTTACGGCCGCTTGAGAGATCCTTCAATTTATAGGCAGTATTCCCATTCCAGGTCGCGGTGTGTTTTTTCTGCCGGTAAGCTCCCTGCTGACGGGCCTGTCGTGGGTGCAGATCTTCATGCGTTTTTCGAACGGTTCTCGACAGGCTGCTCCCTGCTGCTCCTTGGTTTCATGGCAGCGTCCTTTGACCTCGTTCTGCGGGCGAGGGTCCACTTGCGGACGTGGCAGCGAGCGTTGGTATCGCGCTGTCGGTCTCCGGCTCTTACCTGGCATACCGGTTGACCCGCATGAGCGTCGTCTCCGATAATCTCCAGTGGTGGCTAGTTCTGGTTCTTCTGAGTGCGGGGCTTCCCTTAAGCCGGTTCGCCGGGGTATTGGTTGCGACAGCGGTCAGTCTCCTCGATTGCAGAGCTCAGAGTCAGGGGAGGTTGCTCGAGGGCTTACGCTCCGTAGATCCGGAATTCTTCCCAGCATCCGGTGGGGTTCCGACAGTGTAGCTAGCGCTGCAGGTTTTTCTTTTTTTCTTCCTCTGATCCATGACGCAGCTGGACAGGTTTTTTCTCAGAATAGGCGGTGACGGTGTCCTTTTTTCTCTCATCGCGGCGGAGCAGGCAGCACGGAGTTGTTGCAGCGCGGTCTGCGACTCAGGTCATGGGCGGAACTGTTTTTACTGTCCCTATCAAAGGCCCATGGCGCAGAAACCAGTATTTAAAAAAAAAAAAAAAAAAGAAAGATTTGAAGAAAAACGACCATGCGGTTTCCTCAGCTCGCTTGTGCTGGTTCCGGCGCTGGGTTACTGCACGCTACGGAGTCTCCCGATCGGACCCGGTATTAGGACTGTCGAGGGTACTTCTCCTGGTTACCTTCGTCGCTGCCAAAGCTTCTCGGGGTCGTCCATCGGTGCAAGATGTGCATGTTGGATGGTCTCGATGGGCTGGGGAAGCCTTGGCCAACGGAGGATAGTCAATAGAGAGATTCGGCGGATAACACGTCGCTGCGGATTAGTAATTATCCTTGCTGCAGCTTGGCCCTAGCAGGTGTGCTAGGCAGATCTTGTGCGACTTCTCGCCACAAAGCGTGGGGGTATCCCTCGAGAGGGGTTTCTGTTACACGGTCGTCTTCTTCCGGACAGTTTGCATAAGGGTGCTTAGCGGTGTTCTCTTTCTTACGCGACGCTGTGAGAGAGCTTCGGCTAGCAGCTCTTCCCGCAGTACTTCCTTTTTTACCTTCGAGCAGGTCAGTACTTCGTTCCCCTCTTCGCGGTGGGTTTCCACCGTGGCCTTTGACCTGACTGCTTGCGAAGGGCCGCGATCTCTGTTTCACCCAGTCAGCGATTTCTCGCTCGTGGAGCTTTCTTAGGAAATGACCTCTTTCGGGACTGTCTGTTTCCCAAAGTGGCTTTTGGATCTACCTGCTCTATCGTGTAGGGTTCGCTATCTACACTTGTCCGAATACGAAAGGCAGTTGCGGGCACTTCCCTTCTCTCTTCCGCCTCTCTAGATTACTCTTCTCTCAGTCTATCTCTCTCCCATTCATGGCAGGGGAAACAACTGGGGCCCAGGATCAATCTGCCAATAGAGACTGAGGCGGTGAAAAGACAGGCTCTACCTCACACCGCAGTAATCTTACTAGCTCGTCTCTACCTTCCCTAAGTCTCTAGAGAATTATAACATTCTAGGAGGACTATAGAAAAACTCAGCTCTGCTAGAGCCCACTATTATTCCCCAAAAAATAAAGAATATGTAGCAGCAGAGCGCAGACAATCCAATTATGCCAGGAGTCAGTTCAGAAGGTTCAAATCATTTATTTGTGCACCAGTCTCAAGCAAAGTCAACTTCAAAATGGCTGAGCGATCTTTCCATTGACGACGTACAGAGATGGCTTAGGGGATTCCTCCGGAACACTCCGTCTTTCTGGGTCTCGGGACGGTTGTTTTCCTTGCCGAGTCTCGAAAGGGCGCAGCCATGTCTAGTCCTCTGTTGGTGGTCCGGCGATTCGGCTGTCCTCGTAGAGCGTGGGGTGAGTCCTGCCGAAGCGTAGTCAAGCTTGTTTTTTTCGGGCAGCCAAGTGTCTTTTGGAACGGCATATGCTTGGGTTCCGCCGATGGTTTTTTGTCAGGTAGCTATGTGGTTGTTGCTTACCACGTTGGCAACTGTCCCGTCTTGCGGTCCTGATCGAGGGCTCAACCTGTGTGAGAGCATCGGCCGTCTTTGTAGGCCTATTCGGTCCCTCCCGTGGCTAGATACTGCTCTGGTACTTCCCACATGTTCCTGGACTGGCCCGGAGAGACGAAAAGGAAACAGAAATTAGTCCTTACCTGCTAATTGTCTTTCCTGGAGATCTCTTCGGGCCAGTCCAGGACCCACCCATGTTTTTTATTACATTTCCGTATGGCACGGGGGCCTCAGGGTTCTAGGTTGCTGGTGGTGACGTCCGCGCCATGGTTTCTAACGAGTTGTTTTCTGTTCTCGCTCATGGGTTCTCGTTCATGGATCGCGTTTTGCCTTGTTGGTTATTTTGTGGGAAAAAAAAAAAACATATGAACTTGGTTTTTTGTGCGGTTATATCGCATAACTGAAAGGCTGCTGCGGTTGCGTATCTCCTATTTTTCTACTTTCTTCTAGTTTTGGCCATTACTCTTCATCTGCTTTGTTAAGGTTAGACTGGGAGTGGCCAGCAGAGGGAGTCAGATGCCAGCTCTTCAAAGTTTAAGATTTCAGTCCTCAGTTGCTATAGGGGATTGACAACCCACATGTTCCTGGACTGGCCCGGAGAGATCTCCAGGAAAGACAATTAGCAGGTAAGGACTAATTTCTGTTTAAAAGGGACCCAGGATATCACTGCTTGACCCAATACAAGCATTGTGAATCCTGTGTCTTTTGGGGAAACTGCTAGGTACTTATGACCTAGATTGGCTACTGTTGGAAACAGGATACTGGGCTTGATGGACTGATGGACCTTGGTCTGACCCAGTATGGCATTTCTTATGTTCTTATGATATGCTGATCCATAGAGCCTGCTGATGCTTGGCTATCTGTGCCGGAGATATGTGCTACAGTCCCAGAGCATGGCTCCCGGAGCTCTCCGGAGGTGGAGGCCTTGGAAGCATTCTGGAACTCCTCAATGGCTTTGATGGAAAGATCCTCCCGCCGTGGTTGTTTGGCCGCCTGATTCACTTCCTGGGCAACGCTCGAGGCATCTCGATGCTTAGAAAGAGATCTACCCTTGGGGGGGGGGGGGGGTGGAGGGCCTATTTTCGAAGAAGACTTATGTTTCGATACCTGAGATCCATGAGAGGAAGAGGATGCCCTTGATGTTGATGCCAAAGAAACCGCATCTGAGGCAGAGTGATCCTAACTTTGCAGCTCGATTCTGTAGGCCTCTCTTTGTCATTTTGTTATACAGAGGACATTCTGATGGCTAGTGATCGGGCCGAGGCATTTAAGACACCAGTCGTGGGTATCAATAGCAGAGATGGTACTGCCAAACTTAGAATATTTCTTAAAACCACTAACTGGTTTGTCCATTGTGTCAGTAGACAAAATGGAAGGCTTAAGGCCTAAAATTGAAGGCCTGAAGAAAAGTTCCAAAAGCTTTTTTGTTTTGTTTTTTTAAGAAAGAAAAGAACCGAGGGGTCGGTTCCTGCATTGACGGGAAGGCAGATGCAAACCTAAAGAATTAAAGAATTTTCTGCGGTGACAGAATTTTCTTCCTGCTGGCTCCGCGGAAAACGAAGAACTGAGGTGGGGGGAAGGTGGGAAGACTGCAACACAGGCGCAGTGGGATGCTCCTAAAGGCTTTCCTATTGGATGCTGGGGAGCATTCCCACGCAGGCTCCGTTGGTACCAATGTCACCCATATGTGAAGACTACATTCCTGCTTGTTCCTGCAGATATAGATGATTCAGTGGGAGACTAGGGAGGAGCAAGTTGCAATGGTCTAGACAGGAGGCAATGAGAGAGTGGATAAAGGTTTTTGTAGTGTGTTCTGAGAGAAAGGGACAAATTTTGCTGATGCTATAGTGAAAGTAGTAATAGTAGTAGTAGAGGTATTTGCTGTAGCTCTACAGAAAATGAGCAACAAAAGATCACGTCTAATGCAATATTTGACATCCGGAACACTTTCATGGCAATCCAAAGGCTTTGTTTGCTAATACACAAAGTGAATTAAAGCTCACAAGAGATCTCCTTCCAACCCTCAGTAAAAGTCAATCAAGCAGTCATCTTTCACAGGTGAAAAAGAGGACCCAGTTCTGAAGCAAAACATACATGAGAGGACAAGACCAATGTGCCATTGTTGGGTTTTCAGCAGCGGATAGGTGGTGAAATGAGTATGGGTGTAAAGAAGACTAGAAAAGCTCTTGCTGGCTAGCCTTATAGATTCCAAAACAAGCAGAGTAGAATCAAATTATGTTTGTAGGGTGAGAGGCAAGCATATTAGAGAAGCTGAGTGGTTGTCTATAGTACAATCTGTTCTCAAAAGAGCAGATAAGGCAAACCTACAAAGATAAATATGTGAAACGTTCCAAGTATTCCTGTGAGTTGATTTCCAAGAGGCACACCCCAAAAGGGCTGCCTCTCTAGAGGCATTAAGTACAGCTCTCCAGGCATGCTGACATCTGCTTTCAAGTTTTAAGCCATTAGTCAGAGACTAAAAAATAAGAAACAATTAACTGGGAAGGGTTGGGAACATTATCTCATTACAGTTGAATCAATAACTTAAGGCTCAAATAGTAACACTGAGGCCACAAATATCCATCTCAGACCCACTCAAAGCAGGTTGTGGGCTGAAGGAATGGGACTCTCACATCTTGTCATCAGTTGTAAAATGAAAAGCCCCTCCCCTCCAGACCAAGAGCATGAGATCTTACTTGCTAATTTTCTTTCCTTGAGTTCTTCCAGACTAGTCCAGATGCATATGTTTTTGTTTCTCATACCAGCAGATGGAGACTGAACCACAGGTTTGATGACATCATCCTATAAAGGATCTGTGCAGCCTACAGTCAACCAGTAACAAGTAATAAACAATTTTTCCTCCACCCCCACAAATAGAGTTGAGGGACCTACCAAACCATAGCTGTCCTAGTGCATATAGTTCATTGTTTGGAAATAATTGGCCAATAGATACTATGTAACTAGCGAATTACTTGTCTAAGCAACTCTGTTATTTAACTAAATTCTCTCTTGTTCTATGGTCCATAAACCATTATTAAGAAGTGACCGAAGATATCAATGCTTGACCCAGTACAAGCATTGTGGAACTTGTGTCTCTTGGGGAAACTGCTAGGTACATATGACCTAGATTGGCCACTGTTGGAAACAGAATACTGGGCTTGATGGACCTGGGTCTGACCCAGTATGGCATATCTTATGTTCTTATGTACTTGATGTTTTGTTCAATGTAAACTGCTTTGACCAGGTGAAAAGCAGTATATAAAGCTAAATAAATAAAATAGCCAAAACCGCAACCCAACAGAGACTAGTGAACTTCAGGCATCAACATTTTTTAGAAAATATTCTTTCTTCAGGAAAAACTAAATATCCACCAACAAAATACGCTTGGGTTCTGGAATGGTCTGGAGGGACTCAAGGAAAGAAAATTAATAGGTAATATCTAATTTCTCCTTCCTCAAAGTCCCTCCAGACCAGTTCGGATGCATGGTAAGAACCCAAGCAATAAATCGCATGGGGAAAGCCTAGTCAAACTGGTCCCCAAGACGCGCACATCAAAGGGACTGAACATCCAACCTACAGTGCTGCACATAGTGTTGCAAGGGAAGCCTATGGCCATTCAACAGATACCTTGTGGCAGAATCAAGCAGTGCTCTCGACAAAGCTTGTGCCCTGGTCAAATGCACTCTCAACCCAATAAGTCTCTCTTGACATACATGGTCTGTGGCCAAAATGATAGTCTTCTTGACCCGCTGGGCAATAGAAACTTTAGAGACTACGTCATACCTCCTGGGGCCATCAGAGCAAAAAGATGATCTGATCTCTGGAACTCTTTGGTTCTCCAAACATGCAATTAATGCAGTGCTCCCAGTGCTATGTCATCACCTTCTAGAGTGAAAACTGGCAGAAAGACTGAATAACAAGACAGGTGAACACTGCTTTGGGCAGGAATGAGGGGATCGGGTGAATGACCACCTCCTTCAACATCACCAAGAAGGGTTCCATACATGGAAGCGCTTGCAAGTCAGAGATAATCTTGGTCAAACAGATTGCTACCAGAAACAATGCCAATACCACCAGATTGATGTCTCATGGAGGAATAATTGTCCATACAGGGGAATTCAAATGGTTATGGTTATGGTTTGCTTTATTTGATATACTGCCTATCTGAAACAACCTACATGGTTTACAATAAAATCATACACACAGAAGAGGAATGCCATGTTGCTGACTGAAAAAAAATAGGGAGAAACAGCACACAGTAAAAACAGATACATTTGAAGATAAACAAAATAAAGTAAAATAGGCTGAAATGTCATTGGCAACCAGCATAACTGTTTATCACATTGTAAAAACCAGTAAACATCTGGATGAATCGTCGAACACCCCTGCACTGATCCCCTGTAATAGGCAATGGCCACTGCTTGGACCTTCAAAGAGTTCAAGATCAGCTGCCTCTCTAGGCCATCCTAAAGGAAGGCCTAAATATATGGAATTGAGGACCCTAAAGCCCTGGCCCTTCAAGCCTCACAGATCTCCAGACCTGAACAAAAAAACAGGGAAGTCTCTTCTTTGACTGCAACAAAGTGGAAATTGCATCACCTGAATAGGATCTCTTCAAGAATCTAGCCCTCTCAAGAGTCAAGCCATAAGAGAACCCACCCACATCTGCTATCTGGATAGGTCCCTGGAAACACCAGTGGCTCTGCGATGGGGTCTATGGAATGTTACTCCCATTCCTCTCCAAAGGGGGTATCAACAGTCCCCTTTAAGGGAGTCTGCAGCCCAGACCAAGAGGACATGGTTCAGGGAGAGGTTAAGAACCCAGCAGGCTGCAAGAGAGAGGCCCATGAAGCTATTAATCCTTCCAAGGCAAGCTATGCAAAGGAGTTCTAAGGTAAAAACTTTAACTGGGGCTGGAGGAAGGGCCGGAAGAACCAGCTTGTGAAGGTTTAACAAGCTGGGATAGAAGTAAGCTAATCTTGTTTTCACCTTAACTGCTGTTTGTTCTGGGTTTTGCTTTGCGGAGATTTAACAAGCTGGGACAGAATAAAAACTGCTTTTGTTTCCCTGAACTGCTATCTGGCCTGCATTTAAAGAAAACTCATTCCCACCGCACGCCACACTACCACAGGCTCCTCCACCAGAAGTCTCACTAGGCTGCCATACCATGTCCTCCAGGGCTAATCTGGAGCTACTGACACCACTAGCCTCAGATGACTTTCTATTAACATAAGAAATGCCATACTTAGTCAGACCAAGGGTCCATCAAAGCCCAGTATCCTTTTTCCAACAGCAGTCAATCCAGGTCACCAGAATTGCACACAATATTCAAGGTGCAGTTGCACATGGAACAATACAAAGGCATTATAATAGCCTTTGTTTTATTCTCCATTCCTTTCCTTATCATATCTAGAATTATATTTGCTTTCTAGGCCACTGCTGCACACTGAGCAGAGAGTTTCAGCGTATTATCCACGATGACACCTAAATCCTTTTCCTGGGTAGTAGTCCCAATGTGGAATCTTGCATCGTGTAACCACAGTTTGGGTTGTACTTCCCTAAGTGCATAACTTTGCACTTGTCTGCATAAAATTTCATCTGCCATTTGGACTTCCAGTCTTCTAATTTATCAAGGGTCCTCTTGAAATTTTTCACAATTCTCTTGTGTTTTAACAACTTTCAATAATTTTGCGTCATCTGAAAATTTGATCACCTCACTCATTATTTCCATTTCCAGGTCATTTATATATATGTTAAAAAGCAGCGCATTCAGTGCAGATTTCTGAGATACTCCACTTTTCACGTTTGGCCATTTAGACCTAATCTCTGTTTTTTATCTTTAACCAGTTCCTGATCCACAATAGTACACTGTTTTCTTTCCCATGACTTTTTAATTTTTTTGAAGACTTTCTGAAAATCAAGATACACTAAGGAGGTTATTCCGATCTGCGAATAGCAGGGGTCAACATCCTGTTTGGACGTCTAGCTCCTGCTATTCATAGGGAGTGAATTCCCTGCCCAAAGCTCCCTGCACGAATGTAGCATTGTGTGGGGAGCTCTGGATGGGGGCGGGCGTGGGAGTGCCGAAGGAGGAGCGTGGGTGGGCCAGAGGCAGGTCGTGACCCTGGACGTACAGGGCTGATTCCAGTTGTGGCCCTGTATGTCTGAGGGTGCATAGATGGCTGGAGAACTTATTCCACCTTGGAGATGGAATAAGTCTCCCCGGCTGAGAAGAACAGGACCGGTGAGCACTGAAAAACAAGTGGGTGGCAGCAGGGGGTTCCCCACAACCCAATATCGGACTTGGCAGGCTGCTGCAGGGGTCGGGCAGCGGGGAATGGCATGGGTACTGTACAGCGGAGAATCAGGGCTCCTGCATTGTGTCCCGGTGATGGGACGCTACAGCACTGGGTTCCATGCAGGCTCTTCGGCTGGGTGGGATGGGATGGGAGTAGGAAGTGCAGTGGCACGGAATCAGGGCACATCCTGCCTGTCCAGGCCCTCTGCACCCGATTCTGATCCCATGAGAACGTCCTCGGGTGCAGATCCAGCCTGTCCAGATTTTGGGCATTCGGACGGGCTGAACGTTCCCCGATCAGAATGGGGCCCTATATCAACTGGCTCACCTTTATTTTATTTAACACGTTTTTTTATATCGCTTTATCATTTAGTCTTGTTTATTCATGCCTTCAAAAAGATATAACGGATTAATAAGACTACACTTTCCTTGGCTAAATCCATGTTGGTTTTCTCCTACTAAACCATGACTATCTATATGATTGATAATTTTATTCTTTATAACAGTTTTTCCATTTTGCCCATTACTGATGTCAGGCTCACCAGTCTATAGTTTCCTGGATCACTCCTGGAACCTTTTTTTAAATTGGTGTAATATTAGCCATTCTCCAATCTTCAGTTACTACAGATGATTTTAATGATCACAGACCTACTATTAGTAATCTGTGAACTATCTCATATTTCAGTTCTTTCAGCTCCCTGATATATATACCATCTGGTCCAGGTGATTTTCTCTTTTTAGCTTATCGAATTTATTTATTTAACAGGGTTTTTTTTCATATATCGCTTTATCATTTAGTCAAAGCAGTTTACATTGTAACTTAAACAGGGTTAAATAGTTATAATACATCTTCCCGGTTTATCAAGATTTATTTAAATTCTTCTGATCTTTATTTAAATTCTTCTGACCTTTAAATACCATTTCAGGCATGAGCTAACTTCCCTATATCTAATTAAATAAAGACCAAAGCAAAGAATTCATTCTGTCTCTCTGCTATGGCCTTGTCCTCCCTTAGCACCCCTTTTACCCCTTTATCTAATGGTCCAACTGCCTCTCACAGGTTTTTTTTGATACGATTGTACTTGAAAAATAATTTGTGTGTTTTTGCTTCCAAGGCAAATTTTTTTTTCAAATTCTTTCTTTGCCTGCCTTATCAAAGCCTTGCATCTAACTTGCCTGTGCTTATGATGTTTTCCTTTTTTGTCATTTGGCTTCTTTTTCTAGTTCCTGAAAGATGCTATTTTGGCTACAACAGCATCTTTGACCTTACCTTTAAACTATGCTGGCAGTCATTTGGCCTTACTTCTGCCTTTCTTAAAGCGTGGAATACATCTGGTCTGGGCTTCCAAGATGGTATTTTTCAACAATGCCCATGCTCGATGTAAACCTTTACAGCTGTTCCTTTCTCCATTGAGAAAATTGGCCATTTAGCCCTACTCTCCATTTTCTATCTTTTAACCAGTTTCCAAGTCACAACAGTACACTTCCCCCTTTCCCATGACTTTTTAATTTCATTAAGAGTCTCTCATGAAGAGCCTTGTCAACTGCTTTTTGAAATCCAGATACACTATATCAACTGGCTATATTCTCTGAAGTACCCTGCTTATGGGGGGCCTCGGAGGAAAGACAAATGTATTTTTGCAGGAGACGCTTGCACCAGAGCGTCTATCCCTGCTGATCATCATTCTCTTCTGCAACTGAATAGCCAGTGTACCTTAACATTTTCTCTCATCACCATTAGATTTATGAGAGGGAGTCCACAGCACCTCATTATGTACAGAAGGTTACATCCGCTAGCCGCCTCACTCCTGGATCCAGGAAATCCACTTTAGCATTGTCTGCCCCTGTTACATGAGCCGCTGAAGAGATACCAGTTTGCGTGCTGCCCAAGTTAACAGCAGTGCCACTTCTTCTGCTACCTGCAGGCTTCTGGTGCCTCCATGGTGGTTCACATATGCCACTACTATCATGTTGTCCCAGACGGCCTTGTTCTTTACCTGTGACAAGGCAATCTGAAGTGACAACCGAATGGCCTGGCCCTCACTTCTTCAAGGGACCACTGATCTTGAGCCACATTTCCCAGATAATGGGCTCCCCATTCACTGAGGCTAGCATCCTAAGAACATAAGATATGCCATACTGGGTCAGACCAAGGGTCCATCAAGCCCAGTATCTTGTTTCCAACAGTGGCCAATCCAGATCACAAGTACCTGGCAGGTTCCCAAAAGGTATACAGATTCCATGCTGCTTGTCCAATGGGTAAGCAGTGGAATTCCCCGGTCCTCTTCAATATGGTTTATGGACTTTTTCCTCCAGAAACCTTTCCAAACCTCTTTTAAATCTATCTTCACTAACAGCTCTTACGACATCCTTTGGTAATGAATTCCAGAGTTTGATTATGCATTGAGTGAAAAAATATTCTCTCCAATTAGTCTTAAACGTGCTGCATTATAACTTCATAGCATGCCCCTAGTCTTCCTAATTTTTGAAGGGGTAAACAACCGATCTACATTTATCTGTTCCACTCCATTCATTATTTATAGACTTTTATCATGTCTTCCTCTCACTTGGTTTGCAGCTTGTCGTGCTGTGAGGGCTTGCGTGCATCAGTGATGCTGAGAGCTAAACTATCGGTAGTTTATTTACTGGCAGGGTCTCCCAAGATGGACAGGTCTCAGCTGAGGTGCCAGACCAAGACAAACCACCCATCTGGGCAGCAGCAGAATGGGATAGTGTTGACGGCGGAGGATCACATTTTTGTGACAACGGCAACAACACCAAACTTAAACTGCACGGAAGAAAGGCCCGGAAATCTACTTCTGTATCTTGCCATGAAAACCCAGTGGATAGTTACAACAAAACAAATTGTGCTATGGTGCTGGAAGATGAGACCCCCATGTCGGAAGGCACTCAGCTAGCTACTCTAGCAGTCAAGAAATCAAACGACGCATTGCTCTTGGCAGAATGGCTATGAAAGACCTAGATAAGATTCTCAAGAGCAGAGATGTCTCTCTCCATACAAAGATTCGACTTGTTCAAGCCATGGTATTTTCAATAGTATCATATGGATGTGAAAGCTGGACAGTGAAAAAGACAGACAGGAAGAAAATTGATGCCTTTGAATTATGGTGCTGGCGGCGAATACTGTGTATACCATGGACTGCCCAAAGAACAAACCAGTCGGTACTAGAGGAGATCAAACCTAAGCTTTCTTTAGAAGCTCAGATGACAAGACTTTGACTTTCATACTTTGGACACATCATGCGAAGAGAGAGATCATTAGAGAAAGACATCATGCTTGGCGAGATAAAAGGTCAACGCAAAAGAGGAAGGCCAGCAATGAGATGGATCGATACAATAACAGCAGCTACGGTACCAGTCTGTCAACAATGAGCCGCCTGATTGAAGACCGAACACAATTTAGGATAGCTATCCAGAGGATCGCCATGAGTCGACTCCGACTCAACGGCACTTAACAACAACATGTCTTCGTCTCTTTTCCAAGTTGAAGAGCCCTAACCTTTTAAGCCTTTCCTTGTAGGCATATTTATTAATTTATCATAGCCTTCCATCTCCGTTACCATTTTTGTCGCTCTTCTCTGTACTTTTTCTAATTCTCCTATATCCTTTTTAAGATATGATGGCCAGAATTCAACACAATCTTCAAAGTGCAGTTGCACCATGAAGCGATACCGTAGCATTATAATATTTTTTTGTTGTATTTTCCATTCCCTTCTTTATGATTCCTAGCATTCTATTTGCTTTCTTGGCTACTGCTGCACACTGGACAGAGGGGTTTCAACTTATTATCTACAATGTCTAAATCCTTTTCCTGGGTGGTGGTTCCTAATGTGGAACCTTGCATCGTATAACTGTAGTTTGGTTTGTTATTCCCTAAGTGCATAACTTTGCACTTGTCCACATTAAATGTCATCTGCCATTTGGACACCCAGTCTCCCAATTTATCAAAATCCTCTTGAAATTTCTAATAATCCTTTTGAGTTTTAACAACTTTGAATAATTTGGTGTCATCTGCAAATTGGACCACCTCCCTCATTTATTTCTATTTCCAACTCATTTATAAATATGTTAAAAAGCAGCGGGCCCAGCACAGATACCTGGGATACTCCACTATTCACCTTTCTCCATTGAGAAAACTGGCCATTTAACCCTACTGTGTTTTCTATTTTTCAACTAATTCCTAACCCACAATAGTACATTGCCTTCTTTCCCATGACTTTTTAATTTTGCCATTTCTCATGAGTCTTGTGAAAGACTTTCTGAAAAATCGAGATACACTTTATCAATTAGCTCATCTTTATCGACCTGTTTATTTACACCTTCAAAAAATATAAGTGTTGATGAAACAAGACTTGGCTAAATCCATGTTGGCTTTCTGACATTAAACTATGACTATCTACATGTTCAGTAATTTCGTTTTTTATAATGGTTTCTACCATTTTGCCTTGTACTGATGTCAGGCTCACTGGTCTGTAGTTTACCGGATCACCCCTGGAACCCTTTTGAAAAATTGGCGTTACATTGGCCACTCTCCAATCTTCGGGTACTACAGATGATTTTAATGATAGATCACTGATTACTAATAGTAGGTCTGCAATCTCATATTTCAGTTCTTTCAACACCCTTGGATATATACTATCTAGTCCAGGTGACTTGCTATTCTTCAGTTTATCAAATAGTTGTAATACATCTTCCCGATGTATCGCTATTTCTTTCCGTTTTTTTGCGGCATCACCTTTAGATACCATTTCAGTCATGGATAACATCCCTACATCTTCCTCAGTAAAGACCGAAGCAAAGAATTCATTCAGTCTCTCCACTATGGCCTTGTTCCCTCTTAGTGCCCCTTTTACCCCTCTATCATCTAATGGTCCAACTGACTCTCACAGGTTTTTTTGCTACAAATGTATTTGAAAAAGTCTTTATTATATGTTTTTGCTTCCACAGCAAGCTTCTTCTCAAATTCTCTCTTTTCCTGCCTTATCAGTGCCTTGCATCTAACTAGCCAGAGCTTATGTTGTTTCCAGTTTTCATCATTTGGCTCCTTTTTCCATTTCCTTAAAGAAGCTTTTTTGGCAACAATAGCCTCTCTGACCTCACCTTTAAACCGTGACCTAGTGATTGGGGCAAATTACCTCAGGCCGGAAGGTCAGGGGTTCAAATCCCACTTGAGGACAGCAACCTTGGGCCGGAAGGACTGGGGTTTCTAGTCCCACAGGTGCTCCTTGTGGTCTTGGGCAAGAC
Source organism: Ichthyophis bannanicus (assembly GCA_033557465.1). NCBI lineage: Eukaryota > Metazoa > Chordata > Amphibia > Gymnophiona > Ichthyophiidae > Ichthyophis > Ichthyophis bannanicus. The sequence continues at coordinate 166,634,641 of CM066039.1, read as the reverse complement.
ACTTAACCCTCCATTGCCCATGTTCCCTGTAAAATAGCTATCTCCAAGTTATAATGCCCTGTTCAATGTAATTTCAGATTGTTCAATGTAAACCGCCTTGTTATCATGAAAGGCGGTATATAAGAAATGTTAAATAAATAAATGCTGGTAGTTTTTTGGACTTCCTTCCACTTTTCTTAAAGCGTGGAATACCACTGCTCTGGGCTTCCAAGATAGTATTTTTAAACACCGCCCATGCTTGATGTAAATCTTTAACCTTTGCAACTGCTCCTTTTAATTTTCTTAACTATTTTCCTCATTCTATCATAGTCTCCCTTTTGAAAGTTAAAAGGTAGTACTGTGGGTTTCCTTGCCGTCCTTCCTCCATTTATGAAAGCAAACACGATCATGCTATGATCATTATTGCCAAGTGGCCCCAATACCTTTATCTCTCGCACCAGATCTTGTGTTCCACTAAGGACTAGGTCCAAAATGGCTTCCCCTCTTGTCGGTTCATGAACCAGCTGCTCAAAGCAGCAGTCATTTATTTCATCTAGAAACTTTATCTCCCTAGCATGTTCTGCCCTGACACTGACCCAGTCGAAGGGTAATTGAAATCACCCATTATTATTACTACTGTGCGCTGTAACTTTTGTTAGCTCCCCTGATTTCTTTGAGCATTTCATCATCCATTTGTTCATCTGGCCCAGGTGGTCGATAGTTTGCTCAACACACCCTGGGGAATCCTCCCGCACGGCGCAGTCTGAGCTCTCCTCTGGAACATCAGACAGCTTTGGATGGTCCTACCTCCCCGATCTCAGCTCTCAGAGACTCCAGGTCCACAACTCAGGTGGATGAAGCTCCTTCCCCACCTCTTCTTCTTCTCTTGTGGGGCCTCCAACTCGGGCGCTGTTGCCTCCAGACCAAGATTCCCAACAATTTCTAGTGCTGTTCAGGCAGGCTTGAAACCTCTGGAGCTCTGATCCTGTCTCCTCTCATGCGGAGCCCCCTCCTGCCCAGAAATCCTCACTAGAGTCTGCATCTGGCCCAGGAAGCACCCTTGCAAATATTTGGCTTTCAAGGCCAAGGGATGCTCAACCAAAGAGGTCTCCTGGGCCTCAGGGGACTGGGCAGCTGTTCTTCCAGGGGAGGAAGCTCTTTCAGCAGTGGACAGCCTGGATCCCTCCGACCGGGAGGATGGAGAATGGTCTCCCTCGGAAGCCTCGGGCGAAGAGCAGGGCGACACGCAGAACATACGCCTTTTCCGCAAGAATTGAGCTTCCAGCTCTGATTGCTCAAGTAGTGGAAGCTTTACGCCTCTCCAAGCCTCCTGAGCAGGGGCCTTCCCAGGCTAAATCCACTCCCATCTTGCAGGGCATTCGTAAGCCCTCCAGAGACTTTCCCTTCTCACCGGAGCTCCAACAGATGGTATCTCTAGAATGGGAGTCGCCTGACGCCCCCTTATGAACAACTCAGGGTTTAGGTCGGCACTATCTTTGGTCACCAGCAGATTTAGAGAGATGGCTTGCGTATCCGAAGATAGACGCTCTGGTGACTGGTGTCACCAAACACACAACTATTCCAGTAGAAGGCGGAGCAGTGCTTCGGGATAAACTGGACCGGAAGGTCGAAGGGCTCCTCAAGACGGCCTTTTCCTCTTCCACTCTCACTCTCCAAGCCTCAGTTTGTGGAGGGCTGGTGGCCAGGACCCTCCTGCGATGGAGTCAGCTATTGTCCGAGGATCCAGCATTGGCCCACTTAGAATTGGTTACAGTTTTCTTGTTGGATGCCTTTTATGATCTACTTCACCTCTCATAGCGTTCGGTGGCAACCATGACAATGGCTCGTCGCTGGCTCTGGCTTCGACAGTGGTCTGTGGATGCGGCTTCAAAGGCTTGCCTCGCTTTGCCAAGCTCCACTTCAGGGCAAGTTGCTCTTTGGCGAAGACCTCGACGAGCTGGTTCGGGAAGTGGTGCCTCAGCGGCTACCAGAAGACAAGCCTTGGTTATCTTCTCGCCACTTGGGATAGCAGGCCTATCCATCATCCACCTCATGGTCCAGGTTTCTCAACTCCCGACACTACTGGCCCAGCAAGTCGTTTGCAGAAGCCTACTCAGGGCAGAAGTCCCAGCCTTTTCGCAGCATCAGGAAGGGGAAAAACTCCTGTTCAGCCCCAGCTAAGTTCTCTAGCTCCTCCCGTTTTCCTCTCTCTCCCCATTGACGGTACTGGGAGCCATCCTGGTACGCCACCGCCAGTGGTAGGATGGCTGGCACTGTTTTCCCAAGAAGGGGCCCAGAGAACTTCCGATCAATGGGTCCTCAACATCATCCATCATGGGTATGTACTCGATTATCTGTGACCTATCTGAGATGTCTTCCTCATGTCACCCTGCAGATCACCCCGAAATAGAGCTGCCATACAGACCACCCTTCAGCATCTTCTGCTGCTGCAGGCCATTCGGCGGCTCCCTCTTTCTGAGAGGTGTTCCGGTCGCTACTCCATATACTTTGTGGTACCCAAGAAAGACGGGTCATTTCATTCTAATCTGGATCTCAAGGAGGGTTAGGCTCTTCGAGTGCCTCAATTTTGCATGGAAACGCTATGGTCGGTTATTCAGGTAGTCCGGAAAGGAGAGTTTCTTGCCTCTCTCGACTTGGTGGAAGCATATTTCCACATTCCCATCCACAGAAATCAGAATCGGTTTTTGCGCTTTGCCATTCTCAGGCAGCACTTTCAGTTCTGTGCTCTGCCATTCGGCCTGGCATCAGCTCCATGCACCTTCTCCAAGGTCTTGGCTGTGGCCACGGCAGCCATACAGAAACAAGGCATTGGAGTCCACCCATATTTATCTAGACAACTGGCTCATCTGCGCAGGTTCTTTATCCAAGACCTGCAAGATGGTCTCCAGCGTGGTGACCTTCCTAGAGAATCATGTCTGGGTAGTCATTCATTCCAAGAGTTGCCTGCAGCCATCTCAAGCCATGGAATTTCTCTGGGCCTGTTTCGATACCCAATTGAGCAAGGTTTTTCTGACACAGGAGCATTTCCAAAAGCTCTCATCTCAGCTCCAAGTGTTTCTCATGCAGAGCAGTCACCGAGTGCGGGACTATCTTTAGATCCTTGGTTCCATGGCAGCCACTATAGAAGTCGGCCTGTGGGCCCGAGCGCACATGTGGGTCCTTCAACAGTCGCTTCTTTCCCATTTCAGAGGACAAGGACCAACGCTACCACTCCTTCAGTCGACACGAGGCAGTGATGGCTTTCTCTGGACCATCTACTCTGGCGCATCCCCTTGGAGACCTCTCGCTGGATTCTAGTGACCACAGACGCCAGCCTTTCGCGTTGGGGAGCTCATCACCTGAATCAGATGACTCAGGGGTCCTGGACTTCACAAGAAGCCAGCTAGATGATCATCCTCCTGGAAGCCCAGTCCACCTGGCTCTTTTACATTTTCTGCCTCACCTTTGCTCTCAAGCAGTCTGAATCCTTTCCGACAATGCTACGATGGTGGCCTATCTATACCTATAATGCAGTACAAAGTGGCCAGGGAAATGACCCTGCTCTTCCCCTGGGTGGAACGCCATCTGCAGAGTCTGTTGGCCCATGTGACTCTGAGCTTTCCCCCTGGACTTTTTAACAGATAGTTGAGACCTGGGGGCAGCTCAGTGTGGATCTAATGGTGACAGCGGCAAACGCAAAGACACCCGCATTCTTCAGTTGGAGGAAGGAGCACAAGTCACAGGGCCTAGATGCATTAGTTCAGCCGTGGCTTACGATGATTCTGTTGTATCTGTTCCCTCCCTGGGCAATGATCAGGAGAGTTGCTTTAGACAAGGAAGATCTTGTCTTACTAATCTTTTATGTTTTTTTGAAGGAGTGCATAATCAGGTGGACAAAGGTGAGTCGGTTGATATTGTGTATCTGGACTTTCAGGAAGCCTTTGACAAGGTCCCTCATCAGAGACTTTTGGCAGAACTAAAGAGTCATGGGATAGGAGACAGTGTACTATTGTGGATCAGGAACTGGTTAAAAGATAGCAGAGGGTAGGGCTGAATGGCCAATTTTCCCAGTGGAGAAAAGTGAATAGTGGTGTACCCCAGGGATCTGTGCTGGGTCCGCTGCTTTTTGACATATTCATAAATGACCTGGAAAGTGGAATAACGAGTGAGGTTATCAAATTTGCAGATGACACAAAACTATTTAAAGTTGTTAAAACCCAAGAGGATTGTAGAAAATTGCAAGAGGATCTTGATAAATTGGAAGACTGGGCATCAAAATGGCAGATGAAATTTAATGTGGACAAGTGCAAGGTTATGCACCTAGGGAAGAACAACCCAAACTATGGTTACACGATGCAAGGTTCCACATTAGGAACCACCACCCAGGAAAAAGATTTAGGCGTCATTGTGGATAACATGTTAAAACCCTCGGCCCAATGTGCAGCGGCAGCCAAGAGAGCAAATAGAATGCTAGGTATGATAAGGAAAGGAATGGAAAATAAAACAAAAGATATTATAATGCCTCTATATCGTTCCATAGTGAGACCGCACCTTGAATATTGTGTGCAATTCTGATCGCCGTATCTTAAAAAGGATATAGCGATTTTAGAAAAGGTTCAGAGAAGAGCCACCAAAATGGTAAAGGGGATGGAAGGATACTCCTATGAAGAAAGGCTTAAAAAGGTTAGGGCTCCTTAACCTGGAAAAGAGACGGCTGAGGGGTGATATGATAGAAGTCTATAAATTAATGAACGGAGTGGAACGGGTAAACGTAGATCGATTGTTTACCTTATCAGAATATAGAAAGACTAGGGGACATGCAATGAAGCTACAGGGTAAACTATTTAAGACTAATAAAAGAAAATATTTTTTCACTCAACGTGCAATCAAACTCTGGAATTTGTTACCGGAGGATGTAGTAAAGGCTGTTAGTGTAGCTGGGTTTAAAAAAGGTTTGGACAAGTTCCTGGAGGAAACGTCCATAAACCATTATTAAGAAGGGACCCAGGATATCAATGCTTGAACCAATACAAGCATTGTGGAACCTGTGTCTCTTGGGGAAACTGCTAGGTACGTATGACCTAGATTGGCCACTGTTGGAAACAGAATACTGGGCTTGATGGACCTTGATGGCGCATTGAGTCTTTCACCCTAGAATGGTGATACTAGTGGAACCTGACTGGCCTCGGCAGCCACGGTATGCCAACCTAGTCTGCCTACTCCAGATGTCACCTCTGGCTCTCAAGTCCTGCCAGGGTCTCCTGCAGCAGGGGCCGATCATGATGGACGATCCTGCTCCCTACTCGCTTACAGCCTGGCTCGAGAGGTGCCGCCTGAGTTGCATGGGCTACTCAAGACAGGTGGTGGCTGCCCTCTTAAGAGCGAAGTGCCCCTTTACCTTTTCGACATATACGAGGATCTGGTGCCTTTTTGAAAACTGATGCTCTCAAAAAGGCTTCTTGCCTTGGCGGGTGTAGATCCTGGATATCCTGGCTTTCCTTCAGGAGGGCTTGATAAGGGCCTGGTCCTCAGCTCTCTAGGGGTCCAGGTCACCGCACTCACTTGTTTCCGAGGACCCTTCGCAGGCTGCTCAATTGCATACCATTTGGATGTTAGCAGGTTTCTCAGGGGTGTGCACACCTTGTGGTCTCTCCTTGGTGCTGAAAGGCCTCATGAAGCCAATATTCGAGCTGTTCAAGCGGATCTCCCTCCAGGACTTGTCCCTCAAGACAGAACTCCAAGTTACCATAATCTCAGCTAGGAGAGTCTCTGAGCTGCAAGCTCTCTCTTGTCTGGTTCCCTTTCATTCCTTCTCTGCGGAAGAGGTATACCTTCATGTCGTTCCTTCCTTCTTACTGAAGGTTCTTATGCCTTTTCACATGAACCAGACTGTATCACTCCCTACTTTTTCCAAGGAGCAATGTTCTGGGTCCAACAAGAGACTCCACACTGTCGATCTTAATAGAGTACTGCGGTGCCATCTGAAGGTCACAAATTCCTTTTGCAAATCTGATTGCCTTTTTGTCCTCTTTGCTGGGCCTCAAAAGAGCCTTGCTGATTCTAAGGCCAACATTGCCCGCTGGCTCCACCGGACTATTGAGTTGACCTACATCCTGCAGGGTAAGTCTGTGTCCCTGGGGCTTCGGGCGCACTCCACTCGGTCTCAAGCGACCTCGTGGGGTGGTTGCAAGTCGCCCCCCTCGACATTTGTCGAGTGGCTACTTGGTCCACCTTTGTTCAACACTATTGCCTCGATCTCTAAGCTCGAGATGAAGAAGAAGAAGGCGGTTTGGTGGGGAATCGAAGAGTAATCTTATGTACTTTATCATGGAAATAGTCAGCTAGAGTTTGGGTAGAGAAAGAAGGAGGAATAGGAGGCAGAGGTTCCTTAAGCAGAGAACTGAGGGTAGAAAAGATATGGCGAGGGTTGGAGGTAAGACAGTTAGTCAAAAGGATAAAATAGTTTTGCTTTGCAAGAGTAATGGCGGACTGGAAAGAAGCATGAATTTGAAGTGAAGAAAGTCTGAGAGGCAGCAGGATTTGAGCCAGGAGCGCTCAGCTGAGTGAGCACAGCAATGTAGGTAGCGGGTAGTTGAAGACAACCAAGACTGAGGTGAGAGGCATCTCACAGGACGTGTTATGAGTGGAACAAGGGAGTCTAAGATAGAGAGGGCAGTATTAAAGGAAGTTACAGCTACATCAACAGACCTGAGAGGACAAAGTTGAAGAAAGAACTACTACTACTGTTGAACATTTGTATAGCGATACAAGACGTACACAGTGCTGCACAGACATATGTAAAAGATGGTCCCAGATCATCAGAGCTTACAATCTAGTCAAGACAGACAACACAGTAGCTGTAGACATGGGATACATCTAGGGGGAATGGTAAGGAAACATAAAGCAGAACAGGCGAGTCAAGATCTGAAAGCGGCAACAAAGAGGTGAGTTTTCAGTCTGGATTTCAAAAAGCATCAGAGAAGGCACCTGACATACAGACTCAGGTCATTTGTTCCAAGCATAAGGAGCAAAGTCTGGAGTTAGCAGTAGAAGAGAAGGGCACAGGTAGAAGCGATTTGCCAGAAGAGCGGAGTTCCTGAGGAGGGGTGAAGGGAGAGAGAAGAGAGGAAAGGTAGTAAGGAGTTGCAGAGTGAATGCACTTATAGGTCAGCAGGAGAAGTTTGAACTGGATGCAGAAATGGATAGGGAGCCATTGAAATGACTTGAGAAGAGGGGTAATATGAGCATGATGAAGCTGAAGGAAGAGTGGCCATGCAGCAGAGTGTTGAACAGATCGAAGGGGGAGAGATGATTCAAAGGGAGGCAAGCAAAGGAGTAGGTAACAATAGTTTAAATGGGATGTGACTAAGGAGTGGGTAAGTGTCTTACTAGCATTTTCAGAAAGGAATGGGCAAATTTTTGTTGATGTTGTAGAGAAAGAAACGGTAGGTTTTAGCTATTATTTGGATGTGTGTGGAGAAGGAGAGAGAGGAGTCAGACAACCCCAGGATTGCGAGCTGAGGAGACAGGAGGAGTAGAGAGTTATCCACAGAGAATGAGAAAGAAGGAAAGGGGAGAGGCGGGTTTAGGAGGTAAAATAAGAAGCTCAGTTTTGGCCATGTTCAATTTCAAGCAGTGGTGAGAAATCCAAGTAGCAATGTCAGAAAGGCAGGCAGAGATCCTGGCTTGGATTGCAGGAGAGATTTTAGGTGTAGAGAGGTAGATCTGGGAGTAATCAGCATAAAGATGGTACTGAAAGCCTTGGGAAGAGATGAGTGCATCAAGAGACGGTATATACAGAGAAAAGGGGTGGATCCAAGACAGATCCTTGGGGTATACCAATAGAGTTGGATAGCAGCAGAGGAGGATCCACCAGAACAAACACTGAAAGTGTGATGGGAGAGATATAAGAAGAGAACCAGGATAGCACAGAGCCCTTCAAACCAAGCAAAGACAAGGTATCAAGAAGAAGGTTGTGGTCAACATTGTCAAAAGCAGCAGAAAGGTTGAGGATTGAGTAAAGGCCTTGGATTTTGTTAGGAACAGGTCACTCGAGACTTTGGCAAGAACTGTTTCAGTAGAATGTAAAGGACCAAAGTCAGATTGTAGAAGATCCAGAAGGGCTTTAGAGGACAGAAAGTTGAGGCAATGGCGGTGAACTGCACGTTCAAGTAGTTTAGAAATGAAGGAGGAGGGAGATGTGTCGATAGTGAGGAGGACAGGTAGAGTTTAGTAATGGTTTCTTGAGGAGAGGAGTTACCACAGCATGTGTTTGAAGGCTACAAGGAAAGTTGCAGTGGAGAGTGATAGGTTGACAATATGAGAGATAGAAGGGACTACCGTGTAGGAGATGGAGCTAAGGAAACAGGTGGGAATAGGATCAGAGAAGCAGGTGATGAGTTTGGACGAGGAAAGAACGTGAGCGGTTTCCTCCTCAAGGATCATAAAAAAGGAAGAAAGGGTTGCAGAGGTAGAGGGGAAAGTTGGGAGTGAAGAGGGCGAGTGGCTGACTATTTCCATGATAAAGTACATAAGATTACTCTTCGATTCCACATCAAACCACCTTCTTCTTCTTCACCTCCTCTTCCCTCTCTCCAATACCAACTTTTCCTCTCAATCTCTTTCATCTTTTTCTAAAATCTCTGATGACGAAACCTCTCTTTTCCTTTCCTCCTCCAAACCCTACTACCTCCTCTTCTGATCCCATCCCCACTCACCTCCTCAACTCCATCTCCTCCTCCATAATCCTTCTATCTCACATATTCTGAACCTTTCGCTCTCCACTGCAACCTTCCCCACAGCCTTCAAACATGCTATAATCACTCCTCTCCTTAAAAAAAAAAAACCCTCACGACCCTTCTTGTCCTTCTCAACCCATCTTCCATTCATCTCCAAACTTCTTGAATGTGTGGTTCTTTGCTGCTGTCTCAAATTTCTCTCCTCTCATGCCTTCCTCGATCCACTTTAATCTGGTTTTTGTCCCTGTTATTCTACTTAAACAGCTCTTGCCAAAGTCTCCAGTGACTTATTTCTTGCCAAGTCCAAAGGCCTTTACTTAGTTCTCATTCTTCTGGACCTTTCTGCTGCTTTTTATACTTTTGACCACCTCCTCCTCCTCGACACCCTCTCCTCTCTTGGATTTAGGGACTTTATGCTGTCTTGGTTCTCTTCATATCTCTCCAATCGCTCTTTCAGTGTCTGTTCTGGTTGTTCCTCCTCTACTGCCATCCCTCTCTCAGTTGGTGTACTCCAAGGGTCTGTGCTGGGAGCTCTCCCTTTTCTCTTTCTATACCCAGTCCCTTGGTGCTCTTATTTCTTCCCATGGTTTTCAGTATCACTTTTTTTTTTTTTTTTGTAAACTTTATTTAAGAATCATCAAAAATAAACAGAAACCAACAGGCAACACACCTCCAGGGGGTGGACTCTCATCCCCACCTGGAGTAACATGAGGAAATGATGATTACAGGTTTTACAATTATTTCCCCTCTCCCCCATCCCTCCTCCCCCCTTCCCCCCCACCTTCCCCCCCTCCCCCCCACCCCTACCCTCTTGCACCCCTTACAATAGCACAGAACCTACCCCATGTTCGCCCCACTGCATCTCACCATTCACCCGCACTCACCTACCGACCTGAAGAATTTCATTACGACATCGGGCCCCCAAGGTATCAATGTAGGGGCCCCATACCAAGAGAAAGGATGTCCAGCTTTTGACACTGCCCCGCGCTCTCCACCGTTCTGTTAGCATAAACTGATGGAAGCAATTGCGCCATTCCCCAAATGTAGGGGGAGTCTGCTCTCGCCACAGGCGCAAAATTGGGCCCTTACCCACCAGACAGGCCTTACGCATGAGCAAACGTGTCCATTTCTGAGTAGGGCGGGGGGCCCCAACCGGCCCAAGACCACAAATGCTCCCGTCCACCGCACCTGCTGCTGTACCAATCCACCTACAAAGGCACCGATCCTGCCCCAGTATGGTTGGACATACGGACAAGACCACCACATATGTAGTAAGTGTGCAAGGGGCGCCCGGCAACGTGGACAGCTCCCATCGTCTGTCAGATGGCTACGGAGTGCTCGCCGGGGGGAGAAGTGGGCTCTAGTTAAGCAACGGAATTGGAGCTCCCGCCATTTCGCCCCCTCCGCTATATCAACAATCCGCCGCAAAGCAGTGCGAATGGTATCAGGATAGACGGCCCACCCCAACTTCCACCCCCCGTAATCTGCACTGGGCCGGACACTGGCCAGCCTGCGCTTGTAATCCGCAATAGTCGGGGGGGAGTCTTCCTCCAGCGCAAAGAATCCCACCAGCTGCAGCGAGCGCTCGGACTTCACCGCCTCTCTGGGGAGGGAGGATATATAATGAGAAACCTGCAAAAATGCGAAGAGATGGTGCGAAGGCAATTCGTACTCACGGCTAAGTACAGCAAAGGATTTGCATCTCCCTACGGGGTCAACGAGATGGCCTACATTCCGGATACCCCTTCTCCTCCAGTCTCGAAAATCCCGGGAACAAGACCCCGGGGTAAAATGCATATTACCTTGCAGGGGGAGCCAGCTAGAGACAGTCCAGGACGTCTGCCATAGGCCATTCAGGTACCGCCAGGTCCATTGGGCCGAACAAAACAGGACACTACGTGAAAGACGTTGCGGTAGATCCTTAGACTCCAGATGTAAGGCCCCCAACAACGATAGAGGGGCAACATACTCCTCCTCCAAAAGCGTAGGAGTATATACCGCAGTCCCCCCCAGCCAGTCCCCTAGGTGTCGGGCCTGGCAGGCCAAAGCATAGGCACCCACATCTGGCAATCCCATCCCCCCCTCCTTCCACTTCCCCATTAAGCGTATCATGGGTATGCGGGCGCGTGCCCCGCGTCATAAAAATGTCTTTAACAAAGTCTCTAACCGACGCAGATTGCGGCGCAGCAGCCACACAGGTAAAGTCTGCAGCCAGTATAATAGGCGGGGAAGAACCACTAGTTGGATTGCCGCTACCCGCCCTGTTAGGGAAAGCGGCAACGGTCCCCATGCCTGCAGTTGCGTACGTAGGCGATCAAGCATCCATTCTAAGTTACATCTATAGAGGGTGCTGGGGTTGCAAGTCAGTCGGACGCCCAAATAGGTGAAGTGGGCATCGGCCCAACGGAGTGGGAAGGCCCCCACCCAGTCCCCCTCGCAGCTCTCCTGATATGTCCAAAGCCTCAGATTTAGCTGCGTTAATACGAAATCCAGCGAACCGACCGAAAGTCTCAAATTCACACAGCAGATGGGACAGCGATTCGCGGGGATTAACAAGATGGACTAAAAGGTCATCGGCGAAAGCCGATACTTTAAAGGTTTGAGAACCGATCGTCACCCCCTGGATCCGAGGGGAAGATTCTACGACACGGATCAACGGATCGAGAGATAGCACAGAGGGGAGAGGGGGCAACCCTGCCGCGTTCCGCGCTCCAGCGGAAAGGTCTCCGATACCACACCATTACAAAGGATACGGGCTGAAGGGTTCGCATATAAACTTTCCACCATGGCACAAAATGAGGCCCCAAGGCCATACCAAGGTAGCAACTGTCTGAGATAGCCCCAATCCACTCTGTCAAAAGCTTTCTCCGCGTCGAAACTGACAAGCAGGGACTGCAGCCGCCGGTCCTGCACCCATTCCAGCGAGGTTAAAATTTTCCGAAGATTCCGTACAGTATGGCGTCCCCGCACGAAGCCCACCTGGGAATCGTGCACCAAATATTCCAGATGTTCTGCCAGGCGATCTGCCATAATCTTGGCAAAGAGCTTGGTATCAAAATTTAATAACGAGATCGGGCAATAAGACGAGGCCAGGGCGGGATCTTTACCCGGCTTTGGGATCAGGGAGATATGGGCCTGGTTTTCACCCCACCGAAACCCTCCCTGTGCGACCCGCTGTGCATACACTGCCACAAGGGCCGGGCTAAGAAAGCCATTAAGCAATTTGTAAAACTCGGCCCCCAGGCCATCTGGGCCTGGAGATTTAAAACAGCTCGCAGAGGTAATGGCCTTCTGGACCTCGTCCAGCGTCACCGGGCGACCCAATTGCAGGCTCTGCTCTTCGGTAAGCCGCGGTAAGGGCAACCGTTGTAAGTATTCCGATATCTCCGATGGGGAACCACGTTCGGCGGCGTAAAGCCCAGTGAAAAATGCCCTAAACTCTCGGACAATATCCGCACTGTTTCGAGATAATCCCCCCTGGCTATTCCGCAGGGCTGCTACAGTGTGCGATCCTCGGGAACCTCTTAAACAACGGGCCAGCAATCGCCCCAGCTTGTCCCCATAACAGTGCAACCGAAATCGGTTGTATAAAATAGACTTTTTAGCCCGCTGATGTATCAGCTCATTAAGAGCTACTCGAGCTTCCCACAGCTCCCTCTGAGTCCCGGCGGCTGGGGCCCGAGCCTGCCGTCTCCGAAGCATTGACACCCGTTTCTCCAGCCTAAGGATCTGGTCCGCCATCATTCGACGTTTGCGTGCCGCGAACCCTATAATGTCCCCACGGAAGACTACTTTGGCTGTTTCCCACACTAATTCCGGGTCTTCTTTGTGACATCTGTGATCGTCTTCAAACTCCTTCCAACGTTTTTCCAAAAACTTATGGAATTGGGCATCTTTGTACAGGTCCGGCGGGAAGCGGCAGAACCTCGATCTATTCACCTCTCCACCCCAATTCAGTTCTAGCCACACCAGTGCATGGTCAGAAATTTCCAACGGCCCAATCTGCGCGTCCCCTACAGTAGCAAATACTCCACTAGTTAACAGGAGGAAGTCAATGCGAGAGCTAGAACCGTGGCCCCGTGATTGGTGTGTAAAGTCCTTCTCGAAAGGGTGTAACACCCTCCACGGGTCCACCAAACCCAAACGGGTCAGAAAACGCTTCAACACCCGGGTTACGGGCCCTCGATCACGTGCCTCTCCCCCCCGGGACGTATCCAAGTCAATATCAAGGACCCCGTTAAAATCCCCTCCTAAAAGCAAGGGACGTTCCGAGAGCCACTCTATTCTAGCAGCCAGTTGCACATAGAAGTGCGGATCTAAGGTATTCGGGCCATAGACCGCCCCCAGGATTATCGGCCGTCCGTCCAAAGTACACTGCAATAACAAGAAACGCCCGCGGGGGTCCCGGACCTCAACCTCCACCACACAGCGTACCCGCTTATGGATCAAAATAGCCACCCCCCCCCCTTTTTTTCCCAATGCCGGGGAGCCCCACACCTGCCCCACCCAGTCCCTACACAACTTGGCGTGCTCGACGGCCGTCTGGTGGGTCTCTTGTAATAGAGCAATATCACATTGTTGTCTGGCGAGGGCGCGTAAAAGTTTATAACGCTTGATAGGGTTCCCCAGACCACACACATTCCAGGTCACTATTTTCAGTGTGGCGGGGCAGTGTCAATGCTCTATCTCAAGGCAATCCACAACAGTAGGGATAGGGCTCTCCCAGCCTGGAACCCCCTCCCCTCACCCAACCTCGCATGATAGGGTAGCCCATGGAACTGAGGGCTGGTGCAGATGCTAGTCCCCCCCTCCTCCCTTCCCCCCCTCCCCCATCCCCCGCTCCCGCCCCCCCAACCCCTACCCACCCTCCCCGAGATCAGAACTCCCACCAGTAACCTTCCTTCTCTCATTCCTATTGACATCCCTAGTGATGCGTTCCACCACCCCCCACCCCACTGTAACATTATCTATCACCCTCCTCTCCCCCCATCTGGTACAGCGATACCCCTAAATCAGGTACATTCATCAACCAGGGACCTCTCAGATTCTACCCCCCCCCCACCACCCCCAACAGAGAGGGCCCCTTCACTGAACAGGTGCACTTACAGGCCCGCTGGAAACTCACCAGTCTGGGCTGTTAAAGTCCTCTAGTACCAGTCCAGTTCTCCCAGACAGGAAGATAAATGGCAACCCGCCAGTTAAGATCACTGTCCCGTCTCACATTGTCCAGGACAATAACTCAGCCTGTTTGCCTTGTCATTACCGAGTGAAAAGACCAAAAATCCTCAGCCCGCTGTTTCGCTCTGGAGAAGACTGTCCACATAGGGCCGTGCTGCATCCGCTGACTCAAACACTTTGTGGGAGCCCGCATTGTAGATATGTAGCTGAGCTGGGTATTGGACGGAGAATTTGATCTTGTGATCTATCAGTTTTTGGCATACGGGTGCATAGGCTCTACGCCGTTGGCTCAATAAAACAGAATAATCCTGTGCTATCCGTAGTCTGATGTTGTCGGCCACCACGGGATCCTTCAGGCGGGCCGTGCGTAGAATTGCCTCCTTCTGCGGGAAATGGAGCAATTTAACCAGGACCACCCATGATCTACGGGCTCCCTTGGCTTTGCTGCCCACTCTATGTGCCCGCTCAATCTGAGGAGTACCCCCAACTTTCGACTCCTCTAACAAGGAGGTAAGGAGCGTCTCCACATAGGACTGCAGATCCTTGTCCAGCACTGATTCCGGTATGCCTAGCACCCGCAAATTGTTGCGGCGGGATCGGTTCTCTAAATCGTCCATTTTTTCTTCCTGCTGCTGGGTTCGAGTCTGGAGGCCTGCTACCTCGTGCTTCAGTGCAGCGGCCTCATCCTCCACGCGCCCCACTCGCTCCTCCGCCTCCTGCAATCGAGTCCCAAATGATGCCACCGATTCCTGCACGGCATCCAGTTTGTCACGCAGCGTGGTAAATTGCCGCTCCAAAGCTGCTGCCACCGCCGCCGAAATCTCCTCTACCCGGGCCGGGGATGCCGGAGAACTGGGGCCTCCTCCGCTGTCCGCCATTTTCGTAGGAGCAGCTCCCCGGTCTTTCTCCCTCTTCCCTGTACGGAGTGCAGCTGCCATCCCCGCGCGCCCCTCGCTCACCTCTGAGTTGCAGGTAGGGTCCCGGGATCTAAAGCGAGTACAGGCAGCCGTTTTAAGGTTCAAACAAGGCTCAAAAATGCCGGTTTGGAAGGGGGGGTGGTCGGAGCGCGAGCCGAACCCGTCCACTCGCTCTCACCGCATCACCGGAAGTCCATTCCTTCAGTATCACTTTTATGCTGATGACTCTCAAATCTTCTGACATCTCTCCTTCTCTCCAAGATCGTATCTCTGCCTGCTTATCTGACATCACTGCCTGGATGCCTAACCGCAAACTAAAATTAAAGATATCGGAACTCCTTATTTTTTCCCCCTAAATCTTCCTCCAGTCTTCTCCCTGTTTCCTCAGCCTTGAGGTCATCTTCGACTCCTCTTTCTTTCTCCACTCATATACAACAGATAGCCAAAACCTGTCACTTCTTCCTCTGCAAAATTAACAAAATCTGCCCCTTTCTCTCTGAACACACCACTAAAACTCTTATCCATTCTTTAGTCACCTCCTGTCTGGACTATTGTAACCTCCTCCTTGCTGGTCTCCCTCTGTGTTATTTCTCCTCCTCTATCCATTCAGTACTCTGCTGCACGGCTAATTTTCCGCCAGCCCTGATACTAGTATTACTGCTCTTCTAAAATTTCTTCACTGGCTCCCCTTCCACTTCCATATCAAATTCAAACAACTACTTCTAACTCATAAATGCATTCACTTCACTGCCCCTCATTACCTTTCCTCTCTTCTTTCTCCCTACCCCCCCCCCCCCCTCCTCACCCCGTGAACTCTGCTCCTCAGCAGGCTTTCTTCTCTCAATGCCCTTTTCTTCTACTGCCAACTCCAGACTACAATCTTTTCATCTTGCTGCTCCTTATGCCTGGAACTAACTTCCTGTTTCTTTATGTCAAGTCTCTTCTCTCCCCCTCTTCAAATGCATGTTAAAGGCTTACTCTTCAAATCCGCTTTTGATTCCTAATCCCTTATTCTCCTTGTGTCTCCTTCCCCCTTTACCACTTGTTTCTTCTGTCTTGTACTGTCCATCTTGACTAGATTGTGAGCTTTTTGAGCAGGGACCGTCTTTATGTGCTTGTGCAGCGTTGCATACACCTTGTAACACTATATAAATGATCAGTAGTAGTAGTACTTTAGCTTGAGTTTGCTTACTATAGCAGGTGTCCTGTACCACTTTCAGCTCCAGGTTTTGTCTTTGTTGATGTTGAGCTTTTCCATCACTGATGTCTACAAATGTAGTCAATTAGATTTTTGTACAAGCCATTGGGTGAAGTCCATGTGTACAGTTACCGCTTGTGTTGATGGAAGAAGGTGTTTGAGATGAATAAATT
Source organism: Ichthyophis bannanicus (assembly GCA_033557465.1). NCBI lineage: Eukaryota > Metazoa > Chordata > Amphibia > Gymnophiona > Ichthyophiidae > Ichthyophis > Ichthyophis bannanicus. Next base: position 166,618,458 of record CM066039.1, on the reverse strand, counting down.
GTTGATCTTGCAGAATTCTATCAATCTTTCTCCAGTTTCATTTCTATTGCTAAGCCCATATTTTCCAGCCACTTTACCACCACCTTTGTTCCCAATGTTGGCGTTCCAGTCACCCATGACACATCAGTATATCTTGTTTACATGTTCTGTCGATTTCAGCTTGTACTTGTTCATAAAACTGATCAACTTCTTCCTCTTTTGCAGCTGCTGTTGGCACATATACCTGAATAATAGTTGTGTTGATAGGCATTTCTCATAAACGAATAGAAATTAAGTATTCACTGTTTGCATTGTATTTCAGTTATTGCAAGTTCTTTAGCGTTCCTCCAGCTTAGTCCTACACCTATGGATAGTGCACCTCCTGCAGCTTGAAAACTGGACCAATCAAATTTCAGCATCACTGGAGGTAGCGTACTGGCATCCCTCTATAGCCCCAGTGTGTCCAGTCTTCACGCAGCTAGAGGACGTAGTGAGCCTAGGTGCTGGGCTCACTAGGGAACCAGTTAAGGAGCAAGATATTTAGCTAACCTTTTAATTTTCTTTAATTGGCATACTTTATTTCCTTTCCCATTATTCTAGCTGTTTGGGCTGTTTTTCAGTTGCTCTGTTCCTTAAAAAAAAAAAAAAAAGAATTTTGGAACAGACAGCGGTTTTCCCCCCCCCTCTGACTCTGGGGGCTCCGGTGGAGGTTTCTCTTTCCTGCCTGACCACAGCCGTCACATTTGCTGGTGCTGCTGTAGGATCTCTGGCCCCTGGGCTGTTCGGGGCAGAGCTCCTTGATCGGTTTACCGGCAGCGAGATTTCTCCGGGGGGAGAGTCCGCGGTGTAGGGAACAGCGTCTTGTGGCTCTTTGTTTACCGAGCGCTGAGCTGGCTGCCCGTTCTAGGAATCGCGGCTGTTTCTCTCTCTGCTTCTTGATTTCTGGAGCAGCGGAGTTAGAGCACGGCACATCCTGTCTTCGACATTGCCTGTCTGTTCGGCTCCGGAGAGCGGGCAGGAGCAGCGCGCCAAAATGCTGTGAGAAGCCGCGGCCATTTTGAGCACACGGCTTCCACAGTTTTTCCTGACAGCAGCGGCCTCAGCGCGGTTTCCCGGAGCTGCGATTTCCTCCGGACCGCGGTCTGGGCAGTTCTGCCAGGTATTTTCTTTTCTTTCTTTTCTTACTTTTCTTTGTTTGGGGGTTTAATTTCACTGTCAGCGTTAGTGGGCCATAGGGTCGGCCTCGGGGTTGGCTGTCAGGTGTTCTGAGGAGCTTTCCGTTCTTTGCAGTTCTCTCCGGCAACATCCCACGGAGGTTACACACTGATATCTTCAATATATATATACATAACTACATGCCTTAACGGTAAAAAAAAAAAAAAAAAGCATAACACGAAAGAAGGTCACAGCTGTGCTTGTGTTGCAGGCCCACGCTGTCCCCGGGCCCTGCTGCTTCCTAGTTTCACAGGTCCCCAGGGGCTGTACAGTTTTTGGGATCCATGTCTTCAGGCTCCCAGTGCGTCATCTGTGGCTCTCGTAGGGGTGCGGGCACAGAGGCAGGCATCTGTCAGCGCTGCGTGTCAGTGTCCCTTAGCATGGAGCAACAGTTAGAGAATGCCATTACCCCTGTTGCTCAAGCAGATCTCGCAGAAATAGAGGGTACTGGGCCGGTAGCGGGGCCTTCAGCTGCGGTAGCTGAGACATCTTTGGTCGCTTCTGGTTCGCAGTCTGGGCTTGGCAGCGCGCAGCAGATGGACGATTTTTCTCCAGACTTTGTCTTGCTGATGCATCAAGCGTTTTGTCGCAGATGGCAGGGGTTCGTGGCTGGGCCCCTGTCCCTTCCTCCCTCTAGCGTGCGGGCTGGTATAGCGGAGCGTGACTCTGTAGGAGTGAAACCAGCCAAAAGGCCGCGGGCGGTTGAGACGGTTCTCTCCGAGGCGGACTGGCAGGAGGGGGAGGAAGCCGACTTGGATGTGGATGCTGAGTTGGACGAGTTAGAGGAAGGAGAAATCCCTGAACCTGAGGATCAGGCGAAGATCATAAGAGTATTTCGCCGAGAGGAGTTGCCGGCCCTTATTGCAGAGGCTCTTCAGACACTTCGGCTTTCTTCTGAGCAACCGGCCAAGGACGAGGATGGCGCAGATCCCATTATTCAGGCGGTCCGTCAGACGCAGGTGGTTTTCCCTATTCATAAGGTTATTGATCAAATGATTCAGACTGAGTGGGATAACCCCAAATCCGGTCTTAAGGGGATAAAGATCATGAACAAGCTGTATCCCCTGGCGGATAAAGATAAGGACAAGTTTCGTTCCCCAAAGATTGACGCTGCGGTCTCGGCAGTCACTAAAAAGACCACTATCCCGGTGGAAGGCAGTGCGGCCTTGAAGGAGGCGCAAGTTAGGAAAATGGACGGCTTATTGAAGCAATCTTTTGAGGCAGACGCAGTGGCGTTGCAGGCTTCCATATGTGGGGCTTGGGTTGCCCGGGCCTGTCTTCGCTGGGTCCAGCACCTGAGGCAGTCTGCCTCCTTGGAGCCCGACGAAGTGAGGGAGCTCCAGCGCTTAGAGTCTGGATCGGCTTATTTGGCGGATGTGCAATACGACCTCATCAGGGCCCTCTCCAATAGTATGGCCGCCTTGGTAGCGGCACGTCGCTCTCTTTGGTTAAAAAATTGGGCGGCGGATGGATCATCTAAGTCGCGTCTCGGCAGGCTTCCGTTTAAGGGAAAGTTCTTGTTTGGTGAAGATCTTGATAAGTTGGTTAAGGAGTTGGGGGACTCCAAAGGCGGCAGATTGCCGGAAGATAGGCCTAAACGGGCTAAACTCACTTTGTCTTTTAGGGGGCAGTCTCGAGACTTTCGGAGGTTTCAGTCGCCCCGTTTCGCGGGGTCCCAAAGAGGACGGTATGTGTTTAGGGCCCAGGGATTTCGAGGGTTTTGCGGGGCAAGTAGAGGATTCTCAGCGGCAGTCCCCACAGCCCCTCGGAAGTCCCAATGAAGGGCGGCGGGTCCCGGCAGATTTGCAACCGGTCGGATGTCGTCTTCGGGGGTTTCTTTCTGCCTGGACCCACATCACGTCCGATCAGTGGGTCTTGGAGATCATTCGCGAGGGATATGTGTTAGATCTCGCGAGACTGGTGCTCGACTCCTTTGTAAGGTCCCCCTGCAGGGGTCCTCAGAAGGTGCTTCAGGTACGGCAAACGCTGGACCGCCTTCTGCGATTAGGAGAGGTCGTCCCAGTTCCGCCTGCAGAATACGGCATGGGGCGGTATTCCATTTATTTTGTGGTGCCAAAGAAGGATGGCAGTCTTTGCCCCATTCTGGATCTCAAAGGCGTGAATAGCTGTCTCCGGGTACCGCATTTTCGTATGGAAACCCTACGATCGGTTATTGTCGCGGTTCGGAAAGGAGAATTTTTGACGTCTCTCGATCTCACCAAAGGTTGTCTCCATATCCCCATCAGGGCGTCCCATCAAAAGTTCATGCGCTTTGCGCTCCCTTGGGGGGGGGCACTATCAGTTCCAGGCCCTGCCCTTCGGGTTGGCGACGACGCCGCGCGTCTTCACCAAGATAATGGTGGTGATGGCAGCAGCATTGCGCAAGGAAGGAGTCTTAGTTCATCCGTACCTGGACGATTGGCTGATCCGAGCACAGTCCCAGGCCGAGAGCATGCAAGCCACAAGGAAGATCATCGATCTTCTGCAGTCCCTAGGCTGGGTGGTCAACCCGGTCAAGAGTCATCTGGTACCGACTCAGTCTCTCAAGTACTTGGGAGTACTCTTCGATACTCGGGAAGGATCAGTGTTCCTAATGGAACGGAGGGTTCTGGCGCTTCAGGATCTGGTGGGGGGCTTCCGGAAGATCGCAGCCCCGTCAGCGTGGAAGTATCTTCAAGTGTTGGGGACAATGGCGGCGACGTTGGAGGTGGTGCCTTGGGCCAGGTTTCACATGAGATCGTTGCAGCGGGCCCTGCTTCGCCGCTGGTCCAATCAGTTCGATTCGCTGAGCATGCGGCTTCCTTGCCCACCGCGGGTCAGGCGGGACCTGCAGTGGTGGCTGCGGCCGGCCTGTCTTCAGGCGGGAATGCCGTTGGAGCAGCCGGAGTGGATTCCACTATTAACAGATGCCAGTCTAACGGGCTGGGGAACACATTGCAGAGCGAACTTTGCACAGGGTCGCTGGTCCCCGGAGGAGAGCGGTTGGGCGATCAACCGCTTGGAGTTGAGAGCGGTGTTCTTGGCGCTTCAGAGCTTCGAAGGACAGGTCACGCACCGGGCGGTGCGGGTACTTTCCGACAATGCCGCGACCATAACCTACATAAATCGACAGGGCGGTACCGGAAGCGCGGGCATGGAGGAGGAGTCCCAGAGGCTGTTCGCCTGGATAGAACCACGGTTGCAGGCGATTTCAGCAGCGCACATAGCCGGGAAAGACAATGTGACGGCGGATTTTCTCAGCAGGGTTTGAGTGGATGCAGGGGAATGGGAGCTGCATCCCTCAGTGTTCGCGCAACTAGTGTGTCGGTGCGGTGCGCCGGTCATGGATCTCGTGGCCACCTTTCAATCCGCGAAGGTGGCGCGGTTTTTCAGCAAGAGACGGGAACCCATGTCAGAGGGACTCGATGCCCTCATGCGACTGTGGCCCTCGTCGGGTCTTCTCTACGTGTTTCCTCCGTGGGCGCTAATAGGGCGTGTGATTCAGCATGTCGAAGCACACCAGGGAAGGGTGCTGTTGATAGGGCCAGATTGGCCCAGGCGTCCGTGGTATGCAGATCTGGTAAGATTGCTAGACGGGGCTCCGTGGCGTCTCCCGTTGTCCCAGGAGCTGCTGATTCAGGGTCCGCTCCTTATGCCGCGAGTGGAGAGATTCTCGCTTACAGCTTGGCCATTGAAAGGGCGCAGCTAAAAAGAAAAGGTTATTCTAAGTCCGTCGTGGCGACTCTGCTTCAGGCGCGTAAACGTTCGACCTCCCTGGCTTATGTCCACGTTTGGCGAATCTTCGAGGACTGGTGTTCGCAGCGTCAGGTCCGCGCCGCTACGGCTTTGGTTCGAGTGGTTCTGGATTTTTTGCAGGATGGCTTTGTTAAGGGGCTAGCGGCTAGTTCCTTAAGAGTGCAGTTGGCGGCTCTGGCCTGTTACCGCGGTAAAGTCCAAGGCGTGACTCTCGGGGAGCACACTGATGTCGTGCGTTTTCTGAAAGCAGTGTCCAGATTACGTCCGGCACGTCGGGTTTCCGTTCCACCGTGGGACCTCAACTTGGTGTTACGGGCGCTCGTCAGAGCTCCGTTTGAGCTTCTCTCTCAGGTTTCGGTGAAGGATTTGACCCTTAAAACTGTGTTTCTGGTGGCGATTTCTTCAGCGCGGCGTATTTCGGAGCTTCAGGCCCTTTCCTGTAGGGAACCCTTCCTCTGTTTTTCGGATCAGAAAGTGGTTCTCAGGACGGTGCCTTCCTTTCTGCCGAAGGTATCTTCTCCTTTTCATGTGAATCAGGCAGTATCGCTTCCTGTCCTGCGGGCAGCGGGAGAGCAGGCTTCTGATCGGGGCCTTATTCGCTTGGATATTAAGAGAGTGTTGCGTCGTTATTTGAAGGTCACCGAGTCCTTCCGCAAGTCAGATCGGTTGTTTGTGCTGTTCAGCGGTCCCAGGAAAGGGGAGGCTGCGGCGAAAGCATCCATTTCCAGATGGATTAAAGAGGCAATTGTCTCGGCTTACATGTTGCAGGGGCGCCCGGCTCCGGTGGGTCTCAGGGCTCATTCTACTAGAGCGCAGGCAGCGTCCTGGGCGGAGCATAGTCTGGTCCCGCCGGGAGAAATTTGTAAAGCGGCGACGTGGTCCTCCCTTCATACTTTCAGTAAGCACTATCGGCTCGATGTGCTGGCGGCAGGGGATGCCTGTTTTGGTTCAGCTGTCTTGCGTGCCGGCTGGCAGGGTCCCTCCCGTTAATGCTGCTCTGCTACATCCCATAGGTGAAGGACTAAGCTGGAGGAACGCTAAGGAAATAGTAATTACACTTACCTGGTAATTGTAGTTCCTTGAGTGAAGACAGCTTAGTCCTCCATCCCACCCTTGGGTTGAGGATTTGGCACGGCACGCGATCAGTCCTGACATCTGTCTGTTCAGGTGAGTATTTCAGGTAGAGCAAGTTCTCTGGTTCGCCTTCGTGTCGCTCTGTTCTTTTCTCTCGCTTACCTGGTTGTGGTTCGGCAGGCGGGGGAACCTTTGCCTTTAAAGGGTAATTCCCTTTTGGTTTGGGAAAGTTTCCAGTTTTCTTACCATTGTAAACATATTATATAAGGTTAGCTAACTGTTATTGCCTTTTGTTTTGTTGAGTCTGCTTTGTCAATAGTTCACTGGGGCTATAGAGGGATGCCAGTACGCTACCTCCAGTGATGCTGAAATTTGATTGGTCCAGTCTTCAAGCTGCAGGAGGAGGTGCACTACCCATAGGTGGAGGACTAAGCTGTCGTCACTCAAGGAACTACAATTACCAGGTAAGTGTAATTACTATTTTCTTCTTAATTATTATTGCAACACCATTTCTTCTTTGTCTTTCATGTCTGGTATAGTATACTTAACGTGCTCAATGTCAGTCCATTTCAGTTTGCTGATGCCCAACAGATCGAGTTGTACACACTTCATTTCGTTCTTGACTACCTCCAACTTCCCTTGGTTCATATTTCATACGTTCCATGTCCCAATATGTAAGACATCTTTGCAGCTTCTGACTCTCATTTAATGCATATTTATATCAACAGTCAGACGTCCCGAGGGCTTTGATCCAGCCACATCATTAATGCTGGATTTACTTTGAAGTGTCTTCAGCTCTTCCCCAGTAGCCAGTTGCTGCTTTCCAATCTGGGGGCCTCATCTTCCAGCACTATATCGCAATTTATTTTATTGTGATTATCCATTTGGTTTTTGTGGCAGGATACAGAAGTAGATTGCCAGGCTTTTTTTCGACGCAGATAATGCCAGTGTTGTTGCAGTTCCAGAAATGTTATCCTTCGCCACCAACACTGTCCCATACTGCTGCTGCCCAGATGGATGGTTTGTCTTAGGCATCTCAGCTAAGACCTGTCCATCTTGGGACACCCTGCCAGTAGTTAAGCTACCGATATGCGTAGCTCTCGACATCACTGATGCACACAAGCCCTTGCAGCACAACAAGCTACTCACCAAGCGAAGGAAACCATAGAGCTTGACTGACTAAGATATTGCTCCTTAATTAATACAATTTTGTCATGTTCCTCTTTTATGCTAATTCCTCTGTTACCTCATTACTCTTTTACAACTAAGAATCCTCTTCTTATTCCGTGTTGTCTTGAAGTCGGTTAGCATTTTAGTCTCCACCACCTGCTCCAAAAGGGCATGGTACACATCAACTATCCTGTTTCTGACAAAACATTTTCTGATGTTGCTCCCAAGTCTACACTATTGGAGCTTCATAACATGCCCCTTCTCCTTCCTAAATTCTACAATATTCCTTTCCATCAAAAAGCTTTCTGTTTTGTGCGCTAGTAATATTTTTCAGGTATTTGAATGCCCCTCATAGGGATGCTGGTATAGAACCCACAGGTACAACATCCAGAATTAGACACAATACTTTAGGTAAGGGCTCACCAATGGCCTGTGCAATGGCATAACCGCTTCTTTTCTGATATTCTTTTTTCTCTATACACCATGGTATCTCTCCAGCTCTGACCATTGCTTTGTTGCATTGTTTTGATATCTGGAAATCATCAATTCCAAATCATCCTGCTAGACCAGACAAATGGAGATGTTAGCTCATGGGCAGCCGTTCTGAGGGCACCTCTCCAGTGGAGTTCGGGAATGGACATCTCAACAGCATGTCTGCAGATACCTTTGCTTGAGTTTCCCGTGTGGAAGGGGGAAAAGGCCATGCTCCCTGTTAGTATTCCTGACGGGTTGAGCAGCCAGGATTGTAAGGCCTTGCACCCCATCAGTATTATAGACCGGTTGAGTTTCCAGGATTGTGATGGATCAAGATCCTTGTCTTCACACTGCCTCCAAGTGTTCCTGCTACCCCCCACAACGCTTTCTCCAGACATAAGAAAGGAAAGTATGTGAACACATGGGAGCAGCTTGGAGCCCTACACTGCTTTTCTATCCTGTGCTCACCAGGGGGGAAGTGCAACTTTTTTATTTTAGTGCTTGGATCTTGCAGCCACAGCTGTGGGGGGCAAGCCGACCACTTCTGTTCCATGTGGTTCTGTCATCAGGCACAGCAGGAGGCTTTGATAGAGGCTTTGAATTGTGCGTAGCCATATACATATAAAGGCCTGTACTGCCGCATAAACATATAGCATTACAAGTATCAAAGCTTCATGTGCAAGAACTGCATGTGTAACAGCTACACATCCAAAGCTCTGATCAACAGGCCAACGCCTGCTGACACATATAATGTCCTCTGCAGCAGCTGTTTTCTTCACCGGGTTGTCACCAATGTTCCCTCTAATTTTCTGTAGGCTGTGTGCGCATAAAATATCAGCTGTGCAGCTTTTGAAGGAAGGTTAAATTTTTGTGTGCCACATAACAACACTCGGAGTTATATACTTTAAAATTTGACTACACGTCAGAATACATTATGTACACCACATTGATTTTAATCAAATTAAATGAAAATAGATGATTACTAGAAATGTTCAGTTTAATTTAGTAATTACAATCACAACTTTTAAATTTTAAGACATCTGTGTTGTTTTCTATCAGAATCAGAACTGTAATTTTTGTGCGCTCTGTTGTAAAGTATGTGCACTCGCTCAGTGAGGTGTGTGCGCGCGCACACGCGCACAGCTTAGAGGGAACAGTGGTTGTCGCTGTAGGTCAGATTGCAATCACGCCACTGCACATGGTAATGCACATGCCAGCATCTGGCCTATGGCAATCAACGAGCTGGGTCTGTGGGCCCCTTTATAAGATGTGTGTGGAGGATCTCGAGGTCTCTATGGACAGCAGAGTAGCTCTGCAGCTGGTTTTGGAGAGGAATATACTCCATCTACTTCGTTGTCCACCTGACTGATTCTGAATCTGAAGGGGACAATGCCTCTGAAGGCCTCTTGCTTTCAGATGGAAACGCTGAGATTAGTCATTCAGGCGGTAAAGTGTGGGGACTTTCTCACATCGCTGGGCCCGACAGAGGAGCGCTTCACCGTTTTTTGCGCGCACTTTCAATTCTGTACCCTACCTATCAGCCTCACTACAGCCCAAGGTCCTTCTCCAAGATCATGGTGGTCATGGCAGCTCTGTGGTGTAAGGGCATATGGGTACATCCTTTTCTCGATAATTGGCTTATTCAGGCCAAATCCCAGTCGGACGTGTTCAGAGTAACAGCCAGGGTAGTCAAACCTTGGCTGGGTAGTCAATTCCAACAAGTCTTCTCGGGCTCTCTGTCTTTGGAGTCACTCAGAGCCCTTTTCAACACCCATACAGGCAGGGTCTTCATGATCACCAAGAGAATGGCTAAGTTACTGGCTCATCTGGCAGTCTTCCGGTGGCAGTGGGCTCCCAAGGTTTGGGACAATTTTCAACTCCTCTGTTCAAGATCCACAATACAATTAGTCCCTTGGGCACAGGCTCATAAGAGGCTGCTCCAAAGGACATTGCTGTCACCTTGGTCACCTTGCTCACAGGATTTCGAGATCAGGCTTTTCCTTCTGCTGTCGGTGGTGACAAGTCTGCAGTGGTGGTATCAGTCCACCAGTCTGAAGAAAGGCATGCCCCTAGACGATACATAGTGCCTCCTCATGAAGTTGGATTCTAGTTTGTCCAGTTGGGGAAGGCTCAATTCAAGAGGCAAATGGCTCAGGGCCACTGAAGCAGCCGCAGGTCTGCATGACCCATCAATCATCTTGAAGCGAAAGCCATTTCCTTAGCTGTCTGGCACTTTCACCACCTAGTCCAGATCTTCTTGAGCAGTACCACTGTAGTGACATATTTCAACAGGTAGCTATACAAATAAGTAATAGTAAGTAGTGGAGAGGGGGGCACCAGGATTGAGGGAGTTGCTGTAGAGATGGCCCTCTTGTTTCCCTGGACAGAAAGGAATATGCTAGCATTCTTGGCACAGCATAGTGTGGCGTTGACAGTGTAGAGGTGGATTATCTCATTTGCTATGCCCTTGATCCAGGGGAGTGGGAGTTGGCCTCAGCAATGTTCCAGTGAATTCTAGACCGGTAGAGATGCCCATGGATGGACTTGATGGCAACCCAGACCAATGCCAAGGTGAAAAGATTCTTCGGTCGCCACAAGGAGATAGACTCAGAGGGAATTGATGCTCTAGTTCAGCCTTGGCCTCAAAAGCCACTTCTGTATGTGTTTCTACCATGGCCTCTTTTTAAGACTTGTGATTTGCCACATAGAGCAACACCCAGGCCTAATGATTCTGCTGGTGCCAGATTGGCTGCAGAGGCACTGGTTTGCGGACCTGGTACAGCTCCTGGAGGGAACAACTCTGGGCCTCCCGTAAGATCAGGGCCTGTTGCATCAGGGGCCAGTCCTCATGGATGCCTTGCTCCCTTCTTGTTTATGGCTTGGTCCTTGAGAGACGGCACCTAAAATATAAAGGCTATTTTTTGGCCCTTGTCTCCACATTTTGGAAGGCAAGATGGTAGCTCCACTTGCCTGCCTGTCTTATGGGTGGATCTGGTGTTTATTTGAGGGCTGGTGTCACGAGCATCACTTCGCTCTGGGAAAGTTGGGTTTGCCATCCTTACCATTCTTCAGGACGGATTTGATAAAGGTCTGTCCTTCTCTTCCTTGAAGGTTCAGGTTACAGCCTTATGCTTTAGTATGTGTTTGAGGACCAGTCGCTGGTTGCTCCATAGCTTTGCATCCAGACGTTGCCCCCTCCTTCAAGGGTGCAGAATTTGCATCCTTCCCAGCAGTCACTTATTCCCCCTTGGGATTTGAGCCTAGTTTTTTGGACCTTAATGTCTGCATCCTTCGAGCCATTGAAATAAGCTACACTTAAGGATTGTCTCTCAGGATTTCCTTTTTGGTTGCAATCTTTTCAGCATGTAGCATTTCAGATTTGCAGACTCTCTCGAAACCCTTACTACTTCTTTTCAGAAGAGGATGTTTGCATCTGGCCAGTTCCATCTTTTTTGCCCAAGGTGGTGTCCACTTCTCATGTCAATCTGGTGGTTCGTCTCCCTTCCTTTTCCATGGAACAGTGTAAAGGTAAGGACAAGGACCTACACTTGGTCGATGTTCAAAGAGTACTTCTTGGATACCTAAAGGTCACTAATTCATTCCAGAGATCAGACAGGCTATTTGTGCTTTTTGCAAGTCCGCACAAAGGTGTCCTCTAAGGCTATCTTGGCCCATTGGGTAAAAGAGGCAGTGTCCTCAGTGTATCTTTGCATAATCAAATTGTTCAAAAGATACTACAGGCACATTCGACCCAGGCACAGGCTTCATCCTGGGAAGAGTGCAGTTCTGTCACCCCCATTGATATTTGTAGGGCTATGACTTGGTCATCTCACTCTACCTTTGTCAAGCACTACTACTTAGATATCCATGCCAAGGCGGACACTGCTTTCGGTGCAGAGATTTTTAAAGCAGCTATGTTTTCATCATACCCGCTGACGTTGTAGCTTTGATGGCTTCATCTTCTGAATATGGTGCAAGGGGTGTTTTTTCAGATACCTCCGCACTCTCAGGTGCTGACAACCGATGCTTCTCTTCAAGGTTGGGGTGCACATTGCCAGGGAGCATGTACTCAAGGCCTGTGGTCTCCTTGGGAGGCCGCACAGCAGATCAATCTCTTAGAACTGAGAGCCTTCCGCTTAGCCCTGAGAACTTTCTCTCATCTCATCTCTCACCAGTCCGTCTTAGTTCAGACAGACAATCAAGTTGCTATGTTCTATGTGAGCAAACAAGGGGGCACAGGGTCCCGCCTTCTATGTCAGGAAGCGCAGAAACTGTGCTCCTGGGCAGTCAGTCACGGCATTCTTCTCAAAGCGGTCTATCTCCCAGGTCAGGAGAATCACCTGGCGGACAGATTGAGCAGGATCCTGCAGCCGCACGAATGGCAGTTGAATCCTTTAGTGGTTCAACAGATCTTCCTGAGATGGGGTCTTCCAACCGTAGATCTCTTTGCCAGTCCTCTGAACCATTTATTTTATTTATTTTTTATTTATTTATCTATTTCTTCTATACCGCCCCTTCCAGAGATCAGGGGCGGTTTACATGGAACAAGTTAACAGTTTTGTATACTTCTGTATACATTACATAGAACAGAAATTTCTAACTTTTTACAGATAATAGTGCGGTAAACTGTCAGGAACTATTTACATTTTGTATACTTTTGTATACTTCTTTAATTATTATATTAAACAGAGTTTTCTATCTTTTTACAGGTAATGAGGCGAGGAACTGCCAAAACTATTTACAATGGTTATTTACCAAAGGTTATATACAATGAATTACAGGGTGAAGCTTTCATTAGTCATGTGGGAGTGGTGGAATTAATTTCCATTTTTATCGTGAATTTTCGGTGTGTCTGTGGTGGGACTGTGTGTGGTTAGTTGATTGTGGTTTTAAGGGCTTTGTGTTTGTGTGTCTGAGGATGCTGTGGGGTTGGACTTGGGGGGTAGGGGATTTCAAAGTGTTCGGAGAATAAGTATGTTTTGAGTTCTTTTCTAAATTGGGAGAGGTCTTTTATGATACGATCATTCCAGAGCTTGGGGGCAGTGAATGTGAAGGCCCTGGTGCTGGTGGATTTTTTAGTTTTCATGAATGATTTTGGTCTCTCAAGTGAGTGGGCTGCGTTTAGTCTGCGAGCTCTTGATTCAGATGGGGCGTGTAGTAGTGTGGATAGATGTGAGGGGGGCGATGTCGTTTAGGAGCTTGAAGGTGGTTAGGAGAATTTTATATCTGATTCGGCTGTTTATAGGAAGCCAATGTAGTTCTAGCAGTATGGGGGTTACATGGTCTATTAGGCAGGCTTTAGTAACTACTTTTGCACAGATGTTCTGGGCTCTTTGTAATAGGTAGGTGTTTTTTTGTGGTAGGCCAATTAGGAGACTATTACAATAGTCAAAGTGGGGGGTGATGAGAGTATTAACAACTGATCTAAAGTCATGTGTGTCAAGAAGGGGCCTTAGGTGTTGTATGGTTTTGAGTTTGTAGAATATGGTTTTTACTGTGTGCTTTATGTGTGGTAGCATGGTAAGTGTATGATCAATTATTGTTGTTGTTAAGTGCCGTCGAGTCGGAGTCGACTCATGGCGACCCTCTGGATAGCTATCCTAAATTGTGTTCGGTCTCCAGTCAGGCGGCTCATTGTTGACAGACTGGTACCCGTAGCTGCTGTTATTGTATCGATCCATCTTATTGCTGGCCTTCCTCTTTTGCGTTGACCTTCTATCTTGCCAAGCATAATGTCTTTCTCTAATGATCTCTCTCTTCGCATGATGTGTCCAAAGTATGAAAGTCGAAGTCTTGTCATCTGAGCTTCTAAAGAAAGCTTAGGTTTGATCTCCTCTAGTACCGACTGGTTTGTTCTTCTGGCAGTCCATGGTATACACAGTATTCGCCGCCAGCACCATAATTCAAAGGCATCAATTTTCTTCCTGTCTGTCTTTTTCACTGTCCAGCTTTCACATCCATATGATGTTATTGAAAATACCATGGCTTGAACAAGTCGAATCTTTGTATGGAGAGAGACATCTCTGCTCTTGAGAATCTTATCTAGGTCTTTCATAGCCATTCTGCCAAGAGCAATGAGTCGTCTGATTTCTTGTCTGCTTGTTGCTTCTTTATTGATAGTTGATCCAAGTAGGTTAAAGTTGTTCACAATTTCAATTTCTTCTCCTTCAACGATGAACCTGTTGATTATGCCAGTTGTCATGATCTTTGTCTTCTTTACATTAAGGTGCAGGCCCATTTTGAGATTATGTTCTTTGATTGTGAGAAGCAAATGTTTCAGATCATCTTCACTTTCCGCCAGTAATGTGGTATCATCAGCATAGCGAAGGTTGTTGATGACTCTTCCACCAATCTTCACACCTCTGTTGTCTTCATACAATCCTGCTTCTCTGATGATTTGTTCTGCATACAAATTAAACAGGTAGGGGGAAAGTATGCAGCCTTGTCTTACACCTTTGCTTATTTTAAACCATTCTGTTTCTCCTTGTTCCGTTCGAACTGTTGCTTCTTGATCAATGTACAGATTGCGCAAGAGAACGATCAGGTGTTCTGGTATACCCATGCTTCTTAATGTGGCCCAGAGTTTCTCATGGTTTACACAGTCAAAAGCCTTGCTATAGTCGATAAAGCACAAATAGATATCCTTTTGGTATTCTTTAGTCTTTTCAAGGATCCATCTCACATCCGCAATGATGTCTCTCGTTCCTCGCCCTTTCCTGAACCCTGCTTGCACTTCAGGTAGTTCTTGTTCCAGGTATGGTTGTAATCTCTTTTGAATAATCTTCAGTAGAATCTTGCTGCCATGTGGGATCAGAGCGATTGTGCGATAATTTCCACAGTCAGTTTGGATCACCTTTCTTTAGTATTGGTATAAACATAATTCTTTTCCAGTCAGTTGGCCATGATGTTGTCTTCCATATTTCTTGGCAGAGTCTTGTGAGTACGGTAACAGCTGCATCAGATTGCTGCAATACTTCTATGGGAATGCTATCAATGCCTGGTGCTTTGTTCTTTGATAAGGCTTTCAATGCTGCTTCAACTTCTTCTTTCATCACCAATGGTTCCCGATCATAAGGTACAGGTTGAAACGGCTGTTGGTCCACTTGATCTTTATCATATAAAAACTCTGTATATTCCTTCCACCTTTTCTTGATCTTCTCAGCATCATTCAACATAGAACCTTGAGCATCTTGTAACATTCCAATTCGAGGCTGCAACTTTTTCTTTAACTCTCGTAGCTTTAGGAAAGCCGATCTTGTTCTTCCTCTAATAGTTTCTGCTTCTATTTCCTTGCAAGTGTCATTGTAGTACTTTTCCTTGTCCTGTCTTGCTGCACATTGGAAATCTCTGTTGAGTTCTGTGATTGTCTTTCTTTCTCCTCTGGCTTTAGTTTCTCTGCGTTTCTGGGCAATTTTCAGAGTTTCTTCCGTCAACCATTTTGGCCGTTTTTGCTTTTTCACCTTTTGTAGAGACTTCTCGCTTTCTTCCAACACAACCTTCTTGATGTCATTCCATAACTCTTCTGGAGCTCTGTCATTTGTATCTAAAGCAGCAAATCGATTTTGCAGGCAGTCTTTAAATTCCAGTGGTATATTCTCAAGGTCATATTTTGCTGCATTCATGAGTGGTTTGCTCTTTTTCAACTTTAGCTTGAGTTTGCATACTAGTAGTTGATGATCTGTACCACAGTCAGCTCCAGGTTTTGTCTTTGTTGATATTACAGAGCTTTTCCATCGTTGACTTCCACATATGTAGTCAATTTGATTTTTATATAATCCATTCGGTGAAGTCCATGTGTACAGTCGCCTCTTGTGTTGCTGGAAGAAGGTGTTTGAGATGAATAGATCATTGGTCTTGCAGAATTCTATCAGTCTTTCTCCAGCTTTATTTCTGTTGCCAAGTCCATATTTTCCAACTACTTTGCCGCCTTCTTTGTTGCCAACCTTTGCGTTCCAGTCACCCATGACTATCAGGATATCCTGTTTGCATGTTCTGTCAATTTCAGCTTGTACTTGTTCATAGAACTCTTCAATTTCATTCTCTTCTGCAGCTGTTGTTGGGGCATATACTTGAATTATAGTTGTGTTGATAGGCAATCCTCGTAGGCGAATAGAGATTAAGCGTTCGCTGACTGCATTATATTTCATTACAGTTCTTGCAAGTTTCTTCTTTATTATAAATGCAACACCATTTCTTCTTTGTCTTTCATTTCCAGCATAGTAGACCATGTGATCATCTGATGCAAAGTGCCCCATGCCAGTCCATTTCAGTTCGCTGACACCCAACAGATCAAGTTGTACACGTTACATTTCATTCTTGACCACCTCCAACTTCCCTTGGTTCATGCTTCGTACGTTCCATGTTCCAATGTGTAAGACATCTTTACAGCTTCTGACTCTCATTTCATGCGCAGCTACATCAGCAGTCAGACTTCCCGAGGGCTTTGATCCAACCACATCATAAATGCTGGCTTTACTCTGAAAAGTCTTCAGCTCTTCCCCAGTAGCTAGTTGAGTGCCTTCTGACCTGGGGGTCTCATCTTCCAGCACCATAGCACAATTTGTTTTGTTGTAACTATCCATTGGGTTTTCATGGCAAGATACAGAAGTAGATTGCCGGGCCTTTCTTCCGCGCAGTTTAAGTTTGGTGTTGTTGCCGTTGTCACAAAAATGTGATCCTCTGCCGTCAACACTGTCCCATTCTGCTGCTGCCCAGATGGGTGGGTTTGTCTTGGTCTGGCACCTCAGCTGAGACCTGACCACCTTGGGAGACCCTGCCAGTAGTTAAACTACCGATAGTTTAGCTCTCAGCATCACTGATGCACGCAAGCCCTCACAGCACGACGATCAATTATTACACCTAGGTATTTTACCTCTTTTTTAACCGGTATAGTTGTATTGTTAATTGAGATTGATGTTGGATAAGTGTCCTCGGTCACAGGTGACCTTGTTACGAACATTGCTTCCGTTTTTTTGAGGTTGATGCTGAGGTAGTTAGTTTCCATCCAAGAGGTGGTCTCAGCCATGCATTCGGATAGGGTGTCTTAAGTAGGGTTTTTGGTGGTTATGGGGAGAGCGAGCATGATGTCGTCAGCATAGATAAAGTGACTAATCTTGTGTTTTCTAAATATTTTTGTAATGGGTTGTAGGTACAGGTTGAAAAGGAGGGCAGACAGGGCTGATCCCTGGGGTATTCCTTGTCCTTGGGGGAAGGTTTCTGATGCTTCTTGGTCTATTTGGACACGTATTAGTCTATTTGTGATGTAAGACTTGAACCATTTGAGGACAGTACCACCTATTCCTGTTTTCTAGTCTATTGATCAGAGTAAGGTGGTTGATGTTGTCAAAGGCGGCAGAAATATCTATGAAAAGGAGTAGGAAGCCTTGACTGTTGTCATCTGTACCTTTGATGAGGAAGTCCATCAGTGTAATTAAAAGGGTTTCTACACCGTGGAAGGGGCGGAAACCAAACTGGTGTGGGTCTAGGGGTTTGTGCTCATCAATATGGAATTGTAATTGAACAGTTTTTTCTATTATTTTAGCTATAAATGGAATGCTGGCTATCGGTCTGTATGAGTTTGGGTCTTTTGAGTCGAGTTTATTGTTTTTTATTATTGGGCGAAGCGTTGTGAGTTTTAGGGCGTTGGGCATGATGCCCTGGGAAAGGGATTGATTCACCATGTGTTGAATGTTTTCAGCTAATTCTTCCTTTGTACATTTGATCCATGACACAGGGCATGGATCGAGTGGAGACATTGTGGTGTTGATTAATGTTATAATCCTAAGGAGGTGTTTTTGATCTGCCGTGTGAAAGGTTGTCCAAATGTTATTAAATTCAGTGTTTGGAGGTAGTATCGCTGGTATGGTATTAAGTTTGCACTTTAGTTTTTCTGCAAAGTGGGTTGCTAAAGTTTGTATGCTTATTGCTGATTGTTTTGGCTCTGTGTTTTTAGCTTTTGTCAGAGTTTTTACGATTGCAAATAGATCTCTAGGGTGGTTGATAGCCAGATTTATTACTTTGGAGTGGTAATCCCTTTTTGATTTGTTAATTGCATTTTTGTATGCGTTGAGTGTGTTCATATATTGGGATTTAGTTTCGTCTGTTTTAGTTTTCCTCCATCTCTTTTCTTGTCTCCTCAGTTGTTTTTTTAGTTTTGCTAGTTCTTTCGTGAACCATTTTTCTGTCTCTTTTATTTGTCTATGCATGGTGTGTGTGGGGACAGCTGCTTTTTGGATTGTTAAATTCCAATGATTTACAGTGGAGTTGATGTCTGGGAGGTTTGTGTTGAGTGTGGGTATTACTTTGTCAAGGAAGGTATCTCTGTCAAAGTGTGCAAAGCGTGATATGTGGGGTGAGGTGCTTGTCGTATTCAGTGTTGTTTGAGCTGGGATGTGGAGTGTAATAAGGTGATGGTCGGACCATGGTACTTCTGTTATAGTTGGAGGGGTATGTTGTTGTTGGTTATTAAGGGAGGAAGATGAGATCTACAGTGTTGCCTTTTATGTGAGTGGGGGCATGTATTATTTGTGTGTATCCCATTTGGGTCATAGCGTCCATGAAGTTATCTGATTGGGAATTGTTCAGAGAAGGAAGGTTCAAATCACCTAGGATTACGAGTGGTTTGTTTAGTGATGCTGTGCAAGCGAGTTCAAGGATGGGGGAGAGGTTTTTTTGATCAGCTGAAGGGGGTCTATATATGAGGGTGAGTGCAAGAGCTCTATTTTCTATATTGATAATGTCCATTCCATCTATATTATTTAAGCTTGTTAAGGTGAATTGTAGGTCTTTTTTGGTGAGTACGAGAGCGCCACCTCCTCTTTTTACATCCCGATGGCAGCTGAATATATCATATTGATGTGTGGTTAGCTGGTTTAGTAGTACGGTGTCTGTGGGAGTGAGCCATGTCTCGGTAATGCAGATGATGTCGGGGTTTTTGTCTTTTATCATGTCATTGATAATTGGTATTTTATTTCGTATGGATCGAATGTTTATTAAGATGAGCTTTGTTTTGGTGTCTATATTGGCTGTATTGTTACTTATACCACTATGTGGTTGATGTTTTATTTGGATGAGTCTGTGATGGTGTCTGTCTGAGTCATGGCGTGAATAATGATTGTGTGAGTGAGTATATGCTGAACTGTGAGGTGGGTTCTGGTAAAGATTGTGGATGGAGAGGATGTTGATATATGAGTTTCGGTGATAATTATGGATGATGGGGATATTGTTGTAGGGGTTTTGATTGGTTTTGTACGAATAGATGTGTTGTGTTAGGAGTGTTATTAGAATGAGAGTGAGGGGAAGGTTTATACGTTTATTAGGAGACATTGTGTATATTTTTTGAGGGGGGGATTGAGTGTGAGGGAACTCTGTGTACGGGGGACTAGTGGATGAGTATGTGTATTGAAGGTTACAGACAACAATATAACAGCATATAAGGGATGAGAATGAGAATTAATATATATAGGTGTCAGCAACAGTTCTCAATGGTCTGGGTGGCTACTGGCAACAGTATGATGACTACTGGGTTACCATCAACAGTATAATGGCTACCGGGTTACAAACAACAGTGTAACAGTGTATGAAAGATGAGTATGAGAGCTAAATTACTGTCAACAGTATAATGACTAATTATACTGTTGCCAGTAATAAAGGGTTACAAACAGTATTACAGTGTATGAAAGATGGGTATGAGAACTAATTACTGGCAGCAGTATAGTGACTAAATTATTATTGGTAACAGTATAAAGGCTAATTATTACTGGTAACAGTGTGACTACTGAGTTGCAAATAACAGTATAACGGTGTATGAGAGATGGGTGTGAGAACTAGTTATTACTGACAACAGTATATGTAGCAGATTGGCAACAGTTCCCAAAGGTATGTATGGCTACTGGCAACAGTATAATTATTATAATGGCGGTGGACCGTGCAGGACCCACTATCTGCTGCTATATGCTTATTCTATATGCTCATTCTGTTCAGCGATATGCTGTTTGTAGTTAATGTAGGGTAATGTAATGTAAGTTATGTACTGTGTTCCCTGTTTGTACTCCTAGTGTTTTGTTGTGATGTAATGATAATGCAATGTATGTTTCCCTCACCTTTGTTTAACTCTGTGCTGTATTAACCGCTTTGATTGAAGGAAAAGGCGGGATACAAAACATGTTAAATAAATAAATAAATATATATAATTATAGTTATAAGTACAATCACAATAATGGTATGTATAGCTACTGGCAATATTATAATGGCTGCTGGTAGTAGTGTATAATAGATACTGACAGTGATAGATAAGGTTACTGACAACAGTATATGAAACTGATATAAAGGATATGTATAGAGATTACTGACGACAGTATGATTAGGTGTGCTAGTAGTCACAGTTATAGTCGGTTCATTTAGGGTGATATACTTGCTGTGATCGGTGGTTGGTCTGGTTGATGGTGGAAGCGAGCTCGACCATATGGGAGCTCCAGCTGGTTGGTTATATGGTTCTTGTTTGGGATATCGGTGATCTCTTCTGATGAAGTTGGTGTGTTTGATCGAGGAGTCTGGCTGATAGCTGCTGGTGTTTTGAAGGGTGCTCTTCTGGTTATGCAGTTCTAGAGGTCCCCGCCTAAGGGCCACGCCCAAGGGCCCTCTGGCGAGGCCCTCAGGCGCGGGCACGCCTAGAGGTATGCACTTTTAAGCCCGCAGAGGGTTGCCCCGATTGGGCGGATGAGGCGGCTGGAGGTGGACCAGAGGATCGTCGCTGCTCAATCCCTCCTGGGAGAGCTCAGCTGGTTGAGAGGGAGCCTGCTGCCGATTCGCGCTCTTTTAAGCCCGCAGAGGGCTGCCCCGATTGGGCGGCTGGAGGCGGACCAGAGGATCATCGCTGCTCAATCCCTCCTGGGAGAGCTCAGCTCAACTACCCAGGTTCTGCTCCAGACAACCGCATCCTCTCAGATTAGCAGCAGATGCGTTTCTCATTCCGTGGTCTACAGGCCTCCTATATGCCTTTCCTCCCACGCCTCTAGTGCCCCAGACACTGTTCAAAGTGCTCCGGGACAGGGCCTCAGTAATTCTGGTGGCCCCCAAATGGCCACGACAGCCGTGATTCCCACTTCTTTTGAACTAGCGGTGGACACTCCTTTTCCTCAAGGGATGCAACCAGATCTCCTGTCTCAGGAGCAGGGATCTCTTTTACACCCCAATCTCCAGTCCCTCAATCTGATGGCCTGGCTGCTGAAAGGTTAGTTCTAGCACCCTTACTATTGCCTAGGGAAGTGGAGGACGTGGTCTTGGCCTCTAGGAGGCAGTCCACCCGAAAGTCTTATGCCCTTAAGTGGCGTAGATTCTCTACCTGGTGTACTCAGCACAACAAGAATCCTTTCTCATGCCTGGTACCAGTGGTGCTGCAATATTTGCTTCACCTGTCCAACCTAGGCCTTAAGTCCAATTCTGTTAGAGTTCATCTTAGTGCTCTTTCAGCACACCACTCACCGGTGGAGAGTCAGTCTCTCTCCAGCCATCCTTTGGTGGCTCGCTTCCTCAGAGGCCTGCTTTTGCTTAAGCCTCCAGTGCCTCCACCTGCCCCTGAATGGGATTTAAATGTGGTCTTGCAACAGCTTACTTGCCCACCATTTGAGCCTATGGCCATTTGCCCTTTGTGCTTTCTCTCCTGGAAAGCGTTGTTTCTGGTAGCTCTTACCTCAGCAAGGCGAGTGAGTGAGCTTCAGGCTCTAGTATCAGATGCACCATATACTAGGTTCTATAGGAACAGAGTAGTCTTACGGACTCACCCTAAGTTCCTTCCAAAGGTTGTCTCCTCCTTCCACCTCAATCAGGAGGTGGTTCTTCTAATTTTCTTTCCCAGGCCTCATGCCAGCCGGGCTGAGATGGTCTTGCATACCCTGGACTGTAGGAGGGCGTTATCCTTCTACCTTGACCGTACGCGGGAGCATCGGAGGGCTGTTCAGCTCTTCGTCTCTTTTGATCCCAATAAGTTGGGGTTAGCTGTCTTCAAGCGTACTTTGTCCTTGCAGGGTCGAGTTACGTCTCACCGTTTCAGGGCGAAGGCTGCGTCAGTGGCTCATCTCCGCTCTGTTCCATTGGCAGAAATCTGCCGGGCCGCAACTTGGTCTTCAAGTCAGACTTTTGCGGCCCACTACTGCCTTGAGAGGGAGTCCCGCAGGGACAGTGCTTTCGGGCAGGCGGTACTCCATAATCTCTTTGGGGTTTAGGCAACTCCTACCCTCCGGCCCTGGTGTTGGGCTACTGTTCGGGGGCGTTATCAGAGAAGATTCTTTTCTTGCATGCTGAGGCTCTAGAGGGAGCTCATTTTTTTCAGCTTGGGTCTCCGGTAGCCTTAAGCTGGGGAGTCCCATATGTGAGGACTGACTTCCTGCTTGGTCCTGGAGAAAGAGTAGTTACTCACCTGTAACAGGTGTTCTCCAGGAGCAGCAGGAATCAGTCCTCACAACCCTCCCTCCTCCCCTTGGAGTTACGGTCATATGATTTATTTTGTTTTTTGCTGTCTCTTAGCTATGTCATCAGACTGAGCAAGATGGCACCTTTAGGCGGGAAGGGGACCGCGCATGCGCGCTGCATTCCCAAAGGCTTTCTTTGAAACCTGGGGAAATGCTCCGCATGGGGGCTCCGTCGGCACCAACGTCACCCATATGTGATGATTCCTGCTGCTCCTGGAGAACATCTGTTACAGGTGAGTAACTACTCTTTCACCCAGAACCATTGTATGGATGGACAATCCCACCAGATATGGGAAAATGGCTCTACTTGGCCACACTTTCCCCTATATAAATTGGATCCCCTCCCAAGATCTGAACTAAATGTAGAGGAGTATAATGCCATCGATATAGCATTTTAAAATTATTTTCAATCATATTACTAGCTATCCTTTGTATTTAACCCTTTGAAAAATCTCTTCACATTCTTTATCCCTCCACTGAATCCCTAGAATCTCCTCTCATTTAACTTGATTCCTAATTGTTCCAGTCCCTCCCATATTAATTAGGGCATAACATTTTATAATTGCCCCAATGAAGCAACTGTTCAGTCAGCTTCATTTCTACCAATTAAGGTGTAGCCTCATGTGAGCTATTTGAGAGAGACTCTTGGGGAAATTAAAAAGTCATGGGATAGGAGGCAATGTACTATTGTGGATTCAGAACTGGTTAAAAGATGGAAAAAAGGAGGAGGAAGTGACGTCACCGGAGCCAATGGCGGCTTGAAAGAGCTGCTCCGGCACCGACCCAGCCATTAAAATTAAAAACGCAACCCCCCGGAGGCGGAAAGCGCTGGCCCCGGGTGCGGAAAGTGGCAGGAGGTGACCGCGATTGCTGGAACGCCAGCGGCAGTAAAATTCAACGGCGGTGAGCCGCATGAGCGGGAGGACTGAGCAGCCGCGTGGAAGGCAGAAAATGGCGCCCGGAGAAAGAGTGGAGGAGATGTAAGAGGCCGGCAGTAGACCAGGTCCTGCGCTTCTAAATGTTTTGCAGTTCTCCCGAAGGAGATAATCGCCGTGCACAGTGGTGCTGGAGGCGAGCAGGATCGCGGGGCACAGTGGTGCTGGAGGTAAGCAGGGGCTGAGGAGGGAGCCCATAGGCCCTGAGACGGCAGAAAAAGCTGTGAGTCTGCAGTGCTGAAGTCAGAGGGAGAGCCGTGACCCGTGAAAGGACACTGGGAGGAACTGGTGGCAGCTGGGCAGCAGCAGGACAGTGCAGTCCAGAGAAGTGTAACAGAGCTTAGTAAGGCTGCCCATAGTGCTAGCAAGCTTGAACATTGGAAGACCAGTGCAGTGCCAGACCGCGAAATCTTGTGCAGAGATGACCACCAGAAGAAAAGCGGCAGATCTCAGAGAGTATGTGTACTCAGGGCCGCACGGAGGGAAGGGTGAAGCAGGACAGATGGAGAACAAAAAGCCTCCAGATGTGCACGGAGAGCAGGGTGAAGAAGTGGGGATGGAGAATGTAAAAGCCCCTGGAATGGAAGCCACGCAAACTATCACAAGAGCGGAGCTTAGAGACTGGTTTCTTGAAATTAAAAATGAGGTGCAGTCCGTGAAGAGTGAGTTGAACGAGGTGCTGGGTCCCCTGAAGGAGGAAGTTGGAGAGCTGGTGTGCAGAATGGGAGATCATGAGAACGGGTTACAAGAGCTTGAACAACAACAGGAAGGAGAGACACAAAGAAATGAGAAGCTGGGATCACAATCGATGCTCTGCTATATAAGTTGGAAGATCTGGAAAACCGTTCTCGACGCAATAATTTGAGACTCCGCGGAATACCAGAGGAGAAAGAGTTTCTGGACAGTGAAAAGGTTGCACGATCGGTGTGTCTGGAAGCTCTCCGTCAGGGAGGAGAGGAGGTGACGGCTATGGATATACAACTTGAAAGAGCACATTGTGCACTGGGAAAGCCAGTTGGCATTAAACCACGAGACATCATCATCTGCCTAGCACGTTATAAAATTAAAGAGAAAATTGTTCACAAAATACGGAGAGAAGGAGCCCTCATGTTGCAGGGTTACCCAGTGCACATATATGAAGACCTTTCTGCGGGCACGTTGCAGAGGAGGAGGTCAATGCAACCTGTTACACAACTTCTGCGGAGAGAGGACATTAAATATCGCTGGCTTCATCCCTTTGGACTATCGTTCACAGTTAAAGGGCGGACATGGCGGATACAGACACCGGAGGAGGCAATGAAGGCTCTCCGGGAGGCAGGATTGAACACCACGGCGGAAGGCCTGGGGGCAGGTCCCTCAACCGGAGGGTGGTGGGGGCAGCCCGGAGCGCAGGCATAAACGAACGGCAAGACCAGGGCAGGAGCTGCAAGAAGACCGGCTGACGGAGGACACTTGAAGAAACTTGAGGACTGAAAGAATGCAGGTCTAAATGTTGAAGGGTGGTGGTGGAGTGTGGTGTTTAAGAATGATCATTACGGTATCTTCCCGGTTTTCTGTTATGTAATATGGGGGTTTGATGGGGGGGGTGGGGGGGCGAGGGTGGCGAAGGGGAGGGAGTAGGCAGATGGGAAGGGAAGGAGGACGGAGATGCTGTAGAGTAAAGGGTGGGAGGTCTAAGAGAGTGGGGGGAGGGGGAAGGAAGGAGGGGTACAGAGGGAGTGGGAGGGGAACGTGGTGAGGGAAGGGGGGATGAGAGTATGGGCAGGTGGCAGAGGGAGGCGGGTGAGTGGGATGGTGAAGGGAGGGGGGCAGGGATGTGTGTAAGTGTAAGGTTGGGGAAGGTAGGGGGCACACTACTCCTGAGCTATCCTCTGGAAGTGAAGGAGGATGAGGGAGGGATGGGGAGGGAGGGGGTGCAATGCCTTGAGGAGGTCGAAAGGGGTACGAAGTGCGAGGGGGGGAGGAGGAGGGAGGAGGAAAGGGGTAGGAAGGGAGGGTGGGGGGTATTTGGGAGGGGTGTGTGGGAAGCAGAGGAGGCTAAAGATTATGACATTGAATGTAAAAGGGCTGCGTACGAGACAGAAACGACGGTTGGTGGAGATGGAGGGTAAAAGAATAGGTGCAGATATTATGTGCATACAGGAAACACATTTGCGGGTGGGGCAGGAATATTTGTTGGAATCTCGGCAATACCCCAAGGTGGTTCTGGCGGGCCAGAGACTAAACTCTAGGAAAGGGGGGGTGGGAATCTTGGTAGGGGGGGAGTACCATAATATGGTGAAGGAGGTTAGACGGGGGAAAGGAGGTAGATGGGTGGGGGTGCTATTGCAAATTGAAAGGGAGGAGGTATGGGTGATAAGTCTGTACGGCCCCAATGAGAAGCAGGGGGAGGCGTATGAACAACTTTTGAAGGAGTTGGAGGGAGTTGGGAGTACTCCAATAATAATGGGGGGGGATTTTAATCTGACGTGTAACCCCAGAATTGACACAAGTGGGGGGCAGGGGGGAGGAGGGCGGAGAGATAGACAAAGCCTGCATAAATTGAGAGAAAGTTTGGGTCTGGTAGATGTTTGGAGAAGCTGGCATCCGGGGGAACGGAAATACACATACTATTCCCCAGTGCATAGCTCCTATAGTAGGTTGGATATGATATGGGGGGGCGGAATCTGGTTGGAAAGAATACAGGAAGTGGAACATGGTTTGATCACCTGGTCGGATCACGCCCTGGTGAGTGTACGATTTGATATGGATAGGAAAGATGATAGTCTAAAATTCTGGAGACTCAATAATTCCCTGTTAGAGGAGGAGAAGCATGTGGGGAAGATTAAAGTTAATATACAGGACTACCTCCAGCTAAACGATACAGGGGAGGTGTCTATGGGGGTGCTCTGGGATGGCTTAAAAGCGGTGATTCGAGGACAGTTGGTTAGTTTAGGGGTGCGGGTGAAGCAAGAAAAAGGGGCAGTGGAAAGTGAACTATTGCAACAGTTGCGGCACTTAGAGGGGGTGCATCAGAGGGTGTCGGATCCGCGCACACTTGCGGAGCTTAATAGGGTGAGAGCGGAGTTGAGTAAAGTGCGGGCCCAAGAGATAGCATTCCATCTAGCAGTATTGAAGCAGGCTCATTTTGAAGGGGGTAATCGGGCGGGGAGGACGCTGGCAAGTCGCCTGAAGGTGAGGAGGCAAGCAGTGCATGTTGAGGGCATTCGGAATAATAAAGGGGACTGGATACACACCTCAAAGGGAATTAGGGGGGTGTTTCGGGAGTATTATAAGAAATTGTATGAAAGTGAGCTGAAGGTGGGAGAGGGGGATACTGCAGAATTTCTGGAGGACTGTGGTTTGTCTCAGGTGACTGAAGAGGAAAGGGAATATCTTGGGTGGGAAATCCAGGAGGAGGAGGTGAGGAGGGCTATAACCACGCTGAAATTGGGGAAGGCGCCAGGGTTGGACGGGTATACGGCAAAGTTCTATAAGGTCCTGTCGGAACAGATTACGCCCATATTTACCAAGGTAGTCAATAGGGTGCTGCAGGGGGAGGGCCTCCCACGAACAATGGCGGAGGCTGGTATAACGGTTTTGCCGAAACCAGGCAAAGATAAGGGGGTATGTGGCTCCTATAGGCCTATATCCTTAATAAATTTGGATGCAAAGCTACTGGCAAAAATTTTGGCAAATAGGATCCAGGATGTAGTTCCGCACCTGATTCACCCGGATCAGACTGGTTTTGTGAAGGGGCGTCAGGGTAGTGATAATGTGAGAAAAGTTTTGAATGTTATGTGGCAGCTTCAGCGTACCAACGAAGAGGCAGTGCTAATCACAGTAGACGCAGAAAAGGCTTTTGACCGGGTGGAGTGTTCTTTTATGTTTCAAGTTTTGGAGACAATGGGGTTTGGTGGGAAGTACATCAGTTGGATAAGAGCTCTATACCAGGGACTGCGCGCCAGAGTTCGGGTAAATGGTGGGTACTCTGAGAGTTTTGAGCTCCATAGAGGTACCCGACAGGGGTGCCCCTTATCGCCCTTATTGTTTGCATTGGCTATCGAGCCGCTGGCAGCCTACATCAGGCGGGCGGGGGGATATTAAGGGAGTAAGGATACGCGGGAGGGAGGAAAAGATTGGACTGTTTGCAGATGATGTTATCTTTACCCTGACCCAGCCACTTACAACATTACCAGTGCTATTGACGGCTATACAAAGGTACAGCCGCTTAGCGGGATATAAAATGAATCGAGGGAAAACGGAACTGCTGGGATTTAATCTGGCGCCCAGGGTGGAAGAGAGCTTGCGGCACCACTTTAAGTTTAGGTGGGTGGAGGGGAGTTTTAGGTATTTGGGGATCCAGTTGGGGACCCCTATATTTAAGATTAAGCAATGGAATTATCAGGGTCTGGTCGAGAATATCAGACAGGATTTATCACGTTGGAGGGGGTTGTATCTGTCCTGGTTGGGCCGCATCGCGGTGGTAAAAATGAATGTCCTCCCCAGGTTATTGTTTGTGTATATGTCCCTGCCGTGTAGGTTGGTTAGAAAGGAAATAGATAAGATGCAAAATCTGCTTCTGCAGTTTATTTGGGATGGTAAGCGCCCGAAAGTCGCTCGGGCGACCATGTATAGGTTAAAAGCGGAGGGGGGATTGGGGGTCCCATCGTTGCTCCGGTATTATGAAGCGGCGCAACTTCGGGCACTGTTTGCTTGGAAGGAGGGGGTGGAGAGGCCTGGGTGGGTGGAGATGGAGGAGGAGGGGGCAGAGGTGGGAGCTTGGATTTGGGACCCTGGTGGGGGGAGACGGAGAAGGGAGATGGGAATCCTTATCGCGAACTTACAAGACTGGAAGGGGTACTTGCTAGGGGGGAAACAATACTCCCGCGAAACTCCAATTCAGACCGTAATGAAGGGTAGGATGGGGGAGGCGGCAGGGGTTTTTAGGCGGTGGGGGGAGAAAGGGTTGAGGAAATTGGGTCAATTGGTGGGGGATGGGGGGAGAATCAGGGGCTTTGAGGAGTTGCAACAGAAATATTGCTTGGAGGAGCAGGATAGATATGCCTATGTTAGTCTGTGGTATTGGTTCCAGCGGAGGGAGGTGAAGCAAGATTGGATGGCGAAGCGTACGCCATTTGAGGAGATGATGGGGAATAAAGAGATGCCCAATCGGATCATATCAAAGTTATATAAAATCCTGGGGGAATTTAAACAGGGGGTTATACGGGGCCAGTTGCAATGGGAGGAGGAGCTGGGAGGGCAGTGGGATGCTGAGAGGTGGGAAAGAATTTATATTCAAACCCATAAATTAGCTCCGGGAACAGCAATGCTGGAAAACAGCTATAAGCTAAGGTTAAGAATGTATTGGACCCCGGTGTGGCTACACGCCCTCTACCCCGATAGTTCGGATCAATGCTGGAAGGGGTGTGGGGCTAGAGGAGATTTGATACATATGGTGTGGGGATGCCCGATGGTTCGGGATTATTGGAGTGGGGTGGAAAGCCTTACGGAAGCCATCACAGGGGTGAAGGTGTGTTTTACCCCTAGTATGGTGATACTGAACGAAGATGTGCTGGGAGAGGGAGGGAGAGAATTGGGAAGATTGCAGGGGTACTGTGTAATCGCAGGGCGGATGTGTCTTCTACGTTGGTGGAAGAAACAGGGTGTCCCCCCAATAGCAGAGGTGGTGGGGCGCATGGAGCAGCTTCGGGGGTATTGTGCAATAGAAGCCCATCATAAACATAATGTCCAAAGGTACAATAAGGTGTGGGAAAGATATGAGCACTGGAGGGAAGAGGGGGGGGGGTTAGTATAATGTTGAGGGCATGGTTGCAGTTTTCAATTTCTGTCCCATCAAATTGTAGGTGTACTGGGAGGGAAGTTCCAGTTATGCACTTATTGTTAAGATTTGCATTGGTTACTTCTGGTAAGTTCACAGCTGATTGTAATGCGGATAGGAGATTTTACGAATCTGGGGTGAGGATTTTATGCTCGGAGACCTAATGTCAGCGGGTGGGGGGGGTGGTAGTGGGGGGGATGGTACTGGGCGGCGGGGGGGGAATATTGTGTGGTATGTGTCCTTTACGCTTGTATGGTCCACATTGGAAGAATGTTTGCCCGGTCGGTAGAGGCTCAGTTGGTGAAGTGTGGCGAAGGTTTTAGCGGGAGGTGAGACTCTTTGGCCGGGCAAATGTACAGTACTCTATGTTGGGGAGGAACTGTATAATGTATAAAGTGCAAAAAGTGTATAGGGGTTAACAGGGAAAACGGGGATGCACCATGAGCGGGGATCTCTCCCACATGTTGATGTTGATGATGTAAAGAATGTATTTTGGTGCATGAGTGGGGGGGGTTCATGAGGTACGATATGTATTGCCTGTTTTGTTGAGTGCTAATAAAAACTTTAAATACAAAAAAAAAAAAAGATGGAAAAAAGAGTGTAGGGCTATATGGCCAATTATCTTGATGAAGAAAGCTGAATAGTGGAGGACTCCAGGGATCTGTGCTGTGCCCGCTGCTTTTTAACATTTGCAAATGATCTGGAAATGGGAACAAGTGAGGTGATCAAATTTGCAGATGACACAAAATTATTCAAAGTTGTTAAAACACCAAGAGGATTGTGAAAAATTGCAAGAAGACCTAGAAAGACTGGGAGACTGGGCATCCATATGGCAGATGAAATTTAATGTGAACAAGTGCAAAGTTATTCACTTAGTGAAGGACAACCCAAACTATGGTTACATGATGCAAGATTCCACATTAGGAATCACCACCCAGGAAAATGATCTGGACATCATTGGGGATAATACGTTGAAACCCTCAGCAGCACATAGAGCCTTTACCATCGATGGCCTTCTGTGTGAACTCTGCTTATGCGCACCACTTTTCGTTATGCTGACATTTTCCATCATTCCAGTTAGGGCCATTTTTACCTCCAATCTGAATGCCTAGCAGCCCTGGGAACTTGCTCCTTTAGGTAGGGAATCACTCAACTCTCTGGAGCTCCAAACTCAGGTGGCCATTCACCTGATGATGTCACTGGACGTCCACCATGAAGGCAATTTTGTATTGATATCTTTTTGTAAGGTGTGAGGGAACTGTTTCACAGCTCATATCCAACCAGAGCTAACTTTGGTTCTTCGGATCCTTTGTGGGAATGCAGATTTTTCTGGATGCTGTCATTGAAGCAGCTCTTAATTTTACCTAGTTTTTTTCTCATACTAAGTTAATTTACTACACTGCAGAGAGATGCAGAAAAATGGTGCAAGCTCTGAAACGCGAATGATTTGCCTGAGCACTTGAGTCCCATAGTTATTACACTGAATAGTTCATTGTTTCAAATTTTCTGTTTCATTGTGGGTTACTATATTTCTTGTAAAGAATCCCAGAAGTCGTCACCCATTTAATATGGATACGAAGAACACTTGCTTCTGCTGGTCCGAGTTGTAAAAGCTCCTAGTTTGTTGAATCCAGACCCTAACATCCCAGTTTGAGGTATACGCGGGCAACACAGCCCATCCAGATGTCAGCACATAAATACCTGGCAGCTTACTGATCATCCTACATGAGCAAGGATTGAGAGAATGAGTGGCCGGGGCAGCCAGCATGGCGTGTGAACCATCCGAAGTTCCTCAATCTGAAATGGAGGTGGAGAGCCATGAAGTACTAGTCACATGGGCAGACATTCAAGGACTTTTGGTGGAGCTGAAATGTGAAATTAAAGCTGCCAAGCAAGAAATAGTGGCAACAATGGAGAGTATGCATCATGATCTCAGTGAGCTCTGTGGTTGCATTAATGCACTGGACCACCACATGTCCGAAGAGGAGAGGGTATGGTGGAACCTAAGCAGCATCACGAGCCCTGATGTGAGACCATGAACAGTTGCTCGGGAGGTCGAGGATCTTGAGAATTGGCCCTGATGGAACAATATCAGAATACTGTGGTGGAAGCGGTGTGTACAAGCTTGCTGGCAGAGGGTGCTAATGATTGAGAGACAATAGATATTAAAGTAGAATGGGCCCATCGAAGTGTAGGCCCCCAAAAGAAGGACATAGCCTTATTAGATTGTGGCCTGTCTGCATTACTACACTACCAAAAAGAACAACGTTCAATATATCCAAGTATAATAGTTGATTCATACCCCATTCCCTGAAGAACCGCATCAGGAGAAACGCTCTGAGGCGCTGAGGGGAGGCGTCGGGAACGGGGGCAACTTGAATATTTGAACACTTGAAGGAATCTAAGTTTTAGTGCGGTATAAGTATTTCAATGAAGTTTAAGCTGTGAAAATTCTAGGGTTCGATTTGTACAAGAATTGCTGTTTAAGATCACCATGAACAGAGTTTCTCTATATGAATAAGGACAATAGACTGCAAATATTACAAATACAGCAAATATCGAGGCTCTAATTGTTTAAAGACCTGTGGACACTGGATATCACTTCAGCTATTGCTTCTTATACTATTAACCGCACGGTGTTATTGAGGTCGTTGATGCTAACTAGCAAAACTGTTTCCTACAATTGGCATGTTTGCCTAAAGGACGGTTGCTATTGTAAGTCTGAGACCTCTTTATTCAGTTAAAATAATGTTATTCCTTGAGATAGAATAAGCACTGTTTCTGAAAGTGTGTTTGCAACTATTATACTTGGATATATTGAACGTTGTTCTTTTTGGTAGTGACAATTAGCGTTCTAAAATTAGACCACTTGATACGTGCATTACTACACTGACAAGGAGAAGTTCATCTCGGCAGCATGTTAGAATGGTATAGTGAAATGAGAGGGTTATAATATCAAGATATGTAATGAGCTTTGGTTGGGCACTTTGCAAAAGAAAGGAGATGCAACCGGTGACCACCTTTCTAAATAGCGCATTAATAGGGAGGGTTTTGGGAGAAAGGGGGAGGAGGAAGGGTTTTAAGAATGTAAAATTGGAGTCTGAGCTTGTTCTGTGCAGATTCATTTCTTCTGTTCATGCTGTTACTTCTCCACAATAAATCTAAAAATAAATGAATCCCAGAAGGTCCCTTAGATTAGTACTTAATTTCACTATATTTCAGAAAGGTCTGAGCTCTGTTTGAGTATGTAAGAAGAGTAGGAATAGAATTGGGTGAACTCTTAGTTCTCAAACCACCCTTTTGAAAAAATCGGCTTTGTATGTTAATCAAACTTGAATAGTCTGCTTTGGAAAACAGGAACAATATTCTAGATATAATTGACTTATTCAGGAAATGAGGGCAGTGGCTGCTTCCATATCAGGAAGAAATGGCCAGGGCCAGCCCGTCCACTAGGCAGACCAGGCAGCCGCCTAGGTCGGGCAGCCCTGGTAGACTGCATGGTGACCCCCAGCCCCTCCAAGCTTTAAAATTGTGGCTTTCTGCCACCGTGGTGGGCTTTAAAGAGCCCGTGTGTGCCCTCACGGCCTGCCAATCCTGCCCTCTTCTGATGCAACTTCCTGTCAGAGAGGACAGGAAGTTGGGTTGAAAGGGGAACAGGAGCAGCAGGCAGTGAGGGCATGTGTGAGCACTTTAAAGCCCGCCATGGCACTAGAAAGTCACTGCTTTAAAAATAAATAAATAAAAAGCAGCATTCGGGGATTGCCTGCCATGCCACGCCACCCCCCCTCTCCCAGGTGAGATGGGGGGGAGGTGCAGCGCGGTGCAGCTGCCTAGGGTTGGCAAAAGCCCTTGTGTTGACCCTAGAAATGGTTCCCCATATTACTTTATGGATAACAGCTTGGCATTGTGGCTTTGATCCACAAGCATATTTGGTGCATCTGGAAATTTCTGCATGATTTTCTACAAACTTTATTTTTCTTTCAGCCTTTCAGGTGGTTCTGACCGATTCAGTCGAATTCTGAAGCATTGTCTGACACAGAGAAGGTGAGGAACTATCTGGGTAGTTCATTTATTCATGAATGGATTTGTTCTGTTGAACTGAATAGTAAAACCAGAATGGGAGCTAAGCCATGAGCCCATCTGGTCAAGAATGTGATGGGTTCTGCACCTAATCCCTGAGTCCTTCAATCCTAGAGGTGATGAACTCTTTCTTTTTTCTAGTTATTACCCTCTGTACCCACCAGCTGAGGAGATGAATATTGATTATGAGAGTTTCTATCAATATGCACAGATGCCAATCATGCCTGATATATTGATTGTCCCATCAGAGCTCAGATATTTCATTAAGGTATTCTATGTACTTCTGTCTGTTCTGTATGTCAGTCCTGTGTGAGGAACGGTTGATCTGGCAGCCTATTTTTGTTTCTATTTAGGGAGATCACTGACTGGTAATATTTGCTTGTATTCTGCTAACTACTGTAGTGGTCTCCACAGCAGTAGACACATCCTTTTTTCCCTCTCAATAAAATATCTTGTCAAAGTAACAAAGCATAATGTTTTTGAGTGATAATATAAAATACAATACAGAAAAAAAATCACTCAAAAACAATATGCTTTGTTAGTTTGACAAACAAAGCATGCAGAATTTTGCATAATTCAGACCTTTTGACACAGAATTTTGAATTTTGTGTGCAGAATTTTCCAGCAAGACTAAATATACCCTTAGACACCCATGCATTCTAGAAAGTGGCCTCTATAGTTCTACTGGGAACTTGTCTTATTTAATTATGCTTTTAGCCTGATAGTTTCATACTGCCCATTTTCAGCTTTCAGTTCAATCAGGATAATATCTATTGAGCTGTGATGTCATAAGCTTTTGTTGGCAACTACCAAAATTTTTCTCCTATTTTATAGCATTTCAACTAGCTACACTCTTGCCATGACAGTCTTTGGTCAGGAGCCATGTATTGCAGCTTGTTCTAGACTCAGTATCTCTACCTCCTAAGTCTGGCGGGAAAGTGTCCATCTTTTGAGTGATGGCAAAGCTTCTAACCCAGAGCTAGTTTTTATACATCCATCTGTGGAAACTGAAATCTGAAATTCAGATGTGTCTATAGGACCTCTACATCAGATTGCAAAAGCATCAAGAATGAGACTGGAGATTTAATCTGCTGGCCCACCCTGCTAAATGATAGATGAGAGAGCTCTTACAGTGAGATAATAGACTGCTACACTTGGGAATTAGTGTGTAGAAGCTTTCAGTTGTTGAGGACTCCAACTAAAGTCCTGCCTGTCTTCTGACCATGCTTTTGTTTCCATTCAGGATGTCCTCGGCTGTGTCTGCATCAACCCTGGGCGGCTCACCAAAGGTCAAGTTGGTGGGACTTATGGACGCCTCCTTATCAAACGAGAAGCAGTCAACAACGAGGAACGAAAGAGCCCTTGTATTTCTGCTCAGGTCGTCAGAATCTGAGGAGCTCCTTTCCACTATAGAAGAATTAGAGAACATATTTAACACTTTCCATGATAGCTGATGGATTCATTGAGGATTTTTATAAAAATCCAGGGGGGGGGGGAGACTGTATTCTGGAGAACTCTCAAACAACTGATCAACTCCTCACTACTTCAGTGTCAGAAGAAAATGTGTTAACTTCTAGCAAAAACCTTTAGTGAGAAATAAGGTTGTCCCTTTTTTATTCAAAATTTCAGATACATTTGTCTGTAATGTGGCCCTAAAAGGCTTGCTTTGAGGGGAGGGGAGGAAATAGTATGCAGTGGTGCTCTATTTTTCCCTGACATGCATTTTGCTTTGTGGCAGCTTGGTGGGAAAGATATCACTTGCAAATTCCCCAATGATAAATCGGTAGCACTGGACACTCAGCCACCTACATTCAGTATGGGAGAGAACACTGAACTTCCTACAGATTGATTGGTTTAATTTCAGTGCTTACATGGTGCTTAGTCTGGCAGTGGCACTATTCTTTTACCACGTACAAGCAGCCTGAGCCTTTTGCGATTTTCCTTGGCAGTAGCTGAGTGGAAGGAGGGAGAAAGAGCTGAATGTATCTTCAGGTGACTTGCAACTCTGTGTGGCTCTGCAACTTAACATTGTAAAGGGGAATTTGGGAGTTATTTGGAAGAATTACTGCAGCCACTCCCATCTGCCTCAATGAAAGTTGTAATTTCCACTCTGGGGGCCCAAAATCCATATCCTATTCCATATCGTCCTGCTAGACCAGTCCAGACAAGTTGGTTGTGTTCCCCTACCAGCGGATTGGTGGTGACAAAGAATCAATGAACAGCCCAGGTTTCAATGACATCACTCCTATGCCTCTATCCGCCTCAGCCACCAGAGGTCTTTTCAGTATTTCTTTGACCCCAGCAGATGATTTGATGGATTTTCTCCCCTCTGAAGAATTGAGAGGAAAAGTTTGATTTAAATGCTCGTGAACAACCACCTTGAGAATGACTCTTTCACTTGAGCACGATGTGGAAGGCTCCACTAGACTGCAGTCTTCTCAGTAGCCATAGGAGGAGGGAAAATTTGGTTCAGCTCCTTGCTCTTATCCTGATAATGGCCTGCTGAGTAGCCAGAAAATGGAAGGATTGGAAGAGTTCAGTAGCCTCACGCAGCCTCGACGCCCCCCCCCCTCCCTCTGTTCCCCCTGCTGCCTCCCGAAGATTGCAGAAGGCTGTCAGAGGAATCTGCCTGCCAGCCACCTTAAATGCAGTTCCTGCAAAGCAAAGAAGCAGTTTCAGGGGAGTAGAGCTGAGCCTGGCACAGATTTCTGCCTGGGGTTCTCAGGGGGGTAAGTATCAAAGCTTGACCTTGTCATTGCCCTTGTTGGGGGCTCCTGATTTCATCCGTCTGGGGCGCAATTTGAGGTGGACTGCTGGCAACCGTTGGCATGGTGTGGGAATTGCCCACTGTTTTCTGCACGTTACTAGCACTTTTTTACTATTGTGTGCCTGGAGGTCGCGCAGTCCTAGCACATCTTCTGCCCAAGTGGCTCAAACACGTGTTGCTATACAAGCGCTGTTAACACGTGCTTTATGGCTGCTGCATCTTTAGCAAATGCTGCTCTTTCACTTCCTTAACTTTATGTCGTCTTGCAGGAAACTACTTTTGAACAGTGGCAAGCGAGGTATCCCTTCTGGACTCTGCCCTTCTTCCATGGTAGCTTCTGAATCATCCCTGGAGAACCCGTCCCCCCCCCCCCCCCCCCCCCCCGTATGGGGATGCAGTCGGTCCAGCCTTGCCTGTCCCAGGGCAAGAATTGGCAGATGGTGCTGTGGATAAGGATGACCAGCTGGCTGGAGATTCCAGCAACTGTGCTGTGGGATACTCCCTATCCTTTAAGGGTTGGGCAGTGGCTATGTCCCCTGTTGGGGGGGGCTCATTTCTGAGAGAAGAGCTTCTGGAGTCCACATTGCCCTCCCTGGAATTCTTTTCCTTTTTACAACAAGCCTGGTCATCTGGCATGGAAATTCAGAACCTGCAGTCTCTCTGGGTTCCCCCGAGCACAGTCTTGAGGGTCAGGCTGAGCATGAAAGCCCTTTTTGATTGCCTATAGCTAAGCATTCCTGGCAATGGTCACCCCTGGAGATGGGGATCAACTGTGACTTTGATTCAGATGTCTTGGTTCTGAATTCTGATGTGGATGAAGAAGTACTCTTGCTTTTGGGGGACTATGAAGAGGCTAGTGTTATCTGCCTGCTCCAGAAAAAAGAACTGGCGGCGTTAGTTGCCAGGGTCTCATCCACCTTGAGTTTGGTGGATGCTCAGGCACAGAGCAGGAGCCAAAGGTGCATCCACTCTTGCAAGGAGTGTGGAAATCCACTACTGTCTTTCTGTTCCCAGAAGTGCTCAAAGGCATGATCCGGTCGGAGTGGGATTCCCCCGACTCCCTGCCTAAGGGGTGTATAAGAAGATGTATGCTTTCTCAGAGAAGGTGTTCGTTGTGTGGTTTGATATTCCCAAAGATGGATGCATAGGTCACAGCGGTTACCAAACAGACCACATTCCTGTGAAAGGTGGATCAACCTTGAAAGATATTCTGAACCAAAAGGAGGATTTGTTGTTGAAGAACCAGTTCGCAACAGCAGCTGCTGTTCTTCAGTTGGCAGTATATGCAGGCCTGACATCTCAAGCCCTGCTCCAGTGGATTCAGTCTCTTCCGCCGGATGATGATGATACCCCTCTTTTGGAGTCTGCTATGACTTTCCTTGCTGATGCCATGTATGACCTGGTACATTTAGCAGCCAGGGATATTGTCCTGTCGACACTGACACGGCATTGGATTTGATTCCTGCACTGGACGGCAGACACATTTCCAAAGCCCGGTTGACCCAACTGGCTTTTAAAAGGAAGCTTCTTTTGAGGCCAGTTTGGAGATGCTGGTGAAGGACCTGAGCACAATGAAATCTTACTGCCTTCCAGAGGACAGGTCCAACATGCCTGTGAAATGAGCAGGAGCCCCTTTCCCGTCAGCCTCCACCTCCCTAAGGATGCGCTGATCAGACTCCCAGGGGTCTTGGGACTCCCGTCACTGCAGGCCTGGAAAGCATTTCGCCCCCTCTGCTTCTGAACTCGGGCTTATTCTTCGTCTTTTACTGGAGCGCGTAAGCCCAAGGATTCGTTCCCCTTCAGAGGCAGACCCTTCCAGGCTGTGCAATGAAGTTTTGGGAGCCCATTCCCTGGTTCCTCTGGTTGGGGGCGGGCTTTAGGGTCACCAAGGATCATGCTGGGTGCTAGACACCATTCAGTACGGCTATGTTCTGAAATGTAAAGAGCCAATCCCAGACACCTTTGTCTTCTCCCCTTGTGGGTCTGCAGTCGAAAGGGGCTCTTGTACAAGTTGCTGCTCCTGAAGGCAGTGGTGCTTGTTCCCCCGACAATCAGGGCAGGTCTTACATCTATTTTGTGGTGCTGAAAAAGGATAGATCCTTCCAGCTCATTCTGGACCTAAAGAATGTCAACAAGCACTTGCGCATCCTGTGCTTCCGGATGGAAACCTTGCGATCTGTGATTCAAGCTCTGCGCTGAGAGTTCCTGGCATCTCCGGTTTTGACCAAGGTGTGTTTTCATATCCCGATTTGGGAGGATCAGCAAAGTATCTGTGTTTTGCCATGCATAGCTCTCACTTTTAATTTGCCGCCCTCCCATTTGGACTCTCCACGGCCCCATGGACATTCTTCAAGGTTATGGTGGTGGTAGCTACGGTGCTGCGGCACCAAAGGATTTGTGTGCACCGATATCTGGACGACTGGTTCATCCGAGCCCATTCTCTTTCAAAGATGGCTCAGGTAGCGACCTGAATGGTGTCCCTTTGGAAAGCCTCAGCTGGGTGAACAATTGGGGAAAGAGCCAGTCCCTGAAGTTTCCGCTAGCATGTTTCAATACTCGGAGAGGGGGAGGGGCAGTGTCTTCCTGCCAGAGGAGAAAGTCAAAAGGCTTTTGGATTGCCTGGCACTGTTCTGTTTATAGCAGGCTCCCAGAGTCTGGGATCAACTTCAACTCCCGGATTGATGGCATTGACAGTCAAGATGGTGCTGTGGGCATGTGCTCATATGCAGCCGTTTCCAATGGGCCTTGCTGACTCTGTGGTCCCCGAATTCTCAGGAGTTCGAGCTCAGGCACCTGCGGCGGTGGTGGCAGCAGCCCTGTCATCTGAGGAAGGACATGCCACTGGATGATTTCTTATGGATCCTTCTGACGACGAATGATAGTTTCTCGGCCTGAGGAGCCCATTGCCACAACCAGACGGCCCAGAGCCGTTAGTACCACAGGAAAGCGGTGTGGTCCATCAACCGCCTTGAGACGAGGGCCATCAGGTTGGCTCTTTTGTGTTTTTAGCCCCTGGTTGAGGGCCAGGCGGTTTAAGTGTTTTCATACAACGCCACGGCAGTGGCTTATGTCAATCAGCAAGGCGGCACGATGAGTACTGGGATAGCCCTGGAGATGGCCCTCCTGTTTGCCTGGGTGGAGAAGAACCTCCTAGCTTTGTCATTTCAGCACATTGCCGGGGTGGACAATGTGGCAGCAGACTTTCTCAGCCGGCACACTCTGGATCCAAGAGAGTGGAAGTTGAGTCAGGAGGTATTTCAGATGATTCTGCGGTGCTGGGGTCACCTCGAGATGCATCTGATAGCGACCCACTCCATTGCCAAAGTGTGCCGCTTCTTCAGATGCCGCACAGAGTCTGAGAGCTTCAATGCCCTGGCTCAGCCTTGGCCAAGTCAGCATCTGCTGTATGTTTCTTCCGTGGCCCCCTAGTGGGGTGTGCGATTCATCATAGAGTGCCACCTGGGAAGGATTAATCTGGTGGCAGCGAATTGGCGAGTGTGGTTTAGAGATCTGATGCGGCTCCTGAAAGCGCCACCCCTTCGTTTGCCTCCTTCTCGGGGCCTATTGCATCAGAGACTTATCATCCCGGAGAATCCGGTTCCCTTCCTAGCTTACTGCTTGGCTCTTGAGAGAAGATGACTAGTGCATAAGGGCTACCCTCCGGCAGTGGTTTCCATTCTGCTTAGAGCTCGGAGGGGGTCTATCAACCTGGCATACTTGCAGGTCTGGTACTTCTTTGGATGATGGTTTGGTGCAGCTGGCTCCTGAGGCAGCCAAGGTGCCATACCTGTTGGCCTTTCTGCAGAGCTTTTCTCTTAGCTCCCTGAAGGTTC
The DNA here is from genome assembly GCA_033557465.1 of Ichthyophis bannanicus. Lineage (NCBI taxonomy): Eukaryota > Metazoa > Chordata > Amphibia > Gymnophiona > Ichthyophiidae > Ichthyophis > Ichthyophis bannanicus. The sequence goes on along the minus strand of CM066039.1, from coordinate 166,578,907 downwards.
AGGTGGCAGCTATGGCCTGTTTCAGAGGTCTGGTGGCGGGTAAGTCTCTAGCCTTACACTCTGATGTTTAATGTTTTTTTCTGGGGATCCATTCCTGGGATCTGTGTCTGCTGCTCAGGACTCTGATATCAGAACTGTTTGAGCCGTTGAAGCACGCTACTCTGAAGGATTTTACACTCAAGATGGTCGTCTTGGTTGCGATTTGTTCTGCAAGGCAGATTTCTGAGCTTAAGGCTCTGTCTTGTCGAGATCCTTATTTATCTTTTTCTGAGAAGGCTGTGTCCATTCGGCCTGTGCCTGCCTTCTTGCCTAAGGTGAATTCTCCCTTTCAGGTGAATCAGGTGGTTTGCCTGCCCCCCTCCTCTAAGATACTGTCAGGGGGAAGGATGAGCATCTTTGCCTTTTGGATAGCTGGAGGGTGTTTCTCTGATATGGGGAGGTTATGAAATCTTTTTGTAAGTCAGACCTTCTTTTTGTGCTGTTAGCTGTCGTGACATCTTTGAGCGGGCCAGCAAAGTCTCTACATTGGGGCTCTTGCTTAAGGAGGCTATTGTCTCGGCATATCTGCTGTGGAACTGACTGATTCCAGAGGGTTTGTGCACCCATTCTACCCTAGCGCAAGCATCCTCATGGGCAAGGCAGAGCTCGGTAGCCCCGCTTGGATGCCCACACATGGGCAGACATGGCCTTTGGATCTAAGATTTTGCGAGCTGCTGTGTCGTCTTTCCATCTAGTGGAGTCATAACTTTGGTATGCCCCACTTGTCTGGACTGGTTTAGCATGACAGTATGGAATGTGACATTTTATTTACCAAATAAGGTCCTTTCCTTGAGTCCTGCTAGACCAGTCCAGGGTCTGCCCTTGGAACTGTATTTGCTTTGTCTAATGCTGCAGTACCCTTGGGACTGCTATGATTTTTATACTTGGCTGTGCAGGTTCATCTTCTACAGACAGCCTTCTATTTCTGCTTTCCTGTACATAGTTCTCTACTGTTGATTACTCATGTTTGTCCACGTTGAAGTTGTGTGGTGCTTGCCAGGTTCTTCTATATGCTTTAGAAAGAATAGTGAAGGGACCTCTGGTGGCTGAGGCGGATAGAGGCATGGGAGTGATGCCACCAATCTGCTGGTAGGGGAACACAACCCACTTGTCTGGACTGATCTAGCAGAACTCAAGGAAAGGACATTATCTGGTAAGTAAAATGTCACCTTATATGAATAAAATAAGTTTGCTAATACTATCGTACTGCTAGTCATATAATCCTTTTCTTAGAACTCTGGCAAACATTTTTTTTTTTACTGGCACACATCAGAAGTTCCCAACTTGAAGTCTGCATACCCCTAAGAAACCACAACAGGTTTTGTAGAGGTCCAGTAGAATCGAAGCATGCTTGGAACCCACCCTCCAGCATAGAGCATCACTACTGTGACTAACTCAGCTGCTCCACTGGAGCCACCTTTTGAGTTGCCACAAAGGCCTGTCATCCTTCCCATCTTTGAGTTTCTGGCTTAGCTTCCCTTGCCTTTCCACAGGGTATCTGAACTGTCCACATGGCTGCTGATCTATCCTTCCATCCTCTGCACCGTTCTCCAGGTTTGGATGCTTCACTTTGTGGGGTAGGGGAGGAAAGGGAGAGCAGACACCATGCTGCATGTGGTTATGTATGCACAGGCATGGCAACCTACATTAATAATGCAGGCAAAGCACGCCTGCTTGCATTTGGAAATTTTAAGGACAGGTTTGCTTTACGTTTACAGATGATTGATACTCCTGTCCCAGTGGGTCTTCTTTTTCCAGTTTGAACTTTGTTTTTGAAGGAATAAATTAAGAAAGCTTTCTTACAAAATATTAAAATATGATCCAAGAACAAAATGTCATTCTACCAACCATGTACAAAGTAACTAAAGAAAATACACAACAAAGTAATAAAAATTAAAAATGCTGACTATGATAAAATAATCAAGCAAATCCAGAAATGGTAAAACAAGAAGTTCAGTTACCATACAGCAAGTACAGCATAAACAAGAGATCTAATGTGAAATCAAAGAAATGTGAAGGGAGTGAAATGGGTTATGGACAACATTAATAGACTGATGCCAGTCAATAGTAATAGTAGAAAGTCTCCTTCTTTTACCATTTTAAAATAGAAAATAAATTAAAAAAGGGAAACTTTCCTTTGTCAGAAAACATTTTATAGTTAATATTTTAACCCTGCAGTTAGTGTTTAAAAAAACCAAAACAAACCACCAGCCAATAAGTTATCCACATATTTTCAGTGGTCCTGTACATATGGCCACCAAGTTATACATATAGGGACAATGGTAAGCACCTATATGTAAAGCTAAGCAGTTTAAAACTTCTTACTGGCCTAAATTAAATCACTTAACTATACAGATAGCAGCTGAATTTTGCCACTATCCATATAATTGGACAAAATGTCCTCGTTCTGCCCCAGCATTATAAAAATAATGCTGGTCTGTAAAACCTTTCAGCTATATTAACATAGTGCTGTTGAGAATTTAACAGATAGGGCACTAATATATTTTGTGGCAGCCACTAAATGTAAAAGGAGCATATTTATTAAAGGTTAATGCGTGTTAATGAAATTAACATGTATTAACTGCAACTGCGTCCATAGAAGTAAAAAGGCCTTGGCTACTTAACAAACGTTAATTTAATTAACGTATGTTCAAACCTTTAGCAAACATACTCTTAAGTTTTCTTGAATATATGGCCCTTTTTTAAGGCAAATCCTTTTCATTCCAGATTGTGGAATGTAAGCTGATTGTTTATTTGGTTTTTCCAGAAAGGTTTCAAAGACCCATGAGATCTGTGGTAAGTAGAGCCTATGGCAAAGAGGTAAGGAGGTACAGACTGGGAAAGCTGGCTTTTGGCCTAAAGTCTACATAGTAACATAATATATGACAGCAGATAAAGACCAGTATGGTCCATCTAGTCTGCCCAACAAGGCGGCAAAAGTAGGTGCACATGCCACTCTATGCAGGTCGCCGCTCCATGCAGGTCACCCTTCCCCATGCCTTTGTTTAGGGGTGTACCCACCGCTCTGCGTAGGTCACCCCTATTTGTTCAGATATAAGAGATAGTTATGCTTATTTTGATTTTATCCTGTTGCTATAAAGGGATCCATTGTATCTATCCCATCCCATTTTGAATTCTGTCACTTAACAGAATTCTAGAAAGTCTGAAAGGAATGTTCCTTTTCAGGGAGTAAAAAAGGCACTCGGAAGGGAAGAGCCTTTCATTGGGAGCCCAAGCTATGCAATGAGGGTCAAGGTCTCCACTCTGGTATTGTGTTGGTGAGGGTCAGACCAGCCATTTTATCTGGAATGGACATTAATCATCTCTGGGTTGTGGAGCTTATCTGAGAAGGCTATGGCTTGGAAAACAGATCTAAAGCGGATGCCTATTATGAAGTCCCTTTTCAGCTTTGTGACAGAGGGCTGTAGTAGAGTCCATTTTGATCCAGTTGCTTCACTTGCGTGGTCATGTCCACGCCAGGTAAAAAACAGGGTTGAGGCAGGTACTCTCTTATGTAGTGCCAAAAAAGGGAGCAGAAGGCACATTCAGAGCTAATGTGAGCCTTAGATAGCTCAACAGCTTTCTCTGGGTACTGCAGGTTTGAATGGAGAACTTGCAAATCTTGTCTTCCTGGTTTGTGCTAAATTTCCCTTCTTATCCTGAAAGGGTCATCGATGCAGTGTGTGCCTCCAAAGAGTGCTTACCAGGTTGTTGAGCTGCTGTGAGGATGAGCTTGACTATCAAAAAAACAGTACGTAGAGGTGATAGAATGGAAGCCTCAGCACCGACAGGAATATCGGGCTTCTGTGCTGTTGAGGAGGCTGGAGAGGACACTCTAAATGGCTTGGGCAAGCATCAAAGAGACAAATGCACTTTTGACCTGATAACCTTCAAGGAGCTCTTCAACCCTGTAACAGCAGACAGTCTTGCTCCTTTGGACTGGCTCTATAAGGGTCACTGCACAGGGGAGAGGGACACAAATTCCAAGAAAAAGGAACAGAGGTGAAGGGCAGAGTCAGCCAACTTGTGCCCAGAGGGCATGATTATTTCATTGTTGTGGGCTAAAAGCAGACTATCGAAGTCTTGCTGATAGCTGCAAGGTGAGAGTAACAGCTGCTTGTCCAGGGAGACAAGGAAGTAGATTGTTAACACTGCATTGAATCATGGTCTATGCCTAGGGAAACTAGGAAAATGGAATGGGGATCAAACTTTTAGATGTTTCTGTTGCATTGGGGGCAGGAGTGAACCCCAAGGTCTAGTAGGGGCATAATGTGGGGGGGGGGAGGATTTTAAAAAAATTAAGTAAATGAAAATTAAATAGAACAGCCTATGCTTTTGAGAGATGTTTACCTCAGCATCATCAGGAGAGCATTGTTTTGTTCAGTGAGTGGAAAAAAACAAAACTGAGGAGACCCTACACATGGGAAGGACCTTGCATGCTCAGAACTTTGTAGGAAGTTCTGAGCGCTGGGGGTACTGTTCATCCCAATACCATCACTCGTGTGCCTGACTCATGCTTTTCAACCAAATTTAACCTTCTTAGCAAGTTATGAAACATTTTTCTTTTTAACGCCTGGTTAGAAGGAAGGGAGGGGGGTGCCAGGTGAATGAGACCAAAGTGTGCATGTAACAGAAATGTTGACATTGGAAAAGTATCTGCTCTGAGTTGTGTTCTGCCAAGGAGGCTGTGTGATTTTGTACAAGTCCAGTATATTTCTCTGAGAAAAGTGTCATGTAAAACGACCACGCAACTACTGGGTTTTTCATGCCCAGGGGTCATACCTATAAGATTTAAATAAAATTAGACAAATGATGTATTTTAGGAAGACTGCTGAGGTTAAAATCTGCATAAATTAATTATTGATTCTTGCATTGTATTGCATTTTTTCCTTAGCCACAGAAAACAATCTGTCTTCATAGTGAACATCTGCTGAAATTATCTGATTTTTGTCTACTTTTACTTTTTCACAAAAACTAATGGCTTGTTTTTCACTATTGTTATTTCTTCCATTCAGGAATTAGGTGAACAATACAAGTCAAGGCTGTACTACTACTACTATTATGAATCATTTATATAGTGCTACAAGGCAAACACAGCACTGTACAAACATATGAAGAAGGCAGTCTCTGCTCATAGAGCTTAAAATCTAATCAAGACAGAGAACGATACAAGAGAAAGTGGAGTTACTGACTGTAACCATAGTTCGCCGTTAAAAGCAGTATGAATCAGCCACGCATAGGTGTGTCATCCCCTGGGACCGGAGTAGCTCTCCCATAGCTCAGAGGAATTCAAATTGTGTCTGGTCCCGACCCTTCCTGCCTCAGTGGATTCCCAGCCAGCAGGCTCGACCAAGGTGAGGAGGGCGGGAAGGCGTTGCTGACTCATACTGCTGTCCACGGAAAATCACCGTTAAGGTAAGTAACCACACTTTTTCCATGGACAAGCATGAGTCAGCCACGCATAGGTGACTCTCGAGCAGGGATGAGGTGGGGAGTCGGAGGGCGTGTTAGTAGGAGTTCCCCACCACATCCGGGGGGGCTGTAGTAAGGGAGAGCCTGTGAAAAGGATAGGGCATGACCATAGATCTGAAAACCTGTGTACAGAGTCGCAGAGGCTGTAGCTGATCTGCTATAACCAGGAAGTTTAATGAGACTATAAAAGCATCATTAGAATTGTACACAGACGCGGAACGAAACACGACATAGTGCAGGTCGGTCAGCAATAGTGCAAATCAGAACAAGAAACAAATAATGCAAGTCAAACAGTGCAGGAAAACAGCCAACAGTGGCAACAGTGCGAGTCAAACAGTGCAGGTAGATCAGGCAACAGTTTAAGTCAGACAGTATGAGGCAGTAGCAGTAGCAGCAGTGCAGGAGGGTAGTGGCGTGCTTAGCCAAGGTAACCCCTGCGCTATCTGGTGGTTGCACTGCTGTGTGCAGGACTGCCTGCCCGAAGGATGTGGAGGAGTTCAGCGGGCAGTCGAGGCAGTAGTGTTTGGTGAAGGTATGGATGGAGGCCCAAGTCGCTGCATTGCAGATATCCACCGGGGCGGCGGTGTGTAGGTGCAACAAGGATGCCGCCATAGCCCGCAGCTGGTGCGTGTGTACCTTTTCTCCTGGGTGGGCGTCCGCCCTGATGTGGCAGTATGTGATGCAGTCAGAGAGCCACCTGGATAAAGGTCCATTTGGTTACAGGTGCTCCTGGCCTGTTCGGGTCATAGGCTATGAACAGCTGTGATGCCTTGCGGACGGCCTGTGTCCGGTTGAGGTAGGTCCTGAGGGCGTGGGTGCAGTCCAGCGTGTGGAGTCGGCACTCCTCATCAGTGACGTGAGGTTCCGGGTGGAAGCTGAGCAGAACAATAGCTTGATTAAGGTGAAAAGCCGATGCCACCTTGGGGAGGAACTTGGGGTGAGTCCTGAGGATTGCCCGGTCATTATGGATCTGCGTGTAGGGGGGGTAGTCGACCAGGGCTTGCAGCTCACTGATGCGCCGTGCTGATGTTATAGCCACAAGGAAGAGGGTCTGCTCAAGGGGTTCAAATGGGTGCCCCGTAAGTTGTTGTAGGACGGTATTTAAATCCCACCCTGGTGTTGGAGGTTTCACGGGGGGGTTTAGTTAGTTGCGGCCGCGTATGAATCAGACCACCAGCGGGAGGCCTGAGGCTGGCTTTCCGTCGACCTTGTGGTATGCTGATATGGTGCTGAGGTGAGCCAGTCTCCCCTTGCTTATTGATGTAGAACATGGCCACCTGATTGTTCATTTGAATCAGGATGCTCTTGCCCCGGATCCAAGCTTAGAAGGTCTGCAGGGTGTTCCCGAAGGCTCTGAGTTCCAGTAGGTTGATGTGGAGCCATGCTTCAGTCGGCGACCAAGTCCCCTTGGTGCGGAGGTTGAGGGTGTGTGTCCCCCATCCCTTATTTGAAGCATCGGTGGTGAGGGTGATGTGAGTTTGTGGTGCTCGTAGTGGGCGTCCTTTGGTTAAGTTGTCCCTCGTCCGCCACCAACGGAGGGTTCTTCTGGTGTTGGTGTCCACGGGGATTCTGTGTTGTAGGGGCTGCCTGTGCTGGTCCCAGTGGCGGCGGAGATGCCGTTGAAGTTGACGCATGTGGAGTTTGGCGTGCATGATGACATGGACAGCTGCTGCCATATGGCCGAGGAGACGTAGGAGGGCATGTGCCGAGGTCGTGTTTGCCCCCGCAATGCGGGCTGCCAGAGTGATGATTTTGTCCACTCTTTGGGTAGGTAGAAAGGCTTTGGCCTGTGTGGTGCATATCAGGGCGCCTATGAACTCCAGCGCCTGCGTGAGTTCTGTCTGTGACTTCTTGCGGTTGATGAGAAACCCCAAGGACTGTAGGAGGGCTGCTTTGGCGTGAAGGGCTTCCTGCGCTTCCCCTTTTGAATGTGCTGCGATCAGCCAGTCATCTAGGTATGGGAAGATGCAGATGCTGGTCTTGCGCAAGTGTATGGCGGCCACTGCTATGCACTTCGTGAAGACTCTGGGTGCAGAGGAGAGACCAAATGGTAGTGCCTTATACTGCAAGTGTCAGTCGCCCACCACGAATCATAGGAATTGCCTCTGGGAGGTGTGGAGGGGAATGTGGATGTATGCATCCTGGAGGTCCAGGGATGCGAGCCATCATTGTCCTGGATGAGGGGAAGAATGGTTCCAAGGGAGTGCATTCTGAATTTCTCCTTGCGAACTTGTTTGTTGAAGTCTGAGGTCGAGGATGGGATGCCAGCCCTCTGACTTTTTTGGCACAAGGAAAAAACACGAGTAGAAACCTTGGTTGCACTGGGAGTGTGGGACCAGTTCTATGGCTTCTAGTAGCAGGAGGTGCTGCGCCTCTGTGAGCAGATGTGGCAGGTGCCGTCCTGGTGTCCCTCTCCTAGATGGTGTTGAGGGCAGGAGCTTTTGGAAGTGGATGCGAAGTCCCCTGAGGGATGATCTCGAGCACCCAGCGTTCGGATGAGATTTCCAGCCAGGCCTTCACAAAGTGGGTGAGCCTGCCCCCCACTGCAGTGGCCTTTGTGGTTGGATGGTCAAAACCCCGGGGAAGCCTTGGTAGTGGAGGCGGACTGAGGTTTCTGCTGCTTCCTGTCCCTTTGCCGTGACTCGTTTGTGTAGGTTTGGTAACGCTGGGGTTTTTTATAGCTATTGTTGTGGTTGCGGAAAGAGTTGTATTTCCATGTAGGGTAGTACTGTTTCTGCGAGTTTTCTCTTTTGGGGTCGCTGGCGGGTGAGTCTTTCATTGGACAGGGTCTGCAGTGTGGTGCAGTCTTCTTTTATACTGTCCACTGTCTTGACCTTGTTGCCGAAAAGGCTGTCCCCTGTGCAGGGGGTGTTCGTTATGTGCTCATGGGTGTCCTCACGGCGGTCAGAAGCTCTTAACAATGCTGTCCGCCTGGCGGCGATTGCTGTTCCCACAGTTCTGGAGGCAGTTTCAAAGGATGATCTGATGAGGTGCTTCCTGCAGTCCCCGATGTCCTGGAGGATGGGACCTAGAGTGTCTTGGACTTCCGGGGTTGATGCAGCCAGGGCATCCCTGGCCTTGGTGAGGAGGATGTCATGGTACATCACCATCTGGAACTGATGGGCGGCAATCCTCGTGTTGAGCATGGCCCCCTATTAGACCTTTTTTCAACCCCATTTAAAGTGCGCAGGTCTTTACCTGGAGGTGCTTTGGTCTGAGAATGTGAAGTTTTGTTGCGCTTCAGTGTGGATTCGACCACAGTGGACTGGTGAGGTAGCTGTGGTTTGTCGAAGTCGGGCACGGGTTGGACCTGGTATTTCACGTCAAGACGTTTGGTGGTCGCCAGAGTGGACTCTAGGTACTGCCAGAGACACTCCCTGCAGTCCAGGAGCAATTGGTGTATGGGGACTGTCACTATGGTCCTGCTGGGCTCCAGGCATTTGAGGATCTCTGGAACCTCTCTGCTAGGGTCAGGATTGTCTGTCGGGACAATCTCAAGGGCGCTGTGATCTTCTGTAGAAATTTGGGGCATGCCAGGTCTTCTGGTGGGGGGGGGGGGGGCCGGTGCCGTGGAAGGTGTGGGTGCGTCCGGAGGGGGGCTTGGAGAGGTAGAGGTTGCCTGGTCCTCGGATTCCCAGGCAGAGTCCAGTATCTCTCCCTCCTTCCTGAGAGAGGAGCCTCAGATTCCCTGTCCAGCTGAAGAGGGGGGTGGGATTCCGATTCTCTGTCTGGCTGGGAAGGGAGGGGTCTAGAGTGCTGTAGAACAGGGTCCTGGGGTCCCTGGAGTTGCTATGCCATGACTCTACCCCACAGCTCCATCAATTCTGGGTGCTGCATGGTGGCTCTGGGTTTGCAGTTGTAGGTAGGAGAATCTGTGATAGGAGCTGGTGGAGTCCCAGTGGAGGCCAGCAAGTGGCGGCGGGGAACTGAGATAGTGTTCAGGGTTGAGAGACTGCGGTGGGGCCTCCTGGCCAGAGAGGGCAGCAGAGGGACCAATGTGCCTTGCCTGCCGGTGATGCCGAAGATTCTGTGAGCGATGGTGCTTTGAGGAAGGTTGACCGGAGGACCTGCTTCGCTGGGAGGAACTGCTGTGATGAAGGTCGCCCCTGCGGTGACAGCATGAATCGGGGGATCTGTGGCTGCCACGGGAGCGACTGGAGCTGTGGCGGTGTCTGAGAAGAGGAGGAATCCCTGTGGCTGTGATGATACCGGCGCGAGGAGGCGGCAGACACGGGAGCAGGCGTTTGAACAGAAGGAGGAGGCTCCAGTGATTGCAGCGTTGTGGCAGAGCAGGGACCATCGGAGGGGGCTCTGGAGCTGGCAGCATGCAAATTGGAAGGTGTGGGAGGGGCAGGGCTTACCTCCAGTTGCGTGGCACATGCAGGGAAGATCACAGGGGGCTCTATCTGTTCCCCGACTAAGTGATGTGCCAGATCAGACCTCCGATCATCCGAGGGTAAAGGTAAGAGCTGGCTCCCCTTGTCATGGGCAATGCTGCTGTTGAATTTTCTTTTATAGTTGCTTTTTCTAGCGGGTCCCATCTCCCCTCAGAGGTATTTTTAAAGGAGATATAGATTCTATGTTTATGTATATGTATATATATATATATATATATATATATATATATATATATATAAAAATAGCTTTAGTATCCGTCTGTCCAGTATGGCGGATGAAAAAACTGAGGCAGGAAGGGTCAGGACCAGACACAGGAAGGGGAAGGCTGGGAGCTCAGAGGCATTTTAAAACCAAAGAATTTGAATTCCACTGAGCTATTGGGAGAGCTACTCCGGTCCCAGGGGATGACACACCTATGTGTGGCTGACTCGTAATGCTTGTCCATGGAGAAACAAGGGGGTTCAAATAGGGAAGGAGAACAAGGGATTAGGATCCAAATGCAGTCTCAAAGAGGTAAGCCTTTAGCATGGATTTGAAGAGGGAGAGAGAAGAAACTTGACATAAAGACAGAGGAAGTTTGTTCCATGCATATGGAGCAGCAAGGTGAAAAGATCGAAGTCTGGAGTTTGCAGAAGAAGAAAAGGGCATAGAGAGAAGAAAGCCAGAGGAGGAGCGGAGTTCACGAGGAGGGGTGTAGGGAGAGAGAAGAGAGAATGAAGGGCAATAGAGTGAATGTATTTATATGTTAGAAGTTGAATTGGATACGGAAATGGAAGGGGAGCCAGTGAAATGATTTTAGAAGGGTTATATGAGTGTATTGGGGCTGGCAGAAGATTAGCCGTGCAGCAGAGTTCTGGATAGATTGAAGAGGAGAGGGATGACCCTGAGGGAGACTGAGACAGAAGGTGACCAAAGAGTGGACAACAGCCTTAGTAATGTATTCAGAGAGGAAAGGATTAATTTTGTTAATGTTGTAGAGAAAGAAATGGCAGATTTTAGCTATATGTTGAATATGTGTGGAGAAGAAAGGGAGGAGTCAAAGGTGACCCCAAAGTTGCAGGCCGAGGAAACAGGAAGAAGAGTATTGTCAACAGTGATGGAGGAAGGGGGGAGGAGCGTTTAGGGGGAAAAATAAGAAATAGGGTTTTTAATGGCTACCTACTTTTGACCCTCTATATAAAGGACACATTTTATTTATTTATTGGGTATGGCACTATTGGTGGACCAAACACAGATCAAACTATGGGGCTCCCCTGCTTGCATGTGTTTCACCCATGCGTCAGGAAGGAGCATACGCAGCAAATGCCACTACGCTTAAAAATCCTGCGTTACCAGAGCAATGTGTGAGTAGGCAGGGTGAAAGCAGAAACTGGGAGGAGAGACAGCGCACACCAGGTGTGGGGTACTACTTGCACATTAGATGTGAAATTCCTTCTCCACCATGGAGACAGCTAACGCCTGCCTCTAACCAGTTGCTAGTTGTATACACCATGCTCCTGTGCACCAGTCACACGGTTCGGGCACATTCTTCATACAGGATCAGTGCTAACACATTGAAACAATAGGGTGCCGATTGGAGATGGGAGCTAAATAGTAAGGTGCATGCCTAGGCCATCATTTTGGGAGTGATGCATGGTACAACTGTCATGGTGGGAGGACATGCCAGCCTGGCAACTTCAACACCAGGGCCTGCAGGTCTGCAGTCACCCTACTATGACAGTGGGTAAACATCCATGGACACAGCAAAATCTGACCTGATGGACTGCTGTTCACATCTGCAAATGCATTGGTTAGCTTCCAGAGGTCTGCTGATGTGTTCTGTGGAGGCATCAGCAGATAGAGCCTATGCTCTGTGCTGCCAATCAGTACTTTCCTCAGAGGCAGAGTTGGAGCTAAAGGAGTATATTGGGGGAGGGGCATGCAAATCACATGCAGTACCACATGGCTAAATGATGGTGTGGCAGCATGGAAGCTATATAACCCCTAGCCCCTGTGTGCATATGGCAGTGAATACATGCACCTGTGGGGGGACATGGCTTTGCCATAGGCAATGTACTTGTGGTCTGATGGCTCCTTACCCTGACAGAGGGAGAATATGGCTGAGGCTACCAGCTCTGAGCAATAGTATAATACTTTATCACTGATTGTGGGTTTACAGTGTTGGAGTTTGCTGATTGGCGTCCCCTTGCACTGGGGTTGCAGCAATTCATGGCCTTGTGGCATTCTTTTTTTCAGCTTTTCAAGTCTGATGAGTCATGACTGCTGAAGTGCTCATCCTATGGGCTATGTAGGCTGCTTTGATATGGTATGCTATCACAGCTCTTCCCAGGAAGGGACATTGGGAATCATTTGTAAGTGGATGGTTGTGATTCCCCTCCTTCCTTCCCTCCCTGGTAGACCACAGGGGTGGGTTTTCTATGGGGTGGGTGGAGAGTGCTGCTTGATGCTATGGCCTCCATTTGCAAGCTGCCCTGGCCCCTGTCCAAGTGTGCTTGTGGACATCTTGCCTGATCTTATACATGTATCAAGTGATCAATTGTAGAACGCCAAAACTCACTGCTGGATACAATTGCGCTCAATATAACAAAAGTAAGAAGATAATATCAATATTTCAACAAAAGTGATGCTTATAATGTCTTAACTAATAGTTATAGTGAACCCTGGGAGGTCTCAGACTTATGATAGCACCTATCCCTGTGGCTAAAATGCCAGATTAAGGGAAAAGTTTGCTAGTTAGCATCAACGACCTCCACAGTGGTATGCGGTGATAGTAAAGAAGGCAGCTGGTTATATTTTATCTAAAATCTTCAGCATGTTGATCTTAAAAAATGCAATCATTCAGTTGTCTTCGTTGAGATAACTTTGCCGCTCATAAACTATAGTTGATTCAAGTGTTCAAGTCAGCCCCGTTCCCGACGCCTCCCCTCAGCGCTTCTGAACGTTTCTCCTAATGCGGTTCTTCAGGGGGTGGGGTGTAAATCCTAAAGAATATATACAAAGCACCGTGTCTTAATCTAAAACTATTATCCTACGTTTAAAACTAGTTGCTAAAAACAAAATATTTGCTGTACTCAGAGCCAAATCTCCCATTACTCACAAACTGCTGCCCGCGTTGTATATAGAGCTTCCAAGTCGCTCTTCTCTTTTTCTTCTATTCAACAAGGTGAAAGCAAAAAACGCCGCGCATGCGGTCAAGTTTCATGCAAGAGGTTTTAAAGGGAGCTACATGATGACGTCATATTTTAATCCGTCTAAAGACTTGAATGATTAATTCTTAATGGTGGAGAACATCTACTCAAAACTGAACTGTATGTCTCTGTTCCTTGTTATGATCGGTCATTCCAACCGCTCCCCCCTGGATAATATAGATCAACTCATAATTAAAGACACGCCGACCATTCTACCATGGCATTCAAACCATGTGGTGTTACTGTGTCCAGCTCATAAATCCAGCGCTGTTCCCGCTGTGTAAGGACTTGGTCCAGTGTCCGGCCTGCTGTGCCTCTTACTATCTGCTCAATACAGAAACATGATAGTTGCTCAAAACTATGTCCATAATCAAGGCAATGCTGTACTATGGGGGCTGCCACTGTTCTACAGCGTATTCTACTGCGATGCTCTCGCATGCGAGTCCGAAATGTTCTTGAAGTTTTACCTATATATAAGAGATCACAGGGGCAGCGTATCACATAAACTACCCTTGTGGAATCACATGTGGTGTTTGAAAAAATAGTGTAATTAATGTGATGATATTGAAATACGGTCATCTCTAAAGTAATGGAACAGACGTCACACACACCGCAGGGTTTATGTCCTTTCTCCCTGCTATCCCCCTCCGTAGGTGGTAAAATTGCAGGGCTTACATATTCTTTTAAATTGCGATGGCGTTGCCAAACGCATCTAAGTCGCATCTCCTCAAAGCCTGAAAGGGTAGACAGGACATTCTTATGCCTTTGTATGCTACGCTCTATGTCTCGGCTCAAAGGAGAAAATTTAGTTATTAAATTGATGGTATTGTGTCTATCCTCGGACCCTCGAAGACGAGGTGTAAGCAATAGTGTCCGATTATTATATAATGCTCGATAATATGCTTGTTTAACTACCCATTTTGGGTACCCCCTCTGCAAAAAGTTACATTTCAGCTGTTGTGCATGTATCTTAAAGTCATGATCGCTAGAACAGTTCCTACGTATTCGTAGGAACTGTGAAAACGGAAGTCCCTCTTTTAATGCTATTGGGTGAGCACTCTTATAGTGTAGCAATGTATTTCTGTCGGAGGGTTTTCTATATATTGAAGTATGCCACTGGTTACTACCCCTCGTAACCTGCACGTCCAAATAAGTTATAAAAGTTTGATGATAAGTATGAGTAAATTTTATATTTTCATCAAGTTGGTTAATCCACTGAAAAAAAGAAAACAGCTCAGTGACTGGTCCCTGCCAAAGCAGGAATACATCATCAATATATCTTTTCCAACTTTTTATGTTGGAAAGATACGGGGAATTATTCAACCAGCGCTCTTCAAAGCCTGCCATGTAAAAATTTGCCACCGAGGGGGCACATGTGGCTCCCATCGCCACTCCCGCCTTCTGTTTGAATAATTGACCCTCGAAAGAAAAGTAATTTTCAGATATGGCCAATGTGGCAATTTTAATAAGAAATTCTATCATTATATCAGAAAGATCACCTCTGGTCAACAGGGTTGTTTTGACGACTTCGAGAGCCATTTGTTGGGGGATGTTGGTATATAAAGAAACTATGTCCATAGTAACCAAATAGGTATCAGGCATCATTGCCCAGTTATCCAACTCGTGCAAAAGACACAAGAAACTAGTGGTATCTCTTAAATAGGCTGGTATTTGTGGCAACAAAGGTCTCAAAAAAGAATCTAAAAAAGTTGAGAGGGGTTCAAGAACACTCCCTCTAGTAGAAACGATAGGTCTGCCCGGGGGTCGAATTAAATCCTTGTGTATCTTTGGCACTAGATAGAATTTGGCCTCTGTCGGAAATATGACATTAAGGTATTGAAATTCCTTTTTGGAAATTAACTTATCTAATAATGCTGCCGTTGTTATCTCTTTTATTTGGGCCTGTAGTTGAGGTCCCGGATCATGTAATAATAGCTCATATGTTTTTGCATCTCTCAGTTGTCGCTGGGCTTCCAATAAATAGTCTGTCCTCTTTAGAACTACCACCGCCCCTCCCTTGTCTGCTCTCTTGATTACTATGTCCGGGCGTAATTTTAGTTGTTTCATTGCTTGTTGCTCCGAGTGTGTTAACGCATGATATATCGTTGATTTTGATTTGTATGCGGCCTTTATATCTCGTAGAACTAATTGTCTATAGATTTCCAATTCAGGAGGTGGTGGCCCCGGAGGGGTCCATTTTGATTTTAAAGGTAACGGAACTCGAGGAATATACAATTGCGTTATATTGAGCGCAATTGTATCCAGCAGTGATCTTATACATGGCCTTTTGCATCTCCAGATGCCACATGTGCATCCTATCACCTACAGTTTGATACACAGCACATACTCTGTATTTGTTTGCTTTCTGATTTGCATACCCCACCCATTTGTACTTAACCCTGTGCTCTGAGTTGTGCTGGCTGTTCAGCCCATTCCTGGTCATCAGTCTGTTCTAGACTGCCCAGTTTCTAACTTCCTATATGGGTGCTAGGGACAGAGTTCTTGCTGTCCACAGTAAATCCAAGGCCCACAGGCACCTCTGTATCATGTTTGTAGCATTCTATTTACCAACGTGTGTGGAGAGCACATGCACTGTGCATATGCGCTGGGCCGTGCATTCACTATTATCTCGTTACTGCTGCAGCTAGTGCCGCTGGGCTGTGGTGCAGTACACACAAATTCCAAGTGTTAACTCTACTCTCTACCACACTTCAGTAAACATGCCCCAATGATTATTGGGTTCCTGTGATGAAGAGTTTATACAGTATTAAGATTTGAGAAGAGGAGCTTATCAGGTCCTTAGAGTCATAAAGGAAGTCTACTGGGGGAATGAGGTTTCAACAGGATAAAGCCGGATTATGTGATATGGAGGTGTGGGGGTATTTTTGTTGTCTTCAAGCTAATAATTCTTTGTTTGCATCATGAATGTTCTGTTACCCTGCACAACAGAATCCTGTCCTGCAATCCAAGTTTGTTTGCAGGTGATTAATCTGGTCTGGCGTCAGCAGCTGGGCACAGTGCCTGGTTTCTGTCATGTAAATCTGCAGAAAATATATGCCGTTTATGTCCCCAAGTGTATAGCATGTTTCTAAGGGAATGGGTGTGGCTTTTTGTGCTGTGTAAAAGATGCATGGAGACTGTCACGCCTGCCTTTTGTATGTACTGTAATAGAATTTGTAGACACTGCCAGCAATATCTTAGGATACAATAGCCTCTGCCAGTAATGTCTCTTAGGCATTATAAATCCCAATTATAATGTAAAACAAAAATGCCCAGGCCTACAGGAACAGGATCTGAGACTCCCACACCTTCCTGCATAAAAACGAAAGGCAGCTTTGAGGGAATTGCAGACTCCCAAAGAGCTAAAAGCTGGTTGATGTCTGGAACCCCACCACTGCCTCTAGAGGCTCAGAGGGGCCATACTAGTTGTGGCAGGAAAGGGTTTTAGCCAGTTTTCTCTGTGGGGTTACTTTTTTTTTTGTTTGAAAGTGGTTGTGGGAGAGGATGGGGTGGTGTGGTTGGGATGGAATTAAGGGGGAGAGGGAAATTATATTGGTGGGGTTTTATGTTGTATATATGTAATTTCATTTTTGCACATTGCACCAAGTGGTATTCAATTGTGCAATCAACAAATGCCAATCAATCAATACATATTTTAATTTAAAGTATTTGAAAATGCTTGCTTAGCTGCTCTTTCTGTTGTGAAACTATGGAAAGTGGGGGTGCTGCTGCTGTGCTGATTGTCATGAGACACTCCCAAGCCCCATCCACTGATAAATGCAAAGCATGAATACAATATGGACAGCTGAAGAACTGATTTTCCGCAGAGCCCCATGAGGAGTCAAACTGACACATGAATTATGAATGCAAAATGGACAGCTGAAGAGGATAGATACCCTGTGAAGGAAATTTTTTTCTCGCTTATTTTAGAAAATGTTTAGAAAATAAGGACGAGAGAAAAGAGACAGGAATAACACAGTAAGCATCACAAGTCAAGAAACCTAGCAAATGTGCACTTTAAAGAGTCAAGGTTACATTAGTATCTGTCGCTGAGCAGTCTGAAAAATGGGAATGTACAAGTCCATTTTAAGCAGATTTTGTTCTAATGCTTTTATCTTACAGGAAGGGATATTGGGCATGGCATACAGTATGGGGGAGGCCATGCTATCTATCGTGATATCAACTGTGTAGAAGGGCATGGTTTTTTGCTTAAAAATTTCAGTTCTGCTGTGAAACAATAAGATATGTAGAATGACTAAGTGTTATGTAACCTGTTACAGAATAGTAGGGATATGCAGACGGGTTAAATGTTGAATTTTGAGACCATGCATGCAATGGACAACAATCTTCTGGACTTATAGCTTTCAAATATGTAGAGGTCTAACCCAGGAGTTGCTGGGTCTCCAGGAGTCCGTTTTGATTCAAAGGCACACATTGCATTTGCAAGATTAGAAAAGACTGTTCGCAGCTTGTAAGATTTCCAAACCTGCATTTGGGGCCATTATTTTATGACATCGCTGCAGAAGCAGAATGGCATGCATTGAGCTTAGGGATGTGGAGATGAATGTCTGCTACAGCCCCCATCTCCCTCCCCCCCCCCCCACCCCTGCTATTATGGGTGCTTCCCTCTCATGACCAAATTGTATTCCAAGTTGTCAGCAGAAACTGGTCAAACGCTCTGTTCCTTCTGCCCTAGCCACAGAGATCAGTTTCAAAGCTAGGAATTTTAGGAATGGAACTGCAGAAAGTGGATTTATTTCCCTAGGGTTAGGGAGCTGCATTCTGGACCCTCTGGCTAGATAGCTCTGTTGGGAGTATTTGAAAGGTGCAATGCTCATATATGCTTGCAAGAATGGTTTTTGCTGCTGGATAATAAAGCTGTAATGTTGGGCATTATCTCCTCCAATGACAGGAATGGTGTGGCAGGTGCTGATAATGATTTTAGTGGTGGGTTCTCAAGCTGTACCAATCCATGGGTGATATCAGATACAGTCTCATATTTCGCCCAAAGCTGCATGCTGACTGGGTTGGTTGCGCTTGTCTCCCAATGTTATGTGTCGAGGGTCAGCAAGCACAGAAATAAATTCAAAAGCATGTCTTGGCATTAGCCTTGTATCTTCCTAAAAATATAACCATGACCAATCAGAAAACAATGCTCATGCATTTCATTTTAAAAATTAATGTGGTATAGTACTTCTTGACTCTCTTCTGGTGGCACACCTGGCCAGCTGGCCTTTCCACTAATTTATTTATTTATTTAACAATTATTTCTATACCGCTCTTTCACAAGTATCAAGTGCGGTTTACAATGAACATTATGTTATATGGTATGGGTAGTATCATACCAAGTCATTTTACATAGAACAGGTGAACTAGGTACAGGTAACAGTATAATATTTAAACAGTAAATTATTAGAACGTTAAACTATTAGAACATATGTACATAGTAGATATTTACAATTATCATATATTGCTTGTAGGTGTAAACATTAATTTAATCTTCAAGGCACGTAGTTATATAATGGTTGTATTTGCTGGTTAACCTGTGTCTCTTTGTGTAGTCTGGCTAGTTTCTGCTCCTTTGTTATAGTGTAATGAGAATAAATGGGTTTTCAGTTTTTTTCTAAATTCCTTTATGTCTGATAGTAGGCGAATGTTGTCAGGAAGGTTATTCCAGAGGATAGGTGCTGAATGAGAGAAGGCTCTCATGTTGGTTTGTTTTCTAGCTTTTGTGTAGTCTTTTGGTACTGTAATAGTGTTTGTGTTTCTACTCCTTTGTGATCTTTTATCTATTTCTAAATTGATGAGTGTATTGAGTACTGATGGCGCTAAGTTATTTATTAGTTTAAATGTAGTTAGTAGAATCTTGTATTTTATTCTGCTGTGAATAGGTAGCCAATGGAGTTCAGCCAAGATCGGTGTGATATGTTCGATTGAACTTATATTCATTATTATCCTTGCTGCTATGTTCTGAGTTAGTTGTATCTTTTTAATGTTTTGCTTTGTGATGCCGTTAAGGATTAAATTTGCAAAATCAAAATGTGGGGTTATGATAGCTTGAATTATGGTTATGAAGTCTTGTAAGTGAATTAAAGGTCTTAGTTGTCTCAAGGTCTTAAGTTTGTAGTGTATGTTTTTTGTTAGATATTTTATGTGTGAATCCATGTTAAGCTTATTGTCAAGTATCACACCTATGACATGGCTAATTATTTAGAGAATTACTAAATTGTCAATCAAACAAGTAGTCTGCCCTGGTGGTTTACAGTCTAAAATCAATAACATGTAAATACTACAATGGACTACAAATAAACAGCTATGTTCAATCAGAAATTCTTCCCTTCTCCCTGTGTTGTTAAGACAGAAATCTGCTCTAAGTGTCGTAGGTTTAAGGACAAAGGAGTTCTATAAGGCTGGCACTAAATAAGAAGAGGAAGGCAGCCGAATTCTGGACTGAGGGAGAAAGCAAAGCTACAAAGCTTGGGAAGAGTAAAGGTTCTGTGTATGTTAATAAGGGATAAGGCAACTTGCCAAGTGTAAAGGCTGGTCTGAGGGAAGGAGCTTATGAGCTAGTATAAGAATCCTAAAGATGAGTTGTGGGTAAGTCACTGGAAGCAGGACTATGCTGTCAGGAGAGGGGGGGGGGGGGACATGATCAGAGTATCTCTCCCGTAAGGAGCTTCACCACTATTTTTGTAGAAGCTGAAGATACTTGAGTGATGATAATGGCAAGTCATTATGAAGTCCAGCTTGGGGAGGACCAATATACGGAGAGGTTTGAGGTCAGTAGTCTCAAACCAAATTTTTGATATTCTGAAACACTATAAAGTATAAGTGTATGACAGCTGAAACCTGAAGTATAAAAGAAAGGGCAGAGTTGAGCAAGACTCCAAGTATACAGATAGAAACTCAAAGTTGCATTGCAGTCTCATTTAATAGCAGGAGAGAGTGTTTTATGTGACTGACCAAACCAGATTGCTTCACATTTTGCTACAGTCGGTCTTCAATAGAAGCAAACGTATGTCCTGTATATTCATTATGGTAATGCTGAAAACACATCCGGCTAGATTTGCTTCTAGGAGAGGGTTGAGAAGCCCTGATGTAATCGATGACAGCAGGATGGGAACAATTTGTCCATTCAGACTGCCCCATTGTTTTCCTCTGAGTAGATAAGCTTATAAATTCTCGAAGTTAAAACCAATACCAGTTCCTCTCCTCGCCATCCCCACCCCTTCCTCCATTTCCAGCTATTTCTACTACTATTGCCCTTAATATCTGTCCCACGCCTGTTTAAAGGTAGTTCTCCAGGACCAAGCAGGAAGTCAGTCCTCACATATGGGTGATGTCGATGGAGTCCCTGCGGAGCATTTCCCCAGCTTTCAAAGAAAGCCTTTGGGAATACTGCACGCATGCGCGGTCCCCTTCCCGCCTAAAGGTGCCATCTTGCTCAGTCTCTCTTTTTACGTGGAGCCCTTCGGACGTGTGTCCTTGTTCACCCGGAAAATAGTCCAATTTTTTCATCTATACCTCGCAATTTTCTTCACGGTTTAAGGACCTGAGATTAATTAAGCTTCAGGTGAACAAGGTATATTAAGCATATTAGGTACAGTTTTATTAGTATAAATATCCATAGTAACCCTTAGTAAGTAAAGAACTTAAAGATCTAAACAAGCTTAAAACTAAGATGCAGACAGCAGTCCAGCAGCAAGATGGGGGCTTGACAGTCTATTGCATTGAGTGTCACATGTATGATTTTCTCCCAGTTGGTGAGAAGTCTTACGTGTGCACTAGGTGCAAGGAGCTCTTTGCTCTCAGGGAACGAGTCTGTTCTCTAGAGGCTAGAGTAGCAGACTTGGAAGACATAAGAAAGAGAGGTACATAGATGAGACCTACAGGGATATAGTCCTGAAGTCCCACCTCCAGTCTGGCAGCATCCCTGTTGCCATGGAGGAGAGAGGTTACGTGACAGGAGAGCATCACCCTGGTGTGGCAGGAAGTAACTAGGACCTGTCCTCCAGGTGATGTAAAACTCTCTCGCACCGAGGAAGTTTCTCTAGGGCCTTGTGCCCATGAGGACAGGGTTAGGACAGCCGTTATAGTTGGTGATTCGATCATTAGGCATGTAGATAGCTGTGGATGTGAGGATCGCCTGGTTATATGCCTGCCTGGTACAAAGGTAGTGGACCTCACGCACCACCTAGATAAGGTCTTAGTGCTGGAGAGGAGTCTGCTGTCTTGGTACATGTCGGTACCAATGACATAGGAAAATGTGGTAGGGAGGTTCTGGAGGCTAAATTTAAGGGCTTTTAGGTAGGAAGTTGAAATCCAGAACTTCCAGGGTAGCATTCTCCGAAATGCTTCCTGTTCCATGTGCAGGACCCAAAAGGCAGGCAGAACTCCGGAGTCTCAATGCGTGGATGAGACAATGGTGCAGGGATGAGGGTTTGGGATTTGTTATGAACTGGGGAACATTCTGGGGAAAGGAGGGGCTCTTCCGAAGGGATGGGCTTCACCTTAACCGGGATGGAACCAGGCTGCTTGCATTAACCTTTAAAAAGGAAATAGAGCAGCTTTTAAACTAGAAAATAGGGGAAAGCCGACAGTCGCCCAAGAGCGCATGGTTCGGAAGAATGTTCCTTGAAGGATACTCCCAAAAGCAGAGAGGTTCCAAAAAAGAGTCAAGTAGTCCAAATGCCCTCGCGTATGCAGCAGACAGAGCTTAAAGATCCCAAAGATGCCTACCAATGGCCAGATTAATATGAATAAAATACAGTCTCTAAAATACTTGTATGCAAATGCTAGAAGTCTACAAAATAAGATGGGAGAGTTAGAATATATAGCACTAAATGAGAGGCTACATATGATTGGAATATCAGAGACATGGTGGAAGGAGGACAACCAGTGGAACACTGTGATACCTGGGTACAAACTATTTTTTTTATGATTGTACACCGCCCTGATGCTTCGGCCTGGGCGGTTTATCAAATGTTTTAATAAAGATAAAGATATATCATAATGACAGAGCTGAACAAATTGATGGAGGGGTTGCACTCTATGTTAGAGAGGGCAGTGAGTCAGAAAGGATTAAAGTTTTGCAAGGAACAAAATTTGCTGTAGAATCTCTATGGATTGAAATTCCATGTAAAAAGGGGAAGGCGATGGCAGTGGGGGGTGTACTATCGACCGCCTGGCCAGAATGAACAAATGGCTAATGAAATGCTCAAAGAAATCAAGGAAGCTAACAAACGTTACAGCGCAGTAATAATAATGGGTGATTTCAATTACCCCAGTATCGACTGAGTCAGTGTCACGGCAGGACATGCTATGGAGATAAAGTTCCTAGATGAAATAAATGACTGCTTCTTGGAGCAGCTGGTTCATGAACCAACCAGAGGGGAAGCCATATTAGACCTAATTCTTAATGGAACACCAGATCTAGTGCAAGAGATAAGGGTGTTGGGGCCACTTGGCAATAGTGATCATAGCATGATTGCATTTGATTTAATTAATGGAGGAAGGATGGTAAGGAAATCCACAGTACTACCTTTTAACTTTCAAAAGGGAGACTATGATAAAATTAGGAAAATAGTTAAGAAAAAACTAAAAGGATCAGTTGCAAAGGTTAAAGACCTACATCAAGCTTGGGTGTTGTTGAAAAATACTATCTTGGAAGCCCAGACCAGCTGTATTCCACGCTTTAAGAAAAGTGGAGGGAAGTCCAAAAAACTGCCAGCATGGTTTAAAGGTGAGGTCAGAGAGGCTGTTGTTGCCGAAAAAGCATCTTTCAGGAAATGGAAAAAAGAGCCAAACGACGAAACCTGGAAACAGCACAAGCACTGGCAAGTCAAATGCAAGGCATTGATAAGGCAGGCAAAGAGAGAATTTGAGAAGAAGCTTGCTGCGGAAGCAAAAACGCGAAATAAAGACCTTTTCAAGTACATTCGTAGCAAAAAACCTGTGAGAGAGTCAGTTGGTCCATTAGATGATAAAGGGGTTAAAGGAGCACTAAGAGGCGACAAGGCGATAGCGGAGAGACTGAATGAATTCTTTGCTTCGGTCCTTACTGAGGAAGATGTAGGGATGTTACCCATGACTGAAGTGGTATTTAAAGGTGCGGAAGAATTGAAGGAAATATCGATACATCAGGAAGATGTATTACAACTATTAGATAAACTGAAGAGTAGCAAATTACCTGGGCCGGATGGTATACATCCAAGGGTGTTGCAAGAACTGAAATATGAGATTTCAGACCTATTAGTAATCTGTGAACTTACATTAAAATCATCTGTAATACCTGAAGATTGGAGGATCGCCAATGTAACGCCAATTTTTAAAAATGGTTCCAGGGGTGATCCGGGAAACTACAGACCGGTGAACCTGTCGTCGGTACTGGGAAAAATGGTAGAAACCATTATAAAGAACAAAATTACTCAGCATGTAGATAATCATGGCCTAATGGGAGACAGCCAACATGGCTTTAGACAAGGAAGATCTTGTCTTACTAATCTGTTATGTTTTTTTGAAGGTGTGACTTAACAGGTGGACAAAGGTGAGTCGGTTGCTATAGTGTATCTGAACTTTCAGAAAGCCTTTGACAAGGTCCCTCATCAGAGACTTTTGGCAAAACTAAAGAGTCATGGGATAGGAGGCAGTGTACTATTGTGGATCAGGAACTGGTTAAAAGAAAGCAGAAGGTAGGGCTAAATGTTCAGTTTTCCCAATGGAGAAAGGTGAATAGTGGTGTACCCCAGGGATCTGTGCTGGGTCCGCTGCTTTTTGACATATTCATAAATGACCTGGAAAAGGGAATAACAAGTGAGGTTATCAAATTTGCAGATGTCACAAAACTATTTAAAGTTGTTAAAACCCAAGAGGATTGTGGAAAATTGCAAGAGGATCTTGATAGATTGGAAGACTGGGCATCAAAATGGCAGATGAAATTTAATGTGGACAATTGCAAAGTTATGCACCTAGGGAAGAACAACCCAAACTATGGTTACACGATGCAAGATTCCAAATTAGGAACCACCACCCAGGAAAAAGATTTAGGCGTCATTGTGGATAACATGTTAAAACCCTCGGCCCATTGTGCAGCGGCGGCCAAGAGAGCAAATAGAATGCTAGGTATAAGGAAAGGAATGGAAAATAAAACAAAAGATATTATAATGCCTCTATCTCCAGGAACAAGCAGGAATGAGTCTTCACATATGGGTACGTCGGTACCGACGGAGCCTGCGCGGGAACACTCCCCAGCTTCCCAAAAAGGAAAGCTTTTGGGAGCATCCCACAGCGCATGCGCGCTGCCTTCCCGCCTTTCCTAATCATCTCTCCTCAATTCTTCTTTTCCGCGGAGCCAGCAGGTCGAGCCCTGTCACCGCTGAAGAAGTTCTTATTTTATTTTATTTCTTTGGTCACGTGTCTGCCTTCCCCGACTCCGGACCCGTACCGCCGTTTTTTTTCTCTTTCTTTCTGTTAAAAAAAAAAAAAATCTATTTTTCTTCACTTAGTGTATTTTTCCTCTTGGGCCTCAGGGCCTACAAGAAAATTTCCCTCATGGAAAAACCAGCCTCCGGGTTCAAAAAATGTACTAAGTGTAGCGGTACTATTTCTGTTACAGATACCCATGAATGGTGTCTTAAATGTTTGGGTCCTGAACACTCCATTCCGGATTGTCCGTCCTGCTCTCTAATGTCTAAACGGGGATTACAGAACCGAGCAGCTAAGCTCCATGTGCTGTTTCCCGCTGATGCAGCGTCGGTAGCATCGACATCTTCCAGGTCTTCTTCTCCTGATGGATCTCAGGTAACCAAACATAAACCTAGCAGGTCCTCGAAGGGTAGATCTCCCTCTAAGCATCGAGATGCCTCCGGGCTTGCCCTCGAGGATCCTGCACCAGCAAAACAACCCCGGCGGGAAGCTCCGGCTTCCAAAGCTCCTCCTATGGGGTTACAGGTTGACATCGATGGCACGGCCTCGACCGATCACTTGTTAGAATGCTCTGGGGTACCAGCACAATCTCCCGGTACCGATTTCCAGGCATTCATGGCGTCGATGGATCAGAATGTTCTGTCCATGCAGCAGGCTATTAAGGCCTTCATTCAAGCTGCGACGCCGCTGGTACTGAGACAAGCTCCATTATCGGTATCGGCTCCGGTACCGGCACCAGCGCCGATGCCGGTACCGACTACATCGACATTGACCAGGATACCGGCTACCGCGGTTCCTGGTCCAGGGCTGCTTATCGGTACCAATCCACTAAGCGTCAGCAACCTAAACAGGCCAGGCCTAAGCCTACAGGGGCTGCTGCAACTCAGCAGGCCCAACCTCAGGGTTTTTGACTTGATGCTAGAGAACTTAGCCTTTCTGGCTCTAAAGCAGCCAGAGCCTCTCGCCATTCCAGGAAGGTTGGCTCATTTTGCTCCCAGATGGGAACAAATAACATCAGAGCAGTGGACCCTCTCCATCATAAGAGAGGGCTACAAGCTTCATTTCTCAAACCTTCCTCCCCACACCATGGTGAGACATTTCAATTCTCCCACATCTCTTCTCAACCTTCTAAGTCAAGAGGTAGCTACCCTTTTTGCCCAAGGGGCAATAGAAGAAGTTCCTCTTCTTCATCAGGGGTCAGGGTTCTACTCCCCCTATTTTCTCATTCCAAAGAAGACAGGGGGATACAGACCCATCTTAGATCTCAGAGAATTGAACAAATTTTTATGCAAGAAGTTCAAGATGCTTTCTCTGGGCACTCTCCTTCCATACCTTCAAAGTCAGGATTGGCTTTGTTCTCTAGATCTCAAGGATGCGTACACACATGTCCTCATCCATCCCTCTCACAGAAGATTCCTGCGGTTTCTTTTCCAGGGAAAACATTACCAATACAGAGTCCTTCCTTTCGGTCTGGCCTCTGCTCCAAGAGTGTTCACCAAATGCATGACAATAGTTGCTGCATTTCTACGCACTCTGGGAATATTTGTCTTCCCATACCTGGACGACTGGCTCATCCGAGCTCCATCTCAGTCAGAAGCCCAGATTTCCTGGACCGCACAAGGCGCATTCTGCAGTATCTGGGATTTGTGGTAAATCTCCCAAAGTCTCAGCTCACCCCTACTCAGTCCCTAGAATTCATAGGGGCCTGGTTGGATACCACTACTATAAGGGCCTACCTTCCCCAGGCCCTTTGCCAACGTCTATTGCAGTTAGCCTCCCAGATTCAGTCAAAGAGCCACTTAACTGCCCGGGAGATGCTACAACTGCTAGGCCACATGGCTTCCACAGTACATGTGGTACCCTATGCTCGCCTACACATGAGAGCAGCTCAATGGACTTTGTCCACCCAGTGGACTCAAGCTTCAGGAGCTCTCTCAGACCAAATAGCAACCACCAAACATCTCTTTTGGTCTCTCCAATGGTGGATGTCCACTCAAAATTTGTTGCTTAGGTCCCCCTTCCAACAGTTGTTGCCCCAAGCAACCCTTACAACAGATGCCTCCCAAACAGGTTGGGGAGCCCATCTGCAGGACCTCTCCACTCAAGGCACTTGGTCCCCACAGGAGACCTCTCTTCATATCAACCACTTGGAGTTTCGAGCAGTTTTTCTAGCTCTCAAGGTCTTTCATACCCTCCTCAGCTACAAGACAGTCCTCATTCATACGGACAATCAAGTAGCCATATTTTACATAAACAAACAAGGAGGAACTGGCTCTCTGTCGCTTTGCAATGAAGCTTTAAGATTGTGGGCCTTCGCCAGAGAGCATCAAATCCATCTCCTGGCAGTATACCTCCCAGGAGTCCAAAACTGTTGGGCAGACAGACTCAGTCGAGTTCTGCTTCCACACGAATGGTCCCTGCACATGGATCAGGTACTCAGAATCTTCCAGGAATGGGGAACCCCGGACATAGACCTCTTTGCAAGTCCGTGGAATGCCAAACTTCCCCGATTCTGTTCCAGAATTCCGTGTCAGGGAGTACAGGCCAAGGATGCCTTCCTCCTTCATTGGGGTCAGGACTTCCTGTATGCTTTTCCACCCATTCCCTTGATTCCCAAGACTCTGTTCAAACTCCAGAGGGATCATGGATCTATGATCCTCATAGCTCCACGCTGGCCACACCAAGTGTGGTTCCCTCTACTTCTACATCTCTCCCAAGCCCCCTCTCTGGACTTGGGATCTGCTCCAGACCTTCTGTCCCAGGAGGAAGGGACTTTGTGGCACCCAAACCCCAAGTCCCTACACCTCAGAGCTTGGTTGCTGAAGGCCTAGACCTTCAGGACTGGAATCTTTCTCAGCAAGTGAAGTATATCCTCCATGCTTCCAGGAAACCTTCCACCAGGCATTCTTATGCTTTTAAATGGAAAAGGTTTTCCATTTGGTGTGCTGAGAAGGGTCTTGACCCTCTAGCACTACCTTTAAATTCTCTGTTAGACTATCTCCTGCATCTTTCCAATGCAGGCCTTAAAACAAATTCAGTAAGAGTCCATTTGAGTGCTATTGCAGCATCCCTTAAGCCCATCAATGGACAACCTATTTCCTCTCATCCTCTCATTGCAAGATTCATGAGAGGCCTAACTTTAACTAAACTTCCCATTAGGCCTCCTCCGGTGGCATGGGACTTAAATTTGGTTCTTGGTCAGCTTATGAAGCCACCTTTTGAACCCTTAGCCACTACCTCCTTGAAGTTTCTTTCCTGGAAGGTTATTTTCCTCATTGCAGTCACTTCAGCTCACCGCATCAGTGAGCTGCAGGCATTAGTGGCTAATCCACCTTATACAAGGTTCCATCATGATAAGGTAGTCCTTAGGACAAATCCACACTTTATGCCTAAAGTGGTCTCACCTTTTCATCTTAATCAAGAGGTATATTTACCTGTCTTTTTTCCAGCTCCTCATGCATCCAGTGCAGAGAGGAATCTTCATACTCTGGATTGTAAAAGAGCTCTCGCTTTTTACTTACAAAAGGACACAGCAACATAGAAAGTCTTCCCAGCTTTTTGTTGCTTTTGATCCTTCTCATTTGGGACTTCCAGTCTCTAAGAGAACACTGTCCAAATGGATTGCTCAGTGTATTTCTTTCGCCTACCAGAGTAAGAACCTTTCTCTGGAGAGCCATGTCACAGCTCATAATGTGAGGGCCATGGCCACCTCTGTGCTCATCTAAATTCTGTGTCCATCGACCAGATCTGTCGAGCAGCCACCTGGGCCTCAGTTCATACCTTCACAGCCCATTACTGCTTGGACAAGGACTCCCGCCGGGATGCCTTGTTTGGTCATGCTGTTCTCAAACACTTGTTCCATTCTTAAACAACTCCTACCCTCCTCCCTTGGATGGATGCCTGAGATCCATAGGAGGAAGTAGACCCCTTCCAGGGTCTCATATCCTAGGGGATCTCCCAGGCATCTTAGCTAGGGAGTCCCCATATGTGAAGACTCATTCCTGCTTGTTCCTGGAGATAGCACAGTTACTTACCTGTAACAGGTGATCTCTGGGAACAGCAGGAATAAGTCTTCACAACCCTCCCGCCTCCCCTAGGAGTTGTGTCTCTTTTTCTATCTTTCCTTTCCTCTCTCTCTCTATTATCTCAGCTTTATACTCAAACTGAGGAGAGATGATTAGGAAAGGCTGGAAGGCAGCGCGCATGCGCTGTGGGATGCTCCCAAAAGCTTTCCTTTTTGGGAAGCTGGGGAGCGTTCCCGCGCAGGCTCCATCGGTACCGACGTACCCATATGTGAAGACTTATTCCTGCTGTTCCCAGAGATCACCTGTTACAGGTAAGTAACTGTGCTATATCGTTCCATGGTGAGATCGCACCTTGAATATTGTGTGCAATTCTGGTCACCGTATCTTAAAAAGGATATAGCATTATTAGAAAAGGTTCAGAGAAGAGCCACCAAAATGGTAAAGGGGATGGAAGGATACTCCTATGAAGAAAGGCTAAAAAGGTTAGGGCTCTTTAACCTGGAAAAGAGATGGCTGAGGGGAGATATGATAGAAGTCTATAAATTAATGAACGGGTAAACGTAGATCGATTGTTTACGTTATCAGAATATAGAAAGACTAGGGGACATGCAATGAAGCTACAGGGTAAACTATTTAAGACTAATAAAAGAAAATATTTTTTCACTCAACGTGTAATCAAACTCTGGAATTTGTTACCCGAGGATGTAGTAAAGGCTGTTAGTGTAGCTGGGTTTAAAAAAGGTTTGGACAAGTTCCTGGAGGAAAAGGTCCATAAACCATTATTAAGAAGGGACCCAGGATATCAGTGCTTGACCCAGTACAAGCATTGTGGAACCTGTGTCTTTTGGGGAAACTGCTAGGTACGTTTGACCTAGATTGGCCACTGTTGAAAATAGGATACTGGGCTTGATGGACCTTGGTCTGACCCAGTATGGCATATCTTATGTTCTTATGTTCTGAATTGCAATAGTCTAAGCAGGAAATTACAAGAGAGAGGACGAGAGTGGTGAGAGAGGATGGAGAGAAGACCGGACTGCGCGGATTCTATGAAGGTGAAAAAAGGAACTGCGGGCGAGCGCAGAGATATGGTGGTGAAAAGAAAGCGAGGGATCCAGGGTGGCACCGAGAGTGGAAACAAGGGATGGGAGAGGTGAACAGAGTAAGGGGATAGGGAGGGAAAGGGAGCACCAAAGGAAAACCAGAGAGCAGAGGACTTGGAGGGTTTCATGTGAAGGAAGTTACCATTAAACTAGGTAGTGATGCGGGCAAGACAGGTATCAAGGGCAGTGAGGTCGGGGGCCAAGGGACTGGTGTGATACAGAAGCAGGATATCATTGGCATAATAGGTGGAAATTCCGGACTGCTGGATAAGTAAGGCAAGTGGAGCGAGGAAAACATTGAAGAGAAGAGGGGCAAGGATGGAGCCCTGGGGAATACCACAGTGAAGAGGAAGTGAAGGGGAGACAGTGGTGCCTGACTGAACTGCAAAAGTGTGGGATGACAAGAAGGAACGGAATCACTGAAGAATGATGCCGTGAACCCCAAGATCAGACAATCGAGGAAGAAGGATACAGTGATCAACACCATCAAAAGCAAAGAGAGATCCAAAGAGACAGCAATAGAAAGGTCACCACACTGAGGAGTGCCAGAAGGGTAGTTTCAGTGCTGTGACCGGGTCTAAAGCCAGATTGACCGGGATGAAGTGAAAGGGTTGACTCAAGGTGTGCGGTAAATTGTGTGGAGATGAGTTTCTCGAGAATTTTAGAAAGGAAGGGGAGGTTGGACACTGGGCGCTAGTTTCCTGGGACAGTGGGGACAAGATTGGGCTTCTTCAGAAGGGGGCGGACAAGGGCATGCTTCCAGGTGGAGGAAAAGCAACCAGAATTGAGGCTAGAGTTAACCATGAGTAGGATGAAGGGGAGGAGTGTAAGTGAGGAGTCAAGAAGCCAAGAATAGGGAAGGGGACCAAGTGGGCATGTAGTCTTGTGGGAGGAGGTGAAGGAGCTTTAGTGAGAGATCAATCCACAGGCTGTCATTCATGAGTGTTGTAAATCAATCTTTTACACTCAAATCCTCAGAATTTTTTTCAGAGATGAGAAAATCCATCTGCTGGAGACAAAGAAATACTGAAGGGACCTTTGGTGGCTGAGGTGAATAGAGGCATGGGAGTGATGTCATTGAAACCTGGACTTTTCATTGGTTCTTTGTCCCCACCAATCTGCTGGTGGGGGAACACAGCCCACTTGTCTGGACTGGTCTAGAAGGACGATATGGAATTTCCCATTTATCATTAATCTTACCTCTGGCTTTTTGTAAAATTTATACTCGTGTAAGGAGAGAGCCTATGGGGTATGTTTACTAAGCAGCAGTAGCAGCTTCTGTGTGATATCAGAGACACGGCCCCATTGAATTCACAGCTCTGATATCGCACAGAAGCTGCTACTGCTGCTTAATAAACATACCCCAATATTTATTTAGCTCATGCCTTTCCAGAAGTAGAATACAACAATCAATGTGGTCCTCTTCTTCAGAGCTAAAACTACAAATTTATTAAACTCTGTAGTGTAACATGAAAGTTATAGGCGACTTCTATTGACATCAATTCTATATCTTGTAAATTTAAATGGCTAACAGGTCTCAGATTATTCGGGCATTTATATGACCAATATGACTACGGTCAAATAACCCTCCACACATCAACGACCTTCACATAGCCATAATTAACAGACCAAATTTATCTTTTTGTCTTTTTATCTTTTTATATCATTTTTTTCTTTTAAATACGTTTTTCCTAAAAAATTGGATTTCTTGGAAACATTGAACTTAGCTTTCAAACCAGCTTCAAAAACGTCCTTCTTTATCTTCAACCAAGCGTTCTCGCTGGTAACATAATTGTACCCAATCACCAGGTATGGCTTCCTCAGGGGATGGCAGAAACACAGACGCTTCTTTTACTATAACACTGAAGCTTCTCAAATATACGCTCAAAAGCTGTTTCCAGAAGTAGATCAAGGCAAGTTACATTCAGATGCAGTAGGCATTTCCCTGTCAGACTTACAATCTAAGTTTGTGCCTGAGGCAATGGAGGATTAAGTGACTTGCCTAAGATCACAAGGAGTACCAGTGAGATTGGAGCCCTGGTCTTTCTGGTCCCAGGCTACTGCCCTAACCACTAGGCTATTCCTCCATTCCAGCACTCTACATAAATAGAGCCAGTTCATCCTATCAAATGCTTTATTGGCATTCAGACTTGCCAAGATAGCTTCCTCTCTTTCTTCTGACTCCAGCCCAAATGCCATCACTACCCTAATCAAATTCATATTGGACTGTCTATCCAGGCCACACCTAGTTTGGCCTTCATGAATTAGAGTACGTAATATTTGTTGAAATCATGCTGCTAACACTGTTGTCAATTTTAAATCCTGATTAATCTGTGAAATGCATCTATATGGCCCCACTAATTCTGGATATTTTCCTGGCTTTGGCAACAGGACAACATAGGCTTGATTCGGACGTCCCTCTAAACTCTTCCTATCTAGAATGCACTGAAACAAGGATCTATCACTAAATCTTACAAGATTTTATAAAACTCTCCTTCCAATGGTTCATAAGTTTTAAATTTGTTATGTCTACCCTTATCTCCGTCCCACTAATCAGCTGATTTAACATCTCGACCACTTCCTCATTTATGTCCAGAAGTGGGAGCTTATCAAAAACCTTTCCTTCCATCTCCAAAGCTGCTGCTTCCCCAATGTACAAGGATTTATAGTATGTTACAAAAGGTTCCACAGTCTCCGCTGTCTGATGTATTATTCCCTATTTGTCTCAATTTGTTAATATATTGTTGGTTGGGGGGATTTGTGTGAGATTAGCTAATAATCTACCTGAATTTTGCTCTCCATTATGTAAATATTATTTATAAAAAAATAGCTGTGTCTTTGCCCTCTACTCCAATAATTGGTTAATTTGATGTTTTAATCCTAGCATTATCTTTTTGTCTTGTGGAGAGTATTGAAATGTTTCTTTCTTACCTCCCCTAACTGTTTCGTCAGCTCCACCAATTGTTTATCCCTTTCTTTCATAACTAGAGTAGGAAATAATTTCCCCTCTCATGACGGCCTCAGCAGCCTCCCAAAAATGTATTGAATCGGTATGTGAGGGATCATTATAACTAGCATAATTTTGCCATGCCTTCCTCTGATGTATATGAACTCTCTCATTAGAACAAAATAAGGGGTTAAACCGCCACACAAAATCTTTCCGTTGCTCTGTCACTCTTAGAGTCATTGTCACCAAAACATGATCTGATACTTCTGGAGACAAGATCTCCACACATTTCAGCATCTCCAACAGAGGTGTCGAAATTAATATGTAGTCTAGCCAAGCATGCATGTTATGTACATGAATAAACATTATGCACATTATGTAAATGTATAAACATAAACATGAGAGTAATAAGTGTGCCCAGATTCTGTGGCGTATAATGTCTGCCAGGCATCATTAAATCTAAATGGCGCAAATCTCTTTCCTCTCATTTCTACTTTGAGGTTGCTTGACTAGTCTACAGTCCACCTGTGGATTAATTGTAATGTTAAAATCCCTCCCTACCCCCTCCCCTCCAGTTATCTGGTATTCTGGATTCTGTCCTACCTTGTCCAAAATGTGTGTAAAAAATCTGTGATCATACATATTTGGGGCATAAATGCTTCCAATGCTAGCTAACTTCCCATAAAGTTCCCCTAGAAGTAGCACATAATGTCCATTAACATCTATAATAGTTTTATGCACTGACCATGTCAGCTACCTTCTCATCAACACAACTACTCCCCTTTGTCAGACATTAAGAGGTGCTGCCACCACCTCCTTCCCCTTCTCCCACCCCCTCTGCATCTTCATGTGTTCTGGTAGACTCAGGTGTGTCTCCTGCAGTATTATAAGGTCAATTTTATATCTCTTTAAATATGTTAGCGTTTTTGTTCTCTTAATGGGGTAGTGAATCCTGTCTACATTCAGAGTTGCACCCTTAACTGTCGTCATTATACACCCAGTCACCACAAACTCAATAATTATTCCCCCTTCGAACCATAATATGAACCGATGAGTCTCCCAGCTGGACCCCCAAGAAAGATGCTTCATGGATTGTAGCATCACATTTATCAACCTTCCTGGATTGATCAACAAGAGACTATACTGTGCTGATGAACTACATCTCTCTGTCGCAGGGAAAAGAATCCTAAGTGAAAAATTCAGGCAGTATGTGGACAGGCATTTAAACTAGAGAAAGGGGGTGACTGATGGGGAAGGACAAGTTCAGGACTTCGCTCCCGGCAAAAGCAGAATAACATTAGAAATAGTAACACTTTTAAACCCCAAACAATGACAAGTGGAAAGAGGTGTGTAAAAAAAAAAATCAATGTAAAATACAGGCAAGCCAGTTAAATGCTGGAAAGCAAGGAGCACAAATGCTTGAAGCTTAGCCAACAACGTTCCTGACCTGGAAGCCCTAATGGTGGAAATGGACTTCGACATTGTAGCCATTACAGAAATGTGGTTTAATGAATCACATGAATGGGATATAGCCTTAGCTCGCTATAATCTATTCAGAAGAGAGAGAGAAGGTGGAAGAGTAGCCCTATATGTCAAAAGCAATATTAAAGCTACTGAAATGCAGGGGATGTGGGGAAAAGAAGAAGCACTATGGATTATGTTGGAAAGAGGAGATGGCATTGTCATCCATACTGGTGTGGTCTATAGACCTCGGATTCAAACCGAAGAAATAGCAAATTGATTACACAGGTACACTACCAAAAAACTGCCTCCAGTTTTGCAACTGATTCCTATAGATTTTGGGGTGCTGAATCCAGGAAAAATAGCCAAAATGTTCCATCACGTCACGTTTTCTTGCAAAATTAGATTTCTTACCCATATAAGGAATGTTCACATAATTTCTTTTTAGCCGACTGCAGTTTATTTTCTTGGCCCAAAATAGAGATTGTAATGGTTAACTAACTAGAAACACTCCCTCATGATATTTTAGAGTGTTTTGTATTCATTTTATACATTAACAGGACAATTGGGAGGCGGGGGGCTAAATCCAGTACTCGCGCTGGCGCATGTTCTTTCCTGTTCGCCTCGCCTCGTTCGCTCGCTCAAACACGGTGGTTGCGACATGAACTTTCCTGTCAAATTTCAGTTTCTTGCAAGTTCATTATTACCTTTTGTTTGCTCAGTCGTAATCCAGCTTTATTCCGAAGTGGTTCACTACAGTTGTAGTTTGCAGTGCTGTGTATTTGTGATGGCTCACAGAGCCAGAGATTGCGTCAACTCTCCGGACAGGTTTTGTTTTATTTGTGGGGAATATACCGTGAAAAAGCGGCAGAGGAACATTTCTGCATTTATTAAAAAAAGTATATTTTGCCTATTTCGGTTTGAAGTTAGGCGATCAAGACAAACCGTGGGCTCCTCACAAAGTGTGCAAGACATGTGAGGAAGATCTACGCTTATGGATGAAAGGTAAAAAACAAGCATTTCGTTTCGGAATACCTATGATGTGGCGTGAACAAAGAGACCACAGCAGTGACTGCTATTTTTGCTCTTGCATTGTGAAGGGATACAACTTAAAAAATAAGAACGTAATCAGTTACCCCAACCTTCCCTCAGCAATTAGGCCTATGCCTCATAGCAACGAAGTACCTGTGCCTGAACCACCAAAATCTTTGGATCATATTTGTGTGGACGGTTCTGATCATGATGAGACTCATCAGATGGCTTTTCCTGATGAGTCCAGTACTTCCGAGTTTGAAACTGAACCAGATCCGAAACCTGAACTTTTCTCTCAAGCTGAATTGAATGATTTAGTCCGGGATTTAGGACTCCCAAAAGATGCTGCCCAACTGCTAGGTTCTCGGCTTAAACAGAAAACTCTATTGTCACCAGGAACAACTTTTTATTGGTACCGCAACCGCGAGACACAATTTTTGAAGTATTTCAGCAAAGAGGAAGATTTTGGTATTTTGCAACGATATATACGGAGTGATGGAAAAGTTTAAACTCAAGTATGATCCTGCTGAATGGCGGCTGTTCATTGATTCGTCAAAAGACAGCATAAAAGGTGTTCTTCTTCATAATGGCAACACATTCGCTTCAGTTCCTATTGCTCACTCTGTTATTCTCCAAGAAAAATACGAGAATTTGGCCCTGATTCTTCAGAAGATTCGTTATGATGAGCATAAGTGGATGATTTGTGGAGACTTTAAAATTCTATCCATGCTATTAGGGCAGCAATCCGGTTTCACCAAATAACCTTGCTTCCTTTGCTTGTGGGAAAGCCGGGCCCGCGACCTACACTGGGGGAAAAAAGACTGGCCAATTCGGGAGTATTTGAGACCCGGTGAGAAAAATGTTCTTCATGAGAGCTTGGTACCTCGTGATAAAATTCTATTACCACCTCTCCACATTAAGTTGGGTCTCATTAAGCAATTCATCAAGTCCCTTCCAAAAGATGGTGAGTGCTTTCGGTACCTTTGCTCAAAGTTCCCCTGACTTTCTGAAGCAAAGCTAAAGGAAGGAGTGTTTGTTGGCCCTGATATAAGGAAACTCATTTCAGATGGAGCATTCACTGAAACGATGTCTGAGAAGGAAAAAGAAGCCTGGGATTCCTTCAAGGATGTTGTTCTCAAATTCTTGGGGAACAGGCGGGATGAGAACTATAAGGATATTGTTGCCAGGATGCTCAATGCCTTCAAAGAACAAGGCTGTAACATGAGCCTGAAAGTCCATTTCTTGCACTCCCATGTGAACTACTTTCCCGAAAACTTGGGGGCGTACAGTGAAGTACAAGGTGAAAGGTTTCACCAGGACATCAAGGATGCAGAGAGAAGGTACCAAGGAAGATGGAACACCACTATGATGGCTGATTTCTGCTGGTTGCTGCTGCGGGAAACCCCAGATGAAAAATACGCCAAGCAGCGCACCAAGAGAAGCATTCGGGGGAAGAAGAAACGGGCCCACCAGGAGATTGATTGACCCAAGAATGACTTTAAAATCTAAACTGTGTTGACAAATATCGTGTTTTTACTAAACTTTGAAATAAAAATTGCTAGTTATTACCACAGTGTCGGATCTCATTTATTAGAATTTTATTTTCACACCATCGGGTGTTTGTCTTCATGTATTGCAATGGTGCGGTTTGCGTTTTCTATTCTTACAAACATACCTGTACAACATTTTTTGCACATTTCTTTGCTTTGCTTTGTGTCTAACCTCGCTCTTATATGCTCAATGTTTGTGCACATGTATGTGGCTGTTTTAAGTGCAGACAATTTTGCTACCATCACAGTGTGTTTTGTTGACATTACTCTATTCTTATGTGCTGCCTTGTTACAATTTTCTTTATTCTTATTTGAATAACTACTAAACAATTAGTATAAAGAATTCATCCAAGAAACTTTTATCTCGACCGCACTCAATCTGAAATGTTCACCTCAAACTGCTAACCCAATGTAGCAAAAAATCTGTACGTGATGGAGCAAATTGGTTACCAGATTTGGATTCAGCGCACCAAAAAACGTAAAAATTAATCGAAACATTAGAGGCAGTTTAAAAAAAAAATTTTTAGTGTACCTGTGTTATAGATAATGCAAAGATAGCCACAAAGGGGAAAGTGATCATATTAGGTGACTTTAATCTACCCGATGTGGATTGGAATACTCTTGCAAATCTGGAAATAAGTAAAAAAAATTGTGGATGCCTTCCAAGATGCATTACTTAGACAAATGGTGATGGAACTGACCAGGGAAAGCTCAATGCTGGATTTAGTGCTCACCAACGGAGATAGTGTGTCAAATGTCCGGGTGGGTGCCCATGTGAGCAGCAGTGATCATCACAAGGTGTGGTTTGAGATAAAAGCCAAGGTGCAGTCCAATCCTAGCAAGCTCAAAGTCCTAGACTTCAAGAACACTGACCAGTAAAATGGCCAAGTAGCTGAAGGAGGAGTTGGCAGGGTGGGAGGGGATAAGGGAAGTGTAATTGAAATGGGCTAAACTAAAGGTGGCAATAAAAGAGGCAGCAGATAAATATGTAAGGAAAGTAAATAAAAACAAGAGGAGAAGGAAACCTATTTGGTTCTCCAAAGAAGTGACTGCTCTAATAAAGGCAAAAAACACAGCTTTCACAGAATTCAAAAGCTTGCAAACAGGAACACAGAAAGGAATACAGGATCAAACTAAAAGAGAAATAAGGAAATCAAAGGCAAAGATAGCTAAAGATGTGAAGTGTGGCGACAAAACTTTCTTCGGGTATATTCAGGTGAGGAGGAAAATCAGAGGTAGAATTGCAGGACTCAGAAGTGCTGGGAACGGACTCGTGGAAAGTGACATTGAAAAAGAGAAATTGCTAAACAAATACTTCTGCTCTGTTTTTACTAAAGAAAATCCTGGAGAAGGACCACCTGTGACTCCCAAATATAAAAATGGGAATGGAGTAGATACCACACCATTCACAGAAGGTGATGTGTTAGAACAACTTGCAAAACGTAAAGAGGACAAGGCCATGGGACCGGATGGGATACATCCCAGGATACTGAAAGAGTTCAGAGAGGTTCTTGCACGGTCATTAAAGGATGTTTTTAACAGATTCTTGGAGACAGGAGAAATTCCTCAGGATTGGAGAAGGGCTGATGTGGTACTTCTTCACAAAAGTGGTAACAGGGAAGAAGTGACAAACTACAGGCCAGTAAGCCTTACCTCTGTGGCGAGAAAAGTAATGGCGGCACTCCTGAAAGAGTGAATTGTGGACTTTCTCAAAACCAACAGGTTGCATGATCCGAGGAAACATGGTTTTACCAAAGGACGATCTTGCCAAACAAATCTGATTGAGTTCTTTGACTGGGTAACCAGAGAACTAGATTAGGGGCATGCAATGGATGTCATCTACCTGGATTTCAGCAAAGCCTTTGATACTGTTCCTCATAGGAGCCTTATCAATAAACTCAATAGTTTCGGGATGGGTCCCAAAGTGGTGAACTAGATCAGAAATTGGTTGACTGACATGACAGAAGGTGATGGTAAACGGACCTTACTCTGATAAAAGAAGGGTGATTAGCGGGGTGTCCCAGGGTTCAGTCCTGGGACCGGTACTGTTCAATGTATTTGTAAGTGATATTGCTGACACAAAGTGGACTCCCCTGAGGGAGTGGAGAACATGAGGAAATATCTACAAAAGCTGGAAGAATGTTGTAATGCTTAGCAGTTAAGATTTAATGTGAAGAAGTGCAGTGTCATGCACTTGGGATGCAGAAATCGAAGGGACATGTACGCCATAGGGGGCGAGAGGTTGGTGTACAAGGACCAGGAGAAAGACCTTGGTGTGATTATTTCTGAGGATCTCAAGGTGGTTAAACAGTGTGACAAGGCAGTGGCAAAAGCCAGGAGGATGCTGGGTTGTATACAAAGAGGAATTACCAGCAGAAGGGAAGAGGTACTAATGCCACTGTACAAGTCGCTAGTGAGGCCTCACTTAGAATATTGTGTTCAGTTTTAGATAGCATATCTCGTAAAGGATATAAAAACACTGGAAATGGTTCAGAGGAAGGCGACCAAAATGATTTGGAGCCTGCGTCAAAAGACTTAAGAGAAGAGACTTAAAGACCTAAATATGTACACTCTGGAGGAGAAGAGAGACAAGGAAGATATGATTCAGACCATTAAATACTTAGAGTATTAATGAACAAACATCTTCCAAAGACTGGGAAGCTGTAAAACTAGAGGGCATAACATGAAGCTGCAAGGGGGTAAATTGAAAGGCAATGTCAGGAAATACTTTTTCACTGAAAGGGTGGTGGATGCTTGGACTGCCCTCCGGCAAGAAGTGGTCGGGATAAATACAGTGACAGAATTCAAAATAGCATGGGACAGACACAGTGGATCCCTTTATAGCAACAGAATAAAATCAAAATAAACTTAACTATCTCTTATATCTCAACAAACAGGGGTGCCCTACATGGAGCGGTGGGTACACCCCTAAACAAAGGCATGGGGAGGGGTGACCTGCATGGAGTGGCAGATGCACCTACTCTTCCCACCTTGCTGGGCAGACTAGATGGATCATACTTATCTTTATCTGCCGTCATATACTATGTGATTATGTAACCTACTTGCTCTGTAATCCATGCAATCTGCACTACCAGCTCCTCACATCCACAATTCTTTTACACACCCCACAGACACACTTAACTTCAACAACCATCCATCCCTTTTCCCTTCCCTGCCCCACCCTTAATTCAGATCAGATCTCTTCTGAATATCTGCAACCAAGGAATGTCCACCTCTCCCTCCCACTGCCATCTCCCCCCCTTTATACTGATATTCTCTATTTTAACAGCAATGAAGCACTTAAACCTGTTTCCCTTTTCACTTCTTAAACAGGATGAGCACAACAAGAAAGAGAAGGATCACCATGATTCTGAACTGACTTGACCACCAGAGTGCCAGTGCAGACTCAGCCCCTCAGTGATAACCTCGGCCCTTAATCCCCACAGTTCTTCATTCCTCAGACTCTGTGGTTTATCCTTTTTCCCCCTAGCTTCCCTTCCTCCAGATGTTGTTCCCATAGGTCCCAGAGGCAGTATGTTTATGCATATATGTTCATATGCACAGCAGAGAGCTTTCTGGTTAAATTTAGAACC
Source organism: Ichthyophis bannanicus (assembly GCA_033557465.1). Classification (NCBI taxonomy): domain Eukaryota; kingdom Metazoa; phylum Chordata; class Amphibia; order Gymnophiona; family Ichthyophiidae; genus Ichthyophis; species Ichthyophis bannanicus. The sequence continues at coordinate 166,538,678 of CM066039.1, read as the reverse complement.
CAAGACTCCCTCTATCCAAGCAAGGGTTGTGGGACTCCTCCTGGTAATTGGTCACAAATTACCTTAGAAGCACAGGACACAGGGTACTGTGTAGAAGCCAGCTTTTGATAAGTATTTTTCCCTCCCTCCCCAACACCTACCCACCCCTGGGATAATTGAAGCTTTAAAGGTGCATAAACCTCTCAAAGGAAAGGAGGTGCCATATTCACTCTCAGGTGCAGCTGTTTGTCCTCATCAGGCATGCATTAAGGACCGAGATTAATTAAGCTTCAGGATAACAAAGTACATTAAACATATTAGGTGTAGTTTTATCAGTATAAATATCCCTAGGTAAAGAACTTAAATACCATCTGGGCAGCAGCAGAATGGGACAGTTTTGGCGGCAGAGGATCACATTTCTGTGACAATGGCAACAACACTAAACTTAAACTGCACGGAGGAAAGGCCTGGCAATATACTTATGTATCTTGCCATGAAAACCTAATGGATAAATAGCTAAACACAACCATAAAACTAAGATGCAGACAGCAGTCCAGCAGCAAGATGGGGGTTTTCAGGTCTTTTGCATTGAGTGTCACATGTATGATTTTCTCCCAGTTGGTGAGGGGACTTATGTGTGCACTAGGTGCAAGGAGCTCTTTGCTCTCAGGGAACGAGTCCAATCTCTGGAGGCTAGAGTATCAGACTTGGAGGGCATAAGGAAGACAGAGAGGTACATAGACGAGACCTACAGGGCTATAATACTGAAGTCCACACCTCCAGTCTGGCAGCATCCCTGTTACCATGGAGGAGAGAGGTCACGTGACAGGAGAGCATCACCTGGTGCAGCAGGAAGTGCTCCTGTAGCTAGGACCTGTCCTTCAGATGATGTAAAACCCTCACACTGAGGAAGTTTCTCCACGGCCATGTGCCCATGAGGAAAGGGTTAAGACAGCCGTTATAGTTGGTAATTTGATCATTAGGCATGTTAATAGCTGGGTGGCTGGTGGATGTGAGGATCGCCTGGTAACATGCTTGCCTGGTGCGAAGGTAGCGGACCTCACGCGCCACCTAGACAAAGTCTTAGATAGTGCTGGGGAGGAATCTGCTGTCTTGGTACATGTTGGTACCAATGACAGGAAAATGTGGTAGGGAGGTTCTGGAGGCTAAATTTAGGCTTTTAGGTAGGAAGTTGAAATTCAGAACTTCCAGGGTAGCATTCTCCGAAATGCTTCACGTTCCACACGCAGGACCCAAAAGGCAGGCAGTGCTCTGGAGTCTCAATGCATGGATGAGACAATGGTGCAAGGATGAGAGTTTTGGATTTGTTAGGAACTGGGGAACATTCTGGGGAAAGGAGGGCTCTTCCGAAGGGATGGGCTTCACCTTAACAGGGATGGAACCAGGCTGCTGGCATTAACCTTTAAAAAGGAGATAGAGCAGCTTATAAATTAGATAATAGGGGAGAGCCGACAGTTCTCCAGGACCAAGCAGGAAGTCAGTCCTCACATATAGGGTGACGTCGGCGCCGACGGAGCCCTCGCGGAGCAATTTTCCCCAGCTTTCAAAGAAAGCCTTTGGGAATTGCAGCGCGCATGCGCGGTCCTCTTCCCGCCCAAGGGTGCCATCTTGCTCAGTCTTCTTTTTTCCGCAGAGCCCTACAGACGTTGTTTGTGAATCCCCGCCGAAAAGTTGATTATTTCTCTTTATTTCTCTTTTTTCTTCGGTTCGACGCCGGTTCTTTTCCCGCCCGGACTCGCGACGCCGGTTGCGAGTCCGTTCTTTATTTTTCGTTTTTTTGTCCTTCGTGACAGATTTCGCGCCTTTTTACTTTTTCACTGGCAGCCCGGTCTTTCGACGTCGCAGGGGCCCTTTTTCCCCCGATGGCTGCCAGCGGCTTTAAAAAGTGTGACCTCTGTAAGAAACTCATGTCTCTTACAGACACGCACGACTTCTGCCTCCGCTGCCTCGGACCCGATCATGATCAGATGATCTGTGGTCCGTGTGGTAAAATGTCCTCTAAAGCGTTGAGGAGTCGGCAGCATCAGCGGGAACGTATCTTCTCTGACTCCGGCCGGGCTCGGACCTCATCAGAGGCTTCGACGTCTCGGGACTCTGGTCCTGAGCATCGTCGGAGTTCCTCTGAAAGGGGGTCTCCTACCCGGGAACATCATCGGAAGAAGAAACCCGTGAGGGCGGGATCGGTGGACGCTCCTGGTTCCTCGAGGGCCAGGTCGCATAGCCCCGATTCCCGTCCCGGGTCCTCGGAGGTGGAGAGGCCTTCAAAACATCCTCGACTCGAGATGGACTTGCCCGCTCACGTGAGTACTGTTGTCCTCGTAGACTCGCCTCCGAAAGACCCGACGTCGGGCCCGACGCCGTCGGGGCCGAGTCGGGGGCTGCTGGGTCTCCTGAGCTCGGACTCAGGTTGACGGCCTTGGAGAGCAGTCTGACTGCCTTCATGGACCAGCAGCGGGTATTGATCGCTGGCCTCGCCGGTGCTTCTGCCCTGACCGCCGGGACGTCGACCTCCAAGTCGACCCCGGAGACCAAGCCGATCCTCGAGTCCATGAGGGCTCGAGTCGATCCTTGGTCGCGGTCTCCTTCGGCCTCCCGTTCGGGACCGAGGTCGTCGACGCCGACTCCCTCGGCGTCGGGGCGGACGGCATCGATGCCCGCCCGACCGGAGCCACTCGACTCCTCCGAGGAGTCGGCCTGGGAATCCGAGGACGAAGAGTCACCTGGTTCCTTTCGGACTCGGTGTGTCCCATCGGACTCCCCCGAGTCCGAACCTCTGAGACGGTCCCCCCCGGAGGATACCCGGTTCTCGGACTTCGTGCGGGATATGGCCAAGGCCTTGGCCTTCCCTGCGGATCCCGAGGAGGAGCCTCGAGTCGAGGAACTCGATGCCCTCCAATATGACTCTTCCCCCGAAGGAGGCCTTTATTGTACCGGTTCCTCCGATGCTGGAACGACTTCTCTTCCGCATGTGGGAGAGCCCGGCGTCGTCGCCGGTGTTAAGCAAGCGGGTCGATTCCATTTATCGAGTCCGCAAGAGCCCCGAGTTCCAAAAGGCACAACTGCCGCACCATTCCATGGTGGTGGAATCGGCCATGCATAGACTTAAGAGTCAAAAAATGCACTCCTCGGTGCCCCCCGGTAAGGAGGCCCGAAGCCTGGATGCCCTCGGTAGGAAGTGTTTCCAGGGCTCTATGCTTGCTTGTCGAGTCCAGACATACCAGCTCTACATGGGCATGTATCTCCGGGACCTGGCTAAAGAAATTGCCGGGTTCTCTGCTGGTCTCTCCGACGAACCTATGCAGAGGTTCCAAACCTTGTCAACTGGTATTCGAGAGTGCTCAAAGTTTATCTCTCGAGCAGCCTACGATGGTTTTGAGGCATCGGCTCGAGTAGCCGCAGCCGGCATCGGTGGACGCCGCCAGGCTTGGCTTCAGACGTCCGACCTCGAGCCATGGGTGCAGGACAAGTTGGTCGATGTCCTCTGCAGAGGTGATAACCTCTTTGGCAAGCCCATGGATGAGAAGGCTGCACAGATCGAGACCGAGACTCTCACCAGGACTCGTCTCTCCAGGAAGACCTCTGCCCCTTCTCAAAAGAAGAAGGGCTCGGGGAAGAAGCTCTTTTACCCGAGGAAGGCGGCTGCCTATAAATACTACCCTCAGTATCAGGCCTCACCAGCTCCCCCACAGGGTAAGCAGGCCAAGGGACGGGGTAATGGGTCCCGTAGGCAGCAAGCCCCCAAGCCTGCACCACCGGCCCCTGCTCAGCAGGGTGGGGGTTTTTTGACTTCATCAGCATAGCCTCTCCCCCTCAGCTGGTTTCTCTCAGCACAGGAGGCCGGCTGGTCCACTTTGCCCAAAGATGGTCCAACATCACCACGGATACCTGGGTACTTCACATAGTTCGAAAGGGCTATCTTCTTCACTTTCACCAGGTACCTCCCTCCTATTTTCCAGGGGAGCCTCCGAGACTCCCTCTGCACAGGGACTTACTCCTTCAGGAGTTAGCGAGTCTCCTTCAGGAACAGGCTGTGGAACCGGTGCCCCACCATCTGAAAGGTCAGGGGTTTTACTCCAGGTACTTTCTGATACCAAAAAGAACAGGAGGCCTCAGACCTATCCTGGACTTGCGAAACCTCAACAAGTTCCTTGCAAAGGAAAAGTTCAAGATGCTTACCCTTGGAATCCTGCTGCCCTACCTCCAGCAGGGAGACTGGCTATGCTCCTTGGATCTAAAGGATGCGTATACTCATATCCTTATTCATCCAGACCACAGACAATATCTCAGGTTTGTGTGGTGGGGGAAATCATTACCAGTACAGAGTGCTGCCCTTTGGCCTGTCCTCCGCCCCCAGGGTGTTTACCAAATGTCTGGCAGTGGTGGCAGCCTATCTAAGACTTCAAGGCCTTTTTGTGTTTCCCTACCTCGACGACTGGCTCATCAGAGCCCAGTCTTCCCACGAAGCCATTCAAGCCACTCATCGCACTATGACCCTACTCCAGCACTTGGGATTTGTCATAAACTTCGCAAAGTCCACTTTGCTCCCCTCTCAAGATCTCGAATTCATCGGCGCCAGGTTGGACACTCTTCAGGCGCGGGCCTTCCAGCCTCTGGACAGGGCCCAAAGGCTCATGGATCTCGCCAACCACTTTCACAGCAATTCCCTGGTCTCGGCCAGGCAATTTCTGAGACTGCTCGGCCATATGGCTTCCACGGTCCATGTGACCCCCAATGCCCGCCTGAACATGCGACCTCCTCAATGGTGCCTTCGCACACAATGGCATCAGGCCACTGGGAGCCCAGCGGACTCCGTACAGATCTCCGACCGGCTGATCTCTTCTCTGCAATGGTGGCTTCATCTGCCCAACCTAGTACTAGGAGTGACTTTTCAACCCCCTCCACATTCTCAGGTCCTGACGACCGATGCTTCTCTCCTGGGTTGGGGAGCACACTGCCAAGGGACATGTACTCAGGGTCTCTGGACTCCTTGGGAGTCTGCTCAACAGATAAACTTCCTGGAGCTCAGAGCCATCCGCCTAGCGCTCAAAGCATTCTTTCACCTGATTTCTCATCAGTCGGTGCTGATACAGACAGACAATCAGGTTGCAATGTTCTATGTGAACAAGCAAGGCGGGACAGGCTCCTTCCTTCTCTGTCAGGAGGCACAAAAACTATGCTCTTGGGCTGTCCGCCACGGAATTATCCTCAAAGCGGTCTATCTCCCAGGTCAAGAAAATTACCTGGCCGACAAGCTGAGCAGGATCCTCCAGCCGCACGAGTGGAGGCTGGATCCAATGGTGGTTCAGCAGATCTTTCTCAAGTGGGGCCTCCCCACCATGGATCTGTTTGCCAGTCCTCTGAACAGGCAACTTCCCAGATTCTGCTCTCGACAACCGCATCCTCTCAGAGTAGCGGCAGATGCTTTTCTGATTCCATGGTCCACAGGCCTCTTATATGCCTTTTCTCCCATGCCGCTAGTGTCTCGGACGCTCTTCAAGGTTCTCAGAGACAAAGCCTCGATGATCCTAGTGGCTCCCCGGTGGCCGAGACAACCTTGGTTCCCGCTTCTAATGCAGCTGGCGGTGGACACCCCTCTTCCTCTGGGGTTTCAGCCCGACCTCCTGTCACAGGATCAGGGGACTCTCCTGCACCCCAACCTCCGGTCCCTTCATCTGATGGCCTGGCTGCTGAAAGGGTAGTCCTTGCTCCCCTCTGCCTGCCTCCAGAGGTGGAGGAGGTCGTCTTGGCCTCCAGGCGGCCCTCCACCCGGAAGTCCTACGCTCTTAAGTGGCGTCTGTTCTCCGCCTGGTGTACTCAGCAGTCTCAAGATCCCTTCTCCTGTTCAGCATCAGTGGTCTTGCAGTACTTGCTTTCCCTCTCCAATCTTGGACTTAAGTCCAACTCGGTCAAGGTCCACCTCAGTGCTCTTTCTGCGCATCACATGCCGGTGGATGGCAGACCTCTTTCTAGCCACCCTCTGGTGGCTCGTTTTCTCAGAGGCCTCCTTCTCCTTAAACCACCTTTGCGCCCCCCAGCCCCGGACTGGGATCTCAATGTGGTTTTACAGCGGATTACCTGTCCGCCTTTCGAACCTATGGCTACCTGCCCTCTTCGTTTTCTTTCTTGGAAAACCTTGTTCTTGGTAGCCCTCACTTCTGCTAGACGCGTTAGTGAGCTGCAGGCCCTGGTGTCTGATCCTCCGTACACTAGGTTCTACAAGAACCGGGTAGTCCTACGGACTCGCCCTAAGTTTCTTCCCAAAGTGGTTTCCCCTTTTCACATCAACCAGGAGGTGGTGCTTCCGACCTACTTTCCCAGGCCACACTCCAGCCGAGCTGAAATGGTCCTGCATACCCTGGACTGTAGAAGGGCGTTAACCTTCTACCTTGACCGTACGTGGGAGCACAGAAGGGCTGTTCAGCTCTTCGTCTCTTATGACCCCAATAAGTTGGGGCTCCCTGTCTCCAAGCATACTCTGTCCATCTGGATTGCTGACTGTATCGCTTGGGCTTACGAGGCAGCCGGCCTCTCGTTGGAAAGTCGAGTCACGGCCCATCGTGTCCGGGCGAAGGCTACGTCAGTGGCTTACCTCTGCTCTGTTCCATTGGCAGACATCTGCCGGGCCGCTACTTGGTCTTCAAGCCAGACTTTTGCGGCCCATTACTGCCTGGAGAGGGAGTCCCGCAGGGACAGTGCTTTCGGACAGGCAGTCCTCCGTAACCTCTTCGAGGTATAGGCAACTCCTACCCTCCATCCCGGATGTTGGGCTACCGGTTGGAGACGTATTCAGAGAAGATTCCTTCCTTCTGGGCTGCTGAGCTTGAGGGAGCTCATTTTTGCGCTTAGGGTCTCCGGTAGCCTTAAGCTTGGGAGTCCCATATGTGAGGACTGACTTCCTGCTTGGTCCTGGAGAAAGCGTAGTTACTCACCTGTAACAGGTGTTCTCCAGGAGCAGCAGGAATCAGTCCTCACAACTCTCCCTCCTCCCCTTGGAGTTGCAGTTCTATGCTTTCGTTTTTTTGCTAAATTTTTGCTGTCTTTTAGCTATATCATCTGGCTGAGCAAGATGGCACCCTTGGGCGGGAAGAGGACCGCGCATGCGCGCTGCAATTCCCAAAGGCTTTCTTTGAAAGCTGGGGAAAATTGCTCCGCGAGTGCTCCGTCGGCGCCGACGTCACCCTATATGTGAGGACTGATTCCTGCTGCTCCTGGAGAACACCTGTTACAGGTGAGTAACTACGCTTTACCCAACAGCACATGTTTGGGAACAATGTATCCTTGAAGGATACTACCAAAAAAAATAAGTTAGGGCATATCAGCAGAGAGATTCCAATAAAGACAAAAGTAGCTCAAATGCCCTTGATATGGAGCAGATAGAGCTTAAAGATAGAAACATAGAAATATGACAACAGAAAAAGACCACATGGCCTATCTAGTCTGTCCTTCCATAACAACTACAACAGTCCCTTTTTTACCTTTAGAGATCCTCTGTGTTTGTCCCATGCTTTTTTGAATTCAGTTACTGTCCTCATCTCACAGAAACATAGAAATATGACGTCAGAAAAAGACCACATGGCCTATCTAGATTTCAAATTACCCCTGCCTACCAGCAGCCAAATTAATATGAATAAAATGCAGTCTCTAAAATACTTGTATGCAAATGCTAGAAGTCTAAAAAATAAGATTGGAGAGTTAGAATATATAGCACTAAATGAGAGGTTAGATATGATTGGTATCTCAGAGACATGGTGGAAGGAGGACAACCAGTGGGACACTGTGATACGTGGGTACAAACCATATCGTAATGATAGAGCTAATAAAATTGGTGGAGGGGTTGTGCTCTGTTAGAGAGGGCATTGAGTCAGAAAGGATTAAAGTTTTGCAGGAAACAAAATTTGCTGTAGAATCTCTATGGATTGAAATTCCATGTAAAAAGGGGAAGGCGATGGCAGTGGGGGGTACTATCGACCGCCTGGCCAAAATGAACAAACGGATGATGAAATGCTCAAAGAAAACAGGGAAGCTAACAAAAGTTACAGAACAGTAATAATAATGGGTTATTTCAATTACCCCAGTATTGACTGGGTCAGTGTCATGGCAGGACATGCTAGAGAGAGAAAATTTCTAGAAGAAATAAATGACTGCTTCTTGGAGCAGCCGGTTCATGAACCAACCAGAGGGGAAGCCATTTTGGACTTAGTCTTTAGTGGAACACCAGATCTGGTGCAAGAGATAAAGGTGTTGAGACCAATTGGCAATAGTGATCATAGCATGATCGCATTTGATTTAATAAAGGGAGGAAGCACAGTAAGGAAATCCACAGTACTACCTTTTAACTTTCAAAAGGGAGACTGTGATAAAATGAGGAAAATAGTTAAGAAAAAACTAAAAGGATCAGTTGCAAAGGTTAAAGACTTACATCAAGCTTGGGTGTTGTTGAAAAATACTATCTTGGAAGCCAAGACCAGCTGTATTCCAGTGGAAGGAAGTTCAAAAAACTGCCAGCATGGTTTAAAGGTGAGGTCAGAGAGGCTGTTGCTGCCAAAAAAGCATCTTTCAGGAAATGGAAAATAGAGCCAAATGATGAACACTGGAAACAGCACAAGCACTGGCAAGTTAGATGCAAGGCATGGATAAGGCAGGCAAAGAGAGAATTTGAGAAGAAGCTTGCTGTAGAAGCAAAAACGCATATTAGACTTTTTCAAGTACATTCGTAGCAAAAAACCTGTGAGAGAGTCAGTTGAACCATTAGATGATAGAGGGAAAAAGGGGCACTAAGAGGGGACAAGGCCATAGCGGAGAGACTGAATGAATTCTTTGCTTCGGTCTTTATTGAGGAAGATGGAGGGATGTTACCCATGACTGAAGTGGTATTTAAAGGTGATACTGTGAATTTAAAGAAATATCGATACATAGGGAAGATGTATTACAACTATCTGATAAACTGAAGAGTAGCAAATCACCTGGACTGGATGGTATACATCCAAGGGTGTTGAAAGAACTGAAATATGAGATTGCAGACCTGCTATTAGTAATCTGTGAACTATCATTAAAATCATCTGTAATACCTGAATATTGGAGAATGGCCAATATAACACCAATTTTTAAAAAGGGTTCCAGGAGTGATCTGGGAAACTACATACCAGTGAGCCTGACATCAGTACCGGGAAAAATGGTAGAAACCATCATGTTGTTGTTGTTAAGTGCCGTCGAGTCGGAGTCGACTCATGGCAACCCTCTGGATAAGCTATCCTAAATTATATTCGGTCTTGAGTGAGGCGGCACATTGTTGACAGACCGGTACCCGTAGCTGCTGTTATTGTATCGATCCATCTCATTGCTGGCCTTCCTCTTTTGCGCTGACCTATCTTGCCAAGCATGATGTCTTTCTCTAATGATCTCTCTCTTCGCATGATGTGTCCAAAGTATGAAAGTCAAAGTCTTGTCATCTGAGCTTCTAAAGAAAGCTTAGGTTTGATCTCCTCTAGTACCGACTGGTTTGTTCTTCGGGCAGTCCATGGTATACACAGTATTCGCCGCCAGGACCGTAATTCAAAGGCATCAATTTTCTTCCTGTCTATCTTTTTCACTGTCCAGCTTTCACATCCATATGATGTTATTGAAAATACCATGGCTTGAACAAGTCGAATCTTTGTATGGAGAGAGACATATCTGCTCTTGAGAATCTTATCTAGATCTTTCATAGCCATTCTGCTAAGAGCAATGCGTCGTCTGATTTCTTGACTGATTGTTGCTTCTTTATTGATAGTTGATCTAAATAGATTAAAGTTGTTCACGATTTCAATTTCTTCTCCTTCAACGATGAACCTGTTGATTATGCCAGTTGTCATGATCTTTGCCTTCTTTACATTAAGGTGCAGGCCCATTTTGAGACTGTTCTTTGATTGTGAGAAGCAAATGTTTCAAATCATCTTCACTTTCAGCCAGTAATGTGGTATCATCAGCATAGTGAAGGTTGTTGAGGAGTCTTCCACCAATCTTCACACCTCTGTTGTCTTCATACAATCCTGCTTCTCTGATGATTTGTTCTGCATATAAATTAAACAGGTAGGGGGAAAGTATGCAGCCTTGTCTTACACCTTTGCTTATTAAAGAACAAAATTACTGAATATGTAGATAGTCATAGCTTAATAGGAGACAGCCAACATGGCTTTAGACAAGGAAGATCTTGTCTTACTAATCTGTTATGTTTTTTTGAAGGTGTGAATAAACAGGTAGACAAAGGTGAGTCTGTTGATATAGTGTATCTGGACTTTCAGAAAGTCTTTGACAAGGTCCCTTAGAGATTTTTGGCAAAACTAAAAGGTCATGGGATAGGAGGCAGTGTACTGTTGTGGATCAGGAACTGGTTAAAAGATAGAAAGCAGAGGGTAGGGTTAAATGGTTAATTTTCCCAATGGAGAAAGGTGAATAGTGGAGTACCCCAGGGATCTGTGCTGGGTCCACTGCTTTTAACATATTCATAAATGACCTGGAAGTGGGAATAATGAGTGAAGTTATCAAATTTGCAGATGACACAAAACTATTTAAAGTTGTTAAAACCCATGAGGATTGTGGAAAATTGCAAGAGGATCTTGATAAACTGGAAGACTGGGCATCCAAATGGCAGATGAAATTTAATGTGGACAAATGCAAAGTTATGCACCTAGGAAAGAACAATCCAAACTATGGTTACACGATGCAAGGTTCCACATTAGGAACCACCACCCAGGAAAAAGATTTAGGTGTCATCGTGGATAACATGTTAAAACCCTCTGCCCAGTGTGCAGCGGCGGCCAAGAGAGCAAATAGAATACTAGGTATAAGGAAAGGAATGGAACATAATAAAACAAAGGATATTATAATTCCTATGTATTGTAAAGGTACAGAGAAGAGCCACCAAAATGGTAAAGTGGATGTCAGGATACCCCTATGAAGAGAGGCTAAAAAGGTTAGGGCTCTTCAATTTGGAAAAGAGACTGCTGAGTGGAGATATGATAGAGGTCTATAAATTAATGAATGGATTGGAACGGGTAAACGTAGATTGATTATTTACGTCATCAGAATATAGAAAGACTAGAGGACATGCCATGAAGATACAAGGTAACCTATTTAAGACTAATGAGAAAATATTTTTTCACTAAAAGCTGTTAGTGTAGCTGGCTTTAAAAAAGGTTTGGACAAGTTCCTGGAGGAAAGGTCCATAAGCCATTATTAAAAGGGACCCGGGATACCACTTCTTGACCCAATACAAGCATTGTGGAACCTGTGTCTTTTGGGGAAACTTCTAGGTACTTATGACCTAGATTGGCCACTGTTGGAAACAGTGCTTTATGACCTTAGTCTGACCTAATATGGCATATCTTATGTTCTTATAAAACTCCAAATACTGCAGATTTCACTAGTTAGAGTCTACAGTAATCTGAAATGTTCCTCCTCCTCCTAGAAAGAAGTAAAGAGCCTCATTCTTTTCATGTATTATCCTCAGAGCCCTCATCGCACCCTTATGCAGCAAATGGCCCCATTCTTGTCAGCCAAAACTTACAGGCAAGACTGAATCATAGTTAAGTTGGCAATATTCATTTATCCTTCTGCTTTCTCAACTTCCTTCATTCGATTTGACCAGCGAGCCATAGATCTGACGAGTCAAAACTATTTCTCGCTCAACTCCACATCCAAACAGCATTAAATTTTAACCAGGTTTGTTCTACTCAAGTTATATCCCATACATCTCCGTTCAGTCCATGCCTTCTTATAGTTCACAAAATGTCTCCTCTCTGAAGTTGTCCCATCATTGTCTCAGTTACTGCTCACCACTATCCTTGTAATTTCACACACAGCATTTCAGTACACAGACTGTGTACATCTGTTTTATCTCCAGTTTCCTCCAATATCCGCAGGAATTGCCGTAATTCTTTTCAACTTTTCTAGATTAAGGGCATAGATCTTCAGGTCTTTTTGACAGCCAGATCCCTAGATATTTGAAAACTTGGCCCACCCACTTCAGAAGGAAGTCCCCCCCCCCCCCAGCTACTCTGTAGATCCTCTTTCACATCCAGAGTTTCCAACTTATCCATGTTAAACTTCAACACAACATACAACTCAAAACAACAAAACTCCTCCAACAAACATGTCAATGAATCCTGGGGGCTTACTAAGTTAACCAAACGATCATCTGCAAAGGCCACCAATTTTAAAGGAGATATTATCCCTAGTCACCACCTCCGTGTCACTTCTTTTACTCATTCACAATAAAGGATCTAGAGAAAAAAAAACATATATCAAAGGTGACGACACCCCTGATGCGTTCCCCTCGGCAATTCAAAGTTTGAGGAGATGGCCCCATGAACTAATATCACAGTCTTTGGAGAGGAATAAAGTAAATGCATCATCCACTGGAAATGTTGCCCCAGATTCTATGCCTGCACCACCTCAAATAAGTACTCCCATCCCACTCTGTCAAAAGCCTTCTCCGCATCAGAATTAATTAACAGAGAAGATGTTCCCAAGGTGCATACCCATTCCTTGGAGGCCAGAATTTTCTGCACATTTGCAACTGCATAACAATCTTGCACAAAACTTTCCTGACTCTCATGGGCCTGCCTAGGCAGCAAGGAAACCAAACTTCATGCCCTCAGACATCTCCATGGCTCTGTTGCTCATAATTCAGCGGCAGGCCACCCTCTTTGCAGAAGAGACTGCTGGCATGCAGCAGCTGGCCTGGCGGGACATAACCAGGAGGGTGAATGCTGTCCACCACAACAGGAGCATGGAGGATATCAAGACAAAGTGGTGGGTGGTACAGCAGGCTGCAAAGGAGAAGAGGGCCAACAACAGCAAGCTGCCACCAGAGCGCCAGCGCAGACGCAGCCCCCTTGAGGAACAGGTCCTCCAGTTCATGGACAAGGTCTCTGTCACTGGGGTCAGCAGTTTCGATAGCTACGCTCCTGCCTCACAGGAGGGTGAGTGGTGCTTGTCCCATGCCTTATGCATCACTGTGACAGTGTTGTATGTGGCCTGCCCCTGTCTATGCTGTGTCATAGGTGTGCCATCGCCACTATGCCCCCATGGTAGTATGGCACAGGCAAGCTGGGTCATGGGTTGCACCCCACCCCCCTCATATTCACACGCATGTCCGGACTCAGTGTCACATGTGTGTAGTCAATGCTGCCCAGCACTGATGGAAAGCCAGCCAGGTCATAAAAGGCCTGCATCATCTCCTGCCACTCCAGCAGTGTCCAGGGGAAGACTATGATGTGGCCCATGCGACACAGCAGTGCTCTGGTGACAGCATGTGTGCATTTGCTTGCTGTGGACTGCATGATGCTAGTGGTCGCTCCAGCAACATGCTGAAAGCTCCTTGTTGCCAGAAAGGCTAGGGCAGTGGTGACCTTCACAGGCACTGGCAGTGCCTGGCTTCTCACGGTGGCTGATTCAAGGTCCCTACTGAGTCTGGTGTATAGTTCTGTGATGGTGCCTCTATCCAGCTGGTACCGCTGGTACACCACGTCCTCAGTCAGTTGCAGGTAGCTCACCCTGGGCCTTTGCACCCTGGAGTGCTGGACCACTGCCTGCTGCTGTCTCCCTGTAGCTAGCCACATCATCCTCTGTGCCTGGGCACATTGGGCATGTCTCCACCTCTGGAGGAGCCTGTGGAGTGTGCATATGGTGTCCCCGGCTGTCCTGCATGGGTTTGTTTGCTCCATGGGTTGGGAAACCTTAGCAATAGCACCTCTCTCTTGCAGAGATTTGCTTCACTACACGCGTACAGCGGTCCACAGGTAGCGTTGCAGTGTCCTATGTGTCACAAACCCTCACTTAGCCTTATACGGTTTATAGCATCTTCTGGTGCTGCCCAGCATCTTCAAATATCAATGTTATGCAAGTATGATTGAGCCAAGCCCCATTATGCCCTCGTGGCTCGGCAGTTGCCATTACCCAGTTATGGCAGATTTTCAAAACAAGCTGTCTTGTTGAATATTTGGTGTACACTGTTATGGCATCATTACATGGGTAAGTCCCTACTTTTGGCGTCCAGCGCACGCCAAGCTCTTTAAATACCGGGCCCACCTTAACATGAAAAAGACAAAGAGCCTGACAACTGACAAAATCAATAATGTCATCTTTGATGGAGAAGAAATAGAAATAGTACACAACTTTAACCTGCTTGGATCAAAAATCAATAAAGAAACGACAAGCAGTCAAGAAATCCGATGATGCATTGTTCTTGGCAGAATAGCTAAGAAGAACCTAGACTAGATTCTCAAGTGCAGAAATGTATCTCTGCATACAAAGATTCAATTTATCCAAACCATGGTATTTTCAATAATGCCATATGGATGTGAAAGCTGAACAGTGAAAAAGAAAGACAGGAAGAAAATCAATGCCTTCAAATTATGGTGCTGGTGAAGAATATTGTGCATACCATGGTCTGCCGAAGAACAAATCAGTATTAGAGGAGATAAAACCTAAGATTTCTTTAGAAGCTCAGTTGATAAGACTTCAATTTTTCTTACTTTGGACAAATTATGTGAGAGAGATATCATTCGAGAAAGACATCATGCTTGGCAAGGTTGAAGGTCAGCAATCCAATGGATGGATGCAATAACAGAAGCTATGAACACCACTCCATCAACAATTCGCCACCTGACTGAAGACCAAAAACAGTTTAGGACAATAGTCAAAGGGTCACCATGATTTGGCACTGACTTGACGGCCCTTAAAAAAGCCAAACATGCGAATTCTCTGTAGACATTCAAGTTCTTTCCATAGTAAAGCATGATCAGAGATCTCACAGGGATCATTAACTGCATCTTTGACTCTTCAAAAAGGTAAGCTGATACTAACAAATAATACATGAGCTGATATTGTGAGCCCTGGACAAATGGATGCAATCTCTCTCCAAGGAAAGACAATGTAATAATCTATAAGCCACTCCATTTCCATGGCCAAGAGCGAATAAATATGTGGACCACTTACACTGGGCATGTACACATTGTGTACAATTACTGGCTATCCCTGCAGTAGATCTGTGACTATAATAAAGCAACCATTTCAATGTGCAACTTCTGTTTTGCTTTCAAAGTGAATCCCTTTTCCTATCAAAATAGCAACCCCACATTTCCTGTCAATAGCAGGTGCCCCCAAACACCTGGCCTACCCACCCTCTTCTTAATGTGTTCATTCAGTCTGGTGAGTCTCCTGCAATAGCACAATCTCAGCTTCTCTGATCTTCTCTAGCAAGTCTTGACAAACATTGACCCGGTGCTCCTTCTGGTCGTCCGATAAAAGCTTGGGCACCATCTTGGCGCACACCTTCCGCATCCCCAGCTCCTGCACCAAGATGGTCTGCACTGACTCCCTGTTCAGGCTGAGCTCCTCAATCATCCGCACCGTCAATCTGTGATCACTCCACACCAGTTGGTTCACTCTATCAATGTTCTCAGCCGTCTTTGTTGTAGAAGGCCTTCCTGACTTGGGGTCATCCTCCATCTCCTCGCGGCCAGTCTTGAAGCGTTTGTGCCACTCGAAGACTCGCGACCTTGACGTTGCATCTTCTCCATAAGTCTTTTGGAGAAGTTGGAGACACTCAGTTGGGCCCTTCTCCAACTTAACCAGAAATTTCAAGTTGATTCTTTGCTCCATATTTCTGCCACCTCCATTTGTGTGACAAAGCAATGGAGCAGTGTGCTACAAAAAAAAAAAACTGAAAAGAAAAACAGAGTGAGAGAGATGAAAAATATTATAGCAGAATAGTGGCGAGATGTTGCACAACACAGTGACATAAGCAGTTAGCCAACTGGCATTGAGTCATGGGTGTAGCTGCCACAGTCTCGTTTTGTTTTTGTCGCACCTTGCAGGACAAGTGGACACATCCAAGTAGCTACAACATTAACAAGATTTGTCCTTTCCTCACTACCTCTACTACTAAGACTCTTACTCACTCCCTTATTATCTCCTGGCTTGACTATTGCAACCTCCTCCTTGCTGGTCTCCCTCAATCTCATCTTTTCCTGCTACAATCCATTCAAAATTCTGCTGGGCAGTTAATTCTTTGCCAGCCACGTTACTGCCCTTCTAAAGTCCCTTCACTGGCTCCCTAGCCATTACTGCATTCTGTACAAACTACTTATCTTAACAAATAAATACATTCACTCTGCTGCTCCTCCTTACCTTTCCTTGCTCTTCTCTCCCTATACCCCTCCCCGTGATCTCTGTTCCTCTTCTACCTTCCTTCTCTCTATTCTGTTCTTTTCTTCTGCTAACTTCAGGCTTCATTCTTTTGACCTTGCTGCTCCATTTGCCTGGAACAACCTGCCCCTGTCTCTGCATCATATCTTTTCCTTCGCCCTCTTCAAGTCCAAGCTCAAGACACCTCTTTGAGACTGCCTTTGATTCTTAATCGCCTCCCTTGTGTTTCAATTCCTATTGCCCTTATTCCTATTGTATTATTTTGTCATATATGTTTGTCTTCTAGATTGTAAGCTCTTTGAGTAGGGACTGTTTTCTTTTGTGTCTGTACAGCGCTGTATATGCTTGGTAGTGCTTCATAAATGCTTAATAATAATAACAACATGCCATAGAACCTGAGGGTCCTGACAGTAGATATTCTGTATATGTGACCCCAGGGGATAGCTGCTGTATGAGGGGAAGTCACGCAGTCAGCGGAGGAGGGACATGCATGTACAGTAACCTTCTTTCCCTCTGAAGCAAGGCTGTGAATGGCCCAGGGCTCAGAAATGCTGAAGTGCAACCCTGTCAAAGTGTGTAAGCAGCCCATCACACCTCACCAGAGTGAACTGGCAACAATATGTGGTCACATCATACCAACAGATCATAGTGAAAATAGCCAATGAAGGCTGACTGGAGGAAATGTGTACCTTGGTGCAAAGTTCGTATATAAAGGGCCAAAGTATAAGGGGCGAGGCATGCAAATCAGTGATGCAAACATATGGCTAGAGCCAGCTGCAGCAGTATCTGCATTTGCAAGAACAGTGGGCCTCGGTTTATGAAATGTGGACGCTGGAGTATGGAATACCTCACTCTGAGTTACTCAGGTGCCTGGCAACTTAGGGTGCAATAGACAAGTTTACAGACTTTTCCTCCTTACCATCCAGCTCTCAATTTCCCTCTTTTTCATTGCATCTACCTACTACTTTCCAACCTTTAATACAACCCTCATCTTTCTCTTCTTCTCCAGCCTTTCTAATTCTCTCCTTTCTCTATACCCCCTCCATGAGCAACATCTGTATCTTCTTTATCCAGTGCTGCCTCCTTTTTCTCTGGCCCCATCTGCATGTGTCCTGCATCTTCTTTCTCTTTCTCCCTAACACCATGTCCAGCACCTGCCTCTCCCCCTAGTCCAGTATCCTCTCTCTCTCCCTATCTGCTTCCCCTCCCCCGGCCAGCATCTTCTCTCTCTTCCCCTGCCCATGGCCCCTATCTTATGTTCATCATATTTTTCTGTAATCATATACTCCTATGTCAGTATCTTCTCTTTATCCCGCATATCCTGTCTCTCTCCCTATCCCTCCATATCCAGCATCTTCTCTCTAAATCCTTGCCCCTCCATTTCCAGCATCTCAGTCTCTCTCTATCCCTCTCATGTTCAGCTCTCACTCTATTCCCAGTGTGTCCATCACTTCCACCTCCCTGTGTCCAGCATCTCCTCATGATCAGCAACCCCATCTCCCTATGGCCCTTAGCTGTCCAGTATCCCCTCTCCATCTGTCTATCCCTCTGTTCCCCCCCATGTCCAGCATCCCCCTTCTTGAGTCTACCACCCTCCTTCCATTCCTCTGCCCCCCCATATCCAGAATTCTCGATCTCCCTAAGGCCCTCCCTGTCCAGCATCCCACAGGGCTGGTGCAAGGGTATGAGGTGCCCTAGACAAACCTCATCCCTTGCACCCCTGCTCCAGCCCCCACTCTGATTGCCGTCCCTCACTGGGATATGCAGCGGCAGGAAAGCTTTTAAAACAGCATCAAAGTGCCGGAGTTACCTCTGTCCCCACACAAAAAGAAGTGAAATTGGAAGGAGGCAGAAGCAGGAATGAAGGTAACTCCAGTGGTTGATGCCTTTTTAAAACCTTTACCGCTGCTTCAGCACATCCCGATGAGGGGCGGCAGCCATTGGTGCCCCAGGAGGGTCAGTGCTCAAGCTGAGTGCCTAGTTCACCTCATGGTAGCGCCAGCCCTGCCCTTCAATCTGCCTGTGTCCCCAGATTATCCCCCCATCCCACAAATATGCAGGCTGTTACCTAATCCAAGATAAGACCATGCCTCAGTGGTCCTCATCACACCTGTCTGGCCCCAACAGATGTGATTTCCTCTGCTTGAGTATCTTTTGGTTGAGATCCCGATTAAAACAAGTGTCCTTCCTCATAAGGGCAGGATCAAAGGATGAAGCTGCATCCAACTCTCTGCTCCTTAGCCCTAACTGCTTGGATGCTGTGCACCTCCTAATACAACTATTACATCTCAGCTGCTATTCAAGGATATATTAATAATCTGCCAAGAAAAAAAATCCAGCAGAAAGTAGTATAGATTTAAATGGAAAATTGCAATATGGTGTTCAGGCAGAAACTAGACCCCTAGAGGCACCTGCTCTTCTGCACAGCTCATGTTTTATTTATCTCCTCTTTCAGCTTCTAGCCTCAATACACCATCTGCAAAGTGCTTCTGTGTCATCACGGTCGGCCCAACCATTATGTAGATTAAATGGTCAACGAGGGCAGCAACAGTCAAAGCAAAACAATAGATCCTGACAGACACACAAACTCAAAGCCATCAATATATTCTTGTACCTGCAGGGAGAGTGGGCACACAAATACATACAAAACAATGTTTAATATTTAAAAGCATGATGTCCATTTATGCATTTTTACATGATTTTTGTGCGAGAGGTGGTTTTCAATGATCATGATTGTTGAGTATATTAAAATTGTTGGAGAAGGGGGGTCCCTAAGACTGAAGGTTCACTTAAGGCAGCCAATATCCTTGCACCATACCTGGAGAGGATAAACCATTATCTCTCCACCCCTTAGGGCCCTATATTCAACTAGGCAGTGCTAAGCACCATAGCTACTTCTTAGCCCTGCCCGCCGATCCCCTAACCCCAGATATTCACTTCTGCGGCTATGGAAGTGAATATCTGGGAATGGCTGTGCTGCCCGGAAGCTGCTGAGGCTAACTGTGCAGCAATGATATTAGATGCTGCATGGTTAGCCTTGGCGCCAATAAGATAGGCAAGGGTTTTCCTTGCCTATCTTATAGGCACCGAGCGCTAACTGCAGCTTCCAATATTGGTGCTGCATGGTTAGCATTGGCTCTCGCCTCTGCTCTGCCCCAGCCCACTCCGATGCTAGCTGTTTAGCATCAGGGCATGTAGGGAACTTAGTTGGGGATATTTGACAGCACTACCCATTAATGTGCCATCAAATATCTGGTTAGCAGGCATTTACATGCAGGGGCGGCCCAAGGGGGGTGCGGGGCCATGTGCGGAGACTCGGTGTGGGGCCTCATTTGCATAAGTGGCCTTATTTGCATAAATATTTGCATAATGTTACCATACACTAACTTTTAGTAAACATGTCTCTTAATGAGTGTATGGATAAAGAAAGACTAAAAGATTTCTATATTACTATAATCCAGTGCCAACCGCCAGGCACATTAGGAACTACTACAAACGCTGCCCATTTAGAACCCATAGCAAACCCGCTGTATCCTGACAGCATTACCAGGACTCACAAAGCACCAGACCCTACCTATCAAAAGGAAACACTGCAAATATTAAACCAGTACATTTCAGAGAATACTGGGGAAAGAGAACAAGTGGCAATGTCAAATAGGAATTACATAAACAGAATACCTCAGCTCAGTTACACATGCAGAACATAGACCATCACCAAACAAGGAATCGCAATTTAGAAACAGGAAGGCAATAATTAAACTGGGAACCCCAAAAGCCAAACTTGGAATGTACAACAACACTGTAGAAATAAAACTATAAATCAATTTCCTCTTGTACCAAACAAAGCGCAGACGTTAATGATGCACATTTCCCAGAGCTTTCATATTCCAGTTAATAAATTCAAAATAAAGAGATATATTTCTACCTTTTGTGCATTTTTTTTCAGTTGCAATTGCTCCAGCCACTTTCTTCTGGTTTCTTCATGTTTTCTGCTAACTCTCCATCGTCTGCTGTCCATTTGTCCTTTCTTCTCTCTTCTAGTTTTCTTTCCATCCTCTCTCTCTACATCTGCTTTAACATACTAATCTTTCTCCTTTTGCTCTTTCCTCATTCTTATTTCATCCACACAAATTTTACCCCTCCATCCTCAATCCCCACTTACTCTCCCAATACCCGGCCAATTGTAGATTTTTCATCCCTCCCACACAAAATATTTTTCCCCTCTCCATTTTACTCTCCCAGCCCCATCCCATTCTAATCCTCCCCCAACATCAGCTCCCTTCTAGTTCCAGTCTCACCCAGCATCCATTCCCTTCTAGTCCCTGCATCAGCCCATTTCCAGTCCTAGCCCCCCATCAACCCATTTCCAGTCCTAGCTCCCCCATCCATTTTCAGTCTGAGTCCCTTCATCAGCTCATTTCCAATCCTAGCCCCCCATCAGCCCATTTCTAGTCATTTCCTAGCCCCACCATCAGCCCATGTCAAATCCTAGCTCCCCTCCACTCAGCCCAATTCCAGTCCAAGCCCCCCCATGAGCCTACTTCCAGTGCGAGCCCCTCCATGAATCCATTTCAATTCAAGCCCCCACCACAGCCCATATCCAATCTTAGCTCCCCCAACAGCCCATTTCCAGTCCTATCCTAGCTGCTCCATCAGCCCATTTTCAGTTCTAGCTCCCTTCCCTCACAGCCCATTTCCATTCCAAGCTCCCTCCCCATCAGCTATTTGCAGTTCAAGCCTCCCCGTCCACTCAGTACATTTCCAGTCATAGCAATCCCCCAACCAATTACCAGTCCTAGACCCCACATCAACCCATTTTCAGTTTAAGACCCCCTATAACCCATTACCAGTCCTAACCCCCCATCAGCCCACTTCCAGTCTTAACCCCATCAGCCCATTTCCAGTCAGCCCCCCATAGCCCATTGCCAGTCCTAACCCCCCCCATCAGCCCACAGCCCATTACTAGTCCTAACCACATCAGCCCACCTCAAGTCCTAACCCCTCCCCATCAGCCCTTTTCCTGTCCTAGCGCCCCCATAGCCCATTAGCAGTCCTAACCCCCCCCCCCCCATAGCCCATTAGCAATCCTAACCCCCATCACCCTATTTCCAGACAGCCCCCATCAGCCCACAGCCCATTACCAGTCTTAACCCCCCCCCAGCCCATTTCCAGTCCTAACCCCCCATCACCCCATTTCCAGTCAGCCTCCATCAACCCCCAGCCCATTTCGTCTTAACCCCCCCAGCCCATTTCCAGTCCTTACCCCCCCATCACCCCATTTCCAGACAGCCTCCATCAGCCCCCAGCCCATTACCAGTCTTAACCCCCCCTGCCCATTTCCAGTCCTAAACCCCCCCAGCCCATTTCCAGTCAGCCTCCATCAGCCCCAGCCCATTAGCAGTCTTAACCCCCCCTAGCCCATTTCCAGTCCTAACCCCCCTCACCCCATTTCCAGTCAGCCTCCATCAGCCCCAGCCCATTAGCAGTCTTAACCCCCCCTAGCCCATTTCCAGTCCTAACCCCCCCTCCAGCCCATTTCCAGTCCTAACCCCCCCTTGCACATTTACAGTCCTAACCCCCCCTTGCACATTTCCAGTCCTAACTCCCCCCCCTTGCACATTTCCAGTCCTAACCCCCCCCCCCCTTGCACATTTCCAGTCCTAACCCCCCCCCCTTGCACATTTCCAGTCCTAACCCCCCATCACCCCATTTCCAGACAGCCTCCATCAGCCCCCCCCCCCCTTCCCTTCCCTTCCCTTCCGGCAAATTAAAAAAACAAAACAAAAACCTGGCTCTAGCTGCTGCCGCTGCCGCGTCCGTCGCAGCAGCGGCAGAATGGCGTGTCCCGCGGGGCCCCCTCTCCTCGTTGAGCCCTCTGCAAGGGCTTTCAGATTCGCGAAGGGAGAGTGCTCCCTCGCGTCTCTGTAAAGCCCGCAGGGGCTAATGGGAAATTTCCCATCAGCCCCTCGCGTCTAAAGGGGCAGATGGGAAATTTCCCATTAGCCCCTGCGGGCTTTACAGAGACGCGAGGGAGCACTCTCCCTTCGCGAATCTGAAAGCCCTTGCAGAGGGCTCGACGAGGAGAAGGGGCCCCGCGGGACACGCCATTCTGCCGCTGCTGCGACGGACGCGGCAGCAGCCAGAGACAGGGGGTTTTTTTAATTAAAAAAAAAAGCAGAATGTTCTTTGCGCGGGGCCCCCTGAAACGCGGGGCCCTGTGCAAAAAACATTCTTGCTCAATGGACGGGCCGGCCCTGTTTACATGGCCAATTCATCCTACTTCCTGATGGAGAAAACAAAGTTGCTTGCCTTGTGTTCTCAGTATTATACCATAAACCCCAGGAAAAAGTGTATTGCAACTTTATACTTTTTTTGTAGGACTCTGCTCTGCTTTATCAAGACATCTGCCTTTTTCACTTGAGTCCTTTTTAATAGTAATAGCTGTTTCTTATGCCTTGAGAAAAGTTTTGAATGACTTGTTCATGTATTGTAATTATAGTGAGCAGCTATTACTATTAAAAAGGACTCAAGTGAAAAAGGCAGATGTCTTGATAAGGGATCTCTGACAAAAGAAGTATAAAATGCAATACGCTTTATAGTATAATAAGTATATTTTTGGTAGTCCTAAAGATGATAAAACCACTTATTTGTGTTCTCAGTAGACAATAGGATAAATCAGCCACATAGGCCCACTCTCCATCTCAGGAACTGCCTACAGCTTTTGGAGGTAAGAAGAGGAGCCAGCGCAGAAGAAGGACAAGACCCTTGCACAGCAGAATAAATTGACTGCACAGGTGCGTGATGTCATGTGATGGTACCAAGATAGTTCTCTCAGAGCCCAGAGTGAGCTGTCTATCTTGGTGCTGTTAGATGAAATCACCCACTAATAATAATAATAACTTGTATAGCTTACAGTCTAGTCAAGACAGACAACACAACAACTGGAGACTAGGATATCCTGTGCTGCCAATTTATTCTGCTGTTTACATAGAATCCTTGCTACAGGTAAGAGCATCACTTTATGATCTGGCACCAGCTGTGATCACTTGTGCCTCCCTACTTCCTCATGGTCTTTAGATTGCCATTTGCTGCTCTGCTTTTTTTCATCCTTTCCAGCACAACAGATGTTGGAAAGAATTATACATAAGCAGGGTATTTTTCAGGGCACTGAGTATTGGCACCTTTTCCATGGCCTGCTAACATTGACCCATTGTCCCTAAGTATTAATGAAAGAGCCTAGGTTCTCCACATCCCAAACACATGCACACACTCCCGACCAGGGCCAGTGCAAAAAGATGAGGCGCCCTAAACAAACCTCATCCCTTGTGCCTATTAATGATGCTGCCCCTCTCTGGAACTTACCTTGCAATCTGCTTCTGCCTCTGATGCTCGATGCTGACTTCCTGGGGAGTTGGCATTGAAGGGGGTGGCAGCAAATAGCCCCACGCTGAAGTTTCAATGTAAGTGCTGTGGGGCTGTTTGCAATCATTGCTGCCACTGTAGGTCCCAAGAGGGGCAACAGTGGTGGAATGGGTGCCCCTAGAGGGTAGTGCTCTAGGTAATAGCCTAGTTTGCCTGGTGGTAGCACTAGCCCTGCTCCAAAGGGGAGAAGTGTCTTAAGCCAATCCTCACAGGCCCATCAGAGAATGTGGAGGTGCATACTGCAGACAAGCACATAACTCAGCCCCTGTAAAATGAGCAAGAGAATGGGCTACAGAGGTTCAGCTAGTCAGACAATATTTATTAGTATTTAGATCATGCCTTTACAGTAGTAGTTCAAGATGAGTTACATTTAGGTATAGTAGGTATTTTCCTTGTCCCCCAGAGGACTTACATTCTTTTTACCTGAGGCAATGGAGGGTTAAGTGACTTGCCCAAGGCCACAAGGAGTGTCAGCGGGATTTGAACCCTGGTTTTCTGGTTCCCAAGCTACTCTTCCTCTCAAAGGTAGAAAAAGTTTTAGTTTTGTTTTAGTCATTTGAATATGCTAGCATTGGGAATCCACATCTACAGCTTCTCTCTCTGGATTTTGCAGCGTGCAGAAGGAAATGTACTTCCATTGTTGTTTTTCAGACATGCTACAGGCAGCGTCCAGCTTCTTGAAATTTCCAGTTCAGGGTTTTGTTTGCACATTTCTGTTTTTACCATGTGGTCATTTATTCTGTATTTGGTGGGCTTTTATCCATAGTTTCAGGTGTGACCAAAATGAGTTATTCAGTACATGGGCATAGTTTAGTCGTTCCATTTTGTGTGGGGGGAGGGGCAATGGATGGCATAGTCAATTTGGGATGGCAAACATTTGCATATTCACTATGGTTATCTTAAAAATAGACTTGATAGGAGTCAGTGTATCAAACAGATTTTTTTACTGAAATATGCTAGCACCATGAGAAATTCTTTCATGTGCCTATAATCAGAGTCTGATGAAGTAGCAAGAGCACTTTCCCTCTCCCCCCTCCCTAGGCCTGATGCCACCATTCTCCTTCCCTGCATCACCCCAGCCTTCTCTCCCTCCTTCTGAAGTTTATAACTTATACTAGACAAGCTGAGCAGCATATCAAACTGTTCTTGGAAATTCTTGGCACCCAATAGAATTGGGACTATTTCTGTATCTTTCTGCTCCTACACTTACTCCATGCCCTGATACTATTTGTTGTCCACTATGGGAAGGGCAGAGAGATAGGAGTTCAGAATGAAAGAGCTGTGTTGTCCCTCACAGCCTTCCTTGCTCTTTGTCTTCCACTCCTTCACCCTACTCCCTGTCTCTGTCTCCACACTACTTATACATGTTTCTGGTCCATGCGACCACTGCCACCTCTCTCCCCAGCATCTCTTCCCTCCATCATAGTCCTGTATTTTCTCTTTCCTCCATCCATCCCAGCACCAATTTACAACAGCTACCTCTCGCTGGTTCTAGAGCTTTCCCCTCTTCTGCATCTTATCCCTCCAGAAACAAGAAGTTGGGCAAAGGGAAGGCTCGGGGGCTGGCTAGAGGTGGTAGTTGTTGAATAGCTGCCAAAATGGATGAATGTAAAGAGAAGATGCGGGACTGCAGAGGAAGGGGGAGAGATACTTATAGCCCAGCTCCATGGTTGCATTTGAACAAGCCTTGAGTAGTGAACAGGTTGCTAACTTTTCAAGGGAAGCCCATGCCTCATTTTAATCCCTTGGCCCCTGCTCTTCTATATTGGTGAAGTCATCGAGTGACCTGTTCAGCCCACTATTAACAATGATCATTAATTTTGTTTGCACTTATGCCTAGGGCTGGCTAGGCGGCAGGCCATATGCTTTGGCACATGGCCTGCTGTGGGCAGCTGTGCCAAGCCGAGGCATCGGCGAAAGTGTGGCTTGGCACAGGAGGGGAGGGCACGGCCAGGGCTTCTGCATGGGGCAGCAGAAACCCTTGGGCTGGCCTTGCTTACGCCACTTCCTTAGACAGCTTAAAAACATGCTCTGGCAAACCCTTTGCTCAAAAAAAAAAAAAGCAAAAACTTCTTACTTGATACCAGTATCAGCACTGCCTGGTTATCCCCAGGTGTTGCCCTTGCTCCGCCCTGCTGCTAGCTGTGGCACATGCAGATATTCAACAGCACTAATCATGTTAGTGCCACTGACTGACCCAGTCAGTGTGATTAACGCAGTTAGAAGATCTGCTAGCCATATTAATCATTTGGAATATTGGGCCTGCTGTGTTACTCTTGTCACCCAGCCTCACCTGTCTTTCTCTCACTGCACAAAAAGTTGCTTTTTGCTGCTGGTTTTCCCTCTGCTAGTAGCTGAACAGGCCATACAAATCTGGTTGGCAACACTACAAGGCAAAGGGCATGGGTTAGGGTTGCCAACTGGCTCCAGATGCGCCCAAGAGGCTTGATCTAGTCTTGGGTTTATCCCATTCCATGCAGGGACTTGTAGTCTTACTTTTCTTATGGAGTGCAATAGAGAAATCAAACTACATACCCCTGTATGCAATTGGCAAACCTAGGCCTGGATAATGCCTGTCAGGTACATCTGGAGCCAGTTGGCAAGGCTAGCACAGGTGCACACCTAGCCTAGGTTCGCTTGGCATGGTGGGTATGCACTCTATGCTCAGCACAATCATTAGGCAAACTAGGCAGTCGCCTAGGATGACAGCCTTTGTAGGGCAGCAAACAGCAACTCAAATTTCTTGGGCTGGTCCTGGCAGCATCCCAGTCAGATAGTTCATTACACACTGGCTGGGATTGTGGTAGGCGACGGCCTATGATCCATGCTAATTGACCTAAGCAGACAGGCCTAAGCAGCTTGACCTGTAACTGAAGCCTGTAGTTAGGCCCAGAGGAATGAAAACCCCCCTGAATGATGACACCATAGAATTGAAACTTAACTCAGCTTAACTGAACATAGCTAAGCAGAAACGAAACACTTAGAAAAGACAGAAAACAGCTCTAATTTGTACTGATAAGAGAGCACAGCTTCTATAGAATTAATTAACTCTGCAAAAAGCAAGGTTACAGTGCCCTGCTTCCCATATGTTTTAACAAGCTAAGCGACCTTGGAGGAGAGATGTAACAAGTTAGAGACACTGACCATTGTAATTGGGACTAGAAGGGGGGCAACCAGGTGCTGAGCCCAGACCAGGGTCCCGATTGGGTAGCCATATCAGTACCGGGACCAATAGATGGGTGAGAGGGGTTACTGGGACCAATGAAAAGTTTGCCTATGTCCAGAATGGGAAAGAAAGCTATAAAAGTTGTTGTTTTACTAACAGCCATGGCTCAGCCATTTTGAAATTGCTTATTGCTTGAGCCATGTGCACATTAAACTGGCTTGGATCCTTGAAAAGACTCCTGGTTTTATTTATTGCATGCTTATCTGCTGCTACATTTCTTGGTGCGTTTGGCCTGGAAGTGCGAGTGGTGGATGGTGTTCAAGTGAATAAATCCACGTAATTCGCCTTGAGGTTTGGTCCAGTTGGAACCATGCCAATCCGACACAGGGGAATTTCCCTGGGCCCACCGATCCTCTTGAATTGGAGGGGGTTCTGCCTGGCCTCGGCAGGCACTGAGTCCAGCTGGCCAACACTTCCGACCCGGGGGAGTCCAGGATCCAACTCAGAAGCTTGGGAACCAGATCTGGTAAGTATAGTCTTGAAAACCTGTCTAGACAGATGAGTTAGAACTGCAGTTTGAAACTTGTAACTTGTAATCTCGAGAACTTGGAACTTGGAATTTGGTAATGAGAGCACTGATCCCCTCTCAAGGACGGTCCTATTACCCTTGCATGAGTATGCGCAAGGCGAAGCCATTGTCCTTTTTGTTTGGTAAGACTTAAGTCAACCTCGCATGAGTATGCGCGAGGTCCCTACATGAGTGTGCGTGGGGAAAATTTGTTTGAAAATCCTTGCATGAGTATTCGCGAGGTACAGCTGTTAAAAAAAAAAAATCATGATTTAGCCTAGTCAGAACAGACAGGAACTTGGAATTTGTAATCTCGAGATATTGGAAATTGGTAAGAGAGCATGATCACCTCTCAAGGAAGGTCCGAGTAACCCCGCATGGGTATTCGCCGGGTGAAACCCCCATCCTTTTTGTAATTGGGAAATTGGATAAGACTAGTCAGAATAGATAGAAAGGAATGCATTCTGAGATACGTTGCTAGCATGACTGTGTGAATGAAGTGTGAATGAGAGGTCTGGCAGCACGGACCAAGCGAGAGTGGACTCTGGACTAGCGCAGTTCCTAGCCGGGTGACTGCGTCTAGGTCGCGAAACGGAGGAAGCGTTTGGTGTATTGTCTGCCCTACTGTGTATCTGTTTTTTGTTATCTGTTGAAACTGCGAGTTTCCCTTCTGTTATAAATGTGAGATTATTCTGTTGGGTAATTTGTGACAGTTCACTGATTAAGAA
The DNA here is from genome assembly GCA_033557465.1 of Ichthyophis bannanicus. Lineage (NCBI taxonomy): Eukaryota > Metazoa > Chordata > Amphibia > Gymnophiona > Ichthyophiidae > Ichthyophis > Ichthyophis bannanicus. The sequence continues at coordinate 166,510,603 of CM066039.1, read as the reverse complement.
ATTGTATTAATAGAGCAGAACGAAGACCCAAAACACCTAGAATCATTTTAAAAATCCAAAAGCTGGTCTGACCCAGTTCGTTTTTCTACTGCAGTGTAAAAAAAACTGACAGGGGGCGTGTCTGAAGGAAAGAATGTACAGTGTCGTCTTTCTAATCCTGTGCAGGCTTAAATCTCAATGCTGTTAGTTTGTGCTTATTTCAGGACAATTGTACCTGTGTTATTCAATATGTTTTTAATAGTAATGTTCCTTCTGCTATGGTTAGGTATTATATACCATTCGATAGGAATATTTAGTCAGGATTTTAGTTTTGAAGGTCGAATTAACCTCATCGGAGCTCCGTAAACTGTTTTTAGTTATATATTCTCTGATTTGTCTGTATTTTATTGTTACCTTTCAGAAATGATAAACTAAGCAAACTGTTTTTGGGTTTATTTCCTTTGACTTATAAACCTACAAAGTAATTATTAGATCACGACTTGACACTGATTTAAATGATTCTTGCTAGCATGTCTCTGTGTGTCTGTGAAACTGATCATTTCGTTTCCAGTGAGCGAAGGGGTGTGGCTCACACAGCTTACTAGGGAATGAGACAGCCGTTCCCGATTGAGCAGTCTCTCTTGTTTATTTAAAATAAAGGATTCATTCAATTAAAGTTAAACTTTTTTTTTTTTTTTTTTTTTTATCTTGCGGAGTGTTTGCACTAACCTTTTTATGAACAAGTATAAGTCATTTGAATGCATGCTTCCCCAAACTGTAAGCTGTTTTTCTGTATTTGAAAAAAGGGAAAGGTGCACTTTATGAAAAATATCCGGAATGTCTTTTGAATATTTGCTTCCTGAACTAAAAAAAGTAATATTTCTTTTGCAGAGACATGCTGATTACGGCTGGTTGCTAAGTATTTTTATTCTAGTCATACGTAACAGATAGCTATAGTTCTCTCTATAAGATATTTTAAGAACTGTATCTAAATTGTATGTCTGTGCTCAATTTAAGCTTATGATTACGGTAATAAGGTTTTTTAATAAGTGTCTTTTCAAGTATGATCAAGAATTTCAGTAAGGGATTTACTGAAGACTATGAAATGTCTCTGTCCCAATCAGGAATGTTATGTGAAAGGGAGTGGTTTCTGCTGTTCACCATATTTTGCCCCAGAATCTCTAGATATCCTGTCTCTCTCTCTCTCTCTCTCTGTAAGTAGCTCCGCTTAGAGTGCTTAAGGGGGGGATGGAGCCCAGTCCACCGATGATGTCACCCCCCCGGTGGGCGTGAACTAATGTGCCCACAGCAGAGAAGTAGATCATTTAAACAAAAAAAAAATCAACCTCCTGGATAGAGCGTTGCTAGGAGAAACAGAACCCAGGAGAGGGGGGGGGGGGAAATCCACCCTGCAGATTCCCTAGTTTGCCAGCCACCTCCGCAGCAGGGGGATGTGCACCCCCTCTGGACCAGAAGTGAAAGTCAGCTGACCAGACTTGTTTAGAACTGAAAAAAAATGCATTATACACTGAGAGGTTTTAGGACTTGATTGAACTAATGAACGGAAATTGCAGAAAACTGGATGAATTTACGGGCATAATAGTTAAATGAAAGTTTATCAGAAAAGCATGTGGATTGTTGAAGAGGGACAGAGAATGTAAAAATTGTAAGATGGAAAAAGAGAACAGATCTTTTTGCTGATATTTATTTGAATGATGTGGAGGAGGTTTTCCTAATCGAAGGAGCAGCGGACGTGAAAACTGGGTGTGAGTGCGCCCATTATAGAAAAAGAAGGACATTAGAGAAGTGAATGCCCGTATCTTGACTCCTCCCCAGGAGGGGAGGAGGGAGTACTTGATTGCAAAGTCATAAAACAATAAACCAAGCACAGTGTTTTAGCACGAGAGTGAAGCAGCTATAACGTGAGTGGCAGCCGAAGAGGGCTACAGCATGGATGAAGACTAGGCCAGACCGGACTCTCCAGTTTCCCTGGGTCCCCAGGAGTCAGTCTGAAAAATAGGGGACCAATATATGGACTTTTATGGGGGATACAGGAGCAGAATACTAAAGCCAGTAGCCCCTGTGTTTTTCTAGATGCACCACCATTATCAGAGCTACTGGGACTAAGGCCACAAAGCCTTTTTTGCAGAACCGCAGGTGTGAACCAAAAAAAAAAAAATAATAATAATAATAATGTACCAGTTCCTGTATATGCCTGAATGCCCTATTCCATTTTTGGGCCGAGACCTGCTTGCAAAGCTTCAAGCACAGATATCCTTTGTTGAAGGGGGAAAAAAATGAAACTCAAAATCTGCTGGCCTGATGGTGTTAACTGTCCCCCAAGAAGAAGAATGGCGGTTCTATTCACCTGCATCCAAAGCAACAAGCTGTACACTTACCAACCTCATAGCCCCACCTGGAGGATGGGCAGAAGATAATCCACCTGGCCTAGCGAAGAACATAGCCCCTGCCATTGTCACCCTCAAGCCAGTCAAGAAGCCTGGGACAGGTGATTACCGCCCAGTGCAGGATCTAAGAAGAATGAATGATGCAGCTGAAACTATACAACCAGTGGTACCAAAATCCTTATATTCTCTTGGAACTGATCTCTGCTGAAGCTATACATTTCATCATTCTGGACTTAAAAAGATGCTTTTTTCTGCATACGCTTAGCCCAAGACCCCACTACAAGGAGGCGGGGCCAACTCATCTGGACAAGATTACCTCAAGGATTCAAGAACTCGCCTCACTCAGCAAAAGATTTGACAAGTTATCCAGAAACTCCAGAGAAAAAAAAAAGTAAAAATTCTACTTCAATATGTGGACAACTTGCTTATAGCCACCAACTCAGAAAGTGAATGTCCACAAGCCACCAGTGAACTCTTGCACCTTTTTAATGAGGCTGGATACAAAGTCTCAAAAGCTAAGGTGCAATTATGCCAAACAAGTTAAATACCTAGGATTCCAGTTGTCCAGCGGAATTCGACGCCTGGGACCCTTACCAGAACGCAAAGCAGCTGTATGCAGTATTCCTACTCCAACCACCAGGAGGCAAGTGAGAGCCTTCTTGGGTGCCACAGAGTATGTTGTATATGGATCCCCAATTTTGCGCTGCTAGCAAAACCGTTGTATCAAGCTATCAAAGGAATGGAAAAGTCTGCATTGGAATGGGGACTTGAACAGGATGCAGCCTTTTGATCTTAAAAAAAAAACAAAAAAAAACCCACTCTGATGTTGTTACCAATTCTGGGTCTACCAGATGTCCAGAAAACCTTTCAGTCTCTATGTTCATGAGTCACAAGGAAATGTTCTAGGAGTGTTGACTCAATCTCTTGGACCTTATTTGAGAAGCTGTTACAGCTACAGCCTTCCTAGTAAGCAAAAACTAAAAGAAAAATCCCTTTGAGACAGAATCTTCAAGTTACTGTACCGCACTCTGTTCTAACCAATATGAAATACAAAGGAAACTACTAGCTAACAAATCTATGAATGTTGAAGTATTAGAGTATGTTGTGTGAAAACCCCAGATACAACTGAAGGGTCAGTCAAGCTTTCAATCCTGCTATGTTGTTATCAGTTGGTCTTGACCCCCTGATCATGACTGTTTAGAAATTATGGACACTGTATTCTCAAGCCGCCTGGATTTGACTGATGTCCCTCTGGAGAACCCTGAACAGACTTTCTTTGTGGCTGAAGGCAGTTTCATCATCAATGGACATTGTTGTGCTAGATATGCAGTGGTGACCCCTGATTTGGTAGTTGAGTCCTCAGCCCTGGCCCCAGAAACTTCACCACAGAAAGCTGAACTGTTAGTCTTCACTAGAGCACTAACAATAGGAAAAGAGCCCTGTCTAAATGTGTACCCAGATTTCAAGTATGCCCTTACAACCTTGCATGCATATGGGGCCCTGTACATAGAATGAGGGTGGATAACCTTAGGAAGCAAGTCCATTAAGTGTAGCCCCAAGATATTGATATTAACAGATACATACTGCCTATAGATCTCAGAATTTAGGAAAAGTAGAATGTATGAATAGAACCCTGAAATCTCAGTTGTCTAAACTTTGCCAAGAGGTTTACCTGAAGTGGCCCCAGGTTCTTCCCATAGCCCTTCTTAGGATATACTTAGCCCCTGCTAAGTCTTTAGGAGTTTCCCTTTTTTGAGATTCTGTATGGGCAACCCCTGCCTATTGTATAGGAAATAAAAGGAGATATGAGACAGATAGGATCTGAAATTATTAGACATGAACTATTGGTTTTAAGTTCTGTTTTGCAGGAGTCTTCATACCTGAGTACAAAATCGATTACCCATCAATTTGCCTGCACCCTGCATCCTTTCAAGCCTGGAGTCTCGGTGTGGATCAAAGAGTGGAGAAAGATACTGTTAGCCCTGCATTGGAGGGGGACCCTATGTTGTCATCCTGTCAACTCCAACTGCAGTAAAAGTCGCAGAATTTGAACCTTGGATCCATCATAATCAAGTGAAGCCAGCAGCTGCTCTTGAACCTGATCACTGGACTACTGTACAGCATCCTGAGACTCCATGGCACCTCACCCTACGACAACAACCACGGACCTAAGACTTATTGGTCCCTCAGAAACTGCACTATTTCAAGACTGTTTGTTTATCTGAAAGTAAGCTTCGCATCTGAAAAAAAAAAACTGCAATCATCAGAAAGAGACTGTGTTGTGTTAAGAAATTGAATCTTCTAAGAGACTGTGTTTAAATACTCTGAAAAGACTGTTTTGATCTTCTAAAGAGTGAACTGCTCTAAGGAAGCAATAATAGCCTAAGAGACTATGCTATGATATTTTAAGAAATTGAGACATCCCAGAGGACAGTGATACTTTGGAATCTACAGCCCTACTCCTGCCAAAAAGCTGGTAGGTCTACGTACCGCAGAAGCTTGAGGATCTACAATCAACCCTACATCTGTTATCTGTTGTGGAAGTCGACAGTTCCACCACTTTTCCAGAGACTATGCCCATTATGAATTATTATTATTGCTTTATTCTGGCAACAGTTTTGGAGTGCTTTGAAATGACTTTTGCCTTATCTCCCTGGGCAGCCTGTATAAGTACAACATGAACTGGACCGAAGGTCACTCAGACCTTGTTTTATCATTCTTCCTATACTTGCATTGGTATACTCTCCAATCCAAAAGTTGTTCTAGATCTTGACTTTCTACAAGGCTATGCAAGCCACCGTTGCAATTCCTCATACCACCACCAGAACTTGTTTCTTGAACTTGCTGGAGCAATAGCATCTAGTCTCCACACTTCTGACTGTTTCTATTGTGGAGGAACAACAATGGGAGACTAATGGCCCTGGGAGACGCAAGAACTGAACTATTCTATCCTATACAATCAGACTGATTTACATAATACTACTAGTGAGTGGGTATTGGCCCACCCCATTGTTGACAGTTTGTGTTTTGTTTGGACTGGACCACAATCTACTACGAAGGATGGACAGCTGGTCTGTCTAAATCAGAAGCTTTACGACAGCACAACAAAGATGCAACGGAACCTTCTAATCCTTTAGTTCTTTTTCCCACTCTTGCCAAACTATGGACTCTGACTATCTGCTTGTTACTCCCTTGTTTCTTGCCACTTTGCTTGCGAATGATAACTTCAGTTATTAATAACACTGTAGAGCATAAGGCAGCTACAAAGATATTAGCTATGTGAACTTACTACCCTATACCACAGAGTGATACCTTTACCTAGTATTATGTGATTTGATTCTCACACCTTATTAACATGCGGGTGAGAATAATCAAAGGGGGGAATGTGGTAGGCGACGGCCTATGATCCATGCTAATTGAACTAAGCAGACAGGCCTAAGCAGCTTGACCTGTAACTGAAGCCTGTAGTTAGGCCCAGAGGAATGAAAACCCCCCTGAATGATGACACCATAGAATTGAAACTTAACTCAGCTTAACTGAACATAGCTAAGCAGAAACGAAACACTTAGAAAAGACAGAAAACAGCTCTAATTGGTACTGATAAGAGAGCACAGCTTCTATAGAATTAATTAACTCTGCAAAAAGCAAAGTTACAGTGCCCTGCTTCCCATATGTTTTAACAAGCTAAGCGACCTTGGAGGAGAGATGTAACAAGTTAGAGACACTGACCATTGTAATTGGGACTAGAAGGGGGGCAACCAGGTGCTGAGCCCAGACCAGGGTCCCGATTGGGTAGCCATATCAGTACCGGGACCAATAGATGGGTGAGAGCAGGGCCGGATTTAGCTATACGCCATGTACGCCATGGCGTAGGGCCCACAGCTGCAAAGGGCCCACAAAAATTGAAGTAGTTAGGCTTTTTTTTTTAATAAAATAAAAAAAAACCTGCTGGCTGCCGCCGCGGGGCCCCCTCTGCTGCCGCGGCAGCATGGACTGACCCGCGGGGGCCCCCTCTGTAAGCTCGGTCCCTCCCTCCGTGCCTCCGTGTCTCCCTCCGTGCAGGCTGTTAGAGACGCGAAGGCAGACTGTCTCCTTCTGCCTTCCCGTCTCTGTTAAGCCCGCAGGGCTGATGGGAAATTTCCCATCAGCCCCCGCGGGCTTAACAGAGACGCGAAGGAGACAGTCTGCCGTCGCGTCTCTAACAGCCTGCCCGGAGGGGGACACGGAGGCGCGGAGGGAGGGACCGCGCTTACAGAGGGGGCCCCCGCGGGTCAGTCCATGCTGCCGCGGCAGCAGAGGGGGCCCCGCGGCGGCAGCCAGCAGGTTTTTTTTTAAAATAAATTTTACTTTAGGCCGGGGGAGGGGGAGGGGGAGGGGGTAGGACTGGTAATTGGGGGGGCTGGGACTGGGGCTGGAAATGGGTTGGGACTGGGACTGGAAATGGGCTGGGACTGGGACTGGAAATGGGTTGGGGGGATTAAGGCTGGAGGTGGGCTGATGAGGAGGACTGGTAATGGGCTGTGGGCTGTGGGGGGGGGGGTTAGAACGGGTAATGGGCTTTGGGGGGGTTAACACTGGTAATGGGCTGTGGGCTGATGGGGGCTGTCTGGTAATGGGCTATGGGGGGGCTAGGACTGGAAATGGGCTGGGGGGGGTTAAGACTGGAGGTGGGCTGATGGGGTTAGGACTGGTAATGGGCTGTTGGGGGGGGGGGTATAGAACTTGAATGGGTTTTTGGGGGTTTAGACTGGTAATGGGCTGTGGGCTGATGGGGGCTGTCTGGTAATGGGCTATGGGGGGGCTCGGACTGGAAATGGGCTGGGGGGGGTTAAGACTGGAGGTGGGCTGATGGGGTTAGGACTGGTAATGGGCTGTTGGGGGGGGGGTTAGAACTGGTAATGGGTTTTGGGGGGGTTTAGACTGGTAATGGGCTGTGGGCTGATGGGGGCTGTCTGGTAATGGGCTATGGGGGGGCTAGGACTGGAAATGGGCTGGGGGGTTAATACTGGAGGTGGGCTGATGGGGTTAGGACTGATAATGGGCTGTTGGGGGGGTTTAGAACTGGTAATGGGCTTTGGGGGGGGTTAAGACTGGTAATGGGCTGTGGGCTGATGGGGGCTGTCTGGTAATGGGCTATGGGGGGGGGGGTTAGGACTGGAAATGGGCTGGGGGGGTTAAGACTGGAGGTGGGCTGATGGGGTTAGGACTGGTAATGGGCTGTGGGCTGATGGGGGGGGTTAGGACTGGCAATGGGCTATGGGGGGCTGACTGGAAATGGGTTGATGGGGTTAGGACTGGAAGTGGGCTGATGGGGGGTTAGGACTGGTAATGGGTTATAGGGGGGGCTTAAACTGAAAATGGGGTGATGGGGGGTTAGGACTGGTATTGGGTTGGGGGGTTGCTAGGACTGGAAATGGGCTGATGGGTGGCTAGGACTGGAAATGGGCTGATGCAGGGACTAGAAGGGAATGGATGCTGGGTGAGGCTGGAACTAGAAGGGAGCTGATGTTGGGGGAGGATTAGAATGGGATGGGGCTGGAAGAGTAAAATGGAAAGGGAAAAAAAATTTTTGTGGGAGGGATAAAAAAATCTACAATTGGCCGGGTATTGGGAGAGTAAGTGGGGATTGAGGATGGAGGGGTAAAATTTGACTGGATGAAATAGGAATGAGGAAAGAGCAAAAGGAGAAAGATTAGTATGTTAAAGCAGATGTAGAGAGAGAATGGAAAAAAACTAGAAGAGAGAAGAAAGGACAAATGGACAGCAGACGATGGAGAGTTAGCAGAAGACATGAAGAAACCAGAAGAAAGTGGCTGGAGCAATTGCAGCTGAAAAAAATGCACAAAAGGTAGAAAAATATCTCTTTATTTTGAATTTATTAATTGGAATATGTCAGCTCTGGTAAATGTGCATCATTAACGTCTGCGCTTTGTTTAGTACAAGAGCAAATTAATGTATATAGTTTTATTTCTACAGTGTTGTACATTCCAAGTTTGGCTTTTGGGATTCCCAGTTTAATTATTGTCTTCCTGTTTCTAAAATGTGATTACTTGTTTGGTGATGGTCTATGTTCTGCATGTGTAACTGAGCTGAGGTGTTCTGTTTATATAATTCCTATTTGACATTGCCACTTGTTCTCTTTCCCCAGTAGGTCATGTATTGTTGTTCTCTGAAATGTATTGGTTTAATATTTGCAGTGTTGCCTTTTGATTGGTAGAGTATGGTGCTTTGTGAGTCCTGGTAGTGCTGTTAGGATACGGCGGGTTTGCTATGGGTTCTAAATGGGCAGTGTTTGTAGTAGTTCCTAATGTGTCTGGCAGTTGGCACTGGATTATAGTAATGTAGAAATCTTTTAGTCTTTCTTTATCCATACACTCATTAAGAGGCACGTTTACTAAAAGTTAGTATATGGTAACATTATGCAAATATTTATGCAAATGAGGCCCCTTATGCAAATGAGGCCCACACCCCCCTTGGGCCGCCCCTGCTGGGGCCCACAATTTTTGTTGGCATAGGGCCTCACTCAAGGTAAATCCGGCCCTGGGTGAGAGGGGTTACTGGGACCAATGAAAAGTTTGCCTATGTCCAGAATGGGAAAGAAAGCTATAAAAGTTGTTGTTTTACTAACAGCCATGGCTCAGCCATTTTGAAATTGCTTATTGCTTGAGCCATGTGCACATTAAACTGGCTTTGATCCTTGAAAAGACTCCTGGTTTTATTTATTGCATGCTTATCTGCTGCTACAGGATGAGTAATCAGGGGGGTCTCCACCCCATAACTTCTCTTTTGTTGCTAATAAAAGCTGTAGCCCATTGATCCACATTTGCAGAGTTGCCAAGTTACCCAGTTCCATGAGTGAGATATTTGCCAGTTCTGGTTTTAAATTTAGATTACAAAGCAGTATAGTAGTTGTAGTCCCTGGTTTTACCCATTGAAATCAGTGCTGCAGGCTCCATACTGCAACAAAATGGAATTGTTAGAAATCGAGGACTGGCTTAACATTTCATTCACGGAACTGGGAAACTTGGCAACTCTGCATTCGCTGAGTTAACCCGAATTATTGTATTCGTTGTCCGAAACAAGGGATGGGCAGGAACAAATGGATCGTTCCGCCTACTGACGTTAAGCTTCACTTCTACTAGGCTGCTTTTGCTTCCCCCATGCGCACGCATAGAGTTTCTTCATACTCGTGATTTCTTCTACGGTTGCTTTCTACACTATCCTCACGTGAAATATCCCCGGATCTAGGTGTTTCCGAATATCTCCCATTCTTTCTGCCCGGGTTACCCTATCTCCTACCCCTCCCTCGATTATTTAAAAACAAACACAAAATAAGAAAGAGGGAGGGAGAGGGGTGCAGCGCGTATTGCGCGATTCGAATAGCTTAGGGCGGCTGAGAAGGAGCCGGAGGCGCCGACTGGCTGAGCTACGAGCGGGGGCGTGGCCCAGTGGGCGAGGTTTGCGGACATGGTGGGAGCGTGTGTTTGTGTCTTTCTTCTTCGGGGGCGGGGCTGTGTGCGCTGGGTGGACTGTTGTAGACACTTAGCTTCGAATCACCTTTCCGCCGAACTTGGGTGAGTATAGTGAGGTGGTTGCGCGCCACAGCCTGTGTTCCATTGACCGAGTTATCTGCAGGGACAGTGGAGAAAGGAGACTGGAAGTGGGAATTGGAGCAGGGTAACGGAATATGTCTCCCGACCCTTCTGCCCCCAACCCCACCCCCACAGACATCTGTGAGATGTACCAGGCGCTTGACACTCCAACTGTATGCTCTCCGCTGCTTTAGTGCATTCTGTCATTGCCTGCAGTATCTGTTATCAGGAAAGGCATGTACAGAACCTTACCAAGACTTCGGCCGGTTCCAGATAGTCTTTTACTACAGAACCCCTTTCTGTGCACCCCCCGGCCCCCCTGTGAGTCCTCTCTTACTATTACCAGAACTGGAAGTATGAATTATTTTTATAATGCTAGTTTATACGGAAAAGAAAGTTATTTCGCTGTAGTGCTTATAAGCTGGTTAATACGCATGGAGTGACAAATGTGTTTGAAAAATGGTTAAAATCGCTAAGGCTATGATCATGGAGAGCCACGTTTAAACTTAGTAGCTTCAAAAAGATGAGTTTAGATTGGATTTGAATATGGCTAGAGAGGGAGCATGAGGCACTATCTCAAGAAGCCTGTTCCAGACATAGGGTGCAGCCAAATAGGCACAGAGAGAGAGAGAGACTTTGCCCGCTGAAAGGAGGTCACAAGGAAGAGTTTATGGTTAGGTAGGAGAAGGGAGGCTATGAGCTGCACAGGGAGTGCATTTATAACTGAGACAAGACGTGGAAGCCAATAGAAAGCCAAACTAATGACTTGAGGAAAGGGGTTTGGTTTAGTTGAGTTTGTTTTTATTTATTTAAATGATCTTCTGTACCGTTTTATCATATATTCATAACGGTTTACATTGTAACTTGAAGTAAAACATACATTATATCAGGGACAAGAACTTGGAGACAAACAATATAAATGGTAAAGAACTTGGAGCAATATAAAAATGGGGTATACTATGTTTTATATGTTATCGGGGAATTGGGTACTTTGGATAGGGGTTGGGTAACGACATAGGATTTTATGAATAATAAAAATGACATAGTGGGGCATTCAGTATGACCAAATGTGAATGTCATTTTGTGTGTCCATAGTGTTCTGTGAAAAGGAATGTTTTAATGTCCTTTTGAAGTCCCATAGGTCCTTGATGGATCTCATGTTTTCTGGGAGGGTGTTCCATAATGATGGTGTGTATATGGTTACCTGCTCACAGTGATCCTGGAGGAATTTAAGAGAAGGGATTTAGCTCGTGCCTTTTTCAGGAGTAGCTCAAGGCAGGATACATTCAGATGTCAAGGGAGGAGTAGCCTAGTGGTTGGGGCAAGGTACTTCAGACCGGAAGGTCGGGGGTTCAAATCCCACTAGAGGACAGCAACCTTGGGCCGGAAGGACTGGGGTTTCTAGTCCCACAGATGCTCCTTGTGGTCTTGGGCAAGCCACTTAACCCTCCATTGCCCATGTTCCCTGTAAGTATTAGTGTATGTGTCTCATCTCCCCACGTGTTAAATGTATCCCCCAATTGTGTTGTGACCGCTTTGATTGAAGGATAAGGCGGTATACAAAAACCGTCTAAATAAAATAAAAATAAAATAAAAAATAAATAGATGCAGTTTATTTTCCTATTGCTTGGAGGTCTTACAATCTAAGTTTGTACCTGAGGCAACACAGGGTTAAGTGACTTACTCAAGATCCCAAGAAGTAGCAGTGGAATTCAAATCAGTTTTCCTGATCCTCATCTCACTGCTCTAACTTTAGAGGCTACTTCTCTACTCCTAAAATATGTCATACAGATGAATTTTGGATAAGATTTTAGTAGAGAGAGATGGTTCCAGTGAGAAACCTCAAAGAAGCAGGTAGCTGTGGCCATTGCAGGAGGTGATGAGAAGGGATAACTGTTTTGGTAACGGCCTTCAGAAAGGAAGGGACAGATTTTGGTGATGGTGGTAAGAGAGAACATTTTTAGCAAGGTTCTGAATCTGTGTAGAGAAGGAAAGAGAGGAGTCGGAGATAATGCCAGAATTACTGACTGAGGGGAATGGGAGGATGACAGTTTATTTGCAAAAATAGAGGAAAGAGAAAGGTAAGTGGTGTGTGTTTATTTTTTTGTTTTGTTTTTTTGTGTGGTTTTTTTTAAAATTGCCGTCAAGTCTTTGCTGACTTCTAGTAACCCAGCAGCCCCTGGGTTTTCTTAGCAAGGTATGACTGGAAGTAGATAGCCAGGCCTTTTTCTTCTGAGGCAGTAGAGGGTAAAGTGACTTGCCCAAGGTCACAAGGAGTGCCAGTGGGGAAACAAACCCAGATCTCTTGGGTGCTAGGCTGTTGCTCTAACCATTAGGCGGCTACTCCATTTTTTGGTCTTGGCCATGTTAAATTTAACATGACAGTGGGAAATCTAGGGTAAGATAGTAGACAGGCTGAGGCTTGGGACTGGATTCTTGGTGACATTTCTAATGCGGAGAGGTAGATATGGAGTTGTCAGTGTATGATGATTCTAAAAGCTGTGAGAGCAAAATAAAGAACAAAGGGGCCAAGTGTAGAGAAGAGCCCTGAGATGCATTGAATGATAGGGTAGCAGTAGACGAGGATCTACAAAAAATGTGATTGGAAAGGTAAGAAGGGAACTGAGATAAAGCATGCCCCTTCGATTCTGCTCTAATAAGCTGGGCTAATGGTTAAGGCATGCTATTTATAACTAGGTCCCATTGAAAAACATAGGACCTACCGGTAGTTATGAATGGCATGGGTTAATCGTTAGCCTAGCTTAGTAAACATTCCCCTAAGTAAGTATGGTGTCAAGCACTGTTCCCTCTAAGCTGTGCGCGTGTGCGCGCGCACATATCTCGCCAAGCGAGCGCACATACTTTACAACAGAGCGCACAAAAATTACGGTTCTGATTCTGATAGAAAACAACACAGACGTCTTAAAATTTAAAAGTTGTTGTGTATTTACGGTTTTCACAAGTTCTACAATGTTTTCTAGTGCAATCAATGTGGTGTAAATACTGTATTCTGATGTGTAGTCAAATTTTAAAGTATTTAACTCCGAGTGTCATTATGTGGCGCACAAACATTTAACCTTCCTTCAAAAGCTGCACAGCTGATATTTTATGCGCACACAGCCTACAGAAAATTAGAGGGAACATTGGTGTCAAGATGTGTTGCAAGTGCTGAATAGGTCCAGGATAATGAGAATCAAAGAGATGCATAGATTTCTCCTGCTTGTAATAGATATTCTTTAAAGACAATAGTTTACCAAGAACATAAGCAACTGGCATGTAAATGAGGTAGGCACGAAAGTCTGCGCTAAACTGGCAGGCACATGCACACAAATATCTGCCTTAGCAGCACCTAGATCCTGCATACAAAAAGGCGCTTGTGCGTATGTGCTGGAATTCTATGGGGCACTTATTACTACTCAGAAGTTTTACTCTGAACAATATTGGTGTCTTTGAACAGTGATTATTCTGAGCACTATTCTGAGCAGAATGGTTGATGTCATATACCATATACGATTCCATCATAATGCGCATAAATTCAATCCAGCCCAATTCACCTGCCTCTTTTTTTTTTTTTTTTTTTTTTAAGATCATTTCAGAAAAGCTCGGAAAATATAACAGGGAAGTTGCCCACCATAAAACAGAGATAAATTCCTTTCAAGTAGGCGTTAATGTTCTGGCATTAAGTTCAGTCTTTGCTGTTTGCACTTTTCTGCATCCAGGCAGAATACCTGTTGGCTTGATTATCATGTAATTTGAATAGACTTACATATGCTGTGCGCTAGCTTTGACGCTGGCTTCTGCGCAGAGATTACATTTGCACCAATCCCTTTTCTACATTGTGGCATGATGTCTACACATAAAAGAATATGTGCAGATGTCAAGCTACCTAAGCGCAGATGGCATGCTAACGTTTCTGCATCAGTCTGATAATCTTTTGTACTCCTATTCCTTCCCCCCCCCATCAAAACAGTTATAAACACTAAAGAAAGAGGCAACGGGGGGGGGGGGGGGATTTTGGCAGCACAAAGATCATAACACATTGATAGTCAAAAGCCTTTAGGCACCAAATGTGGTTGTGTAATTCACTGGTGTGACTAGTGAACTGCTGACTTCAGAGAATAGCCGCTTATGGGTAACAACTTTGCTTTTATGTGACACTTTTTAGATGTCTCTAAAACTCTCTGCATTCAATTTCTGAAATATCTTAAATATATTTTACAATTTACAATAACATAGTTGCAGCCAATACTAATTTAAGACCATATTTGATGTGGGGGTTTTTTTTTGTGTGCTATGTCTTAGGACAACTCATTTACTGAGAAATGGGTAAGAATGAGATAGAAAGGCAATAAACTGAAATTTGGCTCTTCACTTTTGGTTTCCAGTTGCTGCCTTATCTCACTCGCTCCTTCCTTCCAGAACCCAGGATTTCGCAACTTTGTGCTCTAGCCAGTTTTCCCAGCTGGGAGCAATCAACTGGCAATTCCATATTCGGATTGCTTTACGAGATAAGCTTCTGGGGAAGAAGAAAAGGGAAAAATATCTTTCTGTTGTGTTTTTGAAAAGTTTTAACTCAAAAAGGACCTGATTACCAAACTCTGCAAATCTCAGCCAACAGTTTATTTTCTGTTTAGTGCTGATTTATTTGTGTGTTAGTTCTACTATAGCAAAGATCATAGTGCACAAAAAGGTCAGTGCTAAATCAAAAATAAACTGCTGTGCTAATCTTAGCACAATCGGTATGAAAATGCATGCTAATTAGCTGCATGCTGAATTAGTTCTGATGTAGCAAACTACATTGAAGAATAGCACTGGTTATCTTTTTTTTAAATTCATTGATAGTGCTGAAATTTTACTTCATTTTTGGAGGTGAGGCTCCAGTAATATCACTAGACATCAGTAGTTAAATAAGTGGAGAAAAAATTCCATAAGCATCCTTCCCGACCCCTGTGTGTGCATGTCTGTCTGTATCTGCATTGCCTATGTGTACGCATATCTGTTTTGTATCTGTGTGCGTGTGTACAGCAGTGGTTCCCAACCCCGTCCTCGGGGAACCCTAGGCCAGTCAGGTTTTCAGAGTACCCACAATGAATATGCATGAGAGAGATCTGCATGCACTGCTTCCATTGTATGCATATCTATCTCATGCATATTCATTGTGGTTACTCTGAAAACGTGACTGGCCTGGGGTTCCTCAAGGACCGACGTTGGGAACCTCTGGTGTACAGTATGTCTGTGCATCTGTGTATGAATGTGTTTGTGTGTGAGTGAATGCTTGCCTGTATGTATGTGTATTTATATCTAAACTTCTTGTTCCTTATCGTTCCTCCAGTTTAGTCCTCCACCTCTGGGTAGTGCACCACCTCCTGCAGCTTGGAGACTGGACCAATAAGAATCTTCACCTCACTGGATGTAGCATGCTGGAAATCCCAATCAGCCCCCAGTGTGTCCAGTCTCCACGCAGCAGGAGGACGTAGTGAGCTTAGGTGCTGGGCTCACTGGAAAACTAATAAGGAGCAGGCTAGCTAGCTTAAATTTCCTGGGGGTTTCTTATATTTGGTTTTGGTTGGTGATTTACAAAAATAATAAGGAAAAGCCTCAAGGGCAGGGGTAGTCATTTTGCTGCCCTCAGGTCATTGTTTGTGGCTAGCACCTAGTGTAGGGAAGGTCAGGCAAGGATAGTTAGTTCATGTCAGCTAGGTCACAGTGTATAATCTGTGGCACCCGTAGGGGCACGTGTCCAGAGACAAGCATCTGTCGGTGCTGTACAAGAGTATCTGTCAATGTTGAACATCAAATGGAGAGCTCCTCGGCACCCGCTCCTCTTGAGGGGGTGGCGGAACCGGAGAGTGACGCTAGGATAGCAGGCCCAGCCCCTTTGGCTGCAGAGGGGGCTTCAGGCAACTCGAGTGCGATTTTGGATCCTGGCGGTGCTACGCAGATGGAGGATTTTTCTCCAGACTTTGTTTTGCTCATGCATCAGGCGTTCTGTTGTAGGCGGCAAGCTCAGCTGCCTGGGACTTTACCAATCCCGTCCTCGAGTACGCGCTCCGGACTAGCGGAGCATGACAGTGTGGTGTCAAAGGCGGCCAAGAGACTGCGTCCTCCAGAGCCCTCTCTTTCCGAAGCGGGATGGCAGGAGGGAGAGGAGCCGGAGTTCGACATGGATATAGGCTTAGAAGATTTAGAGGAGGGAGAGATTCCTGAGCCTGAGGATCAAGCGAGAATCATTTGTGTATTTCGGAAGGATGAGTTGACGGCTCTTATTACGGAGGCTCTGCAGACGCTTAGGCTAGCTTCGGAGCAGCCGGCAGACAAGGAGGATGCCACAGATCCTATCATCCAGGCTGTGCGCCAAACTCAGGTGGTTTTTCCTATCCATAAGGTGATAGACCAGATTCAGAATGAGTGGGATCATCCTGAAGCAGGGTTAAAAGGTGTAAGAATTATGAACAAGCTGTATCCATTGGCGGATAAAGACAAGGAGAGATTCCGTTCCCCAAAGATTGATGCGGCGGTTTCGGCGGTCACGAAGAAGACCACAATTCCAGTCGAGGGCAGCGCAGCTTTAAAGGAGGCGCAGGATAGGAAGATGGATGGTTTATTGAAACAGTCCTTTGAAGCAGATGCGGTTTTGTTACAAGCCTCCATCTGTGGAGCGTGGGCGGCTAGAGCCTGTCTCTGCTGGGTTCAGCACTTAAGGCAGTCGCCGTCGTTGGAGCACGAAGAGGTGAGAGAGCTGCAATGATTAGAGTCGGAGTCTGCGTATTTGGCAGATGTACACTATGATCTGATTCAAGCCTTATCAAATAGTATGGCTTCCCTGGTAGCGGCGCGGAGGTCCCTTTGGCTGAAGAACTGGGCGGCCGATGGATCCTCTAAATCGCAGCTCGGCAAGCTTCCATTCAAGGGAAAGCTATTGTTTGGGGAAGATCTGGATAAGTTAGTCAAAGACTTAGGGGAATCCAATGGAGGTAGACTTCTGGAGGATAGACCCAGACAAGGAAGGTATTCTTCGTCCTTTTGAGGACAGTTTAGAGACTTTCAGAGATTTTGATCCCCCCCGCTTCGCGGGTTCCCAAAGGGGTAGGTTTCTCTCTCGAGCCCAGGGGTTCTGGGGGTTTCGAGGTGCGAGTCGAGGGTTCGCAGCGCTGTCATCTGGGGCTGCTCGAAAACCACAATGAGTGGCGGCGGGTCCAGGCAGGAGGGAAACCGATCGTGGGTCGTCTTTGGGGTTTCCTTCCTGCCTGGACCCATATAACTTCCGATCAGTGGGTCCTAGAAATAATCCGCAACAGTTATGCCCTAGATCTGGCGAAATCGGTGCAGGACTCGTTCATCAATTCTCCCTGCAAAGGTCTTCAGAAGGCCTTACAGATACGGCATACTTTGAACTGGCTCTTACAGCTGGGAGCTGTCGTTCCGGTTCCACCAGCAGAATACGGTTTGGGTCGGTACTCCATATTTTTCATGGTGCCAAAGAAGGATGGTTCTTTTCGTCCTATTCTCGATCTCAAAGGACTAAATCGGTGTCTCCGGGTGCTGAACTTTCGCATGGAGACACTACGATCTGTCATTGTGGCAGTTCGTCAGGGAGAGTATCTAACTTCTCTAGATCTCACGGAGGCCTATCTCCCTGTCCCGATCAGAGCGTCACATCAACGGTTTTTACGGTTCGCCCTACCTTGTCTCCGACTCAGGCCCTCGAGTATTTGGGAGTGATGTTCGATACTCGGAGAGGCTCCCGTATTTCTGACGGAGCACAGGGCCCAGGCTCTCCGAAACCTGGTACAGTCCTTCAGGGGAATGGCAGCGCCAATGGCATGGAAGTACCTTCAAGTGTTAGGGACAATGGCGGCGACACTGGAAGTAGTCCCTTGGGCCAGATTTCATATGAGACCGTTGCAGCGTGCCTTACTTCGCTGGTGGTCCAACCAGTCTGATTCGTTGAGCAAGCGTCTTCCTTGCCCTCTGCAAGTCCGGCTAGCCCTGCGGTGGTGGATGCTGCCCGCATCCTTGCAAGCGGGGATGTCGTTGGAACAGCCAGCTTGGCTTGCTCTCTTGTCGGATGCGAGCCTCGTGGGCTGGGGAGCACATTGCGGAGTGCACTTTGTGCAGGGGCTCTGGACGGCGGAGGAGAGAAGCTGGTCGATCAACTGTCTGGAGCTGAGGATCATGTTTCGGGCCCTGCAGAGTTTCGAAGTGCAGGTGATGTCAGGCAGTACGAGTGCTGTCGGACAATGCCGCAACCGTAGCCTACATAAATCGACAGGGCGGCACAGGGAGTGCAGCCATGGAGGAGGAGTCCGAGAGACTGTTCGCCTGGATAGAACCGCGCTTACAAGCCATATCGGCTGCTCACATCGCCGGAAAGGACAATGTGACGGTGGATTTTCTCAGCAGAGTTCAGGTAGATGCAGGAGAATGGGAGTTGCATCCCGACGTGTTCGTGCAGTTGGTTCTCCGGTGGGGAGCACTGGTGATGGATTTGATGGCCACCTGCCAGTCCGCAAAAGCAAGTCGGTTCTTTAGCAGGCGGCGGGAGCCCATGTCGGAAGGAATCGACGCCTTGATGCAGCCGTGGCTGACAGGTCTTCTCTATGTGTTTCTGCCGTGGGCACTTATCGGTCGAGTGGTTCAGCGTATCGAGGCACACCGGGGAAGGGTGCTTCTACTAGCACCAGACTGGCCCAGGCGCCTGTGATATGCCGATCTGATCAGGCTACTGGACGGAGTCCCGTGGTGTCTTCCGCTGTCCCCGGAGCTTCTGTTGCAGGGGCCCCTTCGGATGCCGCAAGTGGATCGCTTCTCGCTTACGGCTTGGCCATTGAAAGGTTGAGGCTAAAAAAGAGAGGCTATTCCAGAGCGGTCGTAGAGACTGTGCTTCAGGTATGGAAGCGTTCAACTTCGCTAGCCTATGTACGCATCTGGCGGACCTTTGAGGATTGGTGTTCGAGGCGTCAGGTCCGTGCTGCCACAGCATCGGTCCTGGTGTTGAGTTTTTTACAGGCTGGCTTTGAGAAAGGACTGGCCGCCAGTTCCTTGAGAGTGCAGTTAGCGGCCTTGGCTTGCTTTAGGGGTAAGGTTCAGGGCGTGTCCCTTTGGAGCTCACGGCGACGTAGTACGTTATCTTAAGGCGGTCTCCAATCTTCGGCCGGCGCAACAAATTTACGTTCCCCCGTGGGATCGCAACTTGGTTCTACGAGCGTTAGGAAGAGTGCCATTTGAGCCCTTAAACCAAGCTTCGCTCAAAGATTTGACTCTTAAAGTGGTCTTTTTGGTGGCTATTTGTTTGGCTAGGCGCATTTCGGAGTTGCAGGCTCTCTCGTGCAGAGAATCCTTTTTGTGTTTTTCCAGGGAAAAAGCGGTTCTTCAACCGGTCCCTTCGTTATTGCCGAAGGTGTCTTCTCCTTTTCATGTGAATCAGACGGTTTCGCTTCCAGTCTTGCAGGCAGAGGTCGGGCAAACTTCGGATCAGGGCTTGAGTCGTTTGGACATAAAGAGGGCGTTACGTCACTATTTGTCGGTCTCTGAGTCATTTCGCAAGACGGATCGTCTATTCGTGCTGTTTGGGAGTCCCAGAAAAGGGGAAGCGGCAGCGAAGGCATCCATTTTGAGGTGGATTAAGGAAACAATTGTCTCGGCTTACCTATTGCAGGGGTGTCCGGCTTCCGTGGGACTGCGGGCCCACTCTACTAGGGCGCAGGCGGCGTCCTAGGCGGAGAACAGTCTGGTTCCGCTGGTAGAGATTTGCAGAGCGGCGACATGGGCATCGCTGCATACTTTCAGTAAACACTATCGTCTGGATGTACTGGGGGTGGGGGATGCCTGTTTTGGGTTGGCGGTTTTGCGTGTCGGCTGGCAGGGTCCCTCCCGTTAGTACTGCTCTGTTACATCCCAGAGGTGGAGGACTAAGCTGGAGGAACGATAAGGAAATAGAAATTACACTCACCTAGTAATTGTAGTTCCTTGAGTGACGACAGCTTAGTCCTCCACCTCTGGGTAGTGCACCTCCTCCTGCAGCTTGGAGACTGGACCAATCAGAATCTTCACCTCACTGGATGTAGCATGCTGGAAATCCCCATCAGCCCCCAGTGAACTACTGACAAAGCAGACTCAAAAGAACCACAAATTTTATTCTTTGGGCTCGATATTCGAAAGGATTAATGCAATTAGCCGAAGCTAACTGGGCAGTGGCTGAATTATTTCCACTGCCTGGTTAGCTTCATGGCAATCTGGGCCACCCCGATATTCCGACACTGAATATCCAGGTCTAATGGTCTGTGGCGGCTAGCTACTTTAGCAGCGCTTTCTGCTGCCACTGAATATTTGCCCATATGTGTCTGTGATTTGGGAGAGGGGAGGGCTTTTGACAGGCGCAATTTTGTACTTCCTCTTCATCTCTCCGGGCCAGTCCAGGAACCATAGGGTTGTTGACCTTCTCCAGCAGCTGAGGACTGAATTCTCAGTCTTGCTGACAGCCACTCCAGCTCCCTCTGGTGTCAGAGACTCAGTCTTTCAGTCCTCAGCAGCTGGGAAGGACGTGTGCTGACAGGCTCCCGGAGACGACGAAGAAAGAGCTGCTTGAGGCAGGAACAGTAGGAAAAAAAAAAGACGGTTCCTGGTGGGTGTCCTAGCAGGGTGCTGTTTTCCAGGGAGATTCTGTTGCATTGATTAAAAAAAAAACCCCAAAAAAACTGGAGCTCGGCTGCAAGGGGACAAGGCAGTAGAGGCAGAACCTGCCTCGATGAGTGGTGCCGTTTCCGCGGGGGGTCAAAAGAAGCTAGACGCTGGGAGCCCCAGAGTACAGCCTCTCTGCCCCTTGGGTTGCATCTGACTTGCCCGCTAGCAGCGGGGTGGGAAGTTGGAGCTTCGGTATCTCGTGGAGTGCAGGTAGGCCCTTTTGCAGGCGTGTTTTGGCGGGAGGCTCATCGGGGTCAGGGCGACCTCGTCTCGGCTCCAGAACAGAATTTTTTCTTTAAAGCGCATGCTGCTGCAGCCGGCTGCATGTGCGCAATATGGCAGTCGCCAGGGTATTTCAGACACTGGGCTTTGCAGCTTTTGTTTCCGGCGGGGCAGTCGAGTTCACTGCTTGTTACATGGCAGCATGGATGACAGGCCTGCCTCCTCAGATTCGCTGGGCAGCCATTTCGGCGCTACAAAGAAGGCGGGAACGGCGGCCATGTTGGGAAAAGGCAGCTGTTCCTGCCGTGGCTCAAGAAAAGCAGGGCAAAAAGAAGGCTAAATCAAAAAAAGCTTGCACCAGCGGCTCCAAGTCCTCAGCTGCCTTTGCAGGGGGGGGGGGGGCAGGAGGGCTTGGGCGCTCTTCTTCTTTTTTTTTTTTTTTCCGCAGATTTCATCCTCGCTTCATAAGGCTTATTGCTTTAAGTTAGAGCAAGTACAAGGTAAGGGTGCTTCCCCCTCCCCTTCGGGGATGCAGAAAGTAGAGGACTTTCTTGGGCACCCGGGAGAGGGCTCCTCCAGGCCTGGTGTGGCAATGGAAGCGTGCGCCGATGGCTTCGGTCAGCATGCCTTGGGGCTCCTGAGTGCTGAAGAGGGAGAAATTCTCTCAGACTCGGGCCTGGATCAGTGGACAGGAGATCTGGAGGAAGGTGAGATTGCTTCAGGAGAAGATCCTAATGTATTTAGAGTTTTTAGAAAAGAGGAACTCGGAGCGCTTCTTGTCCATTCCCTAGCGGCCTTAAATATTACTTTGCCTGCGGTTCAAGAAGAGCCACTGGAAGATCCTCTGCTTCAGGGTTTTAAGGCGGAGCAGAGGTGTTTTCCTGTTCAGAGTGATTAAGCAGATGGTAGAATTGAAATGGGAATGTCCAGAGGCTACCCTGCGCGGGCTATTGGGCACCTATACCCAGTGCCACAGGACGAGAAGGAGTTGCTATGCATGTTGAAGGTGGATGCTCTGGTAGTAGCGGTAACGAAGAAGACCATGATCCCGGTGGAGGGAGCAGCAGCTCTCAAGGATCTGCAGGATAGAAAGTTGGAAGCACTACTTAAGCAGGCTTTCGATTCCAGTGCGCTTTCCTTACAGGCTTCAATCTGTGGGGCTTATGTGGCTAGGGCCTCCATTTGTTGGCTTCAAGGAGAGTACCATCCGGAGGGGGAGGATAGTCCGGCTCCGGAGGGAGCGAAGTTGGAGTTGGCAGCAGCCTACCTAGCCGATGCCTTCTATGATCTGGTGCGGATTTCGGCAAAGTCTATGGCATCAGTGATTGCCACCAGAAGGTTCTTCTGGCTGAGGAAGTGGGCAGCGGATGCCTTGTCTAAGACTCGTCTTAGTAAGCTTCCATACAAGGACAAACTGCTCTTCGGGGAAGCACTGGAGAAGATTGTAAAGGATCTGGGGGATTCCAAAGGGGGTCGACTTCCAGAGGACCGTCCAAAGGGTCCAGAGCCTGGATCTTTGCTTAGAGGACAGAGTAGAGACTTTTGTCGGTTTAGAGGATCTCGTTTCACTCCTTATCAGAGGGGGTCGAGTTATGTCCAGAGAGCAGTCCTTTCTAGGAGCACGGGGGTTCGAATGGGGTTATTTCAGACCCCAGCAGAACTCAGCTAAGAAACCCCAATGAAAGGGAGTTGGTCCAGGCGGAGGTTCCTGTGGGAGGTCGCTTGTGGAGCTTCCACTCCGTCTGGACCACAATAGCTACCAACCAGTGGGTCCTGGAAATTGCCCGAGAGGTTTACGTGCTGGAGTTGTCCGGTGGCAGAGGCCTTCGTGGCGTCTCCATGCGGTTCCACCTTAAAGACAAAGGCAGTTTCTGAGACCCTTCAGCGCTTGCTGTGGCTCGAAGCGGTGGTTCCAGTATCTTCCAACCAGTACGGCTTAGGTCGATACTCGATTTATTTTGTGGTCCCCAAAAAGGAAGGATCCTTCCGACCTATTCTGGATCTCAAACACGTGAACCGCTGCTTGAGGGTTCCGCACTTCCGCATGGAGACCCTACGATTGGTTATTCGGTCAGTAAAGCTGGGCGAGGTGCTCTCTTCCATAGATTTGACAGAAGCATATCTGTACATTCCCATCAGACCGGAGCATCAAATTTCTGTGATTTGCGGTGCCCATGGGACATTTTCAGTTCAGAGCGTTGCCGTTCGGGTTGGCAACAGTGCCGCACACCTTCATGAAGGTGATGGTGGTGGTGGTGGCGGCAGCCACTCTGCGTAAAGAGGCCGTCCGCGTGCACTCTTATCTGGATGACTGGTTAATCCGGGCAAGTTCCATATCAGTCAATAGGCATAACTGCTCGCATGGTGGAATTCCTGGAGCAACTAGGTTGGGTGGTGAACCAGTCCAAGAGTCAGTTGCTTCTGGTACAGCGCCTAGTTTTACCTGGGGGCGTTATTCGACATGGCGGTAGGGGCGGTATTTCTGCCAGAGGTCAGAGTGCAGAAGCTTTTACGCCAAGTAGCGGTATTTTTACGCATACAAGCTCCAACGGCGTGGTGATACTTGCAGCTTCTAGGCTCCATGGCAGCAGCCTTGGACCTAGTGCCCTGGGCCAGGGCGCATATGCATCCTCTACAGCAGGCGTTGCTTTCCCGTTGGTTGCCTCAGGAGCATCCCCTGAATCGGAAGTTAGTATGCTCGGAAGCGGTCAGAGCCAGTTTGCAGTGGTGGTTGAAGCCCGGCCATCTTCGAGCGGGGGTTCCACTGGATCAGCCGGATTGGGTGACGGTCACAACAGATGCCAGCCTGTCTGGCTGGGGAGCACATTGTATGGAACATCTAGCTCAAGGCTGCTGGACGGCGGCAGTGACTGGCTGGTCCATCAATCGTCTGGAGATGAGGGCGGTGCTTCTCGCCCTTCGGGAATTTGTCCCTCCTCATAAGAGGAAAAGCGGTTCGCGTGTTTTCCGACAATGCAGTGACAGTATCATATATAAATCGTCAAGGGGGTACGGGCAGTGCTGCCATGTTGGAGGAAAGTCAACTTTTGATGGTATGAGCCAAATCGCATCTCGTGGCGTTTTCGGCAGCGCATGTAGCCGGTCGAGACAATCTGCAGGCCGACTTTCTCAGATCTTAGATCTTAGTGTCTTAGATCCAGGAGAATGGGAATTGAACGCGGCGGTCTTTCACGACATTACCTTGCGTTGGGGGCGGCCGGTCATGGATTTGATGGCCACTCTCAGCAATGCCAAGGTGAGTTGTTTTTTCAGCAGGTGCAGAGAGCACATGTCGGAAGGACTCATCGCACTGGCTCAGTCGTGGCCGTTGGTCAAGTTCCTTTGTGTTCCCTCCTTGGCCGATGATTGGCAGAATCCTTCGGAGGGTAGAGCGTCACGGCGGGAAGGTGATTCTCGTTGCTCGGGACTGGCCGAGGAGAGCTTGGTATGCGGGTCTGATTCGGCTGTTGGTGGATCGGCCGTGGAGGCTGCCCGACCGGCCCAACCTGTTGAACCAGGGTCCAATTCTATTGCCGAATGTGGATCGGTTCTCTCTTACGGCTTGGCTCTTGAGAGGGAAAGGCTAAGACGTAGAGGATATTCGGCAGCAGTGGTTGCCACGATGTTGAAGGCCAGGAGACAATCTACATCCCTGGTGTATATTCGTATTTGGCGCATTTTTGAACAATGGTGCGCCGGGCGGAGCATTCGGCCTTTCGGGGCAATGGTGCCGGAGGTTTTCCTGCAAGGGGGGCTGGATAAGGGTCTGGCCCTCAGTACCCTAAAGGTGCAGCTGGCTGCCCTAGCGTGTGTTAGAGGCAAGGTGCAAGGGGGCCTCTTGTCAGGTCATCCAGATGTTATAAGGTTCTTGAAAGCGGTTAGGAATCTGAGGCCTCCGGTAAGGCAAGTTGTGCCGCCTTGGGATTTGAACTTGGTTTTGGAGGCGATGACGTGACCTCCCTTTGATCCCAGGGGGGCAGCACCGCTGAGGGAGTTTTCTTGGAAAACCGCCTTCTTGGTAGCCTTGTGTTCGACTAGACAGATTTCCGATCTGCAGGCTCTTTCATGTAGAGAACCTTATCTTCAGTTTTCTGCGGAGAAGGTGATGTTGCGCCCAGTTCCGTCTTTTCTTCCAAAAGTGGTGTCAGGTTTTCACGTCAATCAGCCAATTGCTCTTCCGACCTTTCAGGGCCACGGGAAGCTTGCCGTGGATAGGTCACTCAGGAAGTTAGATCTAGGCAGAGTGCTGCATAGGTACCTCCAGCGGACGGAATCTTTTCGGAAAACCGGACAGGTTGTTCGTACTCTTTGGGGGACCTCGTAAAGGAGAGGCAGCTTGCAAAGCCTCGATTGCTCGTTGGGTGAAGCATGCGGTGGCGGCGGCGTATCAGGCCTTTGGAAAGGTGGCTCTGGAAGGGATCCGGGCTCATTTGACTCGAGGACAGGCGACTTCTTGGGCCGAGTTTGCCTTAGTTCTGCCGGTGGGTATCTGTCGGGTGGCTACATGGTCGTCATTGCACACTTTTGCAGAACACTATCGCTTAGATGTTCAGGCAAAGGGGGATGCAAAGGTAGGGGCTGCAGCCATTCTGGCGGGCCTAGCGGGTCCCTCCCAGGGTTAGGTACTGCTCTGGTACTTCCCTATGGTTCCTGGACTGGCCTGGAGAGATGAAGAGGAAGAAGAAATTAATCCTTACCTGCTAATTCTTTCCTTGAGATCTCTCCAGGCCAGTCCAAGGCCCACCCAGGTCATTTGCTGCATTTACTAAACAGTTTTTTTGGTTTTGTTCTGGTTCCTCTGGGGTTGAAGAGGACCTCTGATGCTTAGGTGTAGTGAAATGCAGTCTAAGATGACGGACACTAGGTATTTTTTTGGCGTTGCACCCATAGGGCTCGGAGCGGCGCACACTGGGGCTCCCTGAAGTTAGGGGGGTTCAGATACGTGTGGTAAAGGGGAAAAACCCCCAAAAACCTTAGAGAACAGTGGGCATTAGCAAGTCCGTGGTGTGTTTGTTTTTGGTACTGGTGTAAGTTAGATTGCTGATGGTTAGGGCACAGGCTGCTTTGACAATGGGTGACTGAGTCTCTGACACCAGAGGCAGCTAGAGTGGCTGTCAGCAAGACTTTGAGAATTAAGTCCTCAGCTGCTGGAGAAGGTTGACAACCCTATGGTTCCTGGACTGGCCCTGAGAGATCTCAGGTCTTGCAAGAAACTGACCCCCAAAGCAGTCAAAAGCAGGCAGGAGAAGTACAACTGGATGTTCAGGTCAGACTCTGCCTTGGAAACCCTTTCCAGGGCCCAGTCCAAGACCCTGGGATTATGCAGTGACTCTGCGGCCACCAATCGGGGTTGTGAGTCCTCTGACCGGGTGTCCCCGATCCAGATCCCGAAGAAAGAGAGCCTCGCAGGACTCCTCATGAGACTTGGGGAAAGGCAAGTAAGTCCCGCGCCAGATCCCTGCGCCCCCATAGGACAGAGGTGTCTGAGCAGGATGGACACCAAAATTTGCACAGAAGGACTGGATAGACCTCTGCAATCAGCCCCAGGTCCCTATGGCCATCTCCACCAGGGACTCTCCTCCTCCCACCGGTGCCGGATGCAATTCCTTCAGCACCTGTGCCAATTGCTGTGTCCCTATCTGGGCTAGAGACCAGGATGGAGGTACTGGAACATAGCTTGTCTGCCTACTTGGCCACTCAACAGGCAGTGCTGTCCGGCTCCCCCGGTTCATCTCCCAAAAACATCGGGACCTCGACCTCGAAGACTTCCCCTGGTGTCAAGTTGATCCCCCAGAGCTCCCTCACCCGGACCGATCACAGAGGGAAGTCACATTCGTGGTCCCATTCTTCGGGACTCCGATACTCCCTGGCCAGCGGCTGAGGCTCCAGCCACGCCACTGAGGCCTACAAGCCTTCAACCCGGATCTGGTTGATTGTCAAGTTCACCTCCGACTCTGACTGGGAATCTGAGGATGATACTTCTCTGGACACCTGGAGGCATTGCGACCTTCCATTGGACCCATCCCCACCAAGGGTCTGGCGTCCGTCCACGCCCGAGGATAAGGCCTTCCTCGACTTCAGGCGGGACGTGGCCAGAACTCTAGCTTTCACCACAGTTGTCAGACACCCCTTGGTCGGAGGATCTCGAGTTCCTCCAATTTTTTTTATTTTATTTATTTAACAATCACTTATATACCGCATCTTCCATAGATCAGTTGCGGTTCACAATAAACAACAATCAACAAAGCAGAGTTCGTTTTACATATAACATCATATAACCAAAAACAATAAAAACAATAAAATAAACAATAAAATTTGAAAACAAATGTAAATGTTAACTAGCACAGAACTGTGCAAAACTATATACATTATATACAGATATACATTGTTTAGGGCTTAAGCGTGGTGCAAAGTACCGTTACAGCTATAAGAATTTTCATAGGTCATGGGATATCTCAGACGAAAACAGGTTAGCCTTTATCTAAATCTATTGAGGGATGATCTGTATTATTATAATGTTTAGTGAAAAGATACGTTTTCAGTTTTTTACGAAAAAAGTTTGTCTTCCCCCTCCTTCCCCACCCCCAAGGAGTCCCTATAGGTGCCAGTCTGGCGATCCTTGAGACTGTTCCTCTGTATGTGGGAGACACAGGCTATGGTATTCAGTCAGTCTCCGGCTCGATCTTATGTATAAGGTCCGCCCAGGCTTCCACAGGAGCCAATTACCACACAACTCAATGGTGGTTAAGTCGGCCATATGTCTGCTTGAAAGCCAAAAGATGCACTCTTTGACGCCTCCTGGCAGGGAGGCCTAGAGCCTTGATGTCCTCGGCAAAAAATGCTACCAGGGCTCCATGCTGGGCTGCCAGGTCCAGGCATACCTCCTCTACATGGGTATGTTCCTCCGGGACACCATGAATGAGCTAAAGGGCTACACCACCAGCCAATCCGGGGAACCCTTCAGAGATTCCAGATGCTGGCTAAAACTGCTGCAGATTGCTCAAAGTTTCTCACCCGGGCTGCTTACGATGGCTTTGAGGCCTTGGCCTGGGTTGCCAGTGCCTGTATCAGTTCCAGGAGACAGGCTTAGCTCCAATCCTCTGACCTCGAGCAATGGGTCCAGGAATAGCTCCTGGGCGCTCCTGCCTGGGAGAGAATCTTTGGCAAGGCCATGGCAGACAAAGCTGGAGGCCAAGTATGTGACAAGGACCCAGCTCGCGAAGAAAACTTTCTCGGGCCCCAAGCATAAGGCCACCAGGAAGAACCCCCCCCCCCCCTTCTCCAGGAAGGGCCTCAGATTCTGCAGCTATCAGCAATACCAGGTTCCACAGACCCCTCAGCAGGGCCCCCAAGGACCTGGACAACAACCTCGCAAGCAGAAAGGCCCCAGCCTGGGCCAAGCCTTTGACTGGCTGGGCATAGCCTCTCCCCCTCTAGGAGATCAGCAGCCTTTGGGGGACATCTGGCCCACTTTGCTCACCAGTGGTCGACCATTATCACTGACACCTGGGCACTCCAGGTTGTTAGAGGGCTACTTCCTCCACCTGGACCAGATACCCTCTCCATTCTTTCCAGGAGAGCCTCCCCGAGGACTCCCCTGCTACTGCAGGAATTCAAAGGTCTTCTTAAAGATATGGCTGTGGAACTAGTGCCCCATCCACAACTGGGCATGGGGTTCTACTCGAGGTACTTCCTCATCCCCAAAAGGATAGGAGGCCTAAGGCCCATTCTAGACTTGAGACCTAAACAAGTTCCTGGTGCAGGAGAAGTTCAAGATGCTCTCCTTGGAACCTTGCTGCCATATTTCCAGCAGGGAGACTGGCTTTGCTTCTTGGACCTAAAGAATGCGTATACCCATGTCCTCAACCAACCTAGGCACAGATAGTACCTTAGGTTCATGGTTGGGGCGACCACTGCCAATGCGGGGTAACATAAGAACATAAGATATGCCATACTGGGTCAGACCAAGGTCCATCAAGCCCAGTATTCTGTTTCCAACAGTGGCCAATCTAGGTCATATGTACCTAGCAGTTTCCCCAAGAGACACAAGTTCCACAATGCTTGTACTGGGTCAAGCATTGAAATCTTCGGTCACTTCTTAATAATGGTTCATGGACCTTTCCTCCAGGAACTTGTCCAAACCTTTTTTAAACCCAGCTACACTAACAGCCTTTACTACATCCTCCGGTAACAAATTCCAGAGTTTGATTACACGTTGAGTTAAAAAATATTTTCTTTTATTAGTCTTAAATAGTTTACCCTGTAGCTTCATTGCATGTCCCCTAGTCTTTCTATATTCTGATAAGGTTTACCTGTTCCACTCTGTTCATTAATTTATAGACTTCTGTCATATCTCCCCTCAGCCGTCTCTTTTCCAGGTTAAAGAGCCCTAACCTTTTTAGCCTTTCTTCATAGGAGTATCCTTCCATCCCCTTTACCATTTTGGTGGCTCTTCTCTGTACCTTTTCTAAAATCGCTATATCCTTTTTAAGATACGGCGACCAGAATTGCACACAATATTCAAGGTGCGGTCTCACCATGGAACGATATAGAGGCATTATAATATCTTTTGTTTTATTTTCCATTCCTTTCCTTATCATACCTAGCATTCTATTTGCTCTCTTGGCCGCTGCTGCACACTGGGCCGAGGGTTTTAACATGGTATCCACAATGACGCCTAAATCTTTTTCCTGGGTGGTGGTTCCTAATGTGGAACCTTGCATCGTGTAACCATAGTTTGGGTTGTTCTTCCCTAGGTGCATAACCTTGCACTTGTCCACATTAAATTTCATCTGCCATTTTGATGCCCAGTCTTCCAATTTATCAAGATCCTCTTGCAATTTTTCACAATCCTCTTGGGTTTTAACAACTTTAAATAGTTTTGTCTCATCTGCAAATTTGATAACCTCACTTGTTGTTCCACTTTCCAGGTCATTTATGAATATGTCAAAAAGCAGCGGACCCAGCACAGATCCCTGGGGTACACCACTATTCACCTTTCTCCATTGGGAAAATTGGCCATTTAGCCCTACCCTCTGCTTTCTATCTTTTAACCAGTTCCTGATCCACAATAGTACACTGCCTCCTATCCCATGACTCTTTAGTTTTGCCAAAAGTCTCTGATGAGGGACCTTGTCAAAGGCTTTCTGAAAGTCCAGATACACAATATCAACCGACTCACCTTTGTCCACCTGTTTATTCACTCCTTCAAAAAAACATAACAGATTAGTAAGACAAGATATTCCTTGTCTAAGGCCATGTTGGCTATCTCCCATTAGGTCGTGACTATCTACATGCTGAGTAATTTTATTCTTTATGATGGTTTCTACCATTTTTCCCGGTACTGACGTCAGGCTCACCGGTCTGTAGTTTCCCGGATCACCCCTGGAACCCTTTTTAAAAATTGGTGTTACATTGGCGATCCTCCAATCTTCAGGTATTAGAGATGATTTTAATGATAGTTCACAGATTACTGATAGCAGGTCAGCAATCTCATATTTCAGTTCTTTCAACACCCTTGGATGTATACCATCCGGCCCAGGTGATTTGCTACTCTTCAGTTTATCTAATAGTTGTAAGACATCTTCCCGATGTATCGATATTTCCTTCAATTCTTCCGCACCTTTAAATACCACTTCAGTCATGGGTAACATCCCTACATCTTCCTCAGTAAAGACCGAAGCAAAGAATTCATTCAGTCTCTCCGCTATCGCCTTGTCGCATCTTAGTGCTCCTTTAACCCCTTTATCATCTAATGGACCAACTGTTTCTCTCACAGGTTTTTTGCTACGAATGTACTTGAAAAGGTCTTTATTTCACGTTTTTGCTTCCGCAGCAAGCTTCTTCTCAAATTCTCTCTTTGCCTGCCTTATCAATGCCTTGCATTTGATTTGCCAGTGCTTGTGCTGTTTCCAGGTTTCGTCGTTTGGCTCTTTTTTCCATTTCCTGAAAGATGCTTTTTTGGCAACAGCCTCTCTGACCTCACCTTTAAACCATGCTGGCAGTATTTTGGATTTCCTTCCACTTTTCTTAAAGCGTGGAATACAGCTGGTCTGGGCTTCCAAGATAGTATTTTTCAACAACACCCAAGCTTGATGTACGTCTTTAACCTTCACAACTGCTCCTTTTAGTTTTTTCTTAACTGTTTTCCTCATTTTATCATAGTCTCCCTTTCGAAAGTTAAAAGGTAGTACTGTGGATTTTCTTACTATCCCTCCTCCACTAATTACATCAAAGGCGATCATGCTATGATCACTATTGCCAAGTGGCCCCAACACCCTTATCTCTTGCACTAGATCTGGTGTTCCACTAAGGACTAGGTCTAATATGGCTTCCCTTCTGGTCGGTTCATGAACCAGCTGCTCCAAGAAGCAGTCATTTATGTCATCTAGGAACTTTATCTCCCTAGCATGTCCTGACGTGACACTGACCCAGTCGATACGGGGTAATTGAAATCACCCATTATTATTACTGTGCTGTAACTTTTGTTAGCTTCCTTGATTTCTTTGAGCATTTCATCACCCATTTGGTCATTCTGGCCAGGTTCTCGATAGTACACCCCCACTGCCATCGCCTTCCCCCTTTTATATGGAATTTCAATCCATATAGATTCTACAGCAGATTTTGTTTCCTGCAAAACTTTAATCCTTTCTGAGTTAATGCCCTCTCTAACATAGAGCGCAACCCCTCCACCAATGGGGTTATGGGGGGGGGGGGGTTATGGGGTTTAGGCATTTGATATACCGCCCTTTACTTACGCATCAGAGCAGTTTACATGTATGCTAACAGGTACTTTTTATTCCCTTGTCCCCGCAGAGCTCACAATCTAAGTGTACCTGAGGCAATGGAGAGTTAAGTGGCTTGCCCAAGGCCACAAGGAACGGCCATGGGACTAGAGACCCCAGTCCCTCCGACCTGAGGTTACTTGTCCCCATGCGGGAATTGAACCCCCGGTCCTCCGGCCTGAGGTAACCTGTCCCAACCACTGAGCCACTCCTCCCTCAATTTGATCAGCTCTTATCATTACGATATAGTTTGTACCCAGGTATCAGTGTCCCACTGGTTGTCCTCCTTCCACCATGTCTGATATTCCAATCATATCTAACCTTTCATTTAGTGCTATATATTCTAACTCTCCCATCTTATTCTTTAGACTTCTAGCATTTGCATACAAGCATTTTAGAGAATGTATTTTATTCATGTTAATTTGGCTATTGTTAGACATGGGTAAATTGGGATCTTTAAGCTCTGTCTGCTCCATACTTGAGGGCATTTGGGCTACCTTACTCTTTTGTGGAACCTCTCTGCTTTTGGTAGTATCCTTCAAGGATACATTCTTCCGAACCATCCGCTCTTGGGCGACTGTCGGCTTTCCCCTAATATCTAATTTAAAAACAGCTCTATTTCCTTTTTAAAGGTTAATGCCAGCAGCCTGGATCCATCCCGGTTAAGGTGAAGCCCATCCCTTCGGAAGAGCCCCTCCTTTCCCCAGAATGTTCCCCAGTTCCTAACAAATCCAAACCCCTCATCTCTGCACCATTGTCTCATCCACGCATTGAGACTCCGGAGCTCTGCCTGCCTTTTGGGTCCTGCGCATGGAACAGGAAGCATTTCGGAGAATGCTACCCTGGAAGTTCTGGATTTCAACTTCCTACCTAAAAGCCTAAATTTTGCCTCCAGAACCTCCCTACCACATTTTCCTATGTCATTGGTACCGACATGTACCAAGACAGCAGACTCCTCCTCAGCACTATCTAAGACCTTATCTAGATGGCGCGTGAGGTCCGCTACCTTCGCACCAGGCAGGCATGTTACCAGGCGATCCTCACGTCCACCAGCCACCCAGCTATCTACATGCCTAATGGTTGAATCACCAACTATAACGGCTGTCCTAACCCTTCCCTCATGGGCACATGGCCCTGGAGAAACTTCCTCGGTGCGAGAGGGATTTACATCACCTGGAGGACAGGTCCTAGTTACAGGATCACTTCCTGCCACACCAGGGTGATGCTCTCCTGTCATGTGACCTCTCTCCTCCATGGCAACAGGGGTGCTGCCAGACTGGAGGTGGGACTTCAGGACTATGTCCCTGTAGGTCTCGTCTATGTACCTCTCTGTCTGTCTTATGTTTTCCAAGTCTGCTACTTTAGCCTCTAGAGAACGGACGTGTTCCCTGAGAGAAAAGAGCTCCTTGCACTTAGTGCACACGTAAGACCTCTCACCAACTGGGAGAAAATCATACATGTGACACTCAGTGCAAAAGACTGGAAAGCCCCCATCCCGCTGCTGGACTGCTGTCTGCATCTTAGTTTTAAGTTTGTGTCTAGATCTTTAAGTTCTTACTTACTAGGGGTTGCTATGGGTATTTATACCAATAAAACTGTACCTAATACGTTTAATATACCTTGTTCACCTGAAGCTTAATTAATCTCAGGTCCTTAGTGTATGACTGATTTGGGTAATGAGCTTCACCTGAAAGCACCTCCTGTCTTTTAAGATGTGTAAGTACCTATAAAGCTATGATTATCCCAGGGGAGGGTGGGTGTGGGGAGGGAGGGAGGGAAATAACACTTATTAAAAGAGGGCTGCTACACAGTACCCTGTCTTGTGCTGCTGAGGTAAGCTAAATTCTGATTTGATTTAAATTATAGCTCTTAGCTGCTGCTAGGCTCTATCTTCTTATGAAATTTAAACTACAAGCTCTCTGCTGGGTACTAAATTTAACCAGGAAGCTCTCTTCTGTGTGTTAAATTTAAACTAAAAGTACTTGGCTGTTACTTGGCCCTGAGTGACTATTTAAATTTAAACTACAAGCTCTCTGCTGGGTATGAAATGTAACCAGAAAGGTCTCCTCTGTGTTTTAAATTCAAACTTTAATTGCTGCTACTAGGCCCTAACTGATCCAACAAAAAACAGTGGGTTCACATATTAAGTAGCTTTAATACAAAGAATTCTTTTTAGAAAATTACCAGAAGTATATACTCACAGTTGCAGATTTCTCTCCAGAAGTAACAGTCCCCCCTTTTCTAGTCCTTGTACTATCCTTTGGGCTTGTCTCCGCAACCAGGATCTTCATAAAGTGCCTGCAGTCATGGCAACCTACCTACGCTGCCAAGGAACCTTTGTCTTCTCCTAACTAGACGACTGGCTCATCAGAGGGGACACAGCCACCGAGCTGTAACAGGCCACAAGCAGCACAATCGGTGTCTTGCAGTATCTGGGGTTCATGATAAACTATTCCAAGCCCCATCTCATCACAGAGTTTGGAGTTCATTGGGGTGCACCTGGATACCCTCCAGGTGAAGGCCTTCCTGCCCAGCGATGGGAACGGATGGCTCTGGCCGCAAATGTCCAGGGCAGACGCTCCGTGCTGGTACGTGGCATGCTCTGCCTGCTCAACCACATGGCCTCGATGGTACACATCACATCAAATGCCTGCCTTCACATGAGGTCGGCTTAGTGGTGCCTCAGGTCTCAGTGGAAGCAGGCCACTGGCCACCTTCGGGACAAGATCTACATGACCTGCCCTCTGGTGGAGTCGCTCTGCTGATGGCAGACCATCCAACACCTGAGGGCAGGCTTGCCTTTCCAATCCCCCACTCCTCAGCAGGTCCTCACCATGGACGCCTCATTGCTGGGTTGGGGAGACCTCTGCGGGACTCACCACACACAGGGCACCTAGTCCGGGGACGAAGCCCACCTACAGATCAACTTCCTGGCGCTCAGGGCCTTCCTCCAGAGTCTCCAGCACTGACCAGTGCTCATTCAGACGGACAGCCAAGTGGTGGTGATCTACATGAACAAATAGGGAGGCACGGGCTCCTACGCCCTCTGCCAGGGGGCAGTACCCCTCTACTCATTCACAATCTTCCAGGGGAGGCGCCTAAAAGTGGTCTACCTGCTGGGCCAAGGCTACGTCCTCGCAGACAGACTAAGCAGAGTCCTGAAACTGCACGAATGGCTAAACACCAGAGTAACCCATAGGCTATTTCAGCTCTGGGGGACCCCGCAGATGGACCTCTTCGGCAGCCCAGCCAATGCCTAGCTGACCTGTTTTTGCTTCCGCCAACCTCACCCATCCTGGGTAGCGGCGGATGCTTTTCTCATGTCATGGTCGGAAGGTCTTCTGTACACCTTCCCACCATGCCACTGGTCGTTAAAGCCCTTCGGGATAGGGCATCGCTAATCCTGGTAGCCCCCCCCCCCCCCCGGTGGCCCAGGCAGCTGTGGTTCCCACTGCTGCTCCATCTAGCAATGGAACCCCCAGTCTCTCTTGGGAACTCTCCAGAGCTGCTGACTCAGGAGGACTCCCTCCTTCACCCCAACCTGAGGTTTCTGATGTTAACAGCGTGGCTGCTGAACGGGTAGCCTTGGCTTCCTTTTAACCTCTTGGTGGAGGATTTCCTGCTGGCCTTCCACAAGATGTGCTTACATTTTCAAGTAGCGAAGATTCTCTGTGTGGTGCTTGGAGAAACAGGCAGACCCCTTCTCCATGGTACAGTTGGTCCTGCAATACCTGCTGCACTTCTGCCATGCTGGACTCAAGTCCAACTCGTTCAGGGTGCACCTATGTAGTTACTCAGCTATAACAGGTGTTCTCAGGGACAGCAGGAATTTGTCCTTACAGCCCTCCCTCCTTCCTGTAGAGTTGCCTTAACTATACCAATTTGTGTTCCTTATTGTTTCTCCAGTTCAGTCCTCCACCTCTGGGTAGTGTCTAGTCTCCATGCTACAGGAGGATGAGCAAGTCAAACTCTTGACATCACTGGATATATCTTGTTGGACTTCTCCCATCATCCCCCAGTGTGTCCAGTCTCCATGCAGCAGAAGGACTTAATGAGCTTAAGTGGAGGCTCACTTGAGGAATGAATAAGATGAATAAGGAGCATTTGCTAGTTAGAGAGTAGGTTTTACAATTTTATTTGTATTTTGGTTTGTTCTTTTTCCAGTTAAGGAGGGGGAACCCTAAGCCTTGATCCTCTGCCTCTGTGCTTCGGGTCTCTTATCAATCTGCCTGCATTCTTCCTGTCGGCTCTCCCCTCCTAGACAGTATGGTGGGGAGCCCGGCAAGAGAGAGTGATTGATCCGTTGCTCCCTCATTTTTCCACGGGGGTGAAGGAGAGACAGCAGCGTGGAGAGCCTCACCCTCACTGCGAACGCTGTTAGCAATGTGGCTGTGCAGCGTAGCGGTTTGCAGGGCTTGGAGGCAGGCCAGAACGGTACACCATGGGGACTCGTGACTTTACACATCGCCGCTGGAGGTGAGTGTCCCCGCTCCTACCACACAATAATTAGTGGGGGTTTGAGCTGCCGGCATGTGTTTCATGCGAGGAGAGGCATTGAAATTTTAAGCAGGCTGTTTCCCGCGCTCTACAGCCATGTGGCAGAGGCAGCACGGCTCAGCGCGTCAGCAGGAGAAACAGTGCTGACGGGCAGCTGAGGCACGTCGGATCCTCTGTTTTTCGGGTCAGTGGTTCAGGAAAACACCGTCTGGTTTAATTTCTGAATTTTGCGGGGCTTAGTTCGGTGACTCTTGTTTGTTTAAAAAAAATGTGTTTCCCTTTGTTGTGGCAGATTGGGATCTGTGAATTCACAACTAATGCCCTCGTGACCACAGTCTCTGGTGTGTGGCTCCCACAGGGGTGCAGTGTTGGACGCAGGAATTTGCCGGGGCTGCGCTGCAGCTTCATCCAATATGGAGCAGCAGTTGGAGGATATGTTCACCCAAGGCACCCACAGTCCGTCGGCAGAGCCAGACAGAGAGCCCCTGGTGCAGGGCCCTTCTCTGTCTTCACGGGAAGCACCATCAGGACCATCTGGCGCCGGGCTGTTGCCAGCTGCGAGACCGGCACTGGGAGATTTTTCCCCAGATTTTGTTTTGATAATGCATCAAGCCTTTTGCTTGCGGCAACAGGGGAAGGTGCTGGAGGCTTTGATGGTACCACCTCAACAGTCCGGTCTAGAACGAGCTAGTAGCGAGCTCATAAGACCCATTAAGAGGGTGAGACCCCTTGAGCTTCCGCTCTCAGATGGGGAGTGGCCCGAGACGGAGGAGACCAGGTTGGATTTGGAATTGGGAATGGATGAACTGGAAGAAGGAGAGATTCCTGAGCCGGAGGACCAGGCGAGAATCATCCGGGTGTTCCGGAAGGATGAGTTTACAGTGCTCATTATGGAGTCTCTTCAGGCACTCAATCTGGTGTCGGTCCAACCGGAGGAGGAAGAGGGGTTGGAGGATCCCCTCATTCAAGCAGTGAGGCAGCCACAGGTGGTGGTACCTGTTCACCGGGTGGTGGATCGCATGATCCAAGATGAGTGGGATCTCCCAGAAGTGGGACTAAGAGGGTTTAGGACGATGAGCAGGCTCTACCCCTTGGCAGATAAGGAAAAGGAAAGGTTTCGGTCCCCAAGGATAGATGCAGTGGTATCGGCAGTCACAAAGACCACTATCCCGGTGGAAGGCAGCGCGGCTTTGAAGGATGCACAAGACAGGAAAGTGGACGGCCTGTTGAAACAAGCCTTTGATGTTAACGCACTGTCACTGCAAGCCTCCATTTGTGGGGCTTGGGTAGCAAGAGCTTGCCTCCGGTGGTCTCAGCGCTTACGGCAGTCCGTTGAGCAGGAGCAATTGTTGGACGTGACAAGACTAGAGTCTGGGTCGGCCTATTTAGCGGATGTTCACTACAATTTGATTAGAGCATTAGTGAATAGTATGCCTTCATTGATAACCGCCCGGCGTTACCTGTTGCTAAGAAATTGGGCGGCTGATTGGTTCTTCTAAGGCTCGCCTCAGCAAGCTCCCGTTTTAAAGGGAAGTTGTTGTTTGGGGAAGATTTGGATAAATTGGTTAAGGATCTGGGAGAATCCAAAGGCGGGAGGCTGCGAGAGGACAAGCCCAAGCAGGGGAAATCACTTCCCTCGGCGCGAGACCAGTTTTGAGATTTCAGGAGGTTTCGTACTTCTCGATTAGGAAGTTTTCAAAGAGGAAGGTTTGCTTCTAGGGCCCAGGGATTTCGTGGGTTTCGAGGAGCAGGAAGAGGTTTTGCAGCAACCGCTTCAGCGTCAGCTCAAATGTTGCAGTGAAGCGAGGTGGACTCAGGTAGGAAGGCAGAAGATTGGAGGCAGACTTCGAGAGTTCCTTCCTGCCTGGGTCCAAATAACCAATGGGTGTTGGAAATCACTTGCGAAGGTTATGCTCTGGAATTATCTCGTCCCGTTCTAGATTCGTTCGTACCTTCCCCTTGCACAGGTCTGCAGAAAACCTTGGCAGTTCGGCAAACATTAGATCGCTTTTTGCAGCAGGGAGCGGTGGTGCCGGTGCCTCCAGAGGAGTTTGACATCGGTCATTACTCCATTTATTTTGTAGTTTCAAAGAAAGAAGGATCTCTCAGGCCTATCCTGGACCTAAAAGGAGTGAATCATCGTCTTCAAGTGCCTCGCTTTCAGATGGAAACTTTACGTTCGGTAATGGTGGCGGTTCGGCAGGGGGAGTTCTTGACCTCCTTGGATCTTACTGGGGCGTATTTACACATTCCGATCAAAAGTTGTTGAGGTTCGCTCTACTGTGGTGGTTTACCAATTTCAGGCTCTGCCCTTTGGTCTAGCGACGGCCCCGCGCACCTTCACCAAGATCATGGTGGTGGTGGCGGCGGCTCTACAGAAGGAAGGCATCTTGGTCCACCCTTATCTAGACGACTGGCTGATTTGGGCGAAGTCCAAAGTCGAGAGCAAGCAGGTCACGGACAAGGTTGTGAAGTTGTTGCAGAGTCTCGGCTGGGTAGTCAATTTTGCCAAGAGCCGATTGATCCCGGCGCAGGTGTTAGAATACTTGGGAGTACACTTCGACACTCAGCGGGGAGCAGTGTTCTTGCCGGAACGGTGGGCTCAAGCTCTTCATCAATTAATGTGCAGATTCCTAGCAACCTCTGCCCCATCAGCGTGGAGCTACCTTCAGCTGCTGGGAACAATGGCGGCAACTCTAGAAGTGGTGCCTTGGGCAAGAGCACACATGCGACCGTTGCAGAAGGCGCTCCTGCGGCGCTGATCTCATCAGAATGATGCTCTGAGCAAACGCCTCCCCTGCCCTCTTTGAGTCAGGCGGTCGCTCCAGTGGTGGCTTTGTCCAGGAAAGCTGGAGGTGGGCTTGCCCCTGGAGCAACCACTATGGCTTCCGGTGCTGACGGATGCGAGTCTCACAGGTTGGGGAGTGCATTGCGAGGACCCCTTCATGCAAGGGACTTGGAGCGGTCAGGTGACCTTCTGGTCGATCAATCGTCTGGAGCCATGGGCAGTGGCGCTCGCGCTTCAAGCGTTCGAAGCCAAGGTAAAAGTTCGGACGGTGCAAGTGCTGTCCGACAATTCCACGACGGTGGCTTACATCAATCGACAGGGTGGAACGGGAAGCACTGCCATGTAAGAGGAAGCAGAGGCGCTGAGTGCCTGGGTGGAACCTCGAATACAGGCGATCTTGGCGGCGCACATCGTGGGAACAGACAATGTGATGGCAGATTTTCTCAGCAGAGTCCGGGTGGGAGCTCCATCCGGATGTGTTTGCACATATAGTTCACAGATGGGGACCTCCAGTCATGGATCTTGTGGCGACTTTTCACTCGGCCAAGGCGAATCGGTTCTTCAGTCGCAGGCGAGAGAGGATGTCGGAAGGCATCGATGCGCTGATGCAGCGTTGGCCGCCGTCCTGTCTCCTCTGTCTTTCCCCCGTGGGCACTCATAGGGTGGGGGGTTCAGCGCATCGAGGCTCATCGGGGAAGGGTACTTCTAGTGGCACCAGATTGGCTGAGGTGACCATGGTATGCTGATCTAATCTGACTTCTTGACGGAGAGCCTTGGAAGTTGCCGGCATCTGAGAAGCTGTTGACACAGGGTCCGCTGCAGATGCCTCAGGTGGATTGGTTCTCGCTTACAGCTTGGCCATTGAAAGGGCGAGGTTAAGGAAAAAAGGCTATTTGACAGCCTTCACTGCGACCTTGCTTCGAGCCAGAAAGCGGTGCACATCCCTGGTATACGTACGGATATGGCGTATATTTGAGGACTGATGTTCTTGGCGACAGGTCTAGGCTGCCGCGGCTTCTGTGCCCGTGGTGGTAAGTTTCCTACAGGACTGTTTTGAGAAGGGTTTGGCGGCCAGTTCGTTAAGAGTCCAACTGGCAGCTCTGGCTTGCTATAGAGGTAGAGTCCAGGGGGTCGCCTTGGGCTCTCATGCTGATGTGGTGCATTTTGTAAAGGCGGTTTCTAGAATGTGGCCCTCTCTCAGGGTAATAGTGCCTCCATGGGATCTCAATTTGGTGTTAGGAGCGTTGACCAAGGAGCCCTTTGAAGCCTTATCTCAGGCTTCTATCAAAGACTTGACCCTAAAGACAGTGTTTTTAGTGGCCATTTGTTCGGCCCGGCGAGTTTCGGAGTTGCAGGCGCTGTCTTGTCGGGAGCCCTTTTTGTCCTTTTCTAGGGAGAAAGTGGTTTTGTGTCTGGTGCTGTCCTTTCTGCCTAAGGTAGTTTCACATTTTCATATGAATCAATCGGTTTCGGGGCCAGTGTTAGGGGCATCAGAAGTTAGCGCTTCAGACCGCAGTCTACAGCGTCCGGACGTGTAGAGAGTTCTGTGTCAATACTTGAAAGTGTCAGTCCTTTCGTAAGTCAGGACATCTATTTGTCCTCTTTGGCGGCCCCCATAGGGGGGAGGCGGCAGCCATAGCCTCCATTTCCAGGTGGGTCCATTTCCAGAAGGTCTACAGACGCATTCCACCAGAGTGCAAGCGATGTCTTGGGCGGAGCACAGTTTGGTGCTGCCGGTAGAGATTTGCAGAGCGGCGACGTGGTCGCCCCTCCATACCTTCAGTAAGCACTATCGTCTGGATGTTCAGGAGGCAAGCGATGCCTGTTTCGGGTCGGCGGTGTTGCGATCCGGGTGGAAAGGTCCCTCCTAATGATTACTACTCTATTACATACCAGAGGTGGAGGACTGAACTGGAGGAACGATAAGGAAATAGAAATTACACTTACCAGTTAATTGTTGTTCCTTGAACTCCAGTTCAGTCCTCAATCCCGCACAGAGATGAGCAAGGCAGTCGTTCTTCAGTGTGGAGGGGGCCTTCGGTCACTAAAAGTGTAATATGTTGGATATGCCGGAGTGCAAGGTGGTATCTTTCTTTCTCTGACCTCTCTTGGTCTTCCTTCCTCCTTTCTGGCTCTCTTACTCTGTTCTGGGAGTGAGGAAGGCAGAGGCAGAGAGAAGGTTGTTGCCTTCCCCTATATTTAGGGGACCTTAGTGTTAAAAGTTAAAGGTTAAGTTTTAGAGTGATAATTAATGATGTAGCTGCTTGTTTGTTGCTCCTTTGAGTGTGCTTTGTCAATAGTTCACTGGGGGATGATGGGAGAAGTACAACAGGATATATCCAGTGATATCAAAATTTGACTTGTCCAGTCTCCATGCTGCAGGAGGAGGAGCACTACCCATAGGTGGAGGACTGAACTGGAGTTCCTCAAGGAACAACAATTACCAGGTAAGTGTAATTTCCATTTTTGCTGTCTTAGCTATATCATGACTGAGCAAGATGGCACCCTTGGGTGAGAAGGGAACCATGCATGCATGGTGGCATCTCCCAAAGGCTTTCTTTGAAAGCTGGGGAGATGCTTCCACACAGGTTCCATCACCCATATGTGAGGACTGATTGCTGCTGTCCCTGGAGAACACCTGTTACAGGTGAGTAAGTAGGCTTTATTGTGAAACTTCAGGTCTTGTGATTACAGCCACAGTTTTGCCAGGCCTGAAACCTTGATACTTAGAGAAAAGAGGAGAGGGAGGCAGTGCAACAAAGATTTGAAAATGCTTTTTGCTCTGCCTTCACTACTGCTGTGTGAGCTCCCTTCATGACTGAGTTTCACCCCCCTCCCTAATACTACGGATGCTACTTGGGTGGAATTTATACTAATGAGCCCTGCTATTGACAGGAGATACTAGCTGGCAGTATACATAGCAACCAATTGGAAAGCGGCACAGTTCAGTCAGTAGCTGTCACAGTAGAAATAAGAGCAAAGAAAGTGAAATGTATATATGTTAGTGAAAAATGCAGTGCACCACAAATGGGGAATTGTATGTGTGTATCTCTGTTGTGTGCTCTGTTTATGCAATGCTTGTGTTGTAGCTGGTAGTGATGGGCCATTTTCTGAAGATATAGTTTTAATGGTGGGGCAGATGCATTGTTGTAGTTTTTGGGAGTGGGGCAGTTTGCAAGGTGGTGAGGCAGTTGTATGGGGATATATATTTTGTTGTGGGGACATCTGGCAGGTTGTTAGGGCAATTACAAGGGAGTATTTGTTTTGGAGATGTGTGTGTGTGTAAGAGGTGTTTGAGTTGAGAACAGGGAGAGTGAGATTAAAAGGAGCAGTTCCCTATCGACTGTTTCATGTAAATTAAATTGCTACGGAAGCTGGAACTCCTCCTAAAGAAATGCATTTGCCTGTTTTTGGGGTCTTATTTCTCTGGAACCCCTGGTCAAATCTAGCCCATTTTTGAACTTGTCTTGTTACTTGGCATGTAGAAAAAAAAAAGTTTCATTCTTCTCTGAAGGTTTTGTGAAGTTATTTTGCCCCAGATG
This sequence comes from Ichthyophis bannanicus, assembly GCA_033557465.1. Lineage (NCBI taxonomy): Eukaryota > Metazoa > Chordata > Amphibia > Gymnophiona > Ichthyophiidae > Ichthyophis > Ichthyophis bannanicus. The sequence goes on along the minus strand of CM066039.1, from coordinate 166,468,108 downwards.
GATAGACAGATTCTTGACCTCTTCTGTATAATTCTATTCAAGTTCATTTGGGTTGGAAAGAATAAAAACACCATGGCTTCCCCAAGTTTGGGCCTATTAGAGATGGGTTTCTTGTATTAAAGATCCACAGCCTCCAGGTCTATTGTGTCCTTGGTGTGAGACCCCTGATACAAGGAGGTCCTCAGACTAGAGAGTACCCAAATCACCTGCCTCTCCATCTTCTGAAGATCCAGAGAACCTGCCTCTTAGGCTCCCCTTTCGTCACCATTTTGAAAAATGGTGGCAGTTTTCCAAGATGGCAGTGGACATAGAGAAGCCCAGGATGAAACTTTCCAGACAAGGCAAGTATTGATGACCCTTCACAGGAAAGTAGGAGTTTCGGGGACCCTTTTTGGTTCAAAGGCCTCTTAGTCTTGAAATGTCCTGGGGGGGGATCCCTGAACCAGAGAGACTTCATAGTTAAAATGAAGATAGCTTCCTTCATTTGCTTACTTACCTTTTTAAATGTTGAAGCTAAAATGAAAGTAAAGTTTAATGTATTATTTCTGGTTTACTGCTGTTTTGTTTTTACTTCAGTTTTAGTGTAATATTTTACTTTGCTGATTTTAGCTTATGATTAGCTTTTTACATTGGAAGTGAAGTAAAAAGAATGAACATAAAAGTAAAAAAAAATGTTAATCTTACACTGATCTTTAACACAGTCTTATTACATGAGGCTGAAAGAGCTTATCTTGCAGCTTTGTGCAAGCCTTTTAACTACATAAGTATGTTCATCTGCTGCTGAAACCTGGTAGGTGAGATTCATCGAAGGTTGTGGGGGGGGTGGTTTTTTTTTTTTTTTTTTTTTTTTTTTTTTGGTGGTGTTGGTTTTCTAATATGAATAGGGTAGGTAGAATAAGGTAAATATTTTTGAGTAGCAATAAATTGTTTCTAGAGACCTTTACAAAGAGGCCTTCCAGTTAGGAGTTGAAGGCCTGTGAAGTTGTCCTAAATACGAGATGTGTCCAAAAAGAAACCAGACTTGCTAAAGAGGGCGCCAGTGAGCCAACACAGCAGACTAGCAATAATGGTGATGTGTAGTGGTGACCTTGAGCTTTAGCCTCCCACTTGCTTGATCACGCCACATGAATTAATTATGGACTACATGCAGCGGAGTGAACTTGTCTCATATGCCTTTTGCTATTTCCGAAATGTCATAACGGGCAACCTTTCAGAGTGGATTTCAACTTCAGGAACAAAAAAGTCCATAGAGCTAAATCTGGAGAGTAGGGAGGCTGCGGGACTAGAGACATCTTGTGCTTTGCCCAAAAATTCACAGATAAGGCGCATTGAGTGGTTGACACGGTTCGCTTTTTGCTCATCTCTCCAGAGACTTGGGATAAATTTTGCAGCAACACTGAAGCAGCGAAGTGCTAACAATGAATAAATCCAGGAGTCAATTGCAGGGTCCAAGCCAATTTATTGTGCACAAGGCTCAGACAGTCAAGCATCAAAAAGGACTGAGCAAAGTTCTTACAGAAACACATTCATTTTATACATTTCTTTTCAGTTTGATACATGCAGACTTTCTATTGGTCCCATTTGTCCAATCGGAGACCCTTTCTGGGCCTAGCACCCTGTTCCCACTTCTAGGATTGTTCTAACAATGGCACGGTTTCTAGGTATTGATACAATTCTACTGCGAGGTCGTTTCTAGCTCTAGGAATGCAAGTATTGAAACATTTCTATCATCAGAACACAAGAGAATAATAAAGGATTTATGAATTCATGAAAAACCTCTTGTTAAGCAGTTTTCTCAAACTTTTACAGATCCTTGGTTTTTCTTAGCACTATTAATCTCTGGTGGGGGTGGGGACTCAGGCCTAGCTTATAGGCCTCTCATAAGTTTTCAGGCTATTATAGGCCATAGCCTACCACATTCTCCCCTTTGATTATTCTCACCCGCAAGTTAAAAAGGGTGGGAATTAAATCACACATTATACTCGCGAAACAGCATCATCTTGGGGTATAGGGTAATATTGCCACATAGCTAAAACTTTCGTAGCTGCCTTCCGTTCTACAGTGTTATCGATAACTGAGGTTATCATACGTAAGCAAAGGGGTAATAGGCATGGGAGCAACAAGCATACAGTTAACATGAATAATATAATAAACACAAGGGTCTTCAGACCACCTAACCATGAAAACGCTGAACCAAACCACCCATCAAGTTTCAGACCATGCCAGGTCTGGATAGGCACATATGTTTGTCTTCGCATTTGAGGAGCTATATCTTCAACAACTTGTCCATTATTGTCAATCTGCAAACAGTTAGTTAAATTCAATTTTCCACATACTCCACCTTCAGCTGCTAACAAATATCTAGAGCTAAACGATTCTGATAAATAGCTGTGCGCATTTGTGTACTCTGCTTAGCTAAAAGAGTTAGTGCTTTACTAGTTTCATTAGTTGTTATTTCAACAGCTTGTAAGCGTATAATACGATTTATCATATATACAGGAGTGCGGTATCCCCATGTGCGGTATCCCCAGGGGATGGAAGGATACTCCTATGAAGAAAGGCTAAAAAGGTTAGGGCTCTTTAACCTGGAAAAGAGACGGCTGAGGGGAGATATGATAGAAGTCTATAAATTAATGAACGGAGTGGAACGGGTAAACGTAGATCGATCGTTTACCTTATCAGAATATAGAAAGACTAGGGGACATGCAATGAAGTTACAGGGTAAACTATTTAAGACTAATAAAAAAAAATATTTTTTCACTCAATGTGTAATCAAACTCTGGAATTTGTTACCGGAGGATGTAGTAAAGGCTGTTAGTGTAGCTGGGTTTAAAAAAGGTTTGGACAAGTTCCTGGAGGAAAGGTCCATAAACCATTATTAAGAAGGGACCCAGGATATCGATGCTTGACCCAGTACAAGCATTGCGGAACCTGTGTCTTTTGGGGAAACTGCTAGGTATGTATGACCTAGATTGGCCACTGTTGGAAACAGGATACTGGGCTTGATGGACCTCGGTCTGACCCAGTATGGCATAACTTATGTTCTTATGTCCCATCTTATGTCCAATTGGCGGGTCCGTAGTATGAAATGATTCTCTCAGGTGGCCACTCCTCATCATCCCATTTGTCCCATTGGCCTATTTTCAAGGCCTCTCATTTCTGTCGACTCTTGTACACAGGGAAACCCAGTTGTTCTCCATGGGAAATGGGCAGAAGAAAGAAGAAAGGTCGTATAGTTCCCAATACACATGCTCCTCCCCAATGGTGAGGAAGCTTAGCATATGCTCGAGTTCCACAAATCCAATATAATCCGGGTGGAGCTTGCCAGGTACTATGAAACGCCAGATTAGTCCAGATTTTGGCAAGAGTAGGAAAGAGGACTAAAGGGTTGGAGGGCTCTGGAGTGTTTACCCCCGACCACCAGGACGTTGTCTTAGTGGTACTGTTGTAAAACCTCTGATTGAGAGAGACCAGCTGTCCGACTAGCATAGTTAACTGTGGTCCTGTACGAGCAAAACACAAGTTACCAACAATAGGGTGAGCCAGTACCCACTCACTAGTAGTGTTATGTAAGCAGTCTGATTATAAGGAATGGAATAGTTCACTTCTTGCGCCTCCCAGGGCCATTGGTCTCCCATCTTAGTTCCGCCACAGAAGAAACAATCGGAGATGTGGAGACTAGATGCTACTGCCCCAGCGAGTTCAATGAACAAGTTTTGGGAGGTGTGAGGGATTTCAAATTCCGCCTGCATGGCCTCATAAAAGGAGTGATGTATTCGATAAGGTGCGGATACATGGGTCTTAGTATTTAGCTGTATATATATAAAAGTTCCAGGATCTATGCCTCCTCCCGCTATACGTAACCCAAATCTGAACCCCTGCTTCCACTGGCTAGGGTTAAGTATGAGGAGCTGTAGAGGGTTACAGGCACCTTTCTTGCACTTCTGAGGCTCAGGTAATGATAATCTTTCCAAGCTGGCTTTACGATTATCTCCATCTCGTCCAGTAGGCCCACCAGACCAAGTGGCATAATACACACATTCCCACTTTGGACAGAAGTAGGCATCTTTAAATGACTTGCTGTAGACGGTTGGGGAATACTTTCCAGTACACCGTCCCCATCCGTATGCTCCTTCTGGACACACATATTTATCATCATAGTAGTAGGCTTGTTCCCAAGACCCACACTTGTAGTAAGCATTTCTATTTATTACATCGCAGGCATCAAAATTCAGGATAACGGGTCTTGTGGGATCGGAGAGTTGACGTGTGGCATTTATGAGGACCCCCTCCTCATTATTCCAACGCAACTCCAGTACATAATAATAGGGGTTCTGCCGAGGGTTGAAGCAAGTTTTACTCTTCCCTTTCGTACAGATATTTAATTCTGTACCATTATACACACATCGGCTAACTATACCAGTGCAAGTATAGTAGGAATGATAAAGTAAAGTCTGAGTGACCTTTATCCCAGTTTGGGTGGTAGTTATACAAGCTGCACAAGGGGATAAGGCAAAAGTCTCTTCCAGGGATCCCAGGGCTACCGCCACCATAAGACAGTAGTAGAGGAACATCATGACTACAGTCTTTAGAGATTAGCTGAAATATTGAGAATGATGAACTTGTAGAGTCTTTTTCTTCTTCTTTTCTGCTTCTGCTGTATGTAGACCTATCGACTGCCACACTTGTGTGACAGGGGTAGGATTATAGATTCTAAAGACTCTTACAACGCCGGTTGTCTCCGCAATGTAAGCTGCAGTGGAATTTCAGGGTCATCTACTGAAGTCCATTGACCAAGTTCAGGAGCGGCTGCCGGCTTTACTCGACTATGATGGATCCAGGGTTCAAGCTCTGCGACTTTTACTGCAGTTGGGGTTGATAGAATGACAACATAAGGTCCCTTCCAATGTGGTGCCAACGGTGTCTTTCTCCACTCTTTGATCCACACTGACACTCCAGGCTTGAAGGGATGCAGAGGTTCCGTCAGATTGATGGGCAATCGATCTTGTACCCAGGTGTGAAGACTCTGCAAAACGGAACTTAAAGCCAATAGTTCTTGTCTAGTAATTTCAGATCCAATCTGTTTCATACCTCCTTTTATTCCCTGTACAATGGGTGGGGGTCGCCCATACAAAATCTCAAAAGGGGAAACTCTTAAAGACTTGGTTGGAGCAGAACGTATCCTAAGGACTATAGGGAGAACCTGGAGCCACTTCAGGTGTGCTTCTACAAAGTTTGGACAACTGAGATTTCAGGGTCCTATTCATACGTTCTACTTTCCCTGAACTCTGGGGTCTATAGGCAGTGTGCAACTTCCATTGTATCTGTAGAACTCGGGCTAACTGTTGGGTCACTTGGGACACAAATGAGGGTCCATTATCTGATCCTATAGTCAATGGTATTCCAAATCGGGGAATAATTTCATGGAGCAGAATTCTAGTGACTTCTCGGGCTTTTTCAGTTCGGGTGGGAAAAGCTTCTACCCACCCAGAAAAGGTGCAAACTAAGACCAACAGATAGTGATATCCATTTGCTCGTGGCATCTCAGTAAAATCCACCTGAATATCACTCATAGGGGTAACTCCTACTGACTGAACTCTTGGGGGTGGATTGGGACCCTGCTTAGCATTATTCTTAGCACATGTCAAACATTGAGCCACTGAGGCGGACAGGGGTCCTAATAGTGAAATACAGAAATGGGGTTTTAGGGCTCTTTCCATGGCAGTCTTCCCATAATGTGTGGCCTGATGAAAAGCATGAACAAAGGACGGTCCCAATGCTTCAGGAATTACTGTGGGACCTGGGGGTGAGCTACCCTCTGGAGGTGGCAGCACTATCCAACCTTTTTCTGTTAGGACACCCCCCTCCTTATCACAGAAGTAATCTCTCTTGTAGTGTATCGGGGGGCCCATGAGCTAAGGGGCACAGGGAATAAGGCTGCCTGCACCAAAGTATCTTGGGTCACAACTCGTCCACTTGTGGCTGCTTTTCGAGCAGTGGCATCAGCAAACCTATTCCCTCGGGCAACTTCTCCTATTCCTGCTTGATGACCTCGACAGGGTATGACTGCAACTTGCTTAGGGGCCCACATGGCGTCTAATAATATCAATATCTCGGGCCCATACCTAATGGACTTGCCTCCTGAGGTGATCAACCCTCGTTCTTTATACAGGGCTCCATGTGCATGCAAAGTTGTGAAGGCATACTTGGAATCTGTATACACATTTAGACGGAGCCCTTCTAATGTAGTGCTCTATTGAGAGCTATCAGTTCAGCCTTCTGTGCTGAGGTCCCCGGGGCCAGAGCTGAGGACTCAACTACCAGATCAAGGGTCACCACTGCATACCCGGCACAACGATGCCCATTGATGACGAGACTGCTCCCATCCACAAAGAAAGTCTGTTCAGGGTCCTCCAAAGGGACATCAGTCAAATCCGGGCGACTTGAAAATATAATGTCCATAATTTCTAAACAGTCATGATCGGGGGGGCCAGGACCAACTGGGAGCAACGTAGCAGGATTCAGAGCTTGACTGACCTTCAATTGTATCTGGGGGTTTTCACACAGCATACTCTGATACTTCAACATTCGTGAATTTGTGAGCCAGAAACTCCCTTTGTGTTCCATGAGGGTCAGAACAGAATGTGGTACAGTAACTTGAAGATTCTGTCCCAGAGTGAGCTTGTCTGCTTCGCTCACTAGGAGGGCTGTAGCTGCAACAGCTCTCAAACAAGGGGGCCAACCTTTTGCAACCACATCCAACTGTTTTGACAAATAAGCTACTGGCCGTTGCCAAGATCCAAGAGACTGAGTCAGCACTCCTAGAGCATTTCCTTGTGACTCATGAACATAGAAACGGAAAGGTTTCTGGACATCTGGTAGACCCAGAGCTGGTGATGACATCAGAGCGGCTTTTAGAGACTGAAATGCTGCATCCTGTTCAGGTCCCCACTCCAATGGAGACTTTTCCATTCCTTTGGCAGCTTGATACAATGGTTTCGCCAGCAGAGCGAAATTGGGGATCCATATACGACAGTACCCTGCGGCCCCCAGGAAGGCTCTTACTTGCCTCCTGGTGGTTGAAGTGGGAATACTGCATACAGCTTCTTTGCGTTCCGGTCCCAAGCGTCGAATTCCGCTAGACAACTGGAATTCTAGATATTTAACTTCAGTTTGACATAATTGCGCCTTGGCTCTTGAGACTTTGTATCCAGCCTCGTTTGGAAGGTGCAAGAGTTCACTGGTGGCTTGTAGACATTCACTTTCTGAATTTGTGGCTATGAGCAGGTTGTCCACATACTGAAGAAGAACCCTTTGTCCTGGGTTCACAGAGTAGCTTGAGAGATCTTGATTTAGAGCAGCACTGAAGAGAGTAGGTGAATTCTTGAATCCTTGGGGTAATCGAATCCAGGTGAGTTGGCCCCACCTTCCTGTTGTAGGGTCTTGCCATTCAAAGGCAAACAAAAGCTGACTGGTGGGGGCTAGGCGTATGCAGAAGAAGGCATCTTTCAGGTCCAGGACGGTGAAATGAATAGCCTCAGCGGGGATCAGTCCCAAGAGAGTATAAGGATTTGGTACCACTGGGTGTATAGTTTCAACTGCATCATTTACCCGTCTCAGGTCTTGTACTGGGCGGTAATTCCCTGTCCCAGGTTTCTTGACTGGGAGAAGGCAGGTATTCCAAGGTGACTGGCACTCCTTGAAGTCCATACTTCAGTAGTTTCATCAGATGGCAGTGGATACCTTCAGTAGCTGGTCGAGTAAGAGGATACTGCTTCACATGCACTGGTTTCGCTCCTGGCTTGAGGGCGACAATGACAGGGGCTATGTTCTTCGCTAGGCCAGGTGGATTATCTTCTGCCCATACTTCAGGCGGGGCTAAAAGGTTGGGGGATATACAGGAACTAGCTGATTTGGTTGGGGCTACACTGTAGAATCGCCATTCTTCTTCCCGGGGAACAGTCAGCACCATCAATCCAGCAGGCTTTACAGTCATCTGCATTTCTCCTCCTTCAGCGAAAGATATTTGCGCCTGAAGCTTGGCAAGCATATCTCGGCCCAAAAGTGGAATAGGGCACTCAGGCATATACAGGAACTGGTGCGTTATTTTCTGTCCCCCTAGTTCACACATGCGGTTCTGCAGGAAAGGCTTGGTGGCCCTGGCCCCAGTGGCCCCAATAATGGTGACAGATCGAGAGGAAAGAGGGGCCATTGGCTTTGCCACCACTGAATGTTCGGCTCCTGTATCCACCATAAAGTCCATATATTGGTCCCCTATTTTCAAACTGACCATAGGCTCCTGGGGACCCAGGGTGAACTTGGAGCCCGGTCTGGCCTAGTCTTCATCCATGTCATAGCCTGTTGCAACTGCCGCTCCCTCAATAGCTTCTTCCCTCTCTCGCTGGAACTGTGCTCAGGTCATTCCTCCACAACTCTGAAATCGACCTCCTGTTCTCCAGGGACTCCCTCCTCCCCTCCTGAGGGTGGAGTCAAGATGCGGGCATTCACTTCTCCAGTGTCCTCCTTCTCTGCAGTGGGCGCATTGATTCGCACCCAGTGGGGTCCAATTATTTTCACGACCCCTTCCACGTCCTCTGCTCCTTCGATTAGGAAAACCTCCTTCACGTCGTTCAACTAAAGCGGCAGCAAGAAGATCTGCTTTCTTCTTCATCTTTCATTCACTTTCTCTGTTAACGTTCATTTTCACGATTCACAAACACTTTCTGAGCAACTTCCATTAACTGGGCTGTATTCATGCCCGCAAATCCATCCAGTTTCTGTAACTTTCATTTTATATCTCTCTGGGACTGACTGACAAAGGCTGCGTTTACCATACGCAAGTTTTCCTGAGTGGCTGGATCGTATGGGGTATACAATCTATAGGCTTCAGACAACCGCTCATAAAAGACCACTGGGCTCTCATCCGGACCCTGGATAACTTCTGATACCTTCCCGATATTCATGGCCCTCTGGCCTCCCTTCCTCAGGCCCTGCAACAAGGCCTGGCAAAATTGAGTTGGGATCCGAATGATGAAAACGGGGCGGCGGCCCTATCTAGGATCTTCATTTGGGAAAGCTGCGGTGGCTGCTTGTGGGAGATTCATTTCCCCCCCTTCTACAGGATTCTCTTCTAACCAGTGGATGGCTGCTTGCACAATTCGCGCTCGCTCCTCGGTAGTAAAGAGAGTGGACAGGAGCTGGCGGCAATCAGTCCAGGTGGGCTGATGGAGTTTGCATTATACTAGACATTAACTCCGTCAGTTCTTGGGGGTTTTCAGTATAGGATGCATAATGCTTTTCCAGTTCAATAAATCAGTAGTGGAAAAAGGCACGTAGATTAGACTGGTTGGTCCTGGCGCCATCTGGCCCTGTTCATTTAGGATAGGTAAACCAGGTACTTGACGCAATGGCATTAGGCGCCCTGCTTTCTCCTTCTTTGGGATTGCAATGCAATGTGTGCCTTCGAGTCAGTCCTGACTCCTGGCGACCCAGAAGCTCCTGGGTTACACTTCTTAAATCATACGGTTCCCGGGTATAGGCTTCCTTGGCAGGTGACCTTGAACTGGCAGGAGAGCCTCCGCTCCCAGTATCATCGGAGGACCCTGGTCCCCCTGATGTACTTGGGCCAGACTCGGGGCTATCACTCGGGGAAGTAGGCTTCTTTTGCTGCTGCAGCGGTAATTGCTGGGTTACCTCATTAGGTTCTGCTTCAGGTGATGAAGCTGGTGGAACTAACCTATATGGATACTGGGGTAAATGGGCCAGGATTTCTGGGGACTCTGAGGCGGAATACACAGGCGGCTTCCCCTCCTCAAACCTCCGGGTCCCCCTGGTGGTTGCTACTAATATTCTACACTGTTACTAATAGCAACGCTTCATCCAAAAGGGCTGCGCCTCTCAAATACCCAGCCAGGAGTCTATGTAGGGGAACTGATCAGGGAACGTTTTTTGTACAATCTGATAAACACGGGAGACTACTCCCACATCAAAGATGCCCTCACAGGGCCATGAAGTAGCTAGCACCGGCCACTCCCTCTCACAGAGCATTTCTAATCGAGATGGAGACATTCTTATTCCGTAGTCTCCAGAAAATCTCTTATGGAAATTCTTGATCATACATTCCAATGGAGTTTGTGTAGACTCCGCCCCTCCCATAATCGTAATGATGTACACGACAACAGACAGTAAGGGTAGGTAGTATGGCTGCAGGTAAGGGGTCCGTACAGCCCACAGAACAATGGGGGGGACAAACACCAAACGCTTCCTCCTTTTCGCGACCTGGGCGCGGTCGCCCAGCCAGGAACTGCGCTACTCAGGAGTCCGCTCTCACTTGGTCTATATTTCAAGACCTTTCAGTCACACAGACAGTCATGCCAGCAACAAGAAATTAATTTTCAAATACCCAAGGTTTTACTGACTAACTCAACCCAAAGGGTCAATGGCGTCTGCTCCTCTAACCCTTATGCGAAGCGTACTAGGACCGCCCTTATGAGAGGTGATCAGGCTCTCTCGTCTTTGCGCACTTATGCAAGACTTTCCCAGTTAGTCTATACCAAATTAGTCTCGCGTACTCATGCAAGACTTTTCCCCAGGCCTCACTGACTATCAAACAAGAAAATGTCTACTCACCGGATCCGGTTCCCGATACCAAACCAGTTCATGGGTTGGATCCTGGACTCCCCTTGGGTTCGGAGGTGTTGGCCAGCTGGACCCCAGTGGTCTGCCAAGGCGAGGCGTAATCCTCCCCGATACAAGAGGACTGGTGGCGCCTGAGGTTTCCCCTGCGGTCGGACACACACGGTTCCAACTGGACCAAACCTGGAGGCGAAATACGTGGAATACTCACTTGAATACCATTCACTATCCGCACATTCCCGGCCAATGCACCAAGAATATGAAGCAGCGAAGTGCAAACAATGAATAAATCCAGGAGTCAATTGCAGGGTCCAAGCCAATTTATTGTGCACAAGGCTCAGACAGTCAAGCGTCAAAAAGGACTGAGCAAAGTTCTTACAGAAACACATTCATTTTATACATTTCTTTTCAGTTTGATACATGCAGACTTTCTATTGGTCCCAACGCCCCCTGCATTTGTCCAATCGGAGACCCTTTCTGGGCCTAGCACCCAGTTCCCCCCTCTAGGATTGTTCTAACAATGTCACAGTTTCTAGGTATTGATACAGTTCTACTGCGAGGTCGTTTCTAGCTCTAGGAATGCAAGTATTGAAACATTTCTATCATCAGAACACAAGAAAATAATAAAGGATTTATGAATTCATGAAAAACTTCTTGTTAAGCAGTTTTCTCAAACTTTTACAGATCCTTGGTTTTTCTTAGCACTATTAATCTCTGATGGGGGTGGGGACTCAGGCCTAGCTTACAGGCCTCTCATACGTTTTCAGGCTATTATAGGCCATAGCCTACCACAACACGATGCATCTGAAGTTCCTTATCGTCCCTCCAGTTTAGTCCTCCACCTCTGGGTAGTGAACCTCCTTCTGCAACTTGGAGAATGGGCATGTCAAAGTCATGACATCACTGGATATAGCCTGCTGGTATCTCCCATCAGCCCCAGTGTGTCCAGTCTCCATGCAGCAGGACGACGTAGTGAGCCTAGGTGGCTGGCTCACTAGAGGAACAGATAAGGAGCAGATTAGTTAGCAGATTCCCTTTCAAATTTCCGTTCTTACTTTTATCTTATTTCATTTGATTTCCCTGGGGTGCTATCTCTTTAAAAAAAAAAAAAAAAAAAAAGACTGGCCGGGTTTTTTTCTTTGTTCTGTGTCCTTCAGCCTGTGCTCTCTTCAGCAGCCTGCATAGCTCTCTCCCCCTGGACAGCACGGGGGAGAGCCCTAACGAGCGAGTTCCCGCTGCCCCTGGTGATTCCGGCTTCTCGGGCCTCTGCTCTGTGGCGCATCGGACAGCAAGTCTTCAAGCGGTGATTCAGTCCTCGCCATGAATGTTGCTCGCAGCAAGGCTGACTTCAATAAAATGGCAGAGTACTTAGAGGAGATGATGGGGTGGAAGGAGATAAAGGAAGTGGAATTGCAATGGGCTAAACTAAAGGAGGCAATAAAAGGGGCAACCGATTAAATATGTAAGAAAAGTAAATAAATACAAGAGGAGAAGGAGACCGATTTGGTTTTCCAAAGAGGTGGCTGCTCAAAGGCAAAAAACACAACTTTCGCAAAATTCAAAAGCTTGCAAACGGAAGAACACAGAAATTGAATACAGGATCCAACTCAGAGTCTAAAAGAGTAATAAGGATAGCAAAATCAAAGGCAGAGAAAAAGATGGCTAAAGATGTTAAAGGTGGCAACAAAACTTTCTTCAGGTATATTCAGGAAAGGAAGAAGATCAGACTTGGAATTGCAGGATTCAAAAGTGCTGGGAAAGGACTCGTGGAAAGTGACACTGAAAAAGCGAAATTGCTAAACAAATACTTCTACTCTGTTTTTACAAAAGAAGATCCTGGAGATGGACCAGCTGTGACTCCCAAATATAAAAATGGGAATGAAGTAGATAACACACCATTCACAGACGAGGTGTTAGAACAACTTGCTAAACTGAAAGTGGACAAAGCCATGGGACCAGATGGGATACATCCCAGGATACTTAAAGAGCTCAGAGAGGTTCTTGCAGGACCGTTAAAGGATGTCTTCAACAGATCCTTGGAAACGGGAGAGGTTCCTCAGGAATGGAGAATGGCTGATGTCGTATCTCTACACAAAAGTGGTGACAGGGAAGAAGTGTCAAACTACAGGCTAGTAAGCTTTACCTCGGTGGCAGGAAAAGTAATGGAGGCGCTCCTGAAAGAGCGAATAGTGAACTTTCTCAAAACCAACAGGATGCAAGATCCGAGGCAACATGGTTTTACTGAAGGACGGTCTTGCTAAACAAATCTGATTGAGTTCTTTGGCTGGGTGACCAAGGAACTAGATCAGGGGCATGCGATGGATGTCATCTACCAGGATTTCAGCAAAGCCTTTGATACTGTTCCTCATAGGAGGCTTGTCAACAAACTCAGTAGCTTGGGGATGGGTCCCAAGATGGTAAACTGGATTAGAAATTGGTTGACTGACCGACGACAGAAGGTGATTGTACATGGAGCTCACTCGGATGAGAGGAAGGTGATTAGCGGGGTGCCCCAGGGTTCGGTCCTGGGCTTGGCACTGTTCAATGTATTTGTGAGTGATATTGCTGAAGGACTGAATGGAAAAGTCTGTCTTCTTGCAGACACAAAAATTTGCAACAGAGTGGACTCCCCCGAGGGAGTGGCTAACATGAGGAAAGATCAACAAAAGCTGGAAGACTGGTCTAATGCTTGGCAACTATGATTTAATGCGAAAATGTGCAGTGTCATGCACTTTGGTAGGAGAAATCCAAGGGAAATGTACGCAATAGGGGGCGAGAGGTTGGTATGCACGGTTCAGGAGAAAGACCTTGTTGTGATTATCTCTGATGATCTCAAGGTGGCAAAACAGTGCGACAAGGCAGTGGCAAAAGCCAGGAGGATGTTGGACTGCATACAAAGAGGGATTACCAGCAGAAAGGAAGAGGTACTTATGCCACTGTATAAGTCACTGGTGAGGCCTCACTTGGAATACTGTGTTCAGTTTTGGAGACCGTATCTTGCAAAAGATGTAGAAAGACTGGAAACGGTTCAGAGGAAAGCGACCAAAATGATTTGGAGCCTGCGTCAGAAGCCTTATGAGAAGAGACTTGAAGACCTAAATATGTACACTTTGGAGGAGAGGAGGGACAGGGGAGATATGATTCAGACCTTTAAATACTTAAAGAGAAATGATGAACACACAAACCTCTTCCATAGACGGGGAAACTGTAAAAGTAGAGGGCATAACATGAAGCTGCAAGGTGGTAAATTGAAGGGCAATGTCGGGAAATATTTTTTCACTGAAAGGGTGGTGTATGCTTGGAATGCCCTCCCGATGGAAGTGGTGGGGGCAAACATGGTGACGGAATTTAAAAAGGCATGGGACAAACACAATGGATCCCTTTTACAGCAATACGATAAAAACAAAATAAACGGTACCATCTAACTTCTGAACCATATATCCTTTCAACAAACAGAGGTGTCCTACCTGGAGTGGTGGGTTTACCCCTAAACAAAGACATGGGGAGGGGTGGCCTGCACAGAGCGACAGGTGTACCTACTCTTGCCATCTTGCTGGGCAGACTAGATGGACCATGCTGGTCTTTTTCTGACGTCATTTTCTATGTTACTTTGTTACTAAGTTACTAAGGCTGAGCGACGTTGCGGCTAGTAGGGCTGATTTCCAGAGGTAAGCTGGCTTGATAGGGGGTGGTGGTGAGCAGGGAAGAGCTGCTGGGGTCAAGAGACAGGGGGTTGCCTCTGTCAGCGTTCACGCGGGTGTGTGTTTGGCGCCAAAAAGGAGCTGTGGGAATCGTGACCATTTTCTCTTCCCCGTGCAGCCACATGGCGGGTTCTCTGATGCGGCCTGTGCCGCATTGGGGGTTTTGCAGCACAGAACTGTTCTGGGGTTCTTTATTTCGTCGTTTTTTCTTGAGTTTATAGCTGGTTTCTTATGATAGCGTGCAGTGTCATTGAGTTTTAGACTTTTTAGGTTGTCGGTTTAAAATTTAAAAAAAGAATAGAACAAAGGGCGATTTTGTTTGGCTTGGGTCTGTTACAGCGCTCCCTGGGTGTCATAGCCCATGTCCTCTCAACCTCAGTGTGTGGTCTGCGGAACCCGCAGGGGCATGGTGCGGACACCGGTATATGCTGGGGCTGTGCTATCGTTTCTACAAGCGTGGAACAGTAAATGGAGTGTAAGGTGGCTCAGGACCCCCTCTTGGCGTTTGCAGGGAGCGAGGGGGAGCTCTCGGCAGGGGCTATGGCGGCTCCTTCCCTGGATGACCCAGGGGGGCCTTCAGGAGCTTCACCAGCAGTGTCAGCAGGGTCGTCTCTTGGGGATTTTTCCCGGACTTTGTGCTTCTCATGCATCAGGCCTTATGTTTGCGGCAGCAGTGGAAGGTTCCAGAGCCCTTGCCGCTTGCGTTACCGCAGCAGCAGCAGTCACAGCAGGATGAGGGCCAAGGTTGCTTGCCGGTTCCCCCAAAGACAGCTCGCCCTTCGGAGCCTCCGACTTCAGATTTGGAATGGCAAGAGGCGGATGAAACTGACTTTGAGCCTGAGTCCAGTAGCGAAGAATTGGAAGAAGGAGAAATACCGGAGCCCGAGGACCAAGCTAAGATTATAAGAGTATTTCGTAAGGAGGAGCTGGTGGCTTTCATTACGGAATCCCTACAGACTCTTAATCTCGCTATGGCTCAGTCCGCTGATGAGGAGGTGGTGGAAGACCCTCTCATTCAGGTGGTGAGGCAGTCTCAGGTGGTGGTTCCGGTTCACTGGGTGGTGGACCAGATGATTCAAGAAGCATGGGATCAGCCGGAGGTAGCGTTACGGGGGGCCAGAATAATGAACAGACTTTACTCCTTAGCGGACAAGGATAAAGATAAGTTCCATTCTCCGCAGATAGATGCCGCAGTATCGGCGGTTACAAAGAAGACAACTATCCCGGTGGAAGGTAGCGCGACTTTGAAAGATGCGCAAGACAGGAAGGTGGATGGTTTGTTGAAGCAAGCCTTCGAGGCTAACACACTGTCCTTGCAGGTTCCGTTTGCAGGGCCTGGGTGGCAAGAGCGTGTCTCCGGTGGTCGCAGCATTTACGTCAGGGTACTCAACTCGACCAGGACGGGGGTGAGGGATGTGTCTCGCCTTGAGTCTGGGTCAGCTTATCTGGCGGATGTGCACTATTTGATTAGTATGGCTTCCTTAGTTGTCGCTCGGCGGTCTCTATGGTTGAGAAATTGGGCTGCCGACAGTTCGTCTAAGTCTCGCCTCAGTAAGCTTTCGTTTAAGGGCAGGCTGTTTGGGAAAGATTTAGGCAAATTGGTAAAGGAGTTGGGGGGAGTCCAAGGGTGGTAGGCTCCCAGAAGACAAACCTTTAACAGGGGAAGCATGGTCCGGTGCTGAAAGGCCAGTCCCAGGATTTCAGGAGATTCCATTCTTCTCATTCGGAAGGATTCCAGAGAGGAAAGTTTGCGGCCAGGGCCAAGGGGTTTCGTGGATTTCGTGGAGCCAATAGAGGTTTTGGGGCAAACTCTCTACTGGGTCCAGGTGAAAGCAACAATGAAGCGAGGCAGGTCTGGGCAGGAAGTCCACTGATAGGTGGGAGGCTTCGGGAGTTTGTGTCTGCCTGGACCCAGATAACGTCTGACCAATGGGTACTGGAGATAATTCGAGAAGGTTATGCCCGGGACTGGATTCGTTCGTGCTTTCGCCCTGCAAGGAGCAGCAGAAAATGCTGGCAATTCGTCAAACACTGGATCGTCTCTTACGGCTGGGGGCAGTAACGCCGGTTCCAGTGGGGGATTACGGAGTAGGTCGTTACTCTATTTATTTCGTGGTGCCAAAGGAGGACGGGTCGTTCCAGCCTATTCTGGATCTCAAAGGGGTAAATAGCTGTCTCAGAGTTCCGCATTTCCGGATGGAAACCTTGCGATCCATGATTGTAGTGGTCCACCAAGGAGAGTTCTTGACGTCTTTCGATCTCACGGAGGTGTATCTGCACATCCCCATCAAGGCAGCTCATCAAAAGTTTCTAAGGTTTGCCTTCCCTTGGGGACATTACAAGTTCCAAGCGTTGCCCTTCGGTCTGGCGATGGCTCCGCATACTTTTACCAAAGTCGTGGTGGTGGTGGCAGCGGCGTTGCGGAAGGAGAGCATCTTGGTACACCCCTATCTCAATGACTGGTTGATTCGAGCGAAGTCCAAGATCGAGAGTCGGTTGTCAATCCGACCAAGAGTCTGTTGGTTCAGACTCAGGAGCTTGAATACCTGGGGGTACTCTTCGACACGCTGCAGGGAGTGGTGTTTTTGCCGGCCGGCGTGCCCAGGTCCTTCGCCAGCTGGTGCGCAGGTTCTTATCCTCTCCAGCACCGTTGGCCTGGAGCTACCTGCGTGTGCTGGGCACGATGGTGGTGAGTCTGGAAGTGGTGCTTTGGGCCAGGTTTCACATGCATCCATTGCAAAGGGCTCTGCTGCGTCACTGGAGTCACCAGAATGATTCGTTGAACAAGCGGTTTTCCTGTCCTCTGAGTCAGTAAATCCCTGCAATGGTGGCTGGATCCGGAGCATCTGAAAGCAGGGCTTCCCTTGAAACAGCCGCTCTGGCTTCCAGTGGTGACAGACACAAGTCTTGCGGGGTGGGGAGCTCAGTGTAGGGCTGTCTTCGCGCAAGGCACTTGGTCAGATCAGGAGAGGCCTTGGTCGATCAACCGTCTCAAACTGCGAGCAGTGGCGCTAGCGCTGCAGGCATTCGAGGCTGTGGTAAAGGACCACGCAGTCCGGGTGCTGTCACAATTCCACGACAGTGGCCTACATCAACCGGCAAGATGGAACAGGAAGTGTGGCCATGGAAGAGGAAGCAGGGGAATTGTTTGCTTGGGTGGAACCCCGGCTTCTGGCAATATCAGCAGCGCACATTGCAGGATGGGACAATGTGACGGCGAACTTCTTCAGCAGGGTCCGGGTGGATGCCAGAGAATGGGAGCTCCATCCGGAAGTATTTGCTCAAATAGTCTGCAGATGGGGGCCGCCGATTTATGGACCTCATGGTGACCTTTCAATCGGCAAAGGCAAACCGCTTCTTCAGCAGGCATCGAGAGAGGATGTCGGAGGGGATAGATGCTCTGATCCAGCTGTGGTCAGCGTTGGGCGGCCTCTACGTCTTTCCTCCGTGGGCGTTCATCGGCCGAGTGGTCCAGCGCATCGAGGCTCATCGAGGAAGAGTTCTGTTGGTGGCTCCGGATTGGCCGAGGCGGCCATGGTATGCCGATCTGGTTCAGCTACTCGAAGGGGAGCCTTGGAGATTGCCGATACAGGATGACCTGCTACTTCAGGGTCCGCTTCATATGCCTCAAGCGGATTGTTCTCGCTTACAGTTTGGCCATTGAGAGGGCAAGGTTAAAGAAAGGCTACTCTGGTGCGGTCATTGGGACTCTACTTCGGGCCAGAAAGAAGTCCACCTCTCTTGCTTGTTTGCATATGGCGTATATTTGAGGACTGGTGTTCGCAACGGCAGGTTCGTGCAGCTACGGTTTCGGTTTCCGTTTTGCTGAGCTTTCTGCAGGATGGTTTTAAAAAAAAGGACTGGCGGCCAGTTCCTTAAAAGTGCAGCTAGCAGCGTTAGCATGCTATAGAGGGAAGGTTCAGGGGGTGGCTCTAGGGTCTCACAGCGATGTGCTGCGCTTTCTGAGAGCAGTGTCTAGAGTGTGTCCGGCTCGTAGGGTTTTAGTACTGCCGTGGGATCTCAATCTGGTGCTAGGGGCCTTGACAAGGGAGCCCTTTGAACCGTTAAACCAGGCCTCCGTTAAGGATTTAACATTAAAAGCAGTGTGTTTGGTAGCCATTTGTTCAGCTAGATGAGTTTCGGAGCTGCAGGCGTTATTGTGTCAGGAACCGTTCTTGACCTTCTCTTGGGAAAAGGTGGTGTTGCGACCGATTCCATCCGTCCTTGCCCAAGGTAGTCTCTCCGTTTCACTTAAATCAGGCGGTGTCCTTACCTGTGTTGGACGTTGTAGATGGGGGGGGGGGGCTGCTCGGACAATAGCCTTCGTCGCTTAGACGTTAAGAGAGTATTACGTCAATATTTAAAGGTCTCAAGGGTCTTTCGTAAGTCTGAACGGCTTTTCGTGTTTGGCAGTCCCCATAAAGGGGAAGCAGCGGCCAAAGCATCTATTTCCAGATGGGTCCAGGAAGCTATCGCGTCAGCATACATGTTGCAAGGTCGTCAGGTGCCAGAGGGCTTACGGGCTCATTCTACTAGAGCACAAGCGACGTCATGAGCAGAACACAGTTTAGTTTCACCAGTGGAAATTTGCAGAGCGGCTACTTAGTCGTCTCTTCATACATTCAGTAGGCACTACCGCTTGGACGTTATGGCCGCAGATGATGCCGGTTTCAGTTCAGCGGTATTGCGTTCCGGGTGGAAAGGTCCCTCCCAGTGATTACTGCTCTGATACATCCCAGAGGTGGAGGACTAAACTGGAGGGACGATAAGGAAATAGAAATTACACTTATCTAGTAACTGTTGCTCCTTTAGGAACTTCAGTTTAGTCCTCATTCCCGCCCAGTGGGGTGATCAGTTCAGCGGTTCTTTTAAGATGGAGTGGAGCATCAGTATCGTGGAGGGGAGAAACCTTTTCAGTTTCTGGATCGCAGTGAGTATTGCTATCTGTCCTGTTTACTTCCTCCTTCCCTTTTTGATTGAGGGTGTGGAACAGGGAAAGTAAAAGAATAAGTGGAACGTATAAAAAAGAAAAAAAAGAGGGGGCAGGTAATCAGCCCCCTCTGGTACAGGGGTGGATAGTTCAGTTAAAGTTAAGTTTTATAGCTACTTATTTGTTGCTCCTTTGAGTTTACTTTGTCAATAGTACACTGGGGCTGATGGGAGATACCAGCAGGTTATATCCAGTGATGTCATGACTTTGACATGCCCAGTCTCCAAGCTGCAGGAGGAGGTTCACTACCCAGAGGTGGAAGACTAAACTGGAGTTCCTAAAGCAACCTTGGGCGGAAGGACTGTGGTTTCTAGTCCCACAGGTGCTCCTTGTGGTCTTGGGCAAGCCACTTAACCCTCCATAGCCCATGTTCCCTGTAAAATAGTTATCTCCAAGTTATAATGCCCTGTTCAATGTAATTTTAGTTTGTTCAATGTAAACCGCACTGATGCAGAATAGCGCGGTATATAAGAGAATGTAAATAAATAAATAAACAAAATAAATAAAGGGACAACATTTACCAGGTAAGTGTAATTTCTATTTTTTCAGTCTCAATTGTGCAATGCAAACCTTTTTTACTGATGCCTATTTTTTCAGCAACTTCACGGACAGTTAATGCATGCTTTGATTCATGAAAATTGTCAGCTTTCTTAACGTGGAAGGCTGTCCAGTTTAGGGATCGTCTTCAGCAGACATTCTTCCCGATATGAAACGTCTATATCATTCGTAACATTGTTTGTGGCTTAAACAGTCCTCTCCATAAGCTTGCTGCAACATCTGAAAAGTCTCGGTAGAAGTCAGTTTCACACAGAATTTCATGCAGATGCATTGCTCTTCTAGATCCTTCATATTTCAACTTGCAAAAAAATAGCAAAAGGCACATGAAACAAGTTCACTCTACTGCTTGTATTCCATAACTAATTCACATGGTGTGATCAAGCAAATGGGAGGCTAAAGCTCAAGGTCACCACTACACATCACTGTTATCTCGAGTCTGCTATGTTGGCTCACTGGCGCCCTCTTTAGCAAGTTTGGTTTCTTTTTGGACAGACCTCGTAGGTGCCAAAGCCAAGTGACAGACCAAAGGGGCGATTAGAAAGAGAGGCTCCCTCTATCAAACCGAGGGCTGTGTGAATCACCCAGGAAATAGAGATTACCTTAAAAGCACAGGTTAGGGCACTGTTTAGCAAGCCATCTTTTACTAAGTGTTCTTTCCCTCCCAGTCATAATCTTAGCTTTATAGGCTCTTAAACCTATTAAAGGGAAAGAGGTGGTCAAATAAACTTTCATGTTCAACTGGTTATCCTCATTAGGAATAGATTAAGGCCCTGAAACTAGTTAATCCTTGAGGTGAACAAAGTCCCTTAAACTTATTAGGTATAGTTTTATTAGTACATAATTAGTGTTAAGGTTTTGTTTTGTTAGCTATTTAAGTTAAGATGCAGACAGCCGTCCAGCAGCGAGATGGGGGCTATCCAGTCTTTTGCATTGAGTGTCATATGTATGATTTTCTCCCAGTTGGTGAGGGGTCTTATGTGTGCACTAGGTGTAAGGAGCTCTTTACTCTCAGGGAACAAGTCTGATCTCTGGAGGCTAGAGTAGCAGACTTGGAGGACCTAAGGAAAACAGAGGCATAGAGACGAGACATACAGGAATATAGTACTGAAGTCCCACCTCCAATCTAGCAACCTTTTTTGTTGCCATAGAGGAAAGAGCTCATATGAAAGGAGAGCATCGCCTTGGTGTGGTAGGACGTGATCCTGTAGCTAGGACCTGTCCTCCAGGTGATGAAAAACACTCTTATACAGAGGAGGTTTTTCCAAGGACAAGTGCCCATGAGCGAAGGGTCGTTATAGTTGGCGATTCATTCATTAGGCATGTTGATAGCTGGGTGAGTGGTGGATATGAGGATCTCCTGGTAACATGCCTTCCTGGTGCGAAGGTAGCAGAACTCAAGTGCATCTAGACTAGGTTCTAGATGGTACTGGGGAGGAGCTTGCTGTCTTGGTACATGTTGGTACCAATGACATAGGAAAATGTGGGAGGGAGGTTCTGGAGGCCAAATTTAGGCTTTTAGGTAGGAAGTTGAAATCCAGAACTTCCAGGGTAGCATTCTCTGAAATCCTTCCCATTCTGTTTTTCCATGTGCAGTATCCAAAAGGCAGACAGAGCTCTGGAATCTCAATGCATGGATGAGACGACTGCAAGGAAGAGAGTTTGGATTTGTTAGGAACTAGGCAACATTCTGGGGAAGGGAGCAGCTTTTCCGAAAGGAATGGGCTCCATCTTAACCAGGATGGAACCAGGTAACTGGCATTAACCTTTAAAATGTTGATAGAGCAGCTTTTAAACTAAGATAATGAGGCAAAGCCGACATTCGCCCAAAATTCCTGTATGCAAATACTAGAAGTCTAAAAAATAAGATGGGAGAGTTAGAATATATAGCACCAAATGAAAGGTTAGATATGATTTGGAATGAGGAGGAAGTGATGTTACCATCCTAAATGCACAGCTCTGATGACAGTAACAGAATACCACCCAATAACCATAAATTATGGATTTAGCCTCCTACCCAGCAAAGGGTAAAATTTGGCATAACATAAAAACATAACATAGCTGAGGGACAGATGGCTGGGAAAATAAAGGCCATCGTCGACTTGAAATCATTCACCTTCAAGGCAGCTCCAAGAGCTGTGTGGTGGCACTGTGATAAAATAGGCTCCTTTTGGGAAATGTTAAGGCATGGTTATTTGAAGCGATAGGAGTAAACATCAAAATTGGACCAAGTTTAGCATTTCTAAATATAAAAGATGACATTGTATCTGCTAAAAACTAAGCATTCTTAAAGATAGGAGGTAGATCTGCAAGATTAGTGATAGTGATTGGAAGCTCTTAAATTAATGAAGTTATGTTCAGAACCAGATGCAGAATCTTTACTTAATGTGCAAATTACAGCATATTAAGCTAATGCCTTTTTTTGAGTGTGTGGTCCTCTTACCTAAACTGGACTAATGCACAGGAACAGGTCACCTAATGAATGAACTCTAGTAAGGACTGCTTTGTATGAAGCTAACATAATTTGGTACAGTGGAACCTCGGTTTTCGTGATTAATCCGTTTGAAAAAGTCTGACTAAAACCGAATGTATGAAAACTAAAGCAATATTTCCTATAAGAAATAATGTAGAGCCAATTGATCTGTTCCAGACACCCAAAAATATTAACAAAAAATACATTTTATCGAGAATAAGTATATTTTTACATACAGAAAACAATGAGAAATAAATATAAATGACTAATGAAATGGATAAATGAACATTTAACATCACTTTTACCTTTATCGAAGACTCTTGTTGGCATATGGAAGACAGTCAATCAGCAAGAGAATCAAAATAAAGAAAATCCCACTTCTGGCCACAAGATGGTGCTCCATTTTCAACTGTACGAAAACCGAGACAATGTACAAAAACTGGGACAAAATCTTGATGAAAAAAGTCAACGAAAACCGAATCGTACGAAAACTAGGGCATACGAAAACCGAGGTTTGGCTGTATATTACTTTTTACTTTTTACTTTTTTTTTTGTCAAAACATAAGGGATTTGGAGGGGAGGAAGGAAGGAGATGGGGTTGTAAGGATTGTTAAAAGTTGTGTAAATAGAGGACTGATTTATTGACATGTTATATTCTTCTTTGAATAAAAAATAAATGGGGGGGGGAAGATATGATTGGTATTTCAGAGACCTGGTGGAAGGAGGACAACCAATGAGAAACACTGATACCTGGGTACCAAGTATATTGTATTGATAGGGTAGGTCAGATTGGTGGAGGAGTTGCACTCTTTTAGAGAGGGCATTGAGTCATGGGATTAAAGTTTTGCTGTCTTACTAATCTGTTAAATTTTTTTGAAAGTGTGAATAGGTAGACAGAAGTAAGCCATTCGATATAATGTATCTGTATTTTCTGAAAGCCTTTTTACAAGGTCCTTCATGAGTGACTCTTGGTGTGATTAAAAAGTCATGGGATAGGAGGCAGTGTACTGTTGTGTATCAGGAACTGTTTAAGAGGTAGAAAACAGAGAGTAGGGCTAAATGACCAATTTTCTCAATAGAGAAAGGTGAATAGTGGAGTAACCCAGGGAGTTGTGTTGGGCCCACTGCTTTTTAACATATTCCCATTTCCAGGTCTTTTATGAATAACGGGGGAGTTGATCAAATTTGCAGATGACACAAATTATTCAAAGTTATTTAAACACAAGACTATTGTGAAAAATTACCAGAGGACCTTGATAAATTGGAAGACTGGATGTCCAAGTGGCAGATGAAATTTAATGTGGACCGATGCTTAGGGAAGAAAAACCCAAACTGTTTACACGATGCAAGATTCTACATTAGGAACCACCAGCCAGGAAAGAGATTTAGGCATCATCGTGGATAATATGTTGAAACCCTCCACCCAATGTGCAGCAGCGGACAAGAAAGCAAATAGAATGCTAGGAATCTTAAGGATAGGTATGGAGAATAAAGCTAAGGACATTATAATGCCTCTGTATCGCTTCATGGTGCAACCACACCTTAAATATTGTGTGTAATTCTGGAGCCATATTCTAAAAAGAAGAAAGCAGAATTAGAAAAGGTGCAGGGAAGAGCCACCAAAATGGTAAAGGAGATGGAAGAATACCCCTGTGAGGAAAGGCTTAAAAGGTTAGGGTAAATGTTTGGTTGTTTATGTCATCAAAAAGTAGAAAGACTAGGGGACATGCAATGAAGCTACAATGTAAGCCATTTAAGACTAATACTTTTCACTCAACGTGTAATCAAACTTGAATTCGTTACCAGAGGATATAGTAAAAGCTGATCTCCAGGAACAAGCAGGAATGTAGTCTTCACATATGGGTATCGTCGGTACCGACGGAGCCTGCGCGGGAACGCTCCCCAGCGTCCAATTAGAAAGCTTTTGGGAGCATCCCACAGCGCCCGCGTGCTGCCTTTCCGCCTTTCCCAACTGCCTCTCTCCAGTTCTTCGTTTTTCACGGAGCCAGCAGGTCGTGTTCCTGTCACCGCAGAAACTTTTCCTTCTTTTTTGTGGTCGCGTCTGCCTTCCTTGACGCTTTACCGGTACTGCCGTTTTTTCTTCTTTTCTTTAAGAAAAAAAAAAAAAATATATATATATTTAGTACTTTTTTCCCATTTTTTCCAGGTGCACGCGCCATTTTGGGCCTTAGGCCCAAGATTTTTTCCACAATGGAAAAACCCTCTTCGGGTTTATAAAGTGCACCAAGTGTGGCGGTACCATCTCCGTCATAGACACCCATGAGTGGTATCTTAAATGTTTA
Organism: Ichthyophis bannanicus; assembly: GCA_033557465.1. Taxonomy (NCBI): domain Eukaryota; kingdom Metazoa; phylum Chordata; class Amphibia; order Gymnophiona; family Ichthyophiidae; genus Ichthyophis; species Ichthyophis bannanicus. The sequence continues at coordinate 166,443,451 of CM066039.1, read as the reverse complement.
GGTCCTGACCACTCCATCACGGAATGTATGGCCTGTGCCATGATGTCCAAGAGAGGTCGACGGAACTGAGTTGCCAAGCTCAGTACCCTGTTCCCCTCTGATGCAGCTTCAGTGGCATCGACGTCTTCCAGGGCTTCGTCTTCCTCTCGTGGATCTCAGGTAACTAAACATAAGTCTAGTCGGTCCTCAAAGGGTAGATCTCCCTCTAAGCGTCGAGATGCCTCTGGCGTTGCCCTTGAGGATTCTGCACCGGCAAAATCACCCCGGCGGGAGGCTTCAGCTTCCAAAGCATTATCGGGGCTCCAGGACATTCTTGAGGTCTCGACCTCGGCAGAACTACTGATGCCATGCTCTGGGGTACCGGCGGTTTTCTCCGGTACCGACATCCAGGCAAAGGCAGCATCAATAGACCAGAGGGTCCTGGCTATTGAATGCAGTCTGGCAGCTCTCCTTGCAGCATCGACACCCTTGGAACAGCGTCAGACAGTTCAACCAGTACTGGCACCGACTCTGGCACCGGTATCGGTACCGGTACCGACAGCATCGGCATCTGCATTGCCGGCACCCAGTCATGCAATGCCTTCCGGTACCGATACACAGGTACCGATTCCCCTCGGTACCGACTTTGGTCGGTACGGGTATCGGGCTCTTCAAGAGCATCCTGACAGAAGGTACTTCGAGTCCTCAGAGGAATCTGAGGATTCTGACAGTTCTGTCGATCCGGGAATACTTCTCCCAGAGGAGGCTTCCTCCCCTAAACGCAGGATGTCTCCTCCAGAGGACATTTACTTTCAGGATTTCATCAGGGAGGTGGATCGAGGTCTGTCCATTACTGTGGCTCCTGAAACAGAGCCCAGAGCAAAGGAGTTGTAAATTTTACAATATCCTAAAACTCCTAAGGAGGCAGCTACCTTGCCCATCCATGAGATCTTGCATGATCTCATGCTAAGAATGTGGGAGACACCTCTTACCACCTCCCCTCACTCTCGTAGACTGGATACTCTGTATCGAGTCCCTCCTTGTCCTGGTTTCCAGAAAACTCAGCTTCCTCACCACTCTATTGTAGTGGAATCAGCTATGAGAAGGATCAGGAGTGCAAAGAGGCATGCCTCTAATCCTCCAGGACGTGAGTGCAGAACTTTGGATGCTTTTGGGTGTCGTGTCTTCCAAGCTTCCATGCTTTCTGCCAGGATCAGTTCCTATAGTTTATATATGGGAATGTTCCTGAAAGAAGTCACAGGAGATTTAGAGGTTTTGAGCCCTCTTCTTCCTGAGGATAGAAGGCAGGACTTTCTCACATTGGTCAAACATGCCCAGGATGTTTCTAAATTTGTCAACCGTGCAGCTTTTGACTGTTTTGAATGCATAAGCAGAACCTCGGCTATTGCCATAGGTGCACGTAGAATTGCTTGGCTCCAGGCGTCTGATCTGGAGCTCTGGGTACAAGACAAACTGGGAAATAGGCCTTGTACTGGTGAGAACCTGTTTGGCAAAGATTGGCAGGAAAAGGCCAATGAGTTGGATGCTGACAACTCCACCTTGGATAGATTATCCAAGGCCACAGCTGATCCTGCAAGAAAAATCTTTCAAGAAACCATTCTTTTCCAAAAAAGTTTTATCCTGCTTATTCCCAGCAGGGACATTCTGCAGGTCAACCTGTCCGGAAAGGTCAGCAACTACCCAAACAAAGGAAAGCAAAGACTGTTAAGCCTCAACTGTCTCAGCAGTCTCAGCCTCCATAAGGCCTTTGACTTTCAGCTAGAGAACTTAGCCTTCCTGGCTGTCAATGGACCAGAGCCTTCCACCATTCCAGGAAGGTTGTGCCATTTTGCCCCCCGATGGGGACAGATAACAACAGCAGAGCACTGGACACCCTCCATCATAAAAAGGGGTACAGGCTTCATTTTTTGAGCATGCCCCCTCCCACAATGATAACAGTTCAATTCTCACACCTCTCTCATCAACCTGTTAGATCAAGAGGTCACCATGCTTCTTGCCCAAGGGGCAATAGAAGAAGTACCCATCCATCAACAGGGTACAGGGTTTTACTCCCCCTATTTACTTATCCCAAAGAAAACATGGGGATACAGACCTATTTTAGACCTCAGAGAATTGAACAAATTCCTGTTCAAAGAGAAATTCAAGATGATTTCTCTAGGAACTCTGCTACCATACCTTCAGAGTCAGGATTGGCTTTGTTCTCTGGATCTCAAGGATGCGTACACCCATGTTCTCATTCATCCAACTCACAGAAAGTTCCTTCGGTTCCTTTTTCAAGGAAAGCACTACCAATACAGGGTGCTTCCTTCTGGCCTGGCCTCAGCAACAAGAGTGTTCACGAAATGCATGGCTGTGATAGCAGCATTTCTCCGCACTCTAGGAATATTCGTCTTCCCCTACTTAGACGACTGGCTCATTCGAGCCCCAACAGAGTCAGAGGCCAGGACTTCTCTGTCCTGCACAATGCGTATCCTTTTAGTATTTGGGTCTGGTCATAAACATCCCAAAATCCAGTCTAACTCCCACTCAGTCCCTAGAGTTCATAGGAGCTGCTTGGATACCAAAAAAAGCAAGGGCCTATCTTCCCCAGGCCTGTTGCCTTCACATGGTGCAGTTAGCTTCTCAAGCAGTCCTAAAGCCTCATCTCACTGCCCGAGAAATGCTACAACTACTAGGCCACATGGCATCTACTGTGCATGTGGTTCCTTATGTTCGCCTCCATATGAGAGCAGCCCAGTGGACTTTATCCACTCAATGGACGCAGGCATCAGGATGCCTGTCAGACAAAATAGCAAACACAAATCTGTCTTATTTTGTCCCTCCAATGGTGGCATTCCACTCAAAACCTGTTGCTGGGGTCCCCATTTCAACAGCCCTTGCCCCAGGCAACTCTCACAACAGATGCTTCACCAATGGGTTGGGGAGCTCACCTGCAAGACCTCTCCACCCAAGACACCTGGACTCCACAGGAGACTCATCTACATATCAATTTCTTGGAGCTCAGAGCAATCTTCCTTGCTCTTCGAGTGTTCCACACCCTGCTCAGCTACAAGACGGTCCTCATTCATACGGACAATCAAGTAGCCATGTTCTACGTGAACAAGCAGGGGGGAACAGGCTCTCTGTCGCTTTGTAACAAAGCTTTGCGACTATGGGCCCTCGCCAGAGAGCACCAGATTCATCTCCTGGCAGTGTATCTTCCAGGCATACAAACCTCTTGGGCAGACAGACTCAGTCGAGTTCTGCTTCCACACGAATGGTCTCTGCATGCAGACCAGGTGGCCAAGATTTTTCAAATTTGGGGAACCCCGGACATAGACCTCTTTGCAAGTCCGTTGAATGCCAAACTTCCCCGGTTCTGTTCCAGAACTCCGGCTGAGGGGGCCCAGGCCAGGGATGCTTTCCTCCTTTGTTTGGGTCAAGACTTCCTGTATGCCTTTCCACCCAGTCCCCTAATTCCCAAAACCCTGTTCAAGTTTCAGAGAGACAGAGGCCGTATGATCCCCATAGCTCCACATTGGCCTCGGCAAGCGTGGTACCCTCTGCTTCTACATCTCTCTCAAGCTCCCTCCCTGGAGTTAGGGTCTGCTCCAGATCTCCTATCTCAGGAGGACGGAATGTTATGGCATCCCAATCCCCAGTCTCTGCATCTCAAGGCTTGGTTGCTGAAGGCCTAGATCTCCATGATCTTAACCTTCCTCATCAGGTAAAAGATATCCTTTATGCGTCCAGGAAGCCTTCCACAAGATGCTCTTATGTTTTCAAGTGGAAAGGGTTTACCATATGGTGTTCGCAGAAGGGTCTTAACCCCCTTGCAGTACCTTTGGAATCATTACTGGAGTATCTCCTTCATTTATCCAATGCAGGACTTAAGACTAACTCAGTGAGGGTCCATTTGAGTGCTATGGCAGCTTCCTTCAAGTCTCTAAATGGACAACCTATTTCCTCCCATCCTCTTTTATAGCAAGATTTATGAGAGGCCTTCTGCTAACTAAGCCTTCCATTAGGCCACCACCTGTGGCATGGGACTTAAACTTGGTTCTTGGTCAGCTCATGAAGCACCTTTCGAACCCTTGGCTACTACCTCCTTGAAATTCCTTTCTTGGAAGGTTATCTTTCTGATTGCAATCACATCAGTGAGTTGCAGGCACTAGTGGCTGATCCACCTTATACAAGGTTCCATCATGACAAGGAGTCCTTAGGACTCATCCATGCTTTATGCCAAAGACGGTCTTGCCTTTTCATCTAAACCAAGCAGTCTACCTACCTGTGTTCTTTCCAAGACCTCATGCATCAAATGCAGAAAGGAATCTTCATACTTTGGACTGTAAAAGAGCTTTAGCCTTTTACTTACAAAGAACACAGCAACATAGAAAGTCCTCTCAACTCTTTGTTGCTTTTGATCCTTCTCATTTGGGACTTCCAGTCTCCAAGAGAACACTGTCTAACTGGATTGTTCAGTGTATTTCCTTTGCCTATCAGAGTAAGAATCTTCCTCTGGAGGGCCATGTCACAGCTCACAATGTGAGAGCCATGGCAACTTCAATGGGTTATCTACACTCTGTGTCTATCGACGACATCTGTCGAGCAGCCACCTGGGCCTCGGTTCATACCTTCACAGCCCATTACTGCTTAGACAAGGACTCCCGCCGGGATGCCTTGTTTAGTCAGGCTGTTCTTCAACACCTGTTCCATACCTAATCAACTCCTACCCACCCTCCCTGGTAGGATGCCAGAGATCCATGGAGGGAAGTGGAGCCCTTTTTTCAGGGGCACACAACTTCTGGGGTCTCTCCCTGGCATCTAAAGCTAGGGAGTCCCCATATGTGAAGACTACATTCCTGCTTGTTCCTGGAGATAGCATAGTTACTCACCTGTATCAGGTGATCTCCGGGAACAGCAGGAATTTAGTCTTCACAACCCACCCACCTCCCCTAGGAGTTGTATCTCTCTATCTCTTTCCCTTTCCCTCTCTCTCTCTCTTTGTCTCAGCTTTAAAACTCAACTGGAGAGAGGCAGTTGGGAAAGGCGGGAAGGCAGCACACAGGCACTGTGGGATGCTCCCAAAAGCTTTCTAAGTGGACGCTGGGGAGCGTTCCCGCGCAGGCTCCATCGGTACCGACGATACCCATATGTGAAGACTAAATTCCTGCTGTTCCCGGAGATCACCTGTTACAGGTGAGTAACTATGCTTTACTGTAGCTGGGATTAAAAAAAGTTTGGAAAGGTTTCTAGAGGAAAGGTTCATAAACCATTATTAAAGAAGACCTAGGAAATCCACTGCTTACCCTTGGACAAACATTGTGGAATCTGTGTACCGTTTTGGGAACCTGCCTGATACTTTGGACTTGGATTGGCCACTGTTGGACAGAATACTGGATTTGATGGATCTTGATCTGATCCAATATGGCATTTCTTATGTTGTTAACTTGCCAGAAGGGATATCACTTATTTTGTCTGCGTGACAATTGGCTTAAAGATACTGCATTGAAAGGAAATGGCTTTGATAGCCAGGGGTTTGCAAATTCTTTTGGGAATTTTTGTATCACTACTACAATACTATTAATCATCAGTGGGGGAAAATGCATTTGCCATGTACTCCTGCACCCATTTGCCATGTACTGCACCCTCTGCTGGACAGTTTCTGTTTTGGGGTGGAAGGTATAGCAGAGGCACAGAAATGTATTGCGTTGGAAAATGTACATTGCCATTATCCTGCTTCAAAACCGTGCAGTCTTCTCTCTTGCTCCCTCTCTGATTGTCGCTCTCTGCCCCCTTCAGCTCTCTCGTGCTCCTCCTGAAGCCTTCACTTTCCTCTCCACTGCCCTTCAGCTGTCTTTCAGGCTCTGGTTAATGCCAAAAATGCATCCTCTTGATTCTGCCTTCTCCAGGGCTTTGTTCAGGACCAAAGCAGCTCTCACCCCAGCTGAGAAAATTGGCCGAGTGAAGTTTAGCACCATATAGCTTCTGAGCCTTTGGCTAAGAACAGTCCCTTTTTGACCAAGACTGAGTACTTGTGCACTTTGGGGAGAGGGAGAGTAAAGTTAACAGTTAACATCCTGACACTTGATCCCTCTGGGACAATGCTGTAATGATTTGTCAGAGAAGGAGCAACATGAAACTACCTGCACCTTCTAGATGTTTGGATCGTTAACAAGCTGTTTGAATCGGCTTTCTCCTATCCCCTAGAGCGGGCATGAAGTGTTATGAGAGACTAGTCCACGCATCTACTACTCTTTCCATAATGAAATATTTCTGCTAATTACTCCCAAGTCTATCCCCTTTCACCTTCATCCTATGCCCCCTCATTGCAGAGCTCTCTTTCAAATGAAAGACTCTCTCATCCTGTTCATTTATGCCATGGAGGTATTTTAACATCTGTTTGATCTCCCCTCTCCTAGCTTTCTTATAAAGTATTCATATCAAGATCTTTAAGTCTGTCTCCATATGCCATAGCCACCCTCTGCACAGACTCCATCCTATTTATATCTGTTTGAAGGCGTGGTCTCCAGAATTGCACAAATAGTCCAAATGAGGTCTCGTCAAAGACTTATACAGAGGCACTGTCTCCTCCTTCCTGCTTGACATTTCTCTCCCAGTGCACTTAAGCATTCTTCTGGCTTTCACCATTGGCCTTTTAGCCACCTTAAGATCATCAGAAACAATCACCCCAAGGTCCTGCTCTTCTTTTATGGACAGAAGTACTTCACCCCCATACTGTATTATTCCCTTGAATTTTTGCAGCCCAAATGCATGACCCTGTATATTTTTAGCATTGAATCTCAGCTGCCAAATTCTTGACCATTCTTCAAGCTTTGCTAGATCCCTCCTCATGTTATCTATATCTTCTTGTGTATTTACTGTATTACAGATTTTGATATCATCGGCAAAGAAGCAAACCCTACCTGAAAGCCTTCTGCAATATCACTTACAAAAATTGAAAAAAGAATCTAACCAAGGACAGATCTCTGCAGCACACGACTGGTAACATCCTTCTCCTCAGCGTGAGTTCTTTTTACCTATATTCTTTGTTGCCTCCCACTCAACCAATCTATAACCCACTTTAGGGTCCATCCCTAGGGTGTTCAATTCATAAGCTGCCTGTGCAGAACAGTGTCAAAGGCTTTACTGAAATCTAAGTACACCACATCTTGGGCTGTCCTTCGGTTCAGCTCTCTGGTCACCAATTCAAAGAAAGTAATTAGTTTTGACAAGACCTTCCTCTAGTAAACCATGGTTCCTCAGATCCTACAATCCACTGGATTCCAGAAACCTCTCTATCCTCCTGTTTTAGCAGCATTTCCATTAATTGATTCTCAAAGGGGTTCAGACTAAATAGCCTGTAGTTTTCAACCTGACCTGTTTTTGTGTAGAGGGACCACATGTGTCCTCCAGCCCTGTGGGACCACGTCTGACTCTAAAGAAGCATTGAAAAGGTCAGACAGTTGAGCCGTTTGAACTTCCCTAAGTTCCTTCGTACTATTGTTATATCACATTTAGACCCATCGCTTTATCTATTTTTAGTTTAGCTAGCCATTCATGAACACAGTCTTCTGGAAATTGTTCAAGATCTGCCTCATTTTGGTTCCTATTTGTGGGTAGTAGTGTAGCGTGCAGTTGGAAGGGGTTTTACAGCACAGACCAGACAATAGTACAGGGAAAACCATAAGTAGTTTGTATTCTTCCCATCTTGTTAAACCTCCACAAAGCAAAACCCAGAGCAGACAGCAGTTCAGGGAAAACAAAAGCAGCTGTACTTCTCTGTCAACTCATCAAATCTCCCCAACTGGTTCTCCCAGCCCTTCCTGCAGCCCCAGTAAAGGTTCCTACCTCAGAACGCCTTTGTACGGTTTGCTTTGAAGAACGTCTGGCTCTATGGGCCTCTTTCCCTCCTGCAGTCTACTGGGTTCTTAACCTCTCCCTCTGAGCCACACACTCCAGTCCTGAACTCTGAGCTGCAGACTCTCTTAAAGGGAACTGTTAATCCTTTTGGAGAGGGATGGATAACATTCTATATACCCCATTACATGGGTGTCTTGGCCCTTCAATCTGTGAACACAGAACAAAAATATTTGTTGAGCAATTCTGTGTTATCCTCATCAGCTTCTACATATTCTTCCCCTTCACCCTTGAGCTTGACAATACCATGTTTGCACTTCTTCCTCTCACAAACATATATGAAAAAATGTTACTCCCCCCCCCCTATCCTCATTTTACTGCATTGGATGTTTTTTCCATTTGTATCTTTGGTTTCCTGATTACTTTCCTAGCTTCTCTTAGCTTTTCTAAATATTTGTTTGTCTTCCTTTTCTGTGATCTGTTGTAAGTTATGAAGGCTACTCCTTTTTTTTTTCTTAACCTTTTCAGCTACTTCTTTCAAGAACAATAGTGGCCTCCTTTTCCATTTCCATTTATTTACTTTCCTAACAAAGGTTTATCACCCTTAAAATATCTCCTTACAGTTTTGCCCACTGCTTTTCTGTATTCCCTGGCTGTTCCCATTCCACTAATAGCTTCTCGAGGGACTGTCGCATCCTGACATTTTTCCTAATATCCAAGATCTTCATTTTCGAATGGATAGTATCATAATTTGTCTTTATACTGAACTACACGATGCAGTGATCACTGGATGCAAGATGATCACCCATTATAACATCAGAAACATACTCATAAGCATTAGTATGGCCCCTACATGTGAGTTTTGTTACCGGTTGCTGGAATAATTCTCCCTGTAGAGAATCCAGGATCCCCTTAATACTTGATGACACCACAACAGGGTTGTCCTAGTAAACATCTGGCAAATTGAAATTGCTTAGATTCAGCACTTCTCCTTTCATAGCAAAACTATAAATGTTTTCAATTAAATCTTTGTCCAATTCTTCTGCCTGTGAAAAAGGTCTGTATATCACACCAGTGCAAATACCCCATTTCCTTTCCAGTTTAACCTACAGTGCCTCTTTCCCTCATGTCCTGCAATTCTGTAGCTTTTAATATTTTTTACATATAGTGCTGCCACTCCTCCTCTTCCTATCCTGTCCTTCCTGAATAAATTATAGCCCAGTATAATTACATCCAAGTCAGCTTCTTCCATTAAAGCTTCAACATCTGGAATCTTATTTCCCATAATACAGACATTAATGCTTACTGTTTTCCAGATGTTGCCCCTTTTACACAGAAGTATTTCTTTTACTTGAGGGCTTTTATTTATCTGGGGCTTTCTATACCCATCCCCAATGAATATATTTAAAGCTATCTTTAGCAGGTCAGCTAGTCTGCAGTTTTATTGTGGATTTGATACACTGCGTTATTGAAGCATATCAAAGTGTTTTACAGTGAAATCAAAATCATAAATTAAAAATAGAGAAGAAAAGTGGAGAATGAGAATTAGACAAAAGGGATAGTTATATTAAAGAGGGAAAGGGAAGACTTGTAAGGGAAAAGGGGAAAACCTGTCTCCCATGCTATACTTAGCACTTTTCTCATACCAAAGTTGGATTCAAAGCAGTTTAAACTGTATAAAACTTATAAAATAATTCAGTACATCATAATAAATCATGCCATAAAATACAATAATAAATCTGTAACTTATGTTCAAAAAGCACATTCTTCTTGGTGATTCCTTTGCTGCTCCTTTTGGTGCAGCGGTCATAATTTGCATTGCAACGTGCAGTCAGTAAATTTGCTCTTCCCTTGAATACTCCTGTCAATGCGGGGCATCAGCAGCATTAGACAGCCGGGGCATAGTGATCCTTCTATGTTGGGTAACAGAATTTTCCCCATGTTAAGTGGGTTAAAGCAAGATAGACAGTTGGCTTGGGTAGGGGGGGTTCTCTCTTTTCCTCCCTCCTGTCAGTATCCCCAAACGAGCCTTTAGGCCCCAGAAAATGCTTACAAAATCATCACCGACAGAAAGGAGCCACTTTCCCTCTGGTGATAATGGTGCTCTCTGGTGTTTTGATGTACATGCCATGCTTGTCTGACAGTTCAAAAAGAAACGTAGCCAAAAGCTAAGTAAAATATAGCTATTACAGAGAATTTTTATTAAAGCAATCAATGTATGGTCCACCCTGACATCCCTAATAAAATTATTCTAACTCCACTGAATTCTGTACTCATTGGATCAATAACCTGATATCGGAATACTTCTTACACATTGTGGTCATTTGGAAGCCTTAGCAAACTACAATTGAGAATAAGCATTGTCGGACACAGCCCCTCTTTTATGGAATTCATTGCCTATCCTTTGGACAGTGGAGACTAGTTATATTACTTCCAGGTGAAGATTAAAGACTTTGTGCTTCAGGCACACATTGCATTGCTTCTAAAATTAATTTGATCCATGACCATTGTTGGTTGTGATCACGTTAAGCTGTTATGGTTGAAAATTAAAATGTACTAGGTTAATACACTTTAGATTTATGTATCTATTGCTTTATGTAAGATTATGTTTATATTTTGATCAGGATTTTTTTTTTATATGCAGTCAACATTGAACGAGAATTCTAAGAATGGTGGAATACAAAATCTGTATCAAATGTTGGATAAGGATTCCATAAAACTTCAAATATAGGAAGGAATTTGCCCCTCTATTTCACGATTGTCATTTAGATCCCCTTAAAACGTATCAGGTATTGATGGTATTTATTATAATGTGTGTGTTCTGAATTTTTCCTGTATCGGGAGCTGACCCTAATCTGTGCCAAAGCTATCATGACTGCAGTGAATCTTCTGCAGTCCCCCTCCCCCCCCTATTTCTAAAGTTGTAGTATCTCATTTTAGAAACATAGAAATATGACGACTTTGGGCTTATAATGAGAAAAATGAAGAGCCCTGCTTTGATTTTTCTTCTGTTACAAATTTGTTCTGCCTCTGTTTGCTATAACATCAGATAAGAAGAAAGTATGGGGTGCTGCGGCAAACATAGAGAGGTGGACCGGATTGACACGTGGTTTGGACAGGATAGCCACAATTAAAGAATGCCCTCTCGAGGCTGCTGTACTAATTCCAGGTATTACTAGTGATACCAAGGAAAATATTGAATGAGTTGCAAAGGCAGGTGACAAAATTTATTTGGGGTAAGGGAAGGCCACATATAGATAAGCAAGAGATGTTTCCTAACTGCAAAAAGAGGGGAGAGGTTTGTGGTTCCTAATCTATTATGGTACTACATTGCAGCCCAAACTGTAGCAGCGAAGTGCATCCAACAAATAAAACCAGTAGTCAGTTCAGGGTCCAAGCCAATTTATTGTGCACAGGCTCAGACAGGAGCGTGTCCAAAAGTGACTGACCAATGGAGTACAGGAGCAGATTCCTTATATACAACTTTTACAATTTGATAGAGGCAACCTTTCTATTGGTCCCAACGCCCCTCATACCTATCCATTCAGTGACCCTCTCTGGGCCCCCTTCCTTGTTCCCCCTTCTCAAACTGTCCTAACAAAGGCATAGTCTCTAACATGGTTAAATTTCTACTTCAAGGCCATTTCTAGCTCAGAGAATGCAAGAACATTTCTATCATCGGCATAAAGGAATTATACAACCTTTTCAAAAGCAGTTTAAAACAGTTTAAGGCAGATTCTCAACCTCTGGTTCCTCTCAACACTAATCCCAGGTGGGGGTTGGGATCTAGGCCTAGTTTACAGGCCATAGCCTACCACATTCCCCCCCTTTTGATTATTCTCACCCCACCTAAAAAGGGGTGAGGAAAAAATCACATATCATGTCCCTCTTAAACTGATGCTTCCTCCTGGGGCAGGCCTGATACTTCCACATAGCTAGTACCCTGGCCGCTGTCTTTCGCTCGACTGTACTGTCAGTGATTGAGGTAAACATACGTAGGCATAAGGGCAAGAAACAAGGGAGGAGCAGGCACATAGCTATCATCAGTAAAACAGCAAATACAATAGTCTTCAAACCTCCTAGCCCTGAGAACAGAGAACCGAACCATCCGCTAAGCTCTAGCCCATGCCAAGTCTTAACAGGTACATGTGCTAGCCTGCGCATATGGTCAGCTATTTCTTCAGTGACTTGACCCTGATCATCAATTTGCAGACAGCAGTTCGTCAAATTGAACTTTCCACATACTCCTCCTTCCGATGCTAATAAGTAATCAAGCCGAGTCATTCTAAGGGGCCCCAGGGCTACCGCAAGTACAACATTAATGCATAGATATATCATGATTACAAGATCTTAGTAAATTTCTCTTAAAAATTGCAAATCTTTCAGTTGAGTTCTCTTCCTTTACAGCTTCCACCGTACGTTGACCTGTCAGCTTCCAGTAGGTGGCAGGAGTAGGGCTGTAGAGTCTTATGGTGGCTGTCTTTGTTGCAGCGTGAGTCTCAATGGGGATCCGGGGTGGTCAGTTGAAGTCCAGAGACAGGATTCGGTAGTTGCTGCTGACTTCACCCGACTGTGGTGGATCCAAGGTTCAAGCTCTGCAACTTTAACTACTGTAAGGGTTGACAGTATGACGATGTAGGGTCCTCTCCAATGAGGCGTTAGTGGTTCCTTTCTCCACTCTTTGATCCACACCGCACTTCCAGGCTTGAAGGGATGCAGTGGCTCAGTCAGGCTGATGGGCAGTTGGTCTTGTACCCAAGCATGGAGACTCTGCAAAGACAGAACCTAGAGCCAACAGCTCATGTCTAGTGATTTCGGACCCAATCTGGTTCATATCCCCCTTTATTCCCTGGACAATGGGCGGAGGTCGCCCATACAAAATCTCGAATGGGGAAACTCATAATGACTTGGTTGGGGCTGAACATATCCTGAGGAGGGCTATAGGAAGAGTCTGGGACCACTTCAGATGAGCTTCCTGACAGAGTTTAAACAGCTGGGACTTTAGGGTGCGATTCATACGTTCTACCTTTCCTAAGCTTTGGGGTCTGTAAGCTGTATGTAATTTCCACTGCACTTGCAGAGCTTGGGCTAACTGCTGAGTTACTTGAGATACAAATGAGGGCCCATTATCTGACCCTTTAACTAATGGTATTCCAAACCGTGGAATGATGTCATGGAGCAGAATTTTGGTAATTTCTCTGGCTTTCTCAGTCCTGGTGGGGAAAGCTTCCACCCACCCAGAGAATGTACAAACCAAGACCAACAGATGATATCCATTAGCACGTGGCATTTCTGTGAAGTCCACCTGGATATTGCCCATGGGGGTAATGCCTACTGATTTTGCACAGATTACACATTTGCGGGCTACTGAGGCTGACAGGGGTCCTAACAACGAGATACAAAAATGAGGCTTGAGAGCTTTCTCCATTGCAGTTTTCCCATAATGTGTGGCTTGGTGGAAAGCTTGGACAAATGCTGGACCTAATGCTTCAGGGATCACAGTTGGACCTGGAGGAAGACCACCTGCTGGCGGCGGTAGCACTATCCATCCGGTCTCTGATATCACTCCCCTTTCCTCTTGGCAATAATAGTCTAACTCTTTGGAGGTATATCGGGGAGTCCATGCACTGAGGGGCACTGGAAATATAGCTGCCTAGACTGTAGTGCTAGTGGCAGGAACTTGTCCGGTTGTGGCCGCTTCTCGAGCTGAAGCGTCAGCAAATCTATTTCCTCGTGAAACCTCTCCTTCCCCTATCTGATGACCTCAGCAGTGCATCACTGCAACTTGTTTAGGGGCCCATACAGCATCTAGTAATGTTAATATCTCAGGGCCATACTTGATGGACTTGCCTCCCAAGGTTATTAACCCACGTTCCTTGTACAGGGCTCCATGTCATGCAGTGTTGTGAAGGCATACTTAGAATCTGTTTACACATTTAGGCGGAGCCCTGTCCCTATTATCAGTGCCCTAGTGAGGGCTATCAATTCAGCTTTCTGTGCTGAAGTCCCCGGGGCCAAAGCTGATGATTCTATTACCATGTCCAGGGTCACCACTGCATAGCCTGCACATCGTCGTCCATCGATGACAAGACTACTTCCATCCACGAAGAAAGTTCGTTCAGGGTCATTTAATGGGACATCAGTTAGATCAGGGCGACTTGAGAATACAGTGTCCATAATTTCCAGGCAATCATGATCGGGTGGACCTGGACCAATTGGCAACAGCGTAGCAGGGTTCAAAGCTTGACTGACGATCAACTGCAATCGGGGGTTTTCACATAACATACTTTGGTACTTCAGCATTTGTGAATTTGTGAACCAATAATTTCCTTTGTGTTCCATGAGGGTTAGGACAGAATGCAGTACCGTAACTTGAAGATTTTGACCTAGGGTGAGCTTGTCAGCTTCACCCACCAGGAGGGCTGTGGCTGCAACTGCTCTCAAGCAAGGTGGCCATCCTTTTGCTACAATGTCCAGCTGTTTTGATAAATAAGCTACAGGTCGCTGCCAGAATCCTAGAGGCTGAGTCAATACACCCAGAGCATTTCAACTTGACTCATGGACATATAGGTGAAATGGTTTCTGTACATCTGGCAGACCCAAGGCTGGGGATGACATCAGAGCTGCTTTCAAGGATCTAAATGCTGCATCCTGTTCAGGTCCCCATTCCAAGGGAGATCACTCCATTCCTTTGGTAGCTTGATACAATGGCTTTGCCAACAGCGCAGAGTTGGGTATCCATATTCGACAGTAGCCTGCAGCTCCCAAGAAAGTCCTTACTTGCTTTCTAGTGGTCGGGGTAGGGATGCAACACACAGCTTCCTTCCGCTCTGGTCCTAGTCGTCGAACCCCGTTGGACAGATGAAATCCCAAATATTTAACCTCAGTCTGGCACAGCTGAGCCTTGGCCCTTGAGACCTTGTATCCGGCTTCACTCAGGAGGTGCAAGAGATCACTGGTGGCTTGCAAGCATTCGCTTTTAGAGTTGGTGGCTATCAGTAGGTCATCGACATACTGGAGAAGGACTCTTTTTCCTGGAGTAACTGAGTAACTTGAAAAGATCTTGGTTGAGAGCAGCACTGAAGGAGAGTAGGCGAGTTCTTGAATCCTTGGGGTAGTCGAGGCCAGGTGAGTTGACCTCGCCTCCCTGTGGTGGGGTCTTCCCATTCAAAAGCGAACAAAAGTTGACTGGTGGGTGCTAAACGTATACAGAAAAAAGCATCCTTTAAATCCAAGATGGTGAACTGAGTAGTATATGGGTTTGGTACCACTGGGTGTATGGTTACAACTGCATTATTCATTCGTCTCAAGTCCTGCACTGGGCGGTAGTCACCTGTCCCAGGCTTCTTGACTGGGAGGAGGGGGGTATTCCAGGGTGATTGGCACTTCCTGAGAAGTCCATACTTCAATAATTTCATTAAATGACAGTGAATCCCTTCAATCGCCGGTCGCGGAAGAGGGTATTGTCTCACGTGCACTGGTTCCACTCCTGGTTTGAGGGTGACAAGAACACGGGCTATATTCTTTGCTAGGCCTGGAGGATTATCCTCTGCCCATATCTTGGGCGGAGCTAGAATATTGGTGGGTATACGGGGACTGGCACTATAGAACCGCCATTCTTCTTCACGGGGGACAGTTAACACCATCAGGCCAGCAGATTTTGAGTTCAAAGTCAGTTCCATTCCTCCCCCTTCAACAAAGGAAGAATGGAACTGACCTGATCGCTCCTGGAAAGACTAAAAAACATTGGGCTACATGGTCCCACCTTAAAATGGTTCCACTCATACCTAACCGACAGGCAGATACAGGTCAAGGTAGGCCGCAACACCTCTCGACCCATAAAAGTCCTCCAAGGAGTACCACAAGGATCCGCACTCTCAGCACTACTGTTTAACATCTACATCCAGCCAATATGCGACATCCTGAAAAAGAACAGCATTCAATATACAATCTGTGCAGATGATATCATGATATACACACCTATCTCAGTTGACGACCCGGACTACTCTAAAATAACAAACTGCCTCACACAAATGACAATATGGTGTCAAAACAACAACCTCGCAATCAACTACAGCAAGACTGAGGCACTAATCATCACTCGTAACCCAGACTTCATCCACCCACCGGACATCAAGATACAAAACACAACCATACCAATAAAATCGGAAGTAAAATACCTCGGAGTGACCCTGGACAATGAACTGAATCTCAAGCCACACGTAAGCAAAACAATCAAAAATGCATACTACAAGATTTTTATTTATTTATTATTTATTTATTACAGTTGCTTATATACCGCACTATTCGGCATCAGCGCGGTTCACAGTATAACAAAATGACCAAAACACACTTCTGTTTGGTTTTACATCGAACAGGGGTATAAACTTGGATAACAGGGGGGGTTGAACTATATACATGAACTATATGCATGAAATATAAACATGAAATAGGTCAAATGCATGACGTAAAAGACCTATAACATGATTGAATTGAACAGTATAAAATAAGTCCGTTTCAAATACAAAATACATTGTGAGAATGGGCTGTAAGAAAGGCAGTGTTTCTTGGTGGTGTTATCTAGAACAACGCTGGCTGTGTTTCTTAGTTGGTGTTATCTGGAAGATGAGAATCATCAGAAGACTTAAACCCCTCCTCGCCACTGAGCACTTCCGTACCGTATGCCAAGCACTAATAACCCCCTTACTGGACTTCTGCAACCCAATCTACCTTGGACTAGCAAAACAAACACTCAGACCACTACAACTAGCGCAAAACACGGCAGCCCGCATAATAACTGGATCAACAAGACATGAACACATCACACATGTTCTGAAAGACCTACACTGGCTCCCAATCAGTTCACGCATCAAATATAAAACAATGATAAACATATTTAAGATCAAACACACTTCAGCCAACAGCCTGCACACCCTCATACAACCAGACACCAGCACACGCCCAAGAAGAAAAGGAACCTCCAACCGAGTCAACGCCCCTAGAGACTTCAGAAAAACACGCAAGGACACCACAGAAAGAGCACTCTCTCTGGCTGCCCCAACAATCTGGAACACCCTCCCAGACGATCTGAGATCGACGACGGACCTCAAAGACTTTTGCAACAGCTGAAGACAACGCTGTTCATAGAACACTATGGACACGTCACATGATCTAACTACCAGGAACAACCAACATACCCCCCCTCCGACCCACTGATAAGAGAATGTATAACGGCACATGATGTTTAACACTAAATGTATAGAAGAATGTATTATAGCACACAATGTACATAGCTCAACCTAATCAAACACACAACACATCTTACACACAAATCACGATATAACCCTCACTGCATGAAAAACGCTGTCACTTCTTTTGATTGTTTTGCTGTGGTACCGCCTTGATTGTAAGATAAGGCGGTATAGAAATACTGTTAAATAAATAAGGATATCTGCGCCTGGAGCTTAGCGAGCATATCTCGGCCCAAGAGGGGAATTGGGCATTCAGGCATGTACAGGAACTGGTGTGTTATTTTCTGTCCCCCTAATTCACAGGTGCGGTTCTGCAAAAAGGGTTTAGTGGTTCTGGTTCCGGTAGCGCCAACGATAGTGACGGATCAAGAAGACAAAGGGGCCACCGGTTTAGCCACTACCGAATGTTCGGCCCCCATATCCACCATAAAGTCCATATATTGGTCCCCAACTTTCAGACTGACCATAGGCTCCTGGGGACCCAGGGGAAACTTGGAGCCCGGTCTGGCCTAGCATCCATCCGAATTGTAGCCCTCTTCCACTGCCACTCCCTCTATGGCTGCTTCTTCTCGTTGGAACTGTGTGCAACACATTCCTCCATGATTCTGGAATCGGGCCCCCTGCTCTCCAAGTGTTCCCTCCTCCCCTTCGGGAGGCGGAGTCAAAGTTCGGGCATTCAATTTTCCAATATCCTTCTTCTCTACAGTGGGCACATTGATTCATGCCCACCGGGGGCCGGCCATTTCCTCGGCCCCTTCCACGTCCTCGGGTCCTTCTGTTAGCGGAACTTCCTCCTCGTCGTTCAACTAAAGTTGCAGCAAGAAAATCATCTGCTTTCTTCATTTTACGTTCATTCTCCCTCTGACGCTCATTGTCACGATTCACAAACACTTTCTGAACAACTTCCATTAACTGGGCCGCATTCATGCCCGCAAATCCTTCAAGCTTCTGCAGTTTCCATTTGTCTCCCTGGGATTGACCCACAAAGGCCGCATTCACCATGTGCAAATTTTCCGGGGCTGCTGGATCATATGGGGTGTACAGTCTATAGGCTTCAGATAAGCGTTCATAAAAGGCCGCTGGGCTCTCATGAACGCTGGATGACCTTCGGATACCTTTCCGATATTCATGACCTTCTGGTCTCCTTTCTTCAGGCCTTGCAGTAGGGCTTGGCAGAACCGATTAAGGGCCGCCGCCCCATTGACACTGTTCGGATCCCATCTAGGATCGTCATTTGGAAAATCCGTGGCGGCCGCTTGCCGGGGATTTAGGCCTCCTTCTCCTACAGGATTTTCTTCTAACCATCGGGTGGACGCTTGCACGATACGTGCTCGTTCTTCAGTAGTGAAGAGAGTAGACAGGAGCTGGTGACAATCAGACCAGGTAGGCTGATGGGCCTGCATAATACTAGACATTAATTCAATCAAGTCTTGGGACTTCTCAGTATAGGGTGCATAATGCGTCTTCCAGTTCAATAAATCAGTGGTGAAAAAGGGCACATAAACGAAACTGGTTGGCCCCACTACAAGCTGGTCCTGGTCATTAAGAATAGGTAGACCTGGGACCTGGCGCAATGGCATAACGTGACCATCCCTCTGGCTTGCAGTTGTACTTCTGAAAGCATAAGGTAGTCGGGACTGTCGGGGTTCTGTTCCATGATATTGGGTGACAGCAGTGAGTGACCCTGAACTGGCAAAGGAATCCCTGCTTGCAGTGTCATCGGTGGAGTGTGGCCCCTCCGAAGCACTTTGTACGGAACCGGGGCTTCTGGTCGGGAGGGAGTGCGCGTCCTCTGGGTGCAGAGGCAGTTGGGGGGCTACTTGGGGTAAAACTGCAGAGGGGTGTCCCCCTGCACCAGGCTCTGCCCGGGGTGGTGGCGGAGCTGAGGGGACTGGCCTATAGAGGAACTGGGACGGACGGGTCGGAATATCTGGAGATTCTGGGGCAGAATAAACAGGCAGTTTCTTTTTCCCCCAGCTTCCGGGCCCCCCGTGTGGTTGCTACAAATATCCTGCACTGTTCTTCATAACGCTTCATCCAGGAGGGCTCATTTTCACAAATACTTAACCAGGAATCTATATAGGGGAACTGGTCAGGGTGGTCTTTTCGTACAATCTGGTGAACTAGGGATATAATACTAACATCAAAGGTACCCCCAGGGGGCCACGAGGTGACCAGTACTGGCCACTCCCTCTCACAGAGCATCTCTAATCGGGATGGAGACATTTTTATTCCATAGTCTCCGACAACTCCCTTGCTAAAATTCTTGATCATACATTTCAACGTAGTTTGCATGGACTCCGACCTTCCCATAATGACGTACACAACAACAGACAGTAGGGGCGGGTAGTCGAGCTGCAGGTAAGGGGTCCGTACAGCCTGTGATAAGGAAGCTTATCATAGCTCAGGAAGGAGCTATAGGAAAGGTGAAGTGACTCTGAACAAGCAACCTGTCAGTTCTGATAGAAATAAGAAAACAGAATTTTCCCATAAAAGACTACCAGTCCCAGAATGCACCAGGTTTCCAGCAGCCATTAGAGGAGCTGAAGTGGGGAAACGTGTGTTCAATCCAGGAGGGCTATGAGGTAATCCCTAAGCACTCATCTCACAGGGCAGGGCCTGATTCAGCACAGCTGTGCTGTGTTAGGGAGGAGCACTCATCTAAGCAGAATAAAGGTGGAGTTTATTCTACAGAGAATTATCCTCATTATCCTGAGAATCAGCTTGAGCTTGATCAGTTTCATCTGAAGGATCATCAGAAGCAGAAGCCAAACCGGACGGACAGAGGGGGAAAGAAACCCTCTGGAAGAAAGAGGAGAAAAGCCTTTGAGAGGTCTAGAAGAGTCCAGAGCAGTACGTATACTGGGAGGTATTCCAAGGGCCAGCATACACCATTGGACTGGGGAAAGCCAGAGGAATGGTGCTGCAGAGCTAGGAATCTCCAGACGCTACCTGTGAGGGAGACGGCTGCACGTGGAAGGGACCCTAAGACCTGTGCCAGAAGGTATGTGAAGAGAGATCCAGTGTCCAGGGATCTGGATTGGAAGGCTGGACATAAGAACTGGACTACATACTGGCCAGGCTATATAGAGAGGAACTCTAACAGCAATGGAAGCTCAGGTATTAACACTGATCTATGCCCTAGCTATAACCTTGAAAGACAGCAGGGAAACAAGTATTCTCCTGAAAGTGCTCCATTGAGAGATTCATCTGTGCCAATCCATGATATTGAACCCATGCTTGTTGAAGAAGGGGGAATGATTGCAGATGAAGAATGTGTTTATATGGACTGCTCTCTGTCCAAACTCCTTTGGTGATTTTCTGTTATAAAGTACAGCAACCATCACAAAGAAATACAAACTTGTTCTTTAATCTACTCAGAAAAGCTCCTGAAGCAGGATTTGACCCACATAGTAGAAAGCAAGCCAGCTAAGGGGTTTCAGCTGGATAACTGCTAGCAATTGAGCCTTACCTAATTGCTTGTGAGCTAGGAGAGAATCACTTCTGAATCTATGTGGGAAGATATAAGAAGTTAACCTGAAAAGAACAGGTTTTTTTTCTCTTTGTAGCTTTTGGTTTGTTTGATATATGCTAAGAAAACATTAGCTAATGCCTGACAAGTTTGAATGTTTTCCTGATTTTGATTTTGTTTTTCCAAGTTAAACACTGGAAGCAAGTAACCTGATTTATGTGCTACCAAGCATATCTGTGTTGGGAGAAATAACCCCATAAATAAATATCTTATTGGCTTTAACACTTGAGCACAACTAAATTATTGTCAGCAGCTGTGTCTGGTGTGAATGAACTACATTGCCCACAATCCCTTGCAAATCATATAGATATATGCACTTGCCAAGACTGTGAAGATTCTCACCCAGGCAGCCGTCTGACAAGCCCTAACGCTTCCTCCTTTTCGCGACCTGGGCGCGGTCGTCCGGCCAGGAACTGTGCTAATCAGGAGTCCGCACTTGCTTGGTCTGTTTCAAGACCTCTCATATACACGCACACACGCACACACACACGCACACACACACGCAAAATTCCCAGCGTGACAGAACTATGTGGCAGTGTTCCTCTGGGTGCACTCTATAAAGACGGGGGGGGGGGGGCCATTCCCGTTCACATAAAACTTCCCATCGACCTGGGGGTCATTACAATTACATAATCACCAGAGAAACCCTTCTTTAAAGTTCTTAAGGAGACACTGCAGAAGGCTCAGTATAGATACACACCCTCCCATGCTGTTCAAAGCATTTCTCTCTCAAATCCCACAGAAATCACACTCTCACTTTCCAGCAACTGTAAAATAAACACTTTCCTCCTCCCTTGGTCCGTACGTGGACCTCTAAGCCGTTCAGGTTTCCCCCATAAATCAGAGAATGAATAAATTAAATAATAATAATAATATAACAGGAACAGTTGACATAGAAATACAGGCAGGGCTGAGATATAACCAGCAAACTAATATAACAGGTACAGGTGAAGTAACAATACAGGCAGGGCAGAGACATAACTAAAACAGTTGAGGAGATCCGAAGGGGTTAATAAGAACTTAAAAGATACTGAAACATTCCTTTCTGCAGGCTTTGTGAAAGACACACCCCTTCTCCCTCTGCTTGCTAGAGATACCGTTTCTCACGCTGTGCTGAAAAATAAAATCACTGAGACAGCTCGTTCGTCGCCTGTGCTTAGACTCAATTCCTTAATGTGACTCCTGAGGTTTTTTTCCCTTTTCTCAGTACTGTTCCTTAATTAATAACCTTACATTATACCAGAAGGGAAACCCGCGGTTAGACAACAGACAGAGGGTGCGGGTGATCGGACTGCCGGTAAGGGGTCCGGGCAGCCCTAGAAACAGAGGGAGACACAAACACCAGATGCTTTTTCAAGACCTGTCACTCAAACACAGACAGGTATGCTAGCAACATTTCAGAATTCCCAGGCCTTACTGACTAACCAGCGTTCTCATGTCCCAGGGGAGGGCAATCAAGAGGGGCAGTAGTTTTCACCAGCAAGTCTTACTGACTAACCAACACTAGTGGTTTCTGTCTCTCACATACTCATGCGAGACGTACTAGGACTGCCCTGAGAGGTGATCAGTCTCCCGGTACCGTATTCCCATACCAATTCAGTCTCGTGTATACTCATGCAAGACGTACCCAAAACGGACTGAGGAGCAAAGAAATTTCTACTCACCGGATCCGGTACCTGATTCAGAACCAGTTCTTGGGTTGAATCCTGGACTCCCCTCAGGTTCGGAGGTGTTGGCCAGCCGGATCCAGTAGCCCACCGAGGCAAGGCGGAACCCTCTCTGATACAAGAGGACTGGTGGCGCCTGAGGTTTCCCCTGCGGTCGGACAGACACGGTTCCAACCGGACCAAACCTTGAGGTGGTAATACGTGGTATACTCACTTGAACACCATCCACTACTCGCACATTCCCGGCCCAACGCACCAAGAATATGTAACAGCGAAGTGCATCCAACGAATAAAACCAGGAGTCAGTTCAGGGTCCAAGCCAATTTATTGTTCACAGGCTCAGACAGGAGCGTGTCCAAAAGTGACTGACCAATGGAGTACAGGAGCAGATTGCCTCTATCAAATTGTAAAAATTGTATATAAGGAATCTTTCTATTGGTCCCAACGCCCCTCGTACCTATCCAATCGGTGACCCTCTCTGGGCCCCCTTCCTTGTTCCCCCTTCTCAAACTGTCCTAACAAAGGCATAGTCTCTAACATGGTTACATTTCTACTTCAAGGCCATTTCTAGCTCAGAGAATGCAAGAACATTTCTATCATCAGCATAAAGGAATTATACAACCTTTTCAAAAGCAGTTTAAAACAGTTTAAGGCAGATTCTCAACCTCTGGTTCCTCTCAACACTAATCCCAGGTGGGGGTTGGGATCTAGGCCTAGTTTACAGGCCATAGCCTACCACAAGACAAGAGCTGCAGTGGAATGGGGATGTTTGAAGGATTCGGGTTCAGCTAGAACAGGGGTGTCAAACTCAAATACACAGTGGGCCAAAATGTAAAACTTGAACAAAGTCGCGGGCCAGCATTGAACAAATGAACCTTTTAATATGGACCCAAACAAGATTTGCTTTAACATTGAATATGAAGCAACACTTATTACTATACAATTTATAACTTAATAGTTCAGATATGCAAAAACCAATTTCAAATAAAAAAAACATCAATGACATTCATTTATTAAATAAGATTTAAATAATAATAAATAATAATTTTTAAAATAAAATAACAATAATAAAATTAATCAACCATTCAAGCCCATGTCTTGGAGTAGCAAGAAAAAGTGCATAAAGAAAACGTTAATTATTGCTCAGTTTGCTGCACACTGATCTAATCTGATGTGCCCAAGCCAGATACCTGGCATCTCTTCTTGGATGATAGTTCATCAATGTCTGGGCTCAGGCTTTGAGCTGAGGAAATCCTCAGTATCGAGCGAAGGTGTTCATCAGTCAGACGTCTCCTGTGAGATGTTTTGGTCATCTTCATCGAGGAGAAAAGTTGCTCACATAGATAAGTGCTGCCGAACATGGAGAGCATCTGAGCAGCTTGGGTGCGGAGCTGAGGCATTGTGTCAGGGATGAACTGTGGAAACTGGGCGGCGCCCACAGCATCATACTTTGACTTCAGCGTGTCATTACACTGGAGTTCAATTAGCTCCATTTGGAGGTTGGTTGGTGCGTTTTCCACATTAACTGCAAAGGGATTACTGAGCAGTTCAAACCTACATTTCTGGACATCAAAGTCGGCAAATCGCCGGCTAAACTCAGCGCCGAGTACACTGAGTTTTTCAGCAAACTGTGCGCATGGGAACAAGTTGGTAAAGAACTGCGTTTTCATGGTTTGGCAGCAGGGAAAATGGCCAAGGTTTCCTTGCAGCATCTGATTCTCCCACAGGCACAGTTTAGTTTTAAAAGCCCTCACTGCAGCGTACATGTCTGTGATGATGCGCCCCCGCCCCTGAAGCTGCAGGTTCAGCGCATCGAGATGGCTCGAGATGTCACACAGAAAGGCCAGCTCACACAGAAACTTTTTCTCCCGAAGCTCTGCTGTGTCCTTCCCTTTGCTTTCCAGAAACTGACATATTTCCTCATGCAGCTCAAAACATCTATTCAGTACTTTTCCTCGGCTTAACCATCTCACCTCTGTGTGATACGGCACGTCTGCATATTCCGAACCACACTCCTCCAGAAAAGACTTAAACTGGCGGTGATTCAGACCTTTGGCTCTTATAAAGTTAACTACTTGTGTTACTGTGGTCATAACATGTTCCATCTTTAGGGCTTTGCCACACAATGATTCCTGATGTATGATGCAGTGATAAACAGTTAGTTCACCTGCACAGTTCTCTTCCTGCATCTTCTCCCGGACCCTGCCCACCAGTCCACTTGTTTTACCGCACATCGCTGGCGCACCATCTGTCGTTAATCCCACGAGTTTATCCCACGGCAGCTTTATTTCAGTTACGCATTTGGAAACCGCCTCAAAAATTTCCTTTCCTGTGGTTGTGCCATGCATTGATTTGAATCCCAATAGCTCCTCCGTAACACACATATTTGAGTCCACTCCACGGATGAAGACTGACAGCTGAGCAGTATCAGATGCGTCGCTGCTCTCATCCACAGCAAGGGAGAATGCAACGAAATCTTTTCCCTTTTCCAAAAGCTGGTCATACAGATTGGTGGCAAGATCACATGTGCGATCAGCTACTGTGTTTCTGCTCAGGCTCACGTTTGAAAAGGCTTGCTTTTTCTCTGGGCACACGATGTCACAAACTTTCAACATGCACTTTTTCACAAACTCTCCCTCATTAAAGGGCCGGGCTGATTTTGCGCTCTCTGCTGCCACAATATAACTAGCCTTTACAGCAGCCTCACTTTGTGATGTGGCTTTTTTGAACATATTCTGTTGTGAAACCAAACTTCTTTTCATCTCCTCCACTTTCTGGCTCCTTTGAGTCATGTCCAGGTCCTTGTACTTGTCATGGTGTTTTGTTTCATAGTGTCGTCGAATGTTATACTCCTTAGTTATAGCCACGTTGACTCCACAAATCAGACAAACAGGTCTGTCTTTTACATATGTAAACAAATATTCTGTCTCCCACCTGTCCAGAAAGTTCCTGTTGTCTGCCTTTCTTTTTGCCATTTTTGGGAAGGGGTTCCACAGTGACAGTTGTAGCTTGAGATCGCTATGACTTCTGTCACACAGGAGAGGGCGTTTCTGGGACCTGTCCTGATTGACGCGCCAAAACAACAGCAAGGCATTATGGGATTTGTAGTATTAGCGATGAATGAATGCGCTGTATAATACCGGCGGGTTAGCTCTAGTAGTCATTTGGTATAGCCTCGCGGGCCAAATATAATTACACTACGGGCCAAATTTGGCCTGCGGGCCAGAGTTTGACACCTATGAGCTAGAATATAAACATGACAGCAGAAAAAGACCACACGGCCTATCTAGTCTGCCCTTCTATATCAGCTATCATAGTCCCCTTTTTTCCTTTAGAGATCTTCTGTGTTAGTCCCACGCTTTCTTGAATTCATATACCATCCTTGTCTCTACTACCTCCACTGGGAGACTATTCCATGCATTTATCACTCTTTTCATAAAGACATATTTTGGCATATTACTCCTGAATCTATCCCTTTTAACCCTTATCCTACTGTATGTCCCTTTTGTAGCAGAGCTTGTTTTCAATCGAAAGAGGCTCTCCTCTTGTGCGTTTATTCCATGAAGGTATTTAAATATCTCTCTCATCTATCTCACCTTTCTTCTAATGTATAAATATTAACATCTTTAAGTCTGTCCCCACATGCTTTATAATGAAGGCCACTAACCATTTTAGTAGCCACCCTTTGCATAGATTCCATCCTATTTATATCTTTTTGAAGTGTGGCCTCCAGAATTGCACACAGTACTCCAAATGAGGTCACACCAGAGATGTAAACAGAGGCACTATTGCCTCCTTTTTTTTTCTGCTGACCATTCCTCTCCCTATGCACCCAAGCATCCTTCTGACTTTGCCATTGCCTTTTCTACCTTTTTAGCTGCTTTAAGATCATCAGAAACAATCACGCCCAGGTCCCATTCATCTTTCATGGACAGATGTATTTGGCCTCCTACACTGAACCTACTCCCTTGGATTTTTGTAGCCCAAATGCATGACCTGCATTTTTTTAGTATTAAATCTCAGCTGCCAAATTTTCAACAATTCTTCAAGCTTAGCTCGATCCTTCCTCATGTTATCTATTCCTTCCTAGGTGCCTACTCTATTGCAGACTTTGGTATCATCCACAGAGAGGCAAACCTTACCCAACTTCCCTTCTGCAATATCACTAACAAAGATGTTAAAGAATCGGACCAAGGACAGATCTCTGTGGTACACCACTGGTAACATCCTTCTCCCCAGAGTCGGCTCCATTTACCTGTACCCTTTGTTGCCTCCCACTAAACCAATTTCTAACCCAGATAGTCAATTTAGGGTCCATTCCTAGGGTGTTCAATTTGTTTATAAGTCGCCTGTGCGGAACAGTGTTAAAGGCTTTACTGAAATCTAAGTACCCCACATGTTGGGCCTCCCTTGGTCGAACTCCCTGGTAATTCGTCAAAGAAATCAATTGGATTTGTGTGACTAGACCTGCCTCTGATAAAAACCATGCTGCCTTGGATCCCACAATCCAATGGATGCCAGAAACCTCACTATCCTCTGTTTTAGCTGTGCTTCCAATAATTTACTAACAGAAGTTAGACTAACCAGCCTGTAGTTCTCAACCTCATCCTTCTGCTTTTGTGTAGAGGGACCACATGAGCCTTTCTCCAGTCTTCTGGGACCACTCCTCACTCTAAAGAAACATTGAAAGGGTCAGTCAGTGGAGCCATTAGAATGTCCCCACATTCCTTCAGTATTTTTGGATGTATCCCATCCGGTCCATCACTTTGTGCACTTTTAGTTTAGCTACTTCCTCACCAATACATTCTTCTGAAAATCATTCAAGATCCTCTTCACTTCTGTTCCTTGTGTGGGTATTTTTCTGAGGTCCTGCTCCTGTCCTGTGAACACAGAATAAAAATATTAAGCAATTTTGCTTTATCCTCATCAGCTCCTACATAAGAGGTGCGATCAAAAAGTATTGAGACTTGTACAGTAAAATAAGAAGTATAACACTGACCATTCAGCCAGCAATAGAACATTCACATATTTTACTCCAATCCTTTGGAATGCCCTTCCAGACAAAATAAGAGCCACCTTAGATTTCTGGAAGGCAGTAAAAACACATTTATTCACAGCAGGGGCGGCCCAAGGGGGGTGCGGGGCCATGTGCGGAGACTCGGTGCGGGGCCTCATTTGCATAAGGGGCCTCATTTGCATAAATATTTGCATAATGTTACCATACACTAACTTTTAGTAAACATGCCTCTTCATGAGTGTATGGATAAAAAAAGACAAAGATTTCTACATTACTATAATCCAGTGCCAACCGCCAGGCACATTAGGAACTACTACAAACACTGCCCATTTAGAACCCATAGCAAACCCACCGTATCCCAACAGCACTACCAGGACTCATAAAGCACCATACACTACCTATCAAAAGGCAACACTGCAAATATTAAACCAATACATTTCAGAGAATAACAATACATGACCTACTGGGGAAAGAGAACAAGTGACAATGTCAAATAGGAATTACATAAACAGAATACCTCAGCTCAGTTACACATGCAGAACATAGACTATCACCAAACAAGGAATCACAATTTAAAAACAGGAAGACAATAATTAAACTGGGAACCCTAAAAGCCAAACTTGGAATGTACAACAACAATGTAGAAATAAAACTATAAATTAATTTCCTCTTGTACTAAACAAAGCACAGACATTAATGATGCACATTTCCCAGAGCTGACATATTCCAGTTAATAAATTCAAAATAAAGAGATATCTTTGTACCTTTTGTGCATTTTTTTTTCAGTTGCAATTGTTCCAGCCACTTTCTTCTGGTTTATTTGTGTCTTCTGCTATCTCTCCATCGTCTGCTGTCCATTTGTCCTTTCTTCTCTTCTAGTTTTTTCCATTCTCTCTCTACATCTGCTTTAACATAATAATCTTTCTCCTTTTTGCTCTTTCCTCATTCCTATTTCATCCACTCAAATTTTACCCCTCCATCCTCAATCCCCACTTAGTCTCCCAATACCCGGCCAATTGTACATTTTTCTTCCCTCCCACACAAAATATTTTTCCCCTCTCCATTTCATTCTCCCAGCCCCATCCCCTTCTAATCTCCCCCAACATCAGCTCCCTTTTAGTTCCAGCCCCACCCAGTATCCGCTCCCTTCTAGTCCCCACATCAGCCCATTTCCAGTCCTAGCTCCCCCATCCATTTCCAGTCCTATCCGAGTCCCTTCATCAGCTCATTTCCAATACCAGCCTCCCATCAGCCCATTTCTAGTCCTTTCCTAGCCCCACCATCAGCCCATGTTAAATCCTAGCTCCCCTCCACTCAGCCCATTTCTAAACCAAGCCCCCCATGAGCCTACTTCCAGTTCTAGCCCCTCCATGAGTCCATTTCAATCCAAGCCCCCACCAAAGCCCATTTCCAATCTTAGCTCCCCCCAACACCCAATTCTCAGTTCTATCCTAGCCCATCCATCAGCCCAGTTCCTGTCCTAGCTCCCTCCCCTAAGAGCCCATTCCAAGCCCCCCTTCCCATCAGCTATTTGCAGTTCAAGCCCCCTTCCACTCAGCCCATTTCCATTCCAAGTCCCCCTCCCCATCAGCTATTTGCAGTTCAAGCCCCCCACTTCCCCTCAGCCCATTTCCATTCCAAGCCCCGTCCCCATCAGCTATTTGCAGTTCAAGCCCCCCACTTCCCCTCAGCCCATTTCCATTCCAAGCCCCATCCCCAACAGCTATTTGCAGTTCAAGCCCCCTTCCACTCAGCCCATTTCCAGTCCTAGCAACCCCCTCAACCCATTACCAGTCCTAGCCCCCCCCATAGCCCACTCCCAGTCCTAATCCCACCAGCCCATTTCCAGTCCTAATCCCCCATCACCCAATTTTCAGTTTAAGCCCCCCATAGCCCATTACCAGTCCTAACCTCCCCATCAGCCCACTCCCAGTACTAATCCCCCATCACTCAATTTTTAGTTTAAGCCCTCCCATAGCCCATTACCAGTCCTAACCCCCCATCAACCCACTTCCAGTCCTAATCCCACCAGCCCATTTCCAGTCCTAATCCCCCATCACCCAATTTTTAGTTTAATCCCCCCCAGCGCCCATCACCACTCCTAACCCATCCCCAGCACCCATCAAAACTCCTAACCCCCCCAGCGCCCATCACCACTCCTAACCCCCCCAGCCCAGCACCCATCACCACTCCTAACCCCCCCAGCCAGCCCAGTGCCCATCACCACTCCTACCCCCCCAGCCAGCCCAGCGCCCTTCACCACTCCTCACCCCCCCAGCCAGCCCAGTGCCCATCACCACTCCTACCCCCCCAGCCAGCCCAGTGTCCATCACCACTCCTAACCCCCCCCAGCCAGCCCAGCCCATCCCATCACTACTCCTAACA
Source organism: Ichthyophis bannanicus (assembly GCA_033557465.1). Lineage (NCBI taxonomy): Eukaryota > Metazoa > Chordata > Amphibia > Gymnophiona > Ichthyophiidae > Ichthyophis > Ichthyophis bannanicus. The sequence goes on along the minus strand of CM066039.1, from coordinate 166,413,760 downwards.
CCTCCCCCCCCAGCCCAGCCCAGCCCAGCCCATCACCACACCTAACCCCCCCATCCCCCCCCAGCCCTTCACTACTCCTAACAACCCCCCCCCCGCCCAGCCCAGCCCATCACTTCTCCTAAAACCCCCCCCCGCCCAGCCCAGCCCATCACTACTCCTAACACCCCCCCCCCAGCCCAGCCCCGCACCACTTCTAACCCCCAGCCCAGCCCAGCCCAGCACCCCGCCTAACCCCCCGCCCAGCCCAGGGGAAATTTTAAAAAAAAGAAAACCGGGCACCGGCCCCTGTCCGGGCCCCCGCGGCAGAAACGAGCGTGCCCCCGGGCCCCCCTGTACCCGGCACAGCCTCTCCTCCCTGTAGCAGCTCTCTCGTTGGAGCTGAAGTCAGACGCGCCGGCTTGCAGAGCGCGAGGGAAGAGTTTTTCCCTCGCTGCTCTGTTAAGCCCGCGGGGGCTGATGGGAAGCTCCCATCAGCCCCCGCGGGCCTAACAGAGTCGCGAAAGGGAAACTCTTCCCTTCGCGCTCTGCAAGCCGGCGCGTCTGACTGCAGCTCAGAAGAGAGAGCTGCTACAGGGAGGAGAGGCTGTGCCGGGTACAGGGGGGCCCCGCGGCACGCTCGATTCTGCCGCGGCGGCCCCGACAGCGGCAGGAGACAGGTTTTCTTTTTTTTTTTCAATTTTACTTTTACAAAAGAATGTTTTTTGCGCGGGGCCCCCTGAAACGCGGGGCCCTGTGCAAAAAACATTCTCGCTCAATGGACGGGCCGGCCCTGATTCACAGAATACTTTGGCCAATCAGAACACATAATCAGAATATTACCAACATAACATCTCCTCCTATATACCACATTTTAAAACATGCAGCATATCTTCCCGTGTATATGCTCAGTTGTAAATGTTAATGTAATATAGTTATTGCACTGTCTGTTTTAAAGTAGTCCCCTTCCAATAAAACGCACTTCTTCCAGCGTTCTTGCCACTGCTGGAAACAATTTTGAAATGCCTCTTTATGCTGTGAAGCTACTATGTCAAATTTTGCTTAATAGTCTACAAGTCTAATCTCCTTCCTTTCAAAGGTAATTTCAGTTTTGGAAACAAGAAATGTTACAGGGTGCGATGTTAGGTGAGCATGGAGGCTGATGGGCTTGCTCGACTTGGTGTTTGGCCAAAAACTGCTGGAAAAGATGTGATGAATGAGCTGGGGTGTTAATGTGATGAAGCGACGATTCACCATTCCTGTGCAACTCTGGCCTTTTACGACAAACTTCATCTCTCAAACGAGCCAGAACTTGGACGTGGTACTCCTTTTTGATGGTTTGGCCTTTTGGAGCATAGTCATGATGAACAATACCCTGGTAATCAAAGAAAACTGTGAGCATGACCTTGACATTGCTTCTCACCCTATGGGCTTTCTTGGGTCTGAGAGAGTCTGGAATCTTCCATTGTGAGGTTGAGCCTTAGTTTCTGGGTCATAACCATAAACCCATGATTCATCATCAGTAATCTTTTTGATGAAATTTTGAGTCATTTTCAATGCATTAACAACTCCCTGGCTGCAGATAGTCTATCTTCTTTTTGGTCAGGGGATAGGCATTTGGCACAAAGTCAAATCGACAGTAAGAATAGACTGTACTGACCCAAAACTGATGCCCATGTCCTCAACAAGCCCCCTTTTAGTCAGTCGATGATTTGAGTGTATTGCGCCATACACTGCTTCAACTTTGTCCTCATTCCTACTCATGGATGGTCTTCCAAAACATTCGTCACTGGAAATGTTTATACCAGTCATAAACTCGAGCACGACTCATGCATTCATCACTATACACTTGCTGTAACTTGTCATAAGTCTCTTTGCACGAATCTCCAAGTTTCTGGCAGAATCAATGGGACCGTGATCCTCCCTGGCAAGTATGCTGGGCACCGGTCACAGAGCATCGGGAGGCCCGTGGAACAGCCCTCCTAAGAGTCCTTGACGGACTACTCCAAGTGGGAGACGGAGGATGAGGAGTCCCCCGACACACGTTGCCACTGTGACGCCCATCCGACCCTCCTGTCTCGGAGCCCCGCCGGTAGTCACCGTCAGAGGAAATGGGCTTTCTTGGTTTCATCAAGCATATGTCAAAGATCCTGGTGTTCCCTACCAAGTCTGAGGAGGATCCTCAGGTGGATGAATTGAAATCATCCAGTACAAGCCGCCTCTGCGTTAATTGCTCACGGTGCCCATGCCTCCCATCCTGGAACGGTTGATGCTCTGGATGTGGGAGAGACCGGTATCGGTGGTGAGCAAATGGCTCAACTTGATGTATCAAGTCCTCCGGAGCCTGGGCTTCCAAAAGTAACAGCTGCCACATAACTCCATGGTGGTGGAATCAGCCATGCGTTGGCTGAAAAGCCAGAAGACTCACTCCTCTATGCCCCCCCGGCAGGGAGGCCCACACCCTGGATGCCCTCGGCAGAAAGTGCTACCAGGGCTCAATACTCATCGGCCACATCCAGGCCTACCAGCTGTACATGGACATATACCTCAGAGACCTAGGGAAGGAACTCGCCATGTTCAGTTGATCTCTCCGAGGAACCCTTGCAGCTGTTCAAGGACCTGACCAAGGCAGTCTGTGAGTGCTCCAAATTCATGTTTCAAGTGACCTATGACAGGTTCGAGTCAGCGGCTTGAGTTGCAGTGGCGGGCATTGGTGCACGGCACCAAGCTTGCCTACAGTCTGACCTCGAGCAGTGGGTTCAGGACAAATTGGTCTGTCTCATGCCAAGGAGAGAACCTCTTCAGCAAACCCATGACCGACAAGGCTGCCGAGCTGGAGACTGAGTTCATGATGAGGACCAGGCTATCAAAGACCGCTGCCCCTCCCCGACAGAAGGGCTTGGGAAAAAGTTCTTCTACCCGAGGAAAGGGACTGCTTAAAGAAACTATCCAACTTTTCAGGCCTACCTAGCTCCCCAACAGGGTCAGCAGGCCAAGGGACATGGTCATGGCCCTCGTAAGCAGAAGGCTCCAAAATCCCAGGCACTGACTCCGGCCCAGCCAGGGGGAAGTTTTTGACTCCTTGAGCATAGCCTATCCTACCCCAAGGAGATCAGCAGCCCACAGGGGGGCGTCTGGCCCACTATGCCCAGAGGTGATTGACCATCACCACTGACTCCTGGGCACTTCGGGTGGTCAGGGAGGGGTTACCTCCTCCATCTGACTTGAACCCCTCCACCAGGACATTCTACTGAAGGAGTTGGCAGGTCTCACGGACAGAGCAGTGGAACTGGTGCCCCACCATCTCAAGGGCATCCTGTTCTTTATGGCACGAGGAAGTACCTGGAGTAGAGCCTCTTGCCCTTGAGATGGTGGGCCCATCCTCGACCTGCGCAACTTCAACAAATTCCTGGTGAGGGAGAAGTTCAAGATGCTCTCCCTTGGAACATTGCTGCCATGCCACCAGCAGAGAGATTGGCTATGCTCCTTGGACCTCAAGGATGCCTATACCCACATCCTCATCTACCTCAACCACATGCAGTACCTGTGATTCATAGTGGGGGGCAGGCATTTTCACTGAATTTTGTGTTTTAGGTTCACTACACTTTGTAGCTGCCTCACCATCTACACAAACTATTTCCATCCAGGGCAGGCCCAACCATTAGGCAAGCTAGATGGTTGTCTAGGATGGCAGCCTCTGGGGGGACAGCAAAGAGCAAGGTATTCAAAGCTAAACAAAAGATTTTGACAGCCGGGGGGGGAGGGGATAGCAGTACCTTGAACCAATCAACTCTAGGTCCCTCCCTGCCTCTATCCCTCAATCTAGCCCCCCCCACCTCAACTACTCTAGCAACTCAGACTACTTCCACCCCCACCAATTGTCCCATTACCACACAAATCGTCAAATATTAACTCACAACTGCTGCAGCATCCCATAGACTGCCTCTAGCCCCCCAAAATACCCATAAAACTACTCCGCAAACTGCCCCCTCCTGAATAACTACTCTTATAACTGCCTGTTCCTCCCACAAACTAGCCCCTAGCAACTGCCCTATTTCAAATAAATACTCCCAAGCCCATAAAACTACCACCACAGCAACTGCCCCATCACATTTATTGGTTTTGATATACCGCGCTATTACAGATCAGTGCGGTTTACATTAAACATATGAATGTGCTTTACAAGTAACATTTGAGTATGGTTTACATATAACATAATAATTGAGATCCATGGTTTACATATAGTTTACATAAAATTTGCAACAAGTTGGTGTAACTAGGAGCATATTTACATTACAGGAGTTATAGCTAGGAACATATTTACAGTGTCGGAGCATATTTACATTAGCACAGGATTGAATTGGCATCGTTAAGAGTTCGTCTGTCTGAGGTTGGCATTAACGTGAGTAGTTGTGTGGCTGATCTAGGGTGGGTGGTCATAAGTTAGTTGGAAGAGGTAGGTCTTTAATGTTCTCCAGGACCAAGCAGGAAGTCAGTCCTCACTTATGGGTGACGTCGGCGCCAACGGAGCCCTCGCGGAGCAATTTCCCCAGCTTTCGAAGAAAGCCTTTGGGCTTGCAGCGCGCATGCGCGGTCCTCTTCCCGCCCAAGGATGCCATCTTGCTCAGTCTTCTTTTTTCCACGGAGCCCTACAGACATAGTTTGTAAAAGTTGATTAATTCTTTGTTGTTTTCTCGGTTCGCGTGTCCTTTTCCTGCCCGGCCTCGATTTTTCCTTATCGAGTCCGTTCACATTTCTTTTTGTTTCAATTTTTAACTGGCGTTCCTGCCACTTATTTTCCATCCCTGGCGGCTCGGTCTTTCGACCTCGCGGGGGCCCTTTTTCCCCCGATGGCTGCCAGCGGGTTCAAAAAATGTGATCATTGTTCTAAATTAATGTCTCTTACAGACACGCATAATTTCTGCCTCCGTTGCCTCGGACCCAACCATGACTCTGGGAGCTGTGGTCTGTGTGGCAAGATGTCCTCCAAGTCGCTGAGGAGTCGGCAATCGCAAAAGGACCGAATCTTCTCTGACCCCGAGTCTGGTCCGGCCCGGACCTCGTCGGAGGCTTCGACGTCTCGTGACTCCAGCCACGAGCTCCGTCGGAGTTCCTCTGAGCGGGGGTCCCCTGGCCGGGAGCATCGTCGGCAGAGGAAACTCGCGCGGGCGGCGTCGGAGGACGCACCTGGTCCCTCGCAGGCCGGGTCGCATAGCCCCGCCAGCCGCCCCGAGTCCTCGGAGGCGGAGAGACCTTCTAAACTTCCTCGACTCGAGGTGGAGCCGCACGTGAGTACTATTGTCCTCCTGGACTCCCCTACGGAACCGTCGTCGGGCCCGACGCCGTCGGGGCCCGAGTCGGTGGCTGCTGGGTCTTCTGGGCTTGACCTCAGATTGACATCCTTGGAGCGCAGTATCTCTGCCTTCTTGGACCAGCAGCGGGTTTGGATGGCCGGCATCGCCAGTGCATTTGCCCAGACCACCGGGACGTCGACGCCCAAGTCGACCCTGGCGGCCGAGTTGATCCTCGAGTCGATGCATGCTTGAGTCGATCCTCGGTCGAGGTCTCCCTCGGCCTCCCGTTTGGGACCGAGGTCGTCGACGTCGGTTTCGGGACGAACCCTCGCCCGCACGGAGCCCCTCGATTCCTCCACGGAGGCGTCGGACTGGGACACGGAAGGGGACGAGTCGCCCGGCTCTTTTCAGACCCGGTGCGTCCCCTCCGACTCGCCCGAGTCGGAGCCTCGAAGGCGATCCCCTCCGGAGGATACGCGCTTCTCTGATTTTGTGCGGGATATGGCCAAGGCTTTGGCTTTCCCCACGGATCCCGAGGAGGAGCCTCGCGCGGAAGAGCTCGAGGCACTCCAGTACGACTCTCCCCCGAAGGAGGCCTTTACTGTGCCGGTCCCTCCGATGCTGGAGCGGCTGCTCTTCCACATGTGGGAAAGCCCGGCCTCGACACCGGTGTTAAGCAAGCGGATCGATTCGATTTATCGAGTCCGCAAGAGCCCCGGGTTCCAGAAGGCGCAACTGCCACACCACTCCATGGTTGTGGAATCGGCAATGCATCGGCTTAAGAGTCAAAAGATGCACTCCTCGGTGCCCCCGGGTAAGGAGGCCCGTAACCTGGATGCCCTCGGTAGGAAGTGCTTCCAGGGTTTCCATGCTTGCCTGCAGAGTCCAGACATACCAGCTGTATATGGGCATGTTCCTCCGAGATCTGGCGAAAGAGCTCGCCGGGTTCTCGGCTGGTCTCTCCAACGAACCTTTGCAGAGGTTCCTGGCCTTGTCCGATAGTATTCGAGAGTGCTTGAAGTTCCTTTCTCGGGCGGCCTACGACGGCCATGGGTACAGGACAAGTTAGTCGATGTCCCCTGCCGAGGTGACAACCTTTTCGGCAAGTCCATGTCCGATAAGGCTGCGGAACTCGAGTCCGAGACTCTCACTCGGACTCGACTGTCCCGAAAGACCTCTGCTCCCCCGCAGAAGAGGAAGGGTCCGGGGAAGAAGCCTTTTTACCCGAGGAAGGTGCTTGCCTATAAGCAATCCCACCTTCAATACCAAGTACCGGCGGCTTCCACTCAGGGCCCACAGACTAAGGGTCAGGGGAATGGCCCCCGTGGGCCGCGGGCCCCCAAGCCCGCTACACAGCCCCCTGCCACGCAGGGTGGGGGTTTTTGACTATGCCAGCATAGCCTCTCCCCCTCCGCGCCCGGCGCTCAGCACGGGGGGCAGGCTGATCCACTTTGCTCACAGGTGGTCAGCCATAACATCCGATTCCTGGGTGCTGCAGGTGGTTCAAAGGGGCTACCTCTTGCATTTTCACCAGGTGCTTCCCCCCTACTTCCCGGGGGAGCCTCCGAGGCCCCCTCTACACAGAGACTTACTCCTTCAGGAGCTGCAGGGTCTACTGGAGGAGCAGGCTGTGGAACCAGTGCCCCAACCTCAGTGGGGTCAGGGGTTCTACTCCAGATACTTCCTGGTCCCAAAGAGGACGGGAGGCCTCAGACCCATTCTGGATTTGCGCAACCTCAACATGTTCCTGCAGTGGGAAAAGTTCAGGATGCTTACCCTTGGAATCTTGCTGCCCTACCTCCAGCAGGGAGATTGGCTATGCTCCTTGGATCTAAAGGATGCCTATACTCACATCCTGATTCATCTGGACCACCGACAATATCTCAGATTTGTAGTGGCCGGGAAACACTATCAGTACCGCGTGCTGCCCTTCGGCTTGTGCTCCGCCCCCAGGGTGTTCACAAAATGCCTGGCGGTGGTCGCGGCCTTCCTGAGGCTTCAGGGCCTATTTGTTTTTCCTTACCTGGACGACTGGCTCGTCCGGGCGCAGTCGGCCCCAGAGGTCGCTCAGACCACGCAGCGTATGGTGGTTCTGCTTCAGCACTTGGGCTTCGTCATAAACGTCGGGAAGTCCACGTTGCGCCCCTCTCAGGATCTCGAGTTCATAGGAGCTCGGCTCGACACTCTGCGAGCTCGTGCCTTCTTGCCTCGAGAGCGAGCCGACAGGCTCATGGCTTTGGCCGGCAGGTTCCACAGTGCGTCTCCGGTTCCAGCCCGGAGGTTCCTGCAGCTGCTCGGTCATATGGCCGCCACGGTCCATGTCACGCCGAACGCCCGACTGCATATGAGGCCTGTCCAGTGGTGTCTCCGCACTCAATGGCATCAGGCCACAGGAGGTCTGGCGGACCTTCTACAGATCTCCGACCGCCTGGTCTCCTCTCTGCAGTGGTGGCTCCACCTGCCCAACCTGGTACGGGGTATGCCCTTTCAGTCTCCCGCACCTTCCCAGGTGCTGACGACCGATGCCTCTCTCTTGGGATGGGGAGCGCATTGCCAGGAAGCGCGCACTCAAGGCCTTTGGACTCCTTGGGAGGCAGCTCAACAAATCAACTTCCTGGAGCTGCAGGCGATCCGCCTAGCTCTGCGGACCTTCTCTCACCTCACCTCTCGCCAGTCCGTACTGGTGCAGACGGACAATCAGGTGGCCATGTTCTACGTGAACAAACAGGGGGGCACGGCTCCCTCCTGCTCTGACAGGAGGCCCGGCGACTGTGCTCCTGGGCAGTCGACCACAACATCCTCCTCAAGGCTGTTTACCTGCCCGGGCAGGAGAACTGCCTGGCCGACAGGCTGAGCCGGGTCTTGCAGCCCCACGAGTGGAGGTTGAACCCCGGCATTGCCCAGCCGCTGGTGTCCCGGACGCTCTTCAAGGTTGCCCGGGACGGGGCCTACGTGATCCTGATAGCGCCCCGATGGCCGAGGCAACCCTGGTTTCCTCTGCTACTGCAGTTAGCGGTGGACACCCCTCTCCCTCTGGGGTTTCAGCCAGATCTTCTGACCCAAGATCAGGGCACTCTTCTGCACCCCAACCTCCGGGCCCTTCACCTGATGGCCTGGCTGCTGAGAGGGTAGTCCTGTCCCCGCTCTCGCTCCCCCCGGAGGTGGAAGTTGTCGTCCTGGTGTCTCGGCGACCTTCTACCCGGAAGTCTTACGCACTCAAATGGCGTCGCTTCTCCGTCTGGTGTTCTCAGCGTTCTGAGGACCCATTCGCCTGCCTAGTGTCGGTAGTACTGCAATACTTGCTGCACCTCTCCGATCTAGGCCTCAAGTCCAACTCTGTCAGAGTGCTCTCTCTGCACATCATTCGCCGGTGGAGGGCCAGCCCCTTTCCTCGCATCCCTTGGTGGCGCGTTTCCTCAGGGGCCTGCTTCTGCTTAAGCCCCCGTTGCGCCCTCCGGCTCCTGACTGGGACCTCAATGTGGTTTTACAAAGGCTTACTTGCCCGCCTTTCGAACCCATGGCTACCTGCCCCCTCCGCTTCCTCTCATGGAAAGCTCTCTTCTTGGTAGCACTCACCTCCGCTAGGCGCGTTAGTGAACTACAGGCCCTAGTGTCGGAGCCCCCTTACACTAGGTTCTACAGGAATAGGGTTGTCTTACGGACTCACCCTAAGTTTCTTTCTAAGGTGGTTTCCTCTTTCCACATCAATCAAGAGGTGGTTCTTCCGACCTTCTTTCCCAGGCCACATACCAGCAGAGCTGAGACTGTTCTGCATACCCTGGACTGTCGAAGAGCCTTGTCCTTCTACCTTGACCGTACGCGTGAGCATAGGAAAGTTGCCCAGCTTTTCGTTTCCTTTGACCCCAATCGGTTGGGGTTATCTGTATCGAAGCGTACTCTGTCCATCTGGGTAGCTGACTGCATCGCCTGGGCGTATGGGGCAGCCGGCCTCTCTTTGGAGAGTCGAGTCACGGCACACCGTGTCAGGGCGAAGGCGGCGTCTGTCGCACACCTCCGCTCTGTTCCGTTGGCAGACATCTGCCGGGCCGCTACTTGGTCTTCTAGCCAGACTTTTGCGGCTCATTACTGCCTGGAGAGGGAGTCCTGCAGGGATAGTGCTTTCGGACAGGCAGTCCTCCACAATCTCTTTGAGGTTTAGGCAGCAACTACCCGCCGGCCCCGATGTTGGCTACCGGCCGGATTCGTATTCAGAGAAGATTCCTTCCTTCTGTGCGGTTGAGCTGGAGGGAGCTCTCTTTTTCCAGCTTGAGGTCTCCGGTAGCCTTAAGCTAGGGAGTCCCATAAGTGAGGACTGACTTCCTGCTTGGTCCTGGAGAAAGAGTGGTTACTCACCTGTAACAGTTGTTCTCCAGGAGCAGCAGGAATCAGTCCTCACTACCCTCCCTCCTCCCCTGGAGTTGCAGTCATTCTTATGGTTGCTGTCTTCCGCTATGTCATTCGACTGAGCAAGATGGCATCCTTGGGCGGGAAGAGGACCGCGCATGTGCGCTGCAATCCCAAAGGCTTTCTTCGAAAGCTGGGGAAATTGCTCCGCGAGGGCTCCGTCGGCGCCGACGTCACCCATAAGTGAGGACTGATTCCTGCTGCTCCTGGAGAACACCTGTTACAGGTGAGTAACCACTCTAGATCTGTGATGGCACGTATCATTGGGGGTAGGGCATTCCATTAGGTTGGCGCATATAGAGAACGCAGGTTCTTAGTTGATTGAGTACAGGTTCTTACTGTTGAAGGGGTCATGAGAGAGTTTACCATGCATGTTCTCCTGGTCCTGGTCTCCGGCATTCGTTGTATAAGTTCTGAGAGTGAAGTTGCCGACATATTGTGCAGGGTCTTAAAAGTGAGTAGCAGTACTTTGTAGGTCAGGAGACTTGCTATGGGGAGCCAATGAAGCTGAATCAGAAGAGGAGTGATGTGGTCGTATCTGGATGCAGATAGGATTGTGCGGGCAGCTGTGTTCATAGCGAGTTGTAGTGGCTGGAGCTTGTGCTTTGACGTACCATGAAAGATGATGTTGGAATAGTCCAGATGAGGGAGGATGAGAGCTTGGGCAACCGAGCGGAAGTCTGAGGACTCGAGGAGAGGGCGTAAGTGCCAGAGGGTTCTCAGTTTGTGGTAAACTGTTTTAGCGATATTTTGAATGTGGGTCTCCCAGCACAGGCGTTGGTCGATTTGTTATTCCCAGGTAGCGGATGACTTGTTTAGTTATGAGGTCGAAGTCTCTTACTTTGAGGGAGGGCGGTGGGGTAAATGTGGGGTCCTTGGATATGAATAAGATCTCAGTCTTTTTAGTGTTGACCATAAGGTTGTGTGTCATGAGCCAATCTGAGCCTGTGTTGAAGCATTCAACTATGGACGAGTAGTCTGGCTTGTCAATGAGGAATGGCGTGTACAGTAACACATCGGCGTAGATGTGGTAGAGTATGTTGAATGATTGAATAATAGAACCGATTGGCTGTATGTAGATGTTAAAAAGTAGGGATGAGAGGGAAGATCCTTGGGGGACCCCTTGTGTTTCTTGGAAAGGCCTGGATGCATGTTTATCTGTGCAGACTTGTTGTCTGTCGGATAAGTAGGATTTGAACCAGGCTAAGGCTAGGCGGCTTATGCCTTCTTGATACAGTTGGGTGAGCAAGAGGTTGTGGTTGACGGTATCGAATGCTGAGGCGATGTCCATAAATATGAGGAGGAAGCCTTGTTTTTTCTTGTCAAGTCCTGAATGGAGTCTGTCAAGGAGAGTCGTGAGAAGGGTTTCAACACCGTGCTGTTGTCAAAATCCATGCTGTTGCTGGTCTAGAGGTGCGTAGGAGTCAATGTGGTCCTGGGTCTGTTGGTAGATCTTTTCTATTATTTTGGTTAGGAAAGGGAGGCTAGAGATAGGTCGATAGGATTTGATATCTGATAGGTCGAGCTTGTTATACTTGATCAGAGGTCTGATTGAGGCAGTTTTCAAAGAGGGAGGAAGGATGCCTTCGTTAAGTGATATGTTGGTGATTCTGGCTATGATTGGGCTGAGGTAGTTTTGTGTGTGTTTGATCCAGAATGGTGGACAGGGGTCCATTGGGGAGGTTGTGGTGTTGATCCCATTGATGATTCTTTCTTTCTATTTGATTGGGAGGGTATGGATAGAAGGATTCCAGAGTTGGTGGGGGAGTGCCGGCAACATTGTAGGTGTGCTTGGGTAGTTCAAGATTAGCTGGGTTGGTTGTTGGTGCGGTATTTTTGCTTTGGAAGTGGTTAGCTGGGTTGGTGGTTGAAATAGTTTTGCTTTGAAAGTAGGTGGCAAAGTCATCTGGGCTTGGAGTGTTTGGTGGTTTTGTAGATAGATCTTTTGTTTGTGATTTGACTAGGTTGAAGAGTTTGCAAAGTTTGTTCAGAGAGCACATGAGGGTGTTGTGTGATGTTCCGTTCTCTTGTTGTTGATCATTCTCCGATGATGTAGTTTGTTCAGGTAGGCGTCTTTGTCACTAGTCAGTTTGGAGCGTTGCCAGCGGCGTTCAAGCTTCCTGAATTGCAGTAGTGATTCATGCAGGTCAGTGGTGAACCATACTGCTGTGTGGTTTTTGTGGGCAGGCTTTGTGGATGGTGGGAGGAGTGCAGCTCCGGAAAGGTGGTGGTTCCAGCTGTCTAGTAGCTTATCCAGGTTATTAGTGTCAGGGTTGAGGTGATGTGTTGCTGAGGAAGGTTTCCTTGTCGAAGTGCCTGAAACGGCGGTGAACAGGAGCGCTTGGTGTGGTAGGTTGCTGTTCTTTACTGTTGTGTGGCATGTTAGAGGATGGCCTAGTGGTCGGACCATGGCATTGGGTGTACCTGTGGAGAGTACTGGTTGTGTAAGGTGTTGTGAGGTTGCGGAGCAAAGATGAGATCCAAAGTGTTGCCTCCAGTGTGGGCAGAAGTGTGAACGATTTGGTGGTAGCCCATTGTGGTCATTGCATCCAGGAATGCTGTGGAGTGTTTGACAGGGAGAGAGGGAAGATTAAAGTCACCAAGCATCCAGAGCTGTTTCCGTTGGATATTGTTACATGCTTGATCAAGGATTGTGGCCAACTCATCGGAACTTGAAGAGGGTGGACGGTATAGGAGACAGATTAAGGTCTCAGAGATTTGGATGATGTCTAGGTTGGTGGAGCTTTGTGTTAGAGTACAATGGAAATGGAGGTTGCTTCTGGCTATAATTAGGACCCCGCCTCCACACCGGTTCGTTCTGGGGCAGCTGAAGAGGTCATACCCAGGAGATTTTAGTTGATTGGTGATCTCTGTGTCTGTTAACCATGTTTCAGTGACAAGGAGTAAGTCTAGGTTCCGGTGATTGATATATATAGTCGATGAGGGCAGGCCATTTGGTATGGATGGAACGGGCATTAATTAGCATGCTGTTAAGGTTTATCTGGGATGGAGTCTTGCATCAAGTTTTTTTGGGGTCAGGCAGTTTATGTGAATCAAATGGTGATGGTTTGCTGCAAAAGGTGGTCTGCTATGGCTAGGGGAATTATCGTACCTTCTATGCCCCAAGGTTCTCACTGTGGGGATCAGGCCTTGGAGGAGTTGTTACAATTATGCCCATGTTATGAGCTGTGCTATCAAGAAGAGGAGTAATAGTGCATGGTGCCCGGCCATGGTGGTTGTAGGTCAAGAGGATAGCTAGCGTGCTGTGGGGATGTGTGCTTTGCTATGGTTTGAATTGCTTGTTAGCTAGTTGGTGCAAGCTTACATCGAGTAAGTTTGCAAGTGGCTTACCTCATTGTGAGAATGGTTTGGAGGGTTGTTTTGTTTCCTGAGGCGAGCAGTGTCTTTGTTGTGCTGGCAGAGTCTGAGCTTCAGGAGGGTGGCAGGAAGGTGCTGATCTGGGTGGGTGCCTCTGTTCCCCGCAAGGGCGCGCCTGTGAGCTGGCACACTTTTGTAGCTGTTGCAGCAGCTTGATTGGCTTTGCTGAGCTGATTGGGGAGTAACAATCCTTCCTTCTCAGCTCCCCGACTCTGATCCGGCTGCTGGCATGGGGTGCGGTGTGTCGGCCTTCTTGCTGGATGCCGACTTGTTTAAAGGGTTTTTCTTTTGTTTAGTCACTGTCCAGACTATGTGTTACTTTCTGTGGGATTCAGGTAAGCAGCTGCCTTCTTGCTGACCTCCGGTCCGTGCCTAAGGGCCACGCCAAAGGGCCCTCTGGCGAGGCCCGCCGGCATGTCAAGGGGCGCTGGAGCCTTAAATGCATTAAATTTTTCTGCGTTGGGCCTGATTGGCCTTGGGGGGGCCGATCAGGGAGGAGCGATCCCCTGCTAGACTCCCCGACGCCGATCGGGCCTCGTTGGTGCCTAGTTCCATCTGCGGCATGCGTCAAGGGTCTCTGGAGCCTTAAATGTGTTAACTTTTTCTGCATTGGGCCTGATTGGCCTGCGGGGGGGGCTGATCAGAGAGGAGCGATCCCCTGCTCGACTCCGACGCCGATCGGGTCTCACAAACTGTCCCCGGAGGGGTTGGAAAAATTCCATGAGCCATGTGCTGCATACTTTGCCGATATGTGGATGTACCAAAAAAATCCCTAAAGTTATGGGTGGAACTTTGTTTTCTTCTTTGACTTATAATTTTTGAAATACAGACAAATGTGCCAGTATAGCTGCTGTCTATAGACTCCCCCTGATAAATCCACCTCTACCTTTCTCGTGGACTTTGACTCCTGATTCTTCTTCCCTTTTCCTTGGTGACTTCAATATTCATGTTGATAACCGTTTTGACCCCTATGCTTCTAAACTCCTTTCCCTTACCTCATTCAACCTCCAGCTTTGCTCTTCTGCTCCCACTCATCAGCACGGTCATTGCCTTGACCTGTTCATCTTCTCTGTTTTACCCTCCTATTTCCATACCTCAGTTCTTTCCTTATCTGATCATCATTCCCTAACCTTCACCCTTCATCAGTCCCCACCTCACTCTCCCAGTCTCCTCCTACCTTTTCAGGAATCTTCATAGTATTGATTCTTTGGCTCTCTCTACTATTGTCTCATCTCTTTCCTTGTTTTCTAAATCTGTTGATGAGGCTATTGTTTGCTATAATACTCTTGCTCCACCCATCCCATGTCCTGTAAGACGTGCTATACCTCAGCCCTGGTTGTCTTCAACCACCTGCTATCTACGCTCCTGTGCCCACTCAGCTGAGCGCATTTGGTGCAAATCCCACTCCCTCTCTGACTTCCTCCACTTCAAATTCATGCTTACCTCCTTCCAATCAGCCTTAGCAGTCGCCAAGCAAAATTACTATGTCCATCTGACCAACTCTTGCCAGTGACCCCCACTGTCTCTTCTCAGCTCTTAACTCTCTCCTCAAGGCTCCTCCCCCTCTAACTCCCTCTTCTCTTTCTGCCCAAACCCATGCTGACTATTTCCATGACAAAATTCACAAGATTACACTCCAATTCCCCACTAGATCAGCTTCACCCCCTCTTCTCCAACTTCAATACCAACTTTCCCCTCAATCTCTGTTATCCTATCATCTCCTTTCCTCCTCTAAACTTACTACTTGCTTTTCAGGTCCTATCCCCACCCATTTCCTCAGCTCTATTTCCTCCTCTATCATCCCTTCCATCTCACATATTCTCCAGGACCAAGCAGGAAGTCAGTCCTCACTTACGGAGCCCTCGCGGAGCAATTTTCCCCAGCTTTCGAAGAAAGCCTTTGGGAATTGCAGCGCACATGCGCGGTCCCCTTCCCGCTCAAGGGTGCCATCTTGCTCAGTCTTCTTTTTTCCGCAGAGCCCTACAGACGTTGTTTGTGATCACCGCTGAAAAAGTTGATTTTTTTTCGTTTGTTTTTTTCTTGGTTCGACGCCGTGTCCTTTTCCCGCCCGGCCTCGATACTCCAATATCGAGTCCGTTCACATTTTTTCGTTTTTTGTCCTTTGTAACAGGCGTTCCCGCCACTTTTTTCTTTTTCCCTGGCAGCACGGTCTTTCGACCTCGCAGGGGCCCTTTTTCCCCCAATGGCTGCCAGCGGGTTTAAAAAGTGTGATCGCTGTACCAGACTCATGTCTCTTACCGACACACATGACTGCTGCCTCCGTTGCCTCGGACCCAACCATGACTCGATGAGTTGTGGTCCGTGCAACAAAATGTCCTCGAAGGCATTAAGGAGTCGGCAGTCACAAAAGGAACGAATCTTCTCTGACTCGGCGTCCGGTCGGGCACGGACCTCGTCAGAGGCTTCGACGTCTCGTTACTCCGGCCCCGAGCATTGTCGGAGTTCCTCTGAGCGGGGGTCTCCCGCCCGGGAACATCGTCGGAAGAAGAAACCCGCGAGGGCGGCATCGGAGGACGCTCCTGGTCCCTCGAGGGCCAGGTCGCATAGCCCCGTCAGCCGCCCCGGGTCCTCGGAGGCGGAGAGGCCTTCGAAGCATCCTCGTCTCGAAGTGGAGTCTCCTGGACACGTGAGTACTGTAGTCCTCGTGGACTCGCCTCCGAGGGAGCTGACGTCGGGGCCCGAGTCGGGGGCTGCTGGGTCTTCTGAGTTTGGTCTCAGATTGACGGCCTTGGAGTGCAGTATCGCTGCCTTCATGGACCAGCAGCGGGCATTGATGACCGGCCTCGCCAGTGCATCTGCCCCGACCACCGGGACGTCGAAGTCGACCCCGGAGGCCGAGCCGATCCTCGAGTCCATACGAGCTCGAGTCGATCCTCGGCCAAGGTCTCCCTCGGCCTCCCGTTCGGTACCGAGGTCGTCGACGCCGGTCGGGGCGGAGCTCCTCGGCACTCGCCCGCACGGAGCCACTCGATTCCTCCACAGAGGAGTCGGGCTGGGACACGGAGGAGGTTGAGTCACCCGGGTCTTTTCAGACTCGGTGCGTCCCCTCCGACTCGCCCGAGTTGGAACCTCGGAGACGATCCCCCCGGAGGATACCCGGTTTTCCGATTTCGTGAGGGACATGGCCAAGGCTTTGGCCTTCCCCGCGGATCCGGAGGAGGAGCCGAAGAGCTCGAGGCCCTCCAATATGACTCTCCCTCGAAGGAGGCCTTTACTGTACCGGTTCCTCCGATGCTGGAGCGGCTGCTCTTCCGCATGTGGGAGAGCCCGGCCTCGACGCCGGTGTTAAGCAAGCGGGTCAATTCCATGTGTCGAGTCCGTAAGAGCCCCGGGTTCCAAAAGGCACAACTACCGCACCATTCCATGGTGGTGGAATCGGCCATGCATCGACTTAAGAGTCAAAAGATGCACTCCTCGGTGCCTCTGGGTAAGGAGGCCCGGAACCTGGATGCCCTCGGTAGGAAGTGCTTCCAGGGCTCTATGCTTGCTTGCCGAGTCCAGACATACCAGCTATATATGGGCATGTATCTTCGAGACCTGGCAAAAGAAATTGCCGGGTTCTCTGTTGGTCTCTCCGAGGAACCTTTGCAGAAGTTCCAGGCCTTGTCCACTGGTATTCGAGAGTGCTCGAAGTTTATTTCTTGAGCAGCCTACGATGGCTTCGAAGCATCAGCTCGAGTAGCCGGAGCCGGCATCGGTGCTCGCCGTCAGGCTTGGCTTCAGTCATCCGACCTCGAGCCATGGGTGCAGGACAAGTTGGTCGATGTCCCCTGCAGAGGTGAAAACCTCTTTGGTAAGCCCATGGCTGAAAAGGCAGCAGAACTCGAGTCCGAGACTCTCACCAGGACTCGTCTATCCAGAAAGACCTCTGCCCCTTCACAGAAGAGGAAGGGCTCGGGGAAAAAGCCCTTTTACCCGAGGAAGGTGTCTGCCTATAAACACCACCACCCACAATATCAAGCCTCAGCAGCTCCCCATCAGGGTCAGCAGGCTAAGGGACAGGGTAATGGGTCCCGTAGGCAGAAGGCCCCCAAGCCCACTACACAGGCCCCTGCTCAGCAGGGTGGGGGTTTTTGACTATGCCGGCATAGCCTCTCCCCCTCCGCGGCCTTCGCTCAGCACGGGGTCCGGCTGACCCACTTTGCCCACAGGTGGTCAGCCATAACATCCGATTCCTGGGTGCTGCAGGTGGTTCAAAAGGGCTACCTCTTACATTTTCACCAGGTGCCTCCCCCCTACTTTCCAGTGGAGCCTCCAAGACGCCCTCTGCACAGGGACTTACTCCTTCAGGAGCTGCAAAGTCTGCTTCAGGAACAGGCTGTGGAGCCAGTGCCCCAACACCTGTGGGGTCATGGGTTTTACTCGAGGTACTTCCTGATACCAAAAAGAACAGGAGGCCTCAGACCCATCCTGGACTTACGCAACCTCAACAAGTTCCTGCAGCGGGAAAAGTTCAAGATGCTTACCCTTGGAATCCTACTGCCCTACCTCCAGCAGGGAGATTGGCTATGCTCCTTGGATCTAAAGGATGCTTATACTCACATCCTTATTCATCCGGACCACCGACAATATCTAAGATTTGTGGTGGCAGGAAATCATTATCAGTACCGCGTACTGCCCTTTGGCCTCTCCTCCGCTCCCAGGGTGTTCACGAAGTACCTGGCAGTGGTGGCAGTCTTCCTGAGGCTTCAAGGCCTCTTCGTCTTCCCCTACCTGGACGACTGGCTCATCCGGGCACAGTCTTCCCTAGAGGTCACTCAGGCCACTCAACGCACAGTGGCCCTGCTTCAGCACTTGGGCTTCGTCATAAACTTCGAAAAGTCCACTTTGCTCCCCTCTCAGGATCTCGACTTCGTAGGAGCACGGCTGGACACTCTGCAGGCTCGTGCCTTCTTGCCTCTGGAACGGGCCAACAGGCTCATAGCTCTGGCCGGCAGGTTCCACAGCGTGTCACCAGTCTCTGCCAGACAATTCCTGCAACTGCTCGGTCATATGGCCTCCACGGTCCATGTCACTCCGAATGCCCGTCTACATATGAGACCTGCTCAGTGGAGCCTTCGCACTCAATGGCATCAGGCCACAGGGAGACTGACGGACTTAATACAGATCTCCGACCGCCTGATCTCCTCTCTGCAATGGTGGCTTCACCTGCCCAATCTGGTACTCGGCATGACCTTTCAGTCTCCTCCACCTTCCCAAGTGCTAACGACAGATGCCTCTCTCCTGGGATGGGGAGTGCATTGCCAGGGAAAATACACTCAAGGCCTTTGGACACCTTGGGAGACTGCTCAGCAGATAAACTTTCTGGAGCTGCGGGTGATCCGCCTAGCTCTGCGGACCTTCTCTCACCTCACTTCTCGTCGGTCTGTGCTGGTACAGACGGACAATCAGGTTGCCATGTTCTACTTGAACAAACAGGGGGGCACGGGCTCCCTCCTCCTATGTCAGGAGGCTCGGAGACTGTGCTCTTGGGCAGTCGACCACGACATCCTCCTCAAGGCTGTTTACCTGCCCGGGCAGGAAAATTGCCTGGCCGACAAACTGAGCCGGATTCTGCAGCCGCACGAATGGAGGTTGAACACCGTAGTTGTCCAGCGGATCTTCCGCTGGTGGGGCCTCCCCACCGTGGATCTCTTTGCCAGTCCTCTCAACCGGCAACTTCCCAGGTTCTGCACCCGCATCCTCTCAGAGTAGCGCCGGATGCTTTCCTCATCTCGTGGTCCACGGGCCTACTGTATACCTTTCCTCCCACGCCACTTGTGTCCCGGACGCTGTTCAAAGTTGTCCAGGACAGGGCCTCCGTGATCCTGGTGGTGCCCAGGTGGCCGAGACAACCCTGGTTCCCTCTACTCCTACAGCTAGCGGTGGACACCCCTCTTCCTCTGGGGTTTCAGCCCGATCTCCTTACCCAGGATCAGGGTACTCTCCTGCACCCCAACCTCCGGGCCCTTCATCTGATGGCCTGGCTGCTGAAAGGGTAGTCCTAGCTCCGCTCCTGCTTCCTCCGGAGGTGGAAGCTGTCGTCCTGGCGTCTCGGCGACCTTCCACCCGGAAATCTTACGCCCTTAAATGGCGTCGCTTCTCGGTCTGGTGTTCTCAGCGCTCTGAGGACCCCTTCGCCTGCTTAGTATCGGTGGTACTGCAGTATTTGCTTCACCTCTCCGATCTGGGCCTCAAATCCAACTCTGTCAGGGTCCACCTCAGTGCTCTCTCTGCACATCATTCGCTGGTGGAGGGCCAGCCTCTTTCCTCGCACCCCTTGGTGGCGTTTTTCTCAGGGGCCGCCTTCTGCTTAAGCTTCCGTTGCGCCCTCCAGCTCCTGACTGGGATCTCAATGTGGTCTTGCAAAGGCTTACCTGTCCGCCTTTTGAGCCCATGGCTACCTGCCCTCTTCGTTTCCTCTCCTGGAAAACTCTCTTCTTGGTAGCCCTTACCTCCGCTAGGCGTGTTAGTGAACTACAGGCCCTAGTGTCGGAGCCCCCATACACTAGGTTCTACAAGAATAGGGTGGTCTTGCGGACTCACCCTAAGTTTCTTCCAAAGGTGGTCTCCACATTTCACATCAATCAAGAGGTGGTTTTTCCGACCTTCTTTCCCAGGCCGCATACCAGCCGAGCTGAAACTGTTCTGCATACCCTGGACTGTAGAAGAGCCTTATTCTTCTATCTTGACCGTATGCGAGACATAGGAAAGCTGTCCAGCTTTTCGTATCTTTTGACCCCAATCGTTTGGGGGTACCCGTCTCTAAGCGTACTTTGTCCATCTGGGTAGCTGATTGTATCGCCTGGGCTTATGGGGCAGCCGGCCTCTCCTTAGAGAGTCGAGTCACGGCTCACCGTGTCAGGGCGAAGGCTGCGTCAGTGGCTTATCTCCGCTCTATTCCGTTGGCAGACATCTGCCGGGCCGCTACATGGTCTTCAAGCCAGACGTTTGCGGCTCATTACTGCCTGGAGAGGGAGTCCCGCAGGGACAGTGCTTTCGGACAGGCAGTCCTCCACAATCTCTTTGAGGTCTAGGCAACTCCTACCCTCCGGCCCTGATGTTGGGCTACCGGCCAGATTCGTATTCAGAGAAGATTCCTTCCTTCTGTACTGTTGAGCTTGAGGGAGCTCATTTTTCGGCTTGAGGTCTCCGGTAGCCTTAAGCTTGGGAGTCCCATAAGTGAGGACTGACTTCCTGCTTGGTCCTGGAGAAAGAGTAGTTACTCACCTGTAACAGGTATTCTCCAGGAGCAGCAGGAATCAGTCCTCACTACCCTCCCTCTTCCCCTTGGAGTTAGTCATTCTTATTACATGTTTCTGCTAACTTTTTTTGCTGTCTTTTCGCTATGTCATCCGACTGAGCAAGATGGCACCCTTGAGCGGGAAGGGGACCGCGCATGCGCGCTGCAATTCCCAAAGGCTTTCTTCGAAAGCTGGGGAAAATTGCTCCGCGAGGGCTCCGTCGGCGCCGACGTCACCCATAAGTGAGGACTGATTCCTGCTGCTCCTGGAGAACACCTGTTACAGGTGAGTAACTACTCTTTCTCAACCTCTTGCTCTCCACTGCTATGGTTCCCACAACCTTCAAGAATGCTATGGTCTCACCTCTCCTTAAGAAACCTTCTCTTGACCCTAGTTGTCCTTCTAATTATCGACCCATCTCCCTTCTTCCCTTCATTTCTAAACTTCTTTGCGCATGCAGTCCTCAGCCATTGTCTTGAATTTCTTTCCTCTCAAGCCCTGCTGGATCCACTTCAATTTGGCTTTCATCCCTTACATTTTTACAGAGACAGCACTTTCCAAAGTCTCCAGTGACTAGTTCCTGGCTAAATCCAAGAGCCTTTACTCTATCCTCATCCTTCTTGACCTTTCTGCTGCTTTTGACACGGTTAACCACCACTTTCTCCTTGACCCATTGTTCTCACTTAGTTTTAGGGACTCTGTACTGTCCTGGTTCTCTCCTGTGTCTCCCATCACTCCTTTTAGTGTTTATTCTGGTGGTTCCTCCTCTACTGCTATTCCTCTCTCAGTTGGTGTACCCCAGGGATCTGTTCCTTATCGTTCCTCCAGTTTAGTCCTCAACCTCTGGGTAGTGAACCTCCTCCTGCAGCCTGGAGACTGGGCATGTCAAAAACTCATGACATCACTGGATATAGCCTGCTGGTCTCTCCCATCAGCCCCCAGTGTGTCGTCTCCATGCAGCAGGAGGACATAGTGAGCCTAGCTTCTGGGCTTACTTGGGGGAACAGATAAGGAGCATTTAGTGTGACAAATTCTATTCTGATTTTACTTTTGTTTTTTACCTTTAATTTACTTTTAATTTTACTTTTAATTCAGTTACCTTTGGTTAATTTG
Organism: Ichthyophis bannanicus; assembly: GCA_033557465.1. Lineage (NCBI taxonomy): Eukaryota > Metazoa > Chordata > Amphibia > Gymnophiona > Ichthyophiidae > Ichthyophis > Ichthyophis bannanicus. Next base: position 166,392,351 of record CM066039.1, on the reverse strand, counting down.
CAATCAGGGATTAGTTCCCTTTAGTTGTTAGGAGCAAATTTCCTTATATTTACAGTAATTTCAAATTTGAGCCTGGCTCTTTAAATTAGTAGCAACTCTCACCTTCCCCCTCCTCAGTTATTTTCACTTGCTGCAGGCATTTGCCAGTGCGGATCTCTCTCCCTTGACTGTACGGGAGAGAGCTCCGGGACCCGTACAGCCACACTGAAGCTGTGTGAGACGGAGCCTCTCCGTTGCTGCGGGATTTTAATTTTACTCTGTGGAACCGGCTGAGCAGTCCTCGCCATGGCTGCTGGGTGCGGCAGCACGGCTTGAGGATCGGATGAATTCAAGGCGGTAGGAGCAGGCTGCGTGGCTTTTGGCCCTGCAGGTAAGGCCTTCGGGCTCTGTCGGTCTGCTGCGGCCTCCTTTTTGCAGCGGCTGTTCTTGGCTCCAAAATTCAATGGCAAAGGGGCGGCCATTTTCTCTAGGTATTTGGACTGCATGGCGAGAGTTGCAGTGAGATGCCTGTGTGAGGAAGACAAGCAGAATAGCTAGATTTTTAGGTCTAGTGTTTCTTTTGTTTGTAGGTTTTTTTGAGGCTCAGGGGGTTTCCTCAGCCTTAAGGGTGCTGTTGTCAGTCCTCTTTATTTTTAAGTTTATTCTTAGTTTTTTAGGACAGCAGTTTTGGCATTGATCTCTGCCACATGTTCTCTCCCTCCTAATCATGTCTCTGAGGAGTATCTGTTAAGTCCCGGGATATTAGGCAAATTGCCAGCTTTTAGGTTCAAGAGCAGAGCCCTAACTTGTAGGTGGAAGGAGGGACAGACTGGAAGTGTGCTTTTGTGTATTCTATAGTGAAAATTGCCCAAACGCCTGTGGTTTCATAGGGACAGGTTTAGGAAACCCTAGGATATAAACAAATATATAATAATAATGACAGTTAAACTGTCAACCAAGAAGTGCCTGTGCTACGGTCTATGGCCACCAGAGGGCAGCTGGTACACTCAATAGTGCCTTTCTGTGACTGTGTGTATGCAGCCATCATCAGATTGATCATTCTGTGCAAGTCAGGGAAGAAATAACCACAGGGCCACCTCATGGGCACTCGGGGGTTAGTGACTAAACAAGCAACTGTAATGTTCTGCAAATCAAAATTATATGACCAAGATTTAAAGCTCTTAACTTCTGTATCATTTGTCTGGCTCTGGTGCCCTAAAGGCCACCGCATGGCAGCGCTGCTCATGAATCACATATAGTATTCAGTGCCCCCATCCCTTGGGGGGGGTAAAATACAAAAACTTTGTTAAACTCCGCTATGTTTGGAGATCGTTTCGCACAAGGCTCTTGGAGTACACAGGAGACCCAGTGGTCAATCAACCGACTGGAAATGCGAGCGATACGCCGGGCATTGCAGGCATTCGAAGCTAAGGTGACAGGTCGAGCGGTGCGAGTACTGTCCGACAACTCTGCGGCAGTGGCCTACATCAATCGGCAGGGCAGAACCGGAAGTGTGGCCATAGAGGCCGTGGCAGAGGGTCTGTGTGTGTGGATAGAGCTTTGGCTGTCAGCGTTTTCGGTGGCGCATGTTGCGGGTAAGGACATTATGACAGCGGATTTCCTCAGCTGGGTCCGAGTAGACGCCAGGGAGTGGCATCCGGAGGTGTTCGCACAGATCGGTCGCATATGGGGACAGCCAGTTATGGACCTCATGGCGGCGTTTCACTCTGCGTAAATGGGTCGCTTCTTCAGCAGATGTCCCGAAAGGTTGGAAGGCATCGGCGCACTGTTTCAACGGCAGCCGTCATCCGGTCTTTGTCTTTCCACCGGGGGCACTCGGAGGTCGAGTGGTTCTGTGTATCAAAGCGCTTCGGGGAAACGTGTGGTTGGGGGCCTCGGGCTGGCCGAGGCGCCCGTGGTATGCCTGCTTCATACGGTTGCTCAACGGGAATCCATGGAGGTTTCCGACATTGGAGATTCTGTTGCTACGGGTGCATAGTTTTTTCCTTATGGGGTGGCCATTGAAAGGGCAATCTTAAGGAAAAAGAGTTGCTCGACAGCAGTCTCTGCCACCTTGCCGCAAAAAAAAAAGTCTGTGGATTTAAATAAAGTATTTAAAAAAAAAAAAGTCTGTCCCTTGCATATGTGCGTATATGGCGTATCTTTGAGGACGGGTAACATAGTAACATAGTAAGTGATGGCAGATCAAGACCAGCATGGTCCATCTAGTCTGCCCAGCAAGATGGCAAGAGTAGGTGCACCTGTCGTTCTGTGCAGGCCACCCCTCCCCATGTTTTTGTTTCTGTTTAGGGGTGAACCCACCACTCCATGTAGGACACCCTTATTTGTTCAGACGCTAGATAGTTCAGAAGTTAGATGGTACCGTTTATTTTGCTTTTATCCTGTTGCTGTAAAGGGATCCACTGTGTTTGTCCCATGCCGTTTTGAATTCCATCACCGGTTTGCCCTCACCACTTCCATCGGGAGGGCATTCCAAGCATCCACCACCCTTTCAGTGAAGAAATATTTCCTGACATTGCCTTTCAATTTACCACCTTTGCAGCTTCATGTTATGCCCTCTAGTTTTACAGCTTCCCCGTCTTTGGAAGAGGTTTGTTTGTTCATCATTTCTCTAAGTATTTAAAGGTCTGAATCATATCTCCCCTGTCCCTCCTCTCCTCCAAAGTGTACATATTTAGGTCTTTAAGTCTCTTCTCATAAGGCTTCTGACGCAGGCTCCAAATCATTTTGGTCGCCTTTCTCTGAACAGTTTCCAGTCTTTTTACATCTTTTGCAAGATATGGCCTCCAAAACTGAACACAGTATTCCAAGTGAGGCCTTACCAGTGACTTGTACAGTGGCATAAGTACCTCTTCCTTTCTGCTGGTAATCCCTCTTTGTATGCAGCCCAACATCCTCCTGGCTTTTGCCACTGCCTTGTCGCACTGTTTTGCCACCTTGAGATCATCAGAGATAATCACACCAAGGTCTTTCTCCTGAACTGTGCATACCAACCTCTCACCCCCTACTGTGTACTTTTCCCTTGGATTTCTGCTACCCAAGTGCATGACACTGCACCTTTTCACATTAAATCGTAGTTGCCAAGCATTAGACCAGTCTTCCAGCTTTTGTAGATCTTTCCTCATGTTATCCACTCCCTCGGGGGAGTCCACTCTGTTGCAAATTTTTGTGTCATCTGCAAAAAGACAGACTTTTCCATTCAGTCCTTCAGCAATATCACTCACAAATATATTGAACAGTGCCGGGCCCAGGACCGAACCCTGAGGCACCCCGCTAATCACCTTCCTCTCATCCGAGTGAGCTCCATGTACCATCACCCTCTGTCAGTCAGCCAATTTCTAATCCAGTTTACTATCTTGGGACCCATCCCCAAGCTACTGAGTTTATTGACAAGCCTCCTATGAGGAACAGTATCAAAGGCTTTGCTGAAATCCAGATAGATGACATGCATTGCATGCCCCAGATCTAGTTCCTTGGTCACCCAATCAAAGAACTCAATCAGATTTGTTTGGCAAGACCGTCCTTCGGTAAAACCATGTTGCCTTGGATCTTGCTATTCGCTCTTTCAGGAGCGCCTCCATTACTTTTCCTGCCACCGAGGTAAGGCTCACGGGCCTGTAATTTGACACTTCTTCCCTGTCACCACTTTTGTGTAGAGGTACAACATTAGCCATTCTCCAGTCCTGAGGAACCACTCCTGTTTCCAAGGATCTGTTGAAGACATCCTTTAATGGTCCTGCAAGAACCTCTGAGCTCTTTCAGTATCCTGGGATGTATCCCATCTGGTCCCATGGCTTTGTCCACTTTGTTTAGCAAGTTGTTCTAACACCTCATCTTCTGTGAATGGTGTGGTATCTACTTCAGTCCTATTTTTATATTTGGGAGTCACAGCTGGTCCATCTCCAGGATCTTCTTTAGTAAAAACAGAGCAGAAGTATTTGTTTAGCAATTTCGCTTTTTCAGTGTCACTTTCCACGAGTCCTTTCCCAGCACTTCTGAGTCCTGCAATTCCAACTCTGATCTTCTTCCTTTCCTGAATATACCTGAAGAAAGTTTTGTTGCCACCCTTAACATCTTTAGCTATCTTTTCTTCTGCCTTTGATTTTGCTATCCTTATTACTCTTTTAGATTCTTTGAGTTGGATCCTGTATTCATTTCTGTGTTCTTCTGTTTGCAAGCTTTTGAATTTTGTGAAAGCTGTGTTTTTTGCCTTTATTTGCGCAGCCACCTCTTTGGAAAACCAAATAGGTTTCCTTCTCCTCTTGTTTCTATTTATTTTTCTTACATATTTATCTGTTGTCCCTTTTATTGCCGCCTTTAGTTTAGTCCATTGCAATTCCACTTCCCTTATCTCCTTCCACCCCGTCATCTCCTCCTTTAAGTACTCGGCCATTTTATTGAAGTCAGTGTTTTTGAAGTTTAGGACTTTGAGCTTGCTATGATTGGCCTGTACCATGGCTTTTATCTCAAACCACACCGTGTGATGGTCGCTGTTGCTCACAGGGGCACTCACGCAGACATTCGACACGTTATCACTGTTGGTAAGCACTACATCCAGCGTTGAGCTTTCCCTGGTTGGTTCCATCATCATTTGTCTAAGTAATACATCTTGGAGAGCATCCACAATTTTTTTGCTTCTTTCCAGATGTGCAGAAGGAGTAATCCAATCCACATCAGGTAGATTAAAGTCACCTAATATGATCGCTTCCCCCTTTGTTGCTATCTTGGCAATATCTATAATCAATTTGTTATCTCTCTCTTCAATTTGAGTCGGTCTGTAGACTACAGCAATATGGATGACAGTGCCTTCTCCTCTTTCCAACGCAATCCAGAGCGCTTCTTCTTTTCCCCATGTTCCCTGCATTTCAGTAGCTTTAATACTGCTTTTGATATACAAGGCTACTCCTCCTCCTCCTTTTCCATTTTCTCTGTCTCTTCTGAATAGATTATAGCCAGCTATGGCTATATCCCAATCATGCGATTCATTAAACCATGTTTCCGTAACGGCCACGATGTCCAAATCTGTTTCCACCATTAGGGCTTCCAGGTCTGGAAGTTTTTTGGCTAAGCTTCGAGCATTTGTGCTCATTGCTTTCCAGCATTTACCTGGCTTGTGTGTATTTTGCATTGATTTTATTCTGCCCACTTCTTCCCACTTGTTTTTGATGTGTGGTTTAAGAGTGTGGCTTTTTCTGATGATCTGCTTTTGCAGGGGGTGGCATGCAGATGTTGACCTTCCACATCCGTCACCCCCTTTTCCTAGTTTAAATGCATATCCACATACTGCCTGAATTTTTCACTTAGGTTTCTTTTCCCTGCGACAGAGATGTAGTCCATCAGCACAGTATAGTCTCTTGTTGGTCCATCTGTTGCCCCAGTTGCCAATAAATCTGAATCCTTCTTGTTTGCACCAGGTCTGGAGCCATGTATTAAAGTTGTTAATGCGATGCAGCCTTTTTGTCCCCTTACCAAGAACAGGTAGAACTTCTGAGAATGCAACAGTGTTAACAATGGGCTTCAGTTTCTCTCCCAGAGATTGGAAGTCCTTTTGGGCTGTAGAGGCACTGTTTCTAGCCAGGTCATTTGTGCCCAAGTGGATAATAACATCTGGTTTGGAGTGCTCACTTTCTGCGATAAGTATTTCAACAACTTGGTTTGTATTCCTGCTGGCTGAAGAGCCTGGTAGGCACATGACTATCTTCTCTCCTTTGAACTGTGTTCCCAAGTTGGTGCCTCTGATGATGGAATCTCCAAGTAGTAATAGTTTTCTGTTTGGTGAGGTTTTCTTCATATTTGGTGCTTTAGCAGGAGATTGGGCATTGTCTGACTCATTTAAGGGCCCTTCAGTTTCTTTGGGTTGGGCATCCTCATTAGCCAAGGCAGAGAAGGCATTTTGCAGGGATATCTCTTGATGTGTAGGATGTCTCTGCATTACAGGTCGCAATCTTCCGGAACCCACTGTGATCCATTTGTTCCTGGGGTGTTTAATTCTTTGTGGGAGCGGTGGTGGACTTTGTTCAGTTTGTATCCTAGAAGAGGTGCGCTTCATTGCAGCCAGTTCCTCCCTCAGTAGAGACACTTCTTTATGCATGGCTGCTAGGTCTTTCCTTAGTAGAGTCAGTTCTTCATGCATGGCAGCTGACTTTAGGCATATAGGACAAGCTCTTAGGCTCCAAATGATTCTTCTTTGAATGAAAGTACCACAGTTATTGCACTGAATACACGACATGCTGATTAAGCAGTCCCAGAAGAGGAAAAATAATAAGAAAAGTTGAAGATGTGGGCGTTACCCAAGTTAGGAACGACAGATGGCACGTATGTGACCACTATATAGGCAATGTAGCCCCTGGGGTGGGTGGGGTGAGAGGTGGGGTGGGCGGGAACCTAAGTGTCTCTGGCCAGTAGGCTGTTCCTGAACAGTGGGCACACAGCAAGGGAGTAGGTAAGGGAACCCACCAAGAAGGGCAAAAAATAGATAAATATGTGGAGACAAACAGACAAAACTCACAATTTAGCAGCAAATTCAGCAAAAATCACCTTTTTGGGAGAGCCCTGGAAAGCACTGCTCTTTTCAAGAAACAGAAAGGCAATCTGAGCAAGCCCACATGCACAACAGGAAATGGAGGTCTACAACAATGCCTCAGCAGGGGGGAGGGGCAGTCACTCAGGTAGACTAAGAGAAAGATAGTTTAAAACTCTACAGCAATGGAGGCTGTTCCTGAACAGTGGGCACACAGCAAGGGAGTAGGTAAGGGAACCCACCAAGAAGGGCAAATAGATAGATAAATATGTGCTCGCGGAGGTACGCTCACGCGACAACAGTGTCAGTTCCCTTGGTATTAAGTTTTCTGCAGGATGGGTTTGGTAAAGGCAGGTCCTGGAAAGTTCAGTTAGCAGCTCTGTCTTGCTATAGGGCAGCGATGGCGAACCTATGGCACGCGTGCCAGCTGTGGCACGCGAAGGCCTTGCAGCTGGCACGCGGGAAGGTCCGCAAGTAAAATAAAAATAAAAATAAAAAGCTGTCTTCTCCCGCTGCCGGGGCCACCGCGGCAGAATCGAGTGTGCCGCGGGGCCCCCCCTGCCCAGCACAGCCTGCCCTCCCCCTCTATCCGCTCTCTCGTCGCAGCTCACAGTGACACACGCCGGCTTTCAGAGGGCGAGGGAAGAGTTTCTCCCTCGCTGCTCTGTTAAGCCCGCGGGGGCTGATGGGAAGTTCCCATCAGCCCCCGCGGGCTTAACAGAGCCGCGAAAGGGAAACTAATCCTTTTGCGCTCTGAAAGCCGGCGCGTGTCACTGTGAGCTGCGACGAGAGAGCGGATAGAGGGGGAGGGCAGGCTGTGCTGGGCAGGGGGGGGCCCCGCAGCACACTCGATTCTGCCGCAGCGGCCCCGGCAGCGGGAGAAGACAGCTTTAAAAAAAAAAAATATTCCCTGGGCTGGGCTGGGCTGGGGGGGGGGGGGTTAGGATTGCTGATGGGCTATGGGGGGCTGGGGGGGGTTAGGAGTGCTGATGGGCTGGGGGGGTTAGGAGTGCTGATGGGCTATGGGGGGCGGGGGGGGTTAGGAGTGCTGATGGCCGAGGGGGGGGGTTAGGAGTTCTGATCGGCTATGGTGCTGCTGGGGTCGGTTAGGAGTGATGATTGGCTATGTGGGGGCTGGGGGGGGTTAGGAGTGCTGATGGGCTATGGGGGGCTGGGGGGGTTAGGAGTGCTGATGGGCTATGGGGGGGCTGGGGGGGTTAGGAGTGCTGATGGGCTATGGGGGGGCAATGTACAGAAAATGGCAGGATAGGGGGGGTTAGGACTTGAGATGGGATGATGGGGTTAGGAATGGTAATGGGCTGTGGGGGGGGGTTAAGACTGGTAATGGGCTGTTGGCTGTTGGCTGATGGGGGCTGTCTGGTAATGGGCTATGGGGGGGGTTAGGACTGATAATGGGCTATGGGGGGGGCTAGGACAGGAAATGGGCTGAAAGGGAGGGGTTAGGACTTGAGGTGGGCTGATGGGGTTAGGACTGGTAATGGGCTGTGGGCTGATGGGGGGGGGTTAGGACTGGCAATGGGCTATGGGGGCTGACTGGAAATGGGTTGATGGGGTTAGGACTGGAAGTGGGTTGATGGGGGGCTAGGACTGGTATGGGGTTGGGGGGTTGCTAGGACTGGAAATGGGCTGATGGGGGGCTAGGACTGGAAATGGGCTGATGCAGGGACTAGAAGGGACTGGATGCTGGGTGAGGCTGGAACTAGAAGGGAGCTGATGTTGGGGGAGGATTAGAATTGGATGGGGCTGGGAGAGTAAAATGGAGAGGGGAAAAATATTTTGTGTGGGAGGGATAAAAAATCTACAATTGGCCGGGTATTGGGAGAGTAAGTGGGGATTGAGGATGGAGGGGTAAAATTTGAGTGGATGAAATAGGAATGAGGAAAGAGCAAAAGGAGAAAGATTAGTATGTTAAAGCGGATGTAGAGAGAGAGAATGGAAAAAAAAAACTAGAAGAGAGAAGAAAGGACAAATGGACAGCAGATGATGGAGAGTTAGCAGAAAACATGAAGAAACCAGAAGAAAGTGGCTGGAGCAATTGCAACTGAAAAAAAATGCACAAAAGGTAGAAAGATATCTCTTTGACAAGTTATCAGCATGCATGCAACAACAAACATCACATTAATTTTTTTCATGTATAGATTCTTTGGGAATACACACCGAGTCCTGACACAGTTAACAGTTTTAAGAAGTTTATCTTTTTTTTACTCAGGATACATTTGACATGTAATGTGAATAATACATTTAAAATATATTGTGTAACTGAATCAAATTCTTCCTAAATTCATTAAATTGAATGAAATCATTAAAACATTATAAATTGACAATAAATTGAAATGAAAACCAAAGGATTGTGAATCAAATTGATTCTCTGACAATACAAAGATTCCAACCTTTACAAATGATGTTACATAGTTCAGGCAACTTTATAAAGAGTTTTTAGATACTAAAATCTTGTTGTTAAGGTTTAATTGACGTGCTGGCACTTTGAGGAAATTCTTTGGTTTTGTGCGGCAGTTTGGGCACTCGGGCTCAAAAAGGTTAGCCATCACTGCTATAGGGGCAAAGGACAGGGAGTGGCTCTCATGCACAGGTCGATGTGGTATGCTTTCTGAGGCGGTTACCAGACTTATAGCCCTGTCGTAGGATATTAATTCCATCGGGGAAGCTCAAGTTGGTTTTAGGAGCGTTAGCTAGCGCGCCACTGGGGCCCTTGCAACAGGAATAGGTTAAGGGTTTTGCCTTGAAGATGGTATGTTTGATGGTCATCTATTCGGCGAGGCAATTTTTGGAGTTGCAGGCGTTGACCTGTCAGGAATCGGTTTTTGTCTGTCTCCAGACAGAAGGTGGCCTGGTGGTTGGTTCTGTCTTTGTTGCCAAAGGTGGTTTCTACATTCACCTAACTAAAATGGTCTCTCTTCCAGCGCTAGGTGCGGTGGAGGGGAGCGTATTGAACCATAGCTTGCGCTGTTTCGATGTCAAGAGAGCGCTGCAGCAGTGTTTAAAGGTTTCAGAAACTTTCGCAAGGCGGATCGTCTTTGGGGTGTTTGTAGGGCTCCGCAAAGGGAAGCGGTGGCAAAGGAGTCCATTTCTGGATTGGAGTGGAGAGTGCATCGCCTTATCTTCTACGGGACTGTATAGTCCCAGGGAGCTTACGAGCTCACTCTACCAGAGTGCCAGCGTCGTCTTGGACGGAGCACAGTTTGGTTCTGCCAGTGGACATCTGTAGGGAGGCCTCTTGGTTGTCTCTCCATACTTTCAGTAAGCGCTACCGCCTAGATGTTTTGGCGGCTAAGGATGCTGTTTTCAGGGAGGCAGTGTTGAGATCCGGCTGGAAAAGTCCATCCCAATGATTACTGCTCTGATACATCCCAGAGGTTGAGGACTAAACTGGAGGAACGATAAGGAAATAGGAATTACACTTACCTGGTAATTGTGGTTCCTTGAGTGACTCCAGTTTAGTCCTCATTCCCGTCCGGGGATGGGGTCTTAGCAGTGATTTTTCTGTTGGGGGAAGTGCAAGGTTAAAAGTGGATATAGGCCTTCACTGGTGTTCAGTCGTTTTGATGCTTCCATTTGTTTTGCGCTATATTGTTATATTATTATGATATTGTTATATATTGCTATATTGCACTGGATTGTTTAGGACTAGGCATTCGATGGAAAGGGGAGCATGCAGGAAGCAGTCCCTTTCCTTCTGGAAGGGGAGTAGTAGGTAGATAGGTTATATGTTCTGCGTGCCCTTGAATATAATAAGTTTACAAAAAAAATACTGATTTTTTTGCTCCTTTGAGTCTGCTTTGTCAATAGTTCACTAGGGGCTGATGGGAGAGACCAGCAGGCTTTATCCAGTGATATGAGTTTTTGACATGCCCAGTCTCCAGGCTGCAGGAGGAGGTTCACTACGCAGAGGTTGAGGACTAAACTGGAGTCACTCAAGGAACCACAATTACCAGGTAAGTGTAATTCCTATTTCTCGGCCCACTCCTTTTTCTCTTTACACCCAGTCCCTTGGTGCTGTCATCTCCTCCTATGTATTTCAGTATCCTTTTTATGCCAATGATCTCAGATCTCTTTCTACACCTGATATCTCTTTGACACTCCAGACCCACATCTCTGCCTGCCTGCCTATCTGATGTCACTTGGATGTCTAACTGCTGTTTGAAATTAAACATGGCCAAAACCAAACTTATTTTTCCCTCTAAACCTCTCTCTCTGTCTCTGTCTCTCTCTCTCGATAACTGTTTCCTCAGCCCGCAACCTTGGGGGTCATCTTTGACTCCTCAATTTCCTTCTCCTCACATATCCAATAGATAGCTAAAACCTGTCATTTCTTTTTCTATAACATTAACAAAATTCGCCCCTTCCTTTCTGAGCACACTACTAAAACACTTGTCCACTCTAAATTACTTCCTGTCTCAACTATTGCAACCTCCTCCTTGCTGGTCTCCCTCTAAGCGACCTCTTTCCCCTTCAATCTGTTCAGAACTCTGCTGCGCGACTAGTCTTTTGCCAGCCTCGATGTACTCATTTAACCCCTCAAATTACTTCACTGGCTTCCTTTCCATTTCCATATCCAATTCAAACTGCTTCTTCTGACCTATAAGTGTATTCACTCTTCTGTTCCTCACTCCCTCTTCTCTCTTCTCTCTCCTTGCACCACTCCTTGTGAACTCTGCTCTTCTACTGGTTTGCTTCTTTCTTTTCCCTTTACTTCCACTGCCAACTCGACTTCGGTCCTTTCATCTGCTGTTCTTATGCTTGGAACAGGCTCCCTGAGTCTGTGTCAAGCTTCATCTCTGCCCTTTTCAAGTCCATGCTGAAGGCTCGTCTTATTCCTTATGTCTCCTCACCCTTTGCTTTTCCCCTTATTCTTATCTTTTGTCTTGTCTGTTTTAATTAGATTGTAAGCTCTAATGAGCAGGAACCATCTGTACAGCACTGTGTATGCCTTGTAGCAGTTCATAAATGTTTAGTAGTAATTGTCATAAAAGTTTCTCATTAATGAAAGAGGAGTGTTTTGCCTTCCGTAATGATGTGAAAGCTGTGGCTTCATGCCTGCAGGACACAAGTGTATAATTTATATGCAGTTTTGCAGCAACATTTGGATTTGTTTAAAGCCTGTTAAGCCAGAGGTGCACGAGTTCCGTTTCATCTCTAACGAATATGCATAAGACATTTTAGCATACACCGGAAGTAGTATGTGCTTATGAACCAGATGGATCCAGTGCATGCCAGAGGGAATTTGTGGGTTTTAACGTCTACATAGATTGTTCAGTAACTGAAGTTTCTCAATATCACAGGTTTTATGTAGACACTTGCATTCCAGAAACTTGCACCCTTGCTATTTTATGGCCCTTGCAGTCCATGCCTTTATTTTATTTATGTGCATTTGATTTCCTGCAGTATTGCTTGTATTGCAAAGAGGGCTACAACATTATAAAACATGCTTCCCTAAGTGTATATTATTACAAGATGCTTTATTTGGCAAGTTTTGTATACCACCTTTCCAAAGGTCAAGCAGGGTTACATAGAACTGGACTCAGCATTACATTGAACTTGCAGGGAACACCTAGAGGCTAAATATAACATGTAACGTTACTTAATATATAACAACGAATTACAGATTGTGGGTCTGTGGGATGGATAGGGAGTCTAGGTCAGGTTACATCCGCAAAGAGCTCTTTGAACAGGAAGGTTTTCAAGAACTGGCAGAAGGCTTTGAGGTCAGGGGAGATGCAAAGGTCCAGTGGGAGTGAGTTCCATAGGCTGGGTTCATATAGTGAAATAGCATGAGAACATGTTGCTCTAGTTCTTTAGGTTAGATCTTGAGGGAGGGCAAGCATGTTCGTAGCTGTGCTCCTTCTGAGGCGATTATCTAGAGGTCTATGTAGGTGATTCTCTAGGTATTGCGGGCCATAGCTATAGAGGAGTTTGTATGTGATTACCAGCGTCTTAGTAAGTAATTCTAGATAGGAAGGATAGCCAGTGCAGATCTTAGCCAAGAAAGGTGCATATGTGGCACTTCTTTAATAAAGATTATGCACCTGTATAAAACTGACCTGTCTCTCCCCCCCCCCCCCAAAACAAAAGTCAATGCAGACTACACCTGCTCTGACCCTTACACAGATTTCCTGTTCTGTTTTACATAACTGTCCATATTTTATAAAATACTTGCATAAATTCACAACTCCCCCTCAGAGAGTGCCTTCATATTCCACATTGTCCAGATGCTTCTATGGGTGTATTCTGCAGGACAATTTTATATTACCTACTGTACTTGAGTGAGTAAAATGCTGTTCTACACATTGAAATCATTTATAAAATTGCCACTAGAATATAAATATCACATTAAAAAAACAAAAGCAGCCAAAATTTTATCTAGTGAGTCTGTTTTAGCTCTTATAACCCAGTTGTGATGAAAGCAAACTAGAAGATGACCTCCACTTTGTCATCCGCTTCATCCTAACCCCCACTTATCCAAAGCATGAAGGCAGCAATAGTGCAAGCGGCAGCAGTAGCAAACACAGGGCCCTATGTTTCAGTGGATGCTCATATACTCCAGTACTCTGCCTGAGTTTCCAGACTTACGGGAAGCCATGTGGGAGGAGAGAGCAGGACCTGTGAAAGTTCATTGATTCCAAGTCCCATGCTGATTGCTGCTACTGGGCATAGGCCACAGAAGAAGGCCAGAAGGAGAAGAAGCAGCCCTTTTACTGTAACCCTTCCGAAAGGAACTGAAAGCATATATTTATTCACACAGCACTATTATAACTTAGACCATAGCTCGAATCTAGCCCCCCCCCTAGCATGAGTTGACAAGCCCACCCAAATACCCTTCCTATACAATAACACTCATCTCCACTGTATCGCTGACAAACATTGTCTCACATCATACAAAAAGTATTTAACCATGCCCAATCCTGAACCCTAAAGTTATGATGAAAGTTGTAAATAGTTACTAAGTTTATGACTATACTGTGTTTTGTAAATAGTTGCAATGTTGTATAATGTTCTATGTATGGTTCCATTGTTCTATGTAAACCGCCCCTGATCTTGGGAAGGGGCGGTATATACAAGTTTTCAAATACATAAATAAAATAAATAATTAGGATGTGACTCAATTTGGGGTCACAACCCACAGTTTGGGAACTGCTGAAATATGCCCTACCACAACATATAATGTTCCTCTAGAAAGCCCCTTTAGATTATTCCCTTCAAAAGCATAGTCCTTTATTTCTCTGACTTAATTCTCAAATGTCAGTTTGAATAACCAGACCACTCCTTTCTGAAACCTCAAGTAATTCATCTCCTCTGTGACTTCTTGGGGAAGCACATTCCAAAAAAAGGTTGGAGCAAAGCAACTAAAAACGCTCTTCTAAGCAACTGTTAACCATGCAGCTGTAAGCAAAGGGGTTTTATAGCAACATCTGTGGAGATGACCTCAGTAGGCCTGCTGGCTGGCTCCTTCCAAACTGAGAATCCTGCCAAATAATTTGGACAGTTTAAAGAGAGATGTGCACCGAGGAGGATGGATGCTGCAATATTATCATGTCCTGGTTTTCCCAGAGGATTCTATTCTTGATTAGAAGTTTGCATTAGGTGCATATTAATTAACTTTATACGAGGGTTGCTCAAAGTAATGCCCCACATGTTTTTTCTCAGTCCAGAATGAAGATAGAGGTATGAAATTGAAAGGGTAGTAACTTGGAACGTCAAAGGACACGTGTGTAATTTTACAGTCGTCTGACAAATAGTGAGGCGGTAGTGATCCTTCAAATGGCGTCTGTGAGTGACACACGGTACAAACAATGAGCTGTAATTGAATTCTTGGTGGAGGAGAAAGAAAGTGTGAAACATTCACAAACTGTTGTGTACTGTGTATGGAAGTTCTGCGGTATATAGGAGCATCGTTGGACGATGGGTGAAGAGTAAAGGCTTCAGGAAGTGGTAAAACGGAACTGGAAGATCGGCCGCGGTCTGGGCGTCCTGCCTCAGCCACCAGTCCAGACAAGTTGCAGTGTGCTGATGACATTATTCGTGCGGATCAGCGCATCAGGAGTTGGGAATTGTCCACCTCCAGGAACAAGCAGGAATGAGTCTTCACGTATGGGTACGTCGGTACCGACGGAGCCTGCACGGGAACGCTCCCCAGCGTCCAGAAAGAGAGTTTTTGGGAGCATCCCACATGCATGCGCGCTGCCTTCCCGCCTAAATACTTCCCTCTCATCAGTTTTTGTTTTTCCGCGGAGCCGACAGGACATGTCCTTGTCACCGCAGAAAATTCATCTTTTTTATTCTTATTTTTTGTGGTCGCGCCTGTCTTCCCTCGACGCCCACCGGTACCGCCAGTGCTTTTCTTTCTTTTCTTAAAAAATGTGGTCTTTTTTTCTGAGAAATTTTTTCTTATTTACTGACTGACCTTTTTTCTGGCCACTAGGCCTCTATCCTTTCCATTATGGAAAAGCCGGCCACTATCCTTAAATGTCTAAACTGTGGCGGTACAACTAAGTTACTAAACACTCATTTTTGGTGTCTAACTTGTTTAGGTCCTGACCATTGTCCTAAAGAGTGTTTCTCTTGTAGGAGTTTAACCAGAAGAGGTCTTCAGAACCGAGCACATCTCGGTACCGGATCTACACTAACCATGATGTCACCAGGCAGAATCTCTTCTTCCTTCCACGGTCAGGTAACCAAACAGTCTGTTAAGACTAGCCAGTCCTCGAGAGGTAGATCTCTTTCTAAGCATCGAGATGGCTCTGGCCTTGCCCTCGAGGACACTATGGCTCAATCCTGGCGGGAGTCTTCGGGCTCCAAAGCATTATCAGGATTTCAGGTTGCTCCCGAGGTTTTTACCTCTGTGGATGCACCTGTGCCATGCTCGATGGTTCGGACCGCATTGACTGGTACCGATACCGCGGCATCAGCTATGGTGTTGGATGAAAAACCCCTCGCCATGGAATGCAGTCTGGTGCATCTCTCACCAACAGAGTTGCCGCAGACTGTTCTTCGATTACCGATATTGTCGTCGACGCCGGTACTGGTATCGGCTTCGATGCTAGCGTCGGTGTCAGTATGTGTACCGACATCGGCATTGCTCCCGGTGCCGAATTGGGCATCGTTGCAGATGCCGGTATCGACATCGGTACCAGCATCGATGTTTTCGGTACCTTTTTCAACAGGCTCGCTTCCCTCGATGCCGAGTCTGGAATCGCTATCTAGCCTGGAAGATTCGGTACCGACATCAAGAAGTACCGATCACACCTCTATAAGGAGAATCCGATGCTTCATCCTCCCCAGTCTTCTAAGCCCGATGTCGGAGATGCATCCATCGGTACCGCAACTGAATTTTCAACAGTTGCAGTTTGTACTCCTCGTTTCAGAGAATTTCTCTTAGAGGGAATCTCTTTTCAAGCTTTTCTGCTTGATATGGCAAGAATACTTACCATATCTATACCTGGGAAGGACTCTATACCAAGGGATTCAGAAATTCTGCAATCCCCCTGGTTTCCAGAGGAGGCAATCATGCTTCTTCTACATCAGACCTTACAGGATCTGTTAAGAATGTGGCAAACTCCCTTAATGGTATCCTCACATTCCAAAAGAGTGGACACTATAAAGTCCCACCTTCCCCAGGTTTTCAAAAGACTCAACTCCCTCATCATTCTATAGTAGTAGAATCAGCAATGAGGCGTGTTAAGAGTGCAAAAAAGCACTCCTCTTATCCTGGTCGTGAGTCTAGAACAGGGATGGGCAAACTACGGCCCGGCGGACCTTTTAATCCGGCCCCCTCTGCCCGACTGAACTCTCCCGGCGCGGCTGAAGCCCTCTGCTCTGGCTTGCAGATATGCGAAGGGAGAGTGTCTCCCTCGCGTCTCTGTTAAGCCCGCAGGGGCAGATGGGAAATTTCCCATCAGCCCCTGCGGGCTTAACAGAGACGCGAGGGAGACACACTCCCTTCGCGTATCTGCAAGCCGGAGCAGAGGGCTTCAGCCACGCCGGGAGAGTTCAGCCGGGCAGAGGGGGCCCCGCGGGACACTCCATGCTGCCGCGGCGGCAGCGGCCAGCTTTTTTTTTTTATTTTAATTTCCATGAACCGATGGGAGGGGGGGGGGTTAGGACTGGCAGTGGGCTGTGAGCCGATGGGGGGGGGGGGGTTAGGACTGGCAATGGGCTGTGGGCTGATGATGGGGGGGGGTTAGGACTGGCAATTGGCTGTGGGCTGATGGGGTGATGGGGGGTTAGGACTGGTAATGGGCTAGGGGGGGGTTAAGACTGGCAATGGGCTGTGGGCTGATGGGGGGGTTAGGACTGGTAATGGACTGTGGCGGGGTTAAGACTGGTAATGGGCTGTGGGCTGATCGGGGGGTTAGGACTGGTAATGGGCTATGGGGTGGTTAGGACTGGCAATGGGCTATGGGGGGGTTAGGACTGGCAATGGGCTGTGGGCTGATGGGGGCTGTCTGGAAATGGGGTGATGGGGGGTTAGGACTGTTAATGGGCTATGGGGGGGCTAGGACAGGAAATGGGCTGGTCACGGGAGGATCTGGATATCCCACTTCCTGACGCTTCGGCACACAATAACTGCAGATTCATGTGAGGTGATTCAGAATCTTAAATCTCGCTCATATCTTGCCCAGCCCATCTTTTCGGATGAAGCGGGTGGGCAAGATATGGCTACCACGCTTCAGAAACCAAAAGACCCATCCACAGAAGGAAGTAGGGAGGCATGGTCTAGTGCAGGGATGGGCAAACTACGGCCACTAAAATGGAAGGTACTATTTTATGAAAGAAATACATTGCATACAAGTTTTGTAAAATAACTCTTTTTATGCTTTTCTACCTTAAATTAATCTAAACATTTAATGTTACAAATTTAAATTTAATTTATATTAATTCACACATACACACCGTCCATCTATTCTTGGTCCGGCCCCCGGGTCCAATATATGAACCCATTGCGGCCCTCGAGTCAAAAAGTTTGCCCAACCCTGGTCTAGAATCTTAGATGCTTTTGGGCGTCGATGCTTCCAAGCATCTATGCTTTCAGCAAGAATCATTTCATATATTTTCTATATGGGATTCTCTCTGAAAGAGGTTGCCAAAGATTTAAAACTTTTCAACCCTTTCCTTCAGTAACATAAAAGAGCTGACTATTTATCACTAGTCAATCATGCTCATAATATTTCTACATTCCTTTGTCATGCTTCCATGGATTCTTTTGAATCTATTAGCAGATCTTCTGCTATAGCCATAGGGGCACAACGTTTAGCCTGGCTCCAAGCTTCAGACTTGGATAAATGGGTTCAAGAAAAGCTGGGAAATAGCCCTTGTACTGGAGAACATCTCTTCAACAAGGATTGTCTATTTCAAGCTAGTCAGTTAACCACTGAAAAGCCTACCTTAAGAGGATTGTCAAAACTTTCCTCTGCCCCAGCTAATGAGGGATCTTCTAAAAAACTTTATTCCTCTGGGGGGGAAAGTTTTATCCATCTTCTTCCCCTCAGGCAGATGTTCCCCAACAGGGGCAGCATCAAACCAGGCTAAGGAAACAGAAACCTCAACGGACTCAGCAAACCCAGTAACTACAGGGTTTCTGATTTCTTTTCTTCCTGTATGAGGTTCAGGACCCATAAACCTGCCTTTTATCAAAAGAGGCATCTGGCTTGATTCTCATCCATGCTGAGACAACATTGAGTTAACTGGCAGTCTCTACCCAGTCATGCTCCCACATGGCTGGCTGTTACTAAATTTTCCTTTTTCCTTAAAATTCTTTCAAGGAGAAGGAACCAGGGCCTGGACGACTTCAAATTTAAGGAATAGCACCACTCCCTAAGTGGTTCCTTGTCCTCAAGGGAATTCCTACAACAGGGATGCATTCCTAATCATTGCAGTTGATCCTTATCTACCACAATTTTTTCTACTTCCAATACCTCATTGAAGTCTTGAGAAGCAAAGAACGCATGATACTCATACTGCTCTCATAGAGACACAGACATGGTATCCCCTTACATTGCGTTTTTTTTTCCAGCTTCTATTCTGAAGTAATAAAAGGAATCCTTTATTTTAGGATTAAGGATCTCCCCTGCACTCCTTCAGGTACGTCTCAAGACCTAATTATTTGAGGACTAGTCGTTTTACGGTCTAGACCTCTTGTTACGGGTAAGAAGCATCTTACTGGTTTCCATGTAACCTTGCATATGTTTCTTATACCTTGACTAATAAGTGATCCTCGCTAATTATCTGCAATAAGGTCTTAACCTTTCTTGTTATTACACAAGTATACAATCTGACCCTGAAATGTTGTTCCTGTCCATATCAATGCTGTCAGCATGCCATAGACTTCTTAAATGGGCATCCAATTTGTCTGGTAAAGTTAGGAAACTCCTTTCTTTACCATAACCCTGTTTTTCTTTCAAAATCAGATTACCTTATACCTGGAGCTCTCTAGGTAAAGTTGTTAGCCTAAGTGCTATCACTTACGCAATACACTTTACTGATCTTCAGAAATTGAGGGCTATACAGCCCAACACAATTTTTCTCGTCTGGATGAAGGGGTTCTACGAACTCACCCCCTTTTTTCTATAAAGGTATCTTGACCTGTTCTTCCAGACCAGTTCGATTTGTCTTTTCTTTTCTTTCCTAAGGCACCATCCTGCTCTAGGGACAGAAATGTTTTAGACTTTGGACTATAGAGAGGTTAAACTTCTCTCCAAGGTCCCAACTTCTTATAAAATTCCCTGGGGTTATCTCTAGACATTAATATTTCTTATTTCTGTCTACATTGCAAAACTTTGTTTCCTTTACTCCTCACGGTAAGAGAATTCCATATGAGGACAATGTGATGGTTCTTTACAACAGACCCATATTAACTTCCCCATATGCGTAGTTTTTTGCAATCCTGCAATAACATCTTTTCTCAAGAATTGGGATTTCCTTTTTCCTTACTAACAGTTATTTCTACACAAGGACACCTTCCCCGATTCCTTGTTAGTCTAGCTGTTCCACAGCACACCCTTTTACACTGTTAGCTCAACTCCTGCCCTCCATCCCTTGGATGCCTGAGGTCCTTGGGGGGAAGCATGTCCCACCCATTAGTTTTGTTACATGCTGGGCCTCTCCCAGGCATCTCAGCTTGGGAGTCCCCCATATGTGAAGACTCATTCCTGCTTGTTCCTGAAGATAGCACAGTTACTTACCTGTAACAGGTGATCTCTGGGAACAGCAGGAATAAGTCTTCACAACCCACCCACCTCTCCTAGGAGTTGCTCTCTCTCTCTTCTAATTTG
Organism: Ichthyophis bannanicus; assembly: GCA_033557465.1. NCBI lineage: Eukaryota > Metazoa > Chordata > Amphibia > Gymnophiona > Ichthyophiidae > Ichthyophis > Ichthyophis bannanicus. The sequence continues at coordinate 166,372,524 of CM066039.1, read as the reverse complement.
TCTACCTCCCTCCTTCGGTCTCAGCTACAAACCCAACTGATGAGAGTGAAGTATTTTAGGCGGGAAGGCAGTGCGCATGCATGTGGGATGCTCCCAAAAGCTTTCTTTCTGGACGCTGGGGAGCGTTCCCGCGCAGGCTCCATCGCTACCGACATACCCATATGTGAACTTATTCCTGCTGTTCCCAGAGATCACCTGTTACAGGTAAGTAACTGTGCTATACAGCCTTCCATCAGTAGAGGTAGTGCAATGGCAATTGACTCTTTGGGGGGGAAAAAGGCCTCCCCCTCAGCTTCAAAACGCTCCAACAAATCGGAGCAGATGTCTTTCCTTTGGCGTTTGTGTTCGGTTGTGAGACTTTGCGGAATCCATCTTGCACACACCTTTGAATATCACGGAGTCAATTGCCATTGCACTACCTCTGCTGACGGAAAGCTGTACAGACAATTCCCGACTCGTGATGCGCCGATCTGGACTGGTGGCTGAGGCAGGACTGACTTTCTCCTCCACCAAGAATTCAGTTACAGCTCGTTGTTTGTACCGTGTCTCACTCAGACTCCATTTGAAGGATCATGACCGCCTCGCTATTTGTTGGACGACTGTAAAATTACACAATGTGTCCTTTGAAGTTCCAAGTTACTACCCTTTCAATTTCACATCTCTATCCTCATTCTGGACTGAGAAAAAACATGTGGGGCATTACTTTCTGAGCAACCCTCCTATAAACAAGGAGCTCAGTATAAATTTAGCATGAGATGGAAACAACTTAAAGCCATACAGAAAAATACCCAAATGATACAATATACCAGAGGGAAAGGGTGCTGTACAGTTAGCTCGTCAGATGTCAGACATAAGTAACAAACCCTATACAATCATACCAGAGCCATCAAGAATAAGGAATTATTACATTTTAAGAAGGTAGCTACTAGGAAAAGAGCTGAGGAAAGACAAAATTAAAATATAATAAAACAAAAATAAGATAAAATATATAATAAAATATATTATGGTGCGTCTGCAACATAATGCCATCCACATCTGAGGCTGAGGAAATTGAGAAGATGTAGGAGGGAAGGAGTCAACCACTCCGGGGACATTCATCTGAGCTCTCCTCAGGAATCAATAGTAACATAGTATATGAGGGCAGATAAAAACCAGTATGGTCTATCTAGTCTGCCCAGCAAGGCGGCAAGAGTAGGTGCACCTGCTGCTCCGTGCAGGTCACCCCTCCCCATGCCTTTTGTTTAGGGGTGTACCCACTGCTTTGTGTAGGTCACCCCTATTTGTTCAGATATAAGAGAGAGTTATGTTTGTTTTATTTTATCTGTTGCTATAAAGGGATCCACTGTATCTGTCTCATGCCATGTTGAATTCTGTCACTGTATTTGCCCCCACCACTTCCATCGGGAGGACATTCCAAGCATATACCTCCTTTTCAGTGAAAAAGTATTTCATTACACTGTCTTTCAGTTTAGTCCCTTGCAACTTCATGTTAGCCCTCTAGTTTTACAGCTTCCCTGTCTTTGGAAGAGGTTTGTTTGCTCATTAATACTCTTTAAGTATTTAAAGGTTTTAATTATCTCTGTCCCTCCTCACCTCCAGAGTGTACATATTTAGGTCTTCAAGTCTCTTCTCGTAAGTCTTCTGACACAAGCTCCAAATCATTTTGGTCGCCTTCCTCTGAACTGCTTCCAGCCTTTTTATATCCTTTGCAAGATATGGGCTCCAAAACTGAACACAATATTCCAATTGAGGCCTCACCAGCAACTTGTACAGTGGCATTAGTACCTCTTCCTTTCTGCTGGCAATTCCTCTCTGTATGCAACCCAGCATCCTTTTGGCTTTTACCACTGCCTTGTCACACTGTTTTGCCACCTTGAGATCCTCAAACAATCATTCTGAAATCCTTCTCCTGGTCCGTGCACACCAATCTCTCGCCCCCTATCACATACAATTCCTTTGGATTTCTGCTTCCCAAGTGCATGACACTGCATTTCTCCACATTGGTCTAATTCTTGGCAGTTAAGATTTATTCTTCCAGCTTTTGTAGATCTTTCCTCATGTTATCCACTCCCTCAGGGGCGTCTACTCTGTTGCAAATTTTCGTGTCATCTGCAAAAAGACAAACCTTTCCATTAAGTCCTTTAATATCACTAACAGATATATTGAACAGTACTGGTCCCAGGACCAAACCCTGGGGCACACTGCTAATCACCTTCCTTTCATTTGAGTGAGTACAATAGCTGAATAGCATTACACAGGGGGCCTTGAGGGAGCAGAAAGCCATAAAATTTCATTACAGAGAAGAGGCTTCCAACCTTAAACTGACCCCTATAACTGATCATTCCAATCAAACATCTGAATTCGGCTGGCCTGCAATCCATCGGAGATAAGGCCCCCACAAACTGTCAAAACAATCTTGCTGTCCTTTGAGCATGCAAGACAGTTTATCCATAACCATTAGCTTTTACCCATATTCTCCAGTCCATTAGTCTCAGTCTGGTTTCACTTTGCCATCTATGAGCAATGACCATCCAGGCATCAAACAAAGTATAACTTTTAAATCAGTTGGGGGACAAATCAGCTGAGATGAATGAGCCTCTCGCAGCACAGAGAAACGCAGCTGAAAATACTGAAAAGAAAGGAAAGTGAAACCCGCCCCCCCCTCCACTCTAGTCAATTGATCCACGCTCATAAAGGAATCCCCTTCTATCAAATCCTTAAAATGGGGAAGCCATTCCTGTTCCAACTATGCTGCAGCAAGTGGAAATCAGGTCCACTAAAGGGACAAAAATCTGATTTTGGCATCCAGAAAAATGGGGCTACTAAGTTCACCCCCCACCCCCCCCCACCCCTTCTTATGCAGCAACACCATCAATTGGACTATCAGGTCTATGAAAATTATGGCCTTTCATTAGTTCCCCTCCTGAACTTTCAACTTCAAAAACCGACCAGGGTGCCATCCAACCTCTCTCCAAGGGCACCCAATGCACATCCGAAGGATGCACATAATGATACTGCAAACCACAAATAGCTGCATGATAATATAAGAGCTTAGGAAAGCCTGAGCTGCCAGCATCAACTACACACCGTTCGATTCCAGCCAATCCTTGCTTTGGAGGAGCTCTACATGAATTGACTAAAGCATCTCTCAAGCTTCACGAAAAAGGTAAAGGGTAACTTAATGGGCAACTATGAAAGCATATATAAAAGTTCAGGAAGGACAACCATTTTCAAGGCCGTGGCATGGCCCAGCCAGCTCAGATGAAATTTTGCCACCAACCCAAATCCTCTCGAATAGCAGCAACCAATGGAGAATAATTTAGAGAGAAATTTTTCTCCACTCTAGAAGATACCTTCACTCCAAGATACTTCACTGAGTTGGTGGCCAGTTGAAATGGACAATCTGGTAGCAAAACAGGGTGCCCACTTAGCCCTTAATCTCTGATTTATCTAAATTGACCTTAAATCCAGAGACTGAAACAAACTCTTGCAGAAGCTGTATTGAACCTACTAAGGATATCTTGGGGTCCTCCAAGAAAACCAAGGTATCGTCTACGTAAAGTGGTGCATGGTGAGAGACAGAATCGATGGTTATAGGTTTAATGCCCAGAGCTAACCGCAGGAGGCAGGTCAGGGGTTAGATCACCAGCGCAAAAATTAGCATATAGAAGAGGCAGCCCTGATGCGTTCCTCTATATAGCGAAAGCCATCGGATCATGGACCATTTACAACCACTCAAACCCTGGGAGCAGCATACAGGGCCCACGCCCAGACCAAACCTGGTCAAGACCACAAACGGATAAGCCCACTCTATGCGATCAAAGACTTTTTTCAGCATCTAGAAATGCACAGCAGGTGGACTTTGATGTCTGTGTCACATGTAGAATAATACAGTGCCTTGTGAAAGTATTCGTCCCCTCGGTGTTTGTCCTGTTTTGTTGCATTACAACCTGGACTTAAAATGAAGATTTGGGGGTTAGCACCATGTGATTTACACAACATGCCTACCACTTTGAAGGTGCAAAATATCCTTTATTGTAACACAAACATTAAGACCAAAAAAAAAGAAATCATGCGTGTGCATAAGTATCCCCCCACCCCCCAAAGTCAATACTTCTGTAGAGCCACCTTTTGCTGCAATTACAACTGCAAGTCTCTTGGGGTATGTCTACATTAGCTTAGCACATCTAGCCACTGGGGTTTTCACCCATTCCTCAAGGCAAAACTGCTCCAACTCAAAGTTAGATGGGTTGTGTTGGTGTACAGCAATCAAGGCATGCCACAGATTCTCAATTGGATCGAGGTCTGGGTTTTGACTAGGCCATTCCAAGACATTTAAATGTTTCTCTTTAAAATACTCCAGTGTAGCTTGAACAGTATGTTTAGGGTCATTGTCCTGCTAGAAGGTGAACCTTCATCCCAGTCTCAAATCTCTGGCAGATTGAAACAGGTTTTTCTCAAGAATTGCCCTGTATTTAGTGCCGTCCATAGTTTCTTCAAACCTGACAAGTTTTCCTGTCCCTGCTGATGGAAAAAATCCCAACAGCTGTTTCACTGTGGGAATGGTGTTCTCAGGGTGATGGGAAGTGTTTGGGTTTGCGCCACACATGGCGTATCCCATGATGGCCAAAAAGTTCAATTTTCGTCTCATCTGACCAGAGAACCTTCTTTCATGTATTTGTGGGGTCCACCACATGATGTGCAAACTCCAAATGTGTGTTGTTTCTTTCTTTAAGCAATGGCTTTTTTTCTGCCACTCTTCAACAAAGCCCCACTCTGTGGGGTGTATGGCTTAAAGTGGTCCTATGGACAGATACTCCATCTCTGCTGTGGATCTTTGCAGCTCCTTCAGTGTTATCCTTGGTGTTTTTGTGGCATCTCTGATTAATATCTTCCTTGCCCGATCTGTAAGTTTTGGTGGGCGGCCTTCTTTTGTCAGGTCTGTAGTGATGCTATATTCTTTCCATTTTGTTATAATGGATTTAATGGTGCTCCGTGGGATATTCAGAATTTGGGGGGGGGGGGGTTATAATGCAACTCTGATCTATACTTCTCCACAACTTTGTCTCTGACCTGTTTGAAGTGCTCCTTGATCTTTATGTTGCTTGCTTAGTGGTGTTGCAGTCGGGCCTTTCAGAACGGGTATATTTATACAGGCATCCTGTGACACTGACTGCACACAGGTGGACCTAATCAACTAATTATGTGACTTCTGAGGTTAATTGGTTGGACCAGATCTTATTTAGAGGTTTCATAGCAAAAGGGATGGATACATATACACCCACAACTTTTCAGTTTTTACTTTTTTTATGTATACAAGGTATTTTGTCATTCCACTTCACCAATTTGGACTAGATTGTTAAGTCCATTACCTAACATCCAAATGAATCTCCATTTCCATTCTAGGTTGTAATGCGACAAAACTGAGGGGGGTGAATGCTTTCACAAGGCACTGTAAATCTCCAGACATTGTCCATAATCTGTCTAGCTCTGATAAATCCAGTCTGATCTGGGTGAATCAGCATTGGAGTGACATTATGTAATCTACTGGCCAGGATCATCACTGTTTTAATAGTGTGATCTGATGAATGTGGTAATTACCGCCAGGTGTCCTGCCTCTTTTTGGGATTAAAGAAATCTCTGCATCATACATAGTCGGGGGCAGAGCGCCTGCTTGTAGAGCCTCATTAAAGACACTCTGTAATACAAGGGCCAAAGATCTTCCACCCCTCGTACCTCTCTGTAGGAAATCTGTCGGACACCCCCCCAATCGCTTTAAAGCAGTGAGTGTATCTATAGCAAGAATAATCTCTGATCAATGTTCCCTCTAATTTTCTGTAGGTTGTGTGCGCATAAAATATCAGCTGTGTGCAGCTTTTGAAGGAAGGTTAAATTTTTGTGCGCCACATAACAACACTCGGAGTTATATACTTTAAAATTCGACTATACATCAGAATACAGTATGTACACCACATTGATTTTAATCAAATTAAATGAAAATAGACGATTACTAAATGAAGCGGGAAATTTCTAGTAATTACAATCATAACTTTTAAATTTTAAGACGTCCGTGTTTTCTATCAGAATCAGAGCCGTAATTTTTGTGCGCTCTGTTGTAAAGTATGTGTGCTCGCTCGGCAAGGTGTGTGCGCGTGCACACACGCACAGCTTAGAGGGAACAGTGTCTCTGATGCAGTAATATCCTGATCTAACAGAATTCGCTGCTGTTCGGACAGCCTGGGAAGCTGAGTTCTATCCAAAAAGGCACCAATGTCTGCTAACTCCTCCGATGTCTCTGATGAATTAGAGGTGGGAGTAAAAGTCTCTAAATGCTTGAGAGATTCCTTGGCTATCTCTTCGGAGCACCTGGTCCGAGCCATAAACTGCACTTATAAAGAGACTACTACATTTCCTGTGAAGCTGCCAAGACAATAACTTCCCAGCTTTATCTCCATATTCCAAAAAATTACGCTTGGACAGTCTCCGGAGGAATTCCATTCTTTCAACTTCACTGAAGTCAATTTGTCGCCTAGTCTCCAACAACCGATGACTGATTGCACTTTACGACTCCCTGTCTGCTTATGCTAGGCCTGCAGCTGCTCTAATTGAGCACGCAACCAACCTAGCTCAGCCTCCTGCTGTTGTTTCCACCTGGTGACTAATTGTAAAAGGTGCCCCCTTATGTACGCTTTATCTGTTTCCCACCACCATTCACACATCAGTTTCTGCACCCCTGCTTCCTGAATTAGTCAGACATTTGCCTGCCACTGTCACCCCCCCCCCCCCCCCTGCTACTGGCCACCAGCCCACAGCCCAGATTCAACAGCAAATAAACCATGCCATGATCTCTGATTTCCATGGGGTGGATACATACATCCTCTACCTGTACCACAGCCTCAGGCAGCAAAACAGATCCAGTCAAGAATAGCCTTGAACTTTCACTGAGCAGTGAGTGTAATCACGTGCACCAGCATGTGTATCTCACCAGATATCAATCTACCCCTGCCGTGACAGTGCCCTACATAATGCTGCCCATTCAGCCAACGGACCAGATCTATCAAAAGAGCTCAAAGCGCAATTTGTATCTCCTCCCTCTGCCAAAAACCCCTTTGCCCAAAGGCCATGAACATATTCTGAAAAAAAATCCTTTGGGACCATTGGGTGCATAAAATATTCATCAAAGAAAGCTCCTGCTGTTCAATCTGGCCTACGATCCACACAGCTCTTCCATGGCAGTCTTTCCCAGTTTCATAAAGAGTAAAGGGATTCGAGCACTTTAGTATGGCCACCCCCACCTTTTTGAATTATAAGACAAATAGTACAGCTTCTCCAAGAACAAGCAGGAAGTCAGCCCTCATATATGGGTGACATCTGTGAAGACTGAGCCCTCGTGGAAGCATCTCCCCAGCTTTCAAAGAAAGCCTTTGGGAGATGCCACCACACACATTTGGTCCCCTTTCTGCCCAAGGGTGCCATCTTACTCTGTCTCCTTTATTTCCCCGCAGAGCCCAGCAGACATCCATCTTAATTCCCTGGAAAAAGTTGATTAAATTGTGTGGGGTTTTTTCTCCGGTTGCAGCTGTCCCTTTCCCACCTCTGAGCTTGTTTGCCCCGGCATCGAGTCTCTGATCCATTCTAGGATTTTTCTCCCAGCGCGGTTCACACCTTTTTCTATCCGCTGGCTGTGCCAAGGGTCTTCGACCTCGCCGTGGTACTTTTTCCCCGCAATGGCCAGCGGGATCAAAAAGTGTGATCGATGCGCAAAAAAAATGCCTCTCACCAATACACATGATTGATGCCTCTGGTGTCTAGGGGCTGACCATGACCCAGAGGCTTGTGCTCTGTGTAAAAAGATGTCCGCAAAGGCCTTCCAGCGTCAGCAGAAGCAAGATGACATTTTCCACAGGTCAGACTCTACCCCGTACCCCCCAGTAGCCTTGCGCTCTAAGACCCCTGCATGGATCCTCAGAGTCACGTAAAGCCACTTTGGCACCCGATCAGGTCTGCGGACACTGACAAGGGTTCCCTGGGACGGGAATGCAAAAAGAAGAAATCCTTGAGGACCTCATCCTGGGACTCGGACATGCTGGGCAAGCCCCATACTAGGTCCCACAGCCTGCGGAGAAAACCTGAGGAATTGGAATGGGAGTGGCCAGTGAAGGTTCCCCGAACAGATGCAGAGGCCTCCGGCGACAGATCCCAGACTCCCAAGGCCTGTCTCATTGAGGACGCTCTCCCCTCACCAACACTGGACCCGGCAGCCCTGATGTCCATGTTGAAGGCTGCAACTCCTGAGTGAGAAGCCAGGATAATGGTGTTGGAGCATAGTGTTACTGCTTTTCTCACCTTGCAGCAGGAATAGATGCCTGGCCCCGCCGGTAAACCTGCCGAGATCACAGGGACCTCGCTCTCGAGGACTCCCCGGATCATTGATCCAATACTCCTGAGCCTGGAGCCTCGAGTTGATCCTCAGAGAGGGTCTCAATCTTTGGAGCAAGATTCTCCCCGGTGACCGCTTGTGGCTCCAGCTAAGCAGCCGCCGTGGGGCACAGGACTCCAACCCAGGTCCTGCACCCCAGATGCCATCGGTCATCAAGTCCACACCAGACTACTCTGACTGGGAGTCTGAGGACGAGACATCCCTGGAGAAGCGGAGGCACTGCAACCATCTTGATTCACCTACACTGGCTTCCCCTTGTTTTTCGTATACAGTTCAAAATACTTATATATGTGCATAAAACCATCCATACCAGTACTCCTCTCTACCTTGCCGACCTCATCCATCTTCATTCATTTCACTGCTCCCTCAGATCGATCCACCTGAACCGTATGTCCCTTCCTTCTCCATCACAAGCCCACCTTGAGTCCACCCGTTCCTCAGCATTTTTCTTTTTGGCCCCCTGACTCTGGAACTCGCTCCCCCCCGCCCTCCGGTTAGAACCCTCCTATAAAATTTTTAAGACCAAGCTGAAGACCCACCTCTTCTGCACTGCCTTTAACATTCCTCCTCCCTCCGCTCCCCTTTCCCTTCTAACCCGCTGAACCTGGATATATTTAACCCTCTGTTACAGCGCACCCTGTTTTGCTCTCTCTGCTGCTTTATTCTATTTCTCCACTCTATCCTTTCTCTTAATTTTTTATGGCGTTCCTTTCCTTTTCAGTAGCTTTATATTTTTGTTATTGTGTGCTGCTCTGGTGCATTGGTAAAGAGCGGTATTTTAAATGTGCCAATAAAGATAAAGAACCTGGCATCAGTCCCTGCCCGAGGATGCATCGTTCCCAGAGTTTGTTTGGGACATGGTGAAAGCCTTGTCTCTTATCACAGAGTCAGAGAAGGACCTTCGCACAGAGGAACTCAAGATCGTACCTGTCCCCGCCATTCTCGGGTGGGTCTTTCTCCACATGTGGAAGATACCGGCGTTGGTATCCATAGTTAGCCAACGCCTTGACACCATGTACTGGGTCCAGCGGGGCCCCAACTTCCAGAAGACACAATTCCCACACACCTCCATGGTGGAGTCAACCATGCATTGGCAAAAGAGCCCGAAGACTCACTCACTCCTCTGTGTCCCTGGACAGGGAGTCCCATGCCCTCGATACCTTTGGCCGCAAATGCTACCAGGGCTTGATGCTGGGTTGCCGAATCCAAGCCTATTAGTTGTTTATCGGCATATATTTCTGGGGACCTGGCAAAGGAACTCGAGGGTTTCTTGGTGAGCCTTGGAGAGGTCACCTCCAGTGGTTCCACACCCTCATGAAGTGCGTCCTGGAATGCTTTGAAGTACATTGTCCCGGGCTGCCTATGATGCTTTAGAGTCAAAAGTGAGGTAGCGACTGCGGGCATTAGCGCTCTGCGAAAAGCCTGGCTCCAGGCATTGAACCTTGAGCAGTGGGTCCAGGAGACGCTCCTTGGACGTCCCTTGCCTCAGTGAAAACCTATTTGGTAAACCGATGGAGGAAAAGGCGGCCGAGAGAGAGCAGAGTTCCTCATGAGGACTCTGCTTTCCAGGAAGACCTCCACCCTTCCTAAGAAGAAACCATCAGGGGCTGCCTTTTCAGAGAAAAGGCCAACTTTACGGAGGCTACCTCAAATACCAGGTCCCCTAGATCTCACAACAGGGTTACCAGGGCAAGGGAGCGGGCCAAGGTGCTCACAAGCCTAAGGGCTCCAAGCCCCAGACCCCGGCTCCTGCCCAGTCAGGGACTGGGTTTTGACTCCCTTAGCATATCCTCTCCACCCTTGGGGGAGTAGCTGCCAACCAGGGAGCATCTGGTTCATTTTGCCCATCGGTGGCCTGCCATCACCACCGACCCCTAGGTACTCCAGGTAGTTACGAAGGCTGTCTCCTTCACTTGGATCAGATGCCTCCCCCATTCTTCCCAAAAGAACCCCTTCGGACTCTCCTGCACCAGGCCCTGCTACTGCAGGAACTCATAGGCCTCCTTTCGGACAGAGTCATGGAGCCAGTGCCCCACCACCTCAGGAGCAAGGGGTTCTACTCGTGATACGTCCAGGTCCCTAAAAGAACAGGGGACTTAAGGCCTATTCTGGACTTGCGAAACCTGAACAACTTCCTGGTACAGGAGAAGTTCAAGGAACTGTCGGAGGAGCTCGGTGGATTTTCAGCAGGTTTCGATGGAGAACCTCTACAGAGGTTTAAGACCCTGACCTCTGCAGTAAGTGCTCGAAGTTTGTCTCGAGCAGCCTACCATGGTTTAGTCTTCAGCCAGGGTGGCTCTTGCAGGCATTGAGGCACAATGCCAAACATGGCTGCAGTCGTCTGACCTAGAGCAGTGTGTGCAGGACAAACCAATTGATGTCCCCTGCATAGGAGAGAATCTATTTGGGAAACCCATGGCAGACAAGGCTGAAGAGAGAGAAACCGAAACAGAGTTCCTGACAAGAACCAAGCTCTCGAAGACATCGGTGCAGCCCTGGAAGAAAGCCCTGAGGAAGAAGGGGGGCTTTGGCGGTACCCCATATTTCCAGGCCACCTCAGCCCCCCAACAGGGCCAGCAGCAAAAAGGCCAGGGACATGGTCTCCGAAAGCAGAAGGCTCTGAAGTCCCAGGCCCCAGCTCAGCCTGGTGTGTGTGGTTGTGGGGTTTTTTTTGTTTTTTTTTTTTTTACTGTCTGTGCGTGACACCCCCCCCCCCCACTCCTCCCCCAGATGTACTCTGCAGCCCACAGGTGGGCGACTAGCCCTGTTTGCCCACAGGTGGACAGCCATGACCACTGATACCCGGGTGCTACAAGTGGTCAAAGAGGGCTACGTCCACCTAAAGTGGGCGCCACCTTCATACTTCCCAGGAGAACCCACCAGACCTCTCCTTCACCAGACTCTACTTCTTACCGAGCTGGCAGGCCTAATCCAGGACAAGGCAGTGGAGCCAATACTGGAACATCTCTGGGGCACAGGCATCTACTCCAGATATTTCCTTGTACCAAAGAGGACAGGGGCCTTGGGTCCATCCTGGACCTGCGAGAGCTCAACAGATTTCTAGTCAAGGAGAAGTTCAAGATGCTCTTCCTTGGGATACTGCTGCCATTCCTCCAGTGGAAGATTGGTTATGCTCCTTAGACCTAAAGGATGCCTACACACACATCCTAATTCATCCCAGCCAGAAAATGCCTCCAGTTCGTGGGGGGACAGCACTACCAATACAGGGTGCTGCCCTTTGGTCTGGCCTCGTCACCAAGGATCTTCACAAAGTGCCCTCGTGGTGGTCGCAGCCCACTTCCGGCTCCAAGGGGCCTTCATCTTCCTGTATCTGGATGACTGGCTCATAAAGGGGGGCACAGCTGCAGAGGCATAATGCGCCACTGGGCGCATCATTAAAAACCCTGCAGCACCTGGGGTTCATTATAAATTACCCCAAGTGCCACCTCAGTCCAGCGCCTAGAGTTCATAGGGATGCAACTAGATACCCTTCAGGCAAAAACCTTCCTCCCTCATGAGAGGTCAGAACGCCTCAGGGAGTTAGCCGCAGAGGTACACAGATGCCAGACGCTACCTGCCCAGCATCCGCGCCGCCTGTTGGGGCACATGGCCTTCACTGTTCACATGACCCCATATGCCCACCTCCATATGAGGGCAGCCCAGTGGTGCCTCCGCTGTCAGTGAACACAAGCCACAGGGAGACTCAGGGACAGAATGAAGGTGACCCATCAGCTGGCAGACCCCCTCGGATGGTGGCAGATTACATGTCACCTTCAGGCCAGGATGCCTTCCTACTGTCTGGGGAGCTGACTGTGAGGGCCTCCAGATGCAAGGCAGCTGGTTCCAAGAGGAACACAAGGGGCTGAGCCAAGATGCAAATCAACGTCCTAGAGCTCCGGGCAATATTCCTGGCTCTCTGAGCCTTCTGCCACCAGCTACAGCACCACTCTGTGCTGATCCAAACCGACAACCAAGTCACAATGTTCTCCGTGAACAAATAAGAGGGAACAGGGTCGTACGCCCTCTTATCAAGCAGGGAGATGCTCCTAAGGGCGGTTTGCCTCCCGGATCAGGACAATGCCCTGGCGGACAAACCAAACAGTCCTCAAGCTGCATGTGTGGTGCTTGGATCCAGTAGTAGCTTCCCAGCTGTTTCATCTCTGCGGCTTCCCCTTGATGGACCCGATTGCCAGTCTGGACAACACACAGTTGCCCTGATACTGCTCCTGCCAGCCACACTCATCCCAGGTGGCGGCGGAATACTTTCCTCATCTTGCAGACAGAAGGCTGCCTTGTACGTCTTACTACAGACACCCCTGGTCGCCAAGACCCTATTCATTAATGCTGATAGCTCCTCTGTGGCATAGACAACCCTGGTTCCCACTGCTCCTCTCCCTATCAGTGGCATCGCTGATACCGCTGGGCCGAGCCCCAGGGCTACGTTCACAGGAGGAGGGCTTTCTCCTACACCCCAACCTAGGGTCCCTGTCTCTCATGGCTTAACTGCTGAAAGGGTAGCGTTAGCTCCCTTCAGCCTCCCACGGGACGTGGAGGAGGTTCTTCTGGCCTCCACAAGAAGGGCATATGTCTTTAGGTGGCACAGATTCTCTGTGGTATGCAGAAAGGCAGGCAACTTGCAGGGCCTCATGTTATCCAAACCGCCCGTCCGCCCTCCACCACCGGAGTGGGATCTCAATGTGGTTCTCTCGCAGCTCATTAAGCCTCCGTTTTGAGCCTTTGGCTACCTGCCACCTGCAGTACCTCTTGGAAGGTCGCCTTCCTGGTAGCACTCACATCATCTCAGAGTCGGTGAGCTCCAGGCTCTGATGGCAGAGCCGCCCTACACAAGGTTCGACAAGATCAGGGTGGTGCTCCACACACACCCGGGGTTTCTGCCGAAGGTAGTGTCCCCCATTCCATCTCAATATTGAGGTGGTGCTCTCCACCCTCTTTCCGAAACCTTATGCCGGCAGGGCAGAGACCGTTCTCCATACTCTTGATTATAAAGGAACCCTATCCTACCTGCAACAGATTCAGGGCCACTGCAAAGCACCTCCAGCTTTTCGTATCCTATGATCCCAGCTGCCTGGGGCTCCCAGTGACTAAGCAAACTCTGCTTGGGCAGCGGACTGTATTACCCTTGTCTATGAGCTGGTGAGGATTTCACTGGACCAGAAGGTCATGGCACAACCCATCAGGGCCCTGGCTACTTCAGTGGCAAATTTGTGTTCCGTTCCCATGATGGAAGTCTGCCTGGCCTATACCTAGTCTTCGGTCCACACCTTCACAGCTCACTACTGCCTGGAGAGGGAGTTCCGACGGGACAGCTCCTTTGGCCAAGCAATATTCCTTAATCTCTTTGGGGTGTAGGCAACTCCTACCCTACGACCCTTTTGTGTTCAGGCTACTGGAGGGAAGGTTGGTCCTTTGCTGGACCTCTGGGTTTTGCGAGTGTCTCTCAGTAGGAATTTGCTGCTGATCATGGCTCATCCTTTACAGGTTGCCATGGCATTTTTACAGGTTCTCAGTAGCCTGCAGCTGGGGAGTCTCACATGTGTGAGGACTGACTTCCTGCTTGTTCCCAGAGAAAGCGTAGTTACTCACCTGTAACAGGTGTTCTCCAGGGACAGCAGGAATCGGTCCTCACAACCCTCCCTCCTCCCTGGGAGCTGCTCCCTTAATGTATTTTCCTTTATTTCTTTTCCCTTGGCCATCTTAGCTATGTCATTTTACCGAGGCAAGATGGCACCCTTGGGCGGGAAGGGGACCATGCATGCGTGGTGCATCGCCCAAAGGCTTTTTTTGAAAGCTGAGGAGATGCTTCTGCGTGGGCTCAGTTGGTGCTCACGTCGCGCATATGTGAGGACTGATTCCTGCTGTCCCGGGAGAACACCTGTTATAGTTGAGTAACTATGCTAAAGAAATTAGTGGTACACACAACATATCATGGATTATAAGACACATTTATCACCTTGGTTTAGCTCTTCTTATCCAACAGTCAGGTCTTTCAGCTTTTTTCTACGCCGATGATATCCTCCTACTCCATCACACCTCCCCTTCCTGTCCTGACCTCACCCCTCTGAATTCCTGTCTTTCCTCTGTTGCAAACTGGCTTACCACTAATTGTCTCCATCTTAATCTTACTAAGACTCTTGCCATCTGGTTTACTTATGGTGACCCCCCCCCCCCACTTTGGCCCCTTCTTTTTCCAATTCCCCTGTCCCATTGGTTTCCACATTTAAATATCTAGGTGTTCACTTTGACTCAGATCTTTCCTTTCGTTCTCATATCTCCCATATCACCAAAACTTCTTTTTCTTTCTCCGACAAATTCGGTCAATTCGTCCTTTTCTCTCTTCCTCCGCCCTGTCGACACTGGTGTTATCCTTAGTCATGTCACGGGTGGATTTTTCTAATGCTCTCTTCCTCGGTCTTCCTAAGAATCAGGTGGTGAGGCTTCAAAGGATACAGAACACTGCCGCGCGTCTTGTCACATACTCCACCCTTCGAGATCACGTCACTCCCTTGCTTTTTAATCTTCACTGGCTGCCTGTTTCTTTTCGTTCACAGTTTAAGCTGCTGACCCTCCTTCACAAGGTTTATCACACTGGTACTCCATCCTACCTGTCCAACCTTCTATCCTTCCATTCCCCTCGGTACACACCCCGTTCTTTTCACCTTAATCGTCTTGCTCTTCCCTCCCCCTCCCACGCCCATCTCCAATTCACACGTTCATCTGCATTCTACTTCGCTGGCCCTGCACACTGGAACTCCCTCCCTTCCTCCCTCCGTCTGGAACCACAATTCTCTATCTTTAAGCAAAATCTCAAAACCCATCTGTTCTCCATAGCCTTTAATGTTCCCTCCCCATTTGTGTGAGTCCTTTTCCACTGTATCTATCTCCCTTCTGTCCCCTGTCCTGTGCTCCCCTACTTTCACTTTTCTGTCCTTTATAAAATATGTACATTTCTTTTTTCTTTTCTGGCTTCGGCCATCGTTTTTATGTATTATGTATTGTTTATATGTATTTTGTGACTTATACATTTTATGACCTTTTTATGTGTTTTACCATTGGTCACAGTTTTTATGTACTATGTATTGTCTATACGCATTATGTGATTCATGTATTTTATGACTTTTTATGTATTTTATTATTGTACACCGCCTTGATTGTTTTGAAAGGCGGTTTTTATCAAATTATTAAACCTTAACCTTAACCTTACTTAATTTGCTTGTTAGAATGAAGTGTTGTATCATTCATTATTTGTTAGTGTTTTCATCTTTTTTTTTTTTTTTTTTTTTCCTTTTCATTTTACGCTTTTACAATTCCCTTTAATCAAATAAACTTGCTTTGACTTTGACAAGCAATTCAATTTTCATAATTCTTCTTAGTCTTTGTTATATCATGCAAATTCACGTACCTTATATGATATCTAAATACACCAAAAAAGCTACCATACATGGAAGACCTTTCCCATTCATTCATGAGCAACTCGGCAATTCTCTCACTACAGAGTTACTATAAACAGAGTCCTGCCAAACTATTATGTTTATGCAATTTCTCCAGGAACAAGCAGGAAGTCAGCCCTCACATATAGGTGACATCAGCACCGATGGGAGTATTTCCCCATCTTTCAAAGAAAACCTTTGGGATATGCTACCACGCATGCATAGTCCCCTTCCCGCCCAAGGGTGTCATCTTGCCTCGTGGAAAATGACATAGCTAAGATGGCCAAGGGGAAAAAATAAAAGAATATGCCTTAAGGGAGCAACTCCAAGGGGAGAAGGGAGGGTTGGCTGTGAGGACTGATTCCTGCTGTTCCCGGAGAACACCTGTTACAGGTGAGTAATTACGCTTTCTCCGGGAACAAGCAGGAAGTCGGTCCTCACACATCTTGCTCAGTCTCCTTTTTTTCTGCGGAGCCCAAAGGACATGAGTCCTGTTCCCCCAGAAAAATTCCAGTTATTTTCCTTACCAGTTAGGTTTTCCTGATTATCAACATGTTCCTCCTCCCACTTCGAACCAGCGCTTTCTCAGACGCCATTCTCGGCTCTGTTTTCTTTGAGGTCCCCTCGACCAGCATTTGTGCCTTTTTTTCGCCCAGGGGTTGTCGACCTCATCCGGGTGCCACCCACCATATCTCCCTGGTGGGTTCAAAAAAATGTGACCGCTGCAGTCAAACCATGTCAGTAACCGACACCCATGACAGCACCTTCTGCGACCTCTGCCAGGCCATGGTGCCTAAAACTAAGAAAAAAAGGTTGGTGTTACAGGAAAAATTGTTCCCCAGATCAGACTTAACCCCAGCCTCCCCGGCGCAGAGCTCTAAGCCCAGCACATCCTGCAAGGTCTGAGCATCCTCTGAGTCCTGCGGTGGCGGCTCCTCCAAGAAGACCTCAAACCCAGAGAAAACGTTGTTGTCTTCGAAGTCCACCGAGGTTGCACTGGAGAAACCCAGTAAAACTGCCTGGAGGGACTCGGGTGACTCTGAGAAAGCACCCCACCAAGATCCTCAAGAAGGATTCATGGCTGGCAGAGACCGTGTAAGGTTTCTTGAGGCCATAGTCCTTGTCAAGGACGCTCTTGCAAGAGTGTGGTGTCAGGCGTGAGATCTTTGGTGCCCATGCAAGCCTGGCCTCAAAACCAGAATGGTGGCCTTGGAACAGAACATCACTGCTATTCTGGCCCTGCAGCAGGCGATGACAGCCGGTTCATCCACCTCATCTGCAAGGGAGTCCCCGGTCGTTAAGCTGAGCTCAGAGTGCCATTGGCCTCAGGTAAGCCCTCTGCACCAGTCGAGATCCCGGTCCTTTTTGGACATCTGGTTCTTGCCGACCTGTGTCCGTGACTCCTTGACAGGCCACAGACCCTGCGATGCCGACCTTGAGGCAAGGAGCCGCAGGGCCTCGGACTCGTTGCTGCCGCTCGACTCAGAGTGGGAGATAGATGACGAGGCCTCTCCGGACACCAGATGGCACCAAGACATTCCCTCAGACCTGTTGCCCCCGGCTCCACCCTCCTCCTGAGGATGTTGCCTTCCATGACTTCATCAGGGACATGGACAGAGCCCTCTCGGTGCAAACGGAGGCGGAGGAAGACCCGCGCACTGAGGAATTGGAGATTCTTCAGTATGTGTCTCCACCCATGGAAACCCTGATAGTGCTAATGCAGCCAATCCTTGAGAGGCGGCTGCTTCAGATGTGGGAAATGCCGGCATTGGTGCTGGTGGTGAGCCAGTGCCTTGATGCCATGTACTGCATCCGGAAGGGTCCAGGGTTCCATAAACCCCAGGAACTCAAGAGCCAGAAGACACACTCTTCTGTTCCCCCCAGGAGGGCGTCCAGAGCTCTCAACACCCTCGAATGCAAGTGCTATCAAGGCTCGATGCTTGGGTGCTGGATTCAGGCCTATGAACTCTACATAGGCATGTACCCTGAAGGCCCTGGCTCAAGAACTGTCGAGGTTTGTGGCAGGCCTTGTCAGGGAATCCCTCCAACGGTTCCAAGCACTGATCTCTGGGATCAAGAACTGTTCCAAGTTCCTCTCCCAGGCAGCCTACAATGGCTTTGAGTCAGTGGCTCAGGTAGGTGTGGCTGGCATTGGGGTTTGGCACCAAGCCTGGCTACACTCCTCTGACCTTGAGCAATGGGTCCAAGACAAGCTGCTCGGCGGCCTCTGCACCAGGGAGAACCTGTTCGGCAAGCTCATGGCCGACAAGGTGCCTGAGATAGAGGCCAACATGGTGACCCGCCAGAGGCTCTCTAAGAAGACCTCATCCCGTCCCCACAAAAAGCCATTGGGGAAGAAGCCCTTTTTCCCCGAGAAAGAAGGGGTCCTTTGGGCAGTGTCACCAATATTAACCCTTCTCAAGCCAGCAGCAGCAGGCTCCTTGTCCCAAAAGGCAAGAGCACGGGTCTCAGAAGGCAAAGGCACCTAAACCTCAGACCCCAGCTTCCACCCAGCTGGGGGAGCTTTTGACTCCCAGGGCAGGGCCTCCCCTCCCCCAGGAGACTCCATCAGCCCACAGGGGTGCCTGATGCTCTTTGCCCACAGATGGGCTACAATCACCTCAGACCAATGGGTACTGCAGGTGGTCAGGGAAGGGTACCTTTTCTACCTCAGATTCCACCCAGATTCTTACCTGGATAGCCGGTGCAGTGATTCCTTCACCAGACCCTGCTACTCACAACCCTCCCTCCTCCCTTGGGTGTTGCCTCCCTACCTTGAAAGCTGGAGAAATGCTTCTGTGCGGGCTCTGTCGGCGCCGACATCACCCATGTGTGAGGACTGATTCCTGCTGTCCCTGGAGAGCACCTGTTACAGGTGAGTAACTACGCTTTCTTGATATACTACCCAGGCTGAAAGGCATCAAGAGTAGTTTACACACACTACAAGCAGGTATTTGGTTACGTTCCCTTGTCCCCGAAGAGCTCACAATCTACATGCATACCTGAGGCAACAGAGGGTTAAGTGGTTGCCCAAGACACAAGGCGTGCTTGAGATTGCTGTCCCTAAGCGAGAATCAAACTCCTGGCTCTCCAGCCTGGGGTACCTTGTCCCAACCACTAGCCACTCCGCCCTCTGTGCTTACTTATAGACAAGTTATTACAGCATTGTACGGTACATTCCTCGTCCCAATCCATTGACTTAGAGAATCCATTTCATACTACAGTACAAACGCATACAGATAGCAAGAGAAAAACACTAGCTATGCACATTACTTTACTTTCTGCAGATCAATCATAGAATTACATCTCCCTTTACATATTCATTAAACACACATCACTTCATATCATTAGACCCCTTCCCCACTTTATTGTCCATCAGAAATCCTCCCTTTTCACTATTAATATCATACTGTATCTCATGTCTCGCCACACTTTCTCAAAAACTTGCTTCATACCAATGACATTTTATTTATTTATTTAGCTGTATTTATATCCCGCTTTTCACCGGGTCAAAGTGGTGGAACATACAATAATCAATTACAAGGGTTTGGGGCCGTCACCTGGTGGCCAACAATAATGATTGTTAACAATTAATTGGGACGTAGACATAGATATTGACATTGTGTTCAGGGGGACGAAATATGGTGGTTGGGAGGGAGTCAGTGGTGGGTGCTTGTCTCTGGTCCGAGGAATTCTTGGAATAGTGCAGTTTTAAGTTGTTTCCTGAAGGATAAGAGGTCTGTGTTGCTTCTGATGTGGTTTGGTAGAGAGTTCCAGAGGGATGGTGCATATAGTTCGAAGGCTCTGTCGCAGGTCCGTTGATTGTATTTCGTTCTTTTGTGTGGGATGGTGAGTGAGTTATTGGTGGTTTGTCTGGTTGTTCTGTTGTGGGCTGGCTGAGGCAGTAGAGTGTGGAGCTGGGAGGTTTGAGTTTGGTAGAGAGCTTTGTGGGTGAGTAGGGCGGATTTGTTTTGATTCTTGCCTCTAGAGGGAGTATGTGTAGCTCCCTCAGGACTGGGGTGATATGGTCCTGTTTTTTTTGCATTCTTGATAATTCTTACTGTGGTGTTTAAGGCAATTCGGAGTGGGTTGGTATGAGTGGCTGGAAGTCCATGGTATATTATATTGCAGTAGTCCAGGTGGGGGAGTGTCAAGGCTTGCATCACTGTTCTGAAGTCTTGTGGTTCAAGAAGAGGTCTGAGACGTTGTACTGTTTTAGCCTTGTGGTAGATTGCTGCGGTGGTTTTTTTTGATCTGTTGATTGAGTGTGAGTGCTTGGTCTATGATGATTCCCAGGTATCTTATTTGTGGCTGTATTTGTATTTTTGTGGTTCCAATGTCGAGGTGTGTAGGTGGTGTGAAGTCTGGGTCCTTTGTTACTATGAGGGCTTCAGTTTTCTTTATGTTGATGGATAGGTTGTTCTTTTGTAGCCAGCTGGATACCTCGGTGAAGCATTCCGATAGGTGTTTATTGGTTGGATTGGATGTTGTGATTGGAGCATAGAGCATTATGTCGTCCGCATAGATATGGTAGTTAATGCAGTGGGTGCGTATGATTGAGCAGAGTGGTTGCAGGTAGATGTTGAAGAGCATGGTAGATAATGTGGATCCTTGGGGTACTCCTTGTTGCTGGAACGGGGGGGAGGTTGATAGGTTTGTGCGGATCAGTTGTCTATTGGTTAGGTAGGAACGGAACCATTGGAGTACGCTATCTTTGATGCCGATTGCTTGTAGTTTGTGTATGAGGATGTTGTGGGAGATGGTGTCGAAGGCAGCTGATATGTCCAGGAAGATCATGGCATATCCAGAGTGCTTGGCTTGAGTTCCCATGAGGAGGGTGTTCATTAGCGACGTCATGAGGGTCTCGACTCCGTGGAGTGGGCGAAAGCCATGTTGTGGGTCCAATATGTTAGCATCTAAATGTTCTTGGAGCTGTCGCTGGACTACCTTCTCAATGAGTTTGGCGGTAAACGGGAGGCTTGCTGTAGGTCTGTAGGAGGTGGGTTCGAGGGGATCCAGGTTGTGTTTCTTTAGGGTTGGTCGGATGATTGAGGTTTTAAGGAGATCCAGCATGCGTCCTTGGCTGAGGGATTCGTTAACAATGCGGGTTAGTGGTGTGCTCAGGTCATCTTTTGTTTTCTTTATCCATTCTGTAGGACAGGGGTCTAGTGGGGAGGTGGTGGTATTTAGTCGAGAGATGGTGGATGATATTTCCTCTTTTGTGACTGTTTTGAATGTGTTCCAGTCTCTGTCTGAGGTGATGGGGTGGTTTGCTGCTGTTGTCTCTGCGTTCAGTTGTGGATTCTGTGGTTGTTGAAGCTGCTTGTAATGTTGTGCTAGTAGTTCAGGTGGGATGTTTGGTAGTTGGTCGGAGTGGTTGGGTGCTTTTGTCAGTTGTTTGACAACATTGAAGAGTTCTCGTGGTTTGTTTATTGACATGTTGATGATCTTTGTATGGAAGGCCCTTTTTGCTTTGTCCGTTTCTGTGTGGTATGCGTCCAATTCGTATAAGTAATTCTTTTTGTCGTCCTCTTTTTTGGTTTTTCTCCATTTTCTTTCTGCTCTTCTGAGTTTGGTCTTCAGCTTCCGGAGATTGGGTGTGAACCATCAAGCTTTTGCAGAGGTGTGTTTGGATTTAGTCTTGTTCGTTGTGCTGGCTGCAGAGGTGTGTCTGGATTTGGTCTTGTTTTTTGTGCTGGCTGCAGCGGAGATTGTGGCGTTCCAGTTACGGACCAGATCATCAATATTGCTGGATTTTGTTTGGAGTTCAGATAGGGTTTGTGCCAGGAAATCTTCTCTGATGAATGTTTTAAATCTTCTTGTGTGTTTGTTCTCCATGCTGTTCATGTGGTGGTAGGTGTGGGATATGGTAATGAGGTAGTGGTCGGACCATGGTACGTGTGTGATCTCTGGGTTCTTGCATGAGATGGCGGTTTGGGAGTTTAGGAATATGAGGTCCAATGTGTTTCCTTTTTCGTGCAATGGTTCGTGTATGATCTGTGATAGGTTCATTGCTTCCATAGCATTGATGAAGTTTTCTGCTTGCTTGTCCTGGAGAGATGGGAGATTAAAGTCTCCTAGGATTATTTGCTCTTTTGTGGAGATGGTGCTCTCAGATATGTGTTGAAGTATCCTTGTTAGATCAGTGCTTTGGGTGGGCGCTCGGTAGACTAGGCAGAGTGAGAGGTACTTATTGGTGAGGGTGAGTATGTCCGCTTCATTGGTTGTTTCTGATGCGTGATGCCTGAGGTGAAGGTTGGTTTTTGCTATGATGGCTACGCCGCCTCCTCTGGTGTGTGTTCGGGAGCAGTGTTGAAGGTTGTATCCTGTCGGTGTCAGTTGGTTCATGATCACTGTGTCTGTGTTCATTAGCCAAGTTTCTGTTATGCATAGTATGTCAATCTTTTGGGTTTCGATTAGATCGTGTAGCATGTGGTGTTTGTTTCTGACCAATCGAGCATTAATTAGTGAAATGGATAGGGGGGTGCTGTTCGGGGGGGTGTGGGTGTAGGTTGTTGTGTGTGTTGTTTGGGTGGTATTCTGTGTGAGGGGGGAGGTTGTAGATATTGGTGGTTTGGATGGTTGTGGTGTTTGGTCCGGGTAGGTTGGTGAGTGTGACTGCAGGGGTGGGGGGGGTAGATGGTCAGGAGGGGTGACAGGAGGTATATGGGAGCTAGGAATGGTGGCATGGTTTGTAGGCGTACCTTGATGTAGTTTGTAGGTATGCCTGGTTTCTTGATGTGGTGTTCACTGAGGTGATTTCCGTGTTCTTTTTGGGTTTTTTGTTGCTTTTTCGTTGCCTTCTGGAGTTCCGGTGGGTTCTTTTGGGGGGTCCGTCCTTCTTTATGTTGGTTCTGCTTGTGTGCGCCTTTGTGCCGTGCCAAAGGGCCCTCTGGCGATGACATGGCGAGCAATGACATACATGCATAGACCACCTTCGTACGATACTAATATAACCATACAGACGAAGGCTTCTAGAAACCTCAAACTACTATTAAACCCTACCTGCAGTTCACTTAAAAAGTAGCAGTTAAAGATATAATTTTAGCTCACTTCAAATAACTCTGCGTATGACCTAATTAGCATGAAGCATTCAATATAAAAGTTCTTATGACATGACAATTATTCTTTCAGAACATTTTATAACGATCTCAATAGGAAGAAGTATTCATCAGGTGTATCTAGAAAGGATTACTAAAACCAAAACCAAAACACAAATCGGCATGTACTGCTGTCTTTCACTCTGCTACAACAAATACACAAAACATATCTTTTTTTTCACTTAGACGGGAATCAGGAAAGCTTTCAAAACAAAGTACACCTCTTATCTGGAAACCAAAACATATACCTCAAATACAGAAAAAAAATTGAAATTACTATAAGACCCAAGAGTGAAACAAACAAAACAAATCTGTGTAGTCTTTTTACACATTTCTGACTGAATATAAGAAAACAGGCATTTCAAATGTCAACATGCAAGTCTGGCAAAATTTGGCATAAGAAAAAATCCTAGCAACTGATTACCAAATTAAAGCCATGCTGTTTAAATCTTTTTCAACCAAAAAATGTTTATCCTTTTAAAAGCACACAGGAAAGCAAAAAAAAAAAATTACACACTTTCTCTTCTAATACAAGCAACTTATGTTTTTCTTGAGGCTTTTTATGTGCCATTGTCTCCCACCATGTAAGGACAACCCACTCAGGACTAGTGTGCAGTCCCCCTAAATCATGGACTGCCATTCATATTTCAAACATCGAAGCTTCTCTGAAAAAGTCCCTCCCAAGGGAAATTGTAATGCTTCATTACCACTAGTTATTGAATGCCATCGTGCTACAGGGTTTTGTTTAACACACATACTAAGCAACATAAGAACATAAGATATGCCATACTGGCATGCCAGACCAAGGTCCATCAAGCCCAGTATCCTGTTTCCAACAGTGTCTAATCTAGGTCATACGAACCTAGCAGTTTCCCCAAAAGAGACAGGTTCCACAATGCTTGTATTGGGTCAAGCATTGATATCCTGGGTCCCTTTTTAATAATAGCTTATGGACCTTTCCTCCAGGAACTTGTCCAAACCTTTTTTAAACCCAGCTACACTAACAGCCTCTACTACATCCTCCGGTAACAAATTCCAGAGTTTGATTACACGTTGAGTGAAAAAATATTTTCTCTTATTAGTCTTAAATAGTTTACCCTGTAGCTTCATTGCATGTCCCCCTAGTCTTTCTATATTCTGATAACATAAACAATCGATCTACGTTTACCCGTTCCACTCCATTCATTAATTTATAGACTTCGATCTTATCTCCCCTCAGCCGTCTCTTTTCCAGGTTAAAGAGCCTTAACCTTTTTAGTCTTTCTTCATAGGGGTATCCTTCCATCACCTTTACCATTTTGATAGCTGTTCTCTGAACCTTTTCTAATAATGCTATATTGTTTTTAAGCTACGGCGACCAGAATTGCACACAATATTCAAGGTGCGGTCGCACCATGGAATGATATAGAAGCATTATAATATCCTTTGTTTTATTTTCCATTCCTTTCCTTATGATACCTAGCATTGTATTTGCTCTCTTGGTTGCCGCTGCACACTGGGCGGAGGGTTTTAACATGTTATCCACAATGACGCCTAAATCTCTTTCTTGAGTGGTGGTTCCTAATCTTGAATCTTGCATCGTGTAACCATAGTTTGGGTTGTTCTTCCCTAGGTGCATACTCGTCCAAATTAAATTTTATCTGCCATTTTGATGCCCAGTCTTCCAATTTATCAAGATCCTCTTGAAATTTTCCACAATCCTCATGGGTTTTAACAACTTTAAATATTTTTGTGTCATCTGCAAATTTGATAACCTCACTCGTTATTCCCTTTTCCAGGTCATTTATGAATATGTCAAAAAGCAGCAGACCCAGCACAGATCCCTGGGGTACACTACTATTCACCTTTCTCCATTGGGAAAATTGGCCATTTAGCCCTACACTCTGCTTTCTATCTTTTTAACCAGTTCTTGATCCACAATAGTACACTGCCTCCTATTCCATGACTCTTTTTAGTTTTGCCAAAGGTCTCCGATGAGGGACCTTTTCAAAGACTTTCTGAAAGTCGAAATACACTATATCAACCGACTCACCTTTGTCTACCTGTTTGTTCACACCTTCAAAAAAACATAACAGATTAGTAAGACAAGATCTTCCTTGTCTAAAGCTATGTTGGCTGTCTCCCATTAAGCTATGACTATCTACGTGTTCAGCAATTTTGTTCTTTATGATGGTTTCTACCATTTTTCCCAGTACTGACGTTGGGCTCACCGGTCTGTATCCCGGATCACCCTTCGAACCCTTTTTAAAAATTGGTGTTACGTTTGCCATCCTCCAATCTTCAGGTATTACAGATGATTTTAATGATAGTTCACAGATTACTAATAGCAGGTCTGCAATCTCATATTTCAGTTCTTTCAACACCCTTGGATGTATATCATCTGGTCCAGGTGATTTGCTACTCTTCAGTTTATCAGATAGTTGTAATACATCTTCACGATGTATCAAAATTTCTTTCAATTCTTCCGCACCTTTAAATACCACTTCAGTCGTGGGTAACATCCCTATATCTTTTTCAGTAAAGACCGAAGCAAAGAATTCATTCGGTCTCTGCTATCGCCTTGTCGCCTCTTATTGCCCCCTTTAACCCCTCTATCATCTAATGGACCAACTGAGACTCTCACAGGTTTTTTGCTACGAACGTACTTGAGAAAGTCTTTATTAAGTGTCTTTGCTTCCGCAGCAAGCTTCTTCTCAAATTCTCCCTTTGCCTGCCTTATCAATGCCTTGCATTTAACTTGCCAGTGCTTGTGCCGTTTCCAGTTTGTCATTTGGCTCTTTTTTCCATTTCCTGAAAGATGCTTTTTTGGCAACAGCCGCCTCTCTGACCTCACCTTTAAACCATGCTGGCAGTTTTTTGGACTTCCTTCCACTTTTCTTAAAGCGTGGAATACAGCTGGTCTGGGCTTCCAAGATAGTATTTTTCAACAACACCCAAGCTTGATGTAAGTCTTTAACCTTTGCAACTGCTCCTTTTAGTTTTTTTCTTAACTATTTTCCTCATTTTATCATAGTCTCCCTTTCAAAAGTTAAAAGGTAGTACTGTGGATTTCCTTACCATCCCTCCTCCACTAATTAAATAAAATGTGATGATGCTATGATCACTATTGCCAAGTGGCCCCAACACTCTTATCTCTTGCACCAGATCTGGTGTTCCACTAAGGACTAGGTCCAATATGGCTTCCCCTCTGGTCGGTTCATGAACCAGCTGCTCCAAGAAGCAGTCATTTATTTCATCTAGGAACTTTATCTCCCTAGCATGTCCTGCCGTGTCACTGACCCAGTCGATACCAGGGTAATTGAAATCACCCATGATTATTACCCATTATACTTAAAACTCACAATCTTCCATTTGCCTTGCCTTGAATGCAGAGAAAAGAAGATCCAGCATGGTGACCAACTGCTTGCATGTTCTGATCCTGACTGGGCATCAAGTAAAATCCTCCCTCTGTTCTTGGTTCTAATTCCCTGAACTCGGTGCAAATGAGAGAGAGAGAGAGAAATGAAAACAAAACACACAGAATTATATCATAACAGTCTGCTTAAGGCTTAAGCGGGGGATTTCTCAGGCCTGCAAACCTGTGCATTCTCCTGTAAACTACCTCCTCCCCAGCTTGGCTGCAGTACTTTTCTTTTATTAGGAAAAAACCTGCCACATTGTATTTTTATCTTATCACTCTGCGTCATGCTTTCACTTTATTAACATTTCTTATATACCACACTATTTGACATCAGCGCGGTTTACAAAGAACAAAAACATCTGACTTTACCTTTTTGTTTATCTGCATATTATAAGTCAAGCTAAACATTGCATGTTTCAAGTCTAGACAGAGACATATTGCTCACACTTAATCGGGACAAAAATATCCTGCAAGTAAAAACATTGTTTAGCTGACCTTGGCTTGTGTTACACATATTGCTAGGCTGTTAGAGTTCAGGATGTTCCTATTCTCCATATTTCTGAACCTTTCTCCAGTACTCTACTTTGAGTCCCTTTCTGCATTTATGTATCTGGACAATTGGCAGCTCGAGCACATCTTTGGAAGGAGCTCAAAGATCTGTTTGCACCACCATCCAGATATTGGCGTTACTAGGGTTTGTCATAAAGTATCTCACTTATCAGCTGTGTTGGACTTCATAGAAGCCCTACTGGAAGCAATGAAGACAAAGGCCTTTCTTTAATAGCAAAGGATCACCATTGTAGTGTTTTATAGTGGATGAAATTAAAGAAAGTCAACAGATATCAGTGTGTAGCATGTTGAGAATGTTGGGCCTCATGGCCTTGACCGCGCATTTAGCTCAAGATAAGGCAGACTCTATAGACCTTGAGCACACAGAGGACTTGGGCCACTAATAAGCTCCGAGATGACATATCTGTTACTGAACTCCTCCAGGATTCTGTGATCTAGTTGATGGTACAATTTGCAAGAGGCAGCCTCTTCCAATTTCCATCATTCCAAAATGTTTTTAAGACAACTACATCAAAACTGCGCTGGGGAGCCTATACAGATGGACTTTATAATCATCAGATAAATTTTCTGGAATTGAGAGCAGTCTAGAATGCTCTGTGAAGGCTTTAAGAGATTGGTTGGCCAATAAAATCTATATTGGTACAGACCAGCAAATTAGGATGAATTACATCAACAATCAGGTTGTCTGTGTGTTGGTTTTGTTTTCATGGGATGACCCTCAGTGTCACATGTGTAACAAAAATGGACATTGTCCTGACAGACAGGCTGCATCAGGTTCTTTAACCACACATGTGGTCCTTGGATGTGGAGGTGGCTCAGAAGAATTTTCATGAATGGGGTACCCTTGCGATAGAGCTGTTCACCACTCCTCAAAACAAGAAGTTACCTCTGTTCTGGGATAGACAAACTAGTCTTGGATGCCTCTTTCCTAGAATGCATATTCTCTTATTCCCTCCTGAAACTCAGATGAGTGCTGGAAATCATGATTCCACAAGAATGCCCATATAGTTCCTCTTCCTCACAGCTTGGATGTTAAAGGGGTAACTTTGGCTTCCCTAACCCTGCTTGACTATCTCTCGCAAGTTATTCTGGCTTCAGGAAAGATTCCATTAGAAGGTCTTATAGTTTTAAATGGAAGAGATTTGCTGTCTAGTGCAGGAGGTCCTAAATCCCTGTTCCACACAAAAATTGCTTGAATACCTTCTACATTTGTATGAGTCAGGTTTAAAAACTATTTCTGTGAGGACTTCCGGTGATGTCACCAGGCTAAATGGCGGTGCGGTAGAAGAGCTCCGCCACCGAAGCCTGCAAAAATTGGCGATCGAGCACCCCAAGCAGAAGCAGAGTAGCAGCGAAATGTAGGGGACGTGAGCAGTGAGCCCCCCGAATGAAAACGAGCAACTAAGCGGGCAGAGGCAGCCGAAAGAGAAGCCTGCTCTGGTAGACGGTGTGAGCGGAGTGAGGCACCACATGGCGGCGAGGAGCGGTGGGCGAATAGGCCATGACATAAGAGAGAATGCTGAGCAGCGCAGGAGAGCTGCGAGATGCTGTACCAGCACATTGGCTGGCCAGGAATAAGCGACCCGGCAGGGAGAAAGACCGGGGAGCGGTCAGCGTCGCAGCATACAGAAAGAGGAGGGAGCCGGGAGATTGGAGGTGAGCTGCTGCAAGGACAGGAGGAAAGGAGCTGGCTGGGGGAGCGGGCAGCAGTGCAGAGAGGCAGAATGCGGCAGGAGGGCTAGAGAGTGAA
Organism: Ichthyophis bannanicus; assembly: GCA_033557465.1. Taxonomy (NCBI): domain Eukaryota; kingdom Metazoa; phylum Chordata; class Amphibia; order Gymnophiona; family Ichthyophiidae; genus Ichthyophis; species Ichthyophis bannanicus. The sequence goes on along the minus strand of CM066039.1, from coordinate 166,343,816 downwards.
GGAGGAGCAGAGAACAGTGATCAACAGAGGAATCGAAGGAAAAAGTTGACTGTTTTAAGCACCAGAGAGGAAAAAATGAATTGGGAGGCAGATTGCCACAACAGGCACTAGTAAGAAGCAACTACAAGGTTATGCATAGTTCAAGCAGTTAGAATCCACGGAAACTGAAAACAATAACTAAATAATATCAAATAAAATTCATGAAGAAATAAATCTAGCCGGAGAATACCAGGCTAGAGTAAAGCAAGAGAGAAGAATAAGAGAAACTGGACTGGCCAGGGAGAAGCTAAGGGCTGCAGGAGGACACGGACATCTACCACTGCTAATATTGAACATTCGGAACTACTGAGACAAGAGGAGAGAGACCAAATGGAGAAAGCAAGGGGGGGGGGATGTCCGCCAAGAAAAAAACTGGCTGAGTTCCGCTCATCTTATGCAACCTCAAAAGGACGAAAGGATGGTGAGAGAGAAAACAAAACGGCAGCGGAACAGGCGGAAGAGCAAGAGGTCGAGATGGGGGGGGGGGGGGGGTCTTGGAGCCCAGGAGTAGCAGATATGATCAAAACGTGGCTGGAGGAGCTGAAAGAGGAACTCAAAGTGGAAATAAGTGGAGTCCAAAATGAGTTAAGAGACATTGCAATCTTTCAGACAAGATATGGTGGAACTGGGATCCAGGGTGGAGGAATTAGAACAGCAGGTGAAACAGGGGGCAGTCACAGAGAATGTGCAAAAAGGATGGGACGAGTTAAAGCAAGCTCAGGAAGAACTGAAAGAAAAAACGGAGGACCGATCACGGAGATGTAACATCAGAGTGAGAGGCATCTCAGAAGAATTGAAATATAACAACTGTGAAGAAGTAATTACTAAAGTCTTTGGCCATGTGCTACAAGAGGCAGCATTGACGGAGGAAGATGAGGATAAACCTATGCAAATATAGCACATAGGGGGCTGGGGCCCATCAGGGGAAACCAGCCAAGGGACATTGTAGTGTGCCTGAATTCATTCAAAACTAATGAGCGCATCTTGAGAGCTGCCAGGAAATTGGGACACATTAAGTGGGAGGAACAAGTGGTGGAGCTATTTCAGGACTTGTCCCCGGGAACGCTTCAACGCTGGAGAGAGCTGAAAGAGGTGACAGCACTTTTGAGGAGAGAGGGGATGCGATATAAGTGGCTATACCCCTTTGGGCTATTAATGACTGTGAAAGGAGTGTCCAGGAAGGTAAGAAATAGTGAAGAAGCCTGGACTGCACTCAGGAAATTGGGATTCACTGCTATTCCAGAAGGAGCGGAGGGGATCTCTACAACCACAGCAAAGACGACATCAACAAACAAGGGGGACAGTTCGAAATGGCATAGAGTACCAAGCACAGGACGGCGGTTGAGGCGGCACCCCACAGCGCAAGAGGCTACCTGAGGAGGGTGGATTGAGAAGTCGCACATAGAAGGCTTCCATTAAAGAAGTGGACTGCTTTATGAGGATGGATGATCGATAATGTAATTTTGTTGAAAAGAAGAGGGTGTAGGGGGTAGGGAGGGGAGGGAGGAGGATACGGTAGTGAGGGGTAGGGTAGGATGAGGAGTGTAAAATGGAATTAAGAAGGGGGAAGGGGGGCAATAGAGTAATAGGAGAGAAGGGAAGGGGGACTGGGAGAAGAGGGTATAGAAGGGCTTAGGCAGGTGGAGGTCTGAGTGATAGTCACAATTCATGGAAGTCAAATCTCTAGGGAAAAGATGGGGGAAGGGGACGGTTGGTAGGGGGGAGGGGGTGCCAGACTCTGAGAAGAGTAGTGCAAGGAGGGAGGGGCAGGGAAGGGAGGGAGGTGGGATAAGGGAGAAGGGGGGGAACTAAAAAGTACAGGAGAGCTCGTAGAGTGGAGGGGAGGGGAAGAGGGAGGGGAGGAGGGAGGAGGTAGACAGATGAAGTGGGACAGAGCAGGGGGAGGTAGTACAATATTCAAGGTGAGTTAAAAATTGTAACATTGAATGTTAAAGGGCTTAATTCGCCAATTAAGCGACAAATTGTATAAAGAAGTAAGACGTCAAGGAGCGGCATTGGTGCTCATACAGGAAACACACTTAACGAGGGCAACAGAACACATGGTCAAACCCCAGGGATACAGAATATGTCTGTATGCATCAAACACAGTGGAAAAAAGAAGGGTGGGGTGGCAGTCTTTATACCCTCCAAACGTAAGGTGGAGGTACAGAAAGTAATCCGTGATAAAGAGGGGAGATACATAATGTTACGAATACAAATAGGGAATGAATGGTATTGTATAATAAATGTCTATGCACCAACAGGGGGGCAAGGGGAATTTTGGGCAAAACTAGTCGCCGAGGTGGGGAGATTAGGGGAAGGAAAAATTATATGTGGGGGAGATTTCAATTTAACATGGAACCCAGATGCAACGGGGAAACGGGAGGGTGCGGATAGGAGAAAATATCAAAATTTTGTTGTACAGCATTGCTTGATAGATTCATGGCGATTTCACCATCCCCGGAAAAGGCAGTTTTCCTACTTCTCTCATGTACATGGATCATATTCCAGAATTGATGCTATCTGGATAACAAAGGAGTTCGTGGGTAGGGTCAAAGGGGCGGACATGGACTCTATATCATGGTCAGATCACGCATTGGTGGAGGTCAGGCTGACTACCGAGGGGGAGGGAGGAGGCACTAAGTTCTGGAGGTTAAATGAATCTCTGTTGGAGGACGAGAGGGTTCGCAGGGAGATAGAGTGGGAGACATTGGGATATTTTCGATGGAATGATAATGGGGAGGTGGGATGGATATAAGACAGTAGTGTGGGAAGTTTTCCTCAAATGGGGGGGCACGCAAGAAGAGGGAGAGGGAGAAGAGGGAACGGGAACTGAGAGAAAAATTAATGGAACTTGAAGCATTGGATGGGCAAGACGGAAGAGGAACATATAGATGCCAAGTGCTAGTTATTCGAGGGCAACTCAATGCTATGCAAGCCGAAATTATAAGATATCAAATGCAAATATTGAAACAGGGGTTCTTTGAGGGGGGAAATAAAGCGGGGCGATATATGGTGCAGCGTTTAAAACAAAAGAAATTAAGATCACAAACATTGTGAGTTAGGGACTGGGAAGGGAATTTAGTTCATAAAGACGGGGACATACGAGAGGCCTTTAAAAGATATTATCAAGAGCTGTATGCGGCTCGGGCACCTCCGGATCTGGAAAGAATACAAAGCTATTTAGACTCAATTAAGATCCCGACATTGAGGAAGGAGGAACAAAACCAGATAAATACCGCAGTTGCAGCAGAGGAGATTCAGCAGGCCATAAAACAGTTAAAGGTAGATAAGGCACCAGGATTGGATGGGCTTACAGCATGATTCTACAGGAAATTCAGGGAGCTTCTAACAGCTCCATTATTGAGGCTGTTTAATTTACCGAGGGAGGGTGGGGTGCTAGCAGCCACTATGGGTTGGGCTGGGATAACGGTAATTCATAGAGAAGGTAAGGATCAGCAAGAATGTTCGTCGTATAGACCCATTTCATTGCTCAACTTAGATGCTAAATTACTGGCTAAAATATTAGCAACCTGTTTAAACAAGGTTATCAGGAAGTTGATCCACCAAGATCAAGCGGGTTTTATTCCAGGGAGGCAGGTGGCGGATAACATTAGGAAGATTTTGAACACGATTTGGTTGGCGGGGCAAAGTGATAAGGAGGCCTTGTTCATATTTCTAGCCGCGGAAAAAGCCTTTGACCAGGTATCTTGGACCTTTCTCTTTCAGGTCATGGATAGAACGGGGTTGGGAGGGGAATTTAAGGGTTGGGTGGAAGCATTGTACCGGAACCCGAAGGCGTGTGTTAGGGTAAATGGAGCGTACTCGGCCTTTTTTGAGCAGGGGAGAGGGACAAGGCAGGGATGCCCACTGTCACCCATTTTATTTGCGATATCACTGGAACCGTTCGCAGAACGAGTGCGAGAAAGGGAGGACCTGCGGGGTATAAGGGTAGGAAAGGGAGAAAATAGAATATCATTGTTTGCGGATGACATATTGAGTGTGACCAGACTGAGATGCTCAATACCAATATTAATGTGGGAATTAGAGGAATATGGGAGACTGTCAGGATTCACTATAAATTGGGCAAAATCGGAAATTTTGAATTTGTCAGTACCAGAGGAGGAGCAGACGAGATTAAGAATGCAATACCCATTTAGGTGGGCAAAGGGGGTGATAGGGTATTTAGGGATTCAAATAAGCAACAAGTTAGAGGGCCTGTATGATTTAAACTATAAAAAGTTGTTCGGGCAAGTAGAAATTTTATTGGATGGGTGGGGACGGGGATACTTATCCTGGTTTGGTTGCATTGCAACAGTAAAGATGATGCTGTTGCCCCGTTTTTTGTTTTTGTTTCAAACGTTGCCGATAGACATACCACGGCAAAAGCTAAAGCAGGTACAACGAAGCATTACTACATAGGTGTCAAACTCTGGCCCGCGGGCCAAATTTGGCCCGTAGTGTAATTATATTTGGCCCGCGAGGCTATACCAAATGACTACTAGAGCTAACCCGCCGGTATTATACAGCGCATTCATTCATCGCTAATACTACAAATCCCATAATGCCTTGCTGTTGTTTTGGCACGTCAATCAGGACAGGTCCCAGAAACGCCCTCTCCTGTGTGACAGAAGTCATAGCGATCTCAAGCTACAACTGTCACTGTGGAACCCCTTCCCAAAAATGGCAAAAAGAAAGGCAGACAACAGGAACTTTCTGGACAGGTGGGAGACAGAATATTTGTTTACATATGTAAAAGACAGACCTGTTTGTCTGATTTGTGGAGTCAACGTGGCTATAACTAAGGAGTATAACATTCGACGACACTATGAAACAAAACACCATGACAAGTACAAGGACCTGGACATGACTCAAAGGAGCCAGAAAGTGGAGGAGATGAAAAGAAGTTTGGTTTCACAACAGAATATGTTCAAAAAAGCCACATCACAAAGTGAGGCTGCTGTAAAGGCTAGTTATATTGTGGCAGCAGAGATCGCAAAATCAGCCCGGCCCTTTAATGAGGGAGAGTTTGTGAAAAAGTGCATGTTGAAAGTTTGTGACATCGTGTGCCCAGAGAAAAAGCAAGCCTTTTCAAACGTGAGCCTGAGCAGAAACACAGTAGCTGATCGCACATGTGATCTTGCCACCAATCTGTATGACCAGCTTTTGGAAAAGGGAAAAGATTTCGTTGCATTCTCCCTTGCTGTGGATGAGAGCAGCGACGCATCTGATACTGCTCAGCTGTCAGTCTTCATCCATGGAGTGGACTCAAATATGTGTGTTACGGAGGAGCTATTGGGATTCAAATCAATGCATGGCACAACCACAGGAAAGGAAATTTTTGAGGCGGTTTCCAAATGCGTAACTGAAATAAAGCTGCCGTGGGATAAACTCGTGGGATTAACGACAGATGGTGCGCCAGCGATGTGCGGTAAAACAAGTGGACTGGTGGGCAGGGTCCGGGAGAAGATGCAGGAAGAGAACTGTGCAGGTGAACTAACTGTTTATCACTGCATCATACATCAGGAATCATTGTGTGGCAAAGCCCTAAAGATGGAACATGTTATGACCACAGTAACACAAGTAGTTAACTTTATAAGAGCCAAAGGTCTGAATCACCGCCAGTTTAAGTCTTTTCTGGAGGAGTGTGGTTCGGAATATGCAGACGTGCCGTATCACACAGAGGTGAGATGGTTAAGCCGAGGAAAAGTACTGAATAGATGTTTTGAGCTGCATGAGGAAATATGTCAGTTTCTGGAAAGCAAAGGGAAGGACACAGCAGAGCTTCGGGAGAAAAAAGTTTCTGTGTGAGCTGGCCTTTCTGTGTGACATCTCGAGCCATCTCGATGCGCTGAACCTGCAGCTTCAGGGGCGGGGGCGCATCATCACAGACATGTACGCTGCAGTGAGGGCTTTTAAAACTAAACTGTGCCTGTGGGAGAATCATATGCTGCAAGGAAACCTTGGCCATTTTCCCTACTGCCAAACCATGAAAACGCAGTTCTTTACCAACTTGTTCCCATGCGCACAGTTTGCTGAAAAACTCAGTGTACTCGGCGCTGAGTTTAGCCGGCGATTTGCCGACTTTGATGTCCAGAAATGTAGGTTTGAACTGCTCAGTAATCCCTTTGCAGTTAATGTGGAAAACGCACCAACCAACCTCCAAATGGAGCTAATTGAACTCCAGTGTAATGACACGCTGAAGTCAAAGTATGATGCTGTGGGCGCCGCCCAGTTTCCACAGTTCATCCCTGACACAATGCCTCAGCTCCGCACCCAAGCTGCTCAGATGCTCTCCATGTTCGGCAGCACTTATCTATGTGAGCAACTTTTCTCCTCGATGAAGATGACCAAAACATCTCACAGGAGACGTCTGACTGATGAACACCTTCGCTCGATACTGAGGATTTCCTCAGCTCAAAGCCTGAGCCCAGACATTGATGAACTATCATCCAAGAAGAGATGCCAGGTATCTGGCTTGGGCACATCAGATTAGATCAGTGTGCAGCAAACTGAGCAATAATTAACGTTTTCTTTATGCACTTTTTCTTGCTACTCCAAGACATGGGCTTGAATGGTTGATTAATTTTATTATTGTTATTTTATTTTAAAAATTATTATTTATTATTATTTAAATCTTATTTAATAAATGAATGTCATTGATGTTTTTTTTTATTTGAAATTGGTTTTTGCATATCTGAACTATTAAGTTATAAATTGTATAGTAATAAGTGTTGCTTCATATTCAATGTTAAAGCAAATCTTGTTTGGGTCCATATTAAAAGGTTCATTTGTTCAATGCTGGCCCGCGACTTTGTTCAAGTTTTACATTTTGGCCCACTGTGTATTTGAGTTTGACACCCCTGCATTACTAGATTTATATGGCAAAACAAGGGCCCTAGGGTGGCTATGACCATATTGCAGAAAGCCAGGGAAGAGTGGGGGCTGGGGATTCCCAATTTTAGCAAATATTATATAGCTGCGCAATTGAAAACAGTGTATGATTGGCACAGAGAAAAACAAAACCATTGGGTTCAGATGGAGTAGATTCTGTGAGGGGGGTGGGTTTGGAAACGTTGGTATGGCGGGGGGTGTACAGCTCCAGGCAGTAGAGGGCTGAACCCCTTTGTAGAGCAGATTTGGCGGAGAATTAGGAAGGTACTAGTAAAGGATAAAAGATACATACAGGGGATGTCATTGGAGGCGTGCTTTGAGAGGGGCCAGGGGTGCAGATACTCAGGAGATGGGCAGAGCAGGGACTTACGCACATCTCTCAGATAGTGGTTGAGGAAGGGATAAGGGATTTTGAGGGGATTAAGGACCTATATGGCTTATCAAGCCATGATTATTAGAGTTACGCCCAGGTCGGCCACTTTGTGCGGCAGCAGAGGGTATGGCGGGACCTGTGGAGTATAGAGGGTGGTTTGAGGCTCTTTGCTCAGGAAACTTAGGTCGCAAAGGTATCCTGTCTAAGATCTATAAAAGGCTAATGGAAGGTGGGGATGGTAAATTAGAGTTTATGAAGAAATGGGAGGCAGATCTAGACTTACAATGGACTGAGGAAAGGTGGGATAAAGTTATACAGACTATAGCGGGAATATCTATTGCCACTCAAATAAAAGAAAATGTCCATAAAGTACTTTATAGATGGTACTGGACACCGACAAGACACAAAAGGGCGGGGAGGGGGACATTGGACCAGTGTTGGAGAGGATGTTCGGAGAGAAGGGATATGTTACACATGTGGTGGAATTGTGGGCAGATTCAAAGCTTCTGGGAGGAAGTCTTATTGATAATTTATGGAATGACAGGACATAAACTCCAGAAAACTCCAGAGGTATGTCTCTTGCATCAGTTGGGGGAGGACATTGGGGCAAGGGAAAGAGGGGTACTACACCACTGCATAGTAGCAGCAAGAAACGAGATAGCACAACATTGGATGGGGGTGGGGAGGCCCCACAGTGCAGGGTTTATCAGAAGAATGGAGGACCTGTGTTTGATGCATCGATTGACAGGGTTGAGACATGTGAAAGGGGAAAAGGGTATGGAACAATGGCAGTGTGTTTGGCAATGGCTGGGAAAATGGAAAGTACGAGAGGAGGGAGAGACCCTGTAAGCCACGCAGTGAATAAAGACACGGAAATTGATTTAATTGGCGAAAGCATATATACGTATAATGTGATGCACACGATACTGGGTGGAGAATAAGTAGTTTGTCTAAAGGGGGGGATACTTGAGAGGGGGAGGAAGGGGGTGGGTGGAAGATTAGATAATAAAGCAATGTTGTATTAGAATTTAGGGGGGGAAATAGTGAAGATAATGACAGATTGTTGTTGCAAAATGTCTATATAATGTTGAGTTAAGAAGTCTGTAATCTATATGACAAAATGTTCAATAAAAACGTTAAATGGGAAAAACTATTTCTGTTAGGTACACCTTACTGTTGACAAATACCATCATTATATAGAAGTTGAACCCCTCTCTGTAGAGCCTTTAGTTTTTTAATTCATGTGGGGCTTGCTTCTATTAAGGCCTCCCATCTAGCCGCCTGCAGTGTCATGGGACCCCTCAGCATTGTCTTAACCCAGCTGATGTAAACTCCTTTCAAGCCTATGAAGGTCAAGTTTTTGATGGCAGTAATTTTAGCACAAGAGTATCTCCAGGAACAAGCAGGAATGTAGTCTTCACATATGGGTATCGTTGGTACCGACGGAGCCTGTGCGGGAACGCTCCCCAGCATTCAATAGGAAAGCCTTTGGGAGCATCCCACAGTACCTGCCTGCTGCCTTCCCGCCTTTCCCAACTGTCCCTCTCCAGTTCTTCATTTTCCGCAGAGCCGACAGGTTGCACATCCTGTCACCGCAGAAAAATTCCCCCCTTATACTTCTTTTTTGTGGTCGCGTCTTCCTTCCCTCGACACTATACCGGTACCGCCGGTGGTTCTTTTCTTTTTTCTAAAAAAAAAAAAAAACCCCTTTATTTCTGGAGTCTTTCTCCAGTAATTTTCTTCTCGGGTACCACGTGCCATTTTGGGCACTAGGCCCAACGTTTTCCCTCAAAATGGAAAAACCCGCTTCGGGTTTTAAAAAGTGTTCTAAGTGTGGCGGTACTATCTCCGTCACAGACACCCATGAGTGGTGCCTCAAATGTTTAGGTCCTGATCACTCTATTTCAGAGTGTGTTGCCTGTGGAATGATGTCAAAAAGGGGCCGGCAAAACCGAGCTGCTAAGCTCAGCACCCTTTTACCCTCCGATGCAGCCTCCGTGGCATCGACGTCCTCCAGGGCTTTATCCTCCTCCCATGGATCTCAGGTAACTAAACATAAATCTAGCCGGTCCTCAAAGGGTAGATCTCCTTCTAAACATCGAGATGCCTCTGGCGTTGCCCTTGAGGGACTTTCACCGGCAAAATTGCCCCGGCGGGAGGCTTCGGCTTCCAAAGCACTAACGGGGCTCCAGGATGTTCTCGAGGCTTCAACCTCGGCAGAACTACTGGTGCCATGCTCTGGGGTACCGGCCACTTCTTCCGGCACTGATACCCAAGCATCGGCAGGATGTGGCCCGAGGTCTTTCCATCACAGTGGCTCCTGAAAAAGAGCCTAGGGCAAAGGAATTAGAAATCCTACAGTACCCTAAAGCTCCCAAGGAGGCAGCTACCTTACCTATTCATGAGATCTTGCATGATCTTATGTTAAGGATGTGGGAAACACCCCTAACCACATCTCCTCATTCTTGAAGACTCGACACCATGTATCGAGTTCCTCCTTGTCCTGGGTTTCAGAAGACTCAATTACCACACCATTTCCATGGTGGTGGAATCAGCCATGAGACGGATGAAGAGTGCAAAAAAGGCATGCATCTAATCCTCCAGGATGTGAGCGTAGAACTCTTGACACCTTTGGATATCGATCCTTCCAGGCTTCCATGCTTTCTGCTAGGATCAGTTCCTATACCTTGTATATGGGAATGTTCCTTAAGGATGTCACAGGAGACTTAGAGCTTATAAGCCCTCTCCTTCCTGATGATAAAAGTCAAGATTCTTACTCTTGTTAAACATGCTCAGGATGTTTCCAAGTTTGTGAATCGTGCAGCCTTTGACTGCTTTGAATGCATAAGCAGAACCTCTGCTATTGCCATAGGTGCACGTAGAATTGCCTGGCTCCAGGCATCTGACTTAGAAATCTGGGTACAGGACAAATTGGGGAATATACCTTGCACAGGAGAGAATCTCTTTGGCAAGAATTGGCAGGAAAAAGCTAATGAGATATATGCTGACAATATCACTTTGGATAGATTGTCCAAATCTACAGCTGATCCTGCGAGGAAAAGATCCTCTAAGAAACCATTCTTCAGTAAGACGTTTTATCCTCTTATACCCAGCAGGGACATGGTTCAGGTCAGTCTGCCCAAAAGGGACAGCAGCAACAACTTAGGCAACAAAGGAAGCCAAAAGCAGCTAAGCCTCAACCGGCTCAGCAGACTCGGCCTCCACAGGGGCTTTGACTCCTATCTAGAGAACTTTGCCTTCCTGGCCCTGAACAGCCCAGAACCCTCCACCATCCCAGGAAGGTTGTCATTTTGCCCCCAGATGGTGTCAGATAACAGCAGAAAATTGTACTGTCTATTGTACGAGAGGGGTACAAGCTTCATTTCCTCAGCATGCCCCCTCCTATTCTCAGACCTCTCCCAACGACCGGTTAGGTCAAGAAGTCACAATGCGCCTTGCTCAAGGAGCAATAGAAGAGGTGCCCATTCCCTAACGGGGTACAGGGTTTTACTCCCCCTATTTCCTTATTCCAAAGAAAACAGGAGGATACAGACCCATTCTAGACCTCAGAGAATTGAACAAATTCCTGTTCAGAGAGAAGTTCAAAATGATTTCTCTGGAAACTCTGCTGCCATATCTTCGGAGTCAGGATTGGCTTTGTTCTCTAGATCTCAAGGATGCGTACACTCATGTTCTCATCCATCCAACTCATCGAAAGTTCCTTCAATTCCTGTTTCAAGGGAAGCACTACCAATACAGGGTTTTTCCTTTTGGCATGGCTTCTGCACCAAGGGTGTTCACAAAATGCTTGGCTGTGGTAGCAGCATTTCTCTGCACCCTGGGAATATTCGTCTTCCCTTACTTAGACGACTGGCTCATTGGAGCCCCTTCAGAGCCAGAGGCCAGGGTTGCTCTGTCTCGCACAATGCACATCCTTCAGTATTTGGGTCTTGTCAAAAACTTCCCAAAGTCCAACCTTGCTCTCACTCAATCCCTAGAGTTTATAGGAGCTCTTCTGGATACCAGACAGACAAGGGCCTTCCTTCCACAGCCCCGCTGCCTTCGCATTGTGCAGTTAGCTACCCAAACGGTGCTAAAACCTCACCTCACTGCTCGGAAAATGTTAGTTGCTAGGCCACATTTATTTATTTATTTTTATTTATTTATTTAACATTTTTTATATACCGCACTATTCATAATCAGCGCGGTTTACATAGAACAATAAAAACATCAGATAAGATACATATTGTCTGCTTTTTACATAAAACAGGAACAATAACTTGGGTAACAGGGGCAATTATTTACAATGAATAGTAATCATTAAACTATTTACATTTGGAAGGCATATTGTATGAACTGACCCTTGTTGGTATGAGAGAAAGGTATAAAGTGTTGCTGGGATAGCAGAGGTTACGTATTGAGAACAGGAATGTTGCTATTTGAGTGTGGCTGTGTTAATATATTCTCTGGGAAATATTTGATGAAAAGGTGATGTTTTCAAGGCCTTTTTGAACTGGGAGAGATCATCGATGGTCCTGATGTGTGGTGGGAGGGTGTTCCAGAGTTTTGGAGCGGATAGACTGAAGGCTCGGTTTACTGTAGCGTAGGAGTATCTTAAGGACTCTTTTGGAACCATTAGCAAGTTTAATTCAGTGGTTCTTCTTAGCCTGTTAGTAGGAATTGGGTGGATCATCTCTGATAATGATGAGGGAGCGAGACCTTTCTGAGCTTTGAAGGCTAGGAGCAGAGTCTTGAAGGTGATTCTCGCTTGGATAGGGAGCCAGTGTAATTGTTTTAGGAGAGGTGTTACATGTTCTCTTTTAGGTACCCCGAAAAGTACTCTTGCTGCACTGTTTAGTGCTAGTTGAAGCGGGCTAATGGTGGATTGGGGGAGCCCCTGTAATATAGAGTTTGCGAAGTCAAAGTGGGGAATAATTAAAGCCTGGTAGACCGTGCGGAAATCATCTGGCTCAATCAGTTGGCGTAGGTGTCTGAGGGAGCGAATCTTGAAATAAACTGCCCTTACTGTGTTGGCTATGTGGGTCTTCATATCCAGATTCTGATCTAGAGTCACTCCAAGGTATCGGATATGGGATTTTACTTGCAATTTGGCATCTTGAACCTCAAGGAATGTGGGAGGTGTGAACTTAGAGTTCCTTGAGATAAAAAGAACTTCAGTTTTTTTATGCTGGATTCTGAGATTTTGAGTTAGTAGCCAATTTGAGATGGCATTAAAACAGTTGGTTATGGGGGTGAGGTTCATCTTATCTATGCAGAACGGCATATATAGTAACACGTCATCAGCATAGATCATATAATTGACGTTGAAGGACCTGATAATGTTGCATATAGGTTGCATGTATATGTTGAATAATAGTGATGACAAAGGAACCTTGCGGGACTCCTTGTCCTTGGTGAAACGGATCTGATGTTTCACCATTTGAGCGCACCTGCTGCCATCTCTCTGAGAGGTATGAGTTGCACCATTCGAGAGCATTTCCACAAAGGCCTTTTTCTCTTAGACGGATAATAAGAAGATCGTGGCAGACCGAATCAAAAGCAGCCGCATGCATGTGCATGTGGTTCCTTATGCTTGCCTCCATATGAGGGCAGCCCAGTGGACCTTATCCACTCAGTGGACTCAGGCGTCAGGTTGCCTGTCAGACAAAATAGCAAACTCGGATCGCCTTATTTTGTCCCTCCAATGGTGGCAGTCACCCAAAAACCTTCTGGTGGGGTCTCCTTTTCAGTAACCCCCACCCCAAGCAACTCTAACAGATGCTTCACAGATGGGTTGAGGAGCCCACCTGCAAGGCCTCTCTACCCAGGGTACCTGGACTCCACAGGAGGCCTATCTCCATATCAACCTCCTGGAGCTCAGAGCAATCTTCCTTGTTCTTCGAGTATTTCATACCCAGCTCAGCTACAAGACAGTCCTAGTTCAAATGGACAATCAGGTTGCCATGTTCTATGTGAACAAGCAGGGCGGAACAGGCTCTCTGTCGCTATGCAACAAAGCTTTGCGACTATGGGCCCTCGCCAGAGAGCATCAGATTCATCTCCTTGCAGTGTATCTTCCAGGCATTCAAAACTCTGGGGTAGACAGACTCGGTCGAGTTCTGCTTCCACATGAATGGTCTCTCCATGCAGACCAGGTGGCCCAATCTTTCCAAATTTGGGGAACCCCGGACATAGACCTCTTTGCAAGTCCGCTGAATGCCAAAGTTCCCGGGTTCTGTTCCAGAATTCCGGCTCGAGGTTGTCAGGCCAGGGATGCTTTCCTCCTTCATTGGGGTCAGGACATCTGTATGCCTTTCCACCCATTCCCCTAATTCCCCAAACCCTGTTCAAACTTCAGAGAGACAGAGGTCATAGGATCCTCATTGCTCCATGTTAGCCACGGCAAATGTGGTACCCTCTGCTCCTACATCTCTCTCAAGCTCCGCCTCTGGAGTTAAGATATGCTCTAGATCTTCTTTCTCAAGAGGACTGGATGCTGTGGCATCCCAATCCCCAGTCTCTGCATCTCAGGGCCTGTTTGCTGAAAGCCTAGAACTTCACGGTCTTAACCTTTCCCAGCAGGTAAAGGATATCCTTCATGCTTCCAGGAAACCTTCCACAAGACGCTCTTATGCATTTAAGTGGAAAAAGTTTACCATATGGTGCTCACAGAAGGGTCTTAACCCTCTTGCGATACCTCTGGGATCATTACTGGAGTACCTCCTTCATTTATCAAATGCAGGGCTTAAGACCAATTCAGTGAGAGTCCATTTGAGTGCTATTGCAGCTTCTTTCAAGCTTCTAAATGGACAACCTATTTCCTCTCATCCTCTCATAGCGAGATTTATGAGAGGCCTTCTTTTAACGAAGCCTCCCACTAAGCCACCACCAGTGGCATGGGGCTTAAATCTGGTACTTGGGCAGTTCATGAAACAGCCCTTTGAACCATTAGCCACTACCTCTTTGAAATTCCTTTCCTGGAAGGTTATCTTTCTCATTGCAATCACATCAGAATGTCGCATCAGTGAATTGCAAGCGTTGGTGGCTGATCCTCCTTATGCAAGGTTCCATCATGATAAGGTAGTCTTTAGGACTCATCCACACTTTATGCCAAAGGTGGTTTTGCCCTTTCATTTAAACCAAGCGGTTTACCTTCCTGTATTCTTTCCAAGGCCTCACGCCTCAAATGCAGAAAAGAACCTTCATACTTTGGCCTGTAAAATAGCTTTGGTCTTTTACTTGCAAAGAAAACAGCAACATAGAAAGTCCTCTCAACTCTTTGATGCTTTTGATCCTAGTTATTTGGGACTTCCAGTCTCCAAAAGGACACTGTCCAACTGGATTGCACAGTGTATATCTTTTGCCTATGAGAGTAAGAACCTTCCTCTTGAAGGCCATGTCACAGCTCAGAATGTGAGGGCCATGGCAGCCTCAATGGTTTATCTTCACTCTGTGTCTATCGACGACATCTGTCGAGCAGCTACTTGGGCTTCGGTACATACCTTCACAGCCCATTACTGCTTAGACAAGGACTCCCGCCGGGATGCCTTGTTTGGTCAGGCTGTTCTTCAACACGACATTCCTGCTTGTTCCTGGAGATAGCATAGTTACTCACTTATAACAGGTGATCTCCGGGAACAGCAGGAATTTAGTCTTCACAACCCACCCACCTCCCCTAGGAGTTGTATCTTTCTATCTCTCTCTTTCTCTCTTTCCCTCTCTCTTTTGTCTCAGCTTTAATCTCAACTGGAGAGGGACAGTTGGGAAAGGCGGGAAGGCAGCATGCAGGTGCTGTCGGCTGCTTCCCAAAGGCTTTCCTATTGGACACTGGGGAGCGTTCCCGCGCAGGCTCGGTCGGTACTGACGATACCCATATGTGAAGATTAAATTCCTGATGTTCCCGGAGATCACCTGTTACAGGTGAGTAACTATGCTTTCATGGTGTAACTGATTGACTTTGACTTTATACTAAGTTCTACAACTGGGTGGTTCTGCGCACTCATCCAAAATTCCTTCTAACTTTATCAGTGTATTGTCCTGCCAATATTTCTCCCTCTGCCTCATGCCAGAGAGGTGAAAGTATATGGATTGCAAAAGGGCCTTGGCTTTCTACTTGGAGTGGACTTAAAGACCATTTAAATTTTTGTCTCTTTTGACCCAAATAATCAGGGGACTGCTATTAACAAACACACTGTATCCAATTGGCTAGCAGACTGCTTTTTCTTTGCTTATGCCCAGGCAAGCTTGACTTTTGAGGGTCATGTTGCGGCTCATAACATAACTATGGTTGCATCGGTAGCCCACTTGATCAGCCTCCATGCAGGAAATTTGCAGAGCTGAAATAAGGACTTCTGTCTGTATATTCACATCTCAGTACTGCTTAGAAAGAGATTACTGATGTAGCAGTACATTTGGCCAGTCCATGCTGTAGAACCTCTCTGGGGATTGGAATTCAACTCCATCCCCTTTAGGACAATTTCTGTTCATTTTCAGCCTGCCTTCCAAGCAAAAGGCTGGTTGTCACCAAAAAGATGTTGGTATCTGCATGTTGCAGTGCCTTAATTTTTTATTTTCTCCTTTTTTATGTTGAAGACAGCCAATAGCTAGAGAATTCCATGTTTTGAGGACTTGCTTGTCCTTGGAGAAAACCAAATTACCTACCTGCAACAGATGTCCTCTGTAGACAGCAGGTACAAGTCCTTGCATACCCAGCCACCTCCCCAAGGAGTCATATTCTACTCTGAGCTATAATATTAGACTGAGGTGTTCCCATGTGACAGCAACAGATAGGAATGATACACATGCGCGGTGAAGTTCTTCAAAGGTTCTAGAGTAATCAGAACTGGAATAGCATTCCTGTACTGATCTCTGTATGTGACATCATGCATGTTGTAACGGCTTGTATTCTGCTGTTTATTCAGAACACCTGCTACAGGTAAGTAATTTGGTTATAAAAGTGTTGAAGGGTAGTTATATTACTCAGAAAATTTTGCTGCTGATATTCATAAATCTCAAACCATGTTGCTTGCTAAGATTTAATTCTGAGGAATAATTTGCCTTACTTCCTCCATTTAGATAGTGCTCCACAACTAGCTGTGTCGTATGAACTATTTAAGTCCTTAAAAGTTCTTGAAGAGGTGATTTCAATCTATGGCTAACTTTTATTTTATCTGTCAGGAAATAAAGGGACCAATCCACAGATGGGAACTATATGGGGCAAAACTTCTTTGATAGCTTAAATTATTCAGTGTAGGCAGTACATTAAATTCAATTAAACTAACTTAATGTCTGTGGGATAGAGTACCTTGATTGCATGTTCTACTTTTGAGTCACACAAGAACGCTGTTATGGGATTGTTTTTTATTGTAAGCCCTCCAGGGATAGGAAAATACCTACAGTATCTGAATGTAACACCTTGAGCCCCTAAAAGACATGAGCTAAATCTAATTCCCCCAACCCCCATATATACTATTCCTAGACATTTTTGGATCTGCACAGGTGTGTCATAAGTTTTGTCCTAAAAGTGGTGATGTACCTCTTGCAAATGTTTGACATTAGATGGGAACAGCAATGTATATTGGGATCCTTTACACCTGGAAAACTATTTCAGAGTTTAAATGCTGCCGTCACTTGATGCCCTACAAAGTGTGAATGGTTGTTTAGTTGGACTCTTCTCTTTTTATAAAAGTAGACAGTTTATTCACAGTGGGATAATTATGTGCACTGTGGACTGTGATTATTGGTTGTCTTTTTGTGTCTCGGCCCCCCCCCCCCCCCCAACCAGCAGACTGAGCCTGACAGCTTTGTGATGCATAGAGCCTTTACAGAATGCATCATAAGGATAGTTAGTATTGCTCAGTCTCCAGTAGGTGGTTGGCTTCTGTGCATCTGGTCTGCCCTTCAGGGATTTATAGAGGCCTAGTTTGACCTAGTCTCCCCAGGGATGGCTGTGGCAGGGCATTGTCCCATTTAAAAAAAAAAAAAAAAAGACGACAAATATAATACTTGAATAAGGGGAGGAAGATCTTGAGGGAGAAAAGGGGGTGGGAAAGGAGGAAGTGCCTTTCATTTCAACAATTGCAGTACTGCAGCCTATTGGATTCTGGTTAGCAGCAATTGACATCCTACCTGCTGCACAGTGAGCACCGCACAGTGTTAAAGAACAGAGTCGGGCTCACATGTGTAGAGTGAACACCCAGGTGCTGCTCCTCCTTCCCTGCTCCTTGCCATCCCCCTTGCCTACCCCAGTCGGCGATCAGATTACAGAGTTCTTCAAGCACTGTTTGAGGGGTGAGTGTGTGTTTTTTGTCCTGGCACGGTTGAGTGATTGCGGCGGCTGTCAGCTGTCCAACAATCTACTACTACTTCTGAGCATTTATAAAGCGCTACCAGATGCATGCAGCGCTGTACAGAAAAAGACAAAAATAGACATTCCCTTCCCAATAGAGCTTACAATCTAAAAAGACAAAACAAAGAAGGTGAAGGACGAGGAAAGAACAAAAGGCAAAGGAAGGATAACAGGAGAAACAAGACAAGGGAAAAGGGTAAGAGGAGGAGAACAGGTAAGTCATGAACCAAAGGCAGAAGCAAAGAGGTAAGCTTTCAACCTGGATTTGAAGAGGGTCAGAGAAGATGCCTGACACATAGACAGAGGAAGTCTATTCCAGGCGTAGGGTGCTGCAAGGTGAAAAGAGCGAAGCCTGGAGTTGGCAACAGAGGAGAAAGGCAAAGCAAGAAACAGTTGGCTATAAGAGCAGAGTTCACGAGGGGGGGGGGGGATATAGGGAGAAGAGAGGTAAAGAGGAGCTGCAGAATGAATGCATTTATAGGTCAGTAGGAGAAACCTGAACTGGATGCGGAAACAAATAGGGAGCCAGTGAAGAGACCTGAGGAGAGGAGTGACATGGGCAAAACGAGGTTGGCTGAAGATCAAACGAGCAGCAGAATGCTGAATAGACTGAAGGGGTGAAAGATGACTCAGTGGAAGACCAGTAAGGAGCAGGTTACAGTAATCAAGGTGAGAGGTGATAAGTGAATGGATGAGCGTTTTAGTAGTATGTTCTGAAAGAAAAGGGCGGATTTTGCCAGTATTAGAGAAAGAAGCAGCAGGTCTTGGCAACGAGGTGAATATGTGTGGAGAATGAGAGAAGAGTCAAAAATAACCCCCAAATTACAAGCTGAGGGAACAGGATAGAGAACAGAGCCATTCACAGACTGAAAAAGGAGGAAGAGGAAGGGAAATTTTAGGGGAAAAAATGAGAAGTTCCGTTTTGGCCATGTTCAATTTCAAGCAGCAATGGAACAGCCAATCAGCAATAGCAGAAAGGCAGTTAGAGATCCGGGTCTGGATTGAAGAAGAGAGATCAGGAGTAGAGAGGTATATCTGGGAATCATCAGCATAGAGATGGTACTGAACACCATGGAAGGAGATGAGCGCACTGAGGGACTGGGTATAGAGAGAGAAGAGGAGCGGACCCAAGACAGAACCCTGAGGTACACCAACAGGGAACGGAGTAACAGAGGAGGAGGAGCCACTAGAACGCACACTGAATGAGCGATGGGAGGGATAGCAGGTGAACCAGGAAAGAACAGAGTCCCTAAAGCCAAGCGAGAATAAAGTGTCAAGAAGAAGATCATGATCAATAGTGTCGAAAGCAGCAGAGGTGTCAAGAAGAATGACTGAGTAAAGGCCTTTGGATTTTGCCAGGAATAAGTCACTTGAGACTTTGACAAGGGCCGTTTCAGTAGAGTGCAAAGGACGAAAGCCGGACTGTAAGGGATCCAGGAGGGCATGAGAGGAAAGGAAGTCAAGGCAGCAGTGGTGAACCGCACGCTCTAATAGTTTTTAGAAATAAAGGGAAGGAGGGAAATGGGACGATAATTAGGACAGGAGGGATCAAGTGAAGGTTTCTTAAGGAGAGGTGTGACCACAGCATGCTTGAAATCAACAGGGACAATAGCAGTGGAGAGCGAGAGGTTAAGGATATGAGAGATGGAGGGGACAAGGGTAGCAGAGATGGGTGAGAGGAGACGGGTGGGGATAGGATCAGAGGAGCAGGTGGTAAGTTTGGAGGATGAGAGAAGGTGAGCAGTTTCCTCATCAGAAATCGAAGGAAAGGAAGAGAGGGTAGGATGGGAAGAGGGGAGGGAATGGAAGAGAGAAAGGGGAGGTGGGGAATTGAAGGATGATCTTGTGGATTTTATCATGGAAATAATCAGCCAGGGTTTGGGCAGGAAGGGAGGGAGGGACTGACTAGAGGTGGAGGTACCTTAAGGAGAGAGTTGAGAGCAGTGAAGAGACGGCGAGGATCAGAGGCAAGAGAATTAGTAAGGTGGACAAAAAAGTCCTGCTTGGCAAGAGCTAAGGCAGACTGGAAGGAGAAAAACATAAATTTGAAATTAAGGAAATCTTCAATGGAGCGGGATTTGAGCCAGACATGTTCAGCAGAGTGGGCACAGGAGCAAAGATAGCGAATGGAGGGTGAGAGCCAAGGCTGTGGTACAGAGCGTCTCACAGGACGAGGGGTGGGTGGAGCAAAAACGTCCAGAGCCGAGGAGAGAGCAGCATTATAGGACAATACAGTCTGATGAACAGACCTGGATGACAAAGTAGAAGAGAGAGATGGAGAAATGGTGGAAGAGAGAGCCAGGGGATCAATGGCAAAAAGGTTTCTAAATAGAAATAGGATGAGGCTCAGGCAGAAGGAGGTGAAGATTAAAGTTAAGAAGGTGATGATCAGATAAAGGAAGAACTGAGCTATGAAAGTTAGAGGGTGAGGAGCAAGAGAAAAATATCAGATCAAGAGAATGGCCACGCTGGTGAGTGGGGGCAGTGGAACAGAGATGGCCAAATGAGGAGGTAAGGGAGAGGAGCTTTACAGTTAGAGGATCAGAAGGGTTATCAACATGGATGTTAAAATCTCCAAGAATAAGAGTAGGGGAGGTGGAGTTAAAAAGAGGGAGAGCCAAGAATCAGTCGGAGAGAAAAGAGGAAGCAGACAAGTCGGGAGGGCGATAGATAACAGCAATCCGAAGGGGAAGAGGTGCAAAGAGGGCGGATGGCGTGGACCTCAAAAGAGAGGAAAGAGTGAGACTGAGGCAGAAGGAGTGACTGGAATTGCGAGGCGGGTTTACGGCGCACTTTGCACATGGCATGTCAGGGAAACAGGCCTGCATGGCCTGTGGGGGCACAGGGGAACTTTGTCACCAGCGAGGTTATGAGGGCTCTATTCGAAGGAAGACAGATCAGCAGAGGCAGCGTAAATTGGTATCTCCAGGAACAAGCAGGAATGAGTCTTCACATATGGGTATCGTCGGTACCGACGGAGCCTGCGCGGGAACGCTCCCCAGCGTCCAGAAAGAAAGCTTTTGGGAGCATCCCACAGCACCTGCGCGCTGCCTTCCCGCCTTTCCCAACCACCTCTCTCCAGTTCTTCTTTTCCGCGGAGCCAGCAGGTCGTATTCCTGTCACCGCTGAAGAAGTTCTTTATTTTCTTTTATTTCTTTGGTCGCGCGTCTGCCGCCTTCGACGTCGGACCGGTACCGCTGGTCTTTTCTTCTTTCTTCTTTAAAAAACAAAAACTACCGTTTCCCACTTCTGTGCATTTTTTCCTTTTGGGCCTTAGGCCTTGAAAAATTTTCCTCATGGAAAAGCCCGCTTCCGGGTTTAAAAAGTGCACGAAGTGCAGCGGTACTCTTTCTATCACTGACACCCATGACTGGTGTTTAAAATGTTTGGGTCCTGACCACTCCATCACCGATTGTGAGTCCTGTTCCATGATGTCTAAAAGGGGTCGACAGAATCGAGCGGCCAAGCTCAGTACCCTGTTTCCCTCTGATGCAGCTTCGGTGGCATCGACATCTTCCCGGGCTGCTTCTTCCTCCCATGGATCTCAGGTAACCAAACATAAGTCCAGCCGGTCCTTGAAGGGTAGATCTCCCTCTAAGTATCGAGATGCCTCCGAGCTTGCTCTCGAGGATCCCGCACTGGCAAAATTACCCCGGCGGGAAGCTCCGGCTTCCAAAGCTTCATCTATGGGGTTACAGGTTGACATCGATGGCTCGGCCTTGACCGATCACCTGTTGCCATGTTCTGGGGTACCGGTGGTTTCCACTGGTACTGACATCCAGACATTGGTTGCGTCGATGGATCAGAATATTCTGACCATGCAGCGTGCCATTACGGCATTCATACAAGCTGCGACGCCTCCGGTACCGCAACAAACTCCGTTGTCGGTACTGGCACCGATATCGGTGCCGGTACCAATTGCATCGACATCGGCTTCGGTGTCGACTGCAGCGGTACCCTGTACTGTGATGCCCATCGTTACCGATTACTCCCGATGTCGATACCACTCGGTACGCGTATCGGGCTCTGCAGGAGCATCCAGACAGGCGATACTTCATTTCCTCCGACTCTGATGAATCAGAGGCTTCTGTCGAAGCATCGGTAATCCTTCCTCAGGAGCCCTCTTCTCCAAAAAGAAGAATGTCTGTCTCCTCCAGAAGACTTGTCTTTTCAAGACTTCATTAGGGAAGTGGCCAGGGGCCTCTCCATTTCAGTGGCCCCTGAATCAGAGCCTAGAGCCAAGAAATTGGATATTTTACAATATCCTAAGGCTCCTAAAGAGGCAGCTACTTTACCAATTCATGAGATCCTTTATGATCACATGTTGGGCATATGGGAGACACCTCTCACTATCTCCCCTCATTCTCGTAGGTTGGACACCATGTACCGTGTTCCTCCTTGTCCTGGCTTTCATAAGACTCAGCTTCCTCACCACTCTATTGTGGTGGAGTCTGCTATGAAGAAGATAGAGTGCAAAAAGACACTCATCTAATCCTCCAGGAAGAGAATGCAGAACCTTGGATGCTTTTGGCCGGAGAATTTTCCAGGCCAATATGCTTGTTGCCAGAATCAACTCCTATAGTCTCTATATAGGGATGTTTCTAAAGGAAGTTACAGATCATCTGCAAACTTTATCTCCTTTTATCTCAGAAGATAAAAGGGAAGAGTTTCTCACCTGGCTTAAACATGCCCAGGATGTTTCCAAATTTTCCAACCGTGCAGCCTTTGACTCTTTTGAGTGTGCCAGCAGAGCCTCGGCTATTGCCATAGGTGCACGCAGAGTTGCTTGGTTACAAGCTTCTGATTTGGAACCCTGGGTCCAGGATGGATTAGGAAATCTTCCTTGTACAGGTGAAAACCTTTTTGGCAAGGGATTGGCAAGCAAAGGCCACTCAGATGGATGCTGAGAATTCTGCCTTAGACAGACTTTCAAAGTCGTCTTCTGCTCCTGTTAGAAAAAGGTTATTCAAAAAGGCTTTCTTTCCCAAAAAGGGGAAATATTATCCTGTTTATGGTCAGCAGGCATCTTCTGCAGGTCGTTTTGCTGCAAAGCGTCAGCAACAACCTAAACAAGCCAAGCCTAAAGCTGCAAGGACTGCTACGGCCCAACAGCCTCAGCCTCCTCAGGGCCTTTGACTTACATCTAGAGAACCTAGCCTTTCTGGCTCTAGAAGAACCAGAGCCTCTCACCATTCCAGGAAGGTTAGCCCACTTTGCTCCCAGATGGGAACAAGTCATGGCAGAGCAATGGACCCTCTCCATCATAAGGGAGGGGTACAAGCTTCATTTCTTCAACCTTCCTCCTCACACCATGGTGAGACAGTTCAATTCTCCAACATCTCTCCTCGACCTTCTGGGTCAGGAGATTGCTACCCTTCTTGCCCAAAGGGCAATAGAAGAAGTACCCCTTCTTCAACAGGGCTCAGGGTTCTACTCCCCCTATTTTCTTATCCCAAAGAAAACAGGGGGCTACAGACCCATATTAGATCTCAGAGAATTGAACAAGTTTCTATGCAAGGAGAAATTCAAGATGATTTCTCTCGGTGCTCTCCTTTACCTTCAGAGTCAGGATTGGCTTTGTTCTCTAGATCTCAAGGATGCGTACACCCATATCCTCATCCATCCAACACACAGAAGGTTCCTTCGGTTCCTTTATCAAGGAAAGCACTACCAATACAGAGTGCTTCCTTTCGGTCTGGCCTCTGCTCCAAGAGTGTTCACAAAATGCATGGCAGTAGTAGCTGCATTTCTACGCACTCTAGGAATATTTGTATTCCCATATCTGGATGACTGGCTCATCCGAGCTCCGTCCCAGTCAGAGGCCCAGACTTCCCTAGCCTGCACAAGGCGTGTTCTTCAGTATCTGGAACTTGTAATAAACATCCCAAAATCCCATCTCACCCCTACTCAGTCACTAGAGTTCATAGGGGCCTTGCTGGATACCACAACTGCAAGGGCCTATCTTCCCCAGGCCCGTTGCCTACGCTTGGTGCAGTTAGCCTCACAAATTCAGTTAAAGTCCCATTTAACTGCTTGAGAAATGTTACAACTGTTAGGCCACATGGCATCCACCGTGCATGTGGTTCCTTACGCTCGCCTTCACATGAGGGCAGCTCAGTGGATTCTGTCCACCCAATGGACCCAGGCATTAGGGTGCCTGTCAGACAAAATAGCAACCTCCAGTCGCCTCTTCTGGTCTCTCCAGTGGTGGAGGTCCACTCAAAATCTGTTGCTGGGGTCCCCCTTTCAACAATCGCTACCCCAAGCAACCCTTACAACAGATGCTTCTCCAAAGGGTTGGGGAGCTTATCTACAAGATCTCTCCACCCAGGACATCTGGTCTCCACAAGAGACATCTCTACATATCAACCTCTTGGAGCTCAGAGCAATTCTTCTAGCTCTGAGTCTTCCACACCCTGCTCAGCTACAAGACAATCCTCATCCACACTGACAACCAAGTAGCCATGTTCTATGTGAACAAGCAGGGCGGGACTGGCTCTCTGTTGCTTTGCAACGAAGCTTTGAAATTGAGGGCCTTCGCCAGAGAGCATCAAATTCATCTCGTGGCAGTGTATCTTCCAGGGGTTCAAAACTCTTGGGCAGACAGACTTAGTCGAGTTCTGCTTCCACACGAATGGTCCCTCCATGGGGACCAGATAGCCAGGATCTTCCGAATTTGGGGAACCCTGGATATAAACCTTTTTGCAAGTCCGTGGAATGCCAAACTTCCCCGGTTCTGTTCCAGGATTCCGTGTCAGGGAGTTCAGGCCAGGGATGCCTTCCTCCTTCATTGGGGGCAAGACTTCCTCTATGCCTTTCCACCCCTTCCCCTAATTCCCAAGACACTCTTCAAACTTCAGAGAGACAAGGGGTCTATGATCCTCATAGCACCACATTGGCCACGCCAAGTGTGGTACCCTCTACTTCTGCATCTCTCTCAAGCTCCTTCCCTGGACTTGGGATCTGCTCCAGACCTCCTGTCCCAGGAGGAGGGAACGTTGTGGCACCCAAATCCCCAGTCTCTTCAACTCAGAGCCTGGTTGCTGAAGGCCTAGACCTTCAAGATTTGCATCTTTCTCAGCAGGTGAAGGATATCCTTCATGCTTCCAGAAAGCCTTCCACCAGACGTTCCTATGCTTTTAAATGGAAGAGGTTTTCCATTTGGTGTGCAGAGAAGGGTCTTAACCCTCTTGCAACACCTCTGAATTCTTGACTAGAGTATCTGCTGCATTTATCCCATGCAGGCCTTAAAACAAATTCAATCAGAGTCCATCTGAGTGCTATTGCAGCATCCCTTAAACCCCTCAATGGACAGCCTATTTCCTCTCATCCTCTTATAGCAAGATTCATGAGAGGCCTTCTTTTGACTAAACCTCCCATTAGACCACCTCCAGTGGCATGGGACTTGAATCTGGTTCTTGGCCAGCTCATGAAGCCACCCTTCGAACCCTTAGCCACTACCTCCTTGAAATTCCTTTCCTGGAAGGTTATTTTTCTCATTGCAGTCACCTCAGCTCGCCGTATCAGTGAGTTGCAAGCCTTAGTGGCTAATCCTCCTTATGCAAGGTTCCATCATGACAAGGTAGTCCTCAGAACTAATCCACACTTTATGCCTAAAGTGGTCTCACCTTTTCATCTGAACCAGGAGGTGTGTTTACCTGTCTTTTTTCCAGGACCTCATGCATCAAGTGCAGAGAGGAATCTTCATACCCTGGATTGTAAAAGAGCTCTTGCTTTCTACTTACAAAGGACACAGCAACATAGAAAGTCCTCTCAACTTTTTGTTGCTTTTGATCCCTCTCATTTAGGACTTCCAGTCTCTAAAAGAACTCTGTCAAATTGGATTGCTCAGTGTATTTCCTTCGCCTACCAGAGTAAGAACCTTTTTCTGGAGGGCCATGTCACAGCTCACAATGTGAGGGCCATGGCAGCTTCTATGGCTCATCTAAACTCTGTGTCCATCGACCAAATCTGTCGAGCGGCCACGTGGGCCTCGGTTCATACCTTTTACAGCCCATTACTGCTTGGACAAGGACTCCCGCCGGGATGCCTTGTTTGGTCAGGCTGTTCTCAGACACCTGTTCCATTCCTAATCAACAACTACCCTCCATCCCTGACTGGATGCCTGAGATTCATGAGTGGAGGTAGAGCCCTTTCCAGGGACTCACAACCTGGGTGATCTCCCAGGCATCTCTAGCTGGGGAGTCCCCATATGTGAAGACTCATTCCTGCTTGTTTCTGGAGATAGCACAGTTACTTACCTGTAACAGGTGATCTCTGGGAACAGCAGGAATAAGTCTTCACAACCCACCCACCTCCCCTAGGAGTTGTATCTCTCTATCTATCTTTCCTTTCCTCTCTATCTCTTTGTCTCAGCTTTAAAACTCGAACTGGAGAGAGGCAGTTAGGAAAGGCGAGAAGGCAGCGCGCAGGCACTGTGGGATGCTCCCAAAGGCTTTCCTTTTGGACGCTGGGGAGCATTCCCGCGCAGGCTCCGTCGGTACCGACGATACCCATATGTGAAGACTTATTCCTGCTGTTCCCAGAGATCACCTGTTACAGGTAAGTAACTGTGCTTTAACGCTCTACCCTGACGACAGAGAAAACAGCTGTGGGGGAGACGGGTCCAGCTTCCTGGCAGGCGCGGGGATCTCGGAGTGTGGGAAAGGCAGCCATTTTGATTCAGCTACGGGGAGCACATTGGTGGGATCTAAGGTCCTGGGGGCCACCTCCAAGGCCAAGAAACACAAGGCTCTATCGGAGGTGTTAGGCATCCCTGCAGGCTGATTTTTCTCCTAAGTTTGTGATCCTAATGCACAAGGCTTTTCTGCTGAAGCAGATCTCAGAGTCCCAGAAGGCTTCCAAGACAGAGGTGAATCATCAGCCAGTAGGCTTGCATTGTTCGGGTTTTCCACCGGGAGGAACTACCAGCGCTCATCTTTATGCTTATGTTTATGCAATTTCTCGATATACCGCCCAGGCGGTTTACAATCACTACAAGTGGGTACTGATACAATTCCTCGTCCCCAAAGGGCTCACATTATGTGTGTACCTTGGTGACCCTCAAGGCCCTGAATATGCCTGCTAACCTCCTGGCTGAGGAAGAGGCTCTGTAGGATCCGCTGTTCTAGGCGGTATGGAAATCGCAGAAAGTCTTACCAGTACATGGAGTAGTAGGGCAGAAGATACAGGATGTGTGGGATCTCCCAGAGGTTAGCCTTAAAGGGGTGCAATGCATGACACGCCTATATCCGCTGCCAGAGCAAGAATGAGCTCCTTTGATTGCCCAAAGTGGACACAGCGGTGTTGGCACCAGTAGAAGAGACCTTGACTTGTCTCCTGCAGCTGAGAGCTACGGAACTGGTTCTGCGAGACCACTACGTCTGTGGTCGATGCTTCATGTATTTCGGTTTGTCCAAAAGGAAGGTTCCTTTCGCCCAATTCTCAATATTGAGGGCATAAACTACAGTCTCCAGATACCGCATTTTCACAGTAGTAATGGCGGTAGGAAACTGAGATTTTTGGTGACTCTCGATCTCACAGAGGCGTATCTGTATGTTCCCTTCCATCTAGAACATCAGCAGTTTCTCCGCTTTGCGGTGCCAAGGGGCCATTTCCAGTTTCAAGCGTTGTCCTTCGGTCTGGCGACCACCCCCGTACCTTCACCAAGGTCATGGGGGTGATGGCGGCAGCTCTCCACAAGGAAGGGGTTCTCGTCCACCCGTACCTAGACAATTGGCTGATCAAGGCGAAGTCCAGGGATGATAGCGAAAAGAGCAACAGTGCAGGTGGGAGAGTTCAAAGTCTCTGTTGGGGTCAACCTGGCCAAGAACCAGTTATGGCCGGCCCAGGAGCTATAGTATTTGAGAGCGTGCTTTGATACCTGCATAGGCAGGAATTTCCTGCTGGTTTGCCGGGTGTAGGACCTACGATGGTTGATACGGCAGGTCCTGAAGAGGGCAAGACTGTCAGCGTGGCATTATCTGCAGGTTTTGGGGACCATGGCGGCCACTCTCGAGCTAGTCCCATGGGCAAGGGCGCATATGCAATTGCTGTAGAGGGCTCTGCTCCATCGATAGTCCCATCAGGGTCAACACCTGTCTCAAGTACTCCCCTGCCCTCGGAGCACCAGGAGAGCCCTCAGTTGGTGGCTGCATGTAAAAGGAGTCCCTGGTGTGGGTTCCTCGGATGACCAGCCTAACAGGTTGGAAAGCCCATTGCGAAGGGCGCTTTGTTCAGGGACAAGAGTCTGCAGGAGGCCCTGTGGTCTATCAACGGGCTCAAGATGCGAGCGGTGACCTTGCCGCTAGAAAGTTTCAAGCCATGGTTGCAGGGGAAGGTGGTCCAAGTCCTCTCAGACAGTGTGACCACAGTGGCTTACATCAACCGGCAAGTTAGCATGGGCAGTGCAGCCCTGGAGGAGGAGGCCGAAGGTCTGTTCGGATGGGCAGTGATTCGTCTCCAGGCATTATCAGCGGCACACATAGCAGGAGTTGACAACATGATGGCAGACTACCTCAGCCGAGTGCACATGGATCCTGGAGAGTGGCAGGTCAATCAGGAGGAGTTTGAGCAGGTGGTCCGCCGATGGGGCACACTGGTCATGGACCTAGTGTCAATGTTCGAGTCTGCCAAGGCTTGCCAGTTTTTCAGTAGAAGAAAAGTCCAAGGGCCTGGATCCTCTAATTCAGCAGTGGCTCGAAGAGTATCTTCTCTGTTTTTCCCCATGGACACTCATAGGCCAGTTAGTGCAGTGGCTAGAGGCACACCAGGGATTTGTGATTCTGATGGCACCAGACTGTCCAAGGTACCCGTGGTATGCTGACCTGATTCAGATACTGGTGGATTGACTGTGGTGGCTTCCAGTTCGGAAAGACCTTTTGATGCAGGAGCTGCTTCGCATGCCCCAGGTGGATCAGTTCTTGCTTACAGCATGGCTCATGAAAGGGCGAGGTTGAAGAAGAAAGGATAATCAGGCTCGGGGAAAGCAACATTGCTACAGGCCCAGAAGTTGTCTACGAACCTGTTGTGCATCTGCGTAGGACGCATCTTTGAATCATGGTGTGGAGAGAGGCAGCCGTGCCCTTCCACTGCCTCCGTCCCGGACATCTTGGCGTGCTTGCAATCCGGTTTTGATAAGGATCTAGCTGCCAGTTCCTTGAGGATGCAACTGGCAGCATTTTTCCGGTTATTGCGGGAAAGTCCACGGGGTGCCATTGGGTACACACCCAGACGTGCTGAGCTTTCTAGGGGGGGTGACCCACCTCCGTCTGCCAAAGAGGGCAGTAGTACCACCTTGGAATCTCATTCTGGTGCTGTCTGTGGAACCCGTTGGGCCATTGAGTCAAGCTTTCCTGCAGGATTTGGTTCTGAAAATGGTATTCCTGGTGGCGAGTTGCTCGGTACGCAGGATTTCGGAGCCTCGGACTCTGTCATGCCAGGAGCCATTCCTTTCCTTCTCCAAGGAGAAAGTGGTCCGGCGCCCAGTACCTTCATTTTTGAGAAGGTGGTGGCAGCATTTCATGTAGATCAGGCCATTTCCTTACCGGCTCTGGCAAGCGCGGATGTGGGTGAGAGCAGGTATGGGCCATGCCACTCCACAGCTGTGCCACTTGAATGGTAAGAGACCTGCGTAGGTATGTGAAAAGGGCATTGTCCTTTCTGAGATCGGACCGTCTGTTGGTTCTGTTTGGCAGGTCACGCAAAAGTGAGGCAGCAGCTAAGCATCCATTTCCAGATGGATCAGTGAGGCAATCACGTCAACATTCATCTTGAAAGGTAGAACAGTGCCGGCAGGGTTGCAGACGCATTCCATGAGGGCTCAGGCAGCCTCATGGGCAGAGTATACTTTAGTTCCGCCGGTGGAGATCTGTAGGGTGGCATACTTCTCTGAACATTTTCGCCTGGATGTCCAGGCGGCGGGGGATGCTCGTTTAGGTTCGGCAGTGCTTCAAGTTGGTGTGTGGGTCCCTCCTGTTAGTTTAGCTGCTCTGATACATCCCAGAGGTGCGGGACTGGACTGGAGGGACAATAAGGAAAGAGAAATTAGACTTACCTGATAATTGTTGTTCCTTGAACTCCAGTCCAGTCCCGGAACCCTCCCTGAGTGATTCTTGTGGTGATCTGTGCACACCCCGGTCCTGAAGCTGGTTCCCTTGGTGGAGGAAATGGCCAGGATGAGCCGGGGAGGGGTGTGTAATCAGTGTTTTGGGGAGGGGCAGACCAGAAGAGCTGTTGGTTGCTCACTTCCTGCTGGTTGGTGTTGCTAAGGTGCTCAACAGGTAGGCATCTTCATCCTGGAGTGGGGGACGGGGTATCCTTCCCAGGGGATGGAGGGGGTACTAGTTTGTTTAGACGTAGAAGTGTTTGTTGCATGTTTAACTACTTATTTGTTGCTCCTCTGAGTCTGCTTTGTCAAAAGGTACTGGGGCTGGTGGGCAGTGCCAGCTGCATATGTACACTAGTGTCATCAAAAAGATGACGGACTCAGCTTCCAAGCTGCTGGAAGAGGTACACTACCCAGAGGTGCGGGACTGGACTGGAGTTCCTCAAGGAACAACAATTAGCAGGTAAGTCTAATTTCTCTTTTGTCTCACCGCCACTTGAAATTGAACATGGCCAAGACTGAGCTGCTTATTTTTCCCCCTAAAACCTCCTTGCCTTTTCCTCCTTTCTCAGTCTCTGTGGATAACTCTCTACTCCTCCCTGTTTCCTTGGCTCCCAACCTTGGGGTTGTCTTTGACTCCTCTCTCTCCTTCTCCACACACATCCATCTGATAGCTAAGACCTGCTGTTTCTTTCTCTATAACATCAACAAAATCTGCCCATTCCTTTCTGAACATATTACTAAGACATGCGCTCCTTAATCACCTCCCGTCTTGACTACTGTAACCTACTCCTTGCTGGTCTCCCTTTGAATCATCTCTCTCAACACTCTGCTGCACGGCTAATCTTCCGCCAGCCTTGTCATGCCCATATTACCCTCTTCTCAAGTCACTTCATTGGCTCCCTATCCATTTCCGCATCTATTTCAAACTTCTCCTGATGATCTATAAATGTATTCATTCTGCAGCTCATTACCTTTCTTCTCTTATCTCTCCTTAAGCCCCCTCCCCCCTTTGGGAACTCCATTCTTCTGGCAAATTGCTTCTATCTGTGCCCTTCTTCTATTGCTAACTCCAGAATTTGCTCCTTTCACCTTGCTTCACCTTATGTCTGGAACAAACTACTTGTGTACGCCAGGAACCTTCTCTGACCTTTTTCAAATCCAGGCTGGAAACTCACCTCTTCGCTGCTGCTTTTGGATCTTGACTCACCTGATCTCCTTGTTTCTTTACCATTCCCCCTTGTTTTATCCCTATCTACACCACCTGTGTTGTCTATCTTGACTAGATTGTAAGCTCTGATGAGCAGGGACTGTCTCTCTTACATGTCTGTGCAGTGCTCCGTACATCTTGTAGCGCTATACAAATGCTCAGTAGTAGTAGAAGTGAGGGGGACCCAGGCAGGGGTCGAGGTCGGAAGGTGACTTTGAGACTTTTACTCCACCTAGGTCCAGGTCACGCAGGACTAGTAGGTGCTGGAAATCATTCAAAATGGCTACGCACTAGAGCTAGTGCATCCCATCCCCAATGCCTTCCTGGTCTCCCCTTGCAAGTCCACAGAGAAGTAGGGACCACACTGGACCGACTTGTCAGTATGCAGGTGGTCCACCCGGTCTCCACCAGCCAGTGTGGATCCAGTTGACACTCAGTCTATTTTGTGGTATTCAAAAAGGAGGGTTTGTTTCAGCCCATCCTGGACCTCAAGTATTTGGAGCATTGTGAGTACCACAATTTCACATGGAAACTCTGTGTTCGATCATCATTGTGGTTCATAGGGGCAAATTCCTGAGTTGGTTGGACCTAACGGAGGCATACCTTCACATCCCAATCCGGTGGGGGGCAGGGACATCAGTATTACCTCCGGTTTGCGGTCCCAAAGGGCCACTTTCAGTTCTGCACACTTCCTTTTGGCCTCGCTACCACGCCCAGTACGTTTACAAAGGTCATGGTAGTGGTAGCAGCCACTTTAAGGCATTGAAGGGATTTTGGTCCATCCCTACCTGGACAACTGGTTGGTCAGGGCAAAGTCCCTGGAGGAGAGTGAGTCCACAACCACGCAGTTGATCTTTGTTTCTGCAAATCGAAGTTGTGTGGTAAATTTTTGAGAAGAGCCATCTCTCCCTCGCAATGGCTAACGTACCTGGGAGCGCTGTTCAACACTCGGGCAGGACGTGCGGCGCTGCCACTGGAAAGGATGGAAAAGGTTCGGGAGCAGGTCTGATTTTTTTTTTTTTATTTCCCCCCCCCCCCCCTCTGGATAATGCAC
Organism: Ichthyophis bannanicus; assembly: GCA_033557465.1. Taxonomy (NCBI): domain Eukaryota; kingdom Metazoa; phylum Chordata; class Amphibia; order Gymnophiona; family Ichthyophiidae; genus Ichthyophis; species Ichthyophis bannanicus. The sequence goes on along the minus strand of CM066039.1, from coordinate 166,311,792 downwards.
CCCTTGGCTTGGCATTGCTTCCAGTCCTAGGAGCCATGGTGGCGACCATCAATCTAGTCCCGTGGATGCGGGCACACATGAGATCTTTACAACACTCCCTCTTGTCCTGGTGATCCCCGCAGTGGGATCTGTTGTTGTGGTGACTGTGCTGTACTGGTGTCAGGTATCACAAATGTTGACTTCAGGACATACATACAATGTAAATAATTTAATGGTTGTTTGTATTACTAATACATCTTGAAGTTGAAGTTTTGTTCAATGTAAATAGTTTAACTTAACCGTTCATTGTAAATAGTTGAATCTGATTGTTCAATGTAAATGTATACATCTGTGTACAATTGTTAAAATGTTCCTTGTAAACCGCCCTTGATCGCTGGAAGGGGCGGTATAGAAAAATATAGATAAATAAATAAATAAATACCGTTGGACCTTCCGACTTGAATCATTCACTACTGATGCCAGTCTTATCGGCTGGGGGGGCACATTGTCTCTGGCAGCTGGCCCAGGGTCATTGATCCACAGTAGAATCTTGGTGGCCGATTAAACCGGTTGGCGCTCAGGGCAGTATTTCTGACACTACAGCGTTTTCAGTCACTTCTGCAAAGGTTGGGCAGTGAGTTTTTTTCAGACAATGCCATGGCAGTGTTTACATCAACAGGGTCTGGAGGAGGCAGCTCCGCTGCTGCAGTGGGTGTAGCTGCATCAGAGTGCTCTGTCAGTGGCACATGTGGCCAGCAAGGACAATGTGCAGGTGGGGGGTGGGGGGGTCCCCGGACAGGTTGGTTTTCGGGAGCCTCACGCAGTACTAGGGCCAGCCAATGATGGACTTGATGGCATCAGCGGCCAAGGCCAAGACGAGCTGTTCTTTTTATAGCAGGCGGCACGAGCACATGTTGTAAGGGCTTCACGCTCTAGTACAGCCTTAACCGCAGGAGGGCCTGTTGTACGTGTTCACTCTGTGACTGCTGATTGGCAGGGTGCTTCACCGGATAGAGAGGCACTGGGAGCTGGTGATTGTGGTTACACCAGACTGGCCATGTCACCCCTGGTACGTGGATTTGTTATGGCTGAAAGTGGGGGAGCCCTGGCGGCTTCCGGAACATCCAGACCTGTTACATTAGGGCCCACTGTGGATGCCCCAGGTGGATTGATACTCGTTTACGGCTTGGTTCTTGAAAGGGCTCAGCTGTGGCAGAGGGGCTATTTGGTGGTGATGGTGCTTCTACAGGCAAGAAAGTGCTTCACCTCATTGTCCTATATACGGATGTGATGTATGGAGTGGAGGAGTGGCCTAGTGGTTGGGGCAAGGTACTTCAGGCCGGAAGGTCGGGGGTTCAAATCCCACTAGAGGACAGCAACCTTGGGCCGGAAGGACTGGGGTTTCTAGTCCCACAGGTGCTCCTTGTGGTCTTGGGCAAGCCACTTAACCCTCCATAGCCCATGTTCCCTGTAAAATAGTTATCTCCAAGTTATAATGCCCTGTTCAATGTAATTTCAGTTTGTTCAATGTAAACTGCACTGATGCAGAATAGCGCGATATATAAGAGAATCTAAATAAATAAATAAATAAATAAAATGTTTCAGAGCTGGTGCATGGGTCAGAGAGTCTCAGCCAGCGTTGATTTCCTCAGGTCCTGGCTGCTTTGCAGGTGACACTGGATAAGAGGCTGGCACTGGGCTCTCTGTGGGCCCTGGTGGGATCCAGGGCGTTTTGTTGACAGCTCACCTGGACGTGGTGCAGTTCCTGTGGGCAGTCAGTAGGTGTGTCTGCCGCATTGGCCAGTCATACCACCGTGGGACGGATTTTTTCTAGTGGCCATTTGGTCAGACTGGAGGATTTCAGAGCTCCAGACCCTGTCCTGTTGAGAGCCATACTTAGTCTTCCATCTGAAGACACTGATTTTGCACACGGTGCCATTCTTGCTGCCAAAGGTGGTATCGCCATTCCATCTTAACTGGTTGGTTGCCCTTCTGGTCCTACAGGCAGAGGAGAAGTGGCAGATATATGGTTGCATCTGCTTAACATAAAAGGAGCATTACGGCTGTATTTGCAGAGAAGAGAGCCCTTCTGGTGCTCAGACAGGCTGTTTGTGCTCTTTGGAGGAACATGCCGTGGAGAAGCAGTGGCAAAGGCTGCCATTGTCTGGCAGCTTAAGGAGGCAATTGCTACCGCCTATTTGCTGAAGCACAGCCAAGTACCGTTGGGGCTATGAGCTCACTCAACAAGGGTGCAGGTGGCCTCCTGGGTGGAGGCATGCCATATTCTGCCAGGAGAGATTTGTAGAGCGTCCATCTGAGCATCCTTTCACCCGTTTCCAAAATATTACTGACTTGATCTTTGGGTGCAGGAGGAATCCCGGTCCAGTGCCACAGTGCTGCAAGCGGGTCTCGTGGGGCCCTCCCTCTAGGGAGTACTACTGTGGTATGTTCATGCATCTGGACTGGATTGGACTGGAGGGATGATTTGGAAGGTGAAATTAGGCCTTACCTGCTAATTACCTTTTCTTGAATCCCTCCAGTCCAGTCCAGCGCCCACCCAGTTTTTGATTGCTCAGCTAGAGTCTGTAGGTGCATGTGAGAAAGGTAGGGACAAGGGTTTTGAGTGCCCCCATATCTTCCAGATATGGCACAAAGCTTGCTGTGGGAGTGGGGGGGGGGGGGTAGGCGTTTTCTTGTTGCTGTTCTGGATAGATCTTTAGACTAGGAGTACATGCAGTTGTGTTAAAGAAAAAAAGGGGGGGGGGACCCCAAAAACATAAAAAAAGAGTAAAGTGAAGAGGAATTGACATGAAAGAGCACTTGATTGATGTGGAGAGAGGAGCATGTGAAGATACTTCATCATGGTTGGGGGGGTGGCCCCCCACGCGTGTTGAGTGCAGAAGGCTTGGAGTTGTGTGGAAGGCTAATACTCTGCTTTGCAAGGCATTACTGACTATCCTGATGATGCACAGAGCCTTTATAGGATGCATCACAAAGCTGTTAGGCTCAGTCTCCACCTGCTGATTGGGGGGCACAACCCATGCATCTGGACAGGAGGCATTCAAGGAAAAGTAATTTAGCAGGTAAGTCCTAATTTCACCTTATTTTTCCTGCCTAACCTTTTCTTGAGGACTGGAGTTGGTCTGCCACTGTTTTTTTTTTGTTTATTTTGTATTTGTTTCTGAATGAAACAGATTGTATTTTATAAATGTTCTCCCCTCTTAGCTGGGCTTGTTTTCTTGAACTTTTATTTTTTAAGAAGGCATAATAACAGACTAAATACAGTTAATAGCTTGTAGAGGTAAGAATAGTTTCTAGGCCGCCTTAGCTTGCTAAGTTCCAAAATCAGAGCATAAATCTTTACACACATACCAAAGGGAGGGGCATAATCATTGGTGTAATGTTTAAACTTCAAAGATCACTCTAGCATGGAGTCAACATCCTTATCTTTTTAAAGGGTTGGACTACCAGTACTTCTGAGACACAGCCCAGTTACAGCAATTCAAGAAATCAATGTTCAACTTGAGAGGGAGAGAGGGCTGAGCATGAGAACTACCAGAAAGTGAAGGTATGAAAGTAAAATTGAAAAGAAAAAAGTAACCTTGACTATTTTTGCTTATTCTAATCTGCAGTCAAATTAACTGAACGCATGTATGTGCATCACATAAGCTGTGCATGCCTTCAGCCCAGTATATCAGGTCAGAGGAAGTTTTATGTCTGCAGCAGGACTATATCATCTATGGCAGATTTTTTTTTCGTCTCTTATTTTTCTTGACTTTACTTATTCTATTTGTGCCAATGGCAGAAGTCTTCTCTTTTTTTCAGTGTGGATTTGTGAAAGGAGTGCTTCATGTCTTATAAAAATGGCTGACTAAGCTGTAATGGAACGTATGTTGAAGCTTCATAAAACACACTGCTAGGCGCAGCATGTGTCTTATTACAGCTGTAAGACAGATGAATGGAAGAGGTGGCAATGAGACCAGCATCCACCATTTTCAAAGTGTATGTAACAAAACCAGAACAGTGTTCTCTTTATATTAATTGGCTAGATTTTAATTCTTTTCAGCTTGCTGCTGTGGAGCACCACTCATTAATGCAGTACTGCTAATAACTAAGCATTTGGTATAGAACTGTGCCATCAAGTGATGCCTGCAGGCAGAGTTAGTGACTCCCTAGAGCGTAGTGCTGTTAAGGTACAGCTAGCATGTATTGGTACTATTATAGGTGGTCCAGTGAAGCCAGTACTTGGGAAGACAAATTACATTATCTTCAGCAAAGCTGTATCAGAAAATCACATCTCCAAATTATTTTAATCACTTCCAAAAGAATTTAGCACAGAGATCTTATGGTTTTAGATAGGAGTTTTGCTCTGGTGTTAACGCAGAAATCTTAGATCTACTCGTTTTGCTCCAAAAATTGCTGAAATACTTTCTACATCTTTCAGAGTTTGACCTAAAACCAAACTGTTGAAGTTCACCTTAGCGTAATTGAAACATATCACTACTGTGCAAGGCTAGATTAAGGCATAGGCAAATGAGGCACATGTCTAGGACCCAAATGTCTAGGGGAACCCTGTTAGATGTGCTCAAGATTCAGGAGGTGGGAGTGGGAAAGGGGGATTAGAGATGAGAAATGTAATTTACAGAAAAGAGCTGACTGCAGGAACTTTACATGCTGATGGGCAGAACAAATTGGGGGGAGCTCTCGGTGAGTTACACATCTGCTGCACAGCTGCTGGCTATGTACTATGTGTGTGCTTTAAGAATGAGTGAATGGGTCCATCCTATGCATGCGTGTGGGTTTCTGTCTTTGTATTGTGACACAATATCATATAAATAGCTTCCTTTTGAAAATTTGGGCTAGAGTAGAGAAGTCCAATGATAGTGTACCATCATGTGCCGCCTTAAGTGGGGGGGGGGGGGGTAGTTTTTAGCCCAGGATGTGTTCGTTTGAAAACTCTTAATACTGCCTCCACTCTATATCCTTTCAGATGCACAAAAGCAAACCTGCTGACCAAAGAAACCAGAGTCTAAATCTCACTGGCAGTCCTTGTAGCCTTGGGCAAGTCACTTAACCCGCCATTGCCTCAGGTACAAACTTAGATTGTAAGTCCTTCAGGGACAGGGAAAGCCCACTATACCTGAATGTAAGTTGCCATGAACTAAATATCAAAATATCTTTGCACAATTCATTTGCTAACTGATCTTGTACTTTGCTGTTGGTTGCTATGTACACCTGCCTTCTCGTGATGGAGAAGCATGGCAATACCAGTTCCATGGTGCGACCACACCTTGAATGTGTCGTGCAATTCTGGTTGCCATATCTTAAAAAGGATATAATAGAATTAGAAAAGGTACAGAGAAGAGTCAGCAAAATGTTAAAGGGGATAGGATACCCCTATGAGGAGAGACTTTAAAGGTTAGGGCTCTTCAACTTGGAAAAGAGACGGCTAAGGGGGAGATACAATAGACATCTATAAAGTAATAAATGGAGTGGAACAGGTGAACGTAGATGGGTTGTTTACTCCATCAAAAAGTACAAAGACTAGGGGACAAACAATGAAGCTACAATGTAACCCATTTAAGACTAATAAGAGAAAATATTTTTTCACGCGACGCATAATCAAACTCTGGAATTTGTTACCGAAGGATGTAGTAAAAGCTGTTAGTGTAGCTGAGTTTAAAAAAGGTTTGGACAAATTCCAGGAGGAAAGGTCCACAAACCATTATTAAAGAGGACCCAGGAATTCCACTGCTTACCCCAGGACAAGCATTTTCGAACCTATGTATGTTTTTGGGAACCTGCCAGGTACTTGTGACCTGGATTGGCCATTTTTGGAAACAGGATACTGGGCTTGATAGACTTAAGTCTGACCCAATACGGCATTTCTTCTGTTCTTATTTTCTTTTGCCTTTGGACAGTGCCACCCTTGTGGTTAAACTGTAAAATCTATTCTTTAAATTTGTTGACGGTGACATCTAATGTTTAAGTATATTCATACTTGGTTTCATTTTATTCTTTTTTCCAAACAGAAGTTTTGAGAGCGCTCCATTCAGAGTACCCCTCATTTCTCACCTCTAGGTCAGAGTAATGCATACAGATACAGACATGCATGCACATACATATACATACATGTACACAGCTATGCAGAAGAATTGGAAGGAATTCCATGAACCATACTTTTCGTTTTTCCCACTTAAATATTTCTAAATTCATTCCTCGGCACATTGCTTTTAAATTTTATTCTCCAGGGACAAGGAGAATAAGTACTCGCATGTGGGTGACATCAACTGAGCAGGAACCTCTCACAGCTCCTTCTAGAAACTTTGACTCTACTGCACATGCGCATGAGTTCTGTCTGCCTCTATCATGCCTCATCTCCTCTGTCTTCATTTGTCTGCAGTGCCCCAAGGGCATTATTTACATTTGGTTTACATAGTACTGTAGTTTTTGCTTATTGTAAGTTCTCTCACTGCCACCACATGTTCATTATTGTGTTAGTGCCTTTTGGTATTTTTTACCAAATTGCTGCCATAGGCCTCAGGCACCCTGGATTATTTTTTTTCTTTCAATTAATTTGATTTTACTGCAGCTATTTTTCCATGCAAAATGTCATACAAACTAGCCATTGCATTTAAAAAGTGCATCCTGTGCAGCAGGACCTTGTTTATAAAAAAAAATATATATATATACTCATGCTTGGGTCCTGCAGTGCTTTGGAGCCTACTCATGAACTACCTCGTTTCTGTCTCCAGATGACAAGAGGGCTTGAGGGTCATGAAGAGAAGTGCAGAAGAATTTTTTTTCACTGGTAAGATTGACCCATCAGCATAGTTCTCTATGGCCTCGGGAACTGCACCTGATGCTGGCAGAGCATTGACATTGAGGAGCTCTCAAGCCCACTGGGAGCCGAACACCAATAAGGTATCTTGGGATCAGTCTCTCACAGACTCCCTTCTGAGGAAATTAAAGGGATGTCCTTATCTTCAGACCTCAAGAACCAAGCATCATGTGGAAACTGGCATGCATTTGCATTGTAGTTCATTGGAGCATGATCTCAAGAGTACAGAGGTATTGGATGGGTCCTGACAGGAGGATCAGTTATCATTCTAGGGTATGGCATGGCCCATCTGAAGGGGCCATGCCATACTCCATAAGTCCCGAGATCAGCCTGCTGATACTTCACAGCAGATTTCACAGAAGTCTGCTATTTCTATTGAACCCCCAAAACCTTTGTCAAAGGCAGTCCTAAAGGAGCATCTTGGGGGTGATTTCTCTAAATGGATTAGCATCTCATTGAGAGGGTGACAATGTTCTTTCCCCGGCACAAAGCTGCTGCTTTGACTGTGTCAATGAGGGCATTACGTGACATTGAGCCTAACCTTAAGATTCATTGCCTGTCTGTGGAAGCGAAATTGTTACTGAGACCTCTAAGGGCCTTGAAGCCGGTACCTGCCAGGCCAGTATGTTTCAAGCTCATCAGAGGAGATTTGATTCCCTAGACATTGGAGATCATTGGTGCACTGATATTCCCATAAGAGATCTGCAGAAATCAGCCCAGGCAGAGACTTGGATGTCCTTTGAGTTCCTTTTTGATTCTGCATCTGAGCGCCCTGGGAATCTGAGTATGACTGAGTATTTCTTGGAGGAGAGATCTCTTGAGCTTTCCTCTGATCACGTGCTGCCTCAGTGTCAAGTCTTGCTTGAAGTTTTTTTTTCTTTTCTTGATTTTGTCAGAGTAATGACCAAGTCTATTCCATTTCAGTTTGAAATGGAGGAAGATATCAGGGCTGAAGAGTTGGATATCCTTTAGTATTCTGATCTCCCTAAGGAGGTGCTGACAGTTCTCGTGCACCATATCCTTCAGAGGCAACAGTTGAGAATGTAGAAAAACCCCTGTCCCTCCAGTTAGTAAGAATGTTGACAGTATGTACAGAGTTCAGAAGGCTCATAGATTCAAGATATTCTCTGTACCTGAAGGATTCTTACCCTCAGATACAGATACAGCCCAGTCATAGGAATTTCCTGCAATTTATTGTAAGGAAACACCATTTCTAGTAACATTTACTGCCATTTGGCCTCACATCCGCTCATTGCATCTTTAGCAAGTGTATCCCAGTTGCGGCAAGTCTATGCAAACTTGACGTGCACGTACTTTCCTACTTGGATCACTAGCTGGTCAAGAGAACAACTGAGTGCAGAGTTCAAGAAGCCATACACCATCATCCAGGTGTTGGAGTTTGTAGGGTGCATCGTAAATTACTCATTCAACTTCAAGCCCATCACTCCAATTGGAAATTATTGAAGCTCTTCTAGACAAGACTTGGGCAAAAGCTTTTCTTCCAGAAGACAGATTCGCCTGTCTGGCGGCCAGAGTGGAGGAAGTAACAAGACTCGGGTCCCTGATGGATAATTCAAGGAGAATCAGCAGACGTCAGCAAAAGTCCTGTCACATGTTGGACAACATGGCTTCCATAGTTTATTTCACACCTTTTGGCACGTCAAAATGAAAGACAAGAGTAAGGCCACCACTGATGTGGAAGCAATCTATTGTTCATCAATTTATTGATTTATCTATCTAATTCAATAAGTAAGTGAAACAAAACCAAATATGATCATGTTTCTCCAGGACGTCAGTCCTCACTTATGGGTGACTGCACCGATGAAGCCCGCACGAAGCAATTCCCCATCGTTCAAATAAAGCTTTTGGGATTGCTGCTATGCATTCATGGTCCTCTTCCCGCCCAAATGTGCCATCTTGCTCAGTCTCCCTTTTTCCACGGAGCCTTTCAGACATACGTCCTCATTCCTCTGAAAAAGTGTTTCGCTTTCGGTCCCTGGGCTGTGTGTTTTTCCGGTTGCATTGGTCCTCTTCCGTCACCCCTTGTTCTCCCCTTTTCTCCAAGCAAGGGGATATCCTTTAAATGTGTTTTTCCTGTTGCAGGCTTCACGCCTTTTTTTTTTTTTTTTTTCCCCCCCACCACTGGCCGCAAAGGTCTTCGACATAGCAGGGGTCCTTTTTGCCCCTATGGCCACTGTTTTTTTAAAAAAAAAAAAAAGTGACACATGCTCCAAGAACATGTCACTCACGGACACCCATGACTATTGTCTTCGGTGTCTTGGGGCCCACCATGACCCAGAGCTCAGCTCTCTTTGCAAGAAAATGTCCTCCAAGGCCCTGCTCAGCCGTAAGCAGAAGTTCAATGACTTTTCCAGAAGGTGGCCCCGGAATCCTCGGTGGCACCCTCAGTCACCCCTGTGCTGGTGGGATCCCCCCACTTCGGTTCCATGTTCTCGGTGGCACTCCGACCAGGGATCCTCTGAAGTGGAGCGGTGGAAGGAGGCCTCGAAGTCGCTGTCGGGGGCTCCGGATAAGCGCAGGCGCTCCTGCACTCGGTCACTTAACTTGCTGCAGAATTCCTGAGTCGGACAAGGAGCGGCCTCGAAAGGTACCTTGTATGGATACAGAGGCCTCCGGCGATGGTGCCCGGTCTTCTGAGGGTTATCCCGATGAGGACCCCCTCTCCTCCTCCACGCCAGACCTGGTAACCCGGTGTCTGTGTCGCAAGGTCCCACGCCCATGTGGGAGTCCCAAAGGCTGGCACTAGAGCGCAGCATTTCTGCCTTTTTAGCTGCCCAGCAGGCACTTATGCCCAGCACGGCTGGCCCGCACCTCAAGACCGAGGTTCCTTCGAGAGGGACACCAAGCTCCGCCCTGGAAACCTCCAAGATCCACGGGCCTCGTGAGGGTCCCTTACCCGAGGTTACCTGCCTTTCCTGCTCACCCCTGCACTGGCTCCCAGCACGCAGGGCAAGAGGTGCACATGGCCACCGTAAACCTAAAGGGTCAAAGGCCCAACCATCAGCATGGCTCCAGCTTACACAGGGGTTTTGATGCCGTCAGCATAGCCTCTCGCCCCCCGGTACCTCTTCTGCCGGTGGGGGGATGCCTGTCCCTGTTCGCCCCAGAGTGGACATCGATCACATCGGACGCCTGGGTCCTCCGGGTAATCCAAGACGGATACTGTCTCTGCCTGGACAGGCGCCCTCCTCCCTTCTCCCCAGCAGAGCCTGCTCGGTTCCTCGTGCTCCAGACCTTCTTGCAGCAAGAACTGTTCAACCTCCTCGCCCAACGAGCGGTCGAGAAGGTACCACTGCACCTTCGAGGTCAGGGGTTCTACTCCTGCTATTTTCTCATCCCGAAAAAGACGGGGGGCCTGCGCCCCATCTTCGACCTCAGAAACCTCAAGTTCCTGGTGTGGGAGAAGTTCAAAATGTTATCGCTTGGCGTCCTGCTGCCCTTCCTTCAGCAGGGCGATTGGCTATGCTCCTTGAACCTCAAGGATGCTTATGACCACATCCTAGTTCACACCCAGTACAGACAATACCTGCGCTTCAGGCTGCAGGGGGAACACTACCAGTACAGAGTGCTCCCCTTTGGGCTTGTGTCTGCACCGGGGGATTTCACAAAGTGCCTCTCTATGGCCGCTGTCTCCCTCAGACAGCAGGGCATACCAGTCTTCCCCTACTTCGACGACTGGCTCATCATGGGGTCCTCGATCGGCAAAGCCCGCCTGGCTGCATCGCACACGATCCTTCTCCTTGAGCGCTTCGGCTTCCTAGTCAACTACCCCAAGTCCCACCTTGAGCCAGTGCAGACACTTGAGTTCATCGGTGCACACCTCGACGCGGTCCGGGCGACCGCCTTCCTTCCCACAGACCGAGCAGACCGCCTTCAGGCCCTGGCGTCCCACGTCCAAAGCAAGACTTGGGTTACGGCGCAGGTGATGCTGCGCCTCCTCGGGCACATGGCTTCCACTGTCCCATGTGGTCCTTCACGCATGCATGCACATGCGGACAGCCCAGTGGTGCCTCATGGCACAATGGAGCCAGGCCTTTGGCCACCTCAGAGACCCTATCTGGGTCTCCCACAGCCTCCTCGACTCACTGAGTTGGTGGCGGGATCCACGAAGCCTTCTTTGGGGGATGCCCTTCCAGAATCCGCAGCATGAGCTCGTCCTAACGACGGATGCTTCCCTGCTGGGGTGGGGAGCCCATTGCAGCACACGGTGCACCCAGGGTCAGTGATCACCCGAGAAGTCTCAGCAGCAGATCAATCTGCTGGAGCTTCGGGCAGTCCGATGGGTCCTGAGAGCCTTCGAGGGCTACCTGAGGGGAAAGTCGGTACTCATACAGACCGACAACAGGGTAGCCATGTTTTATATCAACAAAGAGGGGGGGGCAGGATCACACCCCCTCTGCTGAAAGTCGATCCTTCTTTTGCGTCTCTCCGAGGGATGACCCTGTGAGCGGTCTACCTCCTAGGCCAGGAGAATGTCCTCGCGGACAAGCTCAGCAGGATCCTCCGCCCATACGAGTGGCGCTTCGTTCCAGAGGTTGCCGTAGCCTTGTTCCCTCGGTGGGGGACCCCATCAATGGACCTGTTTGTCAGTCCAGTGAACGCGCAGCTTCCCCACTTTTGCGGCCCGGTTCTGCACCCAAGCAGGGTAGTCCCGGATGCATTCCTTCTGAGTTGGACCTCCGGCCGCCTTTACGCATTCTCTCCCACTTTTTTCATAGCGAGGACCCTCCACAAGGTTCATCAGGACCGACCTTCAGTGATCCTCGACAGCCTTGATTCCCACTTCTGCTCCGGTTTGCGTCCGAGCCCCCAGGCCTGTTGATGCAGTAGAGGGGTCGGTGTTCCACCCAAACCTAGCCTCGCTCTCCCTTGCAGCCTGGCAGCTGAATGGGTCGCCTTAGTTCCACTGCATCTCCCAGAGGACATTAAGGAGATTCTCCTCGTGTTGAGAGAGGAATCGAAGAGGCGGGCGTATCCTTTTAATTGGCAACGCTTCTCACTCTGGTACTCCTGAGCTTCAGATCGATCCGTTCTCCTGCTCTTCCTGGTGGATCCACCAGTATCTCCTCCACCTCTCAAAGGCAGGGTTGAAATCTAGTTCGGTCAGGGTACACCCAAGCGCCATTTTGTCGAACCACCTCTCTGTTGAGGGAAAACCCCACTCGGGGCAGCCCTTGGCTTCTCGCTTCATGCGAGGTCTATTGCTTTCCAAGCCTCCCATCCGGCCTTCGTTAGTGGAGTGGGACCTCAACGTGGTGCTAATGCAGATTACGCGAGTACCCTTTGAGCCGATGGCGATGTGCTCACTTAGGTATCTCTCCTGGAAAGTGGTCTTCCTGGTGGTTTTGACTTCAGCTCGCCGAGTCAGCAAACTTCAGGCACTCATGGCTGAGGCTCCATACACCAGGTTCTACGGGAACAGGATGGCCCTCCGCACCCATCCCAAGTTCCTACCGAAGGTTGTCTGTCTGACTTTCATCTCAACTAGGAGATAGTCCTACCAACCTTCTTCCCAAGACCGCATGCCGACCAGGCATTGGCGGTGTTGCATACGCTCGACTGCAAGAGGGCTCTTGCTTTCTACCTGCAGCGTACCCAGGTTCATCGCAAGTCCGATTGGCTCTTTGTTGCCTACGACCCCAATCGCCTGGGGCAGGCAGTCACCAAGCTCACCATCTCCATCTGGGTGGTGGACTGCATCACCTTTGTCCAAGAAAAGGCGGGCGCCCCACTAGATCAGCGGGTCATAGCACACGGCGTCCAAGCCAAGGCAGCGTTGGTGGCTTTGCTGCTCTCAGTACCTCTAGCGGACATCTACTGTGCTGCGACCTGGTCTTCAACGAACACTTTCCCCCTGTCCACTACTGCCTGGAGAGGGAGTCCCACCGGGACAGCGTCTTTGGCCGAGCTGTACTCCGTAATCTGTTTGGGGTATAAGCAACTCCTGCCCTCCGACCCTTCTTCAACAGCTACCAAGAGCTTCGCCCCAAGGACCCGAAGACTCGGGCTCCCCGGATATCAATTTCTGCTCTCGGTCTTGCGGAGGTGTTTTGGGGTTACAGGCTTGGTAGCCTTTAGCTGGGGAGTCCCATAAATGAGGACTGACTTCCTGCTTGTTCCTGAAGAAAGTGTAGTTACTCACTTGTAACAGGTGTTCTCCAGGGACAGCAGGAATCAGTCCTTGCTACCCTCCTGCCTCCCCTGAAGAGTTGCTATTTTTGTCCTTCCCTTGCCATCTGCTTAGTAGGGCTCTAGCTAGGGGACCTGACTGAGCAAGATGGCACCTTTGGGCGGGAAGAGGACCACGCATGTGTGGCAGCAATCCCAAAGGCTTTCTTTGAAAGCTGGGGAATTGCTCCGCGTGGGCTCTGTCGGTGCCGATGTCACCCATAAGTAAGGACTGATTCCTGCTGTCCCTGCAGAACACCTGTTGCAGGTGAGTAACTATGCTATCACCGCATCTCTCCAACTGATTTCATAAGAGTAAAATTGCTTGTGATAGTTTTAATGCTCTGAATTGGATCTCCAATGAAACATTTGCTGTTCCGTATAAGAAAGTAGGGGTTTTAAAAGATGAATTAGTTCTCTCTGCGTTTCCTCAGTCAATGGAAGGCAACAGGCAACCCAATCCTTCCTACCCCTTCTCAAGTCTAATGCTACAATAAGCTACTTTTTTTTTTTTAAGTCAGTGTTGACTCATAGCGACCCAGCTATCTCTGGGTTTTCTTGGCAATGTATCACTGGAAGTAGATTGCCAGCCTTTTCTTCCAAGGCAATTGAGGGTAAAGTGACTTGCCCAAGGTCACAAGGAGTGCCAGTGGGAATTGAACCCTTGATCTTCTGGGTATGAGGCAGTTGCTCTAATCACTAGGCTACTCCTCCTCCACATCAGCACCATGTAAATAGTTGTTGTATATATTAAGTTATATTGTTTGTGTTTAGCATACAATTCTTCCATTTAAGTTCTATGCATTGTTCAGTTCAGTTCTATGTAAACTGCATTGATCCTTGGAAGTGCAATATAAAAAATCTGCCAAATAAAGTGTGGTGGATATACTGAATGCTTAATGATTTTTAGAAACAAAATCTGTTCACCCAGGAACAGGCTAGACCAGGAATGGGCAAACTACGGCCCGCGGGCCGTATACGACCTGGCGGACCTTTTAGTCCGGCCCACGGACGCGTGCGGAAATAGAAACTACAGGAGAAGTAGCACGGTGGCAGAGCGTAACAGCCGCCTCGGATATGCCAAAGCGAAAGAGAAACGCTCAAGCTTAGAGCGTGAATAAGGGCCGGAGGCTTTACTTGTTTTTAAAATCATCCATAGGCGTCGGAGAGGGGGGCCGGTGGGGGGGCAGTGGGGCCGTGACCCCACACTAAAACTTTGCTGCTCTGATCGGGGCTTCGTTCCGCGGGGAGCCGATCTCCTGCGGGCAGAAGCCGGGAAAGGCCAGCGATCACGACCTGGCAAGCAGCAGGCTGCCGGCGGGCAGAAGAGCGCTGCGATCGCGGCACAGATCCCTCCTGTCGGCCCGCGGGAGATCGGAGGGGAAGACAGATCCGCTGGCCCAGGGGCGGAGCTTCCCCTCCGGACACAGCCTTCGGACGCCTCTGAAATCAGCCGAAGTCGGAACACTTGGCCCCACTGCTCTCTGATTGCTATCTCTTCAATGAAAGGTAAAGCTGTCTATGTCCCACGTCACCCCAAAGACGGAAACGTCCTCTCCCAGTGCCTGCCAAGCGACTGGGGATCAGGAATTGCACACGCTGAATTCAGAGAGTCCCCCAGGAGCCCCTACTCACCACCGTGTGCTCTGGCAGCAACCAGTCCCTGCTGATGAGTAGAAGCGCTTCCTTTTCACCTGCTCCCGGCTTCGGCGTTTTTGTATGTATAGGTAAGTGCGTATGCATCTCGGGCACGAATCACTCTGTTGGAATGTGCACTGACTGACTATAAACTTCTCTCATTTTATGAAAGAAATACATTGCATAAAAGTTTTGTAAAATAACTTTTTATGCTTTTCTACCTTAAATTAAAACATTTAATGTTACAAATTTAAATTTAATTTATATTAATTCACACACACACACCGTCCATCCACTCTTGGTCCGGCCCCCGGGTCCAATATATGAACCCATTGCGGCCCTCAAGTCGAAAGGTTTGCCCACCCCTGGGCTAGACACACACATTGAGACATTTTACTCAAATTGCAACGCTATTCATCTACATGACATGAAGGACATGGTTCACCTCATCTGTCTGTCAATGATGGCCATGTCTAGCTTTAATGTGCACTTTCAGTCTTTTTTTTTTTTGAGTGCCGTCAATTCTCGAAATAAGCAGGAAGTCATTTCTCACAAATGGGTGACGGCACCGATGGAGCCCTCGCGGAAGCATCCCCCAAGCTTTCAAAGAAAGCCTTTGGGGGATGCCACTATGCATGTGTGGTCCCATTCTGCCCAAGGGTGCCATCTTGCTCAGTCTCCTTTTTTCCGCGGAGCCCTTCAGACATTCGTCAGGCTTGTCCCTGGAAAAAGTTGATTTTTCTCTCTGAGTTTCTTACTGTCCTCCGGTATCGTACTGGTACTCTTCCCACCTACCGATCTTGTTGCCTCGGCATCGAGTTCAGTCTTTTTTTTTTTGTAGTTTTTGTTCTTTTCTTTTCCTGGCATCTTCGTGCCTTTTTCTTCCACTGGCAGGCCGAAGAGTCTTCGACCTCGCAGGGGTACTTTTTAACTCCCATGGCTACCGTTGTGATTGGTGCTCTAAAACTGTCTTTGACCGACACACCCGACTGTTGACTCCGCTGCCTCAGGCCGGACCATGACCCGGCAGCCTGCAGTCTCTGCAAGAGGATGTCCAGTAAGGCCCTCAAGAGCCACCAGCAGCAGTACGATAAGTTTTTCCCCGAGTCCCCAGTGCCTCTGAAGGCCAGGGCCTCATCTGAGGTCCTGACATCTCGGGCGGAGCCTTCCAAACCCGAGCCTCATAGTGGGTCCCTAGAAAGTGGGTCTCCCTCGAGGGAACCCAGGAAGAAGAAGAAACCCTCGAAGGCGGCGTCCTTGGACGGTTCTGACCGGCCGGGTGCTCCCCAGGCCCAGTCCCACAATCTGAGATGTTTGTCCAAGGCGTCTGAGAAGGAGCGGCCTGTGAAGGTCCCCTGGAAGGATCTGACCGTGGACCGACCCCGGGGCCCAGACACTATCCTTGTCGAGGATTCCCCTTCAGGAAAGCTGGCATCAGGCACGTGTCCCTTGGTGCCCACACCAAAGGCTGCAAAGCCTTCTCGTCTGCAGACCAGAATGGTGGCACTGGAGCACAGTTTGTCTTCATAGACCAGCAGCAGGCGCTGTTGTCCAGTGCAACTGATCCACCCCAACCAACGGGCCCTCGATCTCCCCAGAGGCTGAGCCGATCCTCGAGGTCCTTAGGCCTTTAGTCTATCCTTGGCTGAGGTCATGATTCGAGTCCCACTCGACAGGACAGTGGTCATTCCAGACAAGTTTACCGGGCACTGGCCGCAAGGCATCGGGGGCCGTGAGGCCTGCAGAGCAGCCCTCCTAAGAGTCCTCGATGGACTTCTCAGAGTGGGAGATGGAAGACATGGAGTCGTCCCCCCTCTCCCCCCCAATAACTGTCACCACCATGACATCCCATCTCGGAGCCTCGCAGCGGTCCCTGCCTGAAGATATGGGATTCCTTGATTTTGTCAAGGACATGTCTAAGGCCCTGGCATTCCCGACCGAATTGGAGGACCACCCTCGGGCAGATGAGTTGGAAATCCTGGAACGGCTGATGCTCCGAATATGGGAGACACCAGCTTTGGTGCCATTGGTGAGCAAGCGGCTTGACTAAATGTATCAAGTCTGCCAGAGCCCGGGCTTCCAAAAGTCACAGCTGCCGCATAACTCCATGGTGATGGAGTCGGTCATGCATTGGCTGAAAAGCCAGAAGATGCACTCCTCAGTGCCCCCACCCCCGGCAGTGAGGCCTGCACCCTGGACGCCCTCAACAGAAAGTGCTACCCAGGGCTCAATGCTCATCAGCCGCATCTAGCCTACCAGCTGTACAGGGGCATGTACCTGAGAGACCTGGCAAAAAAACTCACCGGGTTCTCGGCTGGTCTCTCCGAGGAACATTTGCAGTGGTTCAAGAATCTGGCCAAAGCAGTCCATGAATGCTCCAAATTCATGTCTCAGGCGGCCTATGATGGGTTCGAGTCGGCGGCTGGCATCGGTGCATGCCGCCAAGCTTGGCTAGTCGTCTGACTTCGAGCAGTGGGTTCAGGACAAATCGGTTGGTCCCTTGCCAAGGAGATAACCTCTTTGGCAAACCCATGACCGACAAGGCTGCAGTGCTGGAGACTGAGTTCATGATGAGGACCAGGCTCTCTAAAAAGACTGCCCCTCCCTGACGGAAGGGCTCGGATAAAAAGTCCTTCTACCTGAAGAAGGAAGCTGCTTACAGAAACTACCCACCTTATCAGGCCTCCCCATATCCCCAACAGGGTCAGCAGGCCAAGGGATATCGGCAGGGCCCACATAAGCAGAAGGCTCCAAAACCCCAGGCACCAGCTCCAGCCCAGCCAGGAGAGAGTTTTTGACTCCTTGAGCATAGCCTCTCTACCCCAAGGAGATCACAGCCCACAGGGGGACGTCTGGCCCTCTGTGCCCAGAGGAGGGTGATCACCATCACTGATTCCTGGGCATTAAGGGTAGTCGGGGGAACGGTTACTTCCTCCACCTGACTCAGACATCCCCTTATTTCCCGGGAGAGTCCCTCAGGGTTCCCCTCCACTGGGTGGTCCTCCTGAAGGAGTTGGCAGGTCTTCTCAAGGACAAAGAGGTGGAACCAGTGCCCCACCAACTCAAGGGTAAGGGGTCTACGCCAGATATTTCCTCGTGCCAAAGAGGACAGGGGGCCTAAGGCCCATCCTCGACCTGTGCAACATCATCAAATTCCCGGTGAAGGTGAAGTTCCCTTGGAACATTGCTGCCATACCTCCAGCAGGGAGACTGGCTACGCTTCTTAGACCTCAAGGATGCTTATACCCACATCCTCCTCCATCCCAACCACAGGCAGTACCTGCGGTTCATAGTGGGGGGCAGACATTTTCAGTACAGGGTGCTCCCCTTTGGCCTAGCCTCTGCCCCAAGAGTCTTCACAAAATGCCTGGCAGTCGTGGCCGCCTTCCTCCGGCTTCAGGGGGGTCTTTGTCTTTCCCTACCTGGACTGGCTCATAAAGGGAGGCACAGCCTTAGAGGTGCAGCAGGCCACCGCAAGCACCATCCAGGTTCTGCAACACTTGGGCTTTGTCTCACCGTCTCCTGACACAGTGTCTGGAGTTCATTGGAGCAAAGATCAGTACTCTCCAGTCAAAGGCTTTCTTGCCCAGGGACCAAGCTGACAGTCTCTCAGGTCTCTAGCTTGGGACTACAGTACTGTCCCTCAGTGCCTGCCCAGCTTCTCCTGCGCCTCCTCGGGCACATGGCCTCCACGGTCCACATCACCCCTGACTCTCGCCTCCACATGAGTGGCGCAGTGGTGTCTCTGGGACCAGTGGTCTCGGGCCATAGGCCACCTCCGAGACAGTTTCTGTGACCTGCCAATTGGCAGACTCCCTGGTCCGGTGGCAGTCACCCCAGCATCTTGAGACAGGCAGGCATGCCCTGTCAGGTCCCAAGCCCCTCGAGGGTCCTCACCACGGATGCCTTCCTGCCCAGCTGGGGAGCCCACTGCGGAGATCTCCACACCCAGGGCAACTGGAGTGGAGGAGTGGCCTAGTGGTTGGGGCAAGGTACTTCGGGCCGGAAGGTCGGGGGTTCAAATCCCACTAGAGGACAGCAACCTTGGGCCGGAAGGACTGGGGTTTCTAGTCCCACAGGTGCTCCTTGTGGTCTTGGGCAAGCCACTTAACCCTCCATAGCCCATGTTCCCTGTAAAATAGTTCTGTGTGCTGTGCTTTCCTGTCTAATCAATGTGTGTTTATACCTCAAAAATTTCCTGTCATGATTTGACAATTTCCAATCTGTAATCAAAAAACGCTGCTGATCGCTGGAAGTAGCGGTATACAAATGTATACTAAATAAATAAATAAAAAATAAAACTGGTCACCAGACGAGAGCACCCAGCAGATCAACCTCCTGGAGCTCTGTGCCATACACCTAGCCCTGAGGGTCTTCTGTCACCACCTGCTTCACCAGGTGGCGATGTTCTCCGTGAATTACAAGGTGGCACGGGATCTCGTACCCTTTGTCAGGAGATTCTAATCCTCTGCTTGTATGCAATCAGACAGGGTATCCTCCTGCGGGCAGTGTACCTGTCAGGCCAGAACAACCTGCTGGCCGACACTCAGCAGAGTTCTTCAGCCGCATGAGTGGCAGCTGGACCCTGGGGTAGCCAGTTGGCTTTTCCGGCTCTGGAGGGGAAACCTGTGATGGACCTGTTCGCCAGCTCGGACAACTTTGTTGCCCTGCTTCTGCTCCTGGCAGGCCCACCCCTCCAGGGTGGCAGCGGACAAGTTCCTGGTCTCATGGTCGGAAGGCCTCTTGTATGCCTTCTCTCTGACATCACTGATCACCAAGACCTTGTTCAGGACCCTCTACAACAGGGCCTTGCTCATTCTGATAGCCTCTCGGTGGCCCAGGAAACCGTGGTTCCCGCTGCTTCTACAGTTGATGGTGGAGGCCCCCCATCCCCATGGGGACCACCCCAGGACTCCTATCTCAGGAGGGGCGCTCTCTCCTGTACCCCATCCTGGGGTCCCTGTCGCTGACAATGTGGCTGCTGAGAGGGTGACCCTGGCCCCTTTGGAGGACATTCTGCTGGCCTCTCGCAAGGCCTCTACTAGGAAGGCTTATGCCCTCAAATGGCACAGGTTCTCTGTTTGGTGCATCGAACATGGGGGCTGATCCTTTCTCCTGCCCGGTGGCTGTGGAGTTACAGTACCTTCTCCACCTCTCTGACCAGGCTCAAGTTTAACTCCATCCAAGTGCACCTTAATGCCCTGGCGGCACATCACCATCCAGTGGATGGTAAGCCCCTCTCGGTTGAACCATTGGTGACCCATTTCCTTCGGGGCCTGCTCTTATCGAAGCTCCCGGTTCGCCCTCTGGCAACCGAATGGGACCTCAATGTAGTATTGGGGCAGCTCACTCGCCTACCCTTCGAGCCTCTGGCTATCTACCACCTTTGCTACCTCTCTTGGAAGGTGGCTGTCCTAATTGGTGGCTTTCCTGGTTACGCTCACCTCTGATCGAAGAGTTAGCGAGCTTCATAGAACATAGAAACATAGAAACATGATGACAGAAAAAGACCACAAGGCCCATCTAGTCTGTCCTTCCATAACAACAACTACAACAGTCCACTTTTTACCTTTAGAGATCCTCTGTGTTGGTCCCATGCTTTTTTGAATTCAGTTACTGTCCTCATCTCTACCACCTCCACTGGGAGACTATTCCACGGATCCACTACTCTTTCCGTAAAGAAATATTTTCCGCTTATCAGTCCTGAATCTATCTCCCTTCACCCTCATCCCATGTCCCCTCGTCGCAGAACTTGCTTTCAATTGAAAGAGGCTCTCTCCCTGAACATTTATGCCACGGAGGTATTTAAACATCTCAATCATATCACCTCTATCCCGCCTTTCCTCTAAGGTGTACATATTAAGATCCTTAAGTCTGTCCTCATATGCTTTATAATGAAGACTACTAATCATCTTAGTAGCAACCCTCTGCACCGACTCCATCCTGTTCACATCCTTTTGAAGGTGCGGTCTCCAGAATTGCACACCATACTCCAAATGAGGTCGCACCAAAGACTTATACAGAGGCATTATCACCTCCTTTTTTCTGCTAGCCATTCCTCTCTGTATGCACCCAAGCATCCTTCTAGCTTTTGCCGTCGCCTTTTCTACCTGTTTAGCTACTTTAAGATCATCGGACACAACTACGCCTAGGTCCCGCTCTTCTTTAGTGGACAAAAGTACTTCACCTCCTATGCTGTATTGCTCCCTTGGATTGCTGCAGCCCAAATGCATGACCTTACATTTTTTAACATTAAATCCCAGCTGCCAAATTCTAGACCATTCTTCAAGCTTAGCTAGATCCCTCCTCATGTTATCTACACCTTCCTGGGTGTCTACTTTATTGCAGATTTTGGTATCATCCGCAAAGAGGCAAACCTTACCAGACAGCCCTTCCGCTATATCACTAATAAATATGTTAAAAAGAATCGGACCAAGGACAGATCCCTGGGGCACACCACTGGTAACATCCTTCTCCTCAGAGTGAGCTCCATTTACTTGTACTCTTTGTCGCCTCCCACCCAACCAATTTCTAACCCAAGCAGTAACTTTAGGGTCCATCCCTAGGGTGCTCAGTTTGTTTATAAGTCGCCTGTGAGGAACAGTGTCAAAGGCTTTACTGAAATCTAAATACACCACATCTAGAGCTCTCCCTCGGTCCAACTCCCTGGTCACCCAGTCAAAGAAATCAATCAGATTTGTCTGACAAGACCTGCCTCTGGCGAATCCATGCTGCCTCGGATCCTGTAATCCGCTGGACTCCAGAAACCTCACTATTTTCTCTTTCAACAGCGTTTCCATTAATTTACTTACCACCGAAGTTAAACTAACCGGCCTGTAGTTTTCAACCACATCCTTACTTCCGCTTTTGTGTAAAGGCACCACATGAGCCTCTCTCCAGTCCTTTGGCACCACTCCCGACTCCAACGAGGCATTGAAAAGGTCAGTCAGTGGAGTTGCTAGAACGTCCCCAAGTTCCCTCAGTATTCTAGGGTGTATCCCATCCGGTCCCATCGCTTTGTCTACTTTAAGTTGAGCTAGTTTCTCACGAACACAGTCTTCTGAAAATTGTTCAAGATGTCCCTCGCTTCTGTTCTTATTTGTGGGTGTTTTCTGAGGTCCTGCTCCTGGTTCTTCATCTGTCAACACAGAACAAAAATATTTGTTAAGCAATTCCGCTTTATCCTTATCTGCTTCTACATATTCCCCCCCTGTACCCTTGAGTCTGACAATACCACTTTTGCCCTTCCTCTTCTCACTAATATATCTGAAAAATGTCTTATCGCCCCATTTTATTGCATTGGCTATTTCCTCCTCCTTATGAATCTTTGCCTTCTTGACTACTTTGCTAGCTTCTCTAAGTTTTTCCAAATACAGATGCCTGTCTTCCTTTCTCTGTGATCTCTTGTATTTCATGAAGGCCTCCCTCTTTTTCTTCACTTTTTCAGCTACTTCCTTCGAAAACCATAGCGGTCTCCTGTTCCTTTTGCCTTTATTTACCATTTTAACAAAAAGGTTGGTTGCCTTTAAAATACCCCCTTTCAGTTTTGCCCACTGTTGTTCTACATCCCCCAGCTGTTCCCATCCCACTAACGACTCCCTGAGGTATTGGCCCATCTTCGCAAAGTTAGTCTTCCTAAAGTCTAAGATCTCCACCTTGGAATGGATTCTAACAGCCCTAGTCCTAATACTGAACCACACCATCTGGTGATCACTGGATGCAAAATGATCTCCCACTACAACATCAGAAACACTTTCACCATTGGTAAGCACCAAGTCCAGTATGGCCCCTTCACGTGTGGGGTCTGTTACCAATTGCCTGAATAGTTCTCCCTGTAGAGAATCCAGGATCTCCTTACTCCTAGATGATACTGCAGCAGGAAAGTGCCAATCAACATCTGGCATATTGAAATCTCCTAGCAGTAGCACTTCCCCTTTCCTAGCAATGCTGCGTATGTCTTCAATTAACTCTCTGTCCACCTCTTCCTCTTGTGAGGGAGGTCTGTATATCACACCAATGCAAATAGATTTCTCTTTCCCTCTTTCTAGTTTAACCCACAATGCCTCCTCTCTCCCTTTTAAGCTCTGTAATTCCAAAGCTTTAATAGTAGTTTTTACATATAGTGCTACTCCTCCTCCCCTTCTTCCTACCCTGTCCTTTCTGAATAAAGTATAGCCAGGTATAGTTACATCCCAGTCATGGTTTTCTGTGAACCATGTTTCTGTAACTGCCACTAAATCTAAGTCAGCCACTCCCACCAAAGCTTCAACTTCAGAGATCTTATTTCCCATGCTACGGGCATTAATACACACTGCTTTCCATATGTTACCCCTGTTACCCATTTCCATAAAGGTATTTAATGTATCACTTACCAGGGGGCTTTCACTTACCTGGGGGCTTTCTTCACCCATCCCCAACGAATCTAGTTTAAAGCCCTCTTCAGTAGATTAGCCAGTCTACTACCAAAGATGTGTTGACCTTTCTTGGACAGATGGATGCCATCTCTGCTCTGCAACCCTTGGAACAGTATCCCATGGTCTAGGAAACCAAAATGCTCTCGAAGACACCATCCATGCAGCCATGCATTAATCTCCAGGATGCGAGCCTCTCTGCCTTGGCCTTTACCCTCAACAGGGTAAAGGCCCTTGTGGCGGAGGTGCCTTATACCAGATTCTACAAGAACAGAGTGGTGCTTCGCACGCACCCCAAATTCCTGCCTAAGGTAGTTTCGCCCTTCCATCTCAACCAGGAAGTGGTGCCCCCTACTTTCTTTCCAAGACCTCACTCCAGTCGGGCGGAGACGGTCCTTCACATCCTAGACTGTAAGAGGGCCTTGCCATTCAACACACTCAGGGCCACCACAAAGCTGCTCAGCTTTTTATCTCCTATGACCACAGTAGGCTGGGGGAGGCGGTGACCAAACACACGTCCACCTAGGTGGCGGACTGTATCGCGCTCGCTTATGAGCAGGCAAACCTCCCGCTGGAAGGCTGAATCACAGAGCACCGTGTCAGGGTTATGGCTGCTTCTGTCCCGATGGTGGACATCTGCCAGACTGCCACCTTGGTCTTCAGTCCATACCTTCGCAGCATATTACTGCCTGGAAAGAGAGTCCCGACGGGACAGTGCCTTCAGCCAAGCTGTGCTCAGTAACCTTTTCGGGGTTTAGGCAACTCCTACCCTCCGACCCTTCTGTGTTATGGCTACTGGAGTACTGGTTTCATCGGACACAGGAGTCCTACTGTGGTCTGTGCACACGGACTAAATTGCTGCAGCTTGAGACTCCCCATGAGGGAGCCCCTATTTTTGCTATGGGCTTTCGGTAGCCTGTAGCTGGGGAGTCCCATATGTGAGGACTGACTGACTTGTTCCCAGAGAAAGCGTAGTTACTCACTTGTAACAGGTGTTCTTCGGGGACAGCAGGAATTGGTCCTCAACCCTCCCTCATCCCCTTGCAGTTGCTTCTTTACCATCTTTTATGTTTGCCGTCTTTTAACTATGTCATCTGAGCAAGATGGCATCCTTGGGCAGGAACAGGACCATGCATGCATGGTGGCATCTCCCAAAGGCTTTCTTTGAAAGCTAGGGGGATGCTTCCGCGAGGGCTCAGTTGGTGCCAACATCACCCATTTGTGAGGATTGATTCCTGCTGTCCCTGGAGAACACCTGTTACAAGTGAGTAACTACGCTGTCCATGCTGATTCCTGGCGACCCAGCAGCCCCTGGGATTTCTTGACAAGACATGACCGAAAGTAGATTGACAGGCCTTTTCTTCCAAGGCAATGGAGGATAAAGCGATTTGCCCAAGGTCACAAGGAGTGCCAGTGCGACTCAAACCTTGATTTCTTGAGTACTAGGCTGTTGCTCTAACCACTAGGCTGCTACTCCACTACTTTCAATCTTATAGTTTATATAGTATATGGATTTTCTTAAACTGCTTTCATATTTATTAAATTACATTATTAATAAACTTTACTTATTGATTTATCTAGTTATCAGTTAAACAATCTGTGGCTGTGTTACCCTTTTTTTTTCTGTCTTGGATCATTTTATAATACCTTGCCTCTCTAGACTTTTGATGTCTCAAGACAAGCTTAGTGGGCCTGGAGAAAGCTGTGACGCAGTCTACTCACAGGCTCAGCAACATAATGTCTGTCAAGGTTCCCTTCCAGGACTCCCTTTCCTGGTGGTTGGTCCATTCCATTGTGACCAAAGGATTGCCTTTCCAAATTCTTCCCTATCAAAAAATTGAACTGGGGAGTCCATGTTAGATGGGTTTCACTCTCCGGACACACAAGTTTCCATTACATTAATTTCACTGGAACTGAGAGGAATCTTGAACACTCTAAAGGCTTTCAAAGATTGGTTAGTTAATCAAATATGATTCAAATGGACAACCAAGGAGCCATGTGCTACATTGAAAAGTAGAGAGGAATGGGTTCATACTTCCTTTGTTGAGAAATAGTCAAGATGTGGAACTATCCCATGAGAAATGGCATAATTCCACATCTTGACTATTTCCCAACACACGAGTTACCTGATTGACGAGGAGGACAGCCTAGCAAACAGACAGAGCCATGTCTTTCAACCTCATGATTGGACCCTGGACTGAGGAGATGCTCTAGATATTGTTTGGAAATGGGACATCCCCTTGATAGATTTTTTGCTGCTACTCAGAACAGGCAGGTGCTTCTGTTTTGTTTCAGGATGGGGTCACATGGCAGACCTGCCCAGCAAGAATTCTACAAGGAGGTTGTATGGTTTCAAATGGAAGAGGTTTGCCATTTGATTGAGGGAAAGGCTCTAGATCCTTTCTTGTGTCCCCCCCTAAAAACTGCTGAATACCTTCTGCATTGCTTAGAGTCTGGTCTGAAGACCAACTTGGTAAGGGTCTAAGTGTTGCATACCATCAGTATGTTGAAGGTAAACCTATCTCTATGCTTTTAGTTCGATTCATGTGGGGCTTCTTACGCACCATCCCCTTTCAGCTTCCCACAGTGCCTTGGGATCTCAACATGGTCTTAATTCAGTTGATGAAAGCTCCCTTTGAGCCGCTAGATACCCATGGACTGAAGTACCTGACCAGAAGGTGGTGGTTACCTCAACATGCAGAGTTAGCAAGCTCTAGGCCCTAGTGATTGATTCATCCTGCACTACATTTTTCAACAATAAGGTCGTTTTGCGTACTTGTCTTAAATTCCTTTCTGAAGGTGTGTTGGTGTGTGCTTGTGTGCCATAGAATCAATACTGACTCCTGGCGATCCAGCCCCTGGATTTTCTTGGCAAGGTGCAACAGAGTAGATTCCCAGTCTGTTGTTCCATGCAGTAAATCTACAGCACATGGTATTTCAAGGTGGCTTCCCATCCATGTACTAGCTAGGTCTGACTCTGTTAGCTTCTGAGATCAGCCATGATCATACTTATTCAAGGTGGACTTCTACATTAATCAGTCAATCATCCTTCCAGCATTTTTTGCACTTGCTCACAAAGAGGAAAGCTCATTGCACACGTTGGGATGCAAGAGAGCCTTGGCCTTGTTCCTGGAGCAAACTGAAGCCCATAGAAAGTCCACCCAGCTTTTTGTTTCTTTTGACCCCAATAGGTTGGGGGCTGCCATCAACATACACTTTCAGTTTGGCTGTCAGATTGCATCTATTTTACTTATGCCCAGGATGGTTTGACCCTAGAGGGTCCTGTCGGAGCCACAGCTGCGTCGGTGGTCCATTTGATCAGCCTCCAATGGAAGAGATTTGCAGAGCCGTGACTTGGAAGTCTGTCCACACATTCTTATCTTACTCAGGGGTGGCCCAAGGATGGTACATGGGCCATGTGCAGAGACTCGTTGCAGGGCCTCATTTGCATAAATATTTGCGTAATGTTAACGTTTGCTAACATTTAGTAAACATGCCTCTTAATGTGTGTCTGGATAAAGAAAGTATCAGATGTCTACATTACTATACTCCAGTGCCAATTGCTAGGCACATTAGGAAGTACTATAAACACTGCCCATTTAGAACTCATAGTAAACTTGCCGTATCATAACAGCACTGCCAGGACTCGCAAAGCACCAAATCCTGCCTATCAAAAGGCAGCACTGCAGATATTAAATCAATACATCTCAGAAAATGCCAATACATCTCCTACTAGAGAAAAGAGAACAAGTGGCACTGTCAAATAGAAACTAAATAAACAGAATATCTCAGCTTGGTTACACATGCAGAACATAGACCATCAGCAAACAAAGAACAAGGGATCACAATTTAGAAATAGGAAGACAATAATTAAAACTGGGAACCCCAAAAGCCAAACTTGGAATGTACAACAACACTGGAGAAATAAAACTATAAATTAATTTCCTCTAGTACTAAACAAAATGCAAAGACGTTAGCAATGCACAGTAAATAAATTCAAAATTAAAGTATTTTTCTACCTTTTTTGGGGGGGGGGGGGATTTTATTTTTCAGTTGCAATTGCTCTAATTACTTCTGGTTTCTTCATGTTTTCTGTTAACTCTCCATTGTCGGCTGTTCATTTGTCCTTTCGTCTAGGTTTTTATTCACATTCTCTCTACATCTGCTTTTAACATACTGATCTTTCCCCTTTTGCTCTTTCCTCCACTTCTTTCTTTCTTCCTTTTTCATCCACTCAATTTTCACCCTTCCATCCTCATTCCCCACTTACTCTCCCAATACCTGGCCAATGTAGATTTCACCAAGAACAAGTAGGAAGTCAGTCCTCACATATGGGTGACGGTGCTGACAGAGCCCTTGCGGAAGCATCCCTCCAACTTTCATAGAAAGCCTTTTGGAGATGCCACCATGCATGCGTGGTCACCTTCCTGTCCAAGGGTGCCATCTTGCTCAGTCTTTTTTTTTTGTCTTTTTTCTGCAGAGCCCTTCAGACATCTGTCTGGTCTTCCCTGGAAAAAGTTGATTTTTTTACCCAAGTTTCGTACTTGCCACTGGTACTCTTTCCGCCACCTGAGCTTGCTGCCTTGGGCTTTTTGCAGTTTTTTTCCTCTTCGGCACCACAGGTCTTTGACCTCGCCGGGGTACCTTTTTTCCCCCATGGGTACCAGTGGTTTTAAAAAGTGTGATCAGTGTGCCAAAATAGTGTCCCTGACTGACTCACATGACTGCTACCTTCGCTGTTTGGGGCCGAATCATGATCCCACAGCGTGCAGCCTCTGTAAAAAAAAGATGTCCAACAAGGCCCTCAAGAGTCTCCAGCAGCAGCACGACAAGTTCTTCCCGGAGTCCCTGGCTCCTCCAAAAGCCAGGGCCTCATCTGAAGCTGCGGCATCTGAGTGACCCTGCGGCGTCTTGGTTCTTTGGAGAGGGGTTCTCCCTCGAGGGAACCCAAGAAGAAGACGACCTCGAAGGTGGAATCCCTGGATGGCTCTGACAGGCCAGGAAAGCCCTGAGCCAGGTCCCGCAGTCCTAGACGCTCATCACAGGGATCGGAGTGGGAGCGGCCGCAGCCTGCGAAGGTCCCTCGAAAGGACTCTATCTTCAACCGGCCTCATTCGCCAGACACCATTATTGTCAATGACTCCCCCTCAGGGGAACCGGCATCGGGCCCGATTCCCTCAGTGACCACACTGATGGCTGCGGAGCCTTCTGTCCTGGAGTCTAGAATGGCGTCCCTGGAGCGCGGCTTATCTGCCTTCCTGGACCAGCAGTGGGTGCTGTTGTCCGGTACTACCAGTTCCTCTGCCCAGACCACCAGGCCCTCGACATCCATAACGTCCCTAGAGGCAGAACCGATCCTCAAAACTTTCCGGCCTTGAGTCGATCCTCAGCCGAGGTCTCGATCCAGTTCCCGCTCTACAGGACTACGATCATCCCTAGCCAGTGCACTTGGTGCCAGCCCATGGGGCCTTCAAGAGCCGCGGACTGGGGTCAGCTCTGGAACCCACGAGCCAGCCTTCCCTTGCATCCTCGACGGACTGTTCAGAGTAGGAGACAGAGGACAAGGAATCACCGGACACCCATCACCACCGCAACATCCCTTCGGACTCCCTCCGAGCCCCAGTAGCGGTCCCCGGCTGAGGACATGGTGTTCCTCGACTTTGTCAGGGATATGTCCAAGGCCCTAGCATTCCGGACAGAGTCAGAGGAGGATCCACGGATGGAGGAGTTAGAAATGCTCCAATATATGAGGCTCCCCCAAGGGAATCGCTCACGGTGCCCATCCTGCCAACCCTGAAATGGCTAATGCTTCGCATGTGGGAGACACTGGCATCGGTGCCAGTGGTGAGCAAGCAGCTTGATTCGATGTATTGAGTTTGCCGGAGCCCGGGCTTCCAGAAGTCACAGCTGCCGCTCAACTCCATGGTGGTGGAATCGGCCATGTGTTGGCTGAAGAATCAGAAGACTTACTCTTGGTGCCCCCAGTTAGGGAGGCCCGCACCTTGGATGCCCTTGGCAGAAAGTGCTACCAGGGCTTGATGCTCATCAGCCGCATCCAGGCCTACCAGCTGTACATGGGCATGTACCTGAGAGATCTGATGGAGATCGCTGGGCTCTCGGCTGGTCTTTCCTAGCAACCCTTGCAGCGGTTCAAGAACCTGGCCAAGTCCGTCCGTGAGTGCTCCAAGTTTGTCTCTGGCAGCCTATGATGGCTTTGAGTCGGCGGCTCAAGTGGTGACAGCAGGCATCTGTGCCCGACACCAAGCTTGGCTACAGTTGTCTGAACTCGAGCAATGGATTCAGGACAAATTGGTCGATGTCCCCTGCCAGGGAGAGAACCTCTTTGGCAAACTCATGACCAACTAGGCTGCCAAGAAGGAGACAGAGTTCATGACGAGGACTAGAAAAGACTAAAAAGACCACTGCCTCTCCCGATGGAAGGGCCCGGGTAAAAAGCCCCTCTACCTGAGGAAAGGGGCTGCTTGCAGAAACTACCCACCTTTTGAGGCCTCCCCGGCTCCCCAACAGGGTCAGCAGACCAAGGGACATGGGCACGATCCTCGTAAGCAGAAAGTTCCCAAACCTCAGGCATCAGCCCTGGCCCAGCCCAGTAGGAGCTTTTGACTCCTGGGGCATAGCCTCTCCACCCCAAGGAGGTCAGCAGCCCACAGAAGGACATCTTGTACACTATGCCCAAAGGTGGCCAGCCATCACCACCAATTCCTGGATATTCCAAGTGATCAAGGAGTGCTACCTCCTCCATCTGGCCCAGACACCGCCCCCCCTTTCTTTCTGGGAGAGCCCCCCAGGTCTCCCCTTCACCGGGACCTTCTACTGAAGGAACTGGCAGGTCTCTAGGACAGATCAGTAGAACCAGTTCCCTACCATCTCAGGGGCAAGGGGTTCTACTCCAGGTACTTCCTCTTACCAAAAAGAACAGGGGGCCTAAGGCTCATCCTCAACCTGTGCAATCTGAACAGATTCCCAGTGAGGGAGAAGTTCAAGATGCTCTCCCTTGGAACATTGCTGCCTAACTTCCAGCAGGAAGATTGGCTATGCTCCTTGAGAATGTGAGTGTAAGTGTAAGCATCCTTCAGATCCATTCACCCCAACCACAGGCAGTACCAGAGGTTCATGGGGGGGAGGGGCAGCCATTACCAATACATGGTGCTGCCCTTCGGTTTGGCTTCCACCCCAAGAGTTTTCACCAAGTGCCTGGCAGTTGTGGCCACTTCCCTTCGCCTCCAGGGGGGTCTTTGTCTTTCCCTACCTGAACGATTGGCTCATAAAGGGAGGTATGTCCTCAGAAGTGCAGCAGGCAACCGCACGTACCATTTAGGTCCTGAAGCATCTAGGGTTTGTAATAAACTACCCCAAGTCCCACCTCCTCCCGACCCAGTGTCTGGAGTGCAAAGGGGCAAAACTAAACATCTTTCAGGCAAAGGCCTTCCTTCCAGGGGACCGAGCCGACCGCCTCAGGGCACTGGCCCTGGACATACAACACTGTCCCTTGGTGTCCACTCAGCTCCTGCTATGCCTACTTGGACACATGGCCTCCACGGTCCATGTCACCCCCGATGTCTGCCTCCACATGAGGACCACACAGTGGTGCCTTTGGGACCAGTGGACTCAGACCACAGGCCATCTCCAGGGCAGAGTCTGTGACCCACCAGTTGGCAGAATCCCTGATCTGGTGGCAAAACCCCCAGTACCTTGAGGCAGGGATGCAGGATGAGAGCAACCAGCAGATCAACTTCCTGGAGCTGCAGGCGATACATCTAGTCCTCTGAGCTTTTTGATCTCCAGGAACAAGCAGGAATGAGTCTTCACATATGGGTATCGTCGGTACCGCCGGAGCCTGCGCGGGAACGCTCCCCAGTGTCCAAAAGGAAAGCTTTTGGGAGCATCCCACAGCGCCTGCGCGCTGCCTTCCAGCCTTTCCTAACCGCCTCTCTCCAGTTCTTCTTTTCCGCGGAGCCAGCAGGTCGTGTTCCTGTCACCACTGAAGAATTTCTTTATTTTATTTTATTTCTTTGGTCGCGCGTCTGCCTTCTCGACGCTGGACCGGTACCGCCGGTCTTTTCTTTCTTCCTTCTAAAAAAACAAAAAAAACCTACTGTTCTCACTTCAGTGCATTTTCTTCTTTGGCCTTAGGCCTAGGAAATTTTTCCTCATGGAAAAGCCCGCCTCTGGGTTTAAAAAATGCACAAAGTACAGGGGCACTATTTCTGTCACCGACACCCATGAATGGTGTCTAAAATGTTTAGGTCCTGACCACTCCATTGCGGATTGTGAGTCCTGCTCCATGATGTCTAAAAGAGGTCTACAAAATCGAGCAGCTAAGCTCAGTACCCTGTTTCCCTCGGATGCAGCTTCGGTTGAATCGACGTCTTCCAGGGCTTCTTCGTCACATGGATCTCAGGTAACCAAACTTAAATCCAGCCGGTCCTCGAAGGGTAAATCTCCCTCTAAGTATCGAGATGCCTCCGGGCTTGCCCTCGAGGAATCCGCACCGGCAAAATTACCCCGGCGGGAGGCTCCGGCTTCCAAAGCTTTATCTATGGGGTCACAGGTTGACATCGATGGCTCGGCCTTGACTGATCACCTGTTGCCATGTTCTGGGGTACTGGTGGTTCCCACTGGTACCGACATCCAGACATTGGTTGCGTCGGATCAGAATATCCTGACCATGCAGCATGCCATCACAGCATTCATACAAGCTGCGACGCCTTCAGTACCGCAGCAAACTCCATTGCTGGTACTGACTCCGGCACCGGTACCGGTACCGATTGCATCGACATCCGCTTCAGTGTCGACTGCAGCGGTACACTGTTCTGTGATGCCCATCGGTACCGAATCGGTACCGATCACTCCCGATGTCGATACCACCCGGTACGCATATCGGGCTCTGCAGGAGCATCCAGACAGACGATACTTCGATTCCTCTGAAGACTCTGATAAATCAGAGGTCTCTGTCGAAGCATCGGTGATCCATCGTCAGGAGCCCTCTTCTCCAAAAAGGAGAATGTCTCCTCCAGAAGACTTGTCTTTTCAAGACTTCATTAGGGAAGTGGCCAGGGGCCTTTCCATCTCAGTGGCCCCTGAGACAGAGCCTAGAGCCAAAAAATTAGATATTTTGCAATATCCTAAGGCTCCTAAAGAGGCAGCCACTTTACCAATACATGAGATTCTTTATGATCACATGTTGGGCATATGGGAGACTCCTCTCACCACTTCCCCTCATTCTTGCAGGTTGGACACCATGTATCGTGTTCCTCCTTGTCCTGGCTTCCATAAGACTCAGCTTCCTCACCACTCCATTGTGGTGGAGTCTGCTATGAAGAAGATAGAGTACAAAAAGGCACTCTTCTGCTCCTCCAGGAAGAGAATGCAGAACCTTAGATGCCTTTGGCAGGATAATTTTCCAGGTCAGTATGCTTGTTGCCAGAATCAACTCCTATAGTCTCTATATGGGGATGTTTCTAAAAGAAGTTACAGATCACCTGCAAACGTTATCTCCTTTTATTTCAGAAGAAAAAAGGGAAGAGTTCCTCACCTGGCTCAAACATGCTCAGGATATTTCCAAGTTTTCCAACCGTGCAGCCTTTGACTCTTTTGAAGGTGCCAGCAGAGCCTCGGCCATTGCCATAGGTGCACGCAGAGTTGCTTGGTTACAAGCTTCTGATTTGGAACCCTGGGTTCAAGATGGACTAGGAAACCTTCCTTGTACAGGAGATAACCTTTTTGGCAAAGAGTGGCAAGCAAAGGCCACCCAAATGGATGCTGAAAATTCTGCTTTAGATAGACTTTCAAAGTCTACTTCTGCTCCTTTTAAGAAAAGGTTGTTCAAAAAGGGGTTTTTTTCCCAAAAAAGGGAAATATTATTCTGCTTATGGTCAGCAGTCATCTTCTGCAGGTCGTTTTGCTACAAAGAGACAGCAACAACCGAAACAGGCCAAGCCTAAGGCTGCTAGGACTGCTACGGCCCAACAGCCTCCTCAGTGCCTTTGACTTACAACTAGAGAGCTTAGCCTTTCTGGCTCTAGAACATCCAGAGCCTCTCACCATTCCAGGAAGGTTGGCTTACTTTGCTCCCAGGTGGGAACAAATCACAGCAGAGCAATGGACCCTCTCCATCATAAGGGAGGGGTACAAGCTTCATTTCTTAAACCTTCCTCCTCACACCATGGTGAGACAGTTCAATTCTCAGACATCTCTCCTCGACCACCTGGGTCAGGAGATTGCTACCCTTCTTGCCCAAGGGGCAATAGAAGAAGTACCCCTTCTTCAACAGGGCTCAGGGTTCTACTCCCCCTACTTTCTTATCCCAAAGAAAACAGGGGGCTACAGACCCATATTAGATCTCAGAGGGTTGAACAAGTTTCTGTGCAAGGAGAAATTCAAGAAGATTTCTCTCGGTACTCTCCTTCCATACCTTCAGAGTCAAAATTGGCTTTGCTCTCTAGACCTCAAGGATGCGTACACCCATGTCCTCATCCATCCAACACACAGAAGGTTCCTTCGGTTCCTTTATCAAGGGAAGCACTACCAATACAGAGTGCTTCCTTTCGGTCTGGCCTCTGCACCAAGGGTGTTCACAAAATGCATGGCAGTAGTAGCTGCATTTCTACGCACTCTAGGGATCTTCGTATTCCCATATCTGGACGACTGGCTCATCCGAGCTCCATCCCAGTCAGAGGCCCAGACTTCTCTAACCTGCACAAGCCGTATCCTTCAGTATCTGGGACTTGTAATAAACTTTCCAAAATCCCTTCTCACCCCTACTCAGTCTCTAGAGTTCATAGGGGCCTTGCTGGATACCACAACTGCAAGGGCCTATCTTCCCCAGGCCCGTTGCCTACGCTTGGTGCAGTTAGCCTCACAAATTCAGTTAAAATCCCATTTAACTGCTCGAGAGATGTTACAACTGTTAGGCCACATGGCATCCACTGTGCATGTGGTTCCTTACGCTCGCCTTCACATGAGGGCAGCTCAGTGGATTCTGTCCACACAATGGACGCAGGCATCAGGTTTCCTGTCAGACAAAATAGCAACCTCCAGTGGCCTCTTTTGGTCCCTCCAGTGGTGGAAGTCCACCCCAAATCTGTTGCTGGGGTACCCCTTTCAACAGGTGTTATCCCAAGCAACCCTTACAACAGATGCCTCTCCAAGAGGTTGGGGAGCTCATCTTCAAGATCTCTCCACTCAAGGCATCTGGTCTTTACAGGAGACATCTCTACATATCAACCTCTTAGAGCTCAGAGCAATTTTTCTAGCTCTGAGTCTTCCACACCCTGCTCAGCTACAAGACAGTCCTCATCCACACGGACAACCAAGTAGCCATGTTCTACGTGAACAAGCAGGGCGGGACTGGCTCTCTGTCGCTTTGCAACGAAGCTCTGAGATTGTGGGCCTTCGCCAGAGAGCATCAAATTCATCTCATGGCAGTGTATCTTCCAGGGGTTCAAAACTCTTGGGCAGACAGACTCAGTCGAGTTCTGCTTCCACACGAATGGTCCCTCCATGGGGACCAGATAGCCAGGATCTTTCGAATTTGGGGAACCCCAGACATAGACTTGTTTGCAAGTCCGTGGAATGCCAGACTTCCCTGATTCTGTTCCAGAATTCCGTGTCAGGGAGTTCAGGCCAGGGATGCCTTCCTCCTCCATTGGGGGCAAGACTTCCTCTATGCCTTTCTACCCATTCCCCTAATTCCCAAGACACTCTTCAAACTTCAGAGAGACAAGGGGTCTATGATCCTCATAGCACCACATTGGCCACGCCAAGTGTGGTACCCTCTACTTCTGCATCTCTCTCAAGCTCCCTCCCTGGACTTGGGATCTGCTCAAGTCCTCCTGTCCCAGGAGGAGGGAACGTTGTGGCACCCAAATCCCCAGTCTCTTCACCTCAGGCCTAGACCTTCAAGATTTTCATCTTTCTCAGCAAGTGAAGGATATCCTTCATGCTTCCAGAAAGCCTTCCACTAGACGTTCCTATGCTTTTAAATGGAAAAGGTTTACCATTTGGTGTGCAGAGAAGGGTTTTAACCATCTTGCAATACCTCTGAATTGTTTACTAGAGTATTTGCTGCATTTATCCCATGCAGGCCTTAAAACTAATTCAGTAAGAGTCCATTTGAGTGCTATTGCAGCATCCCTTAAACCTCTCAATGGACAGCCTATTTCCTCTCATCCTCTTATAGCAAGATTCATGAGAGACCTTCTTTTGACTAAACTTCCCATCAGACCACCTCCAGTGGCATGGGACTTGAATCTGGTTCTTGGCCAGCTTATGCAGCCACCCTTTGAACCCTTAGCCACTACCTCCTTGAAATTCCTTTCCTGGAAGGTTATTTTTCTCATTGCAGTCACTTCAGCTCGCCGCATCAGTGACAAGGTAGTCCTCAGAACTAATTCTCACTTTATGCCTAAAGTGGTCTCACCTTTTCATCTGAACCAGGAAGTTTATTTACCTGTCTTTTTTCCAGGACCTCATGCTTCAAGTGCAGAGAGGAATCTTCATACCCTGGATTGTAAAAGAGCTCTTGCTTTTTACTTACAAAAGACACAGCAACATAGAAAGTCCTCTCAACTCTTTGTTGCTTTTGATCCCTCTCATTTAGGACTTCCAGTCTCTAAGAGAACTCTGTCCAATTGGATTGCTCAGTGTATTTCTTTTGCCTACCAGAGTAAGAACCTTTCTCTGGAGGGCCATGTCACAGCTCACAATGTGAGGGCCATGGCAGCCTGTATGGCTCATCTAAATTCTGTGTCCATCGACCAGATCTGTCGAGCAGCCACCTGGGCCTCGGTTCATACCTTCACAGCCCATTACTGCTTGGACAAGGACTCCCGCTGGGATGCCTTGTTTGGTCAGGCTGTTCTCAAACACCTGTTCCATACCTAACCAACTCCTACCCTCCATCCCTGGCTGGATGCCTGAGATTCATGGGTGGAGGTAGAGCCCTTCCCAGGGACTCACAACCTGGGTGATCTCCCAGGCATCTCTAGCTGGGGAGTCCCCATATGTGAAGACTCATTCCTGCTTGTTCCTGGAGATAGCACAGTTACTTACCTGTAACAGGTGATCTCTGGGAACAGCAGGAATAAGTTTTCACAACCCACCCACCTCCCCTAGGAGTTGTATCTCTCTATCTTTCTTTTCTTTCCTCACTCTCTATTTGTCTCAGCTTTAAAACTCGAACTGGAGAGAGGCGGTTAGGAAAGGCGGGAAGGCAGCGCGCATGCGCTGTGGGATGCTCCCAAAAGCTTTCCTTTTGGACGCTGGGGAGCGTTCCCGCGCAGGCTCCGTCGGTACCGACGATACCCATATGTGAAGACTTATTCCTGCTGTTCCCAGAGATCACCTGTTACAGGTAAGTAACTGTGCTTTACCGCCTATGGCGCCAACCAGTGTTGGTCCAAACAGACAACCAGGTGGCAATGTTCTGTATGAATAAGCAGGGGGTGCTATGGGTTCTTATGCCCTCTTCCTTGAGGCAATGGCCCTCTGCTCCTATGTAGTCCAGCAGGGCATACTTTTACGGGCAGTATACATGCCAGGCCAGGACAACTCACTGGCCGACAGATTAAGCAGAGTCCTCCAACCGCAAAAGTGGCAGCTGGACCCCCGAGTGGCCATCTGGCTATTTCACCTCTGGGGGAAACCATGGATAGACCTGTTTGCCAGCCTGGACAACTACGAGTTGCCCCACTTCTGCTCCCAGCAAACCCACTCTTCCCGGGTGTTGGCAGATGCGTTTCTCATCTCGTGATCAAAAGGTCTCATGTACGCCTTCCCACCCATGCCCCTAATTGCCAAAACGCTATTTAGGACCCTCCACGACAAGGCCTCACTGATCCTGATAGCCCCTCGATGGCCCAGGCAGCTGTGGTTCCTGCTACTCCGGCTTTTGGTGGAGACTCCCATTGGGGAGCTCCCCAGGTCTCCTGTCTCAGGAGGAGGGCTTTCTCTTAACCCCCAATCTGGGGTCACTGTCACTGACAGCGTGGCTGCTGAAAGGGTGACCCTAGCCCCTTTCAACAGTAGAAGTGGAGGAGAGCCTGCTGGCTTCCCGTAAGACCTCTACCAGGAAAGTATACACCTTCAAGTGGCGCAGATTTTCAGTTTGGTGCGTGGAGCAGTGGGTTAACCATTCTCCTGCCTGGTGCAGCTGGTGCTGCAGTACCTTCTCCATCTCTCCCATTCCGTGCTTAAATCAAACTCCGTCAGAGTCACCTCAGTGCCCTGTCAGTGCATCACCACCCGGTGGATGGCAAACCCCTCTCAGCCCAGCCACTGGTGACTCACTTCATGAGGGGACTCCTTTTATTAAAACACTCAATGCGCTCCCCGGTGACTGAATGGGACCTCAGGTGGTACTGGCGCAGCTTACTCACGCACCTTTTGAGCCCCTGGCTACCTGCAATCTGATATACCTCTCATGGAAGGTGGTGTTCCTGATTGTGCTCATCTCCACTCGCAGGGTTAGCGAGCTCCAAGCTTTAGTGGCAGAGGTGCCTTACACCAGGTTCTACAAAAACAGGATTGTGCTCTGTGCACACCCCAAATTCCTTCCGAAGGTGGTATTGCCCTTCCACCTCATCCAGGAGGAGATGCTGCCCACCTTCTTCCTAAGGCCTCACACCAGTAGGGCGGAGACTGTCCTCCACACCTTGGACTGTAAGAGGGCCTGCCCTTCTACATTTAACATACCCAGGGCCACCGTAAAGCTTCTCATCTTTGTGTCTCTTATGACCCCAGTAGGTTGGGGGAGATGGTGACCAATTGTACACTGCCTAGGTGGCGGACTGTATCACCCTCACCTATGAGTAGGTGGGGCTTCCGCTGGAAGGCTAGGTCACGGCACACTGTGTCAGGGCCATGGCAGGCGCTCTGGCAAACCTGCGCTCCATTCCGATGGTGGACATCTGCCAAGCTGCCACTTGGTCTTCAGTCCAAACCTTTGCAGCTCATTAATGCTGGAGAGAGAGTCCTGACTGGACAGTGCTTTCTGCCAGGCCATGCTCTAATCCTTTTGGGATCTAGGCAACTCCTACCCTCCGACCCTTCTGTGTTCCGGCTGCCAGAGTGTCGCTTCCATCGGACACGTGGGTCCTACTGCAGTCTGCACCTGTGGACTCAATTGTTGCTGCTCACGGCTTATCCTGAGGGTAACCGTGGTTTTTCTCTATGGGCTTTCGGTAGCCTGTAGCTAGGGAGTCCCATATGTGAGAACTGACTTCCTGCTTGTTCCCGGAGAAAGTGTATTTACTCACCTGTAACAGGTGTTCACCGGGGACAGCAGGAATCAATCCTCACAATCCTCCCTTCTCCCTTTGGAGTTGCTTCCTTCATTTTTGCTGTCTTTAGCTATGTCATCTGACTGAGCAAGATGGCACCCTTGGGTGGGAAGGAGACCATGCAAGTGTGGTGGCATCTCCCAAAGGCTTTCTTTGAAAGCTGGGAGGATGCTTCCGTGAGGGCTCAGTCGGTGCCGATGTCGCCCATATGTGAGGACTGATTCCTGCTGTCCCCGGAGAGCACCTGTTGCAGGTGATTAACTATGCTTTATTTCAGTTCTTCTGTGACATCACATTTAAATACCATTTCAATCATGGATAATATCCCTACATCCTTCCTCAGTAAAGACTGAAGCAAAGAATTCATTCAGTCTCTCCGCTATGGCCTTTTACCCCTTTATCATCTAATGGTCCAACTGACACTCAAAGGTTTTTTTGCTATGAATGTACTTGAAAAAGTCTTTTATTACATGTTTTTGCTTCCACAGTAAGCTTCTTCTCAAATTCTCTTTGTCTACCTTTTCAATCCCTTTCATCTAACGTGCCAATGCTTATGTTTCCAGTTTTCCTCATTTGTATCCTTTTTTCATTTCCTGAAACATGATTTTTTGGCAACAGCCTCTCTGACCTCACCTTTAAACCATGCTGGCAGTTTTTTGGACGACTTCCACTTTTCTTAAAGCGTGGAATACAGCTGGTCTGGGCTTTCAAGATTGTTTTTTTGTTTTGTATTTTTAAACACCCATGCTTGATGTAAATCTTTAACTTTTGCAACTGCTGCTTTTAGTTTTTTTTCTTAACTATTTTCCTCATTTTATCATAGTCTCCCTTTTGAAAGTTAAATGGTAGTACTGTGGATTTCCTTGCCGTCCTCCTTCCATTTATTAAATCAAACGCGATCATGTTATAGTTACTATTTCCAAGTGGCCCCAACAACTTTAACCTCCTGCACCAGATCTTGTTCCACTAAGGACTAGATCCAAAATGGCTTCCCCTCTGGTCAGTTCATGAACCAGCTACTCCAAGAAACAATCATTTATTTCATCTAGAAACTTTATCTCCCTAGCATGCCATGACACTGACCCAGTTAATACTGGGATAATTGAAATCACTCATTCTCCAGGACCAAGCAGGAAGTCAGTCCTCACTTATGGGTGACGTCGGCGCCGACGGAGCCCTCGCGGAGCAATTTTCCCCAGCTTTCAAAGAAAGCCTTTGGGAATTGCAGCGCGCATGCGCGGTCGTCTTCCCGCCCGAAGGTGCCATCTTAGCCAGTCTTCTTTTTTCCGCGGAGCCCTACAGACGTCCCCGTCTTGTCCCCGCGAAAAAGTTGATTTTCCTCTTTATTTTATACTTTTTTCTTTCGGTTCGACGCCGATCGTTTTTCCCGCCCGGACTCGCGACGCCGGTCTCGAGTCCTCTTCCGTTTTATTCGGTTTTTCTGACTTAGTCAGCTTTCGTTTTCGTTTTCCCTGGCAGCCCGGTCCTTTGACCTCGCAGGGGCCCTTTTTCCCCCGATGGCTGCCAGTGGCTTTAAGCGGTGTGGTCGGTGTGACCGAAATATGTCACTAACCGACACACACGACTTTTGCCTCTGCTGCCTGGGCCCGGATCATGAGGAACTGATCTGTGGGCCCTGCAGCAAACTGTCCTCGAAGGCGTTGAGAAGTCGGCGGCATCAGCGCGAGAGAATCTTCGCTGACCCCAGCCGTACCCGGACCTCGTCGGAGGCCTCCGTGTCGAAAGGCTCCAGCTCGGACCGTCGCCGGAGCTCCTCCGACCGGGGTTCTCCCTCCGGGGACCATCGTCGGAAGGAAAAACCCGCGAGGGCGGCGTCGGTGGACGCTCCTGGCTCCGCGAGGGCCAGGTCGCATAGCCCCGACAGCCGCCCCGGGTCCTTGGAGAAGGAGCACCTCCCGAAGCGACCTCGCCTGGAGTCGGAGATGCCTGCCCGGGTAAGTCCTGTAGTCCTTCTGGACTCGCCTCCGCGACAGCCGACGTCGGGCCCGACGCCGTCGGGGCCCGAGTCGGGGGCTGCTGGGTCACCTGAGCTCGGACTCAGGTTGACGGCCTTGGAGAGCAGACTGTCTGCCTTCATGGACCAGCAGCGGGCACTGCTCGCTGGCGTCGCTGCCCCGACCGCCGGGACGTCGACGTCCAAGTCGACCCCGGAGACCGAGCCAATCCTCGAGTCGATGAGAACTCGAGTCGATCCTCGGTCGAGGTCGCCCTCGGCCTCCCCCGTTCGGGACCGAGGTCGCCGACGCCGACTCCCTCGGCGTCGGGGCGGCTGGCGCCGCACCCTGCCCGGGCCGACCCCACCGAGTCCTCGTCGGAGTCGGTCTGGGAGTCTGAGGAGGAAGAGTCACCTGATTCTTTCCGGACTCGGTGTGTCCCATCGGACTCTCCGGAGTCCGAGCCTCGGAAGCAGTCCCGCCCGGAGGATGCCCGGTTCTCGGACTTCGTTAGGGATATGGCCAAGGCTTTGGCCTTCCCTGCGGATCCCGAGGAGGAGCCTCGAGCCGAAGAGCTCGACGCCCTCCAGTATGACTCTCCCGCGAGGGAACACTTTACTGTGCCGGTTCCTCCTATGCTGGAACGACTACTCTTCCGCATGTGGGAGAGTCCGGCCTCCTCGCCGGTCCTGAGCAAGCGGGTCGATTCTATCTATCGAGTCCGCAAGAGCCCTGGCTTTCAAAAGGCACAGCTGCCACACCATTCCATGGTAGTGGAATCGGCCATGCATCGTCTTAAGAGCCAGAAGATGCACTCCTCGGTGCCTCCTGGAAGGGAGGCCCGTAACCTGGATGGCCTTGGCAAGAAGTGCTTCCAGGGCTCTATGCTCGCCTGTCGTGTCCAGACTTACCAGCTATACATGGGCATGTATCTCCGGGATCTGGCTAAAGAGCTAGCCGGATTCTCCGCTGGTCTCTCCGAGGAGCCCTTGCGGAGGTTCCTAGCCTTGTCCACGGGTATTCGGGAATGCTCAAAGTTCATGTCCCGAGCAGCCTATGATGGCTTTGAAGCCTCGGCTCGAGTGGCCGCAGCCGGCATCGGTGCCCGCCGACAGGCTTGGCTTCAGTCGTCCGACCTTGAGCCCTGGGTACAGGACAAGTTGGTCGATGTCCCCTGCCGAGGCGAAAACCTCTTTGGCAAGCCCATGGCGGAAAAGGCTGCACAAATTGAGACTGAGACTCTCACCAGGACCAGGCTTTCTAGGAAGACCTCCGCCCCTTCCCAGAAAAAGAAGGGCTCGGGAAAAAAGTCCTTTTACCCGAGGAAGGCAGCTGCCTACAAACAATACCCCCATTATCAGGCCCCTGCAGCTCCCCAACAGGGCCAGCAGGCCAAGGGACGGGGTAACGGGTCCCGTAGGCAGCAAGCCCCCAAGCCTGCACCACCAGCCCCTGCTCAGCAGGGTGGGGGTTTTTGACTCGCTCAGCATAGCCTCTCCCCCCCCGCTGGTTCCCCCCAGCACCGGAGGCCGGCTGGTTCACTTCGCCCACAGGTGGTCCAGCATCACCGCAGATGCCTGGGTGCTTCAGGTCGTGCGAGAGGGCTACCTTCTCCACTTCCACCAGGTCCCTCCCTCCTATTTTCCGGGAGAGCCTCCGCGCCCCCCTCTGCACAGGGAGTTGCTCCTTCAGGAGTTAGCAGGTCTTCTGCAGGAACAGGCGGTGGAACCGGTGCCACACCACCTGAGAGGTCAAGGCTTCTATTCAAGGTATTTTCTGATACCAAAGAGAACAGGGGGCCTCAGACCCATCCTGGACTTGCGCAACCTCAACAAGTTCCTTGTGCGGGAGAAGTTCAAAATGCTTACCCTTGGAATCCTTCTGCCCTACCTCCAGCAGGGAGATTGGCTATGCTCCTTGGATCTAAAGGATGCCTACACGCACATCCTCATCCACCCAAGCCACCGCCAATACCTAAGGTTTGTGGTGGCAGGAAATCATTACCAGTACAGAGTACTGCCCTTTGGCCTGTCCTCCGCACCGCGAGTCTTCACAAAATGCCTCGCGGTCGTGGCGGCCCATCTCCGGCTTTGCGGCCTCTTTGTCTTTCCGTACCTCGACGACTGGCTCATCAGAGCAGCGTCCGCTCAGGAGGTCACCCACGCCACGTGCCGCACGGTGACTCTGCTGCAGCACTTGGGCTTTGTCCTAAACTTCGCAAAGTCCACTTTGCTCCCCTCACAGGATCTCGAGTTCATCGGCGCAAGGCTGCACACCCCTCAGGCGCGAGCGTACCTACCGCTCGACAGGGCTCAGCGGCTCATGGACCTAGCCGACCGCTTTCGCAGCCAGCCCCTGGTCTCCGCCAGGCGCTTCCTGAGACTGCTCGGCCATATGGCTTCCACCGTCCATGTGACCCCCAATGCCCGCCTGAATATGCGGTCTGCTCAATGGTGTCTCCGCCGGCAGTGGCGACAAGCCACAGGCGGCCTAGCAGACCTGGTGCGCGTCTCCGAGCCGCTGGTCTCGTCTATCCGGTGGTGGCTCCGGCAGCCGAACCTGGTATTAGGAATGCCTTTCCAGTCACCTCAGCCGACCCGGGTGCTGACCACCGATGCATCCCTCCTGGGCTGGGGAGCCCATTGCCAAGAGGCACGTACTCAGGGCCTCTGGACCAAGTGGGAGTCTGCTCAGCAGATCAACTTCCTGGAGCTCAGGGCGATCCGCCTAGCTCTCAGGGCCTTCTCCCACCTGACCTCCCAACAGTCCGTCCTTGTCCAGACGGACAATCAAGTTGCCATGTTCTACGTGAACAAGCAGGGGGGCACGGGCTCCTTCCTCCTTTGCCGGGAGGCACAGAAGCTCTGCTCTTGGGCCGTCAGTCACGGCATTCTCCTCAAGGCAGTTTATCTCCCGGGCCCAGAAAATTGCCTGGCGGACAAACTCAGCAGGGTCCTCCAGCCGCACGAGTGGCGTCTGGATCCCTTGATCGTTCAGAAGCTCTTCCTCAGGTGGGGCCTCCCCACGGTGGATCTCTTTGCCAGTCCTCGCAACCGGCAACTTCCTCGCTTCTGCTCTCGTCAGCCTCACCCCCTTCGGGTTGCGGCGGACGCCTTTCTGATCTCATGGTCGGGGAGCCTTCTGTACGCTTTCCCTCCCATTCCGTTAGTCTCTCGGACTCTTTTCAAGGTTCTCCGAGACAAAGCCTTCATGATCCTGGTGGCCCCTCGCTGGCCCAGGCAGCCGTGGTTTCCGCTCCTGCTGCAACTGGCGGTGGAGGATCCAATCCCTCTGGGGGCGCAACCGGATCTCCTCACCCAGGATCAGGGGTCCCTACTGCACCCCAACCTCAGGTCTCTCAACCTCATGGCCTGGCTGCTGAGAGGGTAGTCCTTGCTCCCCTTCTCCTGCCGGCGGAGGTGGAGGAGGTCGTCTTGGCTTCGCGACGGCCTTCTACCCGCAAATGCTACGCCCTTAAATGGCGTCGCTTTGCAGTCTGGTGTACCGAACAGTCTCAGGATCCCTTCTCCTGCCCGGTGTCGGTGATCTTGCAGTACTTGCTACACCTCTCTAATCTAGGACTTAAGTCCAACTCCGTCAAAGTTCACCTCAGTGCTCTTTCGGCACATCATGTGCCGGTGGACGGTAGACCTCTCTCCAGCGACCCTCTCGTAGCGAGGTTTCTTCTCCGAGGTCTCCTTCTACTTAAACCACCTCTGCGCCCGCCAGCGCCGAACTGGGACCTGAATGTGGTTTTGCAGCGGATCACCTGTCCGCCTTTTGAACCCATGGCTACATGTTCTCTCCGTTTTCTGTCTTGGAAAACACTGTTCTTGGTAGCCCTCACTTCCGCTAGGCGCGTAAGTGAGTTGCAGGCCCTCGTGTCTGATCCCCCCTACACTAGGTTCTACAAGAATAGGGTAGTCCTACGGACTCACCCTAAGTTTCTGCCTAAAGTGGTCTCCCCTTTTCACATCAATCAGGAGGTGGTACTTCCAACCTTCTTTCCCAGACCACACTCCAGCCGAGCTGAGACGGTCCTCCATACCCT
Source organism: Ichthyophis bannanicus (assembly GCA_033557465.1). Lineage (NCBI taxonomy): Eukaryota > Metazoa > Chordata > Amphibia > Gymnophiona > Ichthyophiidae > Ichthyophis > Ichthyophis bannanicus. The sequence continues at coordinate 166,267,426 of CM066039.1, read as the reverse complement.
GGACTGTAGAAGGGCATTGAACTTCTACCTTGACCGTACGCGGGAGCACCGTAAAGCTGCTCAGCTTTTTGTGTCTTTTGACCCCAATAAATTGGGACTCCCGGTCTCCAAGCGTACTCTGTCCATCTGGGTTGCGGACTGTATCTCTTGGGCTTATGGGGCAGCCGGACTCGCCTTAGAAAGTCGAGTCACGGCTCATTGTGTTCGGGCAAAGGCCACGTCAGTGGCTTACCTCCGCTCTGTTCCGCTGGCAGACATCTGCCGGGCCGCTACTTGGTCTTCGAGCCAGACTTTTGCGGTCCATTACTGTCTCGAGAGGGAGTCCCGTAGGGACAGTGCTTTCGGACAGGCAGTCCTCCGTAATCTCTTTGAGGTCTGAGCAACTCCTACTCTCCATCCCGGATGTGGGCTACCGGTGGGTGATAATTCAGCGAAGATTCTTTCCTTCTGTGCTGCTGAGCTAGAGGGAGCTCATTTTTGTGCTTAGGGTCTCCGGTAGCCTTGAGCTTGGGAGTCCCATAAGTGAGGACTGACTTCCTGCTTGGTCCTGGAGAAAGCGTAGTTACTCACCTGTAACTGGTGTTCTCCAGGAGCAGCAGGAATCAGTCCTCACTACCCTCCCTCCTCCCCTTGGAGTTGCAATCGTCTGCTTATGTTCTTTTTGCAAATTTTTATGCTGTCTTTTTTAGCTATGTCATCTGACTGGCTAAGATGGCACCTTCGGGCGGGAAGACGACCGCGCATGCGCGCTGCAATTCCCAAAGGCTTTCTTTGAAAGCTGGGGAAAATTGCTCCGCGAGGGCTCCGTCGGCGCCGACGTCACCCATAAGTGAGGACTGATTCCTGCTGCTCCTGGAGAACACCTGTTACAGGTGAGTAACTACGCTTTATTACAGTACTGTAACTTTTGTTAGCTTCCCTGATTTCTTTGAGCATTTCATCATCCATTTGTTTACTCTGACCAGGTGGTCGATAGTACACCCCCTTTCCCTTTTTGCATGGAATTTTCAGTCCATAGAGCTTCTACAGTAAATTTTGTTTCCTGCAAAACTTTAATCTTTGGTGACTCAATGCCCTCTCTAACATAGAGCACAACCCCTCCACCAATTTGTTCTGCTCTATTATTACGATTATAGTTTGTACCCAGGTATCAGTGTGTCCCACTGGCTGTCCTCCTGCCACCATGCCTCTGAGTTACTAATCCTATCTAACCTCTCATTTAGTGCTACATATTCTCCCATCTTATTTTTTAGATTTCTAGAATTTGCATAGAAACATTTTAGAGGCTACGTTTTATTCATATTAATCTGATTATTGGTAAGCAGGGGTTATTTGGAATCTTTAAACTCAGTTTGCTCAATACTCAAGGGTATTTGGGTTATTTTTATCTTTAGGGCATTTCAACAGAGAGGTTCCAATAACTTCAGTCTTTTGCTAGTGTCCTTCAAGGATACGTTGTTCCAAACCATGCGCTCCTGGGAGACTGTTGGTTTTCCCCTATTATCTAGTTTAAAAACTGCTCTATCTCCTTTTTAAAGGTTAATGCCATCAGCCTGGTTCCATCCCAGTTAAGGTGGAGCCCATCCCTTTGGAAAAGCCCCTCCTTTGCCCAGGATGTTCCCCAGTTCCTAACAAATCCAATACTCTCTTCCTTGCACCATTGTCTCATCTATGCATTGAGACTCCCACACGTAGGACACAAGACAGGCAGAGCTCCGAATGGGAAGCATTTCGGAGAATGCTACCCTGGCAGTTCTGGATTTTAACTTCCTACCTAAAAGCTTAAATTTGGCCTCCAGAACCTCCCTACCACACTTTCCTATGTCATTAGTATCAATAGGTACCAAGACAGCAGCCTCCTTACCAGCACTATCTAAGCCCTTGTCTAGGTGGTGTGTGAGGTCTGCTACCTTTGCACTGGCAGGCATGTTACCAGGCGATCCTCACGTTCACCAGCCACCCAGCTATCTATATGCCTAATGATGGAATCACCAACTATAATGGCTGTCCTAACCTTTCCCTTGTGGGCACATGGCCCTGGAGAAATTTCCTCGGTGCGAGAGGGTTTTACATCACCTGGAGGACAGGTCCTAGCTACACGATCACTTCTTGTCACACCACCGTGATGCTCTGTCACATGATCTCTCTCCTCCATGGCAACAGCGATGCTGCCAGACTGGAGGTGGAACTTCACTACTATATCCCTATAGCTCTCGTTTATGTATCTCTGTCTTTCTTATGTCCTCCAAGTCTGCTACTCTAGCCTCCAGCGATGAGGCTCGTTCCCTGAGAGCAAAGAGCTCTTTGCACCTAGTGCACATGCAAGACCCCTCACCTACTGGGAGAAAATCATGTACGCGTATGTGACACTCAATGCAAAAGACTGGAAAGCCCCCATCTTGCTGCTGGATTGCTGTCTGCATCTTAGTTTAAAGGTTTTGTTTAGGTATTTAAATGGTTTTCTGGGGATATTTACACTAATAAAACTATACCTAATATGTTCGGTGGACTTTGTTCACCTCAAGCTTAACTAATCTCAGGTCCTTAATGAATGCTTGATGAGGATAAACAGCTGCACCTGAGAGTGAATATGGGCACCTCCTTCTCTTTAAGTACCTATAGTGCCTTGCAAAAGTATTGATCCCCTTGGTTTTTGTCCCGTTTTGTTACATAACATACAACCTGGAATGAAAATGGAGGTTCAAGTGGATGTTAGGTAATGGACCTAACAATGTAATCCAAATTGGTGAAGTGACATGACAATAAAATACCTTGTCTATATAAAAAAACACTAGTAAAAACTGAAAAGTTGTGGGTGTATATGTATTCATCCCTTTTGATATGAAACCCCTAAATAAGATCTGGTCCAACCAGTTAACCTCAGAAGTCACATAATTAGTTGATTAGGGTCCACCTGTGTGCTATCGGTATCACATGATGCCTGTATAAATATACCTGTTCTGAAAGGCCCCTGACTCTGCAACACACTAAGCAAGCAACATAAAGATCAAGGAGCACTCCAAACAGGTAAGAGACAAAGTTGTGGAGAAATATAGATCAGGATTGCATTATAAAAAAAAAACCAACAAATTCTGAATATCTCGTGGAGCACTATTAAATCATTATAACAAAATGGAAAGAATATACACACAACTACAAACCTAAAAAGAGAAGGCCGCCCACCAAAACTCACAGACGCCTAGTCAAAGCCCAAACCTCAATCCAATTGAGAATCTGTGGCATTACTTGAAGATTGCTGTACACCAACGCAACCCATCTAACATGAAGGAGTTAGAGCAGTTTTGCCTTAAGGAATGTGTGAAAATCCCAGTGGCTAGATGTGCTAAGCTAAGCTAATAGAGACATACCCCAAGAGACTTGCAGCTGTAATTGCAGCAAAAGGTGGTTCTACAACATATTGACTTTGGGGGGGGGGAGGGGTGAATACATATGCATACTCCCTGCTTTCAGGTTTTTTGGGGGTGTTTTTTTGGTCTTAATTGTATCACAAAAAAAGGATATTTTGCACCTTCAAAGTCATAGGCATGTTGTGTATATCACATAGTGCTAACCCCCAAAACTCCATTTTAATTCCAGGATGTAATGTGACAAAATAGGACAAACAAAAAAGGGATGAATACTTTTGCAATGCACTGTAGAAAGCTATGATTATCCCAGGGGTGGATGGTAGTTGGGGGGGGGGGGGAGGAGAGGGAGGGAGGGAAAGAAGATTTATTAAAAGCTGGCAGCTACACAGTGCCCTGTCCTGTGCTTCTAAGGTAATCTGTGACCAATTTCCTGGGTGAATCACACAGCCCTTGTTTTGATAGAGGGAGTCTTTCAAAATGCCCCTTTAGGGAGGAGATCAGCTATACCTGGGAGCTGACGCGGTTTCCTTCCATCGCTGCGGAGCAGCGCAGCAGGTGGGAGCTGGAGGCCTGATAGACCAACTGCAGGCACGGGGTGGACGTCCTAGGCATCGAGGACACTCCCCCCGAACCCTACAAAGCCCAGCGGAAGCAGAGCATTGTTGGAGGAGATCAGCTATACCTGGGAGTTGACGTGATTTCCTTCCATTGCCTTGGAGCAGCGCAGCAGGTGGGAGCTGGAGGCCTGATAGACCAACTGCAGGCACGGGGTGGACGTCCTAGGTGTCGAGGACCCTCCCCCCGAACCCTACAAAGCTTAGCGGGCACTACTCACGGCCGCGTGTTGCGGCCTGCGTGGTCACGTCCTAAGGGGTGTGTCTCAAGGGGCAGGACACGCCCTTTTGGTGCCCCTTCGGCGCTCACGAGACACTCGAGAAAGCTGGAAGTTGGAGTGCCGTGCCTATGGGGAAACGAAAGGCGAAGTCGGCAGTTAAGTCTGAAGTAGGAGATGGTGTGCAAGGAGGTAAGGTGGTGGGCCCCATGGACAAGCACATAACTTCTCTGCTGTCTGCTAATCGCTGGACGGGGCTTCTCTAAGCCCTGACACCTGGTCACCACCTCCTTTTCCTCAACCTCCTCATTCGTCTACATTTTTGGATTTTTCCCCAGATGTTGTAACCCCATCCTGCCCTGTGAATCCGGCAGTGTCTGATTGTTTGGTCACCCCTCCTTCTGGGGAGGTGATCCTTTCAGACATTTGGACTGCAATCCAAAAGATTGATACTCGTTTGTCCTCAACTGTTTCTTCTTTGTGTAGATTTACCTATGATGTGGTCGGAAAAATGAAAGATATTGATCAGCAATTAAGTTCTTTAACTAAGTTGACTGCCCATACTGATTCTCAGCTCCAGACTTGCCGTGATGGCAATGTTGCTTTAATTAGAGATGCTTCAGCAGTTTCCTATCGTTTGGGGGGGTTAGAGAATCAGTATAGGGCAAGAAACTTACGTTTCCTTAATTTTCCTTCTACCCATTTGTTGTCTTCAGAAATTTTGTTGCAAAAATATTTTACCGAAGTTTTGCAATTGAGGTACTTTAGACGTAGTCCATATGTATTCCCTTTCTGTTGGTGCTCTAGCTGTACCGAAAGTAGAAGGTTGTTTCCCCTTCAGACAATTCGATGGGCAAGAACTTAACAGCTTTTTTGGAAGATTCTTTGGATGTCATTCCCAGGCGTTGCACCTTGGTGGTAATGTTTGGGTCTGAGTCTATTAAGCTAACTGTCTTGAAAGCCTACTTTAAACATAGAGAGGCTCTATTTTGTGGGTCTAAATTACAAGTTTTTCCAGGTGTGGGTCAGACCACCCAGTCTCGGCGTAAGCAGTTTCTGGAGTTAAAAGCTCGGGTGGTAGCATTGGGGGGCTTCTTTTTTCCTTAAATTTCCTTGTTGTATTATAACATTTGAGGGACAAAATTATGTTTATACTGATGTAACTCAGTTACAGAAGTTTTTGTAAGCTAAGGAATTGGTTGAGAAATAATTAGGTGGGATGTTTAATAAGTGCTCCCTAGTGTGGGGTTAGAAATAACTCATTTTTTTCCTCTGTATTTCTTTTTTCTACGATTTAAATGCTAATCCTCTCCCTTGATGTGGTGTTGCTATTATGTGATTGATTTGTTCTTGAATTTTTTGTAAGATGCTTGTAATTGATTTCTTGATATTCATTATTTGTATTCAGGAAAAACTTAAAATAAAAGATGTCAAAAAATGCCCCTTTGATCTGTCACTTGGCTTTAACACATATTTAAAACAATTTCACAGATCTCTTACCACCTATCTAGAAATCCTCTTTGTAAAGGTCTCTAGAAACAATTTATTGCTCAAAGAATACTGACCCTGTTTTTCCTTTTATGTTAAGTTATACTCTGATTTGTTTTAACTTAAAGCTCTTTGCTGATACTAGGCCCCGACTGATTTAACAAATACATTGGATTCTAATTTACAAAGATTAATCATCTTTAATCTAAAGAATTCCTTTTCCCCCAAGACTGAAAAATTCCCAGAAGTAAATACAATTGCAGATCTCTCTCCAGTGAGGATTGCATGCAATACAATGCTCTGACCACCGCCGCCGCCGCCTCCTCCTCCTCCATCAGCTGGTTTGTGTGTCCTCTTATCAGGGTTGGTGCAAGGATGTGAGGCACCCTAGGCAAGTCCTTGATCCTGCTGCCTCCCCCCCCCCCCCCAGCTGCTTCCATCACTGCCCTCATGTCTGTCACTGCTGCCCCTCTCTGGGACCTGCAAAGTTTGCATTGCTGTTTTAAGGCTGCAAACTCTCTGGTGCTGTGTTCTTCCTATTTGCTGGGACTTGCCCCTTCCACTTCTGCCCATATACAAACAGGAAGTCTGCACTGGAAGGGGCAGAAGCAGCAGGTCACAGAGAGCAAGAAGAGCAATGCAGCACCGGAGAGTTCAGGTAAACACTGTTGCTACAGTATTTAAATGCCATTGCCACTGCTGCAGGCCCAAAAGAGGTGGCAGTGGGCACACTGGGAATGTTGGCCCTCTTGGCGGCCACTTAATTTGCTTATTGGGCTGAACTGGCCCTTTCTTTTATACCTCCATTCAGGAATACCAAGCTGAGAAGTTTCTCCATTTTAGCCCTTACTCTGCTGAGCCACTAAAATATTTGATGATATTTAAAACCTTTAATGACCTGGTTTCTGCACAGTCAAATGATCTGAAGGCTGCAGTGTAATGATAGAGCATTTGATTATCACAGACTGTCCAACACAGCACAAAAGGAATGAGAGTGCATTGCTATTTGTTTAAAAAAAAAAATTAAAATGCGATTGAAATTTGGAATCATTGCATTTCATTAGCCTGATATTTGTTATGAGGATTTGCTGTTAAAACTTCCAAAGATTTGTACTAATTATGTATGTTCTTCTTTTCAGCTCAAGTGGCATGGTGCAAGGAACAGCTGCTAGAGAGGGTCAGTGCCACCTTTGCAGCGCTCGCCTAGGATAAAAAAAACAGCTTGACTCCTCCAGCTTCTGTTTTGGTTTTGACTTGTGCTACCCTTTGGTTCATGGGCAACCTGTTTTCAGTTTTTCTTCATTAAGCTTACCTCTTGAAGTACAGAACTGTTCGAACTGTGAAAGCTTCAGACGATTTTTGCAAAATATATACCCTCTGAAGAACTGATTTATTTCCTTTTTTGTAATCTCCTCTGAATATTATGTTTTCTTAGCATTTAGATGGATTTAATTCTGGTGTGACCTTTAGCACAATCTTACTTTTTATTTTTGGTGCAGGATCTGACAAAATTTGATTACTAACATGTCCACCAAAGTGCCAATCTACCTGAAAAGGGGCATCAGAAAGGGCAAGAGGGAGAAATTAAGGGACATCTTGTCATCTGATATGATCAGCCCTCCTTTGGGTGACTTCAGGCACACAATTCACATTGGTAATGGAGGGGAGAGCGATATGTTTGGAGATCTCTCCTTCTTGCAAGGGAAGTTCCACCTGTTACCCAGGACTAAAGAGAGACTGGACTCTCAAAGAGGCATCCAGTTCGAGACACCATTTGAATTCTCAAGGAGTGCGACCGTCTGCAGCCATGATCAGGTGCTATCTGAGAAATCATCCCCCTTGTTGAAGAATGCCATTTCGCTGCCTGTCATTGGTGGGCCACAGGCCCTTATGCTGCCCTCCACCCAAGCTCCACCAAAACCTCCGAGACTTCATCTGGAAGACAGAGTGTCCCAGGCTTCACCTCTGAATGTCCAGTCAGCAGACATGACTGGGCACAAAAAGATAGATGAAGTAGCTTTGTCCACCAGCCATAGCATTTCTGGACAAGAAGCCCAAAGCTCCAGCATTGATGAGCAGCTGGCATCTGGTTCACAGAATAGGTTTGCCCCTGAGAAGAAAAATGGCGATCCATTTCTCTCCCATGCTGGCTCTCTGCTCTCCCTACATGTGGATCTGGGGCCATCTATCTTGGATGATGTCCTTTGGATAATGGATAGAGGTGAAGATGATGCCAGCTGATAAGCTATGCTGGTTACAGTGGACATGAAGGTTGCAAGAGTTTTAAAACCTATATCTCTTTAGGCTGAAACGGTGAGCATAATGCCCATCACAGGCAAGCCTTATATGGAGATACCTGTTTTCAAATACTGAGTGCCTTCTCCATGATTGAAAATGAAAATGGTTATGGTAAAGCAGCTGTATGCATTAGCTGACTATAGCTCCACCTATCCTAAAGTCTGAGAATAGATGGTTGTATTGCTGTCACTTGCAATCATGGACAGTGATTTCTGGAATATGGGATACTGAACTGGGTTGGGCCTGGCTTGTGCTTGGATGGGAAATCTCCAGAGAATTTTGGAAGCGATACTGGTGTCTTTGGAAAGAGGGTGCCTTGTGAACCAGCATAGTATTAGGGAGGGCACTTTTCTTCTGAACTAGTACTCGCCCATTTTCCCAGCATGGCATTAAGGGATGCGCTCCCCTCTGAACCAGAACTGACCCACTGTCCCAGAATGGCATTGAAGGTGTGCTCTCCTGAGTCAGTACTGACCAGTATCCCATGCTTCTGAGGATGCCATCTTTGAGTTGAGACCACATGTGCAATGCTGGCTGCTCTGTGAATACTAAAGATAGCCAGGGCTGTTTGCACCAACATAATGTATTAATCCTACTGTCTCAGCTGAATTCCAGCCAAGGCTGCACAGTCCAGTAGTTGCTGCAATTCTCATTCACAGGGGAGCAAGTTAGGCTTACCTGTGTAGCCTAGTACTTTGGGAACGAGCACTGCAAATGAAGTTGTACTAGTTAAACAAGGCTATATATTTTATTTAAGGAAGCAAATAGCTGTCTGCTATAAAAAGAGGTTTTAAAGCCAGACTGCATTGATTATTTTTTCCTAATCTTTATCACTGAAACGGTTGTAAATCCACCCCTTAAAGAGATTGGGTAACATAGTAAATGATGGCAGATAAAGACCAGTATGGTCCATCTAGTCTGCCCAGTAAGATGGCAAGAGTAGGTGCACCTGCCGCTCTGTGCAGATCACCCCTCCCCATGTCTTTTGTTTAGGGGTGAACCCACCGCTCCATGCAGGACACCCCTGTTTGTTGAGAAATTAGTTAAGTACGCATACAGTAACCCTTCTTAATATAGGGTAGGGTAGGGCTCGACAAACCCCAGGTGCCAGGTTGCTATGGCCACTAAAAAAAACAAAACAACAATCTGACCTGGTGCCCGAGGCTCAGAACACTTGTGCAGCAGTCCGAAGACCCCAAAGGTTGTGATCGTGGCTGAGACTGGCTTTGGCTGTGGCTGCGGCTGCCTGCAGGGATTTCAGCTCCCATGACCAGAAGAAAAGGGGAAGGTTGTGATTATGGTACAGGTGTAAGCAGTCTATCTGTGGGAGATGAGATCCCTATGGGCAGAAAGTTTGCATCTGGGCTGTGATCATGGCCTTCCCCTTCTGTCCATGGGATATGGGATCCCCATGGGCAAAATAGGAGGAGAGGGCTGTGATCACTGCTTGGAATGCAGCAGTCTGCTCCCAGGGATCCCATCTCTTGTGGGCAGAAGAGGAGAGCCTGTCGAGCCTCTAATTTAAAAAGAGAAGAAAAAAAAGGATGGGGGAAGTAGAACAGAGTAGTGAGAGGTTGGAGCTTGAAAGAAGAGTGCATGGTGCATTCCCCTTCCCTAAGTAAACACACATACACCAGCACCCCACCTTTGTAGGAGAGACACATAGTCCAGCTCCACACTACTTATGCACGCATACAAAGGAACCTCACTTCCGCGTTGTGTGCACACACACGTACTATAGTGCTGCACCCCACCTACACAAAGGCACCCACCACCACATCCCATGTTCAGACTGGCACACCACCATTGCACCATACAGACTCTTGCCATCTGAAGCTATAGTGTTTTTTTATTTGAAGATGACGCACGCTGTAGGAACTCTGGTGCTAGTCTCACAAGACTTGAGAACATGAGATCAGTGCGAGAGAACCGGGGTGGGGGTGGGGAGCAGCATGAGTAATGGCTCCTAAGATTTTGTCCTTGCCCTGAAATTCACACACTTTGTCAAGGCCTAGAGTAGGGGGGTATCCCAGCTAGCTAAGAAACGCTTCAACTGGAAAGCACTTCCATCCCTGTTTGAACTTACATAGCAAATGATGGCAGATAAAGACCAGCAAGGCGACAAGAGTAGGTGCACCTGCTGCTCTGTGCAGGTCATCTCTCCTGATGCCTTTGTTTAGGAGTGTATCCACCGCTTTGTGTAGGTCACCCCTATTTGTTCAGATATAAGAGATAGTTATGCTTATTTTGATTTTATCCTGTTGCTATAAAGGGATCCACTATGACTGTCCCATGCCCTCTTGAATTTTGTCACTGTGTTTGCCCCCACCCATCGGGAGGGCATTCCAAGCATCCACCACCCTTTCAGTGGTGGATTTTGATAGATTTTTAGAGACTTGTGACATGAAAATTAAACTAAACTGAGCATGGGAACTGTTTTTATAATGGATTTTGTTTACATCTACAGAAATAGGACTTTGAGAGAGTTTTTGCCAACTTTATATACACTGTCATTACAGCATGGATCTCTTGCAGACATCGGGACTGCTGTTTCAGAATGTCTCATTGGACTTGGGCTTTGATAAGTCAGCCAGCATCTTGGAAGTTACAGCACTTGGATTTATGGCATTAATAGACCACCAAATAATGAGAACATTTTGTACATTTTAAAAAATTTATCAAATTTTACAAATTACAAGAAGCACTCTTGTACAAGAAATATAAGCTGAACATAATAGGATAAGGAAGAAAAGTATTGACATAATCCCATAAGTAAAGAAAAATTTACAAAATCCACACATAGTTGGATCATCTGTTAGATCACAGTTTTGGAGCAAATTAGATTGGTTACAATACTATAGAAAAAAAAGCACATTAGAAAAGGGAACCAAGCAGAAATCCTCAGGCACTCATACTTGTTCCATAACTTCTCCAGGACCAAGCAGGAAGTCAGTCCTCACATATGGGGTGACGTCAGCGCCGATGAAGCCCCCATGCGGAGCATTTCCCCAGCTTTCATAGAAAGCCTTTGGGAATGCAGCGCGCATGCGCGGTCCCCTTCCCACCCAAGGGTGCCATCTTGCTCAGTCGTCTTTTTTCCGCGGAGCCCGACGGATATATATTCGTTTCACCCGAGGAAGAAGTTGATTTTTCGCTGCGTTAACCTGTTTTCTTCGGTTCGACACCGGTTTCCCTTTCCCGCCTGGGCCCGATATGTCGGTATCGAACCCAGATCTCTTTTTCGGTTTTTGTCCTTAGTGACTAGCGTTTGTGCCGTTTTTTTTCTTTTTTCAATGGCAGCCCTGTCGTTTGACCTTGCAGGGGCCCTTTTTCCCCCAATGGCTGCCAGCGGGTTTAAAAAGTGTGATCGGTGCAAGAAACCTATGTCTCTCACCGACACACATGACTGCTGCCTCCGGTGCCTCGGACCCGATCATGACCCGATGATCTGTGGTCCGTGTGGGAAAATGTCCTCTAAGGCGTTACGGAGTCGGCAGCACCAAAAGGAAAGAATCTTCTCTGACTCCGCGTCCGGTCGGGCCCGGACCTCATCAGAGGCCTCGACATCTCGGGACTCCGACCCCGAGCAGCGTCGAGGCTCCTCTGAAAGGGGGTCTCCCTCGTGGGGAGCAACGTAGGAAGAGAAAACCCACGAGGGCATCGTCGGTGGATGCACTTGGCCCCTCGAGGGCCAAGTCGCATAGCCCTGAGCGCCATCCCGGGTCTTCGGAGTTGGAGAGGCCTGCAAAACAACCTCGTGTGGTTATGGAGTCCCCGGGTCACGTGAGTACTGTAGTCCTCGTAGACTCACCTCCAGGGGAGCTGACGTCGGGCCCGGTGCCGCCGGGGTCCAAGTCGGGGGCTGCTGAGTCTCCTGAGCTCAGACTCAGGTTGACGGCCTTGGAGAGCAGCTTGGCTGCCTTCATGGAACAGCAGCGGGCACTGATCGCGGGTCTCACCGTTGCATCTGCCCCGACCACCGGGACATCGATGTCCAAGTCGACCCCGGAGGCCGACCCGATCCTCGAGTCCATGCGAGCTCTAGTCGATCCTTGGCCAAGGTCCCCCTCGGCCTCCCATTTGGGACCGAGGTCATCGACGCCGGTACCCTCGGCGTCGGGGTGGATGTCATCGATGCCTGCCTGACCGGAGCCGCTCGATTCTTCCTTCCTGGAGTCCGGCTGGGAGACGGAGGATGAGTCGCCGCCCGACACCTTTCGGACTCGGTGCGTTCCTTCGGACTCGCCTGAGTCGAGCCTCGGAGAAGGTCCCCCCCCCCCCCCCGGAGGATACCCGGTTCTCGAATTTCGTGCGGGACATGGCCAAGGCTTTGCCATTCCCTGCAGATCCCGAGGAGGAGCCTCGAGCCGAGGAGCTCGAGGCCCTACAGTATGACTCCTCCGAAGGAGGCCTTTACTGTTCCGGTTCCTCCGATGATGGAACGGTTGCTCTTCCGCATGTGGGAGGCGCTGGCCTCGACGCTGGTTTTGAGCAAGCGGGTCGATTCCATCTATCGAGTCCGCAAGAGCCCCGGGTTCCAAAAGGCACAGTTACCGCACCACTCCATGGTTGTGGAATCGGCCATGCATCGTCTGAAGAGTCAGAAGATGCACTCCTTGGTGCCTCCCGGCTGGGAGGCCCGGAACCTGGATGCCCTCGGTAAGAAGTGCTTCCAGGGCTCTATGCTTGCTTGCCGTGTCCAGACCTACCAGCTGTACAAGGGCATGTACCTTCGAGACCTGGCAAAGGAGATTGCCGGGTTCTCTGCTGGTCTCTCCGAGGAACCTTTGCAGAGGTTCAATGCTCTGTCCTCGGGTATTCGTGAGTGCTCGAAGTTTATATCTCGAGCAGCCTATGATGACTTCGAGGCTTCAGCCCGAGTAGCCACGGCCGGCATCAGTGCACGCCGTCAGGCTTGGCTACAGTCATCGGACCTCGAGCCATGGGTGCAGGACAAGTTGGTCGATGTCCCCTGCCGAGGTGAAAACCTCTTTGGCAAGCCCATGGCTGACAAGGCTGCCGAACTCGAGACCAAGACTTACCTGGACAAGGCTGTTCAGAAAAACCTCTGCCCCTTCTCAGAAGAAGGGCTCGGGGAAAAAGTCCTTTTACCCGAGGAAGTCATCTGCCTATAAACAGTACCCTCATTATCAGGCCTCTGTAGCTCCCCAATAGGGTCAGCAGGCCAAGGGGCAGGGGCATGGGCCCCGTAGGCAGAAGGCCCCCCCAAGCCTCCTACTCCGGCTCCTGCTCAGCAGGGAGGGGGATTTTGACTGCATTGGCATAGCCTCTCCTCCTCAGCTGGCTCCCATCAGCACTGGAGGCAGGCTGGCCCTGTTCGCCCACAGGTGGTCAGCCGTCACAAGGGATACCTGGGTTCTAAGTATAGTCCAGAAGGGCTATCTCCTCCACTTCCACCAGGTACCCCCCTCCTATTTACCAGGGGAGCCTCCCAGACTCCCTCTGCACAGGGACTTATTCCTGCAGGAGTTGACAGGTCTTCTAAAGGAACAGGCAGTGGAGCCAGTGCCCCACCACCTGAAAGGTCACGGCTTCTATTCCAGGTACTTCCTGATACCAAAGAGAACAGGAGGCCTCTGACCCATCCTAGACTTGCGAAACCTGAACAAGTTCCTGGAGAGGGAAAAGTTCAAGATGCTTACTCTTGGAATCCTGCTGCCCTACCTCCAGCAGGGAGATTGGTTGTGCTCCTTAGATCTGAAGGATGCTTATACTCACATCCTTATTCATCCAGACCACAGACAATATCTCAGATTTGTAGTGGGGGGAAACCATTATCAGTACAGAGTACTGCCTTTTGGCCTTACATCCGCCCCCAGGGTATTCACCAAGTGCCTGGCGGTAGTAGCGGCCTACCTCAGGGTTCAGGGCCTCCTTTTCTTTCCATATCTGGACGATTGGCTCATCAGGGGTCAGTCCCCACAAGAGGCCAATCAAGCCACCCTTCGCGCTATCGCTCTGCTTCAGCACCTGGGGTTTGTCAAACTTCGCAAAGTCCAGTTTGCATCCCTCCCAGAACATGGAGTTCATAGGAGCTCGACTGGACACATTTCAGGCAAAGGCCTTTCTACCAGTGGACAGGGCCCACAGATTGATGGCTCTAGCCAGGCTATTCCACAGCAATTCTCTAGTCTGTCAGACAATTCCTGAGGCTCTTAGGCCACATGGCATCCACGGTCCATGTGACTCCAAATGCCCGTCTGCACATGAGACCAGCTCAGTGGAGCCTCAGGACTCAGTGGCACCAGGCCACAGGAAGACTCGCAGACAAAGTGAGGGTGTCCAGCTTACTGCAGTCTTCTCTGCAATGGTGGCTTCATCTTCCAAATCTAGTGCAAGGGGTGCCTTTTCAGGCACCTCCACACTCTCAGGTGCTGACAACCGATGCTTCTCTACAAGGTTGGGGTGCACATTGCCAAGGGGCATGCACTCAAGGCCTGTGGACTCCTTGGGAGGCCGCACAGCAGATCAATCTCTTAGAACTGAGAGCTATCCGCTTAGCCCTGAGAACTTTCTCTCATCTCATCTCTCACCAGTTCGTCTTAGTTCAGACAGACAATCAAGTGGCTATGTTCTATGTGAACAAACAAGGGGGCACAGGGTCCCGCCTTCTATGTCAGGAAGTGCAGAAACTGTGCTCCTGGGCACTCAATCATGGCATTCTTCTCAAAGCAGTCTACCTCCCAGGTCAGGAGAATTACCTGGCGGACAGATTGAGCAGGATTCTGCAGCCGCACGAATGGCAGTTGAACCCTTTAGTGGTTCAACAGATCTTCCTGAGATGGGGTCTTCCAACCATAGATCTCTTTGCCAGTCCTCTGAACCGTCAACTTCCCAGGTTCTGCTCCAGACAACCGCATCCTTTCAGAGTAGCAGCGGATGCGTTTCTCATTCCATGGTCTGCAGGCCTCCTATATGCGTTTCCTCCCACGCCTCTAGTGTCCAAAACACTATTCAAGGTGATCCGGGACAAGGCCTCATTGATTCTGGTGGCCCCCAGGTGGCCCAGGCAACCCTGGTTCCCACTACTGTTCCAAGTAGCGGTGGACACTCCTCTTCCTCTGGGGATGCAACCCGATCTCCTGTCTCAGGAGCAGGGATCTCTTGCACCCCAATCTCCAGTCCCTCAATTTGATGGCCTGGCTGCTGAAAGGGTAGTCCTAGCGCCTTTACTATTGCCTAGGGAAGTGGAGGATGTAGTCTTGGCCTCTAGGAGGCAGTCCACCAGATAGTCTTATGTCCTCAAGTGGCGTAGATTCTCTTCCTGGTATACTCAACACAACGAGAACTCCTTCTCATGCCTGGTACCAGTGGTGCTGCAGTATTTGCTTCACCTGTCCAACCTAGGCCTTAAATCCAGTTCTGTTAGAGTTCATCTTAGTGCTCTTTCCGCACACCACTCACAGGTGGAGGGTCAGTCTCTCTCCAGCCATCCTTTGGTGGCTCACTTTCTCAGAGGCCTGCTTTTGCTTAAGCCTCCAGTGCGTCCACCTGCCTCTGAATGGGATTTAAATGTGGTCTTGCAACGACTTACTTGCCCACCATTTGAACCTATGGCTACTTGCCCTCTGCGTTTTCTGTCCTTGAAAACGCTATTTCTGGTAGCCCTTACCTCAGCTAGGCGAGTGAGTGAGCTTCAGGCCCTAGTCTCAGAAGCACCTTATACTAGATTCTATAGGAACAGGGTTGTCTTACAGACTCACCCTAAGTTCCTCCCAAAAGTTGTCGTCTCCTTCCACCTCAATCAGGAGGTGGTTCTTCCGACTTTCTTTCCCAGGCCTCATGCTAGCCGGGCTGAGATGGTCTTGCATACCCTGGACCAATGTTCCTTCTAATTTTCTGCAGGCTGTGTGCGTATAAAATAGCTGTGCAGCTTTTGAAGGAAGGTTAAATTTTTGTGCGCCACATAACGACACAGTTATATACTTTAAAATTTGACCACACGTCAGAATACAGTATGCACACCACATTGATTTTAATTAAATTAAATGAAAATAGACAATTACTAAATGAAGCGGAAAATTTCTAGTAATTACAATCACAACTTTTAAATTTTAAGACATCTGCGTTTTCTATCAAAATCAGAACCGTAATTTTTGTGCGCTCAGTTGTAAAGTATGTGCGCTTGCTCGGTGAGGTGTGTGCGCGCACACATGCGCACAGCTTAGAGGGAACAGTGCCCTGGACTGTAGGAGGGTGTTGTCCTCCTACCTTGACCGTACGCGGGAGCACCGGAGGGCTGTTCAGCTCTTCGTCTCTTATGACCCCAATAAGTTGGGGTTGGCTGTCTCCAAGCGTACTTTGTCCATATGGGTAGCTGACTGCATCGCCTGGGCTTATGGGGCAACCGGCCTCTCGTTGCAGGGTCAAGTTACGGCTCACCGTGTCAGGGCGAAGGCTGCGTCAGTGGCTCATCTCCGCTCTGTTCCGTTGGTAGACATCTGCCGGGCCGCTACTTGGTCTTCAAGCCACACTTTTGCGGCCCACTACTGCCTTGAGAGGGAGTCCCGCAGGGACAGCGCTTTTGGGCAAGCGGTACTCCATAATCTCTTTGGGGTCTAGGCAACTCCTACCCTCCGGCCCTGGTGTTGGGCTACCTGTCGGGGGCGTTATCAGAGAAGATTCTGTTCTTGCATGCTGAGGCTCTAGAGGGAGCTCATTTTTTCAGTTTGGGGCCTCTGGTAGCCCTAAGCTAGACAGTCCCATATGTGAGGACTGACTTCCTGCTTGGTCCTGGAGAAAGAGTAGTTACTCACCTGTAACAGGTGTTTTCCAGGAGCAGCAGTAATCAGTCCTCACAACCCTCCCTCCTCCCCTTGGAGTTGCAGTCATATGATTTATTTTGCTATTTTTGCTGTCTTTTAGCTATGTCATCAGACTGAGCAAGATGGCACCCTTGGGCGGGAAGGGGACCATGCATGTGTGCTGCATTCCCAAAGACTTTCTATGAAAGCTGGGGAAATGCTCCGCACGGGGGCTCCATCGGCGCCGACGTCACCCCATATGTGAGGACTGATTCCTGCTGCTCCTGGAGAACACCTGTTACAGATGAGTAACTACTCTTTCTCTAGGGCATGGAGAAGATATTGATGCTGCATATTTCTCCAGGAACAAGCAGGAAGTCAGCCCTCACTTATGGGTGACGTTGGCACTGACAGAGCCCCTGTGAAGCAATTCCCCAGTTTTCAATGAAAGCCTTTGGGATTGCTGCCATGCATGCGTGGTCCTCTTCCCAACCAAAAGTGCCATCTTGCCCAGTCTCCCTTTTTCCATGGAGCTCTTCAGATGCAAGTCCTAGTCCCTCGGAAAAAGTGTTTCGTTTTCGGCCTCTGGGCTGTGTTTTTTTCCGGTTGCACCTGTCCTCTTCCATCCTCCCCTTCTCTTCTCGAGCGAGGGGATATTCCTTGTTAAAAATATTTTTTCCCTGTTGCGGGCTTCATGCCCTTTTTTTCTTCCCCAACTGCTGGCCACAAAAGTCTTCGATCTAGCAGGGGTCCTTTTTGCCCCTATGGCCACCAGTTTTAAAAAATGTGACAGATGCTCCAAGAACATGTCGCTCACGGACACCCGCCATGACTTGTCTTTGATGTATTGGGACCGACCATGACCCGGAGCTCTGCTCTCTTAGCAAGAAAATGTCCTCCAAGGCCCTGCTCAGCCGTAAGTAGAGCATAAGATATGCCATACTGGGTCAGACCAAGGTCCATCAAGCTCAGTATCCTGTTTCCAACAGTGGCCAATCTAGTTCATAAGTACCTAGCAGTTTCCCTAAAAGAGACAGATTCCACAATGCTTGTACTGGGGTAAGCAGTGATATCCTGGGTCACTTTTTATAATGGTTTGTGGACCTTTCCTCCAGGAACTTGTCCAAACCATTTTCAAACCCAGCTACACTAACAGCTTTTACTACATCCTCCAGTAACAAATTCCAGAATTTGATTATACGTTGAGCGAAAAAATATTTTCTCTTATTAGTCTTAAATAGTTTACCCTGTAGCTTCATTGCATGTCCCCTATTCTTTCTGTATTCAGATGATGTAAACAATCGATCTACGTTTACCTATTCCACTCCATTCATTAATTTATAGACCTCTATCATATCTCCCCTCAGCCGTCTCTTTTTCAGGTCGAAGAGCCCTAATCTTTTTAGCCTCCCTTCATAGGGGTATCCTTCCATCCCCTTTACCATTTTGGTGGTTCTCTCTACCTTTTCTAATAACGCTATATCCTTTTTAAGATACGGCGACCAGAATTGCACACAATACTCAAGGTGCGGTCGCACCATGGAACGATAGAGGCATTATAATATCCTTTGTTTTATTTTCCATTCCTTTCCTTATGATACCTAGCATTCTATTTGCTGTCTTGGCCGCCACTGTACACTGGGCAGAGGGCTTTAACATGTTATCCACGATGACAACTAAATCTTTTTCCTAGGTGGTGGTTCCTAATGTGGAACCTTGCATCGTGTAACCATAGTTTTGGGGTTTTCTTTCCTAGGTGCATAACTTTGCACTTGTCCACATTAAATTTCATCTGCCATTTTGATGCCCGGTCTTCCAATTTATCAAGATCCTCTTGCAATTTTCCAGAAACCGCATGGGTTTTAACAACTTTAAATAGTTTTGTCTCATCTGAAAATTTGATAACCTCACTCGTTGTTCCCTTTTCCAGATCATTTATGAATATGTCAAAAAGCTGCGGAGCTAACACAGATCCCTGGAGTACTCCACTATTCACCTTTCTCCATTGAGAAAATTGGCCATTTAGTCCTACCCTCTGCTTTCTATATTTTAACAAAGTCCTAATCCACAATAGTACACTGCCTTCTATCCCATGACTTTTTAGTTTTGCCAAAAGTCTCTGATGAGCATTTCATCATCAATTTGTTCATTCTGGCCAGTCCGTCGATAGTACACCCCCACTGCTATCATCTTCCCCTTTTTGCATGGAATTTCAATCCATAGAGATTCTACAGCAAATTTTGTTTCCTGCAAAACTTTAATCCTTTGTGACTCAATGCCCTCTTTAACATAGAGCGCAACCTCTCCACCAATTTGATCAGTTCTCTCATTGCGATATAGTTTGTACACACTGTTTTGTCCTTGTTATCTAACCTCTCATTTAGTGCTATATATTCTAACTCTCCCATCTTATTTTTCAGACTTCTAGTATTTGTATACAAGCATTTTAGAGTCTGTATTTTATTCATATTAATCTGGCTAGCGGTAGACAAGGGTAATTTGGAATCTTTAAGCTCTGTCTGCTCCATACTCAAGGGCATTGGGCTACTTTTGTCTTTATTGGAACCTCTCTGCTGATATTCCCTAACTTCAGTCTTTTGGTAGTATCCTTCAAGAATACATTGTTCCATACCATGCGCTCTTGGGCATCAGAAGTCTGACATTTCTGGAAGGTGGCCCTGGAATCCTTGGTGGCACCCTCAGTCGTCCCTCTGCTGGTGGGATCCCCCACTTCTCAGCGGCACTCTGACCAGGGGTCCCCTGAAGTGGAGTAAGAAGAAGGCCTCAAATCGCTGTTGGGGGCTCCAGATAAATGCGAGCGCTCCCACACTCGGTCGCTGAACCCCCCCCCACAGCGTTCCTGAGAGTTGGACAAAGAGTGGCTTCAAAAGGTACCTCGTACAGATACAGAGGCCTCTGGTGATGAGGCCTGGTTTTCTGAGGGTTGTCCCGGTGAGGACCCCCTCTCCTCCTCCACGCCAGATCTGGTCACCCTGGTGTCAATGTCGCAGGGTTCCACGTCCGCGTCGGAGTCCCAAATACTGGCACTAGTGCGCAGCATTTCTGCCACCGTAGCTGCCCAGCAGGTGCTCACGCCCAGCACAGATGGCCCGTTCCTCGAGACTGAGGTTCCCACGAGAGGGACACCAAAATCCGCCTTGGAAAACCCTGAGAGCCACGGGCCTCGTGAGGGTCCTCAGCATCGGTCTCTTTTTGCCTTCCCAGTTCTCGGTAGTGCGATCCTCCAAGGCCTCTGGCTCCAAGCAGACCTTGGCCTCTGGATGGGGCGACATTCCCTGGTCGGACGAATCGGACTTCTAGGGGCTGGAAGTCGGATGGGGATACTTCCCTGGAAACCCATTCCCACAGGGATCTCCCTTTGGACCCATCCCCACTCTCCTAGCAGAGGTGTTCGCCGCCCGAGGATACATCATTCCTGGCATTTGTGCGGGGCATGGCACGGGCCCTCAGCCTGGCTATGCAGACTGAATAGGAGCCGCGAGCTGAGGAGCTCGATATTCTACAGTATGAGTCTCCTCCTCAGGAATCGCTTACTGTCCTGGTCCCCCCCCCCCCCCCATTTTGTCAAGGCTGCTTCCCCGCATGTGGGAGACACCTGCTTCGGTCCCCATTGTGAACAAGTGCCTCGACGCCATATATAGAGATCAGCGTGGCCCGGGGTTCTGGAATACCCAGCTTCTGCAATACCCAGCTTCTGCACACTTCCATGGTTGTGGATTCGGCAATGTGGAAGCAAAAAAGCCTGAAGTCTCACTCTTTTTGGTCCCCCCCCCCCCCCCCCCCAGGTAGGGAGTTGAGACCCCTTGACGCCCTGGGGTGTAAGTGCTATCACGGTTCCATGCTCGCTCGCCTTATCCAGGTATACCAACTGTATATGGGCATGTTCCTGCATGACCTCACCAAAGAGCTCGGCGGTTTTGCTGCAGGCCTCTGGGGAGAACCCCTCCTAAGGTTCCAAACTCACCTGAAATCCATCGCGGACTGTTTGAAGTACTTTTCCTGTGCCGTGTATGATGGGTTTGAGTCCTCTGCCTGCATGACGGCAGCTGGCAACGGGGCCTGGCGCCAGGCTTCACACCTGGAGCAGTGGGTCCAAGAAAAGCTCCTGGATGTCCCTTGCCTTGGGGAGCAGTTGTTCGGTAAACCTATGGAGGATAAGGCCACTGAGATAGAAATTGAGTTTGTGACCCAACTTGTCTCTCGCACAAAACCACCTCCCTCCCTAGGAAGAAACAGCAGACTAAGAAGATGTTCTTCCAAAGGAAGGGGCTCCCTTAAAGGGGTTACCCACCTTTCCCACCCATCTCTGCACCGGCTCACAGCACGCAGGGGAAGGGAGGTGTACATGGCCACTGTAAGCCTAAAGGCCTAAGGCCCAACCACCGGCACCGCCCCAGCCTATGCAGGGGTTTTGATGCAATCGGCATAGCCTCTGGCCCCCCCCCCCCCCGGCAGCTCTTCTGCCAGTGGGGGGAAGCCTGTCCCTGTATGCCCCAGAGTGAGTGTCGATCACGTTAGACACCTGGATCCTCTGGGTAATCCGAGACGGATACTGTCTCCGCCGGGACAGGCACCCTTCTCCCCAGCAGGGCCTGCTCGACTCCTCATGCACCAGACCTTCTACCAGCAGGAACTATCCAATCTATTCACCCAGCGGTGGTCGAGAAGGTACCACAACACCTTCGAGATCAGGAGTTCTACTCCCGCTACTTTCTCTTCCCAAAAAAGATGGGGGGCTTGCACCCCATCCTCGACCTCAGAAACCTCAACAAGTTCCTGGTGCGGGAGAAGTTCAAAATGCTATTGCTTGGCATCCTGCTGCCCTTCCTTCAGTAGGGCAATTGGCTATGCTCCTTGGACCTCAAGGATGCTGACGCCCACATCCTAGTTCACCCCCAGCACAGGCAATACCTGCGCTTCAGGGTGCAGGGTGAACACTGCCAGTACAGAGTGCTCCTCACGGGTTTTCACAAAGTGCCTCTCCATGGCCATTGCCTCTCTTAGGTGCCAGGGCATACCTGTCTTCCCCTACCTCAACAACTGGCTCGTCATGGGGTCCTCAATCGGCAAAGCCTGCCTGGCGACATCGCGCACAGTCCTCCTTCTCAAGTGCCTTGGCTTCCTGGTCAACTACTCCATGTCCCACCTCGAGCCCGTGCAGACCCTGGAGTTCATCGGCATGTGCCTCGACACGGTGTGGGCAACCGCCTTCCTAAGGACCGTGCAGGTTGCCTTTGGGCCGTGGCATCCCAAGTTCAAAACGGGGCTTGGGTTACAGTGCGGGCGATGCTGTGCCTCCTCGGGCACATGGCCTCTAACGTTCATGTGGTCCCCCACACCCACATGCACATGCGGACAGCCCAGTGGTGTCTCAGGGCATGATGGAGCCAGGCCTCCTGCCACCTCAGAGACCCTATCCGGATCTCCCGCAGTCTCCATGACTCCTTGAGTTGGTGGCGGGACCCCCAAAACTCTCCTTTGGGGAATGCCCTTCTAGACCCTGCCTCACGAGCTTGTCCTAACGATGGGGTGGGGGGACCACTGTGGCGCATTGTGCAGTCAGGGGCAGTGGGTGCCTGAAATGTCTTGGAGCAGATCAGTCTGCTCAAGCTTTGGGTGGTCCAGTGGGTCCTGAGGGCCTTCGAGGGCTACCTGAGGGGGAAGTCAGTGCTCGTGCAGATCAACACCAGGGTAGCCATGTTTTATATAAACAAGGAGGGGGGAACAGGATCATGCCTCCTCCGCTGAGAGGCAATTCTCCTTTGTGTCTCGCTGGGGGATGGCCTTGCAAGCGGTCTACCTTCTAGGCCAGGAGAATGTCCTCGCAGACAAACTCAGCAGGATTCTCTGTCCACACGAGTGGCACTTGGATCCAGAGGTCGCCAGCATCTTGTTTCATCGGTGGGGGGACCCCATCCATGGATCTGTTTACCAGCCCATCGAACGCACAGCATCCCTGTTTCTGTGGCCCTGGATGCGTTCCTTTTGAGCTGGACCTCTGACCTTCTTTATGCGTTCCCTCCCACTCCTCTCATTGCGAGGACCCTCCACAATTTTAAGCGGGACCGAGCTTCGATAATTCTTGTGGCCCCCTCATGACCTTGACAGCTGTGGTTCCTGGTTATGCTCTGGCTTGCATCTGAGCCCGCAGTCCCCCTGGGCTGCGCTGCAGGCCTGTTGACGTAGGAGGAGGGTCGGGTGCTCCATCTGAATCTGGCCTCGCTGTCTCTTGCAGCCTGGCGGCTGAACAGGTCGCCTTAGCCCCGCTGCCGTCTCCTGGAGGACGTTGAGATCCTCCTCGTGTCGAGGAAGGACTCGACGAGACGGGTGTATGCCTTTAAGGGGCAATGTTCTTGACCTGGTGCTCCGAGCTTCAGATCGACCCGTTCTCCTCTACCCGGTGGATCCTCCAGTACCTCCTTTACCTCTCGAAGGCAGGGTTGAAGTCCAATTTGGTCAGGGTGCACCTGAGTGCCATTTCGGCAAACCATCTCCTCGTCGAGGGAGACCCCCTCGTGGAGCAGCCCTTGGTCTCTTGCTTCATGCGAGGTCTATTGCTTTCCAAGCCTCCCATCTGGCCTCCGCCGGCAGAGTGGAACCTCAATGTGGTACTGATGCAGCTCACGCGGGCGCCCTTTGAGCCGATGGCGACTTGCTTTGCTATCTCTCTTGGAAGGTGGTCTTCCTGGTGGCTTTGACTTCGGCTTGCCCAGTCGGTGAACTTCAGGCCCTCATGGCTGAAGCTCCATACACCAGGTTCAACGGAAACAGAGTGGTCCTACGCACCCATCCCATGTGGTCTCAGACTGTCATATCAACCAGGAGATAGTCCTACTTGACCACTTTCCTGAGACTGCATGCCGACCAGACATCAGCGGTGTTGCATACATTCAACTGCAAGAGGGCTCTTGCCTTTTACCTGCAACGTATCCAGGGTCATCGCAAGACCAACCAGCTCTTTGTCGCCTACGACCCCAATCTCCTGGGGCAGGCAGTCACCAAACGCACCATCTCCATCTCGGTGGCGGACTGCATCGCTTTTGCCCAAGCAAAGGCGGGCACCCCACTGGATCGGCAGGTCACCGCGCACGGCATCTGAGCCAAGGCGGCGTTGGTGGCTTCACTGCACTCATTGCCTCTCATGAACATCTGCCAGGCTGTGACCTGGTCTTCAGCAAACACTTTCACTGTCCACTATTGCCTGGAGAGGGAGTTCCACTGGGACAGCACCTTTGGCCAAGCTGTACTCCGTAATCTATTTGGGGTATAAGCAACTGCTGCCCTCTGCCCCTTCTTTGACGGCTACCGAGAGCTTTGCCCTGAGGACCCGAAGACTTGGGCTCCTTCGGGCATCAATTTCTGCTCATGGCATTGTAGAGGTGTTTTTGGGTTACAGGCTCAGTAGCCTGTAGCTGGGGAGTCCCATAAGTGAGGATTGACTTCCTACTTGTTCCTGGAGAAAGCGTAGTTACTCACATGTAACAGGTGTTTGTTTATTTTTATTTATTTATTTATATTATTTCTATACCGCGCTTTTTACAATCAGCGCGGTTTACAGGTAACAATAAATTGTATAGCATAGCAGAACAATGCAGTATACATTACAGATAACAGGTTTTTACAACTTGGATTTAACAGGGGTAACTATATACAACTATAAACAACTATTTTCAGACTCATCCGAGGATTCGAAGTATCTCTGATCCGGGTGATCGTGCAAGGCACGGTACTGGTACAATTCTTCAGGGATTGCAGGAATCAATCCTCACTACCCTCCCACCTCTCCTGAAGAGTTGCTATTTTTGTCCTTTCCGTCCTATCTGCTTAGTAAGGCTCTAGCTAGGGGACCTGACTGAGCAAGATGGCACCTTTTGGGCAAGAAGAGGACCACGCATGCATGGCAGCAATCCCAAAGGCTTTCTTTGAAAGCTGGGGAATTGCTCTGTGTGGGCTCCATTGGTGCTGACATCGCCCATAAGTGGGGACTGATTTCTGCTGTCCCTGGATAACACCTAATCTCCAGGAACAAGCAGGAATGTAGTCTTCACATATGGGTATTGTCAGTACTGATGGAGCCTGTGTGGGAACACTCCCCAGCGTCCAATAGGAAAGCTTTTGGGAGCAACCCACAGCACCTGCGTGCTGCCTTCCCACTGTCCCTCTCCAGTTCTTCATTTTCCGCAGAGCCAACAGATTGCACATCCTGTCACCGCAGAAAATTCCCTTTTTATACTTCTTTTTTCAGGTCGCGCCTGCCTTCCCTCGACGCTATACCGGTACCGTGGGTTCTTTTCTTTTTTTCTTTAAAAAAAAAAAAAAAAAAGAAAGAAACATTGTTTCTGGAGTCTCTCTCCAGTAATTTTCTTCTTGGGTGCCACGCGCCATTTTGGGCACTAGGCCCAATTTCTTTTTCCCTCAAAATGGAAAAATCCGCTTCAGGTTTTAAAAAGTGTTCTAAGTGTGGCGGTACCATCTCCGTCACCGACACCCATGAGTGGTGCCTCAAATATTTAGGTCCTGACCACTCTATTTTAGAGTGTGTTGCCTGTGGGATGATGGCAAAACCGATATCAATGCTTGACCCAGTGCAAGCATTGTGGAACTTGTCTCTTGGGGAAACTGCTAGGTACATATGACCTAGATTGGCCACTGTTGGAAACAGAATACTGGGCTTGATGGACCTTGGTCTGACCCAGTATGGCATTTCTTATGTTCTTATCTTATGAGCTGCTAAGCTTAGAACCCTTTTTCCGTCCAATGCAGCCTCTGTGGCATCGATGTCTTCCAGGGCTTTATCTTCCTCCCATGGATCTCAGGTAACTAAACATAAATCTAGCCAGTCCTCAAAGGGTTGATCTCCTTCTAAACATCGAGATGCCTCTGGCGCCCTTGAGGGGCTTTCACCGGCAAAATTGCCCTGGCGGGAGGCTTCGGCTTCCAAAGCACTAACGGGGCTCCAGGATGTTCTCGAGGCTTCAACCTCGGCAGAACTACTGGTGCCATGCTCTGGGGTTCTGGCTGCTTTATCTGGCACCAATACCCAACCATCGGCAGCATCGATAGACCAGAGATTCTTGGCTATTGAATGCAGTCTGGCGGCTCTTCTCACGGCCTCGATGCCCCTGAAACCGCTTCAGACATTTCAACCGGTACCGGCACCGACTGCATCGGCATCAGCAGGTATTCTACCGGGACCGAGTCGTGCGTCTCTATCCGGCATCGACAAGTCGGTACCAGACCACTCCGATACTGACTTCGATCAGAACCGGTACCGTGCCTTGCAAGATCACCCGGATCGGAGATACTTCGAATCCTCGGATGAGTCTGAAGACTCTGAAAGCTCTGCCGATACCAGAGTACTTCTGACCTCAGGATTCCTCTTCTCCTCAGTGTAGGATGTCTCCACCAGAGGATATGTCCTTTCAGGATTTTATCCGAGTTGTGGCCTGAGGTCTTTCCATCACATTGGCTCCTGAAAAAGAGCCTAGGGCAAAGGAATTAGAAATCCTACAATACTCTAAAGCTCCCAAGGAGGCAGCTACCTTACCTATTCATGAGATCTTGCATGATCTTATGTTAAGGATGTGGGAAAACCTCTGACCACATCTCCTCATTCTCGAAGACTCAACACCATGTATCGAGTTCCTCCTTGTCCTGGGTTTCAGAAGACTCAATTACCACACCATTCCATGGATAAAGAGTGAAAAAAGGCATGCATCTAATCCTCCAGGACGTGAGTGTAGGACTCTTGATGCCTTTGGACGTCGATCCTTCCAGGCTTCCATGCTTTCTGCTAGGATCAGTTCCTATATCTTGTATATGGGAATGTTCCTTAAGGAAGTCACAGGAGACTTAGAGCTTATGAGCCCTCTCCTTCCTGATGATAAAAGGCAAGATTATCTTACTCTTATTAAACATGCTCAGGATGTTTCCAAGTTTGTGAATCGTGCAGCCTTTGACTGCTTTGAATGCATAAGCAGAACATCTGCTATTGCCATAGGTGCACATAGAATTACCTGGCTTCAGGCATCTGACTTGGAAATCTGGGTACAGAACGAACTAGGGAATATACCTTGCACAGGAGAGAATCTCTTTGGCAAGAATTGGCAGGAAAAAGCTAATGAGAGATGCTGACAATATCACTTTGGATAGATTGTCCAAATCTACAGCTGATCCTGCGAGGAAAAGATCCTCTAAGAAACCATTCTTCAGCAAGAAGAAAACGTTTTATCCCTCCTATACCCAGCAGGGACATCGTTCAGGTCAGTCTGCCCAAAAGGGACAGCAGCAACAACCTAGGCAACAAAGGAAGCCAAAAGTAGCTAAGCCTCAACCGGCTCAGCAGACTCAGCCTCCACAGGGGCTTTGACTCCTGTCTTGAGAACTTTGTCTTTCTGGCCCTAAACGGCCCAGAACCCTCCACCAGACCCGGGAAGGTTATGTCATTTTGCCCCCAGATGGTGTCAGATAACAGAAAATTGGACTCTGTCTATTGTATGAGAGGGGTACAAGCTTCATTTCTTCAGCATGCCCCCCTCCTACAATATTAAGACAGTTCAATTCTCAGACTCTCAATGACCGGTTAGGTCAAGAAGTCACTATGCTACTCGTTCAAGGAGCAATAGAAGAGGTGCCCATTCCCCAACGGAGTACAGGGTTTTACTCCCCCTATTTCCTTATTCCAAAGAAAACAGGAGGACACAGACCCATTCTAGACCTCAGAGAATTGAACAAATTCCTGTTCAGAGAGAAGTTCAAAATGATTTCTCTAGGAACTCTGCTACCACACCATCAGAGTCAGGATTGGCTTTGTTCTCTAGATCTCAAGGATGCGTATACTCATGTTCTCATCCATCCAACTCACCGAAAGTTCCTTAGATTCCTGTTTCAAGGACAGCACTACCAATCCAGGGTTCTTCCTTTTGGCCTGGCCTCTGCACCAAGCGTGTTCACAAAATGCATGGCTGTGGTAGCAGCATTTCTCCACACCCTGGGAATATTCGTCTTCCCCTACTTAGACAACTGGCTCATTCAAGCCCCTTCAGAGCCAGAGGCCAGGGTTGCTTTGTCTCGCACAATGCGCATCCTTCAGTATCTGGGACTTGTCATAAACTTCCCAAAGTCCAACCTTGCTCCCACTCAATCCCTAGAGTTTATAGGAGCTCTTCTGGATACCACACAGACAAGGGCCTTCCTTCCACAGCCCCGCTGCCTTTGCATTGTACAGTTAGCTTCCCAAGCAGTGCTAAAACCTCACCTCACTGCTCGGGAAATGTTAGTTACTAGGCCACATGGCATCCACAGTGCATGTGGTTCCCTATGTTCACCTCCATATGAGGGCAGCCCAGTGGATTCAAGTGTCAGGTTGCCTGTCAGACAAAATAGCAAACTCAGATCGCCTTATTTTGGCCTTCCAATGGTGGCAGTCACCCAAAAACCTTTTGGTGGGGTCGCCTTTTCAGCAACCCCCACCCCAAGCCACTCTAACAACATATGCTTCACAGATGGGTTGGGGAGCCCACCTGCACGGTGTCTCTACCCAGGGTACCTGGACTCCACAGAAGGCCTATCTTCATATAAACCTCCTGGAGCTCAGAGCAATCTTCCTTGCTCTTCGAGTATTTCACACCCAGCTCAGCTACAAGACAGTCCTAGTTCAAATGGACAATCAGGTAGCCATGTTGTATGTGAACAAGCCGGGCGGAACAGGCTCTCTGTCGCTGTGCAACGAAGCTTTGCAACTATGGGCCCTCGCCAGAGAACATCAGATTCATCTTCTTGCGGTGTATCTTCCAGGCATTCAAAACTCTTGGGCAGACAGACTCAGTCGAGTTCTGCTTCCACACGAATGGTCTCTCCATGCAGACCAGGTGGCCCAAATGTTTCAAATTTGGGGAACCCCGAACATAGACCTCTTTGCAAGTCTGCTGAATGACAAACTTCCCCGGTTCTGTTCCAGAATTCCGGCTCGAGGTTGTCAGACCAGGGATGCTTTCCTCCTTCATTGGGGTCAGGACTTCCTGTATGCCTTTCCACCCATTCCCCTAATTCCAAAACCTTGTTCAAGCTTCAGAGAGACAGAGGTCATATGATCCTCATAGCTCCACGTTGGCCACAGCAACAGCGGTACCTCTGCTCCTATATCTCTCTCAAGCTCCGCCTCTGGAGTTAGGATCTGCTCCAGATCTTCTTTCTCAAGAGGACGGGATGCTGTTGCATCCCAATCCCCAGTCTCTGCACCTCAGGGCCTAGTTGCTGAAAGCTTAGAACTTCACGGTCTTAACCTATATCCAGGAACAAGCAGGAATGTAGTCTTCACATATGGGTACCGTTGACACCGACAGAGCCTGTGCGGGAACGCTCCCCAGCATCCAAAAGGAAAGCTTTTGGGAGCATCCCACCACGCATGCGTGCTGCCTTCCCGCCCAACTACCTCTCTCACTTCAGTTCTTCATTTTCTGCTGAGCCGACTGGACGTGTCCCCTGTCACTGCAGAAAATCTTCTCTTATTTTAATATTTTTTGTGGTCACATCTGCCTTCCGTCAACGTCTACCAGTACCACCGGTGCTTTTCTTTCTTTTCTTCTAAAAATAACTCAATTTTAGTGCTTTTTCTCAGGGGTTTCTTCCCTGCTGTGGTGCTTGGCGCCATTTTGGGCATTAGGCCCTCTTTTCCCTTACCATGGAAAAACCAGCCACTGGTTTTAAAAAATGTTCAAAATATGGCGGTACAATTTCTATTACCAACACCCATGATTGGTGTCTCAAATGTTTAGGACCTGACCATTGCCCTACAGTGTGTCTCTCCTGCAGGAAGTTGACTAAAAGAAGTCTTCAGAATCGAGCACATCAACTCGGTGCCCTATTTGCTTCAGACACGATGTCTGTAGCATCGATGTCTTCCCAGGCTTCTACTTCTTCCCAGGGATCTCGGGTAACTAAACACAAGTCTTCTAAGACTAGCCGGTCCTCGAAGGGTAGATCTCCCTCTAAACATCGAGATGCCACTGGCGTTGCCCTCGAGGACATTTCACCGGCAAAACAGCCCCGGCGGGAGTCTTCGGGCTCCAAAGCTTTAATCAGGGCTCCAGGATGTTCCCGAGGCCTCGACCTTGATGGAACTACTGGTGCCATGCTCGGGGGTTGTGGACGCTTCCACCAGTACCGACACCCCGGCATCAGCAGTAGCGATGGACAAAAGACTCCTCGCTATCGAACACAGTCTAGCGACTCTCTTAGCTACTTTGGTATGTTTATGTTTGTTTATTTATTTGCTTAATCGCCCTTCATTAGGAAGCAGGGCGGTTTACAATAAAATCAAACAACAATAAGGCACAGGGCCGGAAACTGAAAAGAAATTACAATATTAACAGAAAAAGAGACAGAGACAGGGGTAGAGAGGGTGAAAGGAGGGAGAGAGGGTGAGGCTAAGGGGGAGGTAAGTCAAAGGCAAGGGAGAACAAGTAGGTTTTAAGGGAGCGTTTAAAGGTAAGGTAGTGGGGTTCAAGACGAAGAGGAGGGGGAAGAGAATTCCATAAGGCAGGGGCTGCAAAGAAAAAGGCCAGTGCCAGTGCCCTCGGTACCTCTTTCAACAGGCATGCTTCCCCCGATGCCGAGCTTGGAATCTCTCTCCAGCATGGGGGATCAGGTACCGACTCATTTTGGGACCGACATCGAGCGGTACCGACGCCATCTGCTTCGGGAGAACCCGATGCTTCCTCCCTTTGAGTCTTCCGATTCCGATGACTCGGATGATTCCACCGGTACCAGAGCTGAACTTTACAAGATTCAACTCCTTCTCCTCAACGCAGAATGTCCCCTCCTGAGGATATGTCTCTTCATGATTTTGTACGTAATATGGCAAAGGGTCTTGCCATTACAGTAGTACCAGAAAAGGAGCCTAGGGCAGAAGAATTGAGAATTCTTCAATATCCTTTGGCTCCAAAGGAGGCAGCTATGCTTTCTATACACCAGATTTTACATGATCTAATTGTAAGAATGTGGGAAGCTCCTTTAACAGTATCTCCACATTCTAGACGTCTTGACACTATGTATCAAGTACAACCTTGTCCAGGGTTTCAGAAGACTCGGTTACCACATCATTCTATGGTGGTAGAGTCCGCCATGAGGCGGATTAAGAGTGCTAAAAGACACACTTCCAATCCATCAGGTCATGAGTCTAGAACACTGGATGCCTTTGGTCGTCGATGCTTTCAGTCCTCCATGCTATCAGCAAGAATTAGTTCCTATATATTATATATGGGAATGTTTCTTGAAGAGGTTACAAAAGACTTGGAACTTTTGAACCCTTTTCTTCAAGAGGATAAACGGACAGATCATTTGACTTTGGTCAAACATGCTCAAAATGTCTCTAAGTTTATGAATCGTGCTACCTTTGACTGTTTTGAATGTATTAGCAGAACGTCTGTTAGATATCCATAGGAGCATGTCGTATTGCCTGGCTCAAAGCTTCAGACTTGGAGGAATGGGTGCAAGATAAGCTGGGAAACATTCCTTGCACAGGAGAAAATCTCTTTGGCAAGGATTGGCTGCTCAAAGCTAATGAAATTGACACTGATAATACAACTTTAGACAGATTGTGAAAATATACAGCAAACCAAGCCAAGAAAAAGTTTTTCAAAACCTTTTTTCTCTAAAAAGAAAAAATTCTATCCATCTTCCACTCAGCAAACACATAAGAACATAACATAACATAAGATATGCCATACTGGGTCAGACCAAGGTCCATCAAGCCCAGTATCCTATTTCCAACAGTGGCCAATCTAGGTCATATGTACCTAGCAGTTTCCCCAAGAGACACAGGTTCCACCATGCTTGTACTGGGTCAAGCATTGATATCCTGGGTCCCTTCTTAATAATGGTTTATGGACCTTTCCTCCAGGAACTTGTCCAAATCTTTTTTTAAACCCAGCTACACTAACAGCCTTTACTACATCCTCCGGTAACAAATTCCAGAGTTTGATTACACGTTGAGTGAAAAAATATTTTCTTTTATTAGTCTTAAATAGTTTACCCTGTAGCTTCATTGCATGTCCCCTAGTCTTTCTATATTCTGATAAGGTAAACAATCGATCTACGTTTACCCGTTCCACTCCGTTCATTAATTTATAGACTTCTATCATATCTCCCCTCAGCCGTCTCTTTTCCAGGTTAAAGAGCCCTAACCATTTTAGCCTTTCTTCATAGGAGTATCCTTCCATCCCCTTTACCATTTTGGTGGCTCTTCTCTGAACCTTTTCTAATATCCTTTTTAAGATACGGCGACCAGAATTGCACACAATATTCAAGGTGCGGTCTCACCATGGAATGATATAGAGGCATTATAATATCTTTTTTATTTTCCATTCCTTTCCTTATCATACCTAGCATTCTATTTGCTCTCTTGGCCGCCGCTGCACACTGGGCCGAGGGTTTTAACATGGTATCCACAATGATGCCTAAATCTTTTTCCTGGGTGGTGGTTCCTATTGTGGAACCTTGCATTGTGTAACCATAGTTTGGGTTGTTCTTCCCTAGGTGCATAACCTTGCACTTGTCCACATTAAATTTCATCTGTCATTTTGATGCCCAGTCTTCCAGTTTATCAAGATCCTCTTGCAAGTTTCCACAATCCTTTTGGGTTTTAGCAACTTTAAATAGTTTTATGTCATCTGCAAATTTGATAACCTCACTCGTTATTCCACTTTCCAGGTCATTTATGAATGTCAAAAAGCAGCGGACCCAGCACAGATCCCTGGGGTACACCACTATTCACCTTTCTCCATTGGGAAAATTGGCCATTTAGCCCTACCCTCTGCTTTCTATCTTTTAACCAGTTCCTGATCCACAATAGTACACTGCCTCCTATCCCATGACTCTTTAGTTTTGCCAAAAGTCTCTGATGAGGGACCTTGTCAAAGGCTTTCTGAAAGTCCAGATACACAATATCAATCGACTCACCTTTGTCCACCTGTTTATTCACACCTTCAAAAAAACATAACAGATTAGTAAGACAAGATCTTCCTTGTCTAAAGCCATGTTGGCTGTCTCCCATTAGGCCATGACTATCTACATGCTGAGTAATTTTATTCTTTATGATGGTTTCTACCATTTTTCCCGGTACTGATGTCAGGCTCACTGGTCTGTAGTTTCCCAGATCACCCCTGGAACCCTTTTTAAAAATTGGTGTTAAATTGGCGATCCTCCAATCTTCAGGTATTAGAGATGATTTTAATGATAGTTCACAGATAAATAATAGCAGGTCTGCAATCTCATATTTCAGTTCTTTCAACACCCTTGGATGTATACCATCCGGCCCAGGTGATTTGCTACTCTTCAGTTTATCTAATAGTTATAATACATCTTCCCGATGTATCGATATTTCCTTCAATTCTTCCGTACCTTTAAATACCACTTCAGCCATGGGTAACATCCCTACATCTTCCTCAATAAAGACCGAAGCAAAGAATTCATTCAGTCTCTCCGCTATCGCCTTGTCGCCTCTTAGTGCTCCTTAACCTCTCTATCATCTAATGGACCAACTGACTCTCTCACAGGTTTTTTGCTACGAATGTACTTGAAAAAAATCTTTATTTTGCGTTTTTGCTTCCGTAGCAAGCTTCTTCTCAAATTCTCGCTTTGCCTGCCTTATCAATGCTTTGCATTTAACTTGCCAGTGCTTGTGCTGTTTCCAGGTTTTGTCGTCTGGCTCTTTTTTCCATTTCCTGAAAGATGCTTTTTTGGCAACAACAGCCTCTCTGACCTCACCTTTAAACCATACTGGCAGTTTTTTGGACTTCCTTCCACTTTTCTTAAAGCGTGGAATACCAGCTGGTCTGGGCTTCCAAGATAGTATTTTTCAACACCACCCAAGCTTGATGTACCTCTTTAACTTTTGCAACTGCTCCTTTTAGTTTTTTCTTAACTATATTCCTCATTTTATCATAGTCTTCCTTTCGAAAGTTAAAAGGTAGTACTGTGGATTTCCTTACTATCCCTCCTCCACTAATTAAATCAAAGGCGATCATGCTGTGATCACTATTGCCCAGTGGCCCCAACAACCTTATCTCTTGCACTAGATCTGGTGTTCCACTAAGGACTAGGTCTAATATGGCTTCCCCTCTGGTCGGTTCATGAACCAGCTGCTCCAAGAAGCAGTCATTTATTTCATCTAGGAACTTTATCTCCCTAGGATGTCCTGACGTGACACTGACCTAGTCGATACCGGGGTAATTGAAATCACCCATTATTATTACTGCGCTGTAACTTTTGTTAGCTTCCTTGATTTCTTTGAGCATTTCATCATCCATTTGGTCATTCTGGCCAGGCGCTCGATAGTACACCCCCACTGCCATTGCCTTCCCCCTTTTACATGGAATTTCAATCCATAGAGATTCTACGGCAAATTTTGTTTCCTGCAAAACTTTAATCCTTTCTGACTCAATGCCCTCTCTAACATAGAGAGCAACCCCTCCAGCAATTTGATCAGCTCTATCATTACGATATAGTTTGTACCCAGGTATCACAGTGTCCCACTGGTTGTCCTCCTTCCACCATGTCTCTGATATTCCAATGATATCTAACCTTTCATGTAATGCTATATATTCTAACTCTCCCATCTTATCTTTTAGACTTCTAGCTTTTGCATACAAGCCTTTTAGAGAATGTATTTTATTCATATTAATTTGGCTATTGTTAGACATGGGTAATTTGGGATCTTTAAGCTCTGTCTGCTCCATACTCGAGGGCATTTGGGCTACTTTATTTTGTGGAACCTCTCTGCTTTTGGTAGTA
Organism: Ichthyophis bannanicus; assembly: GCA_033557465.1. Lineage (NCBI taxonomy): Eukaryota > Metazoa > Chordata > Amphibia > Gymnophiona > Ichthyophiidae > Ichthyophis > Ichthyophis bannanicus. Next base: position 166,232,861 of record CM066039.1, on the reverse strand, counting down.
TCCTTCAAAGATAGGGGCAACAACAAACTAGACAAAGAAAGACACAAGCTCAGAAGGCTCAGCAGGCTCAGCAGACCCAGCCTCCTCAGGGTCCTTGACTGTTGTCTAGAGAACTTAGTCATTCTTACTGTTCTAAGCCCAGAACCTTTAAATATTCCAGGCCGTATCTGCCAGTTTGCCAAAAGATGGCAACAAATCACATCAGAAAATTGGACTCCATCATGAGTCTGGGATACAAGCTTCATTTCCTCAGCTTGCCCCCATCCACGCTAATAAAACAGTTCAAATCTCAGCCACCGGTCTCAGACCTGTTGTGGCAAGACGTCACCACTCTTCTGGCTCAAGGGACTATAGAAGAGGTTCCAATGTCCCAGCAGGGCACAGGATTCTATTCCCCCTATTTTCTCATTCCAAAGAAGTCAGGGGAACTAAGACCAATCCTGGACCTCAGAGAACTGAACAAATATTTAGTCCGAGAAAGGTTCAAGATCTCCCTCGGCACACTTCTTCCATACCTTCACGAGCAAGATTGGCTATGTTCTCTAGATTTAAGGGATGCTTACATGCATATCCTTATTCATGCAGATCACAGAAAATTCCTTTGATTCCTAGTCAAGGGAAGACATTTTCAATACAGGGTCCTTCCTTTCGGGCTGGCCTCTGCTCCAAGGGTCTTCACAAAATGCATGGCAGTAGTAGCAGCATTTATGAGGACTCTAGGAATTTTTGTCTTCCCTTACTTAGACGATTGGCTTATTTGAGCACCATCAGCTCTAGAGGCAAGTCATGCTCTTTCCCGAGCAATGCAAATACTGCAGTACTTGGGATGGATCATAAACCTTCCAAAGGTCCAGCTCACCCCATCTCAATCCCTCGAGTTTATAGGGGCTCGCTTGGACACACAGCAGTCAAAGGCTTTCCTGCCTCAGCCTCGCTGTCTGCGCATCATCAAACTAGCATTTCAAGCAGTGCTACAAACCTTCCTCACTGCCCGACAGATGCTTCGACTTATAGGACACATGGCATCTACAGTCCATGTGATTCCTTATGCACGCCTTCACATGCAAGCGGCCCAGTGGACCTTAGCTTCCCAATGGTCCTAGGCCTCAGGATGCCTGTCAGACAAGATCAGAGTTACCACACGCCTGATTGCATCTCTGCATTGGTGGCAATCTCTGGAAAACCTTACAGTAGGCTCTCCTTTTCAGCAACCCCTACCTCAGGCTGTCCTGACGACAGATGCATCCAAGTTGGGTTGGGGAGCCCACTTGGGCGATCTGTCTACCCAGGGTCTCTGGACCCCACAGGAGGCTTCTTTTCAAATAAACCTCCTAGAACTAAGGGTCATTTCCAATGCTATTCAAGTCTTTTGCTTCCATCTCATAAACAACAGTTCTGGTGCAAACCGACAATCAAGTGGCCACGTTTTACCTAAACAAACGAGGTGGAACAGGCTCTCTGCAATTATGCAACAAAGCTTTGCAGATGTGGGCCTTTGCCAGAGAGCATCACATTCATTTGTTGGCAGTATACCTTCCAGGCATTCAAAACGTTTGGATGTACAGGCTCAGCCGAGTCCTGTTGCCACACGAGTGGTCTCTCCACTCATATCAACTTGCTCGAGTATTTCAAGTCTGGGGAACACCAGACATCGACCTCTTTGCAAGTCCACAGAATGCCAAACTTCCCCGGTACTGTTCCAGACTTCCAGCTCAATATTGTCAGGCAAGGGATGCATTCCTGCTCCATTGGGGCCAGGATTTTCTCTATGCCTTCCCACCAATTCCCCTAATTCCCAAACCTTATTTATTTATTTTATTTATTTATTTAACAACTTTTATATACCGCACTATTTACAGTCAGCGCAGTTTACATAGAACAATGAAACATCAGATAAGATACATATTATCCGTTTTTTTTTACATAGAACAGGAACAAAAACTTGGGTAACCAGGGTAATTATTTACAAAGAAAACTAAACACTGACTATTTACATATGAACAGAATATTGCCTGAAAAGAATCTTGTTAGTATGAGAGAGGGATATGAAGTATTACTGAGTTAGCAGAGGTTACGTGTTAAGAGCGTGATTGGTGCTGTTTGAGTGAGCTTGTGTTATTATGTTTTCTGGGAAATATTTGATGAAAAGGTGATGCTTCAAGGCCTTTTTAAACTGGGAGAGATCAGCAATGGCCCTAATGTGTGGTGGGAGGGTGTTCCACAGTTTTGGAGCGCATAAACTGAAGGAACGGTTTACAGTTGCGGAGATGCATCTTAAGGACTCTTTTGGAACTTTTAGCATGTTTAATTCCGTGGTTCTTCTAAGCCTGTTGGAAGGGATTGGTTGGATCAACTCCGATAGTGAGGGGGGAGCAAGTCCTTTGTGAGCTTTGAAGGCTAGTAGCAGAGTTTTGAATGTAATTCTAGCTTGGATAGGGAGCCAGTGTAATTGTTTCAGGAGAGGTGTTACATGTTCTCTTTTTGGTGCCCCGAAAAGCACTCTTGCTGCGCTGTTTAATGCTAGTTGAAGTGGGATAAGAGTAGTTTGGGGGAGACCCTGTAAAATACAGTTTGCGAAGTCAAAGTGTGGGATAATTAGAGCCTGGTAGACCGTGCGGAAATCATCTGGATCAATCAGTTGGCGGAGGTGTCTGAGGGAGCGAATTTTAAAATAAATTGCCCTTACAGTGTTGGCTATGTGGATCTTCATATCTAGATTCTGATCAAGGGTAACTCCAAGGTAACGGATGTGAGATTTTACTTGCAGCTTGGCATCTTGAACTTCAAGGAATGTGGGTGGTGTGAACTTAGAGTCCCTTGAGATAAAAAGAACCTCTGTTTTTTTGTTCTGGATTCTGAGATTTTGAGTCAGTAGCCAATCTGAGATGGCGTTAAAACAGTTGGTTATGGGGGTGAGGTTGATCTTGTCTATGCAGAACGGCATATATAATAACACGTCATCGGCATATATCATATAGTTGACATTGAAGGACCTGATAATGTTGCATAAGGGTTGCATGTAGATGTTGAATAATAGTGATGACAAAGAGGAACTTTGCGGGACTCCTTGTTCTTGGTGAAACGGATCTGATGTTTCACCATTTGAGCGGACCTGTTGCCATCTATCTGAGAGGTATGAGAAGCACCATTCGAGAGCATTTCCACAAAGGCCCTTCTCTTTTAGGCGGATAATGAGAAGATCGTGACATACCGAGTCAAAAGCAGCCGCAATATCTAAAAAGATGAGAACAAAGCCTTGTTTGATGTTGTCGATACCAGAGTTTAGGCTGTTGAGTGAGGTAAGGAGCGTTTCGACCCCGTGGGATTCCCTGAATCCATGTTGACAGGTATCCAAAGGCGCTTCAGTATCGATATGGTCTTGCAGTTGTCTGTAGGCTATTTTTTCGATTATTTTAGCAAGAGTGGGTATGCTGGAGATAGGTCGGTAAGAATCTGTTTTGTGTGGATCTAACTTGAGATTTTTTAGTAGAGGTCTGATGGAAGTCTGTTTGAGGGCAGCAGGGAATGAGCCGGTGTCAAATGATAGGCTTATGATCTTGGATATTATTGGAGCAAGCTCTTTGCGAAGGTCCTTTATCCAAAAGGCTGGACACGGATCAGTGTGTGCTGTGGATAAGTTGAGAGATGAGATTATATCTTCAATTAGCTTCAAAGAAGGGGTTGAGAATGAAGTTAAAGGAGCTGGGAGCCCATGAATATTGGGGATAGGGGGTATTGTAATTTTATTTGTACAACACATCTTAGATTGTATGTAAAAGGCATATTCTTGTGGGTTGATTTCACATTGGTGTTCCTGTGAAGGTTCCTTGGCTAATTTCTTGACAAGGGTAAATAGATCATGGGGTTTGTTTATAGCACGTTTAAGGGTGTCTGTATGATATAGTTTCATTTTTTCTGAAATAGCTTTACGGTGGGCTTCAAGATGTTGCATGTATGCAGTCTGATTGGTATTGGTGCGTGACCTCCTCCATTTCTTCTCGAGCTTTCGCAAAAGTTTTAGGGAATCTTTAAGCTCTGATGTAAACCAAGGTGCTGTAGCTTTTCTTCTTGAGGGCTTGTTTTTAGGTGGACGAGATGAAATGCGATTGAGTCTGTTGTTCCAAGAAGTGATAATCTCTTCCAGGTTTAGGGTAGAGTCATTAATGAGTGCGTCAGTTTCCACGAGGATCTGTTCCCTGTTAAAAGGTTGGAAGCTTCTGGATGTGGGATTTGCATATTTGTTTAGGTTATTGTCATCGGAATATTGTTTCTTTTGAATGGGAAGCTGGAACGTAATGAGGTTATGATCTGACCATGGTACTTCTGTAATTGCTAGTATAATGTTTTGCTGTTGATTGAGGGCAGATAGTGGGGCAAATATGAGATCCAGGATGTTACCTTTAGTATGTGTTGATTGTTGTATCACTTGCTTGTAACCTAGAGTTTCTAGAGCATCTATGAAGGCGTCAGAATGGTTGTCTTGTAGAGACGGTAGGTTAAAGTCTCCTAAGATCCAATTAGGTCTGTTTGGATTCTGTGCATTGGAGGCAAGGTTTATAATATTTGAAAGGTCATCTGGGGAGGATGATGGCGCTCTGTAAATTAAGTTTATAGAGTAAAGGCTGTTAGAGATAGAGACGATTTCGAGGCGGTTGTTGCTAGAAGAGTCAATCATTTTAAGTTGGAGTTCAGCCTTGGCAAGGATAAGTACCCCTCCACCTCTTTTGCCTTGTCTACTACTGGTGAAGACCTCAAAGTTGTTGGAGAGGAGCTGGTTGAGAATTATATTGTCTTCAGGAGATAGCCATGTTTCGGTGACCATAATTATGTCAAGGTTATACGATGTTATTAAGTCTATGACAGCTGGCCATTTTTTACGAAGAGAGCGAGCATTAATGAGGGCACATTTGAGAGGGCATGGTTGATTGTAGTTTTCTGTGTTTGACTTTGTAGAGTGCTGAATAGGTATGTATAATAAATAATGGTGATGAGAACGGTGATAACAATTTCTATTGTGGTAATTGGTGCTTGACCATTTTTGCCAGTTGTTATGTAAAATAGGTATGGGATTGCCTGAGGAAATTAGAGCTAGGATATCTGGAATCAGACCTATGAGGAGGAGGTATAGGCCTACTGTAATCTTGAAATGGACAGCCATTGTGTGTATGTGAAAAATGTTGCTTGAGAGGGGGATTTTCGAGCGAGGGTTTGTACTTTAGTGTGGTGCAGTAATTTAATATCTGGGTAGGAAAAGACAGTACCCTGTTGCAGAGGCTTACATAGTGAAAGGTGTAATTTGGTTAGGCAAAGATAGTTCAATAGAGTTAAGTTAGGTACAGATAACAACTTACCAAATGTGAGGAGAACTGGAAACAGTGTATCCAGATTAGTAACAGTGTAGATATGTGTGAGAGGTAACAGTCTTATGGGAGACAAAATGTTGTTTGGGAGGATGCTGGCAACAATGAATGGCAACGATTTAGCAAATACAATAATATGACTGCAAAAATTTGCAATATTAGAGAACTTTGTGGACAAAGATGTGAATACTAGCAATGATATTAGCCATAAGCATTGAAGCATTTATGATGACATTTTAGAAACAGCACAACAAGGAATATTTACTATTTGGAGCATATAGTGAATAAGGCAGTCCTGTGGCACTTTTACAAGCTTACATTACTTGTTTGATATGAGAGTTTTGTACGGTATCAATCGATAGTGAAAACTTACAGTCTATGTAGAAAATAGCTGGAATTGTTGATGGTTGCTGGTTTTCGTTAGGTTATAGCTTTTTTCTCCAAAGACAGTGGACAGCATCAACCGGGGAGCTGGTAATAATGACTGTAGTTGTGGAAAAGGGCTGACTCGTAGCGGCGGCGTTTCTATTTAAGTGAGCCACTGTGTCCTCGAACAAAAGTGGCTTCTCGCCCTGTGCTCAGCCCCGATCGATGCCCCGCCTAAGGGCCACACCAAAGGGCCCTCTGGCGAGGCCCTCAGGCGCGGGCCCGACCAGGCGCGGGCCCGCCTGGCGGCGGCTTCCTTTTTGTGCCGGCCTGCAGCTCCTCCCCCTCCCACAGCCCCGACTGGGCTGGAGGTGCTGACCTGGAGGGCCGGATGATCAGGCGGCGTTTTACTCCCCGATCAGAGGAAGAAGGAGAAGATGGTGCTGCTGTCTTCCCGCCGGCGGCGGCTTCCTTTTTGTGCCGGCCTGCAGCTCCTCCCCCTCCCACAGCCCCGACTGGGCTGGAGGTGCTGACCTGGAGGGCCGGATGATCAGGCGGCGTTTTACTCCCCGATCAGAGGAAGAAGGAGAAGATGGCGCTGCTGTCTTCCCGCCGGCGGCGGCTTCCTTTTTGTGCCAGCCTGCAGCTCCTCCCCCTCCCACAGCCCCGACTGGGCTGGAGGTGCTGACCTGGAGGGCCGGATGATCAGGCGGCGTTTTACTCCCCGATCAGAGGAAGAAGGAAAAGATGGCGCTGCTGTCTTCCCGCCGGCGGCGGCTTCCTTTTTGTGCCGGCCTGCAGCTCCTCCCCCTCCCACAGCCCCGACTGGGCTGGAGGTGCTGACCTGGAGGGCCGGATGATCAGGCGGCGTTATACTCCCCGATCAGAGGAAGAAGGAGAAGATGGCGCTGCTGTCTTCCCGCCGGCGGCGGCTTCCTTTTTGTGCCGGCCTGCAGCTCCTCCCCCTCCCACAGCCCCGACTGGGCTGGAGGTGCTGACCTGGAGGGCCGGATGATCAGGCGGCGTTTTACTCCCCGATCAGAGGAAGAAGGAAAAGATGGCGCTGCTGTCTTCCCGCCGGCGGCGGCTTCCTTTTTGTGCCGGCCTGCAGCTCCTCCCCCTCCCACAGCCCCGACTGGGCTGGAGGTGCTGACCTGGAGGGCCGGATGATCAGGCGGCGTTTTACTCCCCTATCAGAGGAAGAAGGAGAAGATGGCGCTGCTGTCTTCCCGCCGGCGGCGGCTTCCTTTTTGTGCCGGCCTGCAGCTCCTCCCCCTCCCACAGCCCCGACTGGGCTGGAGGTGCTGACCTGGAGGGCCGGATGATCAGGCGGCGTTTTACTCCCCGATCAGAGGAAGAAGGAGAAGTTGGCGCTGCTGTCTTCCCGCCGGCGGCGGCTTCCTTTTTGTGCCGGCGGGAAGACAGCAGAGAGACAGAGGTTGCATGTTACTCATAGCTCATGTTACTCATAGCTCCCTGTTGGCCAAGGCAAACATGGTATTCTCTTCTCTTAGGTCTCTCTCGAGCCACTCCTTTGGAGTTGGGGAGTGCTCCATATCTTCTGTCCCAGAACAACGGATCCCTACTGCACCCCAATCCCCAGTCCCTTCGTCTCAAGGCCTGGCTACTCAAGGCATAGAATTTCAAGATCTAGGCCTTTCACAACAAGTGAAGGATATTCTAGCTTCCAGAAAACCTTCCACAAGGCGTTCTTACGCTTTAAGTGTAAGAGGTTCTCAGTCTGGTGTTCACAGAGGGGACTTAATCCCCTCTTGGTACCAGTAGAGTTCCTTCTGGACTATCTCCTTCACTTATCAGTTTCTGGTCTCAAGACCAATTCTGTTAGAGTCCATCTTAGTGCTATTGCTGCATCTCATAAACCCTTCGATGGACAACCAATTTCCTCTCATCCTCTTGTTTCAAGATTTATGAGGGATCTCCTTTTAACAAAACCTCCCATCAAACCACCTCCGGTGGCATGGGATCTTAATCTTGTTCTGGGTCAACTCATGAAGCCACCCTTTGAACCTTTAGCTACTTCGGAACTAAAGTTTCTTTCATGGAAAGTCATTTTCCTAATTGCTATCACTTCTGCAAGACACATTAGTGAACTGCAGGCTTTAGTGGCTGACCCGCCTTATACGAGGTTTCATCATGACAAAGTAGTCTTGAGGACTCATCCTCATTTTATGCCAAAGGTGGTATCACCTTTTCATTTAAACCAATTGGTTTATCTCCCAGTCTTCTTTCCTAGGCCTCATGCCTCCAGCGCGGAAAGAAATCTTCATACCTTAGATTGTAAATGGGCTCTGGCTTTTTATCTTCACAGAACTCAGCCATTTAGAAAGTCTTGTCAGCTTTTTCTGGCTTTTGACTCTAGTCATTTAGGACTTCCAGTCACAAAGAGAACTCTCTCTAAGTGGATTGCAGACTGTATTTCATTTACCTATCGGAGTAAAGGAATCCCTCTGGAAGGCCATGTCACGGCTCATAATGTTAGAACCATGGCAACCTCAACAGCTAATCTTCGTTCAGTTGCTATTGCTGAGATCTGTAAAGCAGCAACTTGGGCTTCTGTACATACTTGCCCACTATTGTTTAGACAAGGACTCCCGTCGGGATGCCTTCTTCGGTCAGGCTGTTCTACAGCATCTCTTCCATTCCTAGATCAACTCCTTCCCACCATCCACTCTTGGATGCCTGAGGTCCCTGGGAGGGAGCATGGCCCATCTTACATAGATCCGCAACATGCTGGGGTCATCCCTAGGCATTTTTAGCTGGGGAGTCCCCATATGTGAAGACAAAAAAACCCAAAAAGGAGCAAGCAGAGTGTGGGTCACTTGCGCTTTATTGAAAACCAAAACCCCGACGTGTTTCGGCGGAAGCCTTCATCAGGGGACTAGAGGACTGCAAACAAATACAAACAATATATAACTCAATAAACCATAATAAAAACGTAAATGTATAAATTTAAAATCAACATAAATAGTTTAAAAGGACAAACATCAAAATTGTGTATATCATATTATACTTACACAATGTATTAAATCAGTACAGTAGATGAAGCGCATAGGAATGTATAACCAGTAATGTGGTTAATAATGCTGAAAAACAACAAACATATTAAAATAAAATGCAAAATAAGGTGCAAATAGTAAACCAATAATTAAACAAGGCAATAAAAAAGACAGATGGGAAACCCAGACCTAGAACAGCAAAAATACATACATTTAAACTGCTAAAAAATGGAACAAGAACTAATACATATATGTAATTAAAACATAAAAACTTTAAAGCACGTCACAAATACATAGTGAATTTAAAAAAACTTAGTAATGTAAAAAAATAAAATAAAATAAAAAATTTTAAATCAGAAGATGGTCATGAAATCAGACCTAAATGGGAGCCAAGATACCATGTTGTAAAAGAATTCAAAAAGAGTGTAATATATAAAAAGTAAGTGTTGAAGTAACCTATCTGTACAACAATCAGTTTTAAAAAAATAAAAAAGACATAAATGTCATACTGGGTGAACATAAAATATATGAAAATAAAAACAATGTACATAATTTAAACACATATACATTTAAGCCATATTTAAAAAACAAATGCTCGGCTGATTAAACAGCCAGAGATCAGCATATATTGAACATACCATGTGAAATAAAGAAGGTCACTAAAAAAAAGGGGAGGGGGAGGGAGGAGGGGTGGATACTGCCAAGGTGGTTTCGCCTTTTCATTTGAACCAAGCGGTTTACCTTCCTGTATTCTTTCCAAGGCCTCACGCCTCAAATGCAGAAAGGAACCTTCATACTTTGGACTAAAGGAGCTTTGGCCTTTTACTTCCAAAGGACACAGTAACATAGAAAATCCTCTCAACTCTTTGTTGCTTTTGATCCTAGTCATTTGGGACGTCCAGTCTCCAAAAGGACACTGTCCAACTGGATTGCACAGTGTATATCTTTTGCCTATGAGAGTAAGAACCTTCCTCTTGAAGGCCATGTCACAGCTCACAATGTGAGAGCCATGGCAGCCTCAATGGCTCATCTTCACTCTGTGTCTATCGATGACATCTGTCGAGCAGCTACTTGGGCTTCGGTACATAGCTTCACAGCCCATTACTGCTTAGACAAGGACTCCTGCTGGGATGCCTTGTTTGGTCAGGCTGTTCAGCACCTGTTCCAGACTTAATCAACTCCTACCCACCATCGCTGGTAGGATGCCAGAGATCCATGGGGGGAAGTGGAGCCCTTTCACAAGGGCACACAACTTTCTGGGGCCATCTCCCTGGCATCTGCAGCTAGGGAGTCCGCATATGTGAAGGCTACATTCCTGCTTGTTCCTGGAGATAGCATAGTTACTCGCCTGTAACAGGTGATCTCCGGGAACAGCAGAAATTTAGTCTTCACAACCCGCCCACCTCTCCTAGGAGTTGTGTATCTCTCTTTCTCTCTTTTGTCTCAGCTATAAACTCAACTGGAGAGGGACAGTTGGGAAAGGTGGGAAGGCAGCACGCAGGCGCTGTGGAATGCTCCCAAAAGCTTTCCTATTGGATGCTGGGGAGCGTTCCCGTGCAGGCTCCGTCAGTACTGATGATACCCATCTGTGAAGACTAAATTCCTGCTGTTCCCGGAGATCACCTGTTACAGGTGAGTAACTATGCTTTCTTTAAATCTGAGAGAACGGTGCTGAGTAGGCTCAAAAAATACATAACATTTAAATATCTTAACAATGCATTTTGCGAGGGTAGCATAACAAAACGGTAGCCCCTAACTCAACACACTCTCACTTCATAGCCAAGAACAGTTTATGCCACTTTTGAGTCACAAGTGCTACAGCAGGATATATTCAAATTCTCTGACCAACGAAACATTCTTTACTTCACTTAAAAAATAAGCAAGAATCATGTTTGGATTTTGTTAAAACACAAAAGAAGCCAGCAAAGTTGATCGCTCTTAAACTACTAGTTGGACGTTTCCAACAAAGCAGATACATCCAAATCACTAGAAGATGCTGCTGTCACTGTTGCCCCTCATGCCCGCATCGGCAAATAGTAGACTTTATTGAACGGAGGCAAATTAATTTCAGAAGCATGCAAAATGTCCACTAAATACTACTTGAGGATGTCAAGGAGAGAAATCCCCACTAACTTCGGAAAGTTCAAAATCAGCAGATTTAAATGATGCAAATGGTTCTCAAAGGCCTTGATCTTCCAAATCTTGTCTTTTTAATTAAAGCTGATGTAGCCTTTTTTGATTCTTTAGCCCAAGATTCAGTGTTTCTTTACCTGCATTTTCTTTAAGAGTTAACTTGCTTCTGGAAAAAACTGCAACCGTTGTAACCAGTGCATTAATGTTGATAGAACAGCTGTTTGCAGCACTGTTCATTCTTAAAAGTAATTCCCAGGTATTTTGAAGGGATACTTGCATGTCTGATGAGATCGCCAGATTCCCAGTCTCCGGAGACCCCTACGCTTCACCAAGGGCTCTGCTTCCCATGGAGTAGCTGACCTCTGGACCAAGTGCTGTTTCCTTATGGGCCAAGAGCTCGCTGAGAAGAGCAAGAAGCTGCTGTGGGTTTGGATACATTATGCTCCCAGGACTAGAAGTCTCCTCAGTAGAAATCTAGTTAGCGGGAGACTTGCACATGTCCTTATTCCCTGAGGATAGAAGTAAGTGTGAATCCAGAATCTGCTGAAGACTCTTGGTCGCCATCTTTCTGAGGTGAAAATATGGAGTGACTCCATACCACAACCCTGCTGCTATCTTGGCTCCACCTCCCCGAAGCATCAATTGCTGCACTTTTTTTGTTTTCCTAAATCTCAAACTTTGAAGTTAGAAACTTTTTTTTAATACAATGAACATGTTTTGCTGATGCACTTGTTAAAACTCCATGAATATGCTAAGAAAGTCAGTTCCTTTCTGCTTCTCTTTGATCCGTGAAAAGTCTGTACTTGACGTTTGCTTTCAGTCATAGATCATGCTGAAGGGAAAAATGAAGGAGCCAGTTTCAAAAGCCCTTATGCAGATGTTCATGGAGGTTATCTGGCCAAGAACTCTGAGATTCAGCAGCACTAGCTAGCCACTATCCACTTAATGCAGTGGCAGTCCACGGATGGAGTGAGGATGGTGTGGTCAGTATCTAGATAATTGCAGCACGCACTTGATAGTGGTGATTTTCAGCCAAGATCCAGCTAAGTTATCCAGATAGCTAGGACTGCAGGCAAAGCTGGCCTAACTTGCTATCCAGATAACATATCTGGATGATAGAAGAAAATTGTCACCATTCAAATTAGTGCTGTGGTTATCCAGCGAAAGGCCTCACGGTTTGGATATTCAGCAGCAGCCACTATCTGGATACTGCCATTAAATATCCAGTGGATATTTGAACATCACGCTGACTGCCATGGCATTTAAATATCCCAACTTTTAAAAATTATTTTTATCCCCTAAGGGATGAAAACTGCTGTGTAGAATTGATACCCTTCAATGGATATGTGTCTGTTCTGTGATTCCCAACTTAGATCTGGTTATATTACAAATCACTTTTACTGTGTTACTACAGAGTGGCACTGGATGTGGGTTCAGTGGGAGTGTCTCTCCTCATGGCTGGCACCCAGAGCAGGCTGCAGCCACTGCCTTGCCTTTGGTACACTACTGGTGGTGTTTGCTAGTATTATCTACAAAATCATAGGCAGCGGAGTAGGGTGGGCCACTGGGTTCATGGTCTATTCAGTATTTTGCCCAACACAGCATTGGCAGTGGGAGAGCTTGAGGATGGGGCTGGTTTGTTTGACCTCTCTAACTAGGAAATTATCAGTAGAGGAAGCTCAAGAGATCTCCCATCGTGGGTCTGTGTTTCAGTAAAGCTGTTGTTCGTTGACTGGTGGGAGTGAGTGAGATCTTCCTAGATTTGAGAGCAGCCTCTCATTTTCCCTCTTCCCACTCCCTTCCCCCAAAGAGATGTCTTCCCCTTCCCAGCTAGCTTTTCAGGAAATGAAATGCTGTTTTGAAAGTTTCCAGACAAAATACGGGTGTACTCCGGGGACAGCAGAAATCGGTCCTCACATATGGGTGACGGCACTGATTGAGCCTGCGTGGAAGCATCTCCCCAGCTTTCAAAGAAAGCCTTTAGGAGATGCACTATGCATGCGTGGTCCCCTCTCACCCCAAGGGTGCCGTCTTGCCTTAGTTTAATAACATAGCTAAGATGGCAAAAATTAAAATATGGTAAAGATGCAACTCCAAGGGGAGGAGGGAGGGTTGTGAGGACCGATTCCTGCTGTCCCCAGAGAAACATCTGTTACAGGTAAGTAACTATGCTTCCTCTGGGAACAAGCAGAAAGTCAGTCGTCACATATGGGACACCCCAGCTACAAGCTACTGAGAACCTGTACAAAATGCCACTGGCAACCAGAGAGGTGAGCCATGAGCTGCAGTAGTTGAGTCCTAACTGAGAGACTCTCACAAGACCCAAGCGTCCAGCAGGGAACCAGCACTCCGGTAGCCTGCACACAAAAGGATCAGAGGGTAGGAGTTGCCTACACCCCAAAGAGATTACAGAGCACAGCCTGGCTGAAAGTGCTGTCCAGTCGGGACTCCCTCTCCAGGCAGTAGTGAGCTGCGAAGATATGAACTGAAGACCAGGTGGTGGCCTGGCAGATTTCCGTCACAGGTACAGAATGCAGATTTACTACAGAGGTAGCCATGGCTCTGATGTGCTGCGCTGTGACCCAGTGGTCTAGTGAGATCCCAGCCTGCTCATAGGTGAGGGCAATGCAGCCTGCCACCCCACGTAGACAGTTTTCTTGATTACTGGAAGCCCCATTCGACTGGGGTCATAGGAGTCAAACAGCTGAGGCACTTTGCGGTGGTCCTGAGTCTGTTGCAAATAGGATGAGGCCCTCTTACAATCCAGAATATTGAGAACTGTCTCTGGTGTGAGTCCTCGAGAAGAAGGTGGGGAGCACTACCTCCTGATTGAGGTGGAAGGGGGACAGCACCTTTGGCAGAAACTTAGGGTGTTTGCGGAGCACCACCCTGTTCTTGTAGAACCTCGTGTAGGGCGGCTTTGCCATCAGAGCCTGGAGCTCACTGACCCTGCGAGCTGAGGCGAGTGCCAGAGAGGTACTGCAGGTGGCATGTAGCCAGGAGCTCAAAAGGCAGTTCAGTGAGCAGTGAAAGCGCCACATTGAGATCCCACTCCACTGTTAGTGGGCTGGGGGGGGGGGGGGTTGGACAACATAAGGCCCTGCAGGAAAAAGAGAAGGGGCTGAGCCGAGAGGGGCTTGCCCTCGGCAGCATGGTGGTGCATCACAATTGTGCTCAGGTGCACCCTGAGTTGGACTTTAGTCCCACCTATGACAAGCGGAGTAGGTACTGGCGCATTAGCTGCACCGAGCAGGAAAATAAGAACATAAGATATGCCATACTGGGTCAGACCAATGTCCATCAAGCCCAGTATCCTGTTTCCAGCAGTGGCCAATCTAGGTCATATGTACCTAGCAGTATACCCAAAAGAGACAGGTTCCACAATGCTTGTATTCAGTCAAGCATTGATATCCTGGGTCCCTTTTTAATAATGGTTTATGGACCTTTCCTCCAGGAACTTGTCCAAACCTTTTTTAAACCCAGCTACACTAACAGCTCTTACTACATCCTCCGGTAACAAATTCCAGAGTTTGATTACATGTTGAGTGAAAAAATATTTTCTCTTATTTGTCTTAAATAGTTTACCCTGTAGCTTCATTACATGTCTCCTAGTCTTTCTGTATTCTGATAGCGTAAACAATTGATATACGTTTACCCGTTCCCCTCCATTCATTAATTTATAGACCTCTATCATATCTCCCTCTGCCGTCTCTTTTCCAGGTTGAAGAGCCCTAACCTTTGTAGCCTCTCTTCATAGGAGTAGCCTTCCATCCCCTTTACCATTTTGGTGGCTCTTCTCTGTACCTTTTCTAATAACGCTATATCCTTTTTAAGATACGGCGGCCAGAATTGCACACAATATTCAAGGTGCGGTCATACCATGGAACGATAGAGGCATTATAATATCCTTTGTTTTATTTTCCATTCCTGTCCTTATGATACCTAGCATTCTATTTCCTTTCGTGACTGCCGCTGCACAGTGGGCAGAGGGTTTTAACATGTTATCCACGATGACTCCTAATCTTTTTCCTGGGTGGTGGTTCCCAATGTGGAACCTTGCATTGTGTAACCATAGTGTGGGTTATTCTTTCCTAGGTGCATAACTTTGCACTTCTCTACATTAAATTTCATCTGCCATTTGGATGCCCAGTCTTCCAATTTATCCAGATCCTCCTGCAGTTTTCTACAGTCCTCTTGGATTTTAACAACTTTAAACAGTTTTGTGTCTGCAAATTTCATAACCTCACTAGTTATTCCCTTTTCCAGGTCATTTATGAATATGTCAATAGATTCCTGGGGTACTCCACTATTCACCTTTTTCCATTGGGAAAATTGGCCATTTAGCCCTACCCTCTGCTTTCTATCTTTTAACCAGTTCCCGATTCACAATAGTACACTGCCTCCTATCCCATGACTTATTAGTTTTGCCAAACGTCTCTGATGAGGGACCTTGTCAAAGGCTTTCTGAAAGTCCAGATACACTATATCAACCGACTCACCTTTGTCTACCTGTTTATTCACACCTTCAAAAAAACATATCAGATTAGTAAGACGAGATCTTCCTTGTCTAAAGCCATGTTGGCTGTCTCCCATTAGGCCATGACTATCTACATGCTGAGTAATTTTGTTCTTTATGATGGTTTCTACCATTTTCCCTGGTACTAACGTCAGGCTCACCGGTCTGTAATTTCCCAGATCACCCCTGGAACCCTTTTTAAAAATTGGCGTTACATTGGCGATCCTCCAATCTTCAGGTATTACAGATGATTTTAATGAAAGTTCACAGATTACTAATAGCAAGTCTGCAATCTCATATTTCAGTTCTTTCAACACTCTTGGATGTATACCATCCGGTCCAGGTGATTTGCTACTATTGTTTACCAAATAGTTGTAATACATCTTCGCGGTGTAGCGATATTTCTCTCAATTCCTCTGCAGTATCACCTTTAAATACCACTTCAGTCTTGGGTAACATCCCTATATCTTCCTCAGTAAAGATCGAAGCAAATAATTCATTCAGTCTCTCTGCTATAGCCTTGTCTCCTCTTACTGCCCCTTTTACCCCTCTATCATCTAATGGTCAATTGACTCTCTCACAGGCCTTTTGCTATGAATGTACTTGAAAAAGTCTTTATTTCGTGTTTTTGCTTCCATAGCAAGTTCCATCTCAAATTCTCGCTTTGCCTGCCTTATCAATGCTTTGCATTTAACTTGCCAGTGCTTGTGCTGTTTCCAGTTTTCGTCGTTTGGCTTTTTTTTCCATTTCCTGAAAGATGCTTTTTTGGCAGCAACAGCCTCTCTGACCTCACCTTTAAACCATGCTGGCAGTTTTTGGACTTTCTTCCACTTTTCTTAATGCGTGGAATACAGCTGGTCTGGGCTTCCAGGATAGTATTTTTAAACACCCAAGCTTGATGTAAGTCTTTAACCTTTGCAACCGCTCCTTTTAGTTTTTTCTTAACTATATTCCTCATTTTATTATATTCTCCCTTTCGAAAGTTAAAAGGTAGTACTGTGGATTTCCTTATTATCCCTCCTCCACTAATTAAATCAAACACGATCATGCTATGATCACTATTGCCAAGTGGTCCCAACACCCTTATTTCTTGCACCAGATCTCGTGTTTCACTAAGGAGTAGGTCCAGTATGGCTTCCCCTCTGGTCGGTTCATGAACCAGCTGCTCCAAGAAGCAGTCATTTATTTCATCTAGAAACTTTATCTCCCTAGCATGTCCTGCCATGACACTGACTCAGTCGATACCGGGGTAACTGAAATCACCCATTATTATTACTCTGGTGTGACTTTGGTTAGCTTCCTTGATTTCTTTGAGCATTTCATCATCCATTTGTTCATTCTGGCCAGGTGGTCGATAGTACACCCCCACTGCCATCACCTTCCCCTTCATACATGGAATTTAAATCCATAGAGATTCTACAGCAAATTTTGTTTCCTGCAAAACTTTAATCCTTTCTGATTCAATGCCCTCGCTAACATAGAGCGCATCCCCTCCACCAATTTGATCAGCTCTATCATTACGATATAGTTTGTATCCAGGTATCAGTGTCCCACTGGTTATACTCCTTCCACCATGTCTCTGAAATTGCAATCATATCTAACTTCTCATTTAGTGCTATATATTCTAACTCTCCCATCTTATTGTTTAGACTTCTAGCATTTGATAACTAGTGAGGTTATCAAATTTGCAAATGACACAAAACTGTTTGAAGTTGTTAAAACCCAAGGGGATTGCGGAAAACTGCAGGAGGATCTGGATAAATTGGAAGACTGGGCATCCAAATGGCAGATGACATTTTATGTGGACAAGTGCAAAGTTATGCACCTAGGAAAGGACAACCCACACTATGGTTACACGATGCAAGGTTGTGATAAGGAAGCTTATCATAGTTCAGGAGGGAACTATAAAAGAGGTGAATTGGCTTTGAACAATCAACCTGTCTTTGCTAGTAGAAATACTAAAACAGAATGTTTTCATAAAAGACAACCAGTCCCAGAATGCACCAGGTTTCAAACAGCCTCTAGAAGAGCTGAAGTGGGGAAACGTGTGTTCAATCAGGAGAGCTATGAGGTAATCCCCAATCACTCATCTCCAAGGGGAGGGCTTGATTCAGCACACCTGGGCTGTGCTAGGGTGGAGTGTCCCTCTAAGCACTTTAAAAGTAAAAGATATTCTACACAGAGACAGAACAGGCAGAACGGTGAGAGCAAGGAGAGACAGAAGCAGAAACCGTTGGAGAAAGAAGAGAGAACTACAACAGCAGAAGCAACGTGGAAGGAAGAACAGAAAGACATCTTGGAGGTCTAAAGAAGGAGTCCACAGCAGTACGTGTGTTAGGAGTGATTCCAGAGGCAAGCATACTCCATTGGACTGGAGGAAGCCAGAGAATTGGGGTTATAGAGCCAGGAACATCCAAACGGCACCTTTGAGGGAGACGGCTGCATATGGAAGGGGCCCTAAGACCGGTGCAAGAAGGTATGTGAAGAGAGACCCAGTGTCCAGGGATCTTGATTGGAAGGCTGGACATAAAAGCTGGACTACTTACTGGCCAGGATACCAGGAGAGGAAACCTAACAGCAAAGGAAGCTCAGGTATGAACTTTGATCTATGCCCTAGCTCTTCATCTGGAAGACAGCAGGGAAACAAATATTATCCTGAGAGTGATCAATTAAGGAATTCCTCTGAGCCAGACCATGATATTGATTCCATGATATTTGAGGAAGGAGGAGATATATCAAATGATCAGTTGGAATACATGGACTGCTCACTGTCTAGGCTGCTGTTTTAAAGTAGTTTCTCACTAATACAACAACCACCAAAAGGAACTGTAACTTGTTCTTTTATCTACCCAGAAAAGTCTCTGCAAGAAAGCTTTAGGGTAGGATTGAGCCACGTAGAGAGAGTGAACCAGCAAAGTGGTTTGCAGCTGGCTAATTATTTGTAATTGAGCCAGGCACAAGTGCACGTGAGCTCTAGAAGGAAACTTCTTCCTTGTGTGTGTGAATAGAAGAAAGTTATCCTTGATAAAGAACAGGTTTTTTTCTTCTTTTGGGTTTGTTTTTGCCTTTTGGAGCACTGCTAAGAAGGTCATTCGCAGGGGCCATCAAAAAGACCTTTTCTGTTTCCCATCAAGGTCTTTATTGATTTATTGCTTAAGAAGTTCAGTTACCTTATAACATGTTTTGTTTTTCCTGAGTACAATACTTGAAGCAAGTGTCCTTTTGTGTTACCAAGTAAATCTGTGTGGGAGAATTAACCCCATGAATAAAATCTGTTTTTCTTTGCTTACACTCGAGCAACACAACTCATTATTTTGTGAACGGTTGATTCTGGTATGAATGAACTACAACCCCCACACTCCTTTGCAAGTCATAATAATATTTTGCCTTTGCCAAGACTGTGGACATTCACGACCAGCACCCCCGTTTACAAGGTTCCACATTTGGAACCCCGACCCAGGAAAAAGATTTAGGCGTCATCGTGGATAACATGTTAAAACACTCCGCCCAGTGTGCAGCGGCGGCCAAGAAAGCAAATAGAATGCTAGGTATCATAAGGAAACGAATGGAAAATAAAACAAAGGATATTATAATGCCTCTGTATCATTCCATGGTACGACCGCACCTTGAATATTATGTGCAATTCTGGTCGCCGTATCTTAAAAAGGATATAGCGTTATTAGAAAAGGTACAGAGAAGAGTCACCAAAATGGTAAAGGGGATAGTAGGCTACTCCTATGAAGAGAGGCTACAAAGGTTAGGGCTCTTCAACCTGGAAAAGAGACTGCTGAGGGGAGATATGATAGAGGGCTATAAATTAATGAATGGAGTGGAACAGGTAAACATAGATCAATTGTTTATGCTATCAGAATATAGAAAGACTAGGGGACATGTAATGAAGCTACAGGGTAAACTATTTAAGATAAATAAAAGAAAATATTTTTTCACTCAACGTGTAATCAAACTCTGGAATTTGTTACCTGAGGATGTAGTAAAGGCTGTTAGTGTAGCTAGGTTTAAAAAAGGTTTGGACAAGTTCCTGGAGGAAAGGTCCATAAACCATTATTAAAAAGGGACCCAGGATATCAATGCTTGACCCAATACAAGCACTGTGGAACCTGTGTCTCTTGGGGATACTGCTAGGTACGTATGACCTAGATTGGCCACTGCTGGAAACAGGATACTGGCCTTGATGGACCTTGGTCTGACCCAGTATGGCATATCTTATGTTCTTAATGGCCCAGAGTCTTATGCCTATTTACCAAACTGGAACCATATTACCAGGGATGATCACTCTTTCCAGTTCCCAGACACTGGTTCCTTCAATCTTGGGAGGTTAATTCACTTGTGCAACGCCTCAGGGAGAATAAGGGAGGCCCAGTGGTCTCAGTATTTTAATTGGTACTCTGAGGGTGCCAAAAGGGATAAAGCATCCGACTTAGCTGAGCTACAAAATTCTATGTGTTAAAAAACTTGAGAGAATGGAGGACAAGGTTGCCAATTTTAAGAATAAAGCTGATCATTTTCAAAGGCAGTGCCAGCCAGTCAGCACCGCTGAGCCACTAATGTGCCTCTGCGTGAATATGAGGATAGTGCAGTGTGGGAATTGGAGAAGACAGGAGGAGGATTTGTTGCTTTACACTCACAGGGGGAAGGGAAACAGAGGATCAGAAAGAAGTAGAATGGCTACCACCGGATTCCCCTCCTAACAGCAGGTGAGATTATATGAAGGAATTATAAATTTCCTAGCTGACAGAATAGTGGATGGACATAGTAACTTAGTAAATGACGGCAGATAAAGACCAGTATGGTCCATCTAGTCTGCCCAGTAAGATGGCAAGAGTAGGTGCACTTGCCGCTCCGTGCAGGCCACCCCTCACCATGTCTTTGTTTTAGGGGTGAACCCACCGCTCCGTGTAGGACACCCCTGTATGTTGAGAAATTAACATTCCCTTGAAGAGTATAAGGAACTAGTGGTTCAACTGAAAATGTTCTGTGAGCAGGTGGAAATTGATGATGGGTTAAAACATCTTATCACTAACAGTAAATCCCCTCCAGTCAGTAGCCATAGGCAAGTAGCTTAGCTTGCAGGGACATGTAACTTTGTAATCTCCAGGAACAGGCAGGAATGCAGTCTTCACATATGGGTATTGTAAGTACTGATGGAGCCCGCATGGATGGAGCACAGAGTCCTATAGGAAAGCCTTTGGGAGCACTCCACTGCACTTGCACATCTGCCTTCCCAAGTCCTCTCCTCAGTTCTTCGTTTTCCGTGGAGCCAGCAGGTTGTTTTCTTCCTGTCACTGCCGAAAAACATTTTTTTGGTTTAAAATCTGTCTTTCCATCGACACCGGTACCTCCCTGATACTGACCCTGACATTTTCTTTTCTTTTAGTATATTTTTTCTTTCATTTTTTTCTACTTTTGGTGGTTTCACCTCGAAATTAGGCCTTTGCCTACCCCTTTTTTCCTTCACGATGGAAAAACATGTCAATGGCTTTAAGAAATGTACCAAGTGTTCTGTTACAATTTTATTTACTGACAAACATGACTGGTTTTTAAAATGTTTGGGCCCAGACCATTTACCAACTGATTGTCCTTTGTGCCAATAGATGACAAAAAGAGGCCTAAGGAACAGAGCCAGTCAGTATGGGTCTCTGTCCTGGCATTGTCAAGAATGTTGGCCTCCTCTCTTGGTTCTCAGGTCTCCTCAAAGTCCAATCATTAACTAAGTCATCAGCATTGAAGACTGATGCCGATTCTCAAGATAAGTCCCTTCATCATCATCGGGATTCACCGATAGGTGCATCTGATGCAGATCGGCCTGCCAAACAGCCCTGGCAGGAAGGACCAGTTCTCCAAAGCACCACAGGGGTTCTAGGATGCTCCTGAGGCCTCGACCTCTGGAGAGCTACTGGTTCCATGCTCTGGGATGGTGGCTTAAAGCCCCATACGGGAATCCACCCAGGCATCGGCCTCCTCCCTCGACCTGGCTATTGAGAGGAGCTTGGCAGCACTTCTGGCAGCCTTGGTATCAAGGGTATCGACAGCCCCAGGAGTGCAGGCATCAACCTCTGGCTCGATGCTGATACCTCCTGGACCAATGCCAACCCTTGAGCCCATATCAATGCCTTCTCTTCCTCCAGTGCCTACTTTGGAACATACAGGCATTGTCTGTACCCAACAGGCTCCTGAGGCCATGCCGCCTCAAAATTGGTATCTGCATTGAGCATTGACATCGACACGAGACCGTTGATACTTTGATTTCCTATCTTAATTGGACTCTTCCTCTTCTGATTCCAATGAGGTATCAGAGGACTACAGGAGAACCCAAGATCTCCCCTCTAATAACACCCCTCATGAGCGGCGTCGGCTCCCGCTAGAAGACATGTCTTTCCAAGACTTCATTCAGGACATGGCAGCAGGCCTGTAGATTACTGTGACACCAGAGACAGAACTGAGGGCAGAGGAATTAGAAATCCTCCAATATCCCTCAGGGCCCAAAGAAGCTGCCATGTTTACTGGTGCATCACATCCTGCAGGATCTAATGCTATGTATGTGGGAGGCCCTGCTAACTGTTCCGCCTATCAGCAAATGACTCAATACCATGTACAGAGTCCCACCATGCCCTGGCTTTCAAAAGCCTCAATTACCACACCATTCCATGGTAATGGAATTGGCAATGTGTCGCATCAAGAGTTCTAAGAATCATTCGTCCATGCCGCCGAGCAAGGACTCCAGAACTCTCGATGTCTTTGGGCATTGTTGCTTTCGGGCATGTATACTCACTTCAAGAATTACATCTTACATACTCTGCAAGGACATGTATCTCAAGGATATCTCCAAAGATCTAAAGAACTTTGCTCCCATCATTCCTGATGACAAGCATGATGCATTCCTGGCCTTAATTAGGCAAAACCAGAATACATCAAAATTCCTTATCAGAGCATCTTTCGATGCTTTTGGGTCATCCAGCAGAGCAGCTGCAGTCTGCATTGATGCTCGCAGAATGGCCTGGCTCCAGGCTTCAAACCTTGAGCAGTGGGTCCAAGATAAATTGGCCAATATCCCCTGCTCTGGAGAGAACCTTTTTGGTAAAGGTTGAAGGGAGAAGGCAGGAGATTGAGAAAGATGATCTCACCCTCAAACGTCTTTCTAGGAAGATGTCAGACCCCTCTAGGAGAAAGACCAAGCCAAAGAAAACTTTCTATCCTAAGAAGAATAAATATTATCCTTCTTATCCACCTGAAGTAGCTTATCCACCTTGGCAGCAACAGCAGAGACAAAAGGGTCCTCATTGAGCTAAGAAGCCTAAGACCCCTAAGCCACAGCCAATGGCACAGACATAGTCGCCACCTGCTTTTTGACTCCTTTCTAGAGAGCAGAGCTACTCCACATAGCAGGCAGACTTTGTTCCTATGCCAACAGATGGCACCTCTTCACTTCAGAGCATTGGATTCTCAACATCGCCCAAAGGGACTATCTGCTTCATTTCCAAAACTTACCCCCCATCACTTCCACAAGAGATTATCCTGTAAATCCTTTGCTGGTCAATTTCCTGTCAACAGAGGTGGCCACTCTGTTAGCTCAGGGGGCCATAGAAAGAGTTCCTCCCACCCAAGAGGGCAGGGGCTTTTACTCCTTACTTTTTTTATCCCCAAGAAGACTCTTGGTGTTATCCTGGCCCAGAAGGTAAACTGCCCGCAGGAGAATCCCTTTGCTGCTGGCATATGAGCAGAGGCTCACCGCTTCCTGGCAGAGCATGGCTGAACCCATGTCTGCCTGCTTGTTTATTTAGAATATCACCATCTTATTATCGGTCTGAACCTGCACCACTCGGTGCTGCAGGTGGTGGCAAAAAGCCCGGAGGGCTAAGGCTACAGCTCGGAGCTCCAGGAGATTGATTTGCTGGAGGCTCTGCATAGGTGACCAGCTACCCTGAGTGCACAGGTCTTCATAATGTGCTATCCACCCCCAGCTTGGAGGCATCCATAGGATCCTATGAGGTGTGGGAGGCTGGAAGGGCATCCTGGCCAGCAGACACTGGAGGTTTTGCCACCAGCTGAGTGAGAGAGCCACCCTGTCCTGCAAGCGTCCCATTGGCCCGGGACCACTGCGAGTGAAGGGCTCACTAGGCCGTCCACATCCACAGATGAGTATCTGGAGTGACGTGCACTGTGGATGCCATGTGCCCCAGCAGGTGGAGCATGAGGTGGGTTGATGCCGAGCAACGGCACTGTATGAAAGCAGCAAGTACTTGGAGGCATAGGGCCCTGTCCCGAAGGAGAAAGGCCCTGGCTTGGATGGTGTCCAGCCCGAGCTCCTATCCACTCCAGGTCCTGGATTGACTGGAGATGGGACTTCGGGTAGTTAATGACAAAGCCAAGGCACACCAGCAAAAGGATGGTGTGCAATGTTGCCTGATGGGCTTCGACAGCTGTGCTGCCCTTTACAAGCCAGTTGTCCAGATAGGGGAAGATAAATATCCCCTGGGGTCTGAGATGGGCTGTGACCACCGCCAGACACTTGGTGAATCCTGTTGGGGAGGAGGCAAGGCTGAAGGGTAGCACTCTGTACTGATGATGTCCCGTCCCCCCCCCACGACCATGAAGGTACTGCCTGTGTAGGGGGTTGATGAGGATGTGTGTGTATGCATCCTTTAGTTTCAAGGAGCATAGCTAGTCTCCCTGCTAGAGGTATGGCAGCAATGTTCCAAGAGACAGCATTTTGAACTTTCCCTAACCAGGAATCTGTTGAGGTCCACAGGTTCAAGGATGGGGTGGAACCCTCTGGTCCTTTTTGGTACCAGGAAGTAGGGGGAGTAGAACCCTGTACCCCTGAGGGTGGCTGGGACAGGTTCCACTGCTTGGTCCTCCAGAAGGCCTGCGAGTTCCTGCCAGAGCAGGTCCCAATGGAGGGGAAGCCTGGAGGGCTCTTCCGGGCAGAATGGTGGTGGTGTCTGGTGAAAGTGGAGGAGGTAACCTTCTCTCACCAGCCAAAGGGCCCATGTGTCACTGGTAATGGAGGACCACCAGTGGACAAAGAGTATCAGATGCCCCCCCCCCCTGTGTGCTGTAGGGCTGTGCCTCCTAGGGGAAGAGAGGCTATGCCCAAAGAGTCAAAAGCCATTTCCAGTTGCACGGGCTGGGGTTTGGGGGTCTTAGGCTTATGTGGGCCATGCCCTTGGCCTGCTGGTCCTGTTGGGGAGTTAGGAAGGCCTGGTATTGAGGGTAGTTTCAGTAAGCCTTCCTCTTCTTCAGGTTTGAGGGCTTTCTACCCAAAGCCTTCCTTCAGGAAGGGTCAGGGTCTTCTTGGAGAGCCTGGTCCCAGTCAGGAACTCGGACTCCAGCTCGGCAGCCTTGTCTGTCATGGGTTTGCCAAAGAGGTCTCTCCCCAGCAAGGGACATCGACCAATTTGTCCTGGACCCATTGCTCCAGGTTTGAGGACTGTAGCCAATCCTGGCACCGGGCACTAATGCCCGCCACAACTACTCTAGTTGCCGACTTGAAGCCATCGTAGGCTGCTCGAGTGATTAAACTTGGAACACTCCCTGACTGCCGAGGCCAGGGTTCGGAACTGCTGGAGGGGTTCCTCCGAGAGACCAGCCGAGAATCCGGTGAGCCCCTACACCAGGTCTCGAAGTTACATGCCCATGTACAACTGGTAAGCCTGGATCTGGCCAACAAGCATTGAGCCCTGAAAGCACTTTCTGCCCATGGCATCCATGGTGTGGGCCTCCCTGCTCGGGGCACCGAGGAGTGCATTTTCTGGCTCTTGAGCCTCTGCATGGCTGATTCCACCACCATGGAGTTGTAGCTTTTTTGAAAGTCAGTGCTCCAGTGGACCTGGTACATAAAGTTCAGCCTCTTGCTAACTATGGGCACCAATGCGGGGATCTCCCACATGTGGAGCAGCAGCCATTTCAGGATGGGGGGGAACGGGTACCATGAGCACCTCTTTCACGGGGGCCTTGTACTAGAGGATCTTGAGGTCCTCTGACTCGGTGTTGAAGGCCAAAGCCTTGGCCATGTCCCACATGAAGTCTAGGAAGAACATGTCCTCGGGTGGGGACCGATGCCTTGACTCTAGAGGGGACGGGTCTGAGGGCACATCATGGTGATGGCGGGTATCCAGGGATTTGTTGTCCTCTGTCTCCCAATTCAAGTCTGGCTCGGAGGAGGAGTCAGGGGTCCTCCAGGACTTGGAGTGCTGGCTCGACCCAAGGACCTCGGGGATGCGGCCCCCCAGTCCTCAGAGCTAAGGACACTGAGTGGTGAGGACTGCAGCCCCGAAGACCGTGATCTGGGACTGCAACCAAGGTGTCTGTCAAGGCTGGTGGTGCTCGAAGATCAGCTCAACCTCCAGGGAGCCCCTTGCAGTGAAGGACCCGGTGGTTGGGAGTGATGACCCAGAGGAACCGGGCAACAGAGCCTGCTGCTGGGCCATGAAGGCAGATGACTGTGCTCCAAGGCCACCATTCTAGCCTCGAGACCAGATGGCTCCACAGCCTTCAGTGCGGGCACCGAGGACTTCAGGCCCGGCAACACCTTCGTTGTCGGGGAGTCCTCAACCAGGATGGCCTCAGGGGTCCGAGACTGGTCCCAGGGCATGGATGGTTCCTGGTGAGACAACTTGGACAGCTTGGCAGACGCTTTTCCCAATTCGTAGCCAGACAGGGTCCTCGAGGTCTTTCAGCCCTTCTTTGTGCGATCCTTGACGCTGGAGCTCCTGATGGAAATTCCATGATCCCAGGGCTTCGAGGCTGCATGGTCTCCACGGGTGCTCAAAGTCCTGGAAGGAGTCTGAGTGGGCTCTGGCAGAAGACTCCGGGGATGAGTCAGTCTTCTAAAAAATCAACTCACACTGTTGCTTGACATTTCCTGAGGACCTTAGGGGTCATCTGACAGAGACCGCAGCCCAAGGCATTGTGATCTGGCCTGAGGCACCGAAGGCAGCAGTCATGTGGGTCTGTACACGACATATAATGAGCACAGTGGTCACACGACATGAAGCCACTGGCCAAGGCCATGGTGGGGAAAATGGCCCCCACAGCATAGTTACTCACCTGTAACTGGTGTTCTCCAGGGACAGCAGGAATGAGTCCTCACATATGGGTGACGTCGGTGCCGATGGAGCCAGCGTGGAGCACTTCCCCAGCTTTCAAAGAAAGCCTTTGGGAATGCTACCATGCATGCATGGTCCCCTTCCCGCCCAAGGGTGCCATCTTGCTCAGTCAGATGACATAGGACGGCAGTTAAAAAAACTAAAAACAAAGTAGGGAGACAACTCCCAAGGGATGAGGGAGGATTGGGAGGACTGATTCCTGCTGTCCCTGGGGAATACCTGTTATAGGTGAGTAACTATGCTTTCTCCAGGAACAAGCAGGAAGTCGGTCCTCACATATGGGACTCCCTAGCTCCAGACTGTTGAGGATCGAACCACGACAGCACCAATGGTGACCAACCGGGAGCCGTGAGTTGCAGGAGGTAAATTGCCATAGAGAGATTCTGCAGACCCTCGCGTCCAGTGACACTATCACTCCAGTAGCCTCAACACAGAAGGGTCAGAGGGCAGGAGTTATCCCAAGAATATTAGAGTACTGCCTGGCCAAAGGCACTGTTCCTGTGGGACTCACTCTCCAGGCAGTAGTGAGCTGCAAATGTATGAACTGAAGACCATGTGGTAGCCTTACGAATCTCCATCACTGGCACTGAGCGGAGGTTGGCCACCAACACGGCCATTGCCCTCATGTGATGCGCTGTGATCCAGTGCTCAAGAGAGAGGCCAGCTCACTCGTAGGCGAGAGCAATACAATCTGACACCCAAGTGGACAGAGTTCACTTAGTCACTGTGAGCCCCAGTCTACTGGGGTCATACGATATGAAAAGCTGAGGAGCTTTGGGATAGGCCTGAGTCCACTGTAGGTAGAAGGACAGGGCCCATTTGCAATCCATTGTATGAAGCACTAGTTTCTCCCTGCCGGCATGAGACTGCAGGAAGAAGGTGGGAAGGACCACCTCTTGGTTGAGATGAAAAGGAGATACCACCTTCAGGAGGAATTTGGGGTCCGTGCAGAGCACTACCCTGTTCTTGTAGAACTGTGTGTATGGTGGATCCACCACCAGAGCCTGGAGTCCGCTTACTCAAAAAGGACGTAAGGGCCACCAGAAAAGCCACTTTCCAAGACAGGTACCGAAGGTGCCAAGTGGCCAGGGGCTAAAACGGTGGTTAGGTGAGCTGAGAGAGCATCAATTGAGATCCTATTCCATCGCTAGCAGGTGGAGAGAGGGCTTGCATAACAGGAGGCCCTGGAGGAACCTGGAGACCAGGGGCTGGCTTGAGAGGGGTTTGCCCTCTATAGGGTGGTGGTGCGCGCCTATCGCCTCAGGTGCACCCTCACAGAATTTGATTTTAGACCGGTGTGTGACAGGTGTAGGAGATACTCAAGATTCTCCTCCTTCTCCGCACACCAGACAGAGAACCTTCTCCACTTAAAGGGATACGCCCTTTGAGTGGAGAGTTTTTGGGAGGCCAGTAGGGCCTCCTCAACCTCCGCAGGAAGATTGAAAGGGACCAACGCTACCCTTTCAGCAGCCACGCTATTAGTGTTAGCGACTCCAGATCAGGGTGCAAGAGGGAGCCCCACTCCTGGGACAGGAAGTCCAGGGCCTGGCCCAGTGGGACTGGGGGTGCCACCAACAGAGAAAACAGCAGAAGGAACCATGGTTGCCTGGGCCACCTGGGGGCGATTAGTATCACTGATGCCACCTTCCTCTCAACCTTGAAGAGGGTCTTGGCGTTCAGAGGGTCAGTGGAAAGGCATAGAGTAGGCCTTCTGACCACAGGATCAGGAAGGCATCTGTTGCCACTCTGCCTGGTTGCAGTTGGCGTGAGCAAATTGTCCAGGGAGGCGAAGAGGTCTATCACAGGCCTGCCCCAAAGATGGAAGAGTTGCTTCGCTACCCTGGGGTTCAACCGCCACTCGTGTGGGTGAAGGACTCTGCTAAGCAGTTGGCCTGGCAGGTACACCGAACATAGGAGCATGCCATTGCACACTGCGAAGGAGAGGAGGGCTACTGCCTCCTGACAGAGGGAGTATGAGCTTGTACGTCCCTGCTTGTTGATGTGAAACATAGCAACTTGGTTGTCCATCTGGATCAGCACAGGTTGGTGTTGCAGGTGGTGGTGGAATGCTCGCAGGGCCAGGAAGATTGCCCTGAGTTCCAGGAGGTTGATCTGCAAGAGCGACTCCTCTTGGGACCAGATGCCTTGCATGCAGCAGTCCCCGCAATGCGCCCCCATCCCAGGAGGGAGGTATCTGTTGTCGGGGTCCTCTGTGGCACAGGTGCCTGGAGCTGCATCCCCGCCTGTAGGTGGTGCAAGTTTTACAACCAGGTGAGGGACTCTGCCAATTGGCAGGTGACTTTGACCTGACCTCTGGGATCAAGGACTGTTCAAAGTTCCTCTCCCGAGCAGCCTATGATGGATTCAAGTCAGAAGCTTGAGTAGCAACAGCAGGCATCAGGGCTCGATGCCAAGCCTGGCTACAGTCATCGAACTTCGAGCAGTGGGTCCAGGACAAACTGCTTGATGTCCCCTGCACCGGGGAGAACCTGTTTGGCAAACCCATGGCCGATAAGGCAATGGAGATAGAGGCCGAAGTGGTGACCTGACACAGGTTCTCAAAAAAGACATCTTCCTTTCCCCACAAGAAACCCTCAGGGAAAAAGCCCTTGTTCCAAGGAAAAAAAGGGTACTTCCAGCAGGGTCACCACTACAGCCCTTCTCAAGCCAGCAACAGGGTTCTCACCCCAAGAGACAAGGGCAGGGAGTTCAGAAGCCCCAAACCTGACCCAGCCAGGGGGGATCTTTTGACTCCCAGGGAAGGGTCCTTCCTCCCCTGGGAGACCTTCACCACAGGGGCCGCATGGCATTCTGTCCACAGATAGGCTGATGTCACTTTAGACCAGTGGGTGCTGCAGGTGGTAAAGGAGTGATACCTCCTCCTCTTACATTAGTTACTACCCAAGTTCTTCCCAGGAGAGCCTGTGCAACCTCTCCTTCACCAGATTCTTCTGCTCTCAGAGCTTACAGGTCTGCTAAGGGACAAGGCAGAGGAGCCTGTACCCAAACACCTATGGGGGAAAGGTGTCTACTTAAGGTACTTTCTTATCCCAAAAAGAACTGGGGGGCATCAGGCCCATACTAGACCTGAGAAATTTAAACAAGTTTCTGGTGGGGGTGAAGTTCAAGATGCTTTCCCTTGGGACACTACTGCAATATCTCCACCAGGGAGATTGGCTATGCTCCTTAGATCTAAAGGATGCATCAAGCCCTGGTAGCATCCCTCTCAGGGGGGACAGAAGAGTAATTCTTCTGGCTCTTGAGTTTCCGCATGGTTGACTGGACAACCATGGAGTTATGTGGGAATTGGAGCTTATGGAACCCCGACCCCTTTCTGACATGGTATATGGCATTGAGGCGTCTGCTGACACCTGGTTCTCCCACATTTTCAAAAGTAGCCACTCAATTATTGGCTGCACCAGCACCATGAGAGTTTCCTTGGGTGGAGACTCGAACTGGAGGATTTCCATTTCCTTGGTGCCGGGGGTCCTCCTCAACTTCGGTTTGCACCAATAAGACTTGGGCCATTTTTTTTTTTTTTTTAATAATTAGATTTTCATCCAACATAACTCGTACATCCGTCGATCCTCACATGAAGAGACTTAACTTCCAATAAATTTCCATGTACATAGCCCATACCCTCCCCTTCCCCTTTTCCCTGGCCCCCCCCCCCCCCAAGGTTCAGAGTGTCCATATATAGTTCAGTAGTGGTCTCCATTGTTGATCAAAAGTTCCCATTTTGTTTCTAAGAAATGCTGCCAGTCGTTCCATAAGGATTATTTTCCGGAGCCGAGAGATCCAGTTCTCGATCTCCGGGGGTTGTTTCCAATTCCAAGCAATCTCACATCAAGCTGCTATAATACATGCTCTTATCAGTCTACACCATCTATATTGTAAATCTGCTGGCCATATTCCCAGTAGAAAGAACTGGGGGGGATACCGCTAGCATCACCCCAGAAATGTTCTGTTCCTGATCGTGTCCCAGTCTAGTCCCATAACCTCTGGGTTCCCAATCCAATCCAGCAGCTTGGAGACTGAGAAACTCCACCTTTTTTGTGACATCATCTGTATAAGTCTCCGGTGCCCGCCTCATGCCACCAGTCACCTCAGTCTCCAAGCAGCTGGATAGTTGGGAGCCCGGGGGTCCCGGGCTCACAGGAGAAACAATTGAGACATCTTAGTTTATGGGGTTCTGTTTAGCAGTTTATTTTCTTTACAGTCTGTTGCTTTGAATTTGGAGCACTCCAGCTCTTTGGCTCTGAGTCCTCCTTCTCCCCCCTCCTCCTCCCCCCTCCTTCACCTGGATTTCTTCGGGGCAGCGCACTATACCGGGGCCGGCTGTTTCAGAGGTCTTGCCTGAGACACAGCAGCGGCCCGGTCCAGATCCGGAGGGGTAAATCTGCATTAAGAGAGCGCCGGCGCCACGCGGAAGACTGTGCCTGCTAGCGCGTTCGGCTGCTCTCTCCCTCTATCTCTGCCGCTGTTCGGGACCGGTGACGGTGAGTCTGCCTTGAGGGGGGGCGGAGAGTGTTTCTTGGCTGTTCGGGGGCCTCACGGGCAAGGGCAGCTGTTACTTCGTGGGCCATAGACCGGACCGGGGGTTTTCATTTTTTTACTGTGCTCGCGTCTGCGGTGTGGGCAGAGACCGCGGCTCCGTTTGTTTGCTTGTCGGCGCATTTTCGCGCCCTTTTTGCCTCGCGGCCCTGCCTCGTGGTGGAGATGCGGTTTCTGCACGGGCAGGATTTTTTGGTTTTCCCGGCCTTTTCCCACTGCGCTGTTCAGCCATTCCCGGGGAGAACTAACAGTACAACAGTACAGAAATACTCCCAAGTTAGAAGCAGGGCAGCTTTCTGCTTTTGGGTTTCTCTGTCTGCCCTCTGCAGCTCTGGTTTGGAGTCGGAGCTGCATTTTTCGGGTGCCCCAGGCAATTCACTTTTAGCACCCGGGTTACACTTGCGGCAACGGTGTTTATCATGCCCTCCAAACCCCTTTGCATCATGTGTGGGACGCGGAAAGGCACAAATGCAGGGGTCTGCAAAGACTGTGCGGGGGAGGCCCGGGAGCTGGATAACCCCCCCTCGCAGGCAGTCACGACTCCCGGGTCCTTGCCAGAGGATTCGGCTTCGCGAATCCCAGACCTGGCGCAGGAGGAGCCGCTGCCAGGAACATCTTCAAGTTCGGGCGCCCCGGCTTCTACCATGGTGTTCCCCAATGAGCTCTCTGCCATCTTCTCCCAACAGTTTGTGGCGCTTCTTCAGCATTCTGCCTTTAGTGGTTTGTTGCAGTCAGGTTTGCTGAGCAACTCCAGCGGAGCCGGGAAGCGTCCGGCGTCTCCGCGGCTGTCCATTTCCCCGAGTAGGAGCAAGAAGCCTCGGGGGGACGATAATCTAGGGGACCTCTCCGGACTGTCGGAGAGCCCGCTATCAGATGAGGGCGCCCGTAGTGTATGTTTGGATGACGAGTTAGAAGAGGGTGAGATCTCTGAAAAGGAGGATCAGGCCCGGGTAGTGAGAGTGTTTCGGAGAGAAGAGCTGCCGTCTCTCATTGTGGAGTCGCTTAAAGCGCTCAACATGCCGGAGCCTGCAGCTGCGGAGGACGAGTCGTTGGAGGATCCGCTGCTGCAGGTGTTCAGGAAAACTCAAAGGGCTTTCCCTGTGCACAGGGTATTTCAGGAGATGATTCAAGAAGAATGGAATATCCCGGAAGCACCCTTGAAAGGCCCAGAGTGATGAGCCGTTTGTACCCCTTATTAGACCGGGACAAAGAGGTGTTTCAACCCCCAAGGGTGGACGCAGCGGTCTCAGCAGTGACCAAGAAGACGACCATCCCTGTAGAGGGTAGCGCGGCGCTCAAGGACGTTCAGGATAGGAAACTGGATGTCTTGCTCAGGCAAGTCTTTGATGTCAATGCTATCTCCCTACAGGCGGCCATTTGTGGCGCCTGGGTTTCTAGGGCTTGCCTGCGTTGGTCTCAGAAAGTCCAGGAGGGCCAAGAGTCTCCTTTGGTGGGAGAAGCGGCGCGTCTGGAGTCAGGGGCCGCTTACCTCTCGGATCTCCAGTACGATCTTATGCGGGGGCTGTCCAAGAGTATGGCATCGGCGGTGGCGGCGAGGCGCTATCTCTGGTTACGTAACTGGTCCGCAGATACTTCGTCCAAGACTCGGTTGAGCAAGTTACCCTTTAAGGGGCGTCTGCTGTTCGGCGAGGATTTGGACAAGCTGGTCAAGGACCTCGGGGAGTCCAAGGGCGGACGGTTGCCGGAGGACAAGCCCAGAGTCTCTCGGGGGGCATCGAGTTCCCGGGGTCAGTTGCGGGATTTTCGTCGCTTTCGAGCCCAAAGGGGTGCTTCCGGGCAGCGGGGGCGTTTTCCCTACCGATCCCAGGGGTTCCGGGGGGGCGGGCCGAGGTTTCGGTCTTAATTCCTCCTCCTCCTCCTCCCTTAACCTTAAAAAGTCCCAATGAAGTGAGGAGGGCCCAGTCGTCCACCATTCCCGTGGGTGGACGTCTGTGGGAGTTTCTTCCCGCCTGGGCCCACATTACGACAGATCAGTGGGTGTTGGAGGTTGTTCGCGAAGGCTACGCTCTGGAGCTCTTACGCCCCGTGCGGGACTCCTTTGTGCTGTCTCCCGGCAGGACTGTGGTGAAGCGGGCAGCCTTACGGCAGACAGTTCAGCGATTACTGGACCTCAGAGCGATTGCCCCCGTGCCCGTAGATCAGTTCGGGTGCGGTCGATACTCGATTTATTTTATCGTCCCAAAGAAAGACGAGGTGTTCGACCGATCCTGGATCTCAAAGGAGTCAACCGCTGTCTCCGTATGTCTCATTTTCACATGGAAACCCTGCGCTCCGTTATAGTGGCGGTGCGACAGGGGGAGTATCTCACTTCTCTAGACCTGTCTGAAGCTTATCTTCACATTCCCATACGTCCGGAACATCACAGGTTCCTCAGGTTTGCCGTCCCGTTCGGACATTTTCAGTTCCAAGCGTTGCCCTTCGGCCTGGCGACCGCCCCGAGGGTCTTTACCAAGGTCATGGTGGTGGTGGCGGCGGCTCTACGCAAAGAAGGCATTCTCGTGCATCCTTATCTGGACGATTGGTTGATCCGGGCGAAATTGTACGACAGCGTGCGAGTCACGGCCCGGGTAGTCAGCCTGTTGGAGAGTCTAGGCTGGATTGTCAATATGTCCAAGAGTCATTTACAGACTTCCCAGAATCTGGAATACCTGGGGGCGCGGTTCGATACGCGAAACGGAAGAGTGTTTCTTACCAACCAAAGGGCCCTAGAATTGCGGCATCGGGTGCAGAGGTTCCTCAAGCTCCGGACTCCCTCAGCGTGGCATTACCTGCAGTTGTTGGGCATCATGGCGGCGACGATAGAAACGGTCCCATGGGCGAGAGCGCACATGCGGCCTTTGCAGAGGGCTCTGCTTCGCCGGTGGTCCCATCAGCGAGACCCCCTCTCCCGGAAGCTAGTCTGCCCGGAGGAGGTTCATCAGTCCCTGCTCTGGTGGTTGCTCCCACAATCGCTGGAGGGAGGGAAGTCCCTCGAATCGCCGGCATGGGTGGCCGTGATGACCGATGCCAGTCTGCTGGGCTGGGGAGCCCATTGTCAGGGCAACTTCGCGCAGGGGCTTTGGGATGCTCAAGAAAGCGCCTGGGCGATCAACCGGTTGGAGCTACGAGCGGTGTCGCTGGCTTTGCAGGAGTTTCAGACGCTCTTCGACGGGCAAGCGGTCCGAGTGCTGTCGGACAACGCGACGGCGGTGGCCTATGTCAACAAGCAGGGCGGCACCAGCAGTGTGTCTTTAGAGTACGAGGCCGAGGCTCTGTGTGCCTGGGCGGAGCTCCATCTTCTGGACCTGTCGGCAGCCCATATAGCAGGGGTGGACAACGTGGAGGCCGACTTCCTCAGCCGGGTAAAGGTGGATCCGGGAGAATGGGTTCTGCATCCCGCGGTGTTCGAGATGGTGGTCCGCAGGTGGGGCAGGCCAGTGTTGGATCTCATGGCGACCTTCGCGTCGGCAAAGTGCAACCGTTTCTTCAGCAGGCGCAGGGAACGGATGTCGGAGGGCTTGGATGCTCTCTTACAGGTCTGGCCGGAGGAGCAGCTTCTGTATGTCTTCCCACCGTGGGTACTGATCGGCCGGGTCCTTCAAAGAGTAGAGGGATTCCGGGGTCATGTCATTTTGATTGCACCGGATTGACCACGGCGTCCTTGGTACGGGGACCTGGTGCGGTTGCTGTAGGCCAAGCCCTGGCGTCTCCCCGACAGAGCGGATCTGTTATCTCAAGGGCCGCTAGTCATGCCTCACGTGGGTCGATTCTCTCTTACGGCCTGGCTCTTGAAAGGGCACGGTTGACCTCCCGCGGATATGCTCCGGCGGTTGTCTCTACCTTACTCCGGTCCCGAAGGCATTCCACTTCGTTGTCCTATGTGCGCATCTGGAGAATTTTTGAGGCCTGGTGTGGTGAGCGGCAGTACCAAGCATTACGGGCTTCCCTTCCGCAGATCCTGGAATTTTTACAACATGGTTTCGAAAAGGGTT
The DNA here is from genome assembly GCA_033557465.1 of Ichthyophis bannanicus. Taxonomy (NCBI): domain Eukaryota; kingdom Metazoa; phylum Chordata; class Amphibia; order Gymnophiona; family Ichthyophiidae; genus Ichthyophis; species Ichthyophis bannanicus. Next base: position 166,197,797 of record CM066039.1, on the reverse strand, counting down.
TGGCAGCGGCTTCGTTGCGAGTCCAAGTGGCTGCTTTATCTTGTTTCAGAGGCAGATTGGCGGGTCAGTCGCTGGGCGTCCAGCGGGATGTTAAACGGTTTCTCAGGGCGGTGTCTCTCGCTAGACCTCCGTCTCGACAAATTTTTCCCAAATGGAGTCTTCCCTTCGTGTTGGAGGCCTTAGTGGGGGAGCCTTTTGAGCTGCTGGCTAGGGCGTCACTTAAGGATCTTACTCTGAAGGTGGTGTTTCTCGTGGCAGTGTGCTCGGCTAGGCGTGTTTCTGAATTACAGGCTCTTTCCTGTAGGGAGCCCTATCTTTCTTTCTTTCCGTCTAAGGTGGTGTTACGGCCGGTACCGGCCTTCCTTCCAAAGGTGGTCTCGGCGTTTCATGTTAACCAAGAAATTTCCTTGCCGGTATTGCGCAGGGATAGCGGTGGTTCTTCAGCTACTCGACTACATCTGTTGGATGTCCGAAGAGCTTTAAGGAAGTATCTCAAAAGGACGGAGTCTTTTCGGAAGTCGGACAGGCTTTTTGTGCTTTTCGCAGGACCAAAAAAGGGCGAAGCGGCCTCTAAGGCATCTATTGCTCGCTGGATTCGGGAGACCATTGAGTCGGCTTATGTGTTGAAGGGCAGAGTCGTGCCAAATGGTGTGAAAGCACATTCTACGCGGGCTCAGGCTACCTCCTGAGCGGAGGCTCGTTTGGTTTCACCGGCGGAAATCTGCAGAGCGGCGACTTGGTCGTCCCTCAATACTTTTGCTAGGCACTACCGTCTGAATGTTCAGATGGCGGAGGAGACCTCATTCGGATCAGCGATTCTTCAGGCTGGTTTGCCAGGTCCCTCCCGTTAAGTGTCTTTCACTGCTCTGGTATGGACCCAGAGGTTATGGGACTAGACTGGGACACGATCAGGAAGGTGAAATTAGGCTTACCTGCTAATTGTAGTTCCTGGAGTGGAACAGTCTAGTCCCATATCCCTCCCAGAGTTCCTGGGCAAACACATGTCCGGATTTTCTCAGTTTCACGGGTAAGCTGCGCTTGTTTTCTTGGTTCTGTTGGGGCTGTTCCTTACTTCAAGCAGGGGGTTGGAATGCTCCCACTTTCTCTTAAGCACTGTAATGGGCTGGGAGTTTCTTGCTCTCATTTGCTATTTTAATGTTATCACTAATGTTTACTATAGTCTTTTGGCTTACTTGTTTCTCCGGTGAGTCTTCTTTGTCAATAGGTTACTGGTGGCATGAGGCGGGCACCGGAGACGTATACAGATGATGTCACAAAAAAGGTGGAGTTTCTCAGTCTCCAAGCTGCTGGATTGGATTGGGAACCCAGAGGTTATGGGACTAGACTGTTCCACTCCAGGAACTACAATTAGCAGGTAAGCCTAATTTCACCTATCCACCCCTTTACTTGTACCAATATGCCTCAATCGCCGGGCATTCCCACCACATATGTAAAAAGGTACTTTCAGCCCCACAGCCTTGCCAGCAGTACTGATGCCTCCGGAAACATCTGCTGAAGCCTTGCCAGGGTATAATACCATCTCATCAACAATTTATAGGCATTCTCCTTAACTGTCACACATAACGCTGATTTTGCAGCCCCTAAACATATGTACTGCTATTCTTTCTCACCCCAATAAATCCCTAGATCCTTTTCCCATTCTTTCATATAATTAAATTTCTCTCCCTCCCCCCGCGAGACATGCAGGCTGGCATATAGCAGGCGAATCAACCTTTAGACTGATGGTGCCCCAGCCATAAGGCTTCAATATCATTGAACCCCTCCGCGATTCGCTCCCGATATTTCCCTTGTTTCAAAAAGGAAACCACCTGCATACTACGGGGCCATCACATAAACTACCCTACCTTCCTCCTACCTTCAGTAAAAAGCCCTTACCCCAACTTACTCCCTCACTGTATATAGCTCACTTATTTGTAAATAAGGTCCCCTGAAACCCCCTCAGCACCTCCAACCAGAATTCTTCCCCGTGCAAATAGCTTCCACTGTAAATAGCTCCCCCCTTACATCCAATCTATAAGTTCCCTTCGCTAGTGCTCCCTTATAACCCCTATGCAATCCAATGTTTATTGAAATTAAGCGTTATATAGTCTTACATCTAAACATTGTGGTATAACTATCTTGTAAATCGCTGAGATTAAAGGATAGAGCGGTATATAAAACCTGTTAAATATAAGCAAAATAATCCCGTGTTCCCAACTCATATTCCTCTTCCAACTTCTTAAAGGATTTTATTCCCCCTGATTCAACTATTTTCTGAAAAGTATCTAAACCCTGAGTCGCCCAACTTCTAAAGACACCCTCCTGTCCTGGACAAAATCCCAAGTTGCTCCAATTGGGGCCAGCAATGAGACCATCTGGGTGGAGCCCATTCTCCGCTATCCCCTCCTCCACTTGCCCCATAGGTGGCAGATATAAGGATTCTCTGTCCACTCCCCTTTTAATGTGCCCGTCGCAACCCACGGGAGATGATAAAGTCTATAATCCCTTACCCAGTTCTATTCCATAGACCAAAACCGCTTATCTTTCCCCTCTTCCCGCCATTCCATACCATCGCATTTGAGCTGCCAAATAGTCCGCTATGTCCGGCATCCCTAACTCCCTTTTGCGTTTTGTCACACATAAAATTCTCCCTGCTATCCTTGGTGGTCTATGCCGCCATACGAATAAAAAAAGGCGCTGTAGCACCAAAGGCGGCACACGAAGTGGAAGAACCTGGAAAAAATATAACAAACGAGACAAGATCGTCATCTTAATGGCTGCTATCCTTCCAAACCAAGATATTTCTTCTCTATTCCATTTCTCTAGATCTCTTTCGACCTGTGCTAGCAATGTTAACAACATAAGATATGCCATATTGGGTCAGACCAAGGTCCATCAAGCCCAGTATCCTGTTTCCAACAGTGGCCAATCTAGGTCATACGTACCTAGCAGTTTCCCCAAAAGACACAGGTTCTGCAATGCTTGTACTAGGTCAAGCATTGATATCCTGGGTCCCTTCTTAATAATGGTTTATGGACCTTTCCTCCAGGAACTTGTCCAAACCTTTTTTAAACCCAGCTACACTAACAGCCTTTACTACATCCTCCGGTAACAAATTCCAGAGTTTGATTACACGTTGAGTGAAAAAATATTTTCTTTTATTAGTCTTAAATAGTTTACCCTGTAGCTTCATTGCATGTCCCCTAGTCTTTCTATATTCTGATAACGTAAACAGTCGATCTACGTTTACCCGTTCCACTCCGTTCATTAATTTATAGACTTCTATCATATCTCCCCTCAGCCGTCTCTTTTCCAGGTTGAAGAGCCCTAACCTTTTTAGCCTTTCTTCATAGGAGTATCCTTCCATCACCTTTACCATTTTGGTGGCTCTTCTATGAACCTTTTCTAATAACGCTATATCCTTTTTAAGATACGGCGACCAGAATTGCACACAATATTCAAGGTGCGGTCTCACCATGGAATGATATAGAGGCATTATAATATCTTTTGTTTTATTTTCCATTCCTTTCCTTTTGATACCTAGCATTCTATTTGCTCTCTTGGCTGCCGCTGCACACTGGGCCGAGGGTTTTAACATGCTATCCACAGTAACACCTAAATCTTTTTCTTGGGTGGTGGTTCCTAATGTGGAACCTTGCATCATGTAACCATAGTTTGGGTTGTTCTTCCCTAGGTGCATAACTATGCACTTGTCCACATTAAATTTCATCTGCCATTTTGATGCCCAGTCTTCCAATTTATCAAGATCCTCTTGCAATTTTCCACAATCCTCTTGGGTTTTAACAACTTTAAATAGTTTTGTCTCATCTGCAAATTTGATAACCTCACTCGTTATTCCACTTTCCAGGTCATTTATGAATATGTCAAAAAGCAGCGGACCCAGCACAGATCCCTGGGGTACACCACTATTCACCTTTCTCCATTGGTAAAATTGGCCATTTAGCCCAACCCCTCTGCTTTCTATCTTGTACAGTAGTACACTGCCTCCTATCCCATGACTCTTTAGTTTTGCCAAAAATCTCTGATGAGGGACCTTGTCAAAGGCTTTCTGAAAGTCCAGATACACTATATCAACCGACTCACCTTTGTCCACCTGTTTATTCACACTTTCAAAAAAACATAACAGATTAGTAAGACAAGATCTTCCTTGTCTAAAGCCATGTTGGCTGTCTCCCATTAGGCCATGACTTATCTACACGCTGAGTAATTTTATTCTTTATGATGGTTTCTACCATTTTTCCGGGTACTGAAGTGAGGCTCACCGGTCTGTAGTTTCCCGGATCACCCCTCGAACCCTTTTTAAAAATTGGCGTTACATTGGCAATCCGCCAATCTTCAGGTATTAGAGATGATTTTAATGATAGTTCACAGATTACTAATAGCAGGTCTGCAATCTCATATTTCAGTTCTTTCAACACCCTTGGATGTATACCATCCGGCCCAGGTGATTTGCTACTCTTCAGTTTATCTAATAGTTCTAATGCATCTTCCCGATGTATCGATATTTCCTTCAATTCTTCCGCACCTTTAAATACCACTTCAGTCATGGGTAACATCCCTATATCTTCCTCAGTAAAGACCGAAGCAAAGAATTCATTCAGTCTCTCCGCTATCGCCTTGTCGCCTCTTAGGGCCCCTGTAACTTCTCTATCATCTAATGGTCCAACTGACTCTCTCACAGGTTTTTTGCTACGAATGTACTTGAAAAAATCTTTATTTTGCGTTTTTGCTTCCGCAGCAATTTGTTGGATAGTTCACCCCATACAATCTCTCAGGATCCCTGGGGGGGCCCATAAAAATGGATAGCTGCCCTGTAATTGTCTAATCAATGCCTCTGACATATTAATACTTAACGCCCGATACCATCCCAAAGTGTTTTAACTCGTTAAGAAACTCCGGTATAGCCAACAGTGGATGAGTCACAAACAAGATATCATAAGCAAATAAAGCCAGTTTATGTTCTTCTGGGCCAATCTGCAGCCCTGTGGCATCAGGATTACTTCGTATCCTTTCAGCCAAGAGTTCCATGACCAAGGCAAATAGGAGAGGCGATAAGGGGCACCCCCTGCCTTGTTCCCCTCCCCAGGCTAAAAAACGCTAAGTAATGTCTATCTCATACAATGCCTTTATCTATGCCATCAGCCCAGGTCCTACCCCAACTTTCTGCAACACCGCAAACAGAAAGCTCCACTCCACCCTGTCAAACGCTTTCTCAGCATCAATGGCAAGTAGCAACATATCCTGCTTTCCTTTTTTTGCTGCCCAGATCGCCTATATGGTTTGTCTAATATTGTCACCCATATGCCGGCCCTTAATAAAGCCGGTCTGGTCAGATTGCACCAATCCTGGCAGTATACCCCCTAGCCGGTTCGCCAATATTTTTGCCAAAATCCTCCCATCTGTATTTAAAAGGGAGATAGGCCTATAAGAGTCACATAGCATAGGATAGTTACCTGGCTTTGCTAAAACTGATATTCCTGCTTGTTGAAACATAGAAAAATGATGACAAAAAGACCACATGGCCTATCTAGTCTGTCCTTCCATAGAAGGTGCCAGTGGACTCCCTTCCAGAACCCCATTAAACAACTGCTATAGCACCGGTGCCAACGAGACAACCATCCGCTGATAAAAACTCACCAGGAGTCCATTCAGGCCTAGGGACTTAAGAGGAGGCAATCCCTTAATAACCTCGATAATCTCCTCTAAACTGATAGCTTGATCTAATGCTTTCCTATCTCTCTCCGTAATATGGTTTAATTCCCCCCTCCCTTCCACATACTCCTCTGCTGCTGTCCCCAAGTCTAAGCTGTCATTTTTATGTAAATCCTGATAATATTGTACAAATTGTGCTCGGATTTCTTTAGGCCTAAACAGTAGCTGGTCCCCTGGACCCTTGATTTTCCCTATAGTGGATCGCCGCTCTTGATCTTTCAACTTCCTGGCTAACAACGTGCCCGCTTTATTATTAAATTCATAATAATGTTGATTCACTCGCTTCAGATGATAGTGCAGTGTTTCCAACTGTAGCGCAGCTAGCTCCGTGCAGGCTTACTCAAGTTGGGCCCTAAATTTCTTCCCCCACCCCACCTTATGAAGCTGCTCTAATTCCTTAATGCTACTTAGCAATCTATCTTCTTTCTCTTGTCTCTCCCTTTTTTTCTGTGCTGCCCATTGAAGCAATTTCCCCCAGAGGACTGCCTTTAGCCCATCCCATAATATTCCCATAGAAACCTCCGCAGAATCATTAAATTGCAAGTACTCCGCAATGACCTCTTCTAAGCTTTGTACCACCACTTTATCTCGCAACAAACTTTCATTTAGGCACCAAAACATGCGCCCTTCCCTATCAATGATCCCTGCAAATTTTGCCCAGAATGGACCATGATCCATCCATGTAATAGGTTCAATCCTCACTGAGTTGACTGATTATAACCAGCTTGAATCCCATAGCAAATAATCTATGCAACTATAACTCCGATGTACCGACAAATAATATGTATAGTCTCTCTCCTGAGGATGTTTTTGATGCCATAAATCATAAAGACCATATCGTTTCTTCATTTCCCTAATTCGCCGCCACCCTCCTTTCTTCTCAGTTTCTAGACCCCATGTCCTGTCCTTCCCAGGATCAAGCACCTCATTAAAATCCCCTCCCACTAGTAATGCCCCATGTACCTTAATCTCCAACCACACTGCTAATTGTTCCCAAAACACAGCATTAGTGTCATTAGGGCCATACACATTTAAAAAAAGTAATTTTCTGGCCTTGTAGTTCCCCCCCCAACTATTAAAACTCGACCCATAAAACCCTTCACCATCCCTCCTAATTGAAAGGGAACATTGCCCCTAATCATAATAACCACTCCTGCCTTTTTATGTTTCCCTTCTGCATTAAAAAAATATAGGCTTTATGCCCCATGTCGAAGCAACCGCTCATCCTTCAGAAGCAAATGGGTTTCCTGCAAAAAGATCACCTGCCATTGCCAGCGCCACACGTCCTGAAATAGAGATTTACATTTTTATGGTGTATTCAGCCCCCGAATGTTTAAAGTCCCCACCCTAAGAGCAACCATCTCCCAAGCTGTCCCTCCCACATCTCCCCCTATCCACTATTAGAACCCTTATTCCTCCCCTCTCTCCCTCTTCTCCCTCCCCCCCCTTCCAATACCCATTCTGTAACATTAGAATTCGTCTCTGAGGAGGAGCAATTTAATAAGGCAAGCCAGGTAGTAAAGGACATTTGTATGGACTTGCTGAAGGAGGGTGAACAGGAGGCTGAGCGGGGCAAGCCTACCACAGTGTTGGAGAGAGCACATAGGGCATTGCCCCCCCCCCCCCAAGACTCCAGGCCTAGCAGGTCTACAATCTCATATTTCAGTTCTTTCAACACCCTTGGATGTACACCATCCGGCTCAGGTGATTTGCTACTCTTCAGTTTATCAAATAGTTCTAATACATCTTCCCGATGTATCGATATTTCCTTCAATTCTTCCGCACCTTTAAATACCACTTCAGTCATGGGTAACATCCCTACATCTTCCTCAGTAAAGACCAAAGCAAAGAATTCATTGTCTCTCCACTATCGCCTTGTTGCCTCTTAGTGCCCCTTTAACTCCTCTATCATCTAATGGACCAACTGACTCTCTCACAGGTTTTTTGCTACGAATGTACTTGAAAAAATCTTTATTTCGCGTTTTTGCTTCCGCAGCAAGCTTCTTCTCAAATTCTCCCTTTGCCTGCTTTATCAATGCCTTGCATTTGACTTGCCAGTGCTTGTGCTGTTACTAGGTTTCGTTGTTTGGCTCTTTTTTCCATTTCCTGAAAGATGCTTTTTTGGCAACAGCCTCTCTGACCTCCCCTTTAAACCATGCTGGCAGTTTTTTGGACTTCCTTCCACTTTTCTTAAAGCGTGGAATACAGCTCGTCTGGGCTGCCAAGATAGTATTTTTCAACACCACCCAAGCTTGATGTAAGTCTTTAACCTTTGCAACTGCTCCTTTTAGTTTTTTCTTAACTATTTTCCTCATTTTATCATAGTCCCCCTTTCGAAAGTTAAAAGGTAGTACTGTGGATTTCCTTACTATCCCTCCTCCACTAATTAAATCAAAGGTGATCATGCTATGATCACTATTGCCAAGTTGGCCCCAACACCCTTATCTCTTGCACTAGATCTGGTGTTCCACTAAGGACTAGGTCTAATATGGCTTCCCCTCTGGTCGGTTCATGAACCAGCTGCTCCAAGAAGCAGTCATTTATGTCATCTAGGAACTTTATTTCCCTAGCATGTCCTGCCGTGATGTGGTAGGCAAAGGCCTGTGATCCATGGTGTCTGAAATGAGCAGGGAGGCCTAAACAGCTTGACCTGTAAATGAAGCCTGTGGAGAGGCCCATAGGAATTACACATTTCCCTAAATGCTGCTATCATAGAATCGAAACTTAACAGAGCACAATTAAGTACAGCTAAGCAGAATCGAAACTTAGAGAATATAGAAAAACAAGTTTAATTGGTATTGATAAGAGAGTGAAGCTTCTATGGAATTAATTAACTCTGCTGACAGAAAAGTTACAGTGCCCTGCTTTCCCACATGTTCTAGTTAGCCAGTTGACCTTGGAGGAGAATTGTATCAAGAGCCTAAGAAATGACCATTGTAATGAGGACTGTAAGGGGGGTAAGCAGGTGCTGAGCCCAGACCAAGGTCCTCATTGGAGCACGTATTGGTACCGGGACCAATAGATGGGGTGGAAGGGGTTACCGGGACCAATGAGAAGTTTGCCTATGTCTAGAAGGGAAAAGAACGGTATAAAAGTTGTTGTTTTGCTAGAAACCATGGCTCAGCCATTTTGAATGTGATTCTGCTTGAGTCTTGTGCACAAATAAATGATTTGGACCTTCTGAACAGACTCCTGGTATTATTGGTTTGTATGTGCTCTGCTGCTACAGTGACACTGACCCAGTCGATAACGGGGTAATTGAAATCACCCAGTATTATTACTGCGCTATAACGTTTGTTAGCTTCCTTGATTGCTTTGAGCATTTCATCATCCATTTGTTCATTCTGGCCAGGCGGTCGATAGTACACCCCCACTGCCATCGCCTTCCCCTTTTTACATGGAATTTCAATCCATAGAGATTCTACAGAAAATTTTGTTTCCTGCAAAACTTTAATCCTTTCTGACTCAATGCCCTCTCTAACATAGAGCCCAACCCCTCCACCAATTTGATCAGCTCTATCATTACGATATAGTTTGTATCCAGGTATCACAGTGTCCAACTGGTTGTCCTCCTTCCACCATGTCTCTGATATCCCAATCATATCTAACCTTTCATTTAGTGCTATATATTCTAACTCTCCCATCTTATTAAAAGAGGGCTGCTACACAGTACCCTGTCCTGTGCTGCTGAGGTAAGCTATATTCTTATTTGATTTTAAATTTTAAATTATAGCTCTTTGCTGTTGCTAGGCTCTAACTTATTATGAAATTTAAACTACAAGCGCTCTGCTGGGATCTATATTTAACCAGAAGCTCTCTTCTGTGTTTTAAATTTAAACTAAAAGTACTTTGCTGATGCTAGGCCCTGAGTGACTATTAATTTAAACTACAAGCTCTCTGCTGGGTATGATATGTAACCAGAAAGTTGTCTTCTGTGTTTTAAATTTAAACTTAAACTGCTGCTACTAGGCCCTGACTGATTTAACAAAAAATAGTAGGTTCACAGATTAATTAGCTTTAATACAAAGAATTCCTTACAGAAAATTCCCAGAAGTATATACTCACAATTGCAGATGTCTCTCCAGAAGTAACACCCCTTTTGTAGTCCTGCAAGACTCAAGAGATGAGAGAGCTGCAAAAAAAGGCAAGATGAAATGGAAAAATCATGTGATTGAGATTTATGAAGATCTGGCACCGTCTACACTGCAGAGGTGTCGAGCGATGTGGCCAGTGACTTTGTACTTAAAGCAGGAGCAGCTTAAATATAAATGGCTATTTCCTTTTGGCCTACAATTTGAAGTGCAGGGGCTGGTGAAGCAAGCACGGACAGTAACAGAGGCATAGACTTTGCTGGGGAAAGCTGGTGCGTCTAATCTACCACCTTCTCTTCAGATTAGCCCTCAGAGACTACTGGGGGATCGAGTAGCCCAACCGGAGCGCTTGAAGTGGCAATGCATTCCGGAGAAGGACCAGTGATTGCGACGCCTTTCTAAAGGACCTCAACAGCCGGGAGGTGACAAATCCAGTACGTCCACATCAGTATCTTGACTTTCTGGAGAAGAAGACAGGATAGAGTTCTTTCTGGCTAATGCTTGGAAAGTTGTTAATATCAAGGGGAGGGAGTGAAGGAGTGGAGAAGTGATTTATTTGAATAAAGGCCCCCCTCATTCCTCTGTATAGATGAGATGACGTTTATGATAAGATAATAATGGTGGGTTATGGGTTATATGTTCATACTTGCAGTTAAAGGTTATAATTGCTGTTGGGGTATTGAATGTTTGGGAGGGGGATAGAATTTGGGAGACCTGGGGTTATAGATAGGAAGTCCCGGGAGGTGAGTCAGGTCCTCAAGTATAGGAGGTGCAGAAAAGGAATGCAATTCTGGTCTCCTTAGCTTAAAAAAGATATAGCATTATTTTAAAAAAGGTACAGAGAAGAGCTACCAAAATGGTAAAGGGGATGGAAGCATACCCCTATGAAGAGAGGCTAGAAAGTTTAGGGCTCTTCAACCTGGAAAAGAGATGGCTGAGGGGAGATATGATAAGAGGTCTATAAATTAATGAATGGAGTGGAACAGGTAAACGTATATCGATTATTTATGCCATCAAAATATAGAAAGACTAGGGGGCATGCAATGAAGCTACAGAATAACCTATTTAAGACTAATAAGAGAAAATATTTTTTCACTGAACGTGTAATCAAACTCTGGAATTCATTGCCGGAGGATGTAGTAAAAGCTTTTAATATAGCTTGGTTTAAAAAAGGTTTGGACAAGTTCCTGGAGGAAAGGTCCATAAACCATTATTGAAGGAGACCTGGGAAATCCATTGCTTGCATTGTGGAACTTGTATTTTGTGGGGAAACTGCTAGGTATTTGTAATCTAGATTGGCCACTATTGGAAACAGGATACTGGCCTTGATGGAGCTTGGTCTGACCAGTATGGCATATCTTGTTCATATGTCTATTTTTCAGGCAAAACAAAACAAGTGTCTGCATTCTTTGTTTTAGAAGACTTCCTGACTCTAGTTTGTTTTTTTTGGGGGGGGGGGGGTGGTGGGGAGGGGGAGGGAGGAAAGAATTGAAAGAATTACCTGCAGTATAAGATAAGAACATAAAAAATGTTCTTATCTCATACTGCAGGTCCAGATGATTTGCTATTGTTTAGTTTATCAAATAGTTGTAATATATCTTCCCAGTTTATTGATATTTCTTTCAATTCTTCCAATGCATCACCTTTAAATACCATTTCAGTCATGGGTAACTTCCCTACATGTTCTTCAGTAAAGACTGAAGCAAAGAATTCATTCAGTCTCTCCGCTATGGCCTTATTTAACAGGTTTTTTATGCCAAGGTGGTTTACATGGAAAAGCAAGCACAATTTGTGAGTACATATAACTGAGGGAAGCAAACTTGGAGTTAACAAAACAGGTATTTACAGATGTTCTCGGAGCATGATTGGGTTTATGGTGTGTGTAGTTAAGTGATATCATTTGGACGAAAGTGTTCAATAAACTGATGTGTTTTTAATAGTTTCTTAAAGTCTTGATTCGACTGTGCTGATGTGATAGCTTCTGGAAGTGAGTTCCAAATTGTTGGAACAAGCAGGGAAAAGGCTCTATTGTTTGTTTGCTGCGAAGGGGGGGATGACTAGATAGTTCTGATTTGCTGATCTTTTAGGCCTTGTTGAGGGTGCTCTATTGATTGTTTTCCAGGCAGGGAGTTGATACATTATGGATGATTATATAGATGGTGATTATGACCTTGTATTTTTTCCTTTGGGCTATTGGTAGCCAGTGAAGGCTATTTAGAGTTGGTGTGATGTGTTTATTTATTTATATTCTCTTATATACCACGCTATTCTGCATCAGTGCAGTTTACATTGAACAAACAGAAATTACATTGAACAGGGCATTATAACTTGGAGATAACTATTTTACAGGGAACATGGGCTATGGAGGGTTAAGTGGCTTGCCCAAGACCACAAGGAGCACCTGTGGGACTAGAAACCCCAGTCCTTCCGGTCCAAGGTTGCTGTCCTCTAGTGGGATTTGAACCCCCGACCTTCCGGCCTGAAGTACCTTCCAGCCTGAAGTACCTTTCCCCAACCACTAGGCCACCACTCCACTGTGTTGCCTTCTTGAAGTTCCTGTTAAGTTTCTGGCAGCTGTGTTCTGTACTAGTTGAAGAGGGGTACAGTGCTTGTTTTGGCAGCCCTTGGTATAGCAGGTTGCCATAGTCGAGATGGGACGTTATGGTCTGAGAAACTGTTCTGTAGTCATTGTAGTGGAGCCTTGTCCCTCTTAGTGCCCCTTTTACCCCTCTATCATCTAATGGTCCAGCTGACTCTCTCACAGGTTTTTTGCTACGAATGTACTTGGAAAAGTCTTTATTATGCGGCTTTGCTTCCACAGCAAGCTTCTTCTCAGATTCTCTTTGCCTGCCTTATCAATGCCTTGCATCTAACTTGCCAGTGCTTATGTTGTTTCCAGTTTTCGTCATTTGACTCCTTCATTGGCTGAAGATGCTTTTTTGGCTATAATAGCCTCTTTGGCCTCACCTTTAAACCATAATGGCAGTTTTTTGGACTTCCTTCCACCTTTCTTAAAGCGTGGAATACAGCTGGTCTGGACTTCCAAGATAGTATTTTTAAACAATACCCATGCTTGATATAAATCTTTTTATTCTTTGCAGCTGCTCCTTTTAGTTTTTTTCTTAATGATCTTCCTCATTTTATCATAGTCTCCCTTTTGAAAGTTAAAAGGCAGTACTGTGGATTTCCTTGCCGTCCTTCCTCCATTTATGAAATCAAACATGATCATGCTAAGATCACTATTGCCAAGTGGCCCCAATGATCTTATCTCTTGCACCAGATCTTGTGTTCCACTAAGACTAAGTCCAAAATGGCTTCACCTCTTGTCTGTTCATGAACCAGCAGTTCCAAGAAGCAGTCATTTATTTCATCTAGAAACTTTATCTCCCTAGCATGTCATGCCATGATACTGACCCAGTCAATACACCAGGGTAAATAATGGGTAATTTTATTACTACTGTATTGTAACTTCCCTGATTTCTTTGAGCATTTCGTCATCCATTTCGTCATCCATATGTTCATTTTGACTTAGCAGACGGTAGTACACCCCCACTGCCACTGCCTTCACCTTTTTACATGGAATTTCAATCCAAAGAGATCCTACCATGTATTTTGTTTCTTGCAACACTTTAATCCTGTGTGACTCAATGCCCTCTTTAACATAGAGCGCAACCCCCCCACCATTGCAATATAATTTGTACCCAGGTATCAAGTGTCCAGATAGTTGTCTTCCTTCCACTAGGTCTCTGAGATACCAATCATATCTAACCTCTCATTTATTGCTATATATTCTATCTCTCCCATCTTATTTTTTAGACTTCTGGTATTTGCATACAAGCATTTGAGTCTTATTTCATTCATATTAATATGGTTATTGATAGGCAGGGATAATTTGGACTCTTTAAGCTCTATCTGCTCTTAATCTTTCTCCTTTTAGAGATTCTTATAATGTGGATCTTGAATTCTTAATTTAGGCAATTATTTCATTATCGTTATTTCTCCTCTATGGCAGTTTCTGTGTTACTGTTAGCACAGAGCATAATGGAATATTCTTATTATGTTAACCCAGGTTTCTTAGAGTCCTAACTCTGCTGAGAACCTATACATAATTTTGTTAGCGCCATGATTTAAAGGTAGTAGCAGTATTTTGTATGTAGAAGAAGCTACACTTTGGCTAATCTTCTTTAAGTTAAGTGCATATTTCCTCAGTTTTAAGTATTTTTTTTTACTGAGATGACTTATCAGGAAACTTTAACTGCGGACATTTTAAAGCTTCATATAAGAGAAAAAATTGAAAAAATACTGAACCAGATCATTGATGTGAGAACTGGCACTGTTAAAGGGCTATGTGTCCATGTTTTGGTGCTATAAGTTTTTTCTGAGACCTGTGTTCTTTATTGTGATAAATTAGAAAGTTTCTACGTTGCTGGGTTTAGAATATTAAACGGCTTGCTTGATTCATTAATCTTATGTTAACCGTTTAAGAAGGACAGGACTAAATCCTACCGGTGTTTAGGACATAATTATCGGCACTCTTATAGACAATTCAAATCACTTTCAACAGAAGAACCACATTCTCACTGTAGTAAAATTAGGCACACCTGCGATCAATTGTCAGTACTCACATGACTGGAATCAACCAATGAATAATGACTGTTTAAAATGGCTACATTCACTCCCTGTTCCATTTTCACAATGGTGACGAGAGTTGCCTGAGATGGCCAGAAAAGCCATTATTACCAAACATCAAACTTCAAAGGGGTACAAGACCATCTTCAAAGACTTTGGGATTCCTGTGTCTACAATTCACAATGCTATTAAAACGCTTTCTGCTGTCAAGAGCCTCCTAGGACGTGGTGGAGGAAAATTAATCCAAGAAGACTTTGAAGGAACTTTTGGAAAAACACCACATACAACTTCCAAAGAACTTAAGGCTGACCTGGAGCAACCTGGAGTGGTGGTTTCAACCCGCACCATATGCTGTGCACTAAACAAAGAAGGACTTCATGGGCAAAGGCCAAGGAAGACCCCACTGCTCAAAGACAGGCATAAAAGATCTTTGCCCAAACCCACCTTGAAGAACCATAATCCTTCTGGGAAAATGTTCTGTGGACAAATGAAATCAAATTTGAGCTCTTTGCCAGTACAGACCAGCAATACATTTACAGGCATAGACATGAAGCTTATAAGGGAAAAGAAACATCCTTTCTACAGTTAAATATGGTGGAAGTTCCATAATGTTGTGGGACTGCTTTGCCCCCTCAGGAACTGGAGGCCTGGAACATATTATAGGAATCACGAAGCCAGAGGACTACCAAGGTATTTTGGAGTGGCATGTGCTACCTAGTGTCAGAAAGCTAAGTCTGGGTCGAAGGTCATGGGTCCTACAGCAGGACAATGACCCAAAACATACATCCAAAAGGAGGAAGAATGGTTAAAAAGAAATAAATGGACTGCTTTAAACTGGCCAGCAATGAGTCCTGATCTCAATCCAATTGAGAACCTTTGGAAAGAGCTGAAAATCTGCCATAGGTAAAAGGAATCCTGGAAACATTCATGAGTTGGAACAAATCGCAGTTGAAGAGTGGGAGAAACTATCAGCAGACAGATGTACAAAACTTATAGATGGCTACAAGAAATGTTTGGAGGATGTCATAACTATCAAGGGTTGGGCAAACAAATAGTGAAAGGTGCCATTAATCCTGTCCATGTCGTAGTTTGTGTTTTTTCTCAGAAATTACTATATCTAAGTTGCACAGACATCTTTTTTTTATGTATACTTTTGAACATACTATGAAAATATTATAATGTAAAAAAAAAAAAAAAACTAAATAAATAAAGTTGGAATATTTCCAATTATTTCTCAAGATATTGTACACGACATATCTAAAATGCAAGGGTACCAATAATGTTGACCAACCTCTTGGAGAAATTAGGCCCAAGCTTTGAGAAAGGTGAAGTAAACCTAGAGTCCTGAAGAACTGCTGGAAAGCATGACAACTATCTGAAGATGAAAAAGCCTTATGATCCTACCCGGAATGGTGGGTTCACCCCTAAACAAAGATATGGGGAGGGGTGACCCTCACGGAGCGGCAGGTGCACTTACTCATGCCATCTTACTGGGCAGACTAGATGCATCATACTGGTCTTTATCTGCCATCATTTACTATGTTACTATCCTGAAGCTACTATTTGAACTATTGTTGTTGTTGTTAAGTGCCGTCAAGTCTGGATAGTTGTCCTAAATTGTGTTCGGTCTTCAGTCAGGCGGCTCATTGTTGACAGACTCATACCTGTAGTTGCTGTTATTGTATTGATACATCTCATTGCTGGCCTTCCTCTTTTGCGTTGACGTTCTATCTTGCCAAGCATGAAGTCTTTCTCTAATAATCTCTCTCTTCGTATGATGTGTCCAAAGTATGAAAGTCAGTCTTGTCGTCTGAGCTTCTATAGAAAGCTTAGGTTTGATCTCTTCTAGTACTGACTGGTTTGTTCTTCGGGAAGTCCATGGTATACGCAGTATTTGCCACCAGCACCATAAGTCAAAGGCATCAATTTTCTTCCTGTCTATCTTTTTCACTGTTCAGCTTTCATATCCATATTATGATATTGAAAATACCATGGCTTGAACAAGTCAAATCTTTGTATGGAAAGAGACATCTCTGCTCTTGAGAATCTTGTCTAGGTCTTTCATAGCCATTCTGCCAAGAGCAATGTGTCGTCGGATTTCTTGACTGCTTGTTGTTTCTTTATTGATAGTTGATCCAACTAGGTTAAAGTTGTCCACAATTTCAATTTCTTCTCCTTCAACGATGAACTTGTTTATTTTGCCAGTTGTCATTATCTTTGTTTTCTTTACATTAAGGTGCAGGCCCATTTTGAGACTATGTTCTTTGACCAAAAGAAGCAAATGTTTCAGATCATCTTCACTTTCAGCCAGTAACGTGGTATCATCAGCATAGCGAAGGTTGCTGATGAGTCTTCCACCAATCTTCACACCTCTGTTGTCTTCATACAATACTGTTTCTCTGATTTGTTCTGCATATAAATTAAACAGGTAGGGGGAAAGCATGCAGCCTTATCTTACACCTTTGTTTATTTTAAACCATTCTGTTTCTCCTTGTTCCGTTCGAACGGTTGCTTCTTGATCAATGGTACAGATTGTGCAAGAGAACGATCAGGTGTTCTGGTATACCCATGCTCCTTAATGTGGCCCATAGTTTCTCATGGTTAACACAGTCAGAAGCCTTGCTATAGTTGATAAAGCACAAATAGATATCCTTTTGGTATTCTTTAGTCTTTTCAAGGATCCATCTCACATCCGCGATGATGTCTCTTGTTCCTCGCCCTTTCCTGAACCCTGCTTGCACTTCAGGTAGTTCTTGTTCCAGGTATGATTGTAGTCTCTGTTGAATAATCTTTAGTAGAATCTTGCTGGCATGTGGGATCAGAGCGATTATGTGATAATTTCCACAGTCAGTTGGATCACCTTTCTTTAGTATTGGTATAAACACAAATCTTTTCCAGTCAGTTGGCCATGATGATGTCTTCCAAATTTCTTGGCAGAGCCTTGTAAGTACGGTAACAGCTGCATCAGATTGCTGTAATACTTCTATGGGAATGCCATCAATGCCTGGTGCTTTGTTCTTTGATAAGGATTTCAATGCTGTTTCAACTTCTTCTTTCATCACCAATGGTTCCGGATCATAAGGTACAGGTTGAAATGGCTGTTGGTCCACTTGATCTTTATCATATAAAAAAACTATATTCTTTCCACCTTTTCTTTATCTTCTCAGCATTATTCAACATAGAACATTGAGCATCTTGTAACATTGCAATTCGAGGCTGGAATTTTTTCTTTAACTCTCGTAGCTTTAGGAAAGCTGATCTTGTTTTTCCTTTTAGTTTCTGCTTCTATTTCCTTGCATGTGTCATTGTAGTACTTTTCCTTGTCCTGTCTTGCTGCATGTTGGAAATCTCTGAGTTCTGTGATTGTCTTTCTTTCTTCTCTGGTTTTAGCTTCTCTGCGTTTCTGGGTAATTTTCAGAATTTCTTCTGTCATCCATTTTGGCTGTTTTTGCTTTTTCACCTTTTGTAGAGACTTCTTGCTTTCTTCCAACACAACCTTCTTAATGTCATTCCATAACTCTTCTGGAGCTCTGTCATTTGTATGTAAAGCAGCAAATCGATTTTGCAGGCAGTCTTTAAATGCCAGTGGTATATTCTCAAGGTCCTATTTTGCTGCATTCATGAGTGGCTTGCTCTTTTTCAACTTTAGCTTGAGTTTGCATACGAGTAGTTGATGATCTGTACCATAGTCAGCTCCAGGTTTTGTCTTTGTTGATGTTATAGAGCTTTTCCATCATTGACTTACACAGATGTAGCCAATTTGATTGTTGTACAATCCATTGGGTGAAATCCATGTGTACAGTCACTGCTTGTGTTGCTGGAAGAAGGTGTTTGAGATGAATAGATTGTTGGTCTTGCAGAATTCTGTCAGTCTTTCTCCAGTTTCATTTCTCTTATTATACTTAGGGTTGCCAACTGGCCGGTTTTCAGCCGGCCTGGCCAGTTTTTCCATGGCCAGGCCGGCTGCCGGCGCAGATGCAAAACCGGCCCTTGAAAAGCCGGTTTTTTGCTCTGGCCGCAAGATCGGGAGCGGCCAGAGCAAAAGACCGGCTTATCTTCTGACCCGTCACCCGAAGTGTAAAAAAAAAAAAAATCACCCAGGGCCGGCCCACACACCGGAGGGCTTCAGAGGGAGCCAGGGAAGCCCGCGCGAGGCCCCGGCTCCCTCTGTACAGCCGCCAGCATGAAGAGCCTTTTCCTTCACGCTGGCGGCTGTTTCTGTGAAGCCGCGATTGCTGGGAAAGGTTAAAGGCAATGCCCTTTAACCTTTCCCAGCATTCACGGCTTCACTGAAACAGCCGCCAGCGTGAAGGAAAAGGCTCTTCATGCTGGCGGCCGTACAGAGGGAGCCGGGGCCTCGCGCGGGCTTCCCTGGCTCCCTCTAAAGCCCCTCAGACAGCCGCAGTGCTGGTCGGGGGTGGGGGGGGGGAGGCCAAGGACTGCATGGGCTGTGATGGGGAGGGCTAGGACTACAAATGGGCTGTGATGGGGGGGGACCTGGACTGGAAAAGGGCTATGGGGGGGGGGGACTTGGATTGGAAATGGGTTGTGATGGGGGGGGGACCTGGACCGGAAAAGGGCTAGGGGGGGGACGGGACTTGGACTGGAAATAGGCTGTGATGGGGCGGGACCTGGACTGTAAAAGGGTGATGGGGGGGGGACATGGACTGGAAATGGGTTGTGATGGGGGTGGAGGGGACCTGGACTGGAAAAGGGCTATGGGGGGGGTGAACTTGGACTGGAAATGGGCTATGGTGGAGGGAGGGGGAACTTGGACTGGAAATGGGCTGTGATTAGGGGGGCTAGGACTGCAAATGGGCTGTGATGGTGGGGGGGGGACTCGGACTGTAAATGGGCTGTGATGGTGGGGGGGCCTAGGACTGGAAATAGGCTGTGATGGGGGACTTTGAATGGAAATGGGCTGTGATGGGGGGGATCTGGACTGGAAAAGGGCTATGGGGAGGGGACTTGGACTGGAAATAGGCTGTGATTAGGGGGGCTAGGACTGTAAATGGGCTGTGATGGTGCGGGGGGACTCGGACTGCAAATGGGCTTTGATGGTGGGGGGGCCTAGGACTGGAAATAGGCTGTGATGGGGGACTTTGACTGGAAATGGGCTGTGATTGGGGGGGGGGGCTAGGACTGGAAATGGCCTGTGATATGAGGGCTAGCACTGGAAATGGTCTGATGAAGAGTTGGAATAGGACTGGAAATGGGCTGATGTGGGGGCATGGGAGAAAGGGACTAGAAGGGAGTGGATGCTGGGTGGCTCTAGAAGTATAAGGGAACTGATTTGGGGGGAGGACTAGAATGGATGGGGAATGAGAATGGAGAGGGGAAAAAATATTTTGTGTGGAAGAAAAGTCTATGATGGGCCGGGTATTGGGAGAGTAAGAGGGGCTTGAGAATGGAAGGGTGAAATTTAAATAGATGATAAAGGAATAAGGAAGGAATTGGGGGAAAGAGCAAAAGGGAAACAATCAGTATGTTAAAGCAGAAATAGAGAATGGAAAAACATCTAAAAGAGAAGAAAGGACAAATGGATAGCTCGCAGAAGATACAAAGAAACCAGAAGAAAGTGACTGGAGCAATTGCAACTGAAAAATAAAACGCCCAAACAGAAGGTAGAAAAATACTTTCTATTTTGAATTAACTGGAATATGTCTGGTCTGGGAAGTGTGTATTGCTAACATCTTTGCGTTTTTGTTTAGTGCAAGAGGAAATTACTTTATAGTTTTTATTTCTCCAGTGTTGTACATTTCATGTTTGGATTTTGGGGTTCCCAGTTTAATTATTATCTGACCAAGGAAGTTAGCCTACACGTATCCTCGGTAATTTTTGTGGGTGGGGCAGGGGCGGGGCAGGGGTGGGACTAGGGGCGGAGAATGGGTGGAGCATGGCAAGCCACAGGTGTCTGGTTTTTCTCGGTGAAAAAGTTGGCAACCCTAATTATACTTAATTTTGTCAAAGCTTTCCATTTATAGATTACTCCCAAGGAATTTGAATCAAGTGCAGTGATCTTGCCACCATTTGTATATGTAAAGGTATATCACCACTCAAACCTTATGGGAAAGGAGTTATACTCCCATTGCCCATATGACTATCATGGTATGCGCAAAACTAACCCATTTGGAGAAACTGCCCCAAAAGGAGTTATCAAGAACTCCACACCACCAGTATATCAGACTTCTCAACATGGATCGATACAGTCTTCTTGCACCAAGACCACAGGAGCTTCTTATCAAGGCTTGAATACCTTGCCTCAGTATGTCCAAGGCCTTGAATCAGATTGCCTGTTGGAAAGGGCCCTCTCTCTTCCATTGCTCTAAAATACAGACTTTAACAGAATTGCAACAAACGTTTGCTATCATGTGTTTATGGAATGTTTCCTTTTTGTTAATACTGCTTTGCATGCATTTCTGAAAAGAAAAAAAAGGAAGAGCTTTAAATATGTATAAAGCTGACTTTGTGAATGTGATTGAAATTAGATACATCCTGATTTGAGTCCTATCTTTATTCCTTATTTGCTCCCTCCAGGGATTCTCTCCCTGCTCTCCTTTTATACAGAATGCAAACCTGCTTATTGTGTGATCCAGTGCACTGCCCTCAGAGGAAGAAGAGGAAAAGAAGATGATGAAGACTACTGACGAGGATTGGAGAGACATGGCTAATGCAGTTAAGAATATACACCTCCGTTTCCCTCACCTGGGTACTGAAGTTCTTGGATTAGGGGTGGAATACAGAATTTAAACATGCAGCACATTCTAGTCTGGTCTCATAGACTCCAATGCCTAACTTGTCTTTTAACTGTGATATTGAGAACACCTGGTGGAAGATAGCCTGTACTGCATAGAATCCTGTTCCATTGATGGGAGAACTTGGATAAGAGCCCTTGAGAGGTGACGTGTATATTTCACCTATGTTCAGGAATGGTAAATATCTAACAAGATGGAAAACGTGTGTGTGTGTGTGTGTATATATATATATATATATATATAATTTAAAGATTATGATTGTGTTTCTCTACTATGGCTTGGAGTAGGAGAAGATTACTTTTGTAAATTATAGTAGTTATGATAGTGTATATTATAGAAACATAGTAACATGATGACAGAAAAAGACAACATGGCCTATCTAGTCTGTCCTTCCATATCAACAACTACAACAGTAACCTTTTTTCCCTTTAGAGATCCTCTGTGTTTGTCCCATGCTTTTTTGAATTCAGTTACTGTCCTCATCTCTACCACCTCCACTGGGAAGACTATTCCACGGATCCACCATTCTTTCCGTAAAGAAATATTTACGCATATTACTCCTGAATCTATCCCCCTTCACCCTCATCCCATGTCCCTTCATAGCAGAACTTGCTTTCAATTGAAAGAGGCTCTCCCCCTGAACATTTATGCCACGGAGGTATTTAAACATCTTAATCATATCACCTCTATCCCGCCTTTCCTCTAAGGTGTACATATTAAGATCCTTAAGTCTGTCCTCATATGCTTTATAATGACCACTAACCATTTTAGTAGCCACCCTCTGCACCGACTCCATCATGTTCACATCCTTTTGATGGTGCGGTCTCCAGAATTGCACACTATACTCCAAATGAGGTCACACCAAAGATTTATACAGAGGCACTATCACCTCCTCTTTTCTGCTAGCCATTCCTCTCCGTATGCACCCAAGCATCCTTCTAGCTTTTGCCATTGCCTTTTCTACCTGTTTAGCTACTTTAACATCATCAGACACAACCACGCCTAGGTCCCGCTCTTCTTTAGTGGACAAAAGTACTTCACCCCTATACTATATTGCTCCCTTGGATTGCTGCAGCCCAAATGCATGACCTTACATTTTTTAACATTAAATCCCAGCTGCCAAATTCTAGACCATTATTCAAGCTTAGCTAGATCCCTCCTCATGTTATCTACACTTTCCTGGGTGTCTACTCTATTGCAGATTTTGGTATCATCCGCAAAGAGGCAAACCTTACCCGACAGCCCTTCCGCTATATCACTAACAAAGATGTAAAAAAGAATCGGACCAAGGACAGATCCCTGGTGCACACCACTGGTAACATCCTTCTCCTCAGAGTGAGCTCCATTTACCTGTACTCTTTGTCGCCTCCCACCCAACCAATTTCTAACCCAAGCAGTAACTTTAGGGTCCATCCCTAGGTTGCTCAGTTTGTTTATAAGTCGCCTGTGAGGAACAGTGTCAAAGGCTTTACTGAAATCTAAATACACCACATCTAGGACTCTCCCTTGGTCCATCTCCCTGGTCACCCAGTCAAAGAAATCAATCAGATTTGTCTGACAAGACCTGACTCTGGTGAATCCATGCTGCCTCGGATTCTCCGACTCCAACTAGGCATTGAAAATGTCAGTCAGTGGAAATGCTAGAACGTCCCCAAGTTCCCTCAGTATTCTAGGGTGTATCCCATCCAGTCCCATCGCTTTATCTACTTTAAGTTGAGCTAGTTTCTCATGAACACAGTCTTCTAAAAATTGTTCAAGATGTCCCTCGCTTCTGTTCCTGTTTGAGGGTGTTTTCTGAGGTCCTGCTCCTGGTTCTTCATCTGTAAACACAGAACAGAAATATTTGTTAAGCAATTCCGCTTTATCCTCATCAGCTTCTCCATATTCCTCCCCTTCACCCTTGAGTCTGACAATACCACTTTTGCCCTTCCTCTTCTCACTAACATATCTGAAAAATGTCTTATCCCCCCCCCCATTTTATTACATTGGCTATTTCCTCCTCTTTTTGAATCTTTGCTTTCCTGACTACTTTGCTAGCTTCTCTAAGTTTTTCCAAATATAGATGCCTGTCTTCCTCTCTCTGTGATCTCTTGTATTTCATGAAGGCCTCCCTCTTTTTCTTCACTTTTTCAGCTACTTCTTTCGAAAGCCATAGCGGTCTCCTTTTCCTTTTACCTTTTATTTACCATTTTAACAAAAAGGTTGGTTGCCCTTAAAATATCCCCTTTGTTTTGCCCACTGTTTTTCTACATCCCCCCAGCTGTTCCCATCCCGCTAACGACTCCCTGAGGTATTGGCCCATCTTGGCAAAGTTAGTCTTCCTAAAGTCTAAGACCCTCACCTTTTGAATGGATTCTAACAGCCCTAGCCCTAGCACTGAACCATACCATCTGGTGATCACTGGATGCAAAATGATCTCCCACTATAACATCAGAAACACTTTCACCATTGGTAAGCACCAAGTCCAGTATGGCCCCTTCACATGTGGGGTCTGTTATCAATTGCTTGAATAGTTCTCCCTGTAGAGAATCCAGGATCTCTACTTTTAGATGATACTGCAGCAGGGATATGCCAATCAACATCTGACATATTGAAATCCCCTCGCAGTAGCACTTCCCCTTTCCTAGCAATGCTGCGTATGTCTTCAATTAACTCTGTCCACCTCTTCCTCTTGTGAGGGAGGTCTGTATATCACGCCAATGCAAATAGATTTCTCTTTCCCTCTTTCTAGTTTAACCCACAGTCCCTCCTCTCTCCCTTTTAAGCTCTAATTCCAAAGCTTTAATAGTATTTTTTACATATAGTGCCAGTCCTCCTCCCCTTCTTCCTGCCCTGTCCTTTCTGAATAAAGTATAGCCAGGTATAGTTACATCCCAGTCATGGTTTTCTGTGAACCATGTTTCTGTAACTGCCACTAAATCCAAGTCGGCCACTCCCACCAAAGCTTCAACATCAGGGATCTTATTTCCCATGCTACAGCCATTTATACACACTACTTTCCATATGTTACCCCTGTTATCCATTTCCATAATGGTATTTAATGTATCACTTACCTGGGGGCTTTCTTCACCCATCCCCAACGAACCTAGTTTAAAGCCCTTCTCAGTATTTTAGCCAGTCTACTACTGAAGACGCGTTGACCTTTCTTGGACAGATGGATGCCATCTCTGCTCTGCAACCCTTGGAACAGCATCCCATGGTCTAGGAAACCAAAACGCTCTCGATGACACCATCCACACAGCCATGCATTCATCTCCAGGATGCGAGCCTCTCTGCCTCTGCCTTGGCCTTTACCCTCAACAGGGAGGATTGAAGAGAACACCACCTGTGCACCTAACTGCTTCACCCTCTGTCCTAGAGCCATGAAGTCACTTTTGATGCTTGCTACGTGGATGTCAATGTATCCTGTATATCATTAGGAGATTGACTTTGATAAAGCTTGCCCAAACTATATCTCTCAACCTAAGAGATCTGCAGACAGAAATGGATTTAGAAGAATGATGGAAATAAACCTGTAAAGGTTGAACAAGAAATCTATAATTAAATAGATTCATGTTCAAAAGGAAGGAATTGAGGAGTGAAATAGTTAAAAGCTTGGTTGCTGGTTTGATTTTTATTAAATTGTTAAGTACAGGCTGCTATTAGAAGCTTAAAGAACTGAACAAAAAGTAGAAATAACTGTCTGTTACACACCATAAGGCACCTTGCAAAGGTTTAACAAAAGGGAACACAAGATGTTGGACATTGATCAAGAGTCCATCAAATTTGCTTGGTCATGGGAAAGCGGCTCACGATGTTAGAGCAGAATCTGAATTGTGTTGCCAGCAAAAGATGGCCTGAAGCAGGGTTTTAAACTTTATTTATTTAGCATACATTTATATACCGCTTCTTCCAGCAATCAGGAGCGGTTTGATTAAATGAAGGAAGCTGTCAGATCAGAACAGTGAAATTTCAAAATGTGTACAAGGTGATTTACAGGATTATGTGACGGAAATTGTCAGATCAAGGACAAAGATCTTTTCAAAATATGTACAAAGTGATTTCCAGGATAAGCACAACACACAGTAAGGGAGGGAAAGGGAGGAGGTTTTTACATATATACATACTTTGTTTAACCCAAAACGTGCGGCACGTCGTCAACCTTTAGAAGTCTGGCATTTTCATCTGCTTTTGGAGAAGTTCTTATTTATTTTATTTATTTATTTAGCAATTCTTTTATACCGCGCTATTACAATCAGTGCGGTGTACATTGAACAAGAACATACTACAATGCATACAAGTAACATTGAGTTTTTACATTGAACAGGGACTTTCAACAATAGGACAACCGGGGGAACTATGTACAGATTAACTTAATGTTATATACAGTAATATGAAACTCGTTTGGATGTTGCGATGTGGTTCACTAATTAGGACTAGAGAGAAGGTTGACCAACTAGCCCTTTTCAGGTTGTATTGAGGAACTAGTTTTGTTAATGTCTAGGTTGACTTCTGGGTAGTGTTTTGTAAACAAGTGGTATTTCAATGCCTTTCTGAATAGGATTAGGTTTTTGATAGCACGGATTTCGGGAAGTAGCGCATGCCAGTTTAGAGGTGCAAATAAGGAGAAGGCCCTGTTGGAGGTGGCCTTAGTGCACTTCGTTATTATTTTCGGGACTATTAAGGTGTTCATTGATGTGGTTCTCCTTTTTCTGTTCTCCAGGGTGACGTGGATGAGCTTGCTGATTGGCGTAGGGGGGCAGTTATTTAGTGCCTTGAAAGTAAGGACTAAGGACTTATACTGGATTCTGGCATGTAATGGCAACCAATGCAGTTCTTTCATGATGGGTGTTATATGGTCAGATCTTGATGAGCCGGAAAGGACTCTGGCGGCTGTATTCATGGCTAGGCGGAGCGGATTCAAAGTTGATTGAGGGAGGCCATGAAGGATGATGTTGGCAAAATCCAGGTGTGGGAGGACTAATGCCTGGAAGGTTGTTCGGAAGTCTGTGGGATCAAGTAGGGAGCGGAGGTGACGTAGCGATTTAATCTTATAATATATAGTTTTTGTGATGTTCTTGACATGCGTTGTCATATCCAAGTGCTGATCCAATGTAATGCCGAGGTAACGGATGGTGGCTTTTGATTTCAACTCTATGTTGTTGACGAGGAGTGATGGAGGAGGTATGAACTTACGGTTCCTTGTGACAAAAAGAACGTCAGTTTTGTTGTGGTTAATCCGAAGGTTTTGAGATAGCAACCATTCGGCTACAGCTTCAAAACAGTTGATTATTGGGGAGAATACTGGGTGTTCAATTGTGAATGGCATATATAGGAGGATGTCGTCTGCGTAAGCGAGACATTGTACATTAAAGGATCTGATCAAGTCACATATCGGCTGCATGTAGATATTAAACATTAGTGCCGATAGGGACGATCCTTGGGGTACTCCCTGTGATTGCAGGAATGGTTCTGAGGATTCATGGCCTGTTTTTACTTGTTGCCACCTGTTAGATAAGTAGGATTTACACCACTCGAGTGCTGTGCTTTGAATCCCCTTATCTTTCAAGCGTTGTAGGAGTATGTTATGACTCAGAGAGTCAAAAGCGGCGGAGATGTCCAGGAAGATGAGGACGAAACCCTGTTGTATGTTATTTATTCCTGTTACCAGAACATTGAATAGGGTTGTAAGGACTGTGTCGACTCCATGTGCTTCCCTGAAGCCATGTTGAGATGGATCTAGTGGTGCTTCAGTGTCAATATGATGTTGGATTTGTTGTTGGGCGGCCTTCTCAATGATTTTTGCAAGCTGTGGGATGCTCGAGATAGGCCTGAAGGAATCAACCTTGGATGGGTCCAGTCTATTATTTTTCAGTAGGGGCTTGATGGAAGTGTATTTTAGACTCTGCGGGAAGGAACCTGTTGAGAAGGACTGGTTCAGTATTTTGCTCAATATTTGACTGAGGTCATGTCGCATGTCTTTGATCCAGCTGGCTGGACACGGGTCATTAGGAGCTGTGCTGGGATTGATTGAGGCAATAATGTTCACGACCTCTCTATTTGATACAGTGGAGAAGTTGTGTAGTGGCATTGCCTGGGATGCCTTGGGTGAAGTGGCAGCATTATTGACATTTATGTCTGTGTTGGTCTTAATCATCTTTGATTGCAGGTAGTTTGCGTAGTCCTGCGGCTGAGGCATAGGGGGTTGTGCTGAGACCGGTTCACCTGTTATGGACTTTACTATGCTGAACAATGCATGTGGTTTGTTGATGGAGCGTTTTATTAAGGTTGTGTGGTAAGTTTTTCTGCTCTGTGATATCTTTGCTCGGTGGGTAGATAGGTATGAGCTGTATGCTACCAGCGCCTCAGGGGAGTGAGTTCGTCGCCACTGTCGCTCAAGTTTACGTAGATGGTGGAGAGATGTTCGAAGGTCTGAGGAGAACCATGGAGTATGTTCACGTTTTCGAATTCTCTTTTCAGTGAGTGATGGGCAGGAGGCAGCTCTCAGGTTTTCATCCCATTTCGATATGAGATCATCTAAGTCCATGGTTGTGTTGGCCATGAGAGGTCTGAGATTCTCTAGGACTACGCTCTGGTTGAGTGGTCTAAAGCGGGTTGTGTGGGATCCAGATGTATTAGAAGACTTTCGGCTTTTGTGGGCTGTATTAATGGTTATATTGAAACTGAGAAGACTGTGGTCCGACCAGGGTACTGGTATTACAGATAGTGCAAGAGTTAGGGGTATTATGGCGTTGGAGAGAGGTGCGAAAATGAGGTCTAGTTTGCCACCTTTGGTGTGGGTGGGGGAATCAACAAGCTGTTTGTAACCTAGATCCTCCAGGGCGTCAAGGAAAGCTGCTGAGTGGCTGTCTTGAAGAGATGGGAGATTGAAATCACCGATTAGCCAATTTGGTGAGCGTGAGGTGGATGTGGTACATGCCTGCTCAATTATAGTTGGAAGATCATCTGGAGAAGGGGAGGGTGCACGATAGAAAAGGTTGATTGTGCAGAGCTCGTTAGCTATAGTGAGGGAGTCAAGGTAAGTTGAGCTTGAGGAGTTGCACATCTTGAAGTGTAGGTCAGCTTTGGCGAGGATGAGGGTTCCGCCTCCTTTTTGACTGGATCTGTGGGATGTGTATATCACAAATCCTGGTGGTAGCATCTGATTCAGTAGTGCGTTGTCACAGTCGGATAGCCATGTCTCTGTGATCATCAAGATGTCGAGATTATATTGGGGTATAAGGTCAATGGCTGCGGGCCATTTAGATCGTACTGATCTGGCATTTATCAGTGCACATTTTAGTAGGCGTTGGTGATGTTGCTTCTCTTCTTGTATCCCTTTGATGGTTTGGAGAGGAATGTTGAGTAGATGGGAGTAGGATGAAAAGTTATTTTTTGCCGTAGTGTGGTGGGGGAATTCGGACCATCTCCTTCCATATGTGCGTAGGATTGGTATATGATATGTATCATAGTTGAATGCCTTTGATGTGTACGGGAGACCAAGGGTAAGGAAGGTTATGAATAAGAGCAGAATTTTGTACATTCTCTTGGGTGTTAGTAGAGCAGAGCAGTGTGGTGCAGTATTCGCAATTCAGGAAGGATTAATTGCAATAGTATTGTGACTGCAGGTGGTAATAGCAATAGTGGTGATAGTACATAAGGATTCTAATTGCTGGTATACAGTATACAGTAAGATAATTGCATAAAAAACAGTACAGAGTATGCAGAACGTTAACAATGGAGAGAATGGTACAGGAGTATTGTTGCTAGTAGGGTTTAATAACAAAACAACATCTACATGATACCCCTAAAAGCTCAGGTGACTGCTGGTTAATGGTCAAGGCAAGAGCTGCTATCTCAAAAATGAAACAGTTATCTGTGAAGGACTTGCCTTTTTTGGTATCGGCAGCTGTCTCTGGTCCGACTGGGCTGTGTGCAGCAGTTGGCCCCTCCTGCCGCTGGTGGCTCGATCCCCGGGAAGGGGAGAGCTGCTGGAGGTGGTGGGGGCTTTTGGAGCGTCTAGAAGCAGGCTGTAAAGGTTCCGTCGAGGATGGCTGATCCGTTGCTCAACAATGCTGTAGTTTGAGCGGGCGGATGATGACACTATTTTGGTGCCTCGCCTAAGGGCCACGCCAAAGGGCCCTCTGGCGAGGCCCTCAGGCGCGGGCCCACCAGGCGCGGGCCCGCCTGAAGGCGGTCTGCTTTTTGAGTGCTCAGGCTGCCTGCCCGGATTGGCAGTGGAAGTTGGAGGCGGCTCTTCTGCTCCCCGGGTGCTCGATCCGCGCCGGGAGAGCTTGCTGGTGACCGGGGTGCTGGAAGGCAGAGAGAGCACGCTGCTTTCGGCGGTCTGCTTTTTGAGTGCTCAGGCTGCCTGCCCGGATTGGGCAGTGGAAGTTGGAGGCGGCTCTTCTGCTCCCCGGGTGCTCGATCCGCGCCGGGAGAGCTTGCTGGTGACCGGGGTGCTGGAAGGCAGAGAGAGCACGCTGCTTTCGGCGGTCTGCTTTTTGAGTGCTCAGGCTGCCTGCCCGGATTGGGCAGTGGAAGTTGGAGGCGGCTCTTCTGCTCCCCGGGTGCTCGATCCGCGCCGGGAGAGCTTGCTGGTGACCGGGGTGCTGGAAGGCAGAGAGAGCACGCTGCTTTCGGCGGTCTGCTTTTTGAGTGCTCAGGCTGCCTGCCCGGATTGGGCAGTGGAAGTTGGAGGCGGCTCTTCTGCTCCCCGGGTGCTCGATCCGCGCCGGGAGAGCTTGCTGGTGGACCGGGGTGCTGGAAGGCAGAGAGAGCACGCTGCTTTCGGCGGTCTGCTTTTTGAGTGCTCAGGCTGCCTGCCCGGATTGGGCAGTGGAAGTTGGAGGCGGCTCTTCTGCTCCCCGGGTGCTCGATCTGCGCCGGGAGAGCTTGCTGGTGACCGGGGTGCTGGAAGGCAGAGAGAGCACGCTGCTTTCGGCGGTCTGCTTTTTGAGTGCTCAGGCTGCCTGCCCGGATTGGGCAGTGGAAGTTGGAGGCGGCTCTTCTGCTCCCCGGGTGCTCGATCCGCGCCGGGAGAGCTTGCTGGTGACCGGGGTGCTGGAAGGCAGAGAGAGCACGCTGCTTTCGGCAGTCTGCTTTTTGAGTGCTCAGGCTGCCTGCCCGGATTGGGCAGTGGAAGTTGGAGGCGGCTCTTCTGCTCCCCGGGTGCTCGATCCGCGCCGGGAGAGCTTGCTGGTGACCGGGGTGCTGGAAGTGAGCTAAGTACAAGATTCTCATTTAAAAATAAAAACAGGAGCAGTCACGGTGGTGTGCGGCAGTTTCCCCGCTCACTTTGCTGACTATCTCCGACAAAAAAAGTAATTTAGAGTAAGGGGTCTTTGTTGTCAGGATCTCAGTTTTTTGTGGTCATGGTGATGGGACATAAGCTGTATGAACTATCCAAAAGGAATACGAACAGAGATGTTAACCAGAAAGATAGGAACATCGCTGTTAAAAAATATATTGAAAAATGATCAAGATGAAACACCTGCTCCTGGTCCTTTTTAATTCTGCTTTTATAAAAGCTCTGCTTGACCAAGAATCCTTGCACATCTGTCATCCCTCTCAGTTGCGCAGTTTATATAATAAAGGCTCATTCCAGTTATCCAAAGAGGAGTACTTTATTTCAAAATGTACACAACACCAGGCTTACAGGATTGTGGCAATTTGTTTAAATTTTCATTTTCTTTTCATTTTGGATTCAGCAGTCCTAGCTCACTGGGAACCCCAGCTCCAGCTTTTGCTTCCTCCAGCACCGCCATTGCTCCTGATCGTGACAAACTTGACGTCTATGGCATTCCTGTCCCTGTTCCAGCTCAGAATCCATGCTTGCAGCACCAGCCCTGTACTCCTTGGCCACCATCCTGATCTTGGCCTTCCCACAATCGTGGCTGATTCAACCCATTCCAACCGTGCAGCACTGCTTTTAAACACCCCTCCCCCCTTCAGCCTGCATCAGTAGCAGGAAACATAAAAAACATTTTCTTTCCCCTTGTTACAAAACAAGGGGCATTTTTAAGGGGCTTAATTTCTCTTCCACCTCCCCTCTTTGCCACCACCACATGCAGAAACCTAACTTGTACAGCAAAGGAAATTCCCCCAGTTCACCTCCCTTTCTGTTTCCGCCCTCACAGCTTTCCCTTTGGCTGGCCCTTTACCCACAGTCTCTGCTGCTAGTTACACTGGGAGCAGGCAGGACAGGCAGCCACACACTAAGGGAAGATTAAAGAATTGCAGTTAGAGGTTTTAAATTAAAAAAAAAATGTCCAGACATGTTAGCCATCCTTCTAGCTTCTGGATATTAATGCAAAATTATATTGAATCCTGGAAAAAGTCAGTGGCAATTCTAATGTTCTGCTACTACTGATCATACGCAATGCTGTGCAGACACATGTAAAAGAGAGTCCCTGCTCATCAGAGATTAGAATCTAATCATGACAGACAACACAATAGCTGAAGTCAAAGATATATCTAGGGGAATGGTAAGGAAACACATAGGAGACTAGGCGAATCAGGATCCAAAAATGGCCTCGAAGAGGTGAGTTTTCAGCCTGGATTTCTTTTTTCTGATTGACCGTTCTGATCATGTGCCCACCACTATGCCTTGCTATTTCTGTAGAGTCTCTTCATTGTGTAGTTGAGCATTCAGCTGGCTCTAATACTTCATGGAATTTTCTGCTATTTTGTTTTTCTGCTTGGCACACTCCCCTGATGCAGATAAGTGAAAAGTTATATCTTATAAAAACTCAATAGTATCGGGATTTTTTGAGTTTGTGATATACACGTATGTAGTTATTTTTTGTGTGCACACTTCACTAATACAACTTTGAAAAAAATGGACCGATGATGATTTTCAAGCAAACTAGTATTGGCCCTTACGGCCTATATACTAGAGGGTCTGGTGGGACCATTGTTAGCTCAAGAACTGTTTTGAGGTCCCTTATATTCTTGGAACATTTTTGGTAGGCTCTGCAATTTGTAATATATATTCAAGAAATCTTTTTTGGTTGTGAATTTGAAAAGGACCAGAGATGAAGATTGTTCAGACTCTGGTAGTTTGTTCCAGGCATAAGAATCAGCAAGGTGAAAGGATTGAAGTCTGGAGTTGGCAATAGAAGAGAAGGGCACAGAAAGAAGGGATCTGCCAGAAGAGTGGAGTTCCCGAGGAGGGGTGTAGGGAGAGATAAGAAAGTAAAAGGTAGCGAGGAGCAGTGGAATGACTTATAGGTCAGTAGGAGAAGTTTGAACTGGATATGGAAATGGATAGGGATCCAATGAAGCAACTTGAAAAGAGGAGTTATATGAACATATCGAAGCTGGCAGAAGATTAGCCACGCAGCTGCATTTTGAACAGATTGAAGGGGAGAGAGATGATTCAGAGGGAGACCAGCAAGGAGGAGGTTGCAATAGTCTAGTTGAGAGGTGACTAAAGAATGGAAAGCTATGTTGAACCTAGTTTTTAGTGGAACACAGGATCTGATGCAAGAGATAAGGGTGTTGGGGTCACTTGACAATAGTAATCATAGTATGATCTCATTTGATTTAATAAATGGAGGAAGAATAGCAAGGAAATCCATAGTACTACCTTTTAACTTTCAATAGGAAACTATGATAAAATGGGGAAAATAGTTAAGAAAAAACTAAAAGGAGCAGCTGCAAAGATTAAGGATTTATATCAAGCATGGGTGTTTAAAAATACTATATTGGAAGCCTAGACCAGATGTATTCCATCCTTTAAAAGAAGTGGAAGGGCAGAGGACCCACGTGACGCATTAGCAGATGAGGACGTTTCCTGGCTCGCTCCTGGGCTGCCTCGAGTTTTCATAAAAATTACAGTGCCACTTGTAAAGATAGCCTGCTGATTTTACAACGAGCGTAAAAAAGAAGCTAAACTGATTTGACCAATCCCAAAATAAGCACAGCACCATGCCGGTAACTCAGAAGAAAGACTGGGAGAAACTCAGTAAGCCGGGGCCTGCCGCTGCCATGATATCGCAGCCAGCCTCCCCGGGAGCCGAGAGTGCGGACTCAGCAAATGAAGATGTGGCGAAGGAGGTGGTCAAGCTGCTAGATCCCAAGTTCAAGTTTTTTAACTTGATGCAATGGGAGACTCATTGACGGAGGTATGCAAGCGAGTGGAGGAGCAGGAGCACCGCGTGGTGGCCGTAGAGTAGGCGGAGGGCCGATAAGAAAGAGAAACCACTGCACAAAGGAAGCAAATAGTGTATCTGCAAGGTGGAAGACCTTGAGAACAGGTCCCGGAGGAACCATATATGAATTGTTGGGGTCCCGGAGGATAAAACCTATGCCCAATTGCCTCCTTTCATTGAAGTTTGGCTCCTGAAAGAGTTGGGCCTGGAGGCACTTGTTGGAGAGTTACGAGTGGAGCGTGCGCATTGGCTTGGGCCAAGGCGTGAGCCGCGAGGCAGACCGAGGGTAGTAATAACAAGGATTCTGAACTTCCAACATAAAATTCAGCTCTTACAAGCATATCGTCGGAAAGGAGAGTTGAAGATTAACAACCAAAAGCTGCTCATGTTTCAGGACTACTCGGCAGCAGTGGCGTTGAAGAGAAAGGAATTCTCTCCTATCTGCGCAGCCCTGTTTAAGAAGAAGCTTCGCTTTACACTGGCTTACCCGGCGGTGCTGAGAGTCTCTAAGCAGGGACATGAGTATGCATTTGATACTGTAGAAGCAGCCAAGAGATTTGTCGAGGAAATGGAAGAGTAACGTGTGGACTCTTGTGCTGCCCCGGTGGGAAAGAAGGACAGGCATCTGATATGTGGACTGTTGTTCTGTGAGCACTTCGTGTAGCACTGTATTGTAGTTTGTGGAGATATTTGAGCGGTGTGTGTGTGGGTGTCTGTGGGTACATGGAGGGGTCTGGAGTGAGTGAGGGTGCAGGTGCGTGTGAGGGGATGGATGCAGTGTGGATGTTGGTGAGGGTGTGTGTAAATGGATGGGTGGAACTGTGAGCGAGTGAAAGAGTGTAGTGGAGTGAAAGGATGCTCAGAGGAGGCAGCCCTGCAGTGCCATATAGGGTCGGGATCCCGGCGATTGAGTGGGGAATGGAGACCATGATGAATGGTGGGGATGGGGAGGGGTTTTGGGAATGGGATTGGGGTGTGCATGGGAAGGGGTTGTGTGTATGTGAGGGACAAATGGGAGCATGGAGGAGGAGGAAAGGAATGGTTGGGGATTGCAAAAGCGGATGTGGGAGCTTGTGCTATGTGAGAGGGTTGGAAAAGCGACATGGGTTTTTGCCCAGAGATGGTGGGTCTGGGATTGAGGCAGGGCAATCCTGGGCTTTGAGAAAGTCGAAACATGTGGTGAGATTAGCAAGAGCTGCCGGGCTCAATGCATGACCTGCGTATAATTACATGGAATGTGGGAGGGATTAGCACCCCCATAAAGCGGACCAAAATTCTCCAAGCCCTAAAGCGAGGCAAGGCACAGTTAGCCCTGCTGCAGGAGACACATCTCAGTTTAAAAGAGCATGAGAAATTGAAGCGAGATTGGGTGGGACATGTTTATGCTGCCTCGTCGGGGGGTAGAAAGAAGGGAGTAGCTATTCTGGTTAGTAGGGGGATTCAGATAGAAATACTACAGGAGGAGTCTGACCCGCAGGGAAGATATATCTTTTTACATGCAAAAATTCAAGGGGAGGAATTGATCTTGGGCAATGTGTATGCACCAAATATTTATGATCATCAATTCTTTAAGGATTTGTTGGGAAGGGTCCCAAATATTCCGGTTATCTTAGCGGGGGACTTTAATTGCCCACATGATCCAGAGATGGATAGATTACAACTGGGTTCAGGTGGGGGTTGGAGCAAGAAAGGAATAAGCTATCTCTGTAGGATGGGGCAACTTATAGATGCATGGAGAGTTCTGCATGAGGGAGAGAGAGATTACACGCATCTGTCACGGGCCCACCAGTCCTGGTCTAGGATTGACTATATATTAGTGTCAAAGCAGTGTTTTGGAAAGGTGAGGGCAGTGGAAATAGATCCTGTGGTAATTTCAGACCATGCAATGGTTCATATGGACTGGAAGGGAAGGATGGGAGGACGCTCTAGGTGGTCTTTTCCGAGGCATCTATGGAAAAATTAAGAATTTTGTGAGTATTTGAAACGGCAGTGGGTGGAATATGTCAGATTTAATGAAGAGAGTGTAAGGGAGGTGGCGGTATTTTGGGAGGTGGGGAAAGCAGTGATGCGTGGACATATAATGGCTTTTGTCGCAAGAGAAAAGAAGAGGATTGATGAGGATATATTACGGTTGGCTCAGGAACTTCAGCGAGTAAAGAGGAAAGCTGTGCGAAACATGGACAGCAGGACCAGGGAGGAATATTTGGGAGTGCAGAGCAGTTAACTAAGGTGCTTCAAGAACGGGCAGTATACTCGATGCAGTACTATAGGCACCAGTTGTTTCGCTATGGAGATAGGACAGGAAAATTGCTAGCGGGCTTGGTCAAAGATAGGGGAGGTAACAACCAACTGCTTTGTTTGTGACTATACAAAAAAGTACGGGTCCAATTTATAGAGTAATCCAATTACCTTACACTAGAAAAATATTACTCCAAATCAACAGACTAACTCAGAAAAATGGGGGGGGGTTAAATTTAATAAACACTTTCAATGCTCGGAAATGGTCTCAGACTAATCGGCTGCCATATTCTGGATAATGAATTTTCAAAATATCCAACGGTGCCTGTGGCATCAATGACACTTTTCCGGCTTGACATTTCAAATACTCTCAATACCCTCTCCCAATGGTGCTCTACATAAAACTGTATATCACTGTTGTGTTATATATTGTACACTTAGCTTTTCTTGCAGAAAATTTTTTTTCTCTAAAGCGTGTCATAAAAAATGATTTCTTCTTTCTCCCAACGCCTCACATACAACGTCGTGATTGCGTTTCTCCCAACTTCATGAGGTTCTTCAGGGGAACTTTCTCTAAACAGCCAAGTGCTTAACTGCAAGAGAAATCACCATTAAAAAATGTAAAGCTCCCTTCTCAATTACTTCGTTAGATCGAAATCAATATTAATAAAACTTCCAACTCAATCAAAACCCTAAACTAGAAATCATACCCAAACTTGACTGAAGCGCTGCACAGCTTATTTCTGAACATATAGGTTCTTCTCTACTTCTTGTCTAGCACACTTCCGTTCATGGTTCTCAAAAAACACCGCGCATGGGCAAACACACCTTGTGGGCTCTTCTTATAGACCTGCCCACTGCTTTTTAAAAAAAGCTCTCCAGTCACCACCTACTTGCAGCCCATTTAACAAATCCCCCATTCGATTTCTACATTTAACCCTTTAGGTATTAAAGTCTGCAGTAGAAAAATCCAGCATTGTTCTCGAAACTGAAGAGTTTGTGCTAATGATTTCCCACTCATTGGGATTTTTACTTTTTCCACACAAAAACAATATAATGTTTCAAAACTATGCTGAAACTCCTGGCAGTGTGGGACCAATGGTGCTGTCATCACTCTGTGTTTTAAACAACTCTTATGTTCTAATATGCGAGTTTTCAAAGGTCTAATCGTCTTCCCTATGTAGAGAAGATCACAGGGACATACTATTGCGTAAATCACATTCTGAGAACCACATGTCGTCCAATGATGTAAGACATATTCCTTTTGATGGTAAGTAAATTTTTGTAGTTCTCTAGTAATGTCGCAAATGGAACATTGACCACATTTATAATGGCCACAAATTTCCTTCTCGCATGATGTTGTAGGTATAGGTCGCAAAATTGCTGGACTCAGCTTCTCCTTTAAATTTTGATTTCGACACCAGACACATCGAATAGATTTGTTCCGTAAAGCTGGAACTGTGTTTAAAACATTAATGTGCTTGGAAACAATCTTTTTGATCTTAAAACTTAATGGGGAGTATTGCGTGATGAAATTAACCACATCAGAATCTAGTTCTTTATTATTACGGGTTGATCCCAATAGTGTTGACCTATCATCATATAGCGCTCGATGGTAAGCTTTTGCCACAACCTTAGTGGGATATCCTCTAGCTTTAAAATTAGTAGCTAGGACTTTGGCTTTGGTCTTATAGTCCTGAACTTCTGAGCAGTTTCTGCGATATCGCAGAAACTGTGAAAAGGGTAAACCCTCTTTCAATCGAAGTGGATGTGCACTATGATAGTGAAGCAAGGTATTTCTATTGATAGATTTTCGATATATGGAGGTCTGCCATCCAGAACTTGTCTTATTTATCTGTACATCCAAAAAAAACATCTTAGTTCTATGTATTGTTTGGTAAATTGTATATGGCCATCCTGGGCATTTAACCATTCTATAAACTGATAGAGATCTTCCAGAGGGCCCGACCATAACATAAAAATATCATCAATAAAACAAAGCCAAAGTTTAATATTTACTCTATATTGAGAGGAAAACACTATTCTATCCTCAAAATAACCCATAAAAAGGTTGGCAATTGAAGGGGCAAACGTTTAATTCGAAAGTTGAATTTAAAGATATTTTTTGCTACCCAGGATAGATCTACAATGGAGCCCAGGGAGCCTGTGACATCAGATCCTGTTGAGGTTTCCCATCGCCGTGTCTCTCTTCCATTTAAATCAACTTGGACCCCACCGGGTCCACTTCACCCGGCGTTAACTATTTTTCGGGAATTAATATTGAAGGATATAGAATCTTTAGAACAGACTCAGAGGTTGTCATTCAGTACATTATCAGCTAGAGAGAATACAGCTTTACGAGATCTGATGGACAAACCCGACATTGTCATCAAACGGGCAGATAAGGGGGGAGCAATCGTGGTCCTGAGCAGAGATCAGTATATCTTGGAAACTAGGCGTCAACTCTCCGATACCGCAGCATATTTACGGTTAGAATTAGATCCCACAACAGAACTTACACAAGTGGTTTTACGAAAGACTACACAAGCCTTGAATGATAAACTTATTTCTCATAATGAAAATAGAATTCTCAATGTAGCACATCCTGTGATGGCATGTTTTTATCCTGTCCCTAAAATTCATAAAAATCTTTCACAGCCACCAGGCAGACCAATAGTTTCGACCAAGGGGTCTTTATTAGAGCCACTCTCCATTTTTATAGATTCTTTTTTACGTCCTCTTTATATTGATATACCTTCGTACATTAGGGACACGTCCCGTTTTTTACAGATTTTGGAGGGTTGCCCTCAATGGGCTATGGACCCCGATATTATACTGGTCACCTTAGATGTTGCAGCTTTATACACCAGCATCCCTCAATTGCAAGCAGTAGAAACAGTAGTTCGAGCATTACAGGGTAGAGGAGATCTATCGGATTCTCAGATCCAATTTCTATCTGACCTGACAGAATTGACCATTTTCCAGAATTATTTTAAGTTTGAGGAAGATATTTTTCAGCAAACTTCAGGGGTAGCAATGGGGGCAACGTTTGCCCCTTCAATTGCCAACCTTTTTATGGGTTATTTTGAGGATAGAATAGTGTTCCTCTCAATATAGAGTAAATATTAAATTTTGGCTTCGTTTTATTGATGATATTTTTATGCTATGGTCAGGCCCTCTGGAAGATCTCTATCAGTTTATAGAATGGTTAAATGCCCAGGATGGCCATATACAATTTACCAAACAATACATAGAACTAAGTTGGTTTTTTTGGATGTACAGATAAATAAGACAAGTTCTGGATGGCAGACCTCCATATATCAAAAATCTATCGATAGAAATACCTTGCTTCACTATCATAGTGCACATCCACTTCGATTGAAAGAGGGTTTACCCTTTTCACAGTTTCTGCTATATCGCAGAAACTGCTCAGAAGTTCAGGACTATAAGACCAAAGCCAAAGTCCTAGCTACTAATTTTAAAGCTAGAGGATATCCCACTAAGGTGGTGGCAAAAGCTTACCATCGAGCGCTATATAATGATAGGTCAACACTATTGGGATCAACCCGTAATAATAAAGAACTAGATTCTGATGTGGTTAATTTCATCACGCAATAGTCCCCATTAAGTTTTAAGATCAAAAAGATTGTTTCCAAGCACATTAATGTTTTAAACACAGTTCCAGCTTTACGGAACAAATCTATTCGATGTGTCTGGTGTCGAAATCAAAATTTAAAGGAGAAGCTGAGTCCAGCAATTTTGCGACCTATACCTACAACATCATGCGAGAAGGAAATATGTGGCCATTATAAATGTGGTCAATGTTCCATTTGCGACATTACTAGAGAACTACAAAAATTTACTTACCATCAAAAGGAATATGTCTTACGTCATCGGACAACATGTGGTTCTCAGAATGTGATTTACGCAATAGTATGTCCCTGTGATCTTCTCTACATAGGGAAGACGATTAGACCTTTGAAAACTCGCATATTAGAACATAAGAGTTGTTTAAAACACAGAGTGATGACAGCACCATTGGTCCCGCACTGCCAGGAGTTTCAGCATAGTTTTGAAACATTATATTGTTTTTGTGTGGAACAAGTAAAAATCCCAATGAGTGGGAAATCATTAGCACAAACTCTTCAGTTTCGAGAACAACGCTGGATTTTTTTACTGCAGACTTTAATACCTAAAGGGTTAAATGTAGAAATCGAATGGGGGATTTGTTAAATGGGCTGCAAGTAGGTGGTGACTGGAGAGCTTTTTTTAAAAAGCAGTGGGCGGGTCTATAAGAAGAGCCCACAAGGTGTGTTTGCCCATGCGTGGTGTTTTTTGAGAACCATGATCGGAAATGTGCTAGACAAGAAGTAGAGAAGAACCTATATGTTCAGAAATAAGCTGTGCAGCGCTTCAGTCAAGTTTGGGTATTATTTCTAGTTTAGGGTTTTGATTGAGTTGGAAGTTTTATTAATATTGATTTCGATCTAACGAAGTAATTGAGAAGGGAGCTTTACCTTTTTTAATGGTGATTTCTCTTGCAGTTAAACACTTGGCTGTTTAGAGAAAGTTCTCCTGAAGTTGGGAGAAACGCAGTCACGACATTGTATGTGAGGCGTTGGGAGAAAGAAGAAATCATTTTTTATGACATACTTTAGAGAAAAAAAAATTTTCTGTAAGAAAAGCTCAGGGGTATGTTTACTAAAGCGGCGGTAGAGTGCGGGTGCCATATAAGGAGTGGGCGGTTCGTGCTGAAAAAGAAACCCTGGAATTTGCATGTGCGCGGTGCCCATATGCGCCCTGCACCTTAGCGCATCAGACAGCTTGGTGGGAGGCATATGTGTCACGCTGATGGGCAAGCAGAAGAGCAGAGCACAGCACAATGGTTAAGGCACGTACCAATGGTGCAGGGATCAGGGGTTCAATCCCCCAAAGTGCCCAATAAACAAGGCTGGCTGAGGCATGACATACTATGGGGAAGATTGCTTTAGGAGGCATTTTATTCATATTTTAATTATCACTACTAGCAAACGCACTCTCAAAGCGTGTTAACATAAGGCGCCCTAACAGGCACATTTTAAAGTGCACTGTCAGCCAAGGCACCCTAGAATGTTGCTTGTAGGGCGCTTTAGAGGGTGCTCTATGAGGTACCGCAAGGTCAGTGTACTGTTTTCTATGGCAGCACTGTGCTGTTTAAGGAATGAAAAGCATAAGTAGGTGCGCTGACAGGCAAGGAGGAGCTGCAGTGGAGCACAATGGTTAAGGCACTGACTGCTGATACAGGGGTCATGAGTTTGCGCCCCATTGTGCCTAATACGTAAGGCTGGCTGTGGCATCAGCTTTGCATTGTACATATTTTGTCCTGCAGCACCTCATTTTTATGTTATTAATTGCTGCCAGCAAACATGCCCTCACGTGCCGTAATTGAAGGTGCTGTATAAGGCACTCCATAGGGCACATTATAAATTGCACTGTCCGCCACAGCACCCTAAAATGTCCCCTATAGGGCACCCTATAGGTTGCGTCACAGGATAATGTATAATGCACCTTATATGGACGGGAACCATAAGGTGCCCTATAAAGCACCCTCAGAGGCACCTTATGGGTACAGTATGCTGAGAGTGTTTTTGCTGGCATCAAAATATGTACATTAACAAAAGATAATGTGTTTGACAACCCTATCAAATAACCCCACTGTGGGTTTGAACCCATGACCTCTGGCTTCAGAGGCAGTGAAGTAACCATTGGGCTACAGCTCTATAGCTGCTAGCAAGCCCCTGGCTGGCTGCAGAGAGCATGCACGGCACCACACAGACAGTCTGCTGTGGACACCAGTATAGGGTTAGCCCACCCATACCCATGATGCACTGCACATGCAAATCAGCTGTCCACAGATTAACACAAGATGGGCAATGCACCCCCACAGCACCTCGGGCTGGTAGAGGGAAGTGACCATGTGCACCCACACACCACTTCGGCCTGGTAGGGGGTAATGACCGTCTGTTTTACTGGCACAGAGTAGCTACACACCGTCACATTGTGCGGGTACTGTGCTCACCCTGAGGGTGCGGTGAGGCGCCCAGCACCAGGTCCACAGCACCTTCCATGGCTGAATAAGGCCATGCCAGAGGTCCAAAGCAGTGTTAAACTGTGAGATAAGTAGTTTCTGCAGAAACACCTTGGATATCTGTTTGTTTCAGTCAGGTGTAGCCCCTATGGACCTCTAGGTGGGCCATGCAACACCACCCCCCCCCTCCTCCTCCTCCAGGGCTGAGGGTGGCAAACAGGGTCTCCCATCAATAGATCCACATTCTACCCCCCTGCAAAGGTGGCAGTAGAGGGGAACATCAACCCCAGTCCTGTTTAGGAACAGACACCCCACAGGGCAGTCAATGCAGCTCTATACACATCCATAACACAATAGCAGACAGACATTAGGCTGGATATGGTGAGCTGCACCCCACCACTATCTGATATTCTTCTGCAGCAAGTCATCAGCCACTGCACCCTGCTCCATCACAACACATACCAGCTGCAAACAGTGTGCTAGTCAGTCCACAGTGCATGTTCTCAGTGGAGATGCGTGCACCCAGAACTGGGATGTCAGCATACACAGCAAGCAGATAAATCAGTGACTGGGCCCCAAAAGGAAACCCATAATTATCACATGAGAGAAATACTATATAGCACTATGGGGGTGCCTAGCCATGCTGTGGTCACTGCACAGTCAGGGTGAGAGTGATCTCTCAGCAGGACATACTGTGGTCACCCTGTCTGTGTAGGTGGTGGCCGGGCACTAAAATGTCCCAGTCAGTGCCCTATGCCCTGTGCAGATGCACCCTGGCCAGGCCACCCTGTCCGGCCTATACCCATGGTACCTTGCTCCTCATTATGCACATTGGCAGCCCAATACTGGAACATTGCTGGCAGTGTGGGCTGTGGAAGGTGTTTGCAGCCACCACACACTGGAGAGACAGACAGCCACCCCCACATCTATGCCAGCAT
Source organism: Ichthyophis bannanicus (assembly GCA_033557465.1). Lineage (NCBI taxonomy): Eukaryota > Metazoa > Chordata > Amphibia > Gymnophiona > Ichthyophiidae > Ichthyophis > Ichthyophis bannanicus. The sequence goes on along the minus strand of CM066039.1, from coordinate 166,155,212 downwards.
TGTGCTACTATAGAGGAGTTCAGCAGCCATACCCACCACACCAGTCCTGGGCATAGTACAAGCATGGATATGGTACGCAATACTGTTGGGGGTCACTCCCCAGGGTGGTAAACACTGTCAGAGACCAGACCTGCAGCACACACTGCAGACATCAGAATGATTGTTATGGTGGAGCCCAAGGAGCAAAATGTGCTTAATGTAGGCATTGATATCTGCCAGTTATCATGGGAAACATTTGATAGCTGTGTACCATATCCCCAGGTGTAGGGTGGCATTGCTAAGGTATGCAACTGCTAGTATTGGGAGATACAGGCAGGGCCCAATGTCCTGCCTCTCCAGGAGGCATTGGCCAATGGGGCCTGTGGGGGTGTGTGTGGGTGTGTCTGGCCCTGTTGGCTGCTGCTTTACGGCAGAGTTTCCCAACTCCAGTCCTGGTGTTCCAAACACTGTTCGGGTTTTCATGCTGTCCCTCATAAATATGCATGAGCTACATCTGCATACCATGGGGGTGGTGCATAGATATGCAGCACAGGAATCTTTATTAGAGGCAGCATGGAACCTGAATGGTGTGGGGCCCTCCAGGACTGCATTTGGGAGACTCTGCTCTAGGTAATGCGGCTGTTTATGGTGTCTGTGTTTGGTGTGGTAAAATATAGGCGTATTAACCATGCGTATGTTCTCAGCAATAAAGGTTTGTCCTTACTACCACGGCTTAGTTGTAGGAAAAATATGTGGACTGGATTGGCAGTAGCCACAGCTGGGCTTTGAACCTGTGACCTTCTGTTTCTGCACACGCTGTCTGTGTGCACTGCACCACCGTTTTGCCACAGATATACTGTGTTCCCTGGGGAGTCCATGACTGTACATCCGACAGAGCCTGTCTGTTGCGGTGGACGGTGCCAGCCTGCACAGGCCTAGGCCACTGTCTGCTGTGGTTTGCAGCCACTGCCCCCTCCACCACCTGTACCCTTCCGCCAACATGCAGACATGTCCCTATCTGGGAAAAAGCATATGACCTGATTGAGTTGTGGCACTCCAGGACTGAATTTGGGGGACTCGGCTGTAGGTAATGGCCATTGTTATGGTTTGTGTGTGGTGTACGGTAAAATATGGGTGTTGGAACCATGCTTATGTTCTCTGCAATAAAGGAGTGTCTGTACTATCACCGTTTAGTGGTGGGTAAAACTATGGGGACTGGGTTGGCAGGAGCCCCAGCTGGGATTTGAACCTGTGACCCTCTGGTCCTACAGGCACTGGCTGTGTCCGCTGTACCACACTGTGGCCACAGAGACAGTGCAGTCTCTGGAGATAGGAAACCTGGCCGCACGTGGGCTCGTTTACCTTGTATGGGGACAAAGGTGCAAATAAACCTCAAAAATGACCTCCAAAAAAGGGGGAAAAAACCAAAACCAAGCTGGGCAACAGTGATATCAATGGGCAACATGCAAAACACTCCCAGGAACGCTCCATTAAAATGCAGTGATTTTTGAAAGAGTCTACGGAGCGTAGACCCTTCCAAAAATCATTTCTTTTTTTTTGGAGCTTTCCTGGGAGTGTTTTTTATGGTTCCTCATTAATATCACTGTTGCCCAGCTGGATTATAATTTATTTGGAATTTGTTGTGGTCATTTTCATTTTCTATTTGCTATTTTGTAATGTGCACATGTATCACACTGCTCACGTTTTGCAGGTTTCCCCGGTTTTGCTGTACATTGCTGACGGAAATGGTTTCTCTTCCCTTTAAATCGGCTCTAACGCGAGGGTTTCACTCGCGGTATTTTTTTGCCGAAATTCAGCCCTGCTCCTGTGCGGGGAGCCTCTCCCCTCCCACTCTCCACCCATTGACCCCGTCCCCCCGCCCCTCAGGAGCCTTCCTCCGCCCTCGAAATGCCTTTCCACGCCTCTATTGCACATCAGCGCCCCCCGCTCTTGTGCGGGCTGAGCGCACTTGTGCGGGGGGCGCGCACGCGTGTGGGGGCACCAAAACGCACTGTTAGCGTACGCTAAGGTACCTTAGCGCATGCTCAAGTGCGCCCCGCTCATTTGCGCGGTTTAGTAAACATACCCCTAAGTGTACAATATATAACACAACAGTGATATACAGTTTTATGTAGAGCACCATTGGGAGAGGGTATTGAGAGTATTTGAAAAGTCAAGCCGGAAAAGTGTCATTGATGCCAACAGGCGCCGTTGGATATTTTGAAAATTCATTATCCAGAATATTAGTCTGAGACCATTTCCGAGCATTGAAAGTGTTTATTAAATTTAAACACCCCCCCCCCCCCCCCCCATTTTTCTGAGTTAGTCTGTTGATTTGGAGTGATATTTTTCTAGTGTAAGGTTGTTTTTGACTATGGCAACAGCAGAGAGATACTTTTCTACATTACATTGTGTTAAAAACTACCTTCAATCTACAACGACTCAGATGAGATTAAGTGACTTAATATGTGCCCACGTTCAAAAGGAGGCCCTTGCACAGACAAATATCATGCAATTACAGCTGCGTTTGCACAGCAAAATGATCGTAGAACAGCTTTCTTTGGAAAGTCTGACAAATGTTGATAGTAATACGTGTTTTCATATTCACAAGCAAGCAGTTAACAGACTAATGCATTGTAACTTTTTTTTCAGTTTGTGTATATATTATTTTGTAAATTAATAATGTGTACTTTGCATATCGAAAGCCTTAACCTCCCAAGGTAAAGTTCAGTATAAATGACCGTTAGAGTTACTCTACAGACAGTGTGATTCTTCTGGGGGTAACTTAATTTTTTAGTTAGCATGGTGTGTTATGAAGAATGAATGGAAGAATAAATGACATTAAAATCAGCTGCACGAGCTTGAAAGTATCCATTAACTGAAGAAGCGTTCTACTGCCCCCTAAACATGAGGAAATGGGAAAGAGAGACCAGGACCAACCCAACTGGAAAAATAAAATGATCAGACAAAGAAAAGGTACAAAAGAGTGTCAGTTTTAGAGAATGAAATCTTTTAACCAGTTCCTGATCCATAATAGTACACTGTCATGACTTTTTAATTTTGCCAAGAATTTCTCATGAGGGGCCTTGTCAAAGGTATTCTGAAAATCCAGATACACTATATCAGCTGGCTCACCTTTGTCTACCTGTTTATTCACATCTTCAACAAAATATAACAGATTAGTAAAACACCATCTCCAGGAACAAGCAGGAATGAGTCTTCACATATGGGTATCGTCGGTACCGATGGAGCCTGCGCAGGAACGCTCCCCAGCGTCCAGTAAGAAATCTTTTCGGAGTATCCCACAGTGCCTGCGCGCTGCCTTCCCGCCTTTCCTAACCGCCTCTCTCCAGTTCTTCTTTTCCGCGGAGCCAGCAGGTCGTGTTCCTGTCACCGCTGAAGAAGTTCTTTATTTTTCTTTATTTCTTTGGTCGTGCGTCTGCCTTCTTCGACATCGGACCGGTACCGCCGGTCTTTCTTTCTTTCTTTAAAAAAAAAAAAAACAACTAACGTTTTTCCCACTTCTGTGCAATTTTGTCTTTTGGGCCTTGGGCCTACAAGATTTTTCCTCATGGAAAAGCCCGCTTCCGGGTTTAAAAAGTGCACGAAGTGCAGCGGTACTCTTTCTATCACCGACACCCATGACTGGTGTCTAAAATGTTTGGGTCCTGACCACTCCATCACCGACTGTGAGTCCTGTTCCATGATGTCTAAAAGAGGTCGACAGAATCGAGCGGCAAAGCTCAGTACCCTGTTTCCCTCTGATGCAGCTTCGGTGGCATCGACATCTTCCAGGGCTTCGTCTTCTTCCCATGGATCTCAGGTAACCAAACATAAGTCCAGCCGGTCCTCGAAGGGTAGATCTCCCTCTAAGTATCGAGATGCCTCCGGGCTTGCCCTCGAGGATCCTGCACCGGCAAAATTACCCCGGCGGGAGGCTCCGGCTTCCAAAGCTTCATCTATGGGGTCACAGGTTGACATCAGTGGCGTGGCCTCGACCGATCACGTGTTGCCATGTTCTGGGGTACCGGTGGTCTCCACTGGTACCGACATCCAGACATTGGTTGCGTCGATGGATCAGAATATTCTGACCATGCAGCGTGCAATCACGGCATTCATACAAGCTGCGACGCCTCCGGTACCGCAACAAACTCCATTGGCGGTACCGGTTCCGGCACTGATATCGGTTCCGGTGCCGGTACCGATTGCATCGACATCGGCTTCGGTGTCGACTGCAGCGGTACCCTGTCCTGTGATGCCCATCGGTACCGATCACTCCCGATGTCGATACCACTCGGTACGCGTATCGGGCTCTGCAAGAGCATTCAGACAGGCGATACTTCGATTCCTCTGAGGACTCTGATGAATCAGAGGCTTCTGTCAAAGCATCGGTACTCCTTCCTCAGGAGCCCTCTTCTCCAAAAAGAAGAATGTCTCCTCCAGAAGACTTGTCTTTTCAAGACTTCATTAGGGAAGTGGACAGGGGCCTCTCTATTTCTATGGCCCCTGAACCAGAGCCTAGAGCCAAGAAATTAGATATTTTACAATATCCTAAGGCTCCTAAAGAGGCAGCTACTTTACCAATTCATGAGATCCTTTATGATCACATGTTGGGCATATGGGAGACACCTCTTACTACTTCCCCTCATTCTCGCAGGTTGGACACCATGTACCGTGTTCCTCCTTGTCCTGGCTTTCATAAGACTCAGCTTCCTCACCACTCTATTGTGGTGGAGTCTGCTATGAAAAAGATAAAGAGTGCAAAAAGACACTCATCTAATCCTCCAGGAAGAGAATGCAGAACCTTAGATGCTTTTGGCAGGAGAATTTTCCAGGCCAATATGCTTACTGCCAGAATCAACTCCTATAGTCTCTATATGGGGATGTTTCTAGAAGAAGTTACAGATCATCTGCTAACTTTATCTCCTTTTATCTCAGAAGATAAAAGGGAAGAGTTTCTCACCTGGCTTAAACATGCCCAGGATGTTTCCAAATTCTCCAACCGTGCAGCCTTTGACTCTTTTGAGTGTGCCAGCAGAGCCTCGGCTATTGCCATAGGTGCACGCAGACTTGCTTGGTTGCAAGCTTCTGATTTGGAACCCTGGGTCCAGGATGGATTAGGAAATCTTCCTTGTACAGGTGAAAACCTTTTTGGTAAGGATTGGCAAGCAAAGGCCACTCAGATGGATGCTGAAAATTCTGCCTTAGATAGACTTTCAAAGTCTACTTCTGCTCCTGCTAGAAAAAGGTTATTCAAAAAGACTTTCTTTCCCAAAAAAGGGAAATACTATCCTGGTTATGGTCTCCAGGCATCTTCTACAGGTCGTTTTGCTGCAAAGCATCAGCAACAACCTAAACAAGCCAAACCTAAGGCTGCAAGGACTGCTACGGCCCAACAGCCTCAGCCTCCTCAGGGCCTTTGACTTACAACTAGAGAACTTAGCCTTTCTGGCTCTAGAAGAACCAGAGCCTCTCACCATTCCAGGAAGGTTAGCTCATTTTGCTCCCAGATGGGAGCAAATCACAGCAGAGCAATGGACCCTCTCCATTATAAGGGAGGGGTACAAGCTTCATTTCTTAAACCTTCCTCCTCACACTATGGTGAGACAGTTCAATTCTCCAACATCTCTCCTCGACCTTCTGGGTCAGGAGATTGCTACCCTTCTTGCCCAAAGGGCAATAGAAGAAGTACCCCTTCTTCAACAGGGTTCAGGGTTCTACTACCCTTATTTTCTTATTCCAAAGAAAACAGGGGGCTACAGACCCATATTAGATCTCAGAGAATTGAACAAGTTTCTATGCAAGGAGAAATTCAAGATGATTTCTCTCGGTGCTCTCCTTCCATACCTTCAGAGTCAGGATTGGCTTTGTTCTCTAGATCTCAAGGATGCGTACACCCATGTCCTCATCCATCCAACACACAGAAGGTTCCTTCGGTTCCTTTATCAGGGAAAGCACTACCAATACAGAGTGCTTCCTTTCGGTCTGACCTCTGCTCCAAGAGTGTTCACAAAATGCATGGCAGTAGTAGCTGCATTTCTACGCACTCTAGGAATATTTGTATTCCCATATCTGGATGACTGGCTCATCCGAGCACCATCCCAGTCAGAGGCCCAGACTTCCTTAACCTGCACAAGGTGTGTTCTTCAGTATCTGGGACTTGTAATAAACATCCCAAAATCACAACTCACCCCTACTCAGTCATTGGAGTTCATAGGGGCCTTGCTAGATACCACAACTGCAAGGGCCTATCTTCCCCAGGCCCGTTGCCTACGCTTGGTGCAGTTAGCCTCTCAAATTCAGTTAAAATCCCATTTAACTGCTCGAGAGATGTTACAACTGTTAGGCCACATGGCATCCACCGTGCATGTGGTTCCTTACGCTCGCCTTCACATGAGGGCAGCTCAGTGGACTCTGTCCACCCAATGGACCCAGGCATCAGGTTGCCTGTCAGACAAAATAGCAACCTCCAGTCGCCTCTTTTGGTCCCTCCAGTGGTGGAAGTCCACTCAAAATCTGTTGCTGGGGTCCCCCTTTCAACAGTTGCTACCCCAATCAACCCTCACAACAGATGCCTCCCCAAAGGGTTGGGGAGCTCATCTACAAGATCTCTCCACCCAGGGCATCTGGTCTCCACAGGAGACATCTCTACATATCAACCTCTTAGAGCTCAGAGCAATTCTTCTAGCTCTCAGAGTCTTCCACACCCTGCTCAGCTACAAGATAGTCCTCATCCATACGAACAACCAAGTAGCCATGTTCTACATGAACAAGCAGGGCGGGACTGGCTCTCTGTCGCTTTGCAACAAAGCTTTGAGATTGTGGGCCTTCGCCAGAGCGCATCAGATTCATCTCATGGCAGTGTATCTTCCAGGGGTTCAAAACTCTTGGGCAGACAGACTCAGTCGAGTTCTGCTTCCACACGAATGGTCCCTCTATGTGGACCAGATAGCCAGGATCTTTCAAATTTGGGGAACCCCAGACATAGACCTGTTTGCAAGTCCGTGGAATGCCAAACTTCCCCGGTTCTGATCCAGGATTCCATGTCAGGGAGTTCAGGCCAGGGATGCCTTCCTCCTCCAGTGGGGGCAAGACTTCCTCTATGCCTTTCCTCCCATTCCCCTAATTTCCAAGACTGTTCAGAGAGACAAGGGGTCTATGATCCTCATAGCTCCACGTTGGCCACGCCAAGTGTGGTACCCTCTACTTCTTCATCTCTCTCAAGCTCCCTCCCTGGACTTGGGATCTGCTCCAGGCCTCTTGTCCCAGGAGGAGGGAACGTTATGGCACCCAAATCCCCGGTCTCTTCATCTCAGAGCCTGGTTGCTGAAGGCCTAGACCTTCAAGATTGGCATCTGTCTCAGCCAGTGAAGGATATCCTTCATGCTTCCAGAAAGCCTTCCACTAGACGTTCCTATGCTTTTAAATGGAAAAGGTTTACCATTTGGTGTGCAGAGAAGGGTCTTAACCCTCTTGCCAATACCTCTGAATTCTTTACTAGAGTATTTGCTGCATTCATCCCATGCAGGCCTTAAAACGAATTCAGTAGGAGTCCATTTGAGTGCTATTGCAGCAAACCTTAAGCCTCTCAATGGACATCCTATTTCCTGTCATCCTCTTATTGCAAGATTCATGAGAGGCCTTCTTTTAACTAAACCTCCCATCAGACCACCTCCAGTGGCATGGGATTTGAATTTGGTTCTTGGCCAGCTTATGAAGCCATCCTTTGAACCCTTAGCCACTACCTCCTTGAAATTCCTTTCCTGGAAGGTTATTTTTCTTATTGCAGTCACATCAGCTCACCGTATCAGTGAGCTGCAAGCCTTGGTGGCTAATCCTCCTTATACAAGGTTCCATCATGACAGGGTAGTCCTCAGGACTAATCCACACTTTATGCCTAAAGTGGTCTCTCCTTTTCATCTGAACTAGGAGGTATATTTACCTGTCTTTTTTCCAGGACCTCATGCATCAAGTGCAGAGAGGAATCTTCATACCCTGGATTGTAAGAGGGCACTTGCTTTCTACTTACAAAGGACACAGCAACATAGAAAGTCCTCTCAACTTTTTGTTGCTTTTGATCCTCTCATTTAGGACTTCCAGTCTCTAAGAGAACTCTGTCCAGTTGGCTTGCTCAGTGTATTTCCTTTCTCTGGAGGGCCATGTCACAGCTCACAATGTGAGGGCCATGGCAGCCTCTATGGCTCATCTAAATTCTGTGTCCATCGACCAAATCTGTCGAGCGGCCACCTGGGCCTCGGTTCATACCTTTACAGCCCATTACTGCTTGGACAAGGACTCCCACTGGGATGCCTTGTTTGGTCAGGCTGTTCTCAAACACCTGTTCCATACCTAATCAACTCCTACCCCCCATCCCTGGTTGGATGCCCGAGATCCATGGGGTGAGGTAGAGCCCTTCTCAGGGACTCACAACTTTGGAGATCTCCCTGGCATCTCTAGTTGGGGAGTCCCCCTATGTGAAGACTCATTCCTGCTTGTTCCTGGAGATAGCACAGTTACTTACTTGTAACAGGTGATCTCTGGGAACAGCAGGAATAAGTCTTCACAACCTCCCCTAGGAGTTGTATCTCTCTATCTATCTTTCCTTTCCTCTCTCCTCTCTCTCTCTCTTTGTCTCAGCTTTAAAACTTGAACTGGAGAGAGGCGGTTAGGAAAGGCGGGAAGGATGCTCCCAAAAGCTTTCTTACTGGACGCTGGGGAGCGTTCCCGTGCAGGCTCTGTCGGTACCGACGATACCCATATGTGAAGACTTATTTCTGCTGTTCCCAGAGATCACCTGTTACAGGTAAGTAACTGTGCTTTCCTTGGCTAAATCCATGTTGTCTTTCTCCCATTAAACCATAGCTACATACATATTAAATACTTTTGTTCTTTATAATGGTGTCTACCATTTTGCTCTGTACTCAAGTCAGGCTCACCGATCTGTAGTTTCCCGGGTCACACCTGGAATCCTTTTTAAAAATTGGCGTTACATTGGCCATTTGCCAATCTTTAGGTACTACAGGTGATTTTAATAATAGGCCACAGATTACTAATAATAGGTCTGCAATCTCATATTTCAGTTCTTTCAACACCCTTGGCTATATACCATCTGGTGTATACTATGCAAATGATCAAAATCAAAATTGTCAGTATATAATTCCAAAGTTGTGCATGCAAAAGTGACATTGTCTTTAATTGCAGAGAGCAGAAGCTTCTCCATCAATGTCTTTCTGATCAAACCAGTGAGCCAGTTTGCATGTAAGAATAAGGAAAACTTTGTAGTACTGTCTCTGTGATATTCTGCTGGACTCTGAAAGGTACAGCCAGCTTCTTCCCCGTCCCTTTGTTTTGGGGATCGAAGCTGCCTTGGTAGCAGAGGTGCATCTGTCAGATCTGTTGCATTCTCCATTGCTGACTTGTAGAAACTTTCACAGGCCAGTTCGGACTGCTGCCGTAGTGTTAGATTTACTTCTTTTTGTGCATCCTGTAGTGTTGTTAACTGCTTGCAGAGTTTTAGACAGCTGTGCAGTGACAGAGAAGACAAGAAAGGAGAGAGAGGCAGACCAGAAAAGTTTAGAATTTTTCTAGCATAGCCAAAATGGCAGCAGCTCTTCTACCACGCTCATCGTGTGACTCCTCGATTTCTGTCATCACAGTACAAAGAACACTGTAGTTATCTGTGATGGATTTCACTGTACCAGTGCAGACAGTCCATCTTGTCAGACAGAGAGAACACATATTTTGACTCTCTGGGCTTAATTCTTTCTTTAAAGATTCAAACAAATAGTTTCAATTGGGTGCTTGCTGGATGAGATTGGTCACCTGTAACACCAAGTCCTGAACTGCTTTACATTTTTTCCCTGCATCTTACAGGCACAAATTTATGCAGTGTTGCAAGCAATGGATGTGGATAGCTGCAGGACTTTTTGGTTTAAATTGAGCAGTAACACCAAGGAGTATGTTTACTAAACTGTCTTAACGTGCGCTATCCCATGTTATCGCTCGATAAGGCGCCTTATCGCGTGGTAATGGCGCTTTACCTGGCGATAAGGCGTCTTAGTGTGCGTTAATGTGTGCTAAGGCGCAAATGAGCGCTGAAGGCGGAGAAAGGCTCCCAGAGGGTGGAGAGAGAGGGTCAATGGGCAGAGAGTGGGAGGGGAGAGGCTCCCTGCACACTAACGCTGTGAAATCCGAGGCTGAAAACTAACGCCAGTGAAACCCTGGCGTTAGAGCTGATTTAAAGGGAAAAGAAACCATTTCCGTCAGCAATGTACAGCAAAACCAGGGAAAACTACAAAAAGTGATAAGTGTGATACATGTGCACGGAACAAAAGGGCAAAGAAACAGTGAAAATGAACAGAAGAAAATGTAAAAAAAACATAACCAAGCTGGGCAATAGTGATATCAATGGGAAACATCAAAAAACACTCCCAAGAAAGCTCCAAAAAAAAGATATGAACTGTGGAAGGGTCTATGCTCCGTCCCCATACAAGGTGAATGAGCCCACAGTGAAATTGCGCTGAGCAGGGTTTCCTCTCCATTGGACAGGTTTCCTATGGTGTGCACATATTTCACAAAAGCAGGGCGGGCATGTCGGAATGGGCAACTGGTTTCTATGTTACTATGTTTCTAGATGCTGGAAAAGGGGACACAGAGGGCTGCAGGCGGCACATGCTGTGGTGCAGCTGGGCCACAGTGTGGACTAGGGTGATGCCTAGCTGGCCCACAGGAATGCTGAAACAGTAGAGCAGCCAGACAGCAACTGCTGAGGGCCCAACATGGGCAAGAGTGTGCTTCCCACGGTGTCACAGGGGATAGTACCCAGCAGGTACCCCCAAAGGCATGGAACATTGGCAGGCGGTGCTGGGGGGAAGAGTGGACAGCTATGCAGGTACGCCTACCCCAGAACCTGCACAATAGGCAGCCGCCTATCTGCATACTGGATGCCTGAGACTGCGCACCACCAGCAGAAGAGCATGGTGGCAGAGGGGTACTGGTGGTGGAGGGGGCAGTGGCAGCTGCCCAGAGCAGACCGTGGCCTAGCCCTGTTTAGGTGGATGCCGTGTGCTGCAACAGAAAGGCTCTGTATGACAAACAGTCATGGTATCTCCAAGGCATGCACAGTGTCTGTGGCAACACAGTGGTGCAGTGAACACAGCCAGTGTGTTTAGGAGCAGAAGGTCACAGGTTCATGGCCCAGCTGTGGTTCCTGCCAACCCAGTCCCCATATTTTACCCACTACTAAAACTTGGTAATACAGACAGAACCTTTATTACAGATAACAGAAACATGCCCAATATTGACTACATTTTACCCTACAGAGCACAGACACCATAAACATGCACATTACCTAGAGCAGAGTCTCCCAAATGCAGTCCTAGAGGGCCAAACACCATTCAGGATCCATGCTGCCTCTAATAAACACGGCTGTGCTACATGTCTATGCACCGCCCCGATGGTATGCAGATGTATCTCATGCATATTCATTAGGGACAGCATGAAAACCTGAACAGTGTTTGGCCCACCAGGACTGGAGTTGGGAACCTCTGCCCTAGAGCAGCAGCCAATAGGGGCAGACACACCCTGACCCGCAGGCTCCATTATCCAAAGCCTCCTGGAGAGGCAGGATGTTGGGCCCTGCGTGCATCTCCCAATACTAGCACTTGCATACCTTAGCAATGCCACCCTAAACCTGGGAATACGGTACACACCTATCAAAAGGTTGCTATGATTACTGGCAGATAGCAATTCCCAAGTTAAGCACAATTTGCTGATTGAGCTGCATCATAGCAACCTTTCTGATGTCTGTGGAGTGTGCTTCAGGTCTTGTGTCTGACAGTGTTTATCACCCTGGGGAGTGACCCCCAACAGTATTGGCCATGCCTGCACTGTGCCTAGGACTGGTGCGGTGGCCAGGGCTGCCAAGAGCCTCTATATTTGCACAATGCTGGCATAGGTGTGGGAGCGTGTGTTTGTCTATCCAGTGTGTGGTGTCTGCCAACACCTTCCTCAGCCCACACTGTTGCCATTGTAAGCCTGCCAATGTGCATAATGAGGAGCAAGGTACCATGGGTATAGCCCGGACAGAGTGGCCTGGCCAGGATGCATCTGCAAAGGGCATAGGGCAATGGCTCGGACATTGTAGTGCCCGACAACCACCTGCATGGACAGGGTGGCCACAGCATGTCCTGCTTGTGAGGTCACTCTCACCCTGACTGAGCAGTGACCACAGCATGGCTAGGTTCCCTCATAGTGCTATATAGTCTTTTTCTCATGTGATATTTATGGGTTCCCTTTTGGGGGCCCAATCACTGACTTATCTGCTTGGTGTGTGTGCTGACATCCCAGTTCTGGGTACATGCATCTCCTCCAGGAACATGCACTGTGGACTAGCTAGCAGACTGTCTGCAGCTAGTATGTGTCTGGATGGAACATCTTGCAGGGTGCAGCGGCTGGAGGCTTGCTGCTGGAGAATGTCAGATAGTGGTGGGGGGCAGCTGAGCATTTCCAGGCCTACTGTCTGTCTGCCTTGCCTTATGAATGTGTACAGATCTGCATTGACTGCCCTGTAGGGTGTCTGTTCCCCAGCAGGACTGGGGTTGATGGTCCTCTCTACTGCCACCATTGCAGGGAGGTAGAATGTAGATCTGTTGGTGGGAGATCCTGTTTCCCACCCTGAGCCACAGAGGGTGGGTTGGGTGGTGGTACATAATCCACCTATGGGTCCAAACACCCCCCCTTCACCTACATCATGTGACCATGGCACCAACACAGGATATGCACTATTCTGGGTGCATCATTTTATTTAGCTTTTTTTTTTTCTATACCACACTCTTCAACATCAGCGCGGTTCACAAATAACATATATGTCCAGTGTGGGGGATCTACACTGGACTTACAGTAGAACACGGAATTTAAACTTGGTGAACAGATAAAACTATATACATATTGGTACAAGGACTCAATATATCTATGCACAGTATTTACAGGTCGCCGGAATGTGTAGAATCAAGGTCGGTCGGGGGGTTACCGGGGGAGGGTGGGTTAGGGGATCAGAGAGGGTGAGTGGTGTGTCTACTCTGTGGGTGTTGGGTAGGGTTGAGAAGTGGCTACGTGATGTCGTCTGAGTTGGCAAAGCATTGGAGGAAGAGGTGGTGCTTCAGTGCCTTTCTAAATTGGTGAAGGTTGTCTATGGCACGGATGTTGGTTGGTAAGGTGTTCCAGCATGAAGGTGCAGATAGAGCAAAGGCACGGTTTCTAGTAGCCTTGGTGCATTTGGTGATGGTTTTCGGGAGTAGAAGAGAGTTGGTGGCGGCAGATCTTCTCAGTCTGTTGGGGGGTGATTTGGATAAGTTCAGAGAGGGCACTGGACGTGCATTTGTTGATGGCTTTGAATGTTATTGTTAAGATTTTGAAGGTGATCCTATAGCGTACCGGAAGCCAATGTAGGGTTTTCAGGATAGGAGTGATATGGTCTCTTCTAGAGGCTTGGTGAAGGGTTCTGGCTGCCGTGTTCATTGCTAGCTGCAAAGGTTGTAGTGTGCACTTCGGAAGGCCGTGGAGTATGGAGTTTGCGTAGTCAAAGTGGGGCATCACTAGTGCCTAAAAGACTGTAGCTGCCTCCATGTGACATAGCATCCAGACTTTGTGGTAAATCGCCTTTGACATGTTGCTTATCTGGGCATTTAAGTTGAGATGTTGGTCGAGCGTTACTCCAAGGTATCGAATCATTGTCTTCGTGAGAAGCTCAACATCACATACTTTCAATGAAGGGGGCGGGGTGAATGCTTGGTCTCTACTGATGAAGAGTACCTCCGTCTTTTTAAGGTTTATTTTAAGCTTCTGAGATTGTAGCCAGTTTGTGACTGCGTTGAAGCATGTGGATAGCCGGGATAAATCTGGGTGATCAGTATGTATTGGGATGAACATGAGGACGTCATCGGCGTATACTAGGCAGTTCACGCTGAAGGACCTGATGATGTTGTAGATAGGCTGCATATAGATGTTGAAGAAGAGGGCGGAGAGTGAAGAACCTTGAGGGATGCCCTTCTTTAGTGGGAATGGGGTGGAAATTGAGGTACCGGAGCTTACATGCTGCCATCTGTCATTTAGGTATGAGGCACACCATGCGAGGGCGGTGCTGTGGATTCCCTTCTCGACAAGGTGGGACAGGAGTAGATCATGGCTGATGGAGTCGAAAGCTGCCGCGATGTCGAGGAAGATGAGGGCAAATCCTTGTTTGATGATATCCAACCCTATCATTAGAGTGCTGAATAGGGTTGTTAACAAGGTTTCCACGCCATGTTGCTCCCGAAACCCGTGCTGGCAGGGATCGAGGGGTGCATTATTCTCTATATGTTGGTTCAGTTGATGGTGGACTATTTTTTCTGTGATTTTAGCTAGGAGCGGTATACTGGAGATGGGTCTGTATGAGTCCATCTTTGCGGGATCTAGTTTATTGTTCTTCAGCAGCGGTCTGATGGAAGTTTGTTTTAGGCTTTGGAGGAAGATGCCTGTCTGGAATGAGGTTCCGATCAGTTTTGCCAGGAAGGGACTGAGCTCGATCCGTAGGGTTTTTATCCAGAATGCTGGACATGGGTCGTTAGGTGCTGTGGTAGTGTTTATATTCATAATGATGTCTTGTATTTCTCTTTCAGTTGGGGTAGAGAAGGTGGAGATGGTACGTTGGGTATCTATTAGAACTTGTGGGGGTGAGGGTGGGGGGGAAGGGGCATGCGTCATGTCCGGAGACCCGGTGCTAGCGGGTAAGATGGCTTGGTTTGTTTTGGTTTGCAGGTAGTCTGCATATTCCTGTGGGTCTGGCTGGTTTGCCTGGTCAGTAGAGGGTTCTTTTACTAAGGATTTGACAATGTTGAAAAGCTCGTGTGGTTTATTCAGGGATCGTTGTAGAACTTCAGCGTGGTATTGCCTCATTCTCCTTGAAACTGCTGCTCGGTGGGTGCCCAGCTGGGCAGTGTAAGCTTCCTGGTTTTCGGCCGATCTGGAGCGGCGCCAGCATCTCTCCAGCTGTCGGAGTTGTAGGAGGGAGGTCTTTAGTTCGGGCGAGTACCAAAGTGCCTTATTCCTCTTGCCATGTGAAGCATTGATGGCGAGCGGTTCAATTGCAGCATTGAGACATGAGTTCCATGTGGAAATCATGTCATCCAGATTCAGTCCAGGTGGGTCGTGGAGAGGTTGTGCTCTCTCTAAGATCTCTTCTCTGTTGAACAGGCGGTAGCGTTTTGAAACTGGTGCTGGTGGTTTGTTTGAGGATTGAGGGTTAGAGGGTGAAGGATGTGTGGGCATCGAGAATCTGATTAGACTCTGGTCAGACCATGGTACTGAGCATAATGAGAGGTTGATCTTGGATGTGGGGCGGAGAGCTGATTGTGGTGCGAATATGAGATCAAGTGTATTCCCCTTGATATGGGTAGGGGAGCTGATCAGTTGGGTGTAGCCCACCATCTCGAGAGCATCTAGGAAGGCTCTGGCTTGAGGGTCTTGAAGTGAGGGGAGGTTGAAATCTCCTAGTATCCAGTTTGATGTGTGTGTCTTGATGGGGTTACAGGCAAGGTCAATAATTGAGGAAAGTTCATCTGGTGATGGCGAGGGTGCTCAATATAGCAGGTTGATAAGGGCTAAACATGACTGAGAAATACAGATGTATCCTAGGTGTGTCTGCAGGAACTACCTATCACACACACTAGCACTGACGGGGACCTGCAGCATAGCCTATTTCAGCCATGAAAGGTGCTGTGGACCTGGTGCTGGGCGCCCCACCTCACCCTCAGGGTGAGCACAGTATCCGCACAATGTGACGGTCTGTAGCTACTCTTTGCCAGTAACACACACGGTCAGTACCCCCTATCAGGCTGAGGTGCTGTGGGGGTGCACCCGGTCAGTTCCCCCTACCAGGCCGAGGTGCTGTGGGGGTGCATACCCCATCTTGTGATCATCTGTAGACTGCTGATTTGCATGTGCAGTGCATCATGGGTGCGGGTGGGTTAACCCTGTCCTGGTAACCACAGCAGACAGTTTGTGTGGTGATGTGCAGTCCTTCTGTAGCTAGCCAGGGGTTTGTTAGTAGCTGTAGCTCACTGGTAACTTCACTGCCTGTGGAGCCAGAGGTCATGGGTTTGATCCCACAGTGGGGTTATTTGATAGGGCTGTCTGAGGCATTTTCTTTTTTAATTTAAATTAGTGCTGCCAGCAAAACCACCCTCACAGTGCTGTAGCCTTAAGGTGCCTCATAAGGCGCCCTCTAAAGCGCTCTATAAGGTGCCCTATAAAGCACCCTATAAGGCGCCTTATAAGGCGCCCTATAAGGAACATTATAAGGTGCCTTGGCGGACAGTGCACTTTATAATGTGCCCTCTGGAGTGCCTTATAGGCCGTCTTATGCGGCACCTTAGGTTACTGCACTGTGAGGGTGTGTTTGCTGGCAGCACTGCTTTAAATTAAAAAAGAAAATGCCTCAGACACCCCTATCAAATAACCCCACTGTGGGATCAAACCCATGACTCCTGGCTCCACAAGCAGTGAAGTTACCAGTGAGCTACAGCTCTATAGCTGCTAACAAACCCCTGGCTGGCTACAGAAGGACTGCAGGTCACCACACAAACTGATTTAAAGTAAAGGGTAATGTCTCAGACAGCCTTACTCATCAGGCCCACTGGGGGATTGAACTCATGACCTCTGTTTCATCAGTCAATGTATTAACCATTGTGCTACACCTCTGTTGCTGTGTTTGTAGGTCAGCACCCCTAATTAAGGCTAACGTGCATTAACGTGCCACGGCTCCCTCTATCGCATGAAACGTACCTTACCGCACGATAACCTTAAATGCTACCTTAAGACAGGAACGCCCATTACCTTATATGGCATCCTGCACACTAACGCCGGTTGCACGTTAAGACTGCTTAGTAAACATACCCCCATGTAGTTGACCTGACATATTAGCTGCACCATCGTACACCTGTCTCCTGCACCGGGCCAGTGGCATGTTGCAGCGTACCAACACATTATTTAGTACACTGTAGATGGTAGAGGAGCCTGTTTTAGGCATGTTAACAAGGCCAATGAAATCTCCTCCATGTCCTCCAATGGGATCCAACATTTCCCCCTCTCTTCCATCTCCTCCACATGATCCAGCATCTCTCTTCTCTCCCCCCTCCAGTCCAACTTATTCCAGCACCTTCTCTCTCTCCTGTCCCCACCCACGTGCTCCAGCATCTCCCTTTACCTCATCCCCCTGCGATCCAGCATCATGTTCCCTACTGTAGTTCCTTCATCTTACCAAGCCACAGAAGCATTAGAAATAGAAATGATTTAAAAAAATAAGAGTAAGGTGCTTCCACCCCCTCTGATTTCACTTTCCTTTGCAAGATTCAGAAATGACTGCTGCTTCCATGCAAACAGGAAGTAGAATTGGAGGGGGCGGAAGCATGAATAGCAAGGCAGCACCAGAGGTGAAGGTAACCCCAGGGCTGCGATGCCATTTTAAAAGTATTGCTGCTACTGCATGTCCTGGAGAGAGATGGCAGCAATGGCAGTGGGCACCCTCGGACCATTGGTGCTCTAGGCAACTACCTAGTTTCCTAATGATAGCACTAGCACTGGAGATTAGGACTTTTCAGCCTGGTGAAGAGAGAACTGAGGGCAGATATGCTAGAGATCTTTAAAACCATGAGTGGAATGGATAAACATGAATCTTTTTTTAAAGAAATTAAGCAATGGTTCCTAACCTGTGGTCTGTGGATCCCTGGAGTCTGTGAGACCATTACAGGGGTTTTGTGCAGTTCTGGAGACCGCACCTTCAAAAGGATATAAACACACTGGAGTCAGTACAGAGGGTGGCTACTAAAATGGTTAGTGGTCTTCGTTATAAAGCATTTGAGGACAGACTTGAAGATCTTAATATGTATACATTAGAGGAAAGGCGGGATAGAGGAGATATGATAGAGATGTTTAAATACCTCTGTGGCATAAATGCACAGGAGGAGAGCCTCTTTCAATTGAAAGCAAACCCTTCTATAAGGGGACATAGGATGAGGGTGAAAGGGGATAGATTTAGGAGTGATATGCAGAAATATTTCTTTACGGAAAGAGTAGTGGATTTGTGGAATAGTCTCCCAGTGGAGGTGGTAGAGATGAGGACAGAATCTGAATTCAAAGAAGCATGAGACAAACACAGAGGATCTCTAAAGGAAAAAAGGAGACCATTGTAGAGGTTGATATGGAAGGCAGACTAGATAGGCCATGTGGTCTTTTTTTGTTATATTTCTATGTTTTGCAGGAGGCAAAGGAGCAAGTCTTTTTATGCTGCTACAATCTATGGGAGAAGAATGAAGAGGTGCTCTCACCATGAGTCCACATTCTCTGACAGCACTTAACAACTAGAAAACTTGCTGGGGATTGGTTGGGAAGGGGAAGAGAGAGAGAGAGAGAGAGAGACTGGAAGGGACTGGGTGGGGCAAGGGCAAGAGAGAGAAACTGGTGGAGACAGGAATGGGAGGAGAGAGAAAAAGTGCTAGTAGAGATAGGCTTGGCACTGAGGGGAGAGCATCCAGAAAGAGTAGTACAAATAGACATGGGATCCTGAACGTTTTGAAGTTTAATAAAGGGTCCACGCAACCAAAAAAGTTGGGAACCTCTGGACTCCGGTGTGGTAGGCTATGGCCTATAATAGCCTGTAGAACATATGAGAAGCCTGAAAACTAGGCCTGAGTCCCCACACCCACCAGAGATTAATAGTGCTGAGAAAGACCAAAGTCAGTAGAAGTTTGAGAATCTGCTTTAAACTGCTTTTGATAAGTTTGTATGAATCCTTTATTAAAATGCTGATGATAAATATGTTCCAGTGTTCTGCATTCTCACATTCTCTGAGCTTAGAAATGACCTTGCAGTAGAGATGTATCCATGTCTAGAAACTGTACCATTGTTAGAATAGCCTGGGGAGAGGGAACAAGGTGCTAGGCCCAGAAAGGGTCTCCGATTGGACAAATGCAGGGGGCGTTGGGACCAATAGAAAGGTTGCCTGTATCAAACTGTGAAATTGTATATAATGAATCTGCTGCTATATTTGGTTGCTCATTCTTTTCAGACACAAAAGGTGTCCGTTTGAGCCTGTGCACAATAAATTGGCTTGGATCTTTGAACTGACTCATGGTATTATTTATTGCATGCTTATCAGCTGCTACATATTCTTGGAGCGTTGGCTGGGAATGTGCGAGTAGTGGATGGTATTCAAGTGAATATACCACGTACCTTCGCCTCCAGGTTTGGTCCGGCTGGAGCCGCACCTGACTGATTGCAGGAGAGCCTCTGGCGCCACCGGTCCTCTTGTATCGGAGAGGGCTCCTCCTTGCCTCCGCAGGTTGCTGGGTCCAGCTGGCCAACACCTCCGAAACCGAGGGTGAAAGCATGCATGATTATACAGGGTACCGTACATTATTAGACTGACTAAACCTGAGAAAGAGTTAATTCTGTTCAGAACCTTGCTTAGAAATAAAACTTCATACTAAGTGAAGGTTTATATAAATAAAGAAAAGGGCAGGTTGTACTCTAGCCTCTCTGTCTCAGGGTTATTAGCTAAAATACTCTCAGGGTTAGTAGATATCAAGCAGTACTCAGGGTTATTAGATATCAAGCAGTCAGCAGTAAACAATTATGTCAATTAGGTCAATTATGTCTTGGAATCTTGTATGTCTCCTCATAATGACCTATGTAGCAGTAAACAGTTATGTCTTGGACTCCATGTATGTCTCCGCACACTCACCCACATCGAATAAAGTTGACCTACGATATGATAAATACGTCATCTTTGACGTATAATGATAAAGTGAAATTATGCTGTATCATCTAAAAGAGCCTTATAAATAAAGTGAACCATGGCTAGTAAGTTAGAGTAAACAGGGAGAATGTGTTTCTCTCAGTTTCTCTCCACTAAAGCTTTGGTGTATTTTCTATAGAAATGTGTTGTATTTTATTGCTGTCTTTTGGTAACCTTCCCATTGTTTTTGAATGTAGCTTTCTGTAGCTCCAAGAACCCAGTAAGGTTGCTGGTGCGGAGGGGTTAAGTAAGCTCTTCAGTTGGTGCCGTGACTCTTCTACAGATTTCAACATTCCTGGCAAGGAGGGAAGGTGTTTGTGAGTATTATCTGGTGTCAGCAATGAGCAATCTGTTAGGTGAACAGGAGTTGTCTCAATTGTGTGAATGGCATGTTAAGGCTATGAGTTTAGTTCTTCAGACAGGTAGCCCTTCTTATTGTATGCATGAAAAGTTTGGAGATATGGCTACTAATTATGTTGTGCACTGGTATGCAGTGACTAATAGTAATGTGCTTTTACAGTTTCCTTTGGAGGGAACATTTTCTGTAGATAAGCTTCGTTATCTGAAATGTGCTTTGCAGGCTAAACACAGAGTATGTAATGCCCGTGAAGGGCTAGTGTTTGGTTGGTGGCAGCGAATGGCACATAAATTGAAGAATGAATTGTTTGGATTAGTGAATGTTGATAGAACGAGTGAACCACAGGAGAAAGAGATTGGTAATGTCTGGGCAGGGAAGGTCCCAGTCATATTTTCTCCAGAATATGATGCAGAGGTGGCTGCAATCGAAGCTGGAAGTGTTCCAGGTGTATTCCCGTCGTCTCCCCTTGTTTGTTCTGAGAATTATGTAGTTTCTGAGAGGGAGTTAGTCACTCGTTCAGTGAGGTTAAAAGTAGAGATAAGGAATAAACAAAAAGTATTGGGAAATGCACAAATCGTGAATTTTGGTACTTGCAATGTGTCCCAGCTCAGAGAAATGAATGACCTTCTTAGTCGTGAAATAGAATGTACTATACGTATCATAGATTCCTTAAAGAAAACAGTAAAAAATGATATTTCTGCTACAAAGGAATTAGGAATTTCTAGTAAACCTGTTGATGATATTGAAAAGGGTCTGAATAAGCATTTTATAACCTATAGAGAGAAATGTATTCAACTACATAGTGCTATAAGTTTTCTTCAAACTGTGTTATGTCAGTATAATAGTTCATGTCCTACTTGGGCTGCCTTAGATAATTTGCTTAGAACTGCGTTTTATAACCCAGCTGATTTTTTATCCGGTTTGTGACATACCCTGTGATAAATTTCTAAGTGAAAGCTCAAAGAGATAATTTTGTTTTAGTGGTTATAAAAAAATGATTTTCTGTTAAAATCACTTACCATAATAGTAGTACACTTACAGCAAACCTATAAAAGGCTTGCTTGAGATTAACATCTTTAAGGCAGGATTCACTAATTGTTTTTGTAAATGGTTTAATCCCGTGAGTAAAGGTATTTTTTTACAACTTTAATAATAGATTGGCCAGCTAGAACAGCTGATGTAAGTCTGAAAAAGTGCTTATGTAAGTCTGAAAAGTGCTTCTGTAAGTCTGAAAAGTGCCTGGTGCAGTGAGCTGACATTTGATGTGAAGTGACTGAATTGCTCAATCTGACGATTGCTCAACTTCTCCCAGGAGCAGGGGGTGGAATAGATCAGAGAGAAGGTCATAGGAATTCTCAGCGAGACAGTTCAGATAAGTTTGTCTCTGCAATCAGAGCAGGAGGATGGTCAGAGAGTTGATTTCCCTCCCAGCCATTCAGCTGTATTCTCTGTAGTGCGGATGTCACAGCTATGCACCCTGATCTTGGAAGACTTCTATCTGCTTTGTGGGCTGTCCCAGGATCAAATGTCGGACATTGTCCATTGTATTCTTTCTCTGAAGTGCTGTTTTCTGCAGATGCAAGTATCGTTTATCTTGGAGAACTTTCATCTACAGTGCCGGGATCAGTTATCGGATGCCTTTCGTCCCGCCTGTAAGGATCACCGTGAGACCTGGAGTTCCGTTTCTTAGACTGTCAGCTGTGTCCATTGCCAGCAGCCACTGGTGAAGAAAGTTGTTCTGTACTTGCAGATTTCCTGCGATTTCATTATGTAAGACCTCAATTTTTCCTGTGCTAAAGGTGAAACTGTCTGTGGACGGCTGTACGGTAAGACACTGATAGACTTGTGCAGAACCTATGCGCAGTACATAATGTGATTTTGCCAATGTCTCCCTGGACCTTTGTTGTGGATCTGCGATTTGCTTATTTTCAGTATGACTTGGCAAAGAAAAATGCAGTTTTTTTTTTTTTATCTGCTCTTTTTGAAGGTTAGTCTTGCATATTTGCATCGGCCCTAGGAACTGCATTATCTGATGTGAGACTCAACCATTCCTTTTTTTTAGTTTATTATGTTAAAGAGTTGTTTTTAGTGTAGACTAAATTAAGTATGTTATTGGTCAGATTTCCTGTTTTTCATAGCTTATATTGTTCTGTTAGGTTTGAGGGTTAAATCTGTCTAAAGTGCAGTTTGTATTTTAAAATGTTACTTTCTGGGGAGTTGTTCTAACACTCTCTGGTCTGCTAGATTGAAACCTATTTTGAAAGCACCGGTGTTACTGTGCAAGTTTCCAGATTTATGTAAATGCTTGCTAGCAAATTTCTGTTGCTCAGAAGGATCGGAAAGCCTCCTTGTCTCCATGTTATCGCAGTGGGAGGTTTGTTTTTGAATGTCGCAATGTACTGGGAGATGCGCCATGTTTTAAATGTAGCAATGTGCTGGGAAAGATGCCATATTATTGTCTATGAATAATCCTTACTCATTCAAGTTGTTTGTGGCTATTTTTGTTTTCTCTGTTATCTGTGTATGTTTTGTAAGCTTTCCCAACTGGATGTGAGCCAGTGGGTTCTTATTCAGAGTAATTTCATGAAGTAACTCCCGTTATGTCTATGTAGTAATGATTTTTGCAATAGAATCTTATTGATTTCCTGGTGGTTTTGCCAGCACACGTCGCAATTTTGAAAACCAAAGGACATCATTTTGTGAATCGAAAAGACGCTTTTCTGATATCAGTGTTACTGACATTGCAATATTTAGCACTGGTTAAAGATGATTTTATTTTCTCTTTCATCTTTCTTTGAAGATACTTCTTTTGAAACCCAGTTTTGGACTTCGTGATGTTCCGGGCAGCTGGGAAACGAATCATCTGTTTATTTACCCTGATCGTCTTTTGTTTCTACCTGCTTTATTTCTGCTTTGGCAGTTTTACCGCCATGGTTATGCCTTTTGTCTTTTGTTATTGTTTTTTTGATACAATCTGTTTAAACTGTTTTAAGACTGGCACTGTAGGGTTAGTTTAGGGATAGTTATTATGATTCGTGCCTGCCGAACTCATTTTATTCTGATTTTGCAACCTGTTTTGTAGATCTGCTCTGTATCAGAAGAGGGAGGTGGTGTTCAAGTGGTCACTCTGATACAGCCTCCGATTGAATAGAAGCTTTTCCTTTTAGCCCTTATGGCAGTGTGTGTTTCCCCGGACACCATTTGAAATAATTAATGGATGCCTTGGCAGTTATCCCAGACCCCAGGTGTTGCGCAGCGCTATCTTAACTTATTGTGCACGGTTGCACTCAGCTCTGTTTGTTTTCCTTTCATTGCAAGTGACTCCTTAACGAGATGACAAGTTCTTTATATCCGGGATCAGCAGTATATTTTTATCAGAAGTGATGTCACCAGATTGGGTCCTGATTACGACTGCATCCGAAGACACTCCCAGCTCCGGAGTTCCTGGTCCATGTCGTGTGTTCCTGGTGGGATATTCAGCTTGTAAAGTGAGAGGACATTCTCAACGAATGCATCTTATACAGTGGCCCCCTCGCATGTCCAGAAGGTGGCTTCCTGTGTCGGTGGATCAAGAGTTTGCAACACAGAGACTTATTGGACAACAGTGATTGAAGAAAAGGACTTTTATGATTCAAAGTATTTTCTGAAAGAACAACAGTGACATTACAGAGAGATTATTGTATTAAGTAAATTCTAAATGGACTATTCATGTAATATGCTTTTATATAGCATTTAAAATGTTTTTATGTATTTACAGTAAGACCTAGAGGGGTGAGGTTAGTTTAGATTAGTATTTTCCTGATATATATGTAATGACCTTTAGGTACTGAACCTCTACTTAATAAAGTAATTGAGAATTAGAGGGCCAGTATAGCGATAGTATATCTCTTCATCATCTTAAGAAGAGTAGGTATATCTTTAGTTTGTCTTAGAATATTTTTGAGAATATTTTTGTTGCTATGCATATTTCCTAATATGGTCCTAGATGTGCTGTGGCAAATTATTAATGAAGCAGTATTGTATTCAGAATCATGAGGATGTTAGAAGGAATATTCAAATATTTTTGAGGCACATTTACACTTGATGGCAAAACTATTTTAAGTTATCAAAGTTTGCTGTTTGCCTTCCAACAGTGACAGCTCCTCAGCATGGATTTTTACCAAGAGTTAGGCCTATGACCTTTGAGGGGTTTTGTGACATATAGTCATATACAAACACAAATACAAACACAGAACCTAGAATAATTAAAGATATAGGTATGAAGATCCTATGTACAGTATTTCAGTAACTTACAAGTAATGTCAGTTAATGGGAACCAAGTGTGTAGTTCTAGCTACCCTTTTGGATGCCTCTAGTTCAGACAAAGGCATACCTAACCGGCGTTAAAGTGAAATAATTTAATGGTCATGCCTCGGAAGGTTTTGAGTAATTGTATACAGAATATATCTAGTCCTCAGTGAGTTCCTGAATCTCACATCTTAGCGGTTCAGCATTTTTGCTGCAGCTCATTGTATTTGCTTTGCAAGCCAGACATTGCTGTTATCTGCCTCTCTTCAATATTGTCTGCTTGGTAATTTAGTTTCTGTGGTTTGGCGAAAGTAGGAGCACCTTTGCATGCCTGTTCAGCTCTTTTAATCTTCTGTTCTCCTGCTGTAGTTCTTGTATGCTCGCCCCACGACAGCCATGTTTCTTTTTCCATTGCAAAAGGGCTGCAGACGTTTCTTCGAGTGGTCCAGGTTGTTTTTTGTATTGTTAATTTTGGACTGTGCATTTCAAGTTTTTCATGTGCAAAATGATCACAAGTACTTCGAGGTTCTTGCACGTTTTCCCAAACTGTGAAATTTTTCTCTCTGCACTTCTGATTCTCTTTCTTAACCTCTTCAAACATGGTTTACTGTTTGGTATATTGTGAAACATAGTTTTCTGGTATTTTATTTTTGTTGTGCTGTTTTTGTAATCTCCGATTTGTGAATTGATGTCGGTTAGTATTTTTATAGTGCAGAGTTTCCCAGAGGTTGGTCAGGTGCTTGCTATATAGCCCTGGTGGATACCCCATAGTGAATTGAACTTTACTATATTAATTTGTTATCCATCCTGAACAAATCTCTAAGAAGAAAAAGGGATGTGTCCCCTCAGGATGAAGTCATAGTGGCTGCTCTGCTTTTTACTGAGGCAATTAGTGTGTGTTGCAAGGTCCAGTAAACATAGTGTCAGCTTATGCAGTCCAGAACTGAATGGTTTTTAGATTTTCTTCTAGCAAAGGAAAATGGTGTGTGTGGAATAATAGTTGATTTTTGTTGTAGTATGCTTGATACTAATGGAAAATAGTGAAAGGCCTATTAGATAAAGTTAGCAACCGTACTTTAGTTTCAAGTGAGAGTTATGTAAATCCTTTTCAGCTCTCACTGATTCTTGTTCCTTCATTCTGGAATTCAGTATTCAGGCCTTTGCAAGGCATGATAGCGTTTTTGCTTGGTATTTTGGGATGTTTCATCTAGAAGTATTACTCCTCTATGTACTGACAGCTGTTTCTCTATGTCAGCACTGGCTTCTTTCCACCTCTTCACCTTTCACAGCTTTCTGTAAAACATCAGTAGAATCACTGACTCCTGCAATAATGTTATGGATTGGCCAGGAATCCAGTTGTATTTCCACTTCAATGGCAATATATGAGTTTCCTTACTTTAGAAATGATTCTTTCCAGAATCAGAGGAGGGACTGAAAGCATGCATGATTATACAGGGCACCGTACACTATTAGACTGACTAAACCTGAGAAAGAGTTAATTCTGTTCAGAACCTTGCTTAGAAATAAAACTTCATACTAAGTGAAGGTTTATATAAATAAAGAAAAGGGCAGGTTGTACTCTAGCCTCTCTGTCTCAGGGTTATTAGCTAAAATACTCTCAGGGTTAGTAGATATCAAGCAGTACTCAGGGTTATTAGATATCAAGCAGTCAGCAGTAAACAATTATGTCAATTAGGTCAATTATGTCTTGGAATCTTGTATGTCTCCTCATAATGACCTATGTAGCAGTAAACAGTTATGTCTTGGACTCCATGTATGTCTCCGCACACTCACCCACATCGAATAAAGTTGACCTACGATATGATAAATACGTCATCTTTGACGTATAATGATAAAGTGAAATTATGCTGTATCATCTAAAAGAGCCTTATAAATAAAGTGAACCATGGCTAGTAAGTTAGAGTAAACAGGGAGAACGTGTTTCTCTCAGTTTCTCTCCACTAAAGCTTTGGTGTATTTTCTATAGAAATGTGTTGTATTTTATTGCTGTCTTTTGGTAACCTTCCCATTGTTTTTGAATGTAGCTTTCTGTAGCTCCAAGAACCCAGTAAGGTTGCTGGTGCGGAGGGGTTAAGTAAGCTCTTCAGAGGGGAGTCCAGGATCCAACCCATGAACTGGGTTGGTATCGGGAACCGGATCCGGTGAGTAGACATTTTCTTGTTTGATAGTCAGTGAAGCCTGGGGAAAGCCTTGCTTGAGTATGCGAGACTAATTTGGTATAGACTAACTGGGAAAGTCTTGCATAAGTGCGCAAGACGAGAGAGCTTGATCACCTCTCATAAGGGCGGACCTAGTACGCTTCGCATAAGGGTTAGCGGAGCAGAAGCCACCGACCCTTTGGTTGGGTTAGTCAGTAAAACCTTGGGCATTTGAAAAATAATTTCTTGTTGCTGGCATGACTGTCTGTGTGACTGAGAGGTCTTGAAATATAGACCAAGTGAGAGCGGACTCCTGAGTAGTGCAGTTCCTGGCCGGGCAACCGCGCCCAGGTCGCGAAAAGGAGGAAGCGTTTGGTGTTTGTCTCCCCCATTGTTCTGTGGGCTGTACGGACCCCTCACCTGCAGCCATCCTACCTGTCCTTACTGTCTGTTGTTTGTATCTGATTTTTGTTATCTGTTGAAACCGCGGGTTTCCCTTCTGGTATAATGTAAGATTATTCTGTTGGGTAATTTGTGAAACAGTTTACCGATTAAGGAATAGTACTAAGAAAAGAAGAGGAAAAAAAACAACTCAGGAGTCACTTCTAAGTACAAAGACAGCTGTCTCACTGATTTCAGTTTTTTTCCAGCACAGCGTGAGTCTCTAGCAAGCAGAGAGAGAAGTGGTGTGTCTTTCACACTGCCCGTAGAAAGGAATGTTTTAGTATCCTTTAACCCTTTGAAGGCTTACTTTCAATTTTTAGTCCACATTCTGCAGCTGGGTTAATTTATGCTTATTTCAGGAAAATTGTACCTGTCTTATTCAATATGTTCTAATAGTGATGTTCCTTCTGCTATGGTCATGTATTATATATCATTTGGTAGGAATATTTAGTCAGAATTTTGGATCCCGACAGTTTTGGGCTCAGCCTGGAAAGGGTTAAGTTCTTATTAACCCCTTTCAAGCTCCTCAACTGTTATTGTAATACCCAGAACGGACCAGTGAGGAGGATCCTGTAGAGCTAGTATTACTTGTTACGGCATGTTACCTTTCAGAACTATCCAGGGGGAAGGGTTTAGTTCAGTTTTAATGTGCAGGGTGAGACTCCTTAAAAGAAATACCTGATCAGATAAGGCTGTTAGGCATAATGCATTTGTGGGCTTAGCTTTGTCTTGTGTTTTTTATGTATCAGTCTTCAGCAAACACTGTAATGGTCCAAACAGAAATGATAGAGAAATTAAGGAAACTGCTTTTTTTTTTCCTTTGACCTTCGAAGTAGAGGTTAAGAACCCTGACAGGACTATGAAGCATCCCGAGCCAGTAGTTACCAGATCGCGACTTGAAAGTGATTTAAATCCTGAGTGAATGAGGAGTTACCGTATTTTTGCGCATATAACGCGCACCCGCATATAATACGCACCCGCATATAATGCGCGGAGATTGGGCTTTTATGTAATAAAGTTCTCACATTACGCGCCCTCGCATATAGCGCGCGGTGGATTGTTTATGTTTTTTTTACTTCAGGGCTTTGTCTTTAGCTAGAGATTGAGATTGTGGATTTTGTAGATGATTGTCTGTATTATCTCAAACTTTTCCTTGCTGTTATGTGGATATCTCTTGTGTGGCAGTAAATTCACTTTGGTTTTGAAATAAACTCCTGGCACGTGGACTTTTTTTGAGTGGAGTAGCAGAGTGAGTGATCCCCAAGGCCTGGCCTCACAGCTCTTGCTGCTCTTACCCCGAGAAGCCGATACCAGACCCAGCTGTAAGGAAAGCGTGTTACCCTTCAGCCTCTGAAAGTGAACTCCTTGTCTTTTACAGGGAATAATCCCCACCAAACAGGAGTCACATTAGTGACATGCCTACTAAGTGTGTATGGTGGCGCTTTAATCTTTCTGCCCATCTTTGAACTACAGTCATAAAAAGCTCACCCTCAGAACAAAAGAGAAGACACCTTTACTGGGCTGTAATTTACCTGAGAGTGCAGCTGTTACTCAGCACTTTGATGACAGAGGCTGTAGTGGTGCCCCGTAGCTGCGTTGTTAAAAGCAAACCCCTCGTGCTGGTTTCGTTCCAATCGCAGGAAGAGGGGTTTAGTTCCCGAAAGCTAGTCGGGAAAAAAGATTTGGTATAGTGCGCACCCGCAAATAACGCACGAGAGGGTTGCGCGGTAGGTAAAATCGCATATAGCGCGCGCGTTATATGCGCGAAAATACGGTAATCGTGCTTGAATTTTTTTTTTTTTGAAAATTATTTATTAGAAGCACAGGAAACAATACAATACCACACAACAGCCATAACAACATTGCTTCAAATTTTCAGTTACAGAATCGGGTTTAAATACCGGTAGGTGCCCCGGGCTGGGTTGACTCTTCCCCGGCCTCGGGGCATTGGCACTATACAATTCCAATACTCGTCTACCTGTCCTCTCCCCTTTCCCCCTCCCCCCCCTCCCCCCCACCCTCCCAGGGTCCTGAGGTCAGCAGAAGATCTATTCCCCTCTATAGATGCCAGCTCCCCGAGTTCTATCCTAAACATAAAATCTCGCTACGAATTTTGGGCCTTAAATGCTGAATATAGGGTGTCCACACCATGAGAAAGGAGGCCCAGCTGCGGGGGTGTCTCTGTGCACACCGTCGCTCTAGAAGCATATAATGATGAAATCCATTTCGCCATTCCCAGAAGGAGGGGGCTGCAGGCTCCAACCACCGCCGCAGGACAGGGCCCTTCCCCACCAGACATGCCTTCCGTACCAACAATTGCGGCCATTTACCCTTCGGGTGGAGTGGTCCCAACTGATCCAGTACTGTAAGCCGCGCTGTCCAGCAGACTCGCTGTTGCAAGACATCGCTCAAGAAAGTTGCGATCCTCGACCAATAACGGTGAATGTATGGGCAGCCCCACCACATATGACCTAGATCCGCTAGGGGTCTCGCGCACTTCGGACACTCCCCGCTGTCTGTAAGATGACTGCGTAATGCCCTCTTCGGAGAAAAGTGAGCTCGCACAATACTTTTGAACTGAATTTCCCGCCAGCGAGCTCCCTCCGCTAAGCCGGCCACCCTGCATAACGCCGCCAGTATAGATCCCGGAGCAACCTGACAGCCCAGCTCTCGCGCCCAAGAATTCTCCTCTGCCGAGTAGTCTGTAGGTTGCACATATGGTTCCAAAGCTTTCTTAAAGTGCGTAATAGTGGGTTTGTCCTCAGTGCCCAAGGCAAAAAACTCTAAAATCCGTGCGGAACGGTCGCTCC
The DNA here is from genome assembly GCA_033557465.1 of Ichthyophis bannanicus. Classification (NCBI taxonomy): domain Eukaryota; kingdom Metazoa; phylum Chordata; class Amphibia; order Gymnophiona; family Ichthyophiidae; genus Ichthyophis; species Ichthyophis bannanicus. Next base: position 166,125,344 of record CM066039.1, on the reverse strand, counting down.
GCAGTTCCCGTCTCGCCACAGAGTGCACATAATGCGATAACTGCCGGTACGGGAATAGAGATGTCCTGGGGCATAAATCATATTCATGACAAAGCACTTCCAGGGTTTTGCACTGCCCATCGGAGTCGACAACGTGCCCCAAAAGTCGGATTCCAAGCCGTGCCCATTGAACGAAAGGGGCCGATTCGGAGCCCGGGGGGAACAAAGCATTTCCCCGCAGCGGCAGCCAGCTTGAAGCCTCTGAGGAACTCTCCCACAGGGTATTCAACCGTTGCCACGTACAGCGCACCGCCTGTACCAACACACTGTTCACCAGGTGTCTCGGCAGAGCCGCCCTCGGGAGGTGGAGAACCGCTAACAATGAGTGCGGTGCTACCAAAGCCTCTTCCACCGCCCTTGGGGTATAAAGTTCCGTGTCCCCGAGCCAGTCCCCCAGGTGCCTAGCTTGGCAAGCCAAGGCATAGGCCCCAAGATCAGGTACTCCAATCCCTCCTGTTTTCCAGCCCCCCCTTAAACGGCACAGCGGGATACGCGCTCGAGCTCCTCGCCAAAGGAAACCACGAAATTCCCGCTCGATACGAAGAAGGTCACGACGGAGTAACCAAACGGGTAGAGTTTGTAACCAATAAAGAATCCGCGGTAGTACTACCATCCCTAAAACTGCTGCTCTGCCCAAAAGGGACAGAGGGAGCGGCATCCAGGCCCTAAGTTGTGATCGAATGTTAAGCCAAATACGCTCAAAGTTCTGTTTATACAAGGCAGACGTGTCTTTAGTAAGTATTATTCCTAGGTAAATAAAGGAGTTGTCCGCCCAGCGTAGCGGGAAGCTCCCCTCCCAACTCTGCTGTAGTCGACCCCCGACATCCAATGCTTCCGATTTGTCTTGATTAATCCGAAAACCCGCAAATGCCCCATAGCGGGTGAATTCGGCAAGTAAATTTGGTAGCGAACGTTGCGGGTCGCACAAATGAACTAAAAGATCATCTGCAAAGGCGGCTACCTTAAATCCACCAGGTCCAACGGGGACGCCGTGAATCGCGTTAGAGCCCTCAATGCTCCGCAACAGAGGGTCGAGAGTTAACACAAATAATAGTGGGGAAAGTGGGCAGCCCTGTCGCGTGCCTCGCGTGAGATTAAAGGAATCAGACTGGGTCCCATTGCATAAAATACTCGCGGTAGGGGATGTGTAAAGTAGCTTCACCATTGCAATAAAGGGGTCACCCAGCCCATAGCGGGGTAAGAGAAACTCCAAGTAGTCCCAATTGACCCGGTCGAACGCCTTTTTCCGCGTCAAAACTGACCAGCAGGGACGATGTCTCTCGTATACGCACCCATTCCATAGAGGCTAAAATCTTCCGCAGGTTTCGCACCGCATACCTCCCTCGCACAAAACCCACCTGTGACTCATGTAACAGGCCTCCCAATACGTCAGCTAAGCGATTCGCTAGAACCTTTGCGAGTATCTTCAAGTCGAAATTCAGTAGCGAGATAGGCCTATAAGAGGCAGCCAACTGGGGGTCTTTACCGGGCTTAGGAATTAGAGTGATGAAGGCGTGATTCATTCCCCAAGTGAACTTCCCCTGGTCCACCCTCCTATGGTACAGCTCAAGTAATACTGGGGTAAGGCGGTCTGTCAGTAGTTTATAAAACTCTGCTCCAAAGCCGTCCGGGCCAGGCGATTTGTAGCAGCTAGCCTGTTTGATTACTGTATGTATCTCTTCTTCCGTCACCGGCGCACCCAGCGCCGAGCGCTGCTCCGCAGTCAACGTTGGGAGGCGCAAATCTTGCAGGAAAGTTTCCATGGCTGCCAGTGACGCTGTGGCTCCCTGATATAATTTCTGAAAGAAGCCGCGGAACAGTTGGGCTATCGCCTGACTATTTGTGTGCAGCCGGCCCCGATCGTCTCGCAATGCCGCAATAGAGCGGGATCCTCGGCTACCACATAAACAACGCGCCAGAAGCCGCCCCGGTTTATTCCCAAAACGATAAAGTTGATATCGGTAATAGAACAGGGATTTCTTTGCCCGTTGGTGGAGCAACTCATTAAGAGACGATTGCAACTCCCAAAGAAGTCGCTTATTGACCCCCGTGGGGTTCCCAGCGCATCGCCGACGAGCCTTAACAACTTGTCGCTCTAGGTGCACTATACGAGATGCTATTAACTTCCGTTTTCGCGCCTCATACGCTATAATGTCGCCGCGTAAGACCACCTTCGCGGTTTCCCACAATAATTCCGGGTCCTCGCGGTGCTGCCGATGGTTGTCCATGAATTCGTCCCATTTCTGTGCTAAGTATGTATGGAATTCGGCATCGACGTATAGCCCCAAGGGGAGCCGCCAAATACGCTGCCGGGGAGCGGGGTCCCCCCACCGCAAGTCTACCCACACCGGCGTATGGTCAGATATCACACCTGGACCAATCTCTGCCGCTCCCACTTGCGCGAACAATCTTTCCGAGAGCAAAACATAGTCGATCCGTGCACTGGAGTCGTGAGCCCGCGATTGATGCGTAAAGTCCCGTTCCAGTGGGTGAAGTAATCGCCACGGGTCTACCAACCCTAGGCGGCGGCGCAGCCCTTGAAGGGCTTTAGTGGTCGGGACCCGCCATCCCTCCTGTCCTCCCCCTGTAGTATCTAAATCGATGTCCATTACCCCATTACAGTCTCCCGCTAGAATCAGAGGGGCATCCGGGAGCTGCTCAACCTGCGAGGCTAGACCAGCGTAAAAGGCATTATCCAGAACATTAGGGGCATAAAGGTTACCTAGCACCACCCGTCTGCCCTCCAAAGAGCCATATACCAGGAGATATCGGCCTCTGGGGTCAACATATTGCTGTTCTAGTACAAAGCGCACTCGTTTATGGATCAGCAGGACCACTCCAGCCTTTCTCCCATGTGCCGGGGCCCCCCAGCTCTGCCCCACCCAGTCCCTCTGTAGCTTCGCATGTTCCTCAGCAGTCTGGTGGGTTTCCTGCAAAAAGGCAATATCGCATTGCAGCCGGGCTAGAGCCTGCAGCACTTTAGAACGTTTAATAGGATTGCCTATGCCACATACGTTCCAAGATACAATCTTCAACTTAAGGCGGGTTGTAGCACCACCCGTAGACCAGTAAAGTAAGTATCTGCAAGTGGGCCCCCCCAGCCTGGGGCCCACTCTTGCACCATCCTAATGGCTCGAAGGTTATCATCTGCAGGACCTCAGGATCCCATTGGACCCCCACCCCCTCCCCCCCAAAACCCCCCCTAACCATCCCTCCCCCCCCCCCCCCAGCTCTACCCCAACCCCCTCTCCCCCTTGTACTCAGGACCTTCTCCACCTCCCCACTCCAGAGAAGTCCAACCCAGGTCACACTGAGTGTGTCCGACCCCCCCGCCCATTGAACAGCATAACAAAAAGCCCGCTAACAGTTCAGGCACCTCCCTGTTCAAATCCTCATTCATTTAGGGAGACTCCGGTGTTCAAGTCCCCATACCTCCCAGATCCCGGGGGAAGAGTATAAGCCATGAGATAACCCAGCCCCTTATAACAGTAAACTAAACCAACCCAAAAATTCCAACTAGGAAAGGGCAGTAGAGGGGCCTCAAGGTCCAGTAATTGCCGTCGCTGACGTAGGGTTATATCGCTAACAAAAGCACATACCTGAAACCCAATCAGCCAGTCTCGCAGTCCTGCAAGGCGTGTGCCAACCCCCGGGTCTCCCGGCCCTGTAGGACAAGCAAGAGGGGGGGGGGGGGCGCCCAGAACCACACAGCCTGGCCACACCACACACGCACACATTTAAAATGGCACCTCCCCTCCACCCCCCCACTCCACAGTCCAGCAGCCACGCATCAGGCATAACCCCAGTCCCCGGGGCCAGACAGTATTAAGACTAATAGAAGAACTAAGTAAATATAATTAAATAAATAAATATAATGAAAGTAAATAAAGAATAAACATCAAGTCCCCAATACTGCCAAGTAAGGTACATGTCTGCATCGGGGGATAAGCTCACCAGGGAAGCAATAAAAAGAAACAGTACTAAACAGCCTCATAAAATCAGAAACAATGTAGCGAGGCACTGCAACATAAATTTGTAACAAGATGAACAGTCCAAAAGGTACATTGTTATTCGGGTAATAGTCCAAGATACAGGCCTGATGGATGCTGAGGCCTATTTTCCCACCGGGTGCCATGTGTTGCACTCTTAACAGAGAAGCCCGCCAACACCAAACAGAGCACTCCAGGAAGTTCAACGAGGCGGTAAGGGAGACGTCTGTCCTCCAGCCGTGAGTCGGTTCACGTACCCCTCTGCCTCTGCAGCCGCTGCAAACACGTGGTGAGAGCCTTCAGAGGTTATATGCAATTTAGCTGGGTATTGCACAGCGAATCGGATACCAGCGCCAATGAGTTTTTCGCAGAGAGGGGCATATTCCCGGCGCTTCTTACTCAGCGCCGCCGAGTAATCCTGCGCCACCCGGATCTTAGAATTATTATAGAGAGTTTCCCCTTTCTGTCGGGCTGCTCGTAGGATCTTCTCTTTTTGGGGGAAGAAAGCAAACTTCACCAGCACAATCCGGGGCCGGGCATCTCTCGCCTGTTTACCGCCGACAAGATGTGCTCGTTCAATGCGGATCGGGCCGCCACTCTCATCTCCGTCCAGTAGTTGTGCGAAAAACACCTCCAAATAACCCCGCAGATCCTTATCGGCAATGTTCTCTGGTATCCCCATGAATCGGAGGTTGCTGCGCCGGGACCTGTTTTCCAGGTCATCCAGCTTTGCCTCGCATGTTATGAGTTGGTGCCTAAGGCCAGCAACCTCCGTGTCCAGCGTCTCGATCTTGTCCTCAGCGTGCCCCAGGCGGTTTTCTGCCTGCTGAAGTCTATTCCCCAGGCCGTCTACTGAGGCACGCAGGCTATCCATTTTGTCATGGAGTGCATCGAATTGTGGCAACAGAGCCGCGGCCACCGCCGCTGACATCGTGTCCAGCGAGGCAGGGGATTTGGGTGAACCGGCCGTTGGGGCTATGTCGGCCATCTTGCTGGAGCCAGCCACCCGCTCCCGCTCCCTCCTGGTCGCCGGGGGTGCCACCGCCATACGATCCGTCCACCACACCGCGCTTCGAAGCTCTGTATGACTTCCGAAATACCCGGGGGACCGTTTCGCCGGTTTTCCGCGGGGTTTGCACGGCTCTAAATCGCCGGTTTGGGCAGTGGGGCACGGAGCACTCTCAGGATGCGACCACTACTCCGCTCGCATCACGTGACCTCCCCTCGTGCTTGAATTTTAATTCCTGAGATATATATATATTTGGTTTTGACTGCGTAGGCTATTGAGCAAAATTAAAAGTAAAAACGAGATTTTATATACTGTGGCAAGCACCTCATAGAGGACATACTTATTGTTTATAAAAAAAAAAAGAAAAGAAAAGGGGAGTATATGCATTCCAGATATCCACCCACTTTATGAAAAAGTATCCATTTCATCTCCTTTGAATATCTGCTTTTTAAACTGTAAGATTTAAAGTAATTCCTTTGCATTATTCAGCTTAGTACTGACGACGGCTGGCAGTTAGTTTCATGCCAAGTATTTTTACTCTAGTCATATGTAACAGATATGTGGCCGTCATGTTAGGAGCCATAGTTCTTTCTATTGGGATTGTTATAACATGTTGCAAAATAATAGTTTTATATTTTAAGGACTTTATCTAAATTGTTCCTATTTAGAATGAGCACACACATCCATTATGCTTATTACAACCAATCTAAGCTTATGCTTTCTGCCTACCCTTTGTTTACAGCAATAATAAGTTTTTTAATAAGTGCACCCAGAGGAATATTGTTGCATAGTTCTGACTCATAGTCCTCAGGAAAATGCAGCCTGACTGCCCGCCCCCTCTGTCTATTGTCAAGTACGTCATCATGGGGGGGGGGGGTCAGAGTCCACGCAGATTCTGTTGAAATGTATGACTAGGAATTTTAGCAAGGGATTTGCTGGAGACTACGGAATTAAAATGCCTCCGTCCCTATTAGGAATGCTTTGTGAAAGGGAGTGGCCAGTGTTGGTCACTTCATGGCCCCGTGGGGGCACCTTTGATATTAGTATAGTTTCCCGTGTTTATCAGGTTGTACAGAAAATGTTCCCTGATCAATTCTCCTATACAGATTCCTGGTTAAGTGTTTGTGAAGGGAAAAAAGCCTTCCTGGATAAAGCGTTGCTATGAGGAACAGTGTAGGAGATTGGTAGCAACCACAAGGGGGGGGCCCGGAGGTCTGGGAAAAATAAAAAGCTGCCTGTTTATTCTGCCCCAGAATCTCCAGACATTCTACTCTGTCCATCCCAGTATCTTTATAGGCCAGTCCCCTCAGCTCTGCCACCACCCCGGGCAGAGCCTGGGGAAGGGGGGGGACACCTCCCTGCAGATATACCCCAAGTAGTTCACCAGCCACCTCCGCAGCAGGAGGACGTGCACCCCCTCTTGACCGGAAGCCCCGGCTCAGTTCAGAGTGCCTCGGGAGGACCACAGTCCACCGATGACACTGCCAGCAGGGATTCATTTGCCAGTTGGGGGTCACTTACTGCAGACAGCCAAAGCCGAGGAGCAGAATTTCAACAATCCAGACCACCTTATACTTTCAGAAGTACAACAGCAAGTCAAAGGGATGGGAACCTTATGCCATTGCGTCAAGTACCTGGTATACTTATCCTGAATGAACAGGGCCAGATGGCGCCAGGACCAACCAGTCTAATCTACGTACCTTTTTCCACCACTGATTTATTGAACTGGAAAATGCATTATGCATCCTATACTGAAAAAACCCCCCAAGAATTGACGGAGTTAATGTCTAGTATAATGCAAACTCATCAGCCCACCTGGTCTGATTGCCGCCAGCTCCTTTCCACTCTCTTTACTACCGAGGAGCGAGCGCGAATTGTGCAAGCAGCTATCCGCTGGTTAGAAGAGAATCCCGTAGAGGGGGGGGAATGAATCTCCCACAAGCCGTCGCCGCAGCTTTCCCAAATGAAGATCCTAGATGGGATCCGAATGACGAAAGGGGGGCGACGGTCCAAACTCGATTTAGTCAGGCCTTGATGCAGAGCCTAAAAAAGGGAGGCCAGAGGGCCATGAATATCGGGAAGGTATCAGAAGTTATCCAGGGTCCGGATGAGAGCCCAGCGGCCTTTTATGAGCAGTTGTCTGAAGCCTATAGATTGTATACCCCATACGATCCAGTAGCCCAGGAGAATTTGCGTATGGTAAATGCAGCCTTTGTCAGTCAGTCCCAGAGAAATATAAGACGAAAATTACAGAAACTGGATGGATTTGCGGGCATGAATACAGCCCAGTTAATGGAAGTTGCTCAGAAAGTGTTTGTGAATCGTGAAAATGAACGTAACAGAGAAAGTGAACTTAAAATGAAGAAGAAAGCAGATCTTCTTGCTGCCACTTTAATTGAACGACGTGGAGGAGGTTTTCCTAATCGAAGGAGCAGAGAACGTGGAAGAGGTCGTGAAAATAATTGGACCCCACTGGGTGCGAATCAGTGCGCCCATTGCAGAGAAGAAGGACATTGGAGAAGTGAATGCCCGCATCTTGACTCCACCCCCAGGAGGGGAGGAGGGAGTCCCTGGAGAACAGGAGGTCGATTTCAGAGTTGTGGAGGAATGAACCGAGCACAGTTCCAGCGAGAGAGGGAAGACGCTATTGAGGGAGTGGCAGTTGCAACGGGCTATGACATGGATGAAGACTAGGCCAGATCAGGCTCCAAGTTCACCCTGGGTCCCCAGGAGCCTATGGTCAGTTTGAAAATAGGGGACCAATATATGGACTTTATGGTGGATACAGGAGCCGAACACTCAGTGGTGGCAAAGCCAGTAGCCTCTTTGTCTTCTCGATGCATCACCATTGTCGGAGCTACTGGGGCTAGGGCCACTGAGCCTTTTCTGCAGAACCGCATGTGTGAACTAGGGGGGCAGAAAATAGCGCACCAGTTCCTGTATATGCCCGAATGCCCTATTCCACTTTTGGGCTGAGATATGCTTGCTAAGCTCCAGGCGCAGATATCCTTCGCTGAAGGGGGAGAAATGCAAATGACTGTAAACTCACAAACCTGCTGGATTGATGGTGCTGACTGTCCCCCGAGAAGAAGAATGGCGATTCTATAATGTATCTCTAACCAAGCCAGCTAGTTCCTGTATACCCACCAATCTTTTGGCTCTGCCTGAAGTATGGGCGGAGGATACTCCACCTGGCCTAGCGAAAAACATGGCCCCTGTCGTTGTCACCCTCAAGCCAGGAGCGGAACCAGTGCATGCGAAGCAGCCATTGAAGGTATCCACTGCCATCTGATGAAACTGCTGAAGTATGGACTTCTCAAGGAGTGCCAGTCACCTTGGAATACCCCCCTTCTCCCAGTCAAGAAACCTGGGACAGGGGATTACTGCCCAGTACAAGATCTGAGGCAGGTAAATGATGCAGCTGAAACTATACACCCAGTGGTACCAAATCCTTATACTCTCTTGGGACTGATCCCCGCCGAGGCTACTCATTTCACTGTCCTGGACCTGAACGATGCCTTCTTTTGCATATGCCTAGCCCCCCTCAGTCAACTTTTGTTTGCTTTTGAATGGCAAGACCCCACAACAGGAAGGCGGGGCCAACTCACCTGGACTCGATTACCCCAAGGATTCAAGAATTCACCTACCCTCTTCAGTGCTGCTCTAAATCAAGATCTCTCAAGTTACCCCGTGGATCCAGGAAAAAGGGTTCTTCTCCAGTATGTGGATGACCTGCTGATAGCCACCAATTCGGAAAGTGAATGTTTACAAGCCACCAGTGAACTCTTGCACCTTCTAAATGAGGCTGGATACAAAGTCTCAAGAGCAAAAGCACAGCTATGCCAAACTGAAGTTAAATATTTAGGATTCCAATTGTCCAGCGGAATTCGACGCCTGGGACCGGAACGAAAAGAAGCTGTATGCAGTATTCCTACTCCAACCACCAGAAGGCAAGTGAGAGCCTTCTTGGGAGCTGCAGGTTATTGTCATATATGGATACCCAACTTTGTTCTGTTGGCAAAGCCATTGTATCAAGTCACCAAAGGAATGGAGAGGTTGCCATTGGAATGGGGACCTGAACAGGATGCAGCATTTCGATCTTTAAAAGCTGCTCTGATGTCATCACCAGCTCTGGGTCTACTGGATGTCCAGAAACCTTTCTGTCTCCATGTCTATGAGTCACAAGGAAATGCTTTAGGAGTGTTGACTCAATCTCTCGGATCTTGGCAACGGCCAGTGGCCTATTTATCAAAACAGTTGGATGTGGTTGCAAAAGGCTGGCCCCCTTGTTTGAGAGCTGTTGCAGCCACAGCCCTCCTAGTGAGCGAAGTTGACAAGCTCACTCTGGGACAAAATCTTCAAGTTACTGTACCACACTCTGTTCTGACCCTTATGGAACACAAAGGAAGTTTCTGGCTCACAAATTCACGAATATTGAAGTATCAGAGTATGCTGTGTGCGAATCCCCGGCTACAATTGATGGTCAGTCAAGCTTTGAATCCTGCTACGTTGCTCCCAATTGGTCGTGGCCCCCCTGATCATGACTGTTTAGAAATTATGGACACTGTATTCTCAAGTCGCCCGGATCTAACTGATGTCCCTTTGGAGGACCCTGAATGGACTTTCTTTGTGGATGGAAGCAGTCTCGTCATCAATGGGCATCATCATGCTGGCTATGCAGTAGTGACCCTGGACATGGTAGTTGAATCTTCAGCTCTGGCCCCGGGGACTTCAGCACAGAAAGCTGAACTGATAGCTCTCACTAGAGCACTGATAATAGGAAAAGGGCTCCGTCTAAATGTGTACACAGATTCCAAGTATGCCTTCACAACTTTGCACGCACATGGGGCCCTGTACAAAGAATGAGGGTTGATAACCTCAGGAGGCAAGTCCAGTAAGTATGACCCCGAGATATTGACATTATCAGATGCATACTGCCTACAGACCTCAGAATTTAGGAAAAGTAGAACGTATGAATTAGAACCCTGAAATCTCAGTTGTCTAAACTTTGTCAAGAAGTTCACCTGAAGTGGCCCCAGGTTCTTCCTATACGTAGCCCTTCTTAGGATACGCTTAGCCCCTACTAAGTCTTTAGGAGTTTCCCCTTTTGAGATTCTGTATGGGCGACCCCCGCCTATTGTACAAGGAATAAAAGGAGATATGAAACAGATTGGATCTGAAATTACTAGACAAGAACTATTGGTTTTAAGTTCTGTTTTGCAGAGTCTTCATACGTGGGTACAAGATCAGCTACCCATCCATCTAACAGAACCCCTGCATCCTCTCAAGCCTGGAGTCTTGGTGTGGATTAAAGAGTGGAGAAAGACACCGTTGGTACTGTATTGGAAGGGACCTTATGTTATCAACTCCAACAGCAGTTAAAGTTACAGAACTCGAACCCTGGATTCATCACAGTCGAGTAAAGCCAGCAGCCATTGATAGCACTATAGAACGGAAGACAGCTGCAAAATGTATTAGCTATGTGGCAATATTACCCTATACCCCAATAATGATGCTTTTATGCAAGTATAATATGATTTAATTCTCACCCTCTCTCACTTGCGCGTGAGAATAATCAAAGGGGGGAATGTGGTAGGCTATGGCCTATAATAGCCTGTAGAACATATGAGAAGCCTGAAAACTAGGCCTGAGTCCCCACCCCCACCAGAGATTAATAGTGCTGAGAAAGACCAAAGTCAGTAGAAGTTTGAGAATCCACTTTAAACTGTTTTTGATAAGTTTGTATGAATCCTTTATTAAAATGCTGATGATAGATATGTTCCAGTGTTCTGCATTTCCACATTCTCTGAGCTTAGAAATGACCTTGCAGTAAAGATGTGTCCATGTCTAGAAACTGTACCATTGTTAGAATAGCCTGGGAAGGGGGAACAGGGTGCTAGGCCCAGAAAGAGTCTCCGATTGGACAAATGCAGGGGGCGTTGGGACCAATAGAAAGGTTGCCTGTATCAAACTGTGAAATTATATATAATGAATCTGCTGCTGTATTTGGTTGCTCATTCTTTTCAGACACAAAAGGTGTCCGTTTGAGCCTGTGCACAATAAATTGGCTTGGATCTTTGAACTGACTCCTGGTATTATTTATTGCATGCTTATCAGCTGCTACACCGGGACATGCCATGAAATACTAAGTAATACATTTAAAGCAAATTAGAGAAAATACTTTTCCAGAGGATGTAGTAAAACGTTAGTGAAGTTCAGTTTAAAAAAGGTTTGCACAAGTTTCTGGAGGAAAAGTTCATAAGCCATTATTAAAATGGAGAAATTCACTGCTTATGCCCGAGAGTAAGTGGCATGGAATCTGTCTACTTTTTGGGATCCTGCCAGGTACTTGTGACACAGATTAACCACGGTTGTAAATGGGATAGATGGACCTTTGGTCTGATCTAATATAAAAATGTATTGTGACACAGATTAACCACGGTTGTAAATGGGATAGATGGACCTTTGGTCTGATCTAATATAAAAATGTATTATGTTCTTATAAATCTTAGGGTCACAGTTTGATACTCCAAGATATTACATGCCAGAAAAACAATAATGGAATTCAACCTGCTACTGACTATTACTACTTATCATTTCTAAAGTGCTACCAGACGTATACAGTACTGTACACATACAAGCAGGAGCCAGCCCTTTATAGTGTTGTCAAGATAAACAGGCATGACTAACAAAAGATTCTAGAAGAATGTGAGATAAACACAAAGGATATCTAGTGGCAAGAGGATGCAAAATAAGCATGAGGGTAGCCTACAGAGAGTAGGGGGGAGGAGGGAGTGAAGTGTCAGTTCAGAATGACAGGTAGAAAATCAATGCCTTTGAATTATGGTGCTAGCAAAGAATACTGGGCCCAATATTCAATGCCAGTGGCTAGTGCTCCTACAGCAGCTAGCTGCCAGCGCTGAACCTCAGACCCAGATATTCAACATTGGGGCCATATCTGGCCACTGGTATTGAATATCCAGGTCAGTCACAGAACCTGGAAACTAACTGTGCAGTGGTGATATTCAGCCACTGCCTGATTTAGCTTTGGCGGCAAAAATTAGGACAGCCTTTTCTGTGCCTAACTTTCACCGCCAGTGGATAACCGGGCAGACTCTGAATATCACTGCTGCCTGGTTATCCCTGGGTGCTGCCCCCGGAAAGCATAGTTACTCACCTGTTACAGGTGATCTCCGGGAACAGCAGGAATCAGTCTTCACATATGGGTGACATTGGCACTGATGGAGCCCGGCGCAGGAACACACTCCAACATCCAATAGGAATGCTTTTGGGAGCGTTCCTCCACACATGCGTGGCTGCCTTCCCGCATTCCCTCCTGGTCTCAGCCAGGTGAATAGCGGAGGAATTAAAATATTTGTTTACCAGGAATGAGAAAAAAGGGACAACTTGATGAGGAGGTGGGTGGGTTGTGAGGACTGATTCCTGCTGTTCCCAGAGATCACCTGTTACAGGTTAGTAACTACACTATCTCCAGGAACTAGCAGGAAGTCAGTCTTCACATATGGGACTCCCTAGCCCAAGAAAAGAATCCTGGCACAACTAGAGGTTGCAGCAGGGATCCGACAGACTTAGCTCTTTCAGAGCACTCCTCGTGAGGTAGTTGGATGGATAGTGGGCAAGTTGTCTAAATTTGAAAAAGGTTATGCAGAACTGCTTGTCCAAATTGAGCATCAGCTCTGGAGTCTTTGTCCAGGCAATAGTGCACAGTGAAAGTATGCAGAGAAGACCATGTCGCCGCTTGGCAGATCTCCGAGATGGGGGACAAACTGAAGATTAGCTACAGCAGTAGCCATGGCTCTGATATTATGAGCTCTCACATGGTGTGGAAGAGAAAGCCCAGCTTGCGAATAAGTGAAGGATATGTAATCTGCTAGCCAGTTTGAAAGTGTTTTAGATACTGGTGTCCCAGGATGACTTTGGTCAAAAGAGCCAAACAACTGAGAGGATTGGCGATAGTCCTTAGTATGATCTATATAGAATGCCAATCTCGTCTTGCAATCTAGGGTATGAAGTCTGGCCTCAGCCGGGGAGGTGTGAGACCTTGGAAAGAATGTTCGTAGCGAGTCAGATTGGTTCAGGTGGAATGAGGTGATGACCTTCAGCAAGAACTTAGGATGTGTACGAAGAACCACCTTGTCATGGTTAAAAGTGCTATAGGGAGCATAGCTCACCAAAGCTTGCAGTTCACTGACTCTGCAAGCTGAAGTGACTGCTATGAGGAAAAGAAGCTTTCATGTTACAAACTTTAAAGGAGCTGAAACCACTGGTTCAAAAGGACTGTGCATGAGTTGTGGAAGAACATTTAAATCCCATGGTGCAGGAGGTGGATAGAAAAGTGGCTTGGTCAGGAGAAGACCATGAATAAATCTGGCTACTAAGGGGTGTGCCAAGTCTCTCGGATCCCTGCTGCAACCTCTAGTTGTGCCAGGATTCTTCTCTTACTCAGTTGTCTTGGGCTAAGGAGTCCCATATGTGAAGACTGACTTCCTGCTTGTTCCTGGAGATAGTGTAGTTGCTCACCTGTAACAGGTGATCTCTGGGAACAGCAGACATCAGTCTTCACAACCCGCCCACCTCCCCATCAAGTTGTCCCATTTTTTCTCATTCCTGGTAAACAAAGATTTTTATTTCTCCGCTATTCACCTGACTGAGGAGACCAGGAGGGAAGGCGGGAAGGCAGCCAATCATGCGTGGAGGAATGCTCCCAAAAGCATGGTGGGAGGCTGCAATGACGGATAAATGGACTCACACCGAGTTGGTCTTAAAGCCAGAGGAGGACAAATTGAGCAGGTATTGGAGTAAGTCCGGAATGGGACATGTGAAAGGATCTAATGTTTTATGCGAACACCAGATGGAAAACATGCACCATTTAAAAGCGTAAGAACGTCTGGTTGAATCTTTTCTTGAAGATAGAAGCACATGCAACACATCCTCTTGGAGATCTAAGTGTTTGCCTCCATTCTTTCTACCTCTAGAAGTCATGTGATGACAGGAGGGACACAAATCAACATCATGGTCTGGGCCTAAACATTTTAGGCACCAAGAATGCTCACCAGTGATAGAAATTGTGCTGGAACACTTGGAGCATTTCTTGAAACCACTTCGGGGCTTCTCCATATTAGAGAATAATATGGAGGCAAAATCAAACTGGGCAATGGTGCCCGATGAGGCCATAGGCCTCAAATTAGTTAGTGAAAAAGCTGAAAATAAAATAAAATAATTATGTAATAAAAAAATATAAAAAGGGGAACCGGAATTGATGGAAAGTCGAGTCGGTCGACGGGAAGGCAACCTAAGTAATTTTGACGGTACTAGTGAAAACCTTTGAAGTCTCTAGACGTGGCTGACAGGAGGGACCAGGCTCCATGGAAAAAAGACAACTGAGGAGACCAGGAGGGAAGGCGGAAAGGCAGCCACGCATACGTGGCTGCCTTTCCGCCTTTGTATTGCGTTGTGTTGTTTCAAATCAAATCTATAACCAATCAAAATGTAAATCATACAAATTACTGTACTGTACAGTGCAACCTGATCTGTAAAGTTAACCACTGCTGATCGTAGGAAGTAGCGGTATACAAGTGTCTACTAAATAAAAATAAAAAAATACGTGGAGGAAAGCTTCCAAAAGCATTCTTATTGGATGCTGGGGAGTGTTCCCGCGCCGGGCTCCATCAGTGCCGATGTCACCCATATGTGAAGACTGACTTCCTGCTTGTTCCTGGAGATTGCCCCGATGCTAAATGGCATTAACTGTGTTAGTGCTGCTGAATATCCCATTCACAGCAATTAATGCAGTTAGCAGCTCTGCTAACCGTGTTAATCACTCTGAATACTGGGACCACTGCGTATACCATGGACTGCTTGAAGAATAAATCATTTGGCACTAGAGGAAATCAAGCCTAAGCCTTTCTTTGAAGCCAACATGACACAACTTCGACGTTCATACTTTGGGCATGAGATTTGCAAAGAGAAAGATCATTAGAGAAAGACATCATGCTTGGTAAGATTGAAGGTCAACGTAAAAGATGAAGACTGGTAATGTGATGGACTGATACAATAATGTCAGCTATGGATGTCACTCTATCAACAACTTACCACTTGACTGAAGACAGAACACATTTTAGGACAACCATACACAGGATCACCATGAGTCGACATCAACTCAAAGCCACTTAACAACAACAAAATATATTCAGAAATTATTTGGAAAAGTGAGCAGCAAGTGAGATGATCAAACTTGAGTATTAGATTTGCTTCTTCACCTTTCCAAATCCAAGCGCAGGATGATTTAGATATAGGTATAGTAAGTATTTCCTTGTTCAGGAGGGCTTACACTGTCAAGTTTTGTACCTGAGGCATAGAAGGTTATGTGATTCTCCAAGGTCACAACAAGGATCAGTGGGAGAAGCAGGATTTCAACCTTAACTTCCTTCTTCTTAGCCCACTTGTGTAACCAGTTACTCCTCCACTCCTTTGCAGTTGACACAAATTATTCAAAGTTGTTAAAAAAACAAGTGCATTGGGAGGAATTGTAGATGGATCTTATGAGCAATTTCGTAATCTTAACTATAGCCGTACAATGCTGGGTTCCATTCCCCCCTCTCCTCCCCCCCCCCCCCCCCCAGCAAAAGGATCT
Source organism: Ichthyophis bannanicus (assembly GCA_033557465.1). Taxonomy (NCBI): domain Eukaryota; kingdom Metazoa; phylum Chordata; class Amphibia; order Gymnophiona; family Ichthyophiidae; genus Ichthyophis; species Ichthyophis bannanicus. The sequence goes on along the minus strand of CM066039.1, from coordinate 166,109,653 downwards.
TGGAGTTCTTGTAGAAAATATATTGAAATCATAAGCACAGTCTCTGTCCGCCGTAAAATACAAACAGAATGTTAGGAATTATTCAGAAAGTAACAGAAAACAAAATTAGGAACACGATAATACCCTTCTATAAATTCATAGTGTGACTACACCTTGCGTATTATATATGCAGTTCTAGTCACCCCAAATCAAAAAAGATATAGCAATACTAGAAGAAGCTATGACTAGGGGAAATTCCCTGCAATAACAAAGTTATGTTCAACTGCTTTTTATTGACACAATAGCAATAACATTGGGCCTGATATTCAGCTGCCACAGTTATGCACTTCTACAGCACATAGCTGCTGCTGCTGCTGAATCTAATTCCGGATAGTCTATGCCGGGGTTATAACCGGCCACCAGCATTGAATATCTGGGTCTGCCATATAGCACCGCATGGCACAGAAACTAACTGGGCAGCAGCGATATTGAGCCTCGTTAGCTCCCATTGATAAAGATAGGCCAGCTTTTGCTGCACCTATCTTTACCCACAGGTCATTAATAGGGCTGCGGTTCAATATTGCCGTTGCCCAGTTAGCGATGGGCTCTGTCCCAAAATGCCCACAACATGTCCTGATACTACATGGTTAGCATCGAGGCGTGTAGCAGCGTCACTCAGGGATATTCAGTGGCACTAACTGTGTTGGTGCTGCTGAACATCCCTCTAAGCAGCATTTACGCAGTTTACAGGACTACATAGCACTTGCCATCCTACCGCAGGGTACCTACGAGGTGACTGCGCACCAAATTTTGGGGGAGCCTCTCACATCATGTATGTAGGACATACAATAACATCACTTCTATTAAAAGGGCTGTGCTTCAGGCGCTAGCCTCTTTCACCGCATAAACTCACGTTCTGTCCAGAGAGGAGAGGCCTTGTCACATCAGCTGAATCGGGGGATCACCATTGCCTGCATGATGCCTTCAGTCTCCAGCAAACAAGCTAAGGAATGGGGAAGGTAAGCCAGTTCCACTTGGCTCCTTTCCTTGCCCCCTAACTGACATCACAGCCGGCTCCCACTCCTATTAAAAGGACCACACTTCAGGCGTGCCCATGTCTAGCGGGCCCGTGTCTGAGGACCGTGTCAGAGGGCCCCTTGCCATGGCCCTTCAGGGTGGAACTTCAGTAGGCACCTATTGTCACACCCCAGCCCCCGGCAACGTGCCTAAAGAGCTAGGGTGGACATTATGTCCTTCATAAATGGTTTGAAAAACTATCTTCAGCACTGAGGCATGTTGGGAGTTGTAGTTTTCCTTCTAAAAGTATAGCCGTGACAAACCAGTATGAAGGTAAATGATATAGGTTTATTTCCCCAGTGTCACAAGGTTCAACATAAAGCATCAGGATATTCTCTCCAGTTAGTACTTCCAAAGATATTTACAAAACTCAGGTTGCATGTGTTTCACAGTCATTGCTTCTGTGCAGGCGTTTTAATCCAAAACATAGCAGATAAAACAAAACACAAGCTTCTTCATTCAGCTTAGTAAAAATGTTCTCTTTTATCCTTTCATTCCTTAGTAACACCCAGCATAGGTGCCAGGCAATATTCCTTTGATTAAACAAGCTCTTACCTTCAACAAGGTCAGACTTCTTTACTCTGTTACTCAAAAAGCGCACATCCTGAAAGCTATTCCTCAGTTAAGGACTCCCTGCTTCCAGCCAAGCATAATGTGCAATCCATGGGAAACTCAGGCAGCAAGGAATCCTGTTCGCTAGGATCTATCTGCATTTCTTCCTGCTCTGAAGAAACATCAACTTGCTCTGAGCTTTCCCCGTGTCTCCCAAGATACACTTTCTCTGGGGATCTCTGTAATTCCCTCCAGCAGTAGTCTACCTGGTATGGAAGACAAGTATCTGGGGTTTGAACTATTACTTTCTGGCTAGGTTCACAAACCTCTCTCCAGCTGCAGTTAAACAGTTCCTGACCTCCTTGCTTAAATTCCTCTCTGGTGTTAATCGATGGTTCCCTGTTCCAGGCTGGGTTCTTCTACCTCCTAGCTTGAGCCCTGGGCACCCACCTCTGAACACGTTGAGACTGCCAGTCCGACATAAACGTGGGAAGACTTTTATACTCTCCCTCTCTGAGCTGTGCTTTCCTGGTACCTCTCCTGACGGCTTCTCCTTGGAGCTCTCCACCTTGGCACTGCTGGCCTCTTTGGAACTTTCTCTTATCCTGCAACGACAGCCATTCTAGCTGCCCTGCTTGGCGCTGCTTCATCACCTTCTCCCTCTTCTCCCTTTTCTCTCCTTCTAAGCGAGGCTTATAAAGCTGCTTCTCTGTCAGGGTCTCTCTCACTCCCCCCAGGTGTGTGTGATCATCCCCTAAGTTTGTAACTACCTCGGGATAGCTTGGGTGTGGCAACCTAACTTCAGCCTCTCTGTGCTTACTCCCTCTAGCTGCACTCTGCAGTGTGTGTATTGCAGACCTGTTACATTCTTTAAAGGTACATTCACTAGTTTTTCCTATCTCCATAGGCTCACTAGCGTCTTCTTCATCACACTATACTGTCATTATGTGATTAATAATATGTCTAAAGAGTTGTCAAAATGTTTGTTAGGCATAGCAGGGTAAATTGTCCCTGCTCACTGATCCTGCACTGTACACTATTCTTTTTTAATTTACTTTAACATGCGAGTACAGTTGACAATTTTAGACAAACTATTAAGTACTTAGATAATAAGACTCAGGGGTATGTTTACTAAACCTTCATAACGTGCGCGCTGTGCAATTATCACACGCTAAGGTACCTTAGCGCGTGATAATGACGCTTTACGGGGCACAAATGTGCCCTAGCGCGCGCTAACGCGCGCAGCGGCACAAACAAGCGCTGAAGGCGTGGAAAGGCTCCCGGAGGGCGGAGGAAGGCTCCCCAGGGGCGGAGAGAAGGGGTCAATGGGTGGAGATTGGGAGGGGAGAGGCTCCCCGTACACTAACGATGTGAAATTCGAGGCCAAAAATAACGCAAGTGAAAACCTCGCGTTAGAGCTGATTTAAAGGGAAGAGAAACCATTTCTGTCAGCAATGTACAGCAAAACCAGGGAAACCCACAAAAAAGTGATAAGTGTGATACATGTGCACGGAACAAAAGTACAAATAAACATTGAAAAGGACCCCAACAAAATATACAAAAAACATAACCAAGCTGGGCAATAGTGATAGTAATGGGAAACATCAAAAAACACTCCAAAGAAAGCCCCCCAAAAAAGATATGAATTTTGGAAGGGTCTACGCTCCGTCCCCATACAAGGTGAATGATCCCACAGTGAAATAGCACTGATCAGGGTTTCCCTCTCCATTGGACAGGTTTCCTATGGCATGCACATGTTCCACAACAGCAGGGCGGGCATGTCGGAATGGGCAACTGGACAGATGCTGGGAAAGGGGATACAGAGGGCTGCAGGCGGCACATGCTGTGGTGCAGCTGGGGCACAGTGCGGACTAAGCAGATGCCTAGGTGGCACTTAGGAATGCTGAAACTGTACAGCAGCCAGACAGCAACTGATGAGGGCCCAACATGGGCACAAGAGTGTTTATCACAGTGTCACAGGGGATAGTACCCAGCAGGTACCTCCAAGGGCACAGAACATTGGCAGGCGGTGTTAGGGGGAAGCATGGACATCTATGCAGGCACCCCTACCCCAGAACACGCACCATAGGCAGCCACCTACCTGCACACTGGATGGCTTGAGACTGCACACCACCAGCACCACCAGCAGAAGGGCATGTCAGCATGGTGGCAGAGGGGTACTGGTGGTGGAGGGGGCAGTGGCAGCTGCCCAGAGCAGACCATGGCCTAGCCCTGTGTAGGTGGGTGCCATGCACTGCAACAGACAGGCCCTGCCGGACAAACAATCATGGTATCACCAGGGAATGCACTGTCTCTGTGGCAATATGGTGGTGCGGTGCACACAACCAGTGTGTTAGAAGGCAGAAGGTCACAGGTTCAAGTCCCAGCTATGGTGCCTGTCAACCCAGTCCCCATATTTTACCCACTACTACAACGTGCTAATACAGACAGAACCTTTATTGCAGATGACGTAAACATGCCCAAAACACCTACGTTTTACCCTACAGAGCAAAGACACCATAAACAGGCGCATTACCTAGAGCAGAGTCTCCCAAATGCAGTCCTGGAGGGCCAAACACCATTCAGGTTCCATGCTGCCTCTAATAAAGATGCCTGTGCTGCATATCTATGCACCACCCCCATGGTATGCAGATGTATCTCATGCATATTCATGAGGGACAGCATGAAAACCCGAACAGCGTTTGGCACACCAGGACTGGAGTTGGGAACCTCTGCCGTAAAGCAGCAGCCAACAGGGGCTGACACACCCACACCCACAGGCTCCATTAGCCAATGCCTCCTGGAGAGGCAGGACATTGGGCCCTGCATGCATCTCCCAATACTAGCACTTGCATACCTTAGCAATGCCACCCTAAACCTGGGAATATGGTACACAGCTATCAAACGTTTGCTATGATTACTGACAGATAGCAATTCCTACGTTAAGCACAGTTTGCTGATTGAGCTCCATCATAGCAACCTTTCTGATGTCTGTGGAGTGTGCTTCAGGTCTGGTCTCTGACAGTGTTTACCAACCTGGGGAGTGACCCCCAACAGTATTGCGTACCATATCCATGCCTGCACTGTGCCCAGGACTGGTGTGGTGGCCAGGGCTGCTAAACACCTCTATAGTAGCACAATGCTGGCATAGGTGTGGGAGTGTGTGTCTGTCTATCCAGTGTGTGATGGCTGCAAACACCCTCCACAGCCCACACTGCCAGCACTGTTGCCAGTATTGGCCTGCCAATGTGCATAATGAGGAGCAAGGTACCATGGGTATAGCCCGGACAGGGTGGCCTGGCCAGGATGCATCTGCACAGGGCATAGGGCACTGGCTGGGACATTGTAGTGCCCGGCCACCACCTGCACAGACAGAATGGCCACAGCATGTTCCGCTGGGAGATCACTCTCACCCTGACTGAGCAGTGACCACGGCATGGCTAGGCTCCCCCATAGTGCTATATAGTATTTCTCTCATGTGTTATTTATTGGTTCCGTTTTGGGGCCCAGTCACTGACTTATCTGCTTTGTGTGTATGCTGACATCCCAGTTCTGGGTGCACACATTTCCACCAGGAACATGCACTATGGACTAGCTAGCAGACTGTCTGCAGCTGGTATGTGTCTTGATGGAACGCCTTGCAGGGCGCAGCGGCTGAAGGCTTGCAGCAGGAGAATATCAGATAGTGGTGGGGTGCAGCTTAGCATATCCAGGCCTAATGTCTGTCTGCTATTGCATTATGGATGTGTACAGAGCTGCATTGACTGCCCTGTCGGGTGTCTGTTCCCCAGCAGGACTGGGGTTGATGGTCCCCTCTACTGCCACCATTGCAGGGAGGTAGAATGTGGATCTGTTGGTGGGAGACCTGTTTACCCCCCTCAGCCCTGGAGGAGGAGGAGGGTGGTGGTACATAACCCTCCTAGGGGTCCATAGGGGCTAAACCTGACTGAGACATACAGATATATCCAAGGTGTGTTGGCAGAAACTACCTGTCTCACACATTAGCACTGCTGAGGACCTGCAGCATGGCCTATCTCTGCTGTGGATCTGGTGCTGGGCGCCCCACCTCACCCTCAGGGTGAGTGCAGTACCTGCACAATGTGACGGTGTGTAGCTACTCTGTGCCAGTACCACACTCGGTCAGTTCCCCCTACCAGGCCGAGGTGCTGTGGGGGTGCATACCCCATCTTGTGATCATCTGTAGACTGCTGATTTGCATGTGCAGTGCATCATGGGTATGGGTGGGTTAACCCTATCCTGGTGACCACAGCAGACTGTTTGTGTGGTGACGTGCAGTCCTTCTGCAGCCAGCCAGGGGATTGCTAGCAGCTATGGAGCTGTAGCCCACTGGTTATTTCACTACTTGTGGAGCCAGAGGTCATGGGTTCATACCCACAGTAGGGGTTCTTTGATAGGGCTGTCCAAAGCATTGTCTTTTTTTAATGTACATTAGTGCAGCCAGCAAAACACCCTCAGGGTACTGTAACCATAAGGTGCCTCAGAAGGCGCCCTATAAGGCGCCTTATAGAGCATCCTATAAAGCGCCTTCTGAGGCAGCTTATGGTTACAGTCTGTATAAGGTGCCTTATAAGTGTCCTATGGAGCGCCTTATAGGGTGCCCTATAGGGGACATTATAGGGTGCCGTGGCAGACAGTGCACTTTATAATGTGCCCTATGGGGTGCCTTATAGGGTGCCTTATGCGGCACCTTAGGTTACGGCACGTGAGGGTGTGTTTGCTGGCAGCAATAAATAAAATACAAATAAAATGCCTCAGGAAACAATACTTACATGTCACAGCTGATGCCTCAGCCAGCCTTATACATTAGGCACACTGGGGGATTGAACTCATGACCCCTGTATCATCAGTCAGTGTATTAACCATTGTGCTACACTTCTGTTTCTATGTTTGGATGTCTGTGCGCCTACTTAAGATTACCGCACGGTAACGCGCTTAGCGGCGCTTTGCCCGATAATGTGCGCAGCAGCGCGCGTTATCACGCGCTAATCCCGTTTTGCTACTTTAAACTGAAACGCCCACTCCTTATATGGCATCCTGCACACTAACGCTGGGCGCACATTAAGAGGGTTTAGTAAACATACCCCTTAATGTTCATCTCTCTTTGCTAATACCCTTACTCTGTCAGGTATTATTTAGCCTACCAATGATACTGGGAGATAAAGACTACCCGCTTCTGATTTAATAGTAATTTACCTGCCCATTGGTAATGCAACCACTACTACAAGCCATACCTGACTTTTGCTCACCCTACACCTGAAATTATAACTACCTAACTCGGTATCTTCCTCATGCTCACAATAATACCATCTCATCACATTCAGAAAAAAGCTTAAAACTCATTTATTTACCCTTCATTTCTGCACCCAACCTGACTACAACAGCTCATACCACCCCCCTAAAAACGCTACTTATCTATAAAGCCTGATAATGTATATAATTCCATGTTAATAAAGCCCTGTTTTACCCATGTTAATGTATATAGTTCAAATCGTTCTATGTAATGGAATATGTACATGTTTCGTACTATCCAAACTGTTATATGTAAACCGCTTTTGATCGCCTGGAAAAACATGGTATAAAAAATGTTAAATAAATAAATAAAAATTATTGCTAACCATAATATATACATTCCTCTTTGACATCCTCCTCCATCTTCACTGTGTGTACAACAGACTTTACAATGGAGAACAGGAAACCTTTAGTAGGCATTATCATCTTGTTAGTTATACACACCCTAATAGCACAAAGTCATTCCTATCCATCTACTACAACATAATACCATCATATCCCAATTATTCAAAATCGTTTTAGGCACAACATATTCTGTCATGCTCATAGATATATCTACCACTCTAAGCAACCCCACCAGAGACTTATTTACATTACCCCTCAAAATCTTTACTCAACCCATACACCTATAGATCTTTTGGTCCCAATTAAATGCATACTCTTGAATGCAGATCTATTAGAAATAAACTACTAATTATCATCAACTTTAAGGACAACAACCCAGATATATTATGCAATCTCCAGGAACAAGCAGGAATGTAGTCTTCACATATGGGTATCGTCGGAACCAACGGAGCCTGCGGGGGAACGCTACCCAGCGTCCAATAGGAAAGCTTTTACAGGTAACTGATGTTACATGTAAAAGTTGTTCAAGTTATTCAGTTGTTCTCTGTAAACTGCCCTTGATCTCTGGAAGGGGTGGTATAGAAGAAAACCATAAATAAATAAATAAAAATAAATAAATAAATAAAGCTTTTGGGAGCATCCCACAGCACCTGCGTGCTGCCTTCCCGCCTTTCCAACTCTCCCTCTTCAGTTCTTCGTTTTCTGCGGAGCCGACAGGACACATACCCTGTCACCGCAGAAAATTTATTCTTATTCTTTTGGTTTTTGTGGTTGTGTCTGCCTTCATTCGACGCCTACCGGTACCACCGGTTCTCTTTTCTTTAAAAAAAACAAACAAACAAACCTAGCTTTCTAAAAGATTTTTTATTTCAGGACCCTTTCCCCTCTCAGTGCTAGGTGTCATTTTGGGCACTAGGCCCACTTTTCTTCAAACACGGAGAAACTAGCTAGTGGTTTCAAGAAATGTTCTAAGTGTGGCGGTACCATATCCGTCACCGACACCCATGACTGGTGTCTCAAGTGTTTAGGTCCTGACCATTCTCCATCAGAGTGTCTCTCCTGCAGAAAGATGACCAAGAGGGGCCTGCAGAATAGAGCTGCAAAACTCGGTACCCTTTTTGCCACAGATACGATGTCGGTTGCATCAACGTCTTCCAGGGCTTCATCTTCCTCCCATGGATCTCAGATAACTAAACCTATGTCTTCTAAGACTGGCCGGTCCTCAAAGGGTAGATCTCCTTCCAGGTATCAAGATGCCACTGGCGTTGCCCTCAAGGAAAGTTCACCAGCAAAACAGTCCCGGCGGGAGGCCTCGGTCTCCAAAGCATTAACGGGACTCCAGAATGTTCTAGAGGTTTCCACCTCTGCAAACCTACTGGTGCCATGTTCTGGGATCGTAGCCACTTCCACCGGTACCGACACCCAGGCATCGGCATGAGCAATGTATCAGAGAATCCTCGCTATTGAACGCAGTCTAGCGGCCCTCTTAGCAGCTTCTGTACCGCTAAGACCGCTACAGATGGTTCCACAGGTATCGGTACCGGTACCAAGCGCACCTGCCTCAGCTGATATGCTTCCCCCCCTGCCGAGCCTTAAGTCTATCTCAGGTATCGAGCGGCCGGTACCGAGACACCCCAACACCGACTTCGAGCGGTACCAGTACCGTGTGTTGCAGGAACACCCGGCGCAGAGATACTTCGAATCCTCTGATTCTGATGACTCTGCCGGTACCAGAGCTTTCCTTCCGGAGGATCCATCTCCTTCTCCTCAACGCAGAATGTCTCCTCCAGAAGACATGTCCTTCCAGGATTTCATACTTGATTTAGCTCGAGGTCTTTCAATCACGGTGACTCCGGAGAAGGAACCCAGAGCAGAAGAATTAGAAATTCTTCAATGCCCTAAGGCTCCTAAGGAGGCAGCTACCCTTCCCATTCACAGAATCTTGCATGATCTTATGCTAAGAATGTGGGAAGCTCCTTTAATGGTGTCTCCACACTCTCGATGACTCGATACCATGCACCGAGTTCCAAGCTGTCCTGAATTTCAACTCAGTTACCACACCATTCAATGGTAGTAGAATCGGCGATGTGTAGGATTAAGAGTGCTAAAACGCATTCTTCCAATCCTCCAGGCCGTGAATCGAGGACACTCAATGCCTTTGGGCGTCGATGCTTCCAATCCTCCATGTTGTCAGCCAGGATCAGCTCCTAAATTCTCTACATGGGAATGTTCCTCAAGGAGGTTGCAGGAGACTTGAAGCTCATGAGCCCTCTTCTCCATGAAGAAAAAAGGGGGGAATTCCTTACTCTGGTCAAACATGCCCAGGATGTTTCTAAGTTTATGAACCGTGCAACCTTTGATTGCTTTGAATGCATTAGCAGAACCTCTGCTATTTCCATCGAGGCATGTTGTATTGCCTGGCTTCAAGCATCAGACTTAGAACAATTGGTGCAAGATAAACTGGTAAATATTCGTTGCACAGGAGAAAATCTCTTTGGCAAGGATTGGCAAGACAAGGCCAATCAGATTGAATCTGAAAATACTACCTTGAATATACTATCAAAGTCTACAGTCAACCCAGCAAAGAAAACATCAGTCAAGAAACCCTTTTTCAACAAGAAAAAGAGATTTTACCCATCTTAGACCCATCAGGGCCACTGTCCAGTTCATGCTCCCCAAAAGGGGCAGCAACAGACTAGACAACAGAGGAAGCCACAAGCTCTAAGAGCTCAACCGGCTCAGCAGACTCATCCTCTTCAGGGGCTTTGACTCCTTCCTAGAGAACTTAGTCTTTCTGCCCCTGAAAGGTCCAGAACCCCTTACCATCCTGGGCAGGTTATGCCATTTTGCCAAGAGATGGCAACAAATAACCTCAGAAAACTGGACTTTGTCCGTTGTACAAGAGGGGTACAGACTTCATTTTCAAAGTATGCCCCTCCTACAAGCATAAGACAGCTCAATTCTCAAATCCCTGTCACCAATCTCTTGGGTCAGGAGGTCGCATCACTTCTTGCTCAGGGAGCAATAGAAGAGGTACCCATATCCCAACAGGGTATGGGGTTCTACTCCCCCTATTTTCTCATCCCAAAGAAAACAGGGGGGCACAGGCCTATACTGGGCCTCAGAGAATTAAATAGGTATCTGTTCTGGGAAAAATTCAAGATGATCTCCCTCGGAACACTTCTGCCATACCTTCAGAGTCAAGACTGGCTATGTTCTCTAGATCTAAAGGATGCATATACGCATATTCTCATCCATGCAGATCACAGGAAATTCCTGCGATTCCATTTCCAGGGAAGACACTTCCAATACAAGGTTCTTCCCTTCGGTCTGGCTTCTGCCCCAAGAGTTTTCACAAAATGCATGGGAGTAGTAGCAGCATTCCTGAGAACTCTAGAAATATTCATCTTCCCCTACTTAGATGACTGGCTCATCCGAGCATCAACAGCTCCGGAAGCTAGCTTCGCTCTTTCTCGCACTATGTGAATCCTTCGGTACTTGGGACTGGTCATAAACCTCCTAAAATCTCATCTCACCCCTTCTCAGTCTCTAGAATTCATAGGGGCTCGTCTAGACACAAGGCAGTCAAGGGCTTTCCTGCCACAGCCACGTTGTCTTTGTATAGTAAAGCTGGCTTCCCAAGCAGCTATGAAGGTTTTCCTGACTGCTCGGGAGATGCTTCAGCTTCTGGGGCATATGGCATCCACTGTCCATGTGGTTCCCTATGCTCGCCTTCATATGCGAGCAGCCCAGTGAACTCTATCCTCTCAGTGGACACAGGCCTAACAGACAAAATCAGAAACTCCACGCGTCTCATTTCGTCCCTGCAATGGTGGCAGTCACTGGAAAACCTTCTCATAGGCTCTCCTTTCCAGCAGCCTCTATGCCAAGCCACCCTAACAGATGCGTCCAAGTTGGGTTAGGGGGGCTCACTTAACATAAGAACATAAGATATGCCATACTGGGTCAGACGAAGGTCCATCAAGCCCAGTATCCTGTTTCCAACAGTGGCCAATCTAGGTCATACGTACCTAGCAGTTTCCCCAAAAGACACAGGTTCCGCAATGCTTGTACTGGGTCAAGCATTGATATCCTGGGTCGCTTCTTAATAATGGTTTATGGACCTTTCCTCCAAACCTTTTTTAAACCCAGCTACACTAACAGCCTTTACTACATCCTCCGGTAACAAATTCCAGAGTTTGATTACACGTTGAGTGAAAAAATATTTTCTTTCATTAGTCTTAAATAGTTTACCCTGTAGCTTCACTGCATGTCCCCTAGTCTTTCTATATTCTGATAACGTAAACAATCGATCTCTCAACTCAGGGTCTCTGGACTCCACAGGAGGATTGTCTTCACATAAACCTCCTAGAACTCAGAGCCATTTTCCATGCTATTCGAGTATTTCAGGCCCATCTCAGCTACAAGACAGTTCTGGTCCAGACCGACAATCAAGTAGCCATGTTCTATGTAAACAAGCAGGGCGGAACAGGCTCTTTGTCGTTATGCAATGAAGCTTTGCGACTGTGGGCCCTCGCCAGAGAGCTTCAAATCCACCTTCTAGTGGTATATCTTCCGGGCATTCAAAATCTTTGAGCAGACAAACTCAGTCAAATACTGCTGCCACACTAGTGGTCTCTTCACTTGGACCAGCTTGCTCGAGTGTTTCGAATCTGGGGAACGCCAGATATAGACCTCTTTGCAAGTCCACAGAATGCCAAACTTCCCCGATTCTGTTCCAGAATTCCAGCTCAAAACTGTCAGGCAAGGGTTGCTTTCCTCCTCCACTGGGGTCAGGACTTCCTCTATGCCTTCCCACCCATTCCCCTCATTCCCAAAACTTTGTTCAAGCTTCAGAGAGACAGAGGTCGTATGATACTCATAGCTCCATGGTGGCCATGGCAAACGTGGTATCCTCTACTTCTGCTTCTCTCTCAAGCCACACCTCTGGAGTTGGGATATGCTCCAGATCTTCTTTCCCAGGAGAACGGGACCCTTTTGCACCTGAATCCCCAGTCCCTGCACCTCGGGGCCTGGTTGCTGAAAGCCTAGGAATCCCGGATATCAACCTTTCTCAACAGGTAAAGGATATCCTTGTGGCTTCCAGAAAGCCTTCCACAAGGCAATCCTATGCTTTTAAGTGGAAGAGGTTCTCTGTATGGTGTTCTCAAAGGGGACTTAACCCCCATTGAGTGCCTATGGAGTCGCTTCTGGAGTATCTCCTCCATTTATCAGATTCAGGTCTTAAAACCAATTCAGTAAGGGTCCATCTTAGGGGTATGTTTACTAAACTGCGCACTTGTGCGGGGCGCACTTGAGCGCTCTAAAATGATGCATTTAAGTGCTCTTAAGCGCCCCGCATACGTGCGCATCACATTAACGGGCCCCGCACACGTGCGCCGAAAACGCGCACGTTTGCGGTGCGCTCATGTGCGATAGAGGCGGGGAAAGGCTAACGGAGGGCGGAGGAAGGCCCCCGAGGGGCGGTGAGACGGGGTCAATGGGTGGAGAGTGGGAGGGGAGAGGCTCTCCGCACAGGAGCGGGGCCGAATTTACATGTAAAAACTACCGCGAGTGAAACACTCTCGGTAGAGCGCATTTAAAGGGAAAAGAAACCATTTCCGTCAGCAATGTACAGCAAAAGCGGGGAAACCTAAAAAAACGTGAGCAGTGTGATACATGTGCACAGAACAAAATCGCAAATATAATATGAAAATGGCCACAACAAATTATAAGAAAAGTATAATCCAGCTGGGCAACAGTTATCTTAATGGGCAACCATAAAAAACACTCCCAGGAAAGCCTCAAAAAATATGAATGCTTTTTTGAAAGGGTCTACGCTCCGTAGACTCTTTCAAAAGCACTGCATTGTAATGGAGCTTTCCTGGGAGTGTATTTCAGGTTGCCCATTGATATCACTGTTCCGCAGCTTGGTGTTATATTTTCCTCCCCTTTTTTGGGGGGCATATTTGAGGTTATTGTGCACCTTTGTCCCCATACAAGGTAAACGAGCCCATAGTAGAATTGTGCAGAGCAGGGTGTCTGACTCGTGTGGCCAGGTGTCCTATCTCCAGAGAATGCTCTGTCTCTGTGGCCACAGTGTGGTTCAGCGGACACAGCCAGTACCTGTAGGATCAGAGGGACACATAGTTTTACCCACCACTAAACAGACACTCTTTTATTGCAGAGAACATAAGCATGGTCCCAACACCTATATTTTAGCCTACACCGCACACAAACCATAACAATGGCCACTACCTACAGCCGAGTCCCCCAAAGTCAGTCATGGAGTGCTACAACTCACTCAGGTCATATGTTTTTCCCAGATAGGGACATGTCTGCATGTTTGTGGTAGGGTACAGGTGGCGGAGGGGGCAGTGGCTGCAAACCACAGCACACAGTGGCGTAGGCCTGTGCAGGCTGGCACCGTCCACCCCAACAGACAGGCTCTGTCGGATGTACAGTCATGGACTCCCCAGGGAACACAGCATATCTGTGGCAACACAGTGGTGCAGTGCACACAGACAGTCTGTGCAAGAACAGAAGGTCACAGGTTCAAAGCCCAGCTGGGGCTACTGCCAATCCTGTTCACATATTTTTCCCAGAACTAAACCGTGATAGTAAGGACAAAACTGTATAGTTGAGATCATATGCATGGTTAATACGCCTATATTTTACCACACCATTCATAGACACCATAAACAGGCGCATTACCTCGAGCAGAGTCTCCCAAATGCAGTCCTGGAGGGCCCCACACCATTCAGGTTCCATGCTGCCTCTAATAATGATGCCTGTGCTGCATAGCTATGCACCACCCCCATGGTATGCAGATGTAGCTCATGCATATTTATGAGGGACAGCATGAAAACCCGAACAGGACTGGAGTCGGGAAACCCTGCCGTAAAGCAGCAGCCAACAGGGCCAGACACACCCACACACACACCCACAGGCCCCATTGGCCAATGCCTCCTGGAGAGGACATTGGGCCCTGCCTGTATCTCCAAATACTAGCAGTTGCATACCTCAGCAATGCCACCCTACACCTGGGTGTACAGTACACAGCTATCAAACATTTCCTATGATAACTGGCAGATCTCAATTCCTACGTAAAGCACATTTTTCTCATTGAGCTCCACCATAACAATCATTCAGATGTCTGCGGTGTGTGCTGCAGGTCTGGTCTCTGACAGTGTTTACCACCCTGGGGAGTGACCCCCAACAGTATTGCGTACCATATCCATGCCTGTACTGTGCCCAGGACTGGTGTGGTGGGTATGGATGATGAACCCCTCTATAGTAGCACAATGCTGCCATAGGTGTGGGGTGGCTGTCCGTCTATCCAGTGTGTGGTGGCTGCCAACACCTTCCACAGCCCACACTGCCAGCAATGTTGCCAGTATTGGGCTGCCAATGTGCATAATGAGGAGCAAGGTACCATGGGTATAGGCCGGACAGGGTGGCCTGGCCAGGGTGCATCTGCACAGGGCATATGGCACTGACTGGGACATTGTAGTGCCCGGCCACAACCTACACAGACAGGACCTCAGTATGTCCTGCTGAGAGATCACTCTCACCCTGACTGTGCAGTGACCACAGCATGGCTAGGCACCCCTATAGTGCTATATGGTATTTCTCTCATGTGATATATGTGGGTTTTCTTTTGGGGCCCAGTCACTGATTTATCTGCTTGTTGTGTATGCTGACATCCCAGTTCTGGGTGCATGCATCTCCACTGGGAACATGCACTATGGACTAGCTAGTGGATTGTTTGCAGCTGGTATGTGTTTTGTGGGAGTGGCTTGCAGGGTGCAGTGGCTGATGGCTTGCTGCAGGAGAATATCAGATAGTGGTGGGGTGCAGCTTACCATATCCTGGTCTAATGTCTCTGCTATTGTGTTATGGATGTGTGTATAGAGCTGCACTGACTGCACTGTGGGGTGTCTGTTCCTCAGAAGGACTGGGGTTGATGTTCCCCTCTACAGCTACTTTTGCAGGGAGGTAGAATGTGGATCTATTGATAGGAGGCCATTTTTGCTGCCCTTGGCCTGGGTGGGGGGGTGGTGTGTGTCCCACCTGGGAGTCCATGGGGGCTGCGCTTGACTGAGACATCCATGGTGTTTGTGCAGACACTACCTATCTTACACATTAACACTGTTTTGGCTGTCCTGCATAGCCTCCATCAGTCATGGAAGGTGTTGTGGACCTGGTCCTAGGCGCCTCATCGCACAATCAGAGTGAGCACAGTAACCACACAATGTGACGGTGTGTAGGTACTCTGTGGCAGTAAAACACCCGGTCAGTACCCCCTACCAGGGCGAGGTGCTGTGGGGGTGCACCCGGTCACTTCCCCCTATCAGGCCGAGGTGCTGTGGGGGTGCATTCCCCATCTTGTGTTCATCTGTGGACAGCCGATTTGCATGTGCAGTGCATCATGGGTAAAGGTGGGCTAACCCTATCCTGGTGAGCACAGGAGACTGTCTGTGTTGTGATGTGCAGGCTCTCTGCAGCCAGCCAGGGGCTTGCTGGCAGCTATAGAGCTGTAGCCCAATGGTTACTTCACTGCCTGTGAAACCAGAGGTCATGGGTTCAAACCTATAGTGGGGTTGTTTGATAGGGTTGCCTGAAACATTATTTTTCTTTAATGTACATATTTTGATGCCTGCAAATACACCCTCAGCGTACTGTACCCATAGGGTGCCTCTGAGGGCGCTTTATAGGGCACCCTATAGAGCACCTTATGGTTCCCATCCATATAAGGTGCACTATACATTATTATGTGACGCTACTTATAGGGTGCCCTATAGGGGACATATTAGGGTGCCGTGGCCGACAATGCACTCTATAATGTGCCCTATGGAGTGCCTTATAGGGTGCCTTATATGGCACCTTCAATTACGGTACGTGAGGGTGTGTTTGCTGGCAGCAATTAATAACATAAACATACGGTGATGCTGGGAAAAATATGTACATTGCAAAGCTGATGCCACAGCCAGCCTTAAGTATTAGGCACCCTGGGGAGCAAACTCATGACCCCTGTATCAGCAGTCAGTGCCTTAACCATTGTGCTCCACTGCTGCTCCTCCTTGCCTTGTCAGCACACCTACTAATGCTTTTCATTCCTTAAACTGCACAGTGCTGCCATCATAAACAGTACTCTGACGTTCGGGTAACTCATACGGCAACCTCTAAAGCGCCCTATAAGCTACATTATAGGGTGCCTTGGCGGACATTGCACTTTAAAATGTGCCTTATAGGGCGCCTTATGTTACCACGCTTTGAGGGTGCGTTTGCTAGTACTGATATTTAAAATAAACATAACATGCCCCCTAAAGCACACATGCCCATAATATGCAATGCCTCAGCCAGCCTTGTTCATCAGGCACTGTGGGGGATTGAACACCTGATCCCTGCACCATTGGTCAGTGTCTTAACCATTGTGCTGTGGCTCTGTTCCTATCTTTGCACATCTGCGCGCCCCCTTATGCCTCCCAATATTGAAAAATCCTCCTAAATCATTAGCACACCACCTAATGGCCATCAGCGTGCCACCCCATATTAGACTGGCTCCTAAAGTAATGCCTCAGCCAGCCTTGTTCATTGGTTACTGTGGGGGGATCAAACCCCTGATCCATTGTGCTGTGGCTTTGCTCTTCTGCTAGCTCAGCAGCGCGCCGGCTTATGCCGCCCCATATTGAGATGACTCCTAAAACATTAACACGCTGCCTTATGCCCATTAGCACGCCGCCTTATGCCACCCAGTATTCGACTGGCTCCAAAACATTAGTGCATTGCCTTATGCCACCCATTATTTCACTGCCACCTAAATTATTGCATCAGCCAGCTGTTTTAATTGGGCTCTGTGGGGGATCGAACCCCCAATCCCTGCACCATTGGTAGATGCTTTAACCATTGTGCTTTGGCTCTGTTCTTCTGCTTGCCCATCAGCGTACCACATATGCCTCCCGCGCAGCCATCTGATGCGCTAAGGTGCGGGGCGCATATGGGCGCCGCGCACCTTAGCGCATATGCAAATCAAGGATTTCCTTCTTCAGCGTGAAACGCCCACTCCTTATATGGCACCCGCACTCTACCGCGGCCCGCACTTTACCGGGGTTTTAGTAAACATACCCCTTAGTGCCATTGCTGCTTTTCGCAAACCTCTGGATGGACAACCTATTTCCTCTCATCCACTCATAGCAAGATTTATGAGAGGTCTACTCTTAACAAAACCTCCCATTAAGCCACCGCCAGTAGCATGGGATCTGAATCTTGTTCTCGGGCAGCTCATGAAACCGCCCTTTGAGCCTTTAGCCACTACAGCTCTAAAGTTTCTTTCATGAAAGGCCATCTTCCTATTTGCCCTCACTTCTGCAAGATGCATCAGTGAGTTATAGGTCTTAGTGGCGAATCCTCCTTACACAAGATTTCACCATGATAAGGTAGTTCTTAGGACTCATCCTCACTTTATGCCAAAGGTGGTTTTGCCTTTTCATTTGAACCAAGCGGTTTACCTTCCTGTATTCTTCCCTAGGCCTCATGCCTCTAATGGAGAAAGGAACCTTCATACTTTAGATTGTAAAAGAGCCTTGGCTTTTAACCTTCAAAGAACTAAGCAACATAGAAAATCTTCTCAGCTTTTTGTTGCTTTTGATTCTAGTCATTTGGGACTTCCAGTTTCCAAAAGAACTCTCTCTAGGTGGACTGCACATTGCATATAAGAGTAAGGGACTTTCTCTCACAGGCCATGTTACAGCTCAAAATGTGAGAGCAATGGCAGCCTCAATGGCTAATCTTCATTCTGTGTCCATTGACGACATCTGTAGAGCAGCCACTTGGGCTTCGGTACACACCTTTACAGCCCACTATTGTTTAGACAAAGACTCCCGTCGGGATGCCTCCTTTGGCCAGGCTGAGCTTTAGCATCTCTTTCAGACTTAGTACAACTCCTACCCACCATCCCGGGTTTCGATGCCAGAGATCCATGGGAGGAAGCATGACCCATCTCACCTTGGGTTCGTAGCTTGCCGGGGTCATCCGCCTGGCATCTCTCAGCTGGGGAGTCCCCATATGTGAAGACTACATTCCTGCTTGTTCCTGGAGATAGCATAGTTACTAATCTGTAACAGGTGATCTCCGGGAACAGCAGGAATTAAATCTTCACAACCCACCCACCTCCCCTGGGAGTTGTCTCTCTCTATCTCTCTCTTTGTCTACTTCTCTCCTTTGGGTCTAAGTTATAAACACAACTGAAGAGGGAGAGTTGGAAAGGTGGGAAGGCAGCACGCAGGCGCTGTGGGATGCTCCCAAAAGCTTTCCTATTGGACACTGGGGAGCGTTCCCACGCAAGCTCCATCGGTACCGACAATACCCATATGTGAAGACTTAATTCCTGCTGTTCCCGGCGATCACCTATTACAGGTGAGTAACTATGCTATACTGAAACATGGTTATTTGACGCAGATATCGTGTTACTCAACCAACTAAACCTAATCGGATACAATTTATTCCACTGCCCCAGAAAATCCAAGCGAGGAGGCGGTGTCCTTATATTAATAAAGCAAGAACTGAAAGCCTCCCTCTGCCTATGTAACAATTTAGATGATATGAACACACTTAAAATTGAATACAAAAGCTTATCAATCTGCCTAATATATAAACCACCCTCATCAAATCCAGACAACATTGTCTCAATTTTGGAAACTGCGGTAACTCCTCCTTAAAAAAACTCACATTTTACTAGGCAACTTCAACCTACTACCTCTTCACATTGCACAATCCACATCATTCCTCAATTCGATGTCCAATATGGGTTACCAGCCAATAGTACAGACATCTACCCATGATAAAGGTAACACACTAGATTTAATATTCCTACCCAAAAACACCTTAATACTTGACCTTTACTCACCCCCAAAAGTAATGCAGGTCCCCTGGACGGACCATTATATAATAGAGTTCAATTTTCCATTGCTTCCTTCTCCACACGTGCCTCAAAATTCAACATCACAGAAAAAGAGATTTAGAGCCTTTAATAAGGAAGCCTTTCTGAATGAGGCACTGCCACAGATAGACTTTACATTACCTGATCTGGATGATATACCGGTATTAAAAAATTGGAATACTCGTACTTCACTCTCTAAAACTGCTTCTGCGCCAAAATCACACTACAGAACCTCACCAAAACACTCTGAAAAATGGTACATGCAAGAACTAAGAAAATTAAAACAAAAATTAAGAAAACTTGAGCACAGATGGAGGTCAACTAAATCTGCAAATGACAAACTATATGAATTCTCTCCACTCATACAAATTATCTATTAACAACAGGAAAAAAGAATCACACTATGCTACTCAATAAATCATTCAATCGCCCAAGGGAACTTTTTGAAATCGTAAAAACCCTTACTCAGATACCTAATCCACAAGTAAACAGTATCAGCATCAAGCCACAAATCCTTGCCGACCTCTAGATGAATAAGTTAAAACTAGAAAGTAACCACAGTGTATCAGCTCTAATACTCAACTTTGAAATTGTAACTTTTTTTCTTTATTTGTATATATCACAATCGCTTTGACCGGGTATTACTCAGATATAGCAACTGGGTCTCAGACTAGAACAGGCAGTTATCTAAACGTTAAATTTATTGTTTAGAATTCATGCCCGATGTTGCATCAATGACCCTGATACGTTGCTTTAATCCTGCTGATCTTGTTCTAAAATCTTATTCAAAAGATAATACTTGTCTCATACGTTGCTTTTCTAAAGCTAATGCTTGTCTCATACGTTGTTTGAGTCCTGCCGGTCTTATTTAAAAAAAACTTGAGGTGGAAAAAACTGGAGGTGGGTTCTGAGGATAACTCTGTCGTGAAAGAACCATGCGTAGGGTGGATAGTGCACCAGAGCTTGAAGTTCCCTAAGATATCTGACAGAAGTGATGGCCACAAGGAAGGCCATCTTCCATGTAAGATGTTTGAGCGACGCTGTCCCTAGGGGCTCAAAGTACAGTCTTATGAGTTCGGACAGAATGATGTTAAGATCCCAGGCTGGCATAGACTGCTGCACAGGCAGCTTGGTGTTCATTGGGCCCTTCATGAACTGGAGACAACCGGGTGTACAGAGATGGGGTTCCTGTCAACAGGGTCGTGGGATGCAGCAATGGCAAATAGATGATAACGCATTGATGTGGTCTGGAGGCCTGAGTGAAACGGGTGAAGAAGATAGGAGAGCACCTGGTCAACAGAGCATTGGACTTGATCCAGATCATTTTAGGCAGCCCAGTGCACAAAACGAGACCACTTACACTGGTAGGAATGCAGTGTTGAAGGTCTTCAAGAAGAGGGGTGGACAGTGATGACATCCTGTCGCACAGAAGCGGTAAGCGATAGGTACCCTGAGGGTGAGGACAGTGACGACATCCTGTGGTAGAGAGGTGGTCAGCGACTGATGCCCTGAGGCCGCCAAGCTGTGAGGGAGAGGCTCTGGAGGTTGGGATGGAGGAGTGGCCCTGCTGCTGTGTTAGAAGGCTGGGCTGCATTCCTGCAGCATTGCCAGGAAATGGGGGAACCACAGCTGGTGAGGCCACCTCAGAGCTATCAAGATGATGGAGGCCTTGTCCTGTTTGATCTTAAGCAGGACCCGCATAAGGAGTGGAAAGGGCAGAAAGGCATAAAGGAGGCCCTGGGACCAGTCCATGGCAAAGGCATCCGCTGCCTGTCATTGTGGTCATGGTCTGATGAAGCAGAATATGAAATATTTGGCATTGTTGGCAGAAACAAAGAGGTCCACCTAGGGATCTGCTCGTGCAGCAAAGATGTCCTGGATGGTCTCAGGGTCGAGGGACCATTCATGAGGGTACAGCTGGTGGCTCAACTTGTCGGTTAGCTGGTTGAGAGCACCCGGCAGGTAGATTGCCCCTATGGAGAGGGCAAAGGTCCAGAGTCGGGGGGCCTCACGGTAGAGCCTAAGCAAGCCCATGCCCTTTTGTCTGTTGATATAGAACATGGAGACTTGATTGCTGGTACATATGAGGACAATCTTGTGCCTCACCCAGTTGGCAAAGACTATGAGGGCATACCATATTGCTCAAAGTTCCAGCACTTTGATGTGCAAGGCCTGTTCCTGACAGGTCAGGTACCCTGTGTGGAAATGTGGAGCATATGAGATCCCCATCCATGGGTGGAAGCATTTGTAGTCATGGTGAGGTGATGGGGTGGCTCCTGAAAGGGGAACCCCACCGAGATGTTGCCCAAAGCCACCCATCAATGAAGACTGTCAAGGAGGATGGTGCATTGCAGGTTTTCCAGAGAAATTCTGGACCGCAGCGGCTGAGTATGTTCAAACCAATTGAGTCTGAGGTGCCACTGTAAGTGGCGCATATGTAGCCATGCCAGGAGTACCATGTGCACTGTTGCAGTCATGTGTCCCAGAAGACGCACAAGCAGATAAGCTGATGCTATCCGGTGCGTGGCTAGATTTCCGCTGAGAAGAGTTGGGGTCTGAGCCCTGTGTTTGGGGAGGAAGGCTTGGGCCTGTAGTGTGTCCAGGTGTACTTCTATGAAGTCCAGTCATTGTTGAGGCATGAACTTGGACTTCTTTGCATTGATAATGAAGCCAAGGGAAAGGAGTGTGGTGGAGGTTTCTTTGATGGCTTGACTGGCAGTAGCCTGGGAGACTCCAGAAATGAGCCAGTCATCGAGACAGGGGTAGACACAATGGCCTCACCACCGCAAGTGGGCCACTACCATGGATAGGCACTTTGTGAACACACGGGGTGCGGTTGTGAGCCCGAACAGGAGGACTTTGTACTGGTAGTGACATAGCCCATGTGGTCTTTTTCTGCCGTCATGTTTCTTTCTAGTCTACTTTCCATATCAACTACAATAGTCCCCATTTTACCTTAGAGATCCTCTGTGTTTGTCCCATGCTTTCTTGAATTCAGATACTGTCCTTGTGTTCACCACTTCCACTGGGAGACTATTCCACGCATCCACCACTCTTTCTGTAAAAAAAAAAAAATATTTCCGCATATTACTCCAGAGTCTATCCCCTTTCACTCTCATCCTATGTCCTTGCCCTCAATGGAAAGAGACCCTCCTGTGCATTTATGTCACTAAGGTATTTAAATGTCTCTATCATATCGCCTCATGAATGCAGCAAAATATGACCTTGAGAATATACCACTGGAATTTAAAGACTGCCTGCAAAATCGATTTGCTGCTTTAGATACAAATGACAGAGCTCCAGAAGAGTTATGGAATGACATCAAGAAGGTTGTGTTGAAAGTAAGCGAGAAGTCTCTACAAAAGGTGAAAAATAAAAAACGGCCAAAATGGATGACGGAAGAAACTCTGAAAATTGCCCAGAAACACAGAGAAGCTAAAGCCAGAGAAGAAAGAAAGACAATCACAGAACTCAACAGAGATTTCTAACGTGCAGCAAGACAGGACAAGGAAAAGTACTACAATGAAGCATGCAAGAAAATAGAAGCAGAAACTATTAGAGGAAGAAAAAGATTGGCTTTCCTAAAGCTACGAGAGTTAAAGAAAAAGTTCCAGCCTCGAATTGGAATGTTACAAGATGCTCAAGGTTCTATGTTGAATGATGCTGAGAAGATAAAGAAAAGATGGAAGGAATATACAGAGTTTTTATATGATAAAGATCAAGTGGACCAACAGCCGTGTCAACCTGTACCTTATGATCGGGAACCATTGGTGAAGAAAGAAGTTGAAGCAGCATTGAAAGCCTTATCAAAGAACAAAGTACCAGGCATTAATAGCATTCCCATAGAGGTATTACAGCAATCTGATGCAGCTGTTACCGTACTTACAAGGCTCTGCCAAGAAATATGGAAGACAACATCATGGACAACTGACTAGAAAAGATCTGTGTTTATACCAATACTAAAGAAAGGTGATCCAACTGACTGTGGAAATTATCGCACAATCGCTCTGATCCCACATGCCAGCAAGATTCTACTGAAGATTATTCAAAAGAGACTACAACCATACCTGGAACAAGAACTACCTGAAGAGCAAACAGGATTTGGGAAAGGGCGAGGAACAAGAGACATCATTGCAGATGTGAGATGGATCCTTGAAAAGACTAAAGAATACCAAAAGGATATCTATTTGTGCTTTATTGACTATAGCAAAGCTTTTGACTGTGTAAACCATGAGAAACTCTGGGCCACATTACGAAGCATGGCTATACCAGAATACCTGATCGTACTCTTGCACAATCTGTACATTGATCAAGAAGCAACAATTCGAACGGAACAAGGAGAAACAGAATGGTTTAAAATAAGCAAAAGTGTAAGACAAGGCTGCATACTTTCCCCCTACCTGTTTAATTTATATGCAGAACAAATCATCAGAGAAGCAGGATTGTATGAAGATAACAGAGGTGTGAAGATTGGTGGAAGACTCATCAACAACCTTCACTATGCTGATGATACCACATTACTGGCTGAAAGTGAAGATGATCTGAAACATTTGCTTCTCACAATCAAAGAACATAGTCTCAAAATGGGCCTGCACCTTAATGTAAAGAAGACAAAGATCATGACAACTGGCATAATCAACAGGTTCATCGTTGCAGGAGAAGAAATTGAAATTGTGAACAACTTTAACCTACTTGGATCAACTATCAGTAAAGAAACATCAAGCAGTCAAGAGTGGTGCCAAAGGACTGGAGAGAGGCTCATGTGATGCCTTTACACAAAAGCGGAAGTAAGGATGTGGTTGAAAACTACAGGCCGGTTAGTTTAACTTCGGTGGTGAATAAATTATTGGAAACGCTGCTGAAAGAGAAAATAGTGAGGTTTCTGGAGTCCAGCGGATTACAGGATCCGATGCAGCATGGATTCACCAGAGACAGGTCTTGTCAGACAAATCTGATTGATTTCTTTGACTGGGTGACCAGGGAGTTGGACCGAGGGAGAGCTCTAGATGTGGTGTATTTAGATTTCAGTAAAGCCTTTGACACTGTTCCTCACAGGCAACTTATAAACAAACTGAGCACCCTAGGGATGGACCCTAAAGTTACTGCTTGGGTTAGAAATTGGTTGGGTGGGAGGTGACAAAGAGTACAAGTAAATGGAGCTCACTCTGAGGAGAAGGATGTTACCAGTGGTGTGCCCCAGGGATCTGTCCTTGGTCCAATTCTTTTTAACATCTTTGTTAGTGATATAGCGGAAGGGCTGTTGGGTAAGGTTTGCCTCTTTGCAGATGATACCAAAATCTGCAATAGAGTAGACACTCAGGAAGGTGTAGATAACATGAGGAGGGATCTAGCTAAGCTTGAAGAATGGTCTAGAATTTGGCAGCTGGGATTTAATGTTAAAAAATGTAAGGTCATGCATTTGGGCTGCAGCAATCCAAGGGAGCAATACAGTATAGGAGGTGAAGTACTTTTGTCCACTAAAGAAGAGCGGGACCTAGGCGTGGTTGTGTCTGATGATCTTAAAGTAGCTAAACAGGTAGAAAAGGCGACGACAAAAGCTAGAAGGATGCTTGGGTGCATATGGAGAGGAATGGCTAGCAGAAAAAAGGAGGTGATAATGCCTATGTATAAGTCTTTGGTGCGACCTCATTTGGAGTATGGTGTGCAATTCTGGAGACCGCACCTTCAAAAGGATGTGAGCAGGATGGAGTCGGTGCAGAGGGTTGCTACTAAAATGATTAATGGGCTTCATTATAAAGCATATGAGGACAGACTTAAGGATCTTAATATGTACACCTTAGAGGAAAGGCGGGATAGAAGTGATATGATTGAGATGTTTAAATACCTCCGTGGCATAAATGTTCAGGGAGAGAGCCTCTTTCAGTTGAAAGCAAGTTCTGCTACGAGGGGACATGGGATGAGGGTGAAGGGAGATAGATTCAGGAGTGATATGCGGAAATATTTCTTTACAGAAAGAGTAGTGGATCCATGGAATAGTCTCCCAGTGGAGGTGGTAGAGGTGAGGACAGTAACTGAATTAAAAAAAGCATGGGACCAACACAGAGGATCTCTAAAGGTAAAAAGTGGACTGTTGTAGTTGTTGTTATGTAAGGTCAGACTAGATAGGCCATGTGGTCTTTTTCTGTCATCATGTTTCTATGTTTCTAGGTTTCTATGTTTTTAAATCAGACGACGCATTGCTCTTGGCAGAATGGCTATGAAAGACCTAGATTTAGATTCTCAAGAGCAGAGATGTCTCTCTCCATACAAAGATTTGACTTGTTCAAGCCATGGTATTTTCAATAACATCATATGGATGTGAAAGCTGGACAGTGAAAAAGATAGACAGGAAGAAAATTGATGCCTTTGAATTATGGTGCTGGCGGCGAATACTGTGTATATCATGGACTGCCCGAAGAACAAACCAGTCGGTACTAGAGGAGATCAAACCTAAGCTTTCTTTAGAAGCTCAGATGACAAGACTTCGACTTTCATACTTTGGACACATCATGCAAAGAGAGAGATCATTAGAGAAAGACATCATGCTTGGCAAGACAGAAGGTCAACGCAAAAGGGGAAGGCCAGCAATGAGATGGATCGATACAATAACAGCAGCTACAGGTATCTGTCTGTCAACAATGAGCCGCCTGACTGAAGACCGAACACAATTTAGGATAGCTATCCAGAGGGTCGTCATGAGTCCACTCTGACTCGATGGCACTTAACAATAACAACAACAACAACAACAGCAACAACATCATATTGCCCCTATCCCACCTTTCCTCTAAAGTATACATATTAAGATCTTTAAGTCTGTCCTCATTTGCTTCATAATGAAGACCACTAACCATTTTAGTAGGCACCCTCTACACCAGCTCCAATTTGCTTATATCCTTTTGAAGGTGCGGTCTCCAGAACTGCACACAAAACTCCAAATGAGGTAGCACAAGAGACTTATACAGAGGCATTATCACCTCCCTTTTCTGCTGGTCATTCCTCTCCCTATACACACAAGCATCCTTCTTGCTTTCGCAGTCTCCTTTTCTACCTGTTTAGCTACTTTAAGATCATCAGACACAATTACGCCCAAATCCCACTCTTCTTTTATAGATAGGAGTACCTCACCTCCCTACACTGTACAGTTCCTTTGGATTTTTGCAGCCTAAATGTCTGACCCTGCATTTTTTGCATTAAATTTCAGGTGCCATATTCTAGACCAAGCTTAGCTAGACCGCTCCTCATGTTATCAATTCCTTCCTGGGTGTCTACTCTATTGCAGATTTTGGTATCATCCACAAACAAGCAAACATAACCCGACAGTCCAGCCGCAATTTCACTAACAAAGATGTTAAACAGAATCAGACCAAGCACAGATCCCTGCGGTACACCACTGGTAACCACCACCTCCTCAGAGTGAGCTCCATTTCCCTGTACCCTTTGTCGCTTTCCACTCAATCAATTTATAACGCAATCAGTAACTTTAGAGTCCATCTCTAGGTTGCTCAGTTTGTTTATAAGTCGCCTGTGCAGAACGGTGTCAAAGGCTTTACTGAAATCTAAATGCACTACATCTAGGGCTCTCCCTCGGTCCAACTCCCTGGTCACCCAGTCAAAGAAATCAATCAGATTTGCCTGAGAAGACCTGCCTCTGGTGAATCCATGATGCCTCAGATCCTGCAATCCATTGGACTCCAGAAACCTCACTATTCTCTCCTTTAGTAGACTTTCCAATAATTTACTAACCACAGAGGTTAGACTAACTGGCCTGTAGTTCTCAAGGCCATCCTTATTTCTGCTTTTGTGTAAAGGGACCACATGTGCCTTTCTCCAGTCCTCTGGCACCACTCCTAACTCCAAAGAGGCATTGAAAAGGTCAGACAGTGGAGCTGCTAGAATATCCCCAAGTTTCCTCAGTATTCTTGGATGTATTCCACCTGGACCCATGGCTTTGCCTACTTTTAGTTTAGCTAATTCCTCTCAAACAGACGTCTGAAAATCGTTTGAGATCCCTATTGCTTCTGTTCCTATTTCTGGGTGTTTCCTGAGGTCCTGCTCCTGGCTTTTCATCTGTGAACATGGAACAGAAATATTTAAGCAATTCTGCTTTATCCTCATCAGTTTCTGCATATTCCTCCCCTGCACCCTTGAGTCTGACAATACCAGTTTTGCCCTGCCTCTTCTCACTAACCTGTCTGAAAAAGGTCTTATCCCCGCATTTTATTGCATTGGCTATTTCTTCTTCTTTTTGTACCTTTGTTTTCCTGACTACTTTGCTAGCTTCTCTAGGTATTTCCAAATATAGATGCCTGACTTCCTCTCTCTGTGATCTCTTGTATTTCATGAAGGTCGTCCTCTTTTTCTCACCTTCTCAGCTACTTCTTTTGAGAGCCATAGCAGACTCCTTTTCCTTTTATTTACCTTTCTAACAAAAAAGGTTGGTTGCCGTTAAAATATTCCCTTTCAGTTTTGCCCACTGTTTTTCAACATCCCCCAGCTGTTCCCATCCCGCTAACGACTCTCTGAAGTATTGTCCCATTCTTTGCAAAGTTAGTTTTCCAAAAGTCTAAGACCCTTGCTTTTGAATACATTTTATCAGCCCTAGTACTAATACTGAACCATACCATCTGATGATCACTGGATACGAGATGGTCTCCCACTGTAATATCAGAAACACTTTCCCCTTTGGTAAGCACCAAGTCCAGTATGGCCCCATCATATGTGGGTTCTGTTACCAATTATCTGAATAGTTCTTCCTGTAAAGAATCCAGAAAATCCTTACTTCTAGTTGACACCGCAACAGGAATATGCCAATCCACATCCAGCATATTGAAATCGCCTATCAGTAACACTTCTCCTTTCATGGGAATACTGTGTATGTCATGTATTAATACTTCGTCCATTTCTACTCTCTGTGATGGGGATCTGTATATCACGCCAATGCAAATGGATTTCCTTTTACCTCTTTCTAGTTTAACCCACAGTGCCTCCTCTTTTCCTTTTAAACCCTGCAATTCTATAGCTTTAATATTATTTACATATAATGCCACTCTACCTCCCCTCCTTCCTACCCTGTCCTTCCTGAATAAAGTACAGTGGCGAATGAGAAACGTGAAGTGAAAGTATCGCCAGTGGTGGGGGTGGATGGGGACATGAGTATATATATATATTGTGGTGAACAGCGCCCTCCTGAGCCTATGGAGATAGTAGAAAATCCTGAGGGTCAGCAGGATTTATACCAAAATGACAGGGCAAGGAAAAAAGAGAGACTCTATTCCTCAGAGCTGAGTAGGGAGACCAGCCCAGGGGAGGAGCCCTGCAGTTCTGATTGGGCACACCCAGCCCTAGGAAGGGGCGTGTCCAAAAGAGAATGTACATTTAAACCAGAGCATGGCTCTGAAGAGAGAGGACGGATAAGAGACCCGAGTGGAGGACGGATAAGAGACCCGAGTAAGGGAAGGACGAGAGACCCGAGTAGAGGAAGCACGAGTGGAGGTGGTACAAGGAGTACAAGAAGTACAAGGAATACAGGAGGTAAAGGAAGGAAGGAATATTGGAAGAAGAAACAAGGGGATGGTTGGAAAGCCAGTGGAGTGATTAATGATACTTTGGAACCTGGCATAAGAAGAAAACCTGCACAATCCTATTCCAGGGAAATAAGCAGAAGTCCCACGCAGAGAGGATTTAACCTTGAAGTGGATAGCCCTTGGAAGGCATCGCCTTGGGGGAGAAAGACTTCAGGACAAGCACAGGTGAAAGAGCAATCATTCCCTGAAACGTCGTTTGTGCCGGAGAGCAACAAACAGATCAGCTGGAGAGCCTGGGAGCCGTCTGCAGGCAGAAGTGCTGCACAAACAGTGAGTAATTGGCCACCCGGCTGCCAAGCTGAATATAGAGATAATTCTTCCTCCTATGAGTCAATTGCCAAAGAAACTAGCAATTATCCTAATACCTTTATCTTAAAGGAAGAGAAGACAAACAGCCTTGAGCAGAAGGGAAAAGCTATAGCAGATAGTAGTGCCCTCTCTCATAAGGAACAGGCTGAATTGCTACTTCAGAGCTTCCAACAGTTTTTAGACTTACAGGCTAGAAAACAGCTAGTACCACAAGAGGCAAATAATTCAGCACAGCTTGAAGGAGTAACCCAGGGAAATACAAGCATACCTGAGTGTGAACAAATGGACTGTACATTTTGTTGTATAGGAAAGCCAAGCTGAAGGGAACTGCCTTTATCGTGTGTAAGCTGAGTTCTGTAAAGCTGTTGTATTGCCGTGAAAATGGAAGTTCTAATTACCTCCACCTGATTCTCAGCATAGTGAAAGTAACTGTGGCTGTAAGAGGTGCAGTGAAGCCAACTGACCTCTGGAGGCAAAAGAGAGCAATTTGCTGGAAAGTGAAAAAGCAGCATTTGTATTTTGAGTTGCATTTAACCTGAAGTTTCTGTTTGCCTTTGGAAGCACCCTTGTTTGCATGTGATGGAACATTTACCTTTTGCTTTAATAAAATACTTATTATAAAGAAACCACAACTACAGTTTCTTTAATTCGGAGTGAGAAGAGCTGGAACTACAACTCCCAGCATTCCTGGGGGCAAAGGTTTCCTCCTTCCCTCACGAAGTACAGCGGCTGCTCATGTCCTTAACCCCTTGAGCCGGGCAGGGTCGCCGCAATATATATATATATATATATATATATCCTTGAGGTCTAGAGAAGCAATTCAGTCCTGGTGGCTGAGCAGGGGAAGGATGGTAATCAGGGAGTGCATCTTGAATATTTCCCGCAGGAGGAAGAGGTTGAGATGGCATAGGTCCAGTATTGGGTGAAGGCCACCTGACTTTTTGAGGATCAGAAAGAACCTTGAGTAGAAGCCCTGGTTCCATTTGGTGGCCAGGATGGGCTCAATGGCCTCATTGAGGAGGAGCTGGGTTATCTCTTGCACCAGTTGAGGCACATGATGGCCCGGAAGGTGGTTGGCCTCAGGAGGAGGTTGGGGGAAGGAGGGGAGTTTGGAGTTTGTATCCTGACTGAACGATAGAGAGGACCCAGTGATCTGAGGTGATGGGATGCCATGCTTCTACAAAGTGACGATTGTGCCCCCCACCGGCAAGTAGTCAAAAACTGGGAGAAGGCTTGGGCAGGATGGTTTGATGAAGCGGCTGGGGCTTTCTCTCCCATGGAGGATTACATTGAAGATACATCTGACTTCTAGTGTGTGGTGGAGGCTGCCGTGGGTAAAGCTGGTAGCAACGCCATGGGTAGAACTGTTGAAAGTACTGAAAGTGGTAAGGGCGCTGGTAAGGAGGCATAGAAGTCCAGCTAGTGGATGAAGGCATTTCCGCTGGCTGAGATGACAGCTCCCAGATAGTGAAAGGAGGTAATGATGATAGTGAAGCATGTGAAGCCTTTGTCCAAAAGCATCCAGGGTGGTGTTTGAGATAGAGGTTTAGAGCTTTTGGATTTTTTAAGTATGGCCTTGGAGACTATGGCCTGGTGCAGCAGCAGGGGGTACTTGAACCCCAGCGCTGGAAGGACTTTATACTTCAGGTCAATACAGTGGGATGCCACACTGCCTAATGAGGGGGTCTTCCAAATGGAGGATTGAAGGTCCTGGAGGATATGGGGGATTGGTAGTGTATTCTGGGCAGCATACCTGCAGACAATAAAAATAGTCTAGCCAGGATAAGGGCCCATGAGCTCTGGACATATAGATGAAATCATGTTCTTGAGGATGGAGAACCCGACATACATCTACAAAGTCCAAGAGCTCACAGAGATGTAGAACCTCCCAGGTAGAGTTATTGAGGCCAGTGCCTCCAGTGGAGGACCTATCCAGGACAGGCTCCAGCAAACAGTTAAAATCTCCCCCCATAATCAATTTGGTAGTATTGAAGACCTTCATCTGTTGTCCCAGACGCACAAAACATTCTTTGCTCAAAGCATTGGGCCCATAGACATTGCAAAAGGTCATATTCTCACCAAACAATTTGCTCCCTACTATCAATTTGCTCCCTACTACTTGGGCAAGCCACTTAACCCTCCATAGCCCATGTTCCCTGTAAAATAGTTATCTCCAAGTTATAATGCCCTGTTCAATGTAATTTCAGTTTGTTCAATGTAAACCGCCTTGATATCATGAAAGGCAGTATATAAGAAATGTTAAATAAATAAATAAAGTAGCATTGCTGAAGGTCTATTATTGTAGTCTCTCCCTCAAAACTAAGCCTCTTTCAAATTAACGGGGTAGCTCCCGCCGCCTTGGAGCCCAAAGAGGCTCCATAAGCTTGCCTGACCCACCATTATTGTAACATACCAAGCTCTTTGAAATCCATGTGGGTCTCTTGTAGCATGGCTACATCAGCCTTCATATCCCTAAGAGCTTTAAGGACCTTGTGTCTTTTTATAGGAGATCTGAGCCCACATACATTCCTACAAACCCAATGTAAGTGTGAATCACCCATCTTCCATAGCAGATGATCCCAAAATTGCCTTGAAGCGAGGTTCTCCCCAGCCTATGAACCCCACCCACTCAGTCCAATACCTCCCCATGGCCTCTCATATAGCAGCTGAACAAGCCTCCCCCTCCTCCTTCTCCAGCCCCCTACCCCTGTCACATCCCTTCATACATCAGTCACTCCACATGTTCAAGGTCCATTACCTGCACAACAATAACCCTTATTCAATCTCTAAACATATCCCAACCGACCATGCAGTACCCAACCCAACATTCACTCCACATAATGCACAATACACACACTCCTTTTCTGTACCCCCGGCTCAATCATAACAGCAGTTCTCACTATGATTGCCATTATGATACTGCATGCTAAGACAAACATCAAACAGTCATCTGCTCAGGTACAGTCTCTCACAAGTAGTGAAAACAGAAAACTAGTAATCCCCCCACAAGTCTGTGGGGGAGGGGGGGGCCCATCCAAGCTGCCATACCACTGCACAAGATTCCCTATTCAATTAAGGAAGCAAGGCCTCTCAGGATATGTCAGTCGCGTGCCGCAGCTGTTTCCACAATAGGCCCCAGATCTGATCCGGGTATGCCCTCTCCAGCATCCCATCCAAAGGCAGTGGGTCACTGATTCGCCATCCTTAGGTCCCATTCAGGTAAGGACAAGAGATCTCCCGAACCACTATGCAATCCATATCAAAAGTGCTGGTCCAGTCTATAAGGACCTCAGGCTGCGGAATACTCCAAACCATCCAGGAACATTTGTGCTTCCCCCGCAGTATTAAATATTTCCATTCATCCATTCACCGACACCTTCAGGCGTGCTGAAAACATCAAGGCACATTTTTTTTGTCATTCATGGAGACGGGCGCATAGCGGAGAAAATTCTCTGTGTAGCTGGGCCATGCGAGCCAAATCTTGAAAAACAAGGATTTGAGAGCCATTGTAACTGAGTTGGATTTTCCTAGTTGCACCCAAAATCTCTTCTTTATGGACAAAGTTCAGCACCTGAATAATCACTGTGCAAGGCCAGCCTGACTCTCCTCGTCAAAGAGCCAATACGATATGCACATTTGATAACTAGCCTTGTCACACACTCTCTCAACTTCAATTCCAGGGAAAACCACATTTCTAGGAACCCCCTCAGCTCTGTCTCTGCCTCCGCCAGGGACTCTGGCAGGCCGCAAGTTGTTCCTTTGCAACCAGTTCTCTTGCTCATCCACCTTGTCCTCGAACATAGCCACTACTTTCTTCTGGGCAGCTACCTCAACCTGTAAGGCCTGAGCCTCATCCTCAGTCCCAGATATGCATCGTTCAGCCTCAGTTAGCTGGGTGTTAAACACCTCCCAGGGAGCCAGCTACCTGGTCGAACTTGGCGGTGATCACTTGAAATTTTCTCTCCAGCATGAACACCACCACAGCAGTGACCTCCGATACCAAGGCCTCGGTGTTATTTTCAGGGGAAGCTGGCACTGCCTGTCTATCCGCTATCTTGGATTCGGCCAGATGCCCCTTCTTCTTATGCACTTTAGACATAATGCCTCCAGGATCATGTGACACAGCTCCAGTGGCCAGTCGGGAGTTACATCCAAGGGTGGGGGTGAGTCCATGGGGATTATATGCATGTGATTTGTATGGATAAGCGATAAGCCTAGGAGCTCAGGAATCACATCCCCCTGTGCTTACCACGTTGTGACCCCTGCAATAACAAATTTAAATCAATTTTTAAAAAGTATTTTTGGCCTGATATTCAACGGTGGCAGCTAGCATGATTATAGTGGCTAGCCATTGCCACTGAACCCTATGGTCTATGGTTTATTGGTGTTTGATATGCAGCCTTTATGCAGGCAAGCAAGATGATTTACAAAAAAAAAATAGTCAAAAAAACAGAAAAGAGCGCCATATTATATGTAAAAAAAAAAAAAAAAAAAGGGGAGAAAGAAAAGGGGGAGGGGAGAGGCCAACACAACAGGTTGTGGGTCAGGCAGGAATCAGGTAAGCGCGTTAAAATAGATATAATTTTAATTTGGCCTTGAAGCTCTTGAAGGTGGGCTCTAGACGAATTTCAAGGGGATAAGCTGTTCCACAGAAAAGGTGCAATTGAAAAGAAAGCCAATTGCGAGATGATTCATATTTTGTTCTGGAAGTGTGGTAGGAAATGGTCTGTAAACTAGGCCTAGACCCCAACCCCCACCTGAGGCTAGTGCTGAGAAGAATCAGAGTTTGAGAAACTGCTTTTGACTGCTTTTGAAACTGTTTTTGAAAAGTCTGTATAATGCCTTTATTAATTCCTCTATGCTGATGATAGATATGTTCCTGAATTCCCTGAGCTAGAAATAGCCTTGAAGTAGAAATGTATCTATGTCTAAGACTGTGCCTTTGTTAGAATAGTCTGAGCAGAGGGAGCAGGGAACTAGGCCCAGAGAGGGTCCCCGACTGGACAGGTGCAAGGGGCGTTGGGACCAATAGAAAGTTTGCCTGTATCAAACTGTAAAAATTGTATATAAGAAATTTGCTTCTGTACTCCAGGGCTCAGTCCTTTTTGGAAGCTTTCCTGTCTGAGCCTTGTGCACAATAAATTGGCTTGGACCCTGCAATTGACTCCTGGTTTTATTCATTGCGTGCACTTCGCTGTTACAGAAGGAGGGGGAATGTGGAGTCAATGTGCAGGTACTGAGTGAAGGGTTCATTTGGGAGTGTGACCCTAGACCTGGATATTCAAGGCCGAAGCCATATCCGGCCACTGGCATTGAATATCTGGGTCAGCTGGATAGCCAGGAAGCTACCCGGGCAGTGGTGATATTCAGTCACTGCCTGGTTAGCTTTATCGGCGAACGTTAGGCCAGCCTTTACTGCACCTGACTTTCGTCGCTGAGGGATAATCAAGCCAGGGCCGGCCCGTCCATTGAGCGAGAATGTTTTTTGCACAGGGCCCCGCGTTTCAGGGGGCCCCGCGCAAAAAACATTCTGATCCTAAAGTAAAATTAAAAAAAAAAAAAAAAGCTGTCTTCTCCCGCTGCCGGGGCCACCGCGGCAGAATCGAGTGTGCCGCGGGGCCCCCCTGCCCAGCAGAGCCTGCCCTCCCTCGTATCACCTCTCTTCGTAGCTGCAGTCACACGCGCCGGCTTTCAGAGCGCGAGAGGAGAGTTTCTCCCTCGCTGCTCTGTTAAGCCCGCAAGGGCTGATGGGAAGTTCCCATCAGCCCCCGCGGGCTTAACAGAGCCGCGAAAGGGAAACTAGTCCCTTCGCGCTCTGAAAGCCGGAGCGTGTGACTGCAGCTACGAAGAGAGAGGTGATACGGGGGAGGGCAGGCTCTGCTGGGCAGGGGGGCCCCGCGGCACACTCGATTCTGCTGCGGCGGCCCCGGCAGCGGGAGAAGACAGCTTTTTTAAAAAACAATTTCTCTGGGCTGGGGGGGGGGGGTTAGGAGTGGTGATGGGCTATGGCTATGGGGGGAGTTAGGAGTGGTGATGGGCTATGGGGGAGCTAAGTCTTTATATGGGCTGATGGGATTAGGACTGGAAGTGGGTTGATGGGGAGTTAGGACTGGTAATGGGCTATGGGGGGGGGCTTAAACTGAAAATTGGTGATGGGGATTAGGACTGGGAGTGGGCTATGGGGGGCTAGGACTGGTAATGGGTTGGGGGGGTTGCTAGGACTGGAAATGGGCTGGGGGGATTAAGACTGGAGGTGGGCTGATGGGGTTAGGACTGGTAATGGGCAGTGGGCTGTTGGGGGGGGTAGGACTGGTAATGGGCTATTGGGGGGCTAGGACTGGAAATGGGCTGATGGGGGGTTAACACTGGAGGTGGGCTGATGGGGTTAAGACTGGTAATGGGCTGTGGGCTGATGGGGGGTTAGGACTGGTAATGGGCTATGGGGGGGTTAGGACTGATAATGGGCTATGGGGGGGCTAGGACAGGAAATGGGCTGATGGGGAGGGGTTAGGACTTGAGGTGGGCTGATGGGGTTAGGATGTAATGGGCTGTGGGCTGATGGGGGGGTTAGGACTGGCAATGGGCTATGGGGGGCTGACTGGAAATGGGTTGATGGGGTTAGGACTGGAAGTGGGCTGATGGGGGGGTTAGGACTGGAAGTGGGTTGATGGGGAGGCTAGGACTGGTATTGGGTTGGGGGGTTGCTAGGACTGGAAATGGGCTGATGGGGGGCTAGGACTGGAAATGGGCTGATGCAGGGACTAGAAGGGAATGGATACTGGGTGAGGCTGGAACTAGAAGGGAGCTGATGTTGGGGGAGGATTAGAATGGGATGGGTCTGGGAGAGTAAAATGGAGAGGGGAAAATATTTTGTGTGGGAGGGATAAAAAATCTACAATTGGCCGGGTATTGGGAGAGTAAGTGGGGATTGAGGATGGAGGGGTAAAATTTGAGTGGATGAAATAGGAATGAGGAAAGAGCAAAAGGAGAAAGATTAGTATGTTAAAGCAGATGTAGAGAGAGAGAATGGAAAAAAAACTAGAAGAGAGAAGAAAGGACAAATGGACAGCAGATGATGGAGAGTTAGCAGAAAACATGAAGAAACCAGAAGAAAGTGGCTGGAGCAATTGCAACTGAAAAAAATGCACAAAAGGTAGAAAGATATCTCTTTATTTTAAATTTATTAACTGGAATATGAAAGCTCTGGGAAATGTGCATCATTAACGTCTGCGCTTTGGTACAAGAGGAAATTAATTTATAGTTTTATTTCTACAGTGTTGTTGTACGTTCCAAGTTTGGCTTTTGTGGTTCCCAGTTTAATTATTGCCTTCCTGTTTCTAAATTGTGATTCCTTGTTTGGTGATGGTCTATGTTCTGCATGTGTAACTGAGCTGAGGTATTCTGTTTATGTAATTCCTATTAGACATTGCCACTTGTTCTCTTTCCCCAGTAGGTCATGTATTGTTGTTCTCTGAAATGTATTGGTTTAATATTTGCAGTGTTGCCTTTTGATAGGTAGGGTATGGTGCTTTGTGAGTCCTGGTAGTGCTGTTAGGATACGGCGGGTTTGCTATGGGTTCTAAATGGGCAGTGTTTGTAGTAGTTCCTAATGTGCCTGGCGGTTGGCACTGGATTATAGTAATGTAGAAATCTTTTAGTCTGTCTTTATCCATACACTCATTAAGAGACATGTTTACTAAAAGTTAGTGTATGTTAGCATTATGCAAATATTTATGCAAATAAGGTCACTTATGCAAATGAGGTCCCGCACCGAGTCTCCGCACATGGCCCCGCACCCCCCTTGGGCTGCCCCTGAATCAAGCAGTGGCTGAACATCGCTGCTAACCCCTGCTCTGCCCCTGGAATGTCTTTATGATAGCCAGTTAGCACTGGGGCACGCAAAGGCGGTGCCTGCAAATATTCAGCAGCACTAACTGCTTTAGTACCGCTGGATATCCCGTTCACCGCGATTAACAGGTTTGCTAACTATGTTAATTGTTTTATCTATCGGGCCCTTTGTTTTTATCCAACAAACCATTGAACTCTGAAATTTGCTGCCAGATAATTTGGTCAAGGCTAGGTTTAAAAATTTCTGGAGGGCAGAAACATAAAAACATAAGATATGCTATACTGGGTCAGACCAAGGGTCCATCAAGTCCAGTATTCTATTTCCAACAGCAGCAAATCCAGGTTACCAGTACCTGTCAGGTTCCCAAAAAGGTACACAGATTCCATGCTGCTTATGCCAAGCGTCAGCAGTGGATTTCCCTGATCCTTTTTAATAATGGTTTATGGACTTTTCCTCCAGGAGCTATAGTTTCATTGTGTGTCCCTTAGTTTTTCTACTTTTTGAAGGAGTAAATAACTGATCTATATCCTACCCTATTCATTACTTTATAGACTGTCAGCATACATTTCATGCAGCTATGGACTCTGTTTAATTCAGTCTAAACTCTGACCCCTGGGTGACGTCAGTCTCTAGGACCTGGCTGCAGCCCCTCCTTGCTAAATCAAGAAGGACACACCCTAAAGGGAGTGGCTAAAGGGAAGTGCTGGAGAGGCACTATAAAGGACCGACACACTTCCTGCTTCTCTCTCTCTCTCTCCTTCATCGGACAGGTTTGGACACTACCATGAGGCTCTGATACTCAACTCCCTTCACCCCTCCCCCTCTCTCTCTCTCTACCCACATGTTCTGGCCTACCATGAGGCCCTGAGCCACATGGTCGGGCCTATCTCTCTATCTCTCACACACTTCACACATACACACACAGATTCATTGATGCACACTGAAACAGCTCTGTAACAATCACTATATACCTCTGTTCAATACCTATGTATTAAGCCTATTTTTACATAAAAACCTTTCTCCAAGCCACACCTGTTTGCTTGTCTTATTACAAACCC